>OX336390.1:187513599-188806599 GCA_946902985.2 Meconema thalassinum | reverse complement strand
CTTTGGAACCAGCGGGTAACACTGTCTACATTAAATTTCGGACAGACCACTCCATTCCCTGCATTTAGGCCCTTTTGCACAAATCTACACCGTATCACGGATCTAATAACTTGACGGACATATTGTCGCTAGGCGACAACGACTGACACTGTATCATGATAGTCAAAGCCGCACCATTGATGGACAGGTTGTCACTAGGCAACAACGATTTACTCTGTATCATGATAGTCCGGTAAAATTTGCTAAAGGACACAAGAGAAAATTGACCGATTGTGAATCAAGGATTGTATTGGACAGTAGTATTCTCTATGCTATCGTATCCACAGTTAATATTTCATTTGTGGGGCTTAGACATCGTGGTAATGTTGCCCCGTGTACATGGGTGTGTGTGTAGAATTTATGTGATAACCTGCGTTATTGTGATTGTTGCACTAGCATGTGTAAATATATATATATATATATATATATAACTCAATATTGGTTTGTTTGTCTGTCTGTTATTTAAACAAATCTACAGCGTTTCACCGATCTGAACCAATATTTGTATACTTACCCTTTGGAACCCGGCGAGTAACACTGTCTACTTTAAATTTCGGACATACCACTCCATTCCCTGCATTTAGGCCCTTTGGCACAAATCTACATCGTTTCACCGATCTGAACCAAAATGTGTATAATTCCCCTTTGGCACCCTGAGAGTAACACTGTCTGCTTGAAATTTCGGTCAGACCACTCCATTCCCTGCATTTAGGCCCTTTGGCACAAATCTACATCGTTTCACCGATCTGAACCAAAATGTGTATACTTCCCCTTTGGCACCCTGAGAGTACCACTGTCTGCTTGAAATTTCGGTCAGACCACTCCATTCCCTGCATTTAGGACCTTTGGCACAAATCTACACCGTTTCACCGATCTGAACCAAAATTTGTATACTTCCCCTTTGGAACCCTGCGAGTAATACTGTCTAGATGAAATTTCGGTCAGACCACTCTATTCCCTGCATTTAGGCCCTTTGGCACAAATCTACTCCGTTTCACCGATATCAACACTTATTTTGATTTTTCGGGCATCCAGAAGTTTATATATTAATTATATATATTTGAACCAAAATATATTTGTATACTTGCCCTTTGGAACTCTGCGAGTAACACTGTCTACATGAAATTTCGGACAGGCCACTCCATTTCCTGCATTTAGGCCCTTTGGCTCAAATCTACACCGTTTCACCGATCTGAACCAAACTTTATGTATTTACCCTTTGGGACCCGACGAGTAACAATGTCTTCTTGAAATTTCGGACAGACCACTTCCTTCCTTGCATTTAAGCCCTTTGGCACAAATCTAAACCGTTTCACCTAATTAGAACGAATTTTACATACCGTTTGAAACTCTGCTGGTAACAATGTCCATTTGATATTTTGGACAACACTCTCCATTCTCTATATTTAGAATAACAGACAAAAGGAACTTGAGAAACACGTTTTAAGGCTCTAGAACTATTCATGCACGTAGTAGTGTAACTGTAAGAATATCTTAATAAGTCTATTGTTGACTGAGAAAGCAGCAGAATTACATAAATAGTTGCATCTTGCGCTTCTTATAAATTGCAGTCACGGGGAGGAATTAGTACAAAAAGATTTCTTATGCCCCTGAAAACAGTTATCATCATGAAAATATTATGCCTCTGTATAACTGCGATGGTGTTGGTGCAGTACATTGAGGTGCAGATCAGCTGCAATAAGCGATGGTGGTTTCAAATTTACTTTCATTTATTCCGATCATTATCCACTGTTGTTACCTCAGGATCTCTGGACAGCCAAAGTTTTCCAAAGTGCTCTGATTATTTTACTACAGCACTATGCGACAACAGACGACACTACTGGTCACTACTTTTCTAACAGCCAATGAGATATAGGCCCTAGACAGTGACTTCTATTTCACTTACTCCTCTTTCTAATCATATTTTTCAATTCGTTTGTAAATTACATGTGTCAGTACTGTAGTTAGTATATAGCCGTTTCCCTATTCATTATTGTCATTATCATTACGGTAAAATGACGTGAATGTTACGTCCACTATACCGTACTACGTATCACTCCAACTACCACCACAAAAAGTTATATTTTACCATTTGTTTTTTTTTCTGTTAGTTTATATATAATGTGCCAGTTCTGTAGTAGTATACATTATCATCAATAAAACATATAAATCCACCGGGCGGAGCCGGGCACTACTGCTAGTATATTAATAAGTCTGAATTCATAATTTCATACTCCTTTCTGTGTGTCTCTTTTGAAAAGTCTGAGTCTGGTTTAATATACTTAGGTTAGTGTTGATAGTAATTAATGTATTTTATTTCGCACTGCGTTTTGCTGTCAGGACATTCTAAGAACTGTGGCCTTTTGGTTGCGAACAATCGAACTAAAATAATCATGTTCTTTTGTTTGGACATTATGGAGTTAAGTAATCCAAGATTCCCATTTAGCTGTTTAAAACGTTTATATTTTATTTGGAGGGGTCAGCATGAGTTTCCGCCCTGGGCGATACCATAACAACGCCATTATATTAATTGATTCCTAAGGAAACACTAACAAGCTTACTTGTAGGTAATATTAAAGGTGGTGATACTAAGTCATCAACTGGCCTTGAACTCTTGGAGGGCGGGATATTCCATGGTCTCAGCCGTATGACACTGTAAGGGACCCATGGCCACAAGTGGATAGTTTTTTTTTGTTGCGATTCTGGGTAGTGTACCAATTAGTTTGCACTGGTGTCCAGTTTTCTTAAATAATATTGCAGACAGCCCACTGATCATGACTGTTGTGTTGGTTGCATACATTGGCGGCTCTAGTAAAGACTCGCTGCAGACAATATTATTAACAAGATATCTTACGTATTTCTACTACTTATTATTCCTTATTCTACGGAGCCGAGAATGATGTGAAATGTGTTTCTATGAATGAATGGTTCTACAACTGCTGATAAGTCCAATTTTAAAATGCATGTAACTTCCATGCTATGAATGAATTCCAACCAAACTACGTATGTACTTCGTATACCGAAACAGATGAGACTAAGCTAATTCTTTAGAGTCACCGGGCCTGGCGACTGTTGATAAATGCTCTCTATAATATTTATTCTAATCTCAATATATCAAAAAGTATGCAGACCAACACTTCTAAACTTTCCAGACGTATAGTACCTGAAATTTTAGATTTATTTTGAGTAACCGATATATGGCAGTGCTGTCAACATGATACTACGCGGGCTGATAAGTTCAATGTTTAACTGCAGGTAACTTCCATAACATTTAATGGATAATTGACACATTTTGTATTTACAGTGTACGCTATAAGGGATGATTGTGCGAATTTTCCGAGACAACATACTTACCAACTAGATGGTACATTGGCTTTCACGGCCAAGGAATTAAAATTCAGCAAGTTTTATAGGTTTATGCCGTGTCTTGTATGAGTTCGCTACTCTTGTGGGGGTCCGGGCACGGACGCCAAGAGCCCACTGATGAGCCAGCTTGGTGTTCCTTGGTGAAACACGGCATAAACCTAGAAGAAATATTAAGTTTTACTTACCAACTACCTAATAACTCTCTCTGAGTATTTGAGCCCTAGACCCTCAGTATCCATGGAAGGGAACAAACAGTAGTGACCTATTATGCTACAATATTTTGAGGTATATTTAGAACAAACCATAAATGCAAGTTTTACCAACTTAATTTTGTAGTTAAATGTATTATTCTAGAAATGTGTATATAGATCAATGGTTGGCAAGAATCTTAAATTTAAAAGAAAAGTAAGCTCTTCAGTTCGTCAAGGAACTACTTGTTATCAATCTTGCATGCATTACGAAGAAGGACATTGTGAACTAACGCAATGATAATTGATAGACAAAACATCTTCAGTTATATGTAGGACAGAGGCTTGGCAGTTGACACCCAGTAAGAAGGAAATGTAATATTTAAGTTTAAAAAAAAGTTAAGACAAATATTAATGTGTTATTATTATGACATTTTGATTACTCAAATCTGAACGCCGATACTATCCAAATGCTGGGGTTTGGGGAGGTGACAATGTCATTGTTGTTGCATTTTTCTTCAAGTTTTCTCACCGGGTGCAAAATAGCCCAGCTATGCCACTGGAAGATTTGTCTAAATCAACCGGTGACATTTTACTCAGTAGAGCTCATCGGAAATTATTAAAAAACACAATCACTTATTATTTTATTTATTTACATTGTTTATATTATTGTACAGTACAAGAAAACTATTTCAACATTAAAAAATAGCAGAATAAATATCACTAAAAGATATTACATATTCGGAATTCTAAATTTCACATTTTATTTCCATTTAATGGATACATTTAGCAGTTGTTGTAACTGTTCTGCTTACGACTCTTTGCTTGTACTTAAGAGTTATCATTGTCGACAATTGCTTGCTCACTTTGGGGAATCCCGGGCCATCCAGCACCATGGAAACCAAGGGGGACACGGGGGCCTTGGTTTCTTTGTTGTGGTTGTTGGTTCCAGTGTTGTGGTGGTAGTGGTTGGTGCAGGAGTTGTGGTGCTAGTGGTTGGTTCCGGTGTTGTGGTTGTGGTGGTTGGTGAAGGAGTTGTGGTGGTGGTGGTTGGTTCCGGCGTTGTGGTTGTGGTGGTTGGTACAGGAGTTGTAGTGGTTGGTGCTGGCGTTGTGGTAGTCGTAGTGGTTGTTGTAGTAGTAGTTTTGCACAATGGCCACCAAGGAGGACAGGGTTTTGGCCTCTTCGTTGTAGTTGGTGCAGGAGTTGTGGTGGTGGTGGTGGTTGGTTCCGGTGTTGTGGTTGTGGTTGGTTCCAGTGTTGTGGTGGTGGTTGGTTCTGGTGTTGTGGTTGTAGTTGGCGCTGGTGTTGTAGTGGTGGTTGTTGATGTAGGGGTTGTTGTTGGTTCCGGTGTTGTGGTTGTGGTGGTTGGTTCCGATGTTGTGGATGGTTCCGGTGTTGTGGATGGTTCCGGTGTTGTGGTGGTTGTAGATGGCGCTGGTGTAGTAGTGGTGGTTGTTGATGTAGTGGTGGTCTTGCACCACGGAAGCCATGGAGGACAGGGCCAGGGTTTCTTCGTGGTTGTCGGCGCTGAGGTTGAAGAAGGTTCCGGTTCTGGAGAAGGCTCTGGTTCTGGAGAAGGTTCTGGTTCAGGGGATGGTTCTGGCTCTGGAGATGGTTCCGGGGAAGGTTCTGGTTCAGGAGATGGTTCTGGTTCAGGGGAAGGTTCTGGTTCTGGAGAAGGTTCTGGCTCTGGAGAAGGTTCTGGCTCTGGAGATGGTTCCGGGGAAGGTTCTGGTTCAGGAGATGGTTCTGGTTCAGGGGAAGGTTCTGGTTCTGGAGAAGGTTCTGGCTCTGGAGATGGTTCTGGTTCAGGAGATGGTTCTGGTTCAGGGGAAGGTTCTGGTTCTGGAGAAGGTTCTGGCTCTGGAGAAGGTTCTGGCTCTGGAGATGGTTCAGGGGAAGGTTCTGGTTCAGGAGAAGGTTCTGGCTCAGGGGAAGGTTCTGGAGAGGGTTCCGGTTCTGGGGATGGTTCTGGTTCAGGAGATGGTTCCGGTTCTGGAGAGGGTTCTGGCTCTGAAGAAGGTTCTGGCTCTGGAGATGGTTCTGGAGAAGGTTCTGGCTCTGGAGATGGTTCAGGGGATGGTTCTGGCTCTGGAGAAGGATCTGGCTCTGGAGATGGTTCTGGTTCTGGAGAAGGTTCTGGCTCTGGAGAAGGTTCTGGTTCAGGGGATGGTTCCGGTTCTGGAGAAGGTTCTGGCTCAGGTGATGGTTCCGGGGAAGGTTCTGGTTCCGGAGATGGTTCTGGTTCTGGGGAAGGTTCTGGTTCTGGAGAAGGTTCTGGCTCTGGAGAAGGTTCTGGTTCAGGAGATGGTTCCGGTTCTGGAGAAGGTTCTGGCTCTGGAGATGGTTCTGGGGAAGGTTCTGGTTCGGGAGATGGTTCTGGTTCAGGGGAAGGTTCTGGAGAGGGTTCCGGTTCTGGGGATGGTTCTGGTTCAGGAGATGGTTCTGGTTCAGGGGAAGGTTCTGGAGAGGGTTCCGGTTCTGGGGATGGTTCTGGTTCAGGAGACGGTTCTGGCTCAGGGGAAGGTTCTGGAGAGGGTTCTGGCTCAGGGGAAGGTTCTGGAGAGGGTTCCGGCTCTGGGGATGGTTCTGGTTCAGGAGACGGTTCTGGCTCTGGAGATGGTTCTGACGAAGGTTCTGGCTCTGGAGAAGGTTCTGGTTCAGGGGATGGTTCGGGCTCTGGGGACGGTTCCGGAGAAGGTTCTGGTTCAGGAGATGGTTCCGGGGAAGGTTCTGGTTCAGGAGAAGGTTCTGGTTCAGGAGAAGGTTCTGGCTCAGGTGATGGTTCCGGGGAAGGTTCTGGTTCAGGAGATGGTTCTGGCTCAGGGGATGGCTCTGGAGATGGTTCTGGCGAAGGTTCTGGATCTGGAGAAGGTTCTGGCTCTGGAGATGGTTCTGGCGAAGGTTCTGGATCTGGAGAAGGTTCTGGCTCTGGAGAAGGTTCTGGCTCTGGAGAAGGTTCTGGTTCAGGGGATGGTTCAGGCTCTGGTGATGGCTCTGGTTCTGGAGAAGGTTCTGGCTCTGGAGATGGTTCTGGTTCAGGGGATGGCTCCGGCTCTGGTTCTGGAGAAGGTTCTGGCTCTGGAGAAGGTTCCGGTTCAGGCGATGGTTCCGGCTCTGGTGATGGCTCTGGTTCTGGAGAAGGTTCTGGCTCTGGAGAAGGTTCTGGTTCAGGGGATGGTTCTGGCTCTGGTGTTGGCTCTGGTTCTGGAGAAGGTTCTGGCTCTGGAGAAGGTTCTGGTTCAGGGGATGGTTCCGGCTCTGGTGATGGCTCTGGTTCTGGAGAAGGTTCTGGCTCTGGAGATGGTTCAGGAGATGGTTCTGGCTCTGGGGACGGTTCTGGCTCTGGCGATGGTTCTGGAGAAGGCTCTGGTTCTGGTGATGGTTCCGGCTCTGGGGATGGTTCTGGTTCAGGAGATGGTTCAGGAGATGGTTCTGGCTCTGGGGACGGTTCTGGCTCTGGCGATGGTTCAGGAGAAGGCTCAGGCTCTGGAGACGGTTCTGGCTCCGGGCTGGGTTTCGGTTCTTCTGTTGATGGTTCTGGTTGTGGTGCTTCGGATGTTGTTGTCACAGCTGCACATCCCGCATTCTCTGGCCAGTCGCACACCTACAACCATACATAATGATTTACCTACAGCACAACTTTATTAGGTTTTACTGATGATTAGTTTGGTTCGAAGGCATCCAATAGGGATTTTGAACATGGATGTTCTTTTTTTTATCGTCCTAAGGTACTAAATATAGAGTAGATACTGAATCATTGGTCAATTCTACTATTAATGTGAATTAAGAGATACTAGGGAACCTTTGCGAGAACCCCCCAGCTTAAATGTTATGTGGCTTCTTGTTTATTTGTTTAAACGCACTTCTTAAACAAGTTGTCAATAATGAAATCAAAGTGCAATTTGTCGCTCCTGCGGGTAATTATGTTCCTTTTGAATCCATGATCGGCTACTTGTGAGCGTCCCATGCGTATAGACTACCCACCCGGATTTACTGCTTCTCGGGTTAGACGTATCACAGTTCTGGCAGGGGCGATCAACAAATAAATATATTTTCGTTGACTTTTCAAGAAATACAATATTTTTCCTGTACTATTGAGACAATTTGGATGATTTTGGCACAAACTGCATCTTCTAACTCCCTCTGGGGATCTTGAGTTTTGTGGAACATATACCTTAGTGTTCTATACACAGTAGGCTAATGATTATAGCTTTGTATAACTAAATACAGTACTTATTTGTATACTTACATAGTTTACGCTCACATTGGACAATTAAATCAAACCAAATACATTTAAGTCCTCTACGGATTCACAGAGAATTTAGCTGTCATGTTCCTCTTCTCCCAAAACCTCTTCATTCTGACTGACCTGGCTGCCCTTTCCTCATCAGTTATGGCATATTGTTGCCGTTGATTTATTTTTAGTGTAAGCCTTATATGATTGTTCTTCAGAATCTTTCTTTCTTCTCTATTTTCAATATGTTTGTACGAGTATTATTCAAGTCATCTAAATCCTTTTGAACTTCTTTAAACACAAGCCGCAGCATAAACCTAGACAAAATACAGAGTTTTAATTCACGGGCCGTGAAAGCCAATATACTTAACCCAACGGTGTTAGGCTGACTGGTGTCGAACGTGGATCTCTGAGATAGATGAGCTCAGAATAGAGATTCCAGCAAGGAACGAACACGAGATCTTTTGAGGGAGTTTAAGCTATAAAAACCCCTAGAGAAAATACATATTAAATCGCTGTTGTGATATGAACTAATTCTGACATTATTTGTTAATATAATGCAGGGGATAATAGCAGAATACTGCATTATTGGGCTGTATGGTGTATACAATTCTGGACTGAGCGCAGAATGTTTGAGCGCTTGACAGTTGTTAAATGACTAGAATGTGGGCGTGGTTTCTTGGAGCCGTGTCACTCACTGTGACCTACTTATGCCGTCTGGAGCAGGTCAGGAGGGTAATATATGGTGAAGTTATTCCCCGTTACAGAATAGAGAGGCCAGGGGGATGAGGAGATACCAGAGTAATTTAATGATTACTCGTGATTGGAGTAACTCAGAAACATGAGGATTGCACCTATGTGCATGTATAGCCGGGAGGCTAATTATCAAGCCATTAAACATTGAAATCGAGGCAAATTTAATGGAACGCGCAGTGACACAGTAGATCTGAGGTTAGCGGCGAGATCTGACCATGTCTTCGGGGATTTACCAAGGACGCCGCTGGGGGAAGCGCTGGCAAAGGCAAATAATATTAATTAATTGGCCGATCGATCCTCGAGCACGCAGACAGATTTGTGATCAGCGAGGAAAAATGCACCATAAAAACGTTATTTCAAGACCAGAAACGTACTGAGAGAGAAAAGGACGCTGCAGGGAAATTTTCGGTCTACTTTTCTCTCCAAACGGATATAAGGGCTGGAGAAAGGACAGACGCAGGCAGTCGAACCATACTTGAGCGCAGAGAGCACGTCTCCCGAGCTCAGAAAGGGGGCGCGCGGACTTTGACAGTTTAAGTGCAGGAACATAATAATCATGCATTAAGGCATGAATTAATAACGATTAATTTAGTCAGTTGAACCGCAGTCTAGTGCGAAGTGCACGTTACCGAGTTCAGAGAAGGGACGCTCGGACTTCAACATGAAGAGCCATGCAGTAAGGCATTTATTAATCACAATGATTAAGGACAGTCGTGCCATACTTTTATAGTCGGCATTACGAGGGACTACTATCGAGCACGCAGGAAATGTACCGTGTGATATACAAGGTAGGACAAGTGAAGGTGGTAATTGCACAAGTACAATATATAATGGATGAGCGCAGTATGTAAACTATTGGTTAGACATATGATAGGATGTCGGATTGCGCAGATATAAACTTTGTTATGCGATTGGTGAAATTTCACAGGAATACCAATGTAATTAATGCTCAGGACGATATGCAAGCATATTCATGCGATATCAGGAAATTTATCTAAGGATAGAAATTGATAGACAGATTGGGGGACCGCTAGAAATCCTTAGGCAGAGAATCGAGACTTTCAGACGAGATGCGGGGCAGAAATGGAGGAGAGATCTTCAACGCCTGCATTTCTGATATTATGCGAGGAAAGGTCAACCATTAAGAAATGTACATAGCATTCGTGTGATTTTAGTGATGATCATTTAAATATATGTAAAATTAATAGTGTAACAAGTGCTATAACGTGTTGTGTGAATAAGGAAGTAACAGCTTCAACATGGAAAAGCAAAGTGCCGTGTGTTTTGTAAGGCAAAAGTTATGTAAAATGTGTGTGGGAAGTGTAAGAATGCCTTGCTAGTTTGCAAATAATGGCGGGCAATACTGGAAGAAATGCGTGGTTGGAGCCACCAGATTAACCAATGTGAGTACACAAAAACCATGATTTTGTAGTAATTATAGTCCACTGTATGTTGAGTGATTTCAAAATTTATAAAATATGCCAATAAGAGTCAATTTTAGGAGGTAGAACCTCAATATATTATTGTTGTGTTGATTTTAGTCAAGTTGAGATGTCTTTGTACATCATTGAGTGGATAAATCGTTACCACTAAAGTAAAATGGTAATTCAGTTATATAGAAACTTAACGTAACGAACACGGATGTTCGGTTATTGAAAATGGTTACGTTGTGTCGGTTATGGTAATGTCAGTCGTAATAATAATAATAATAATAATAATAAGAAGAAGAAGAAGAAGAAGAAGAAGAATAAGAATAAGAATACACATCAGGGGAAAATGGTTGTAAGCAAAATATATATGCTAATTGGAATATTTGTCTATCCAAGTGGTAATATTATACGTGAAGGGCTAAGCAAAGCAATTTAATATCAGAGTATATTATGATAAGGGAAATAAATATGCAAGAATCTAGGAAATGGAAGGGTTTAATAGAGAATTGAATTTGCAGCTTCTGAATAGCTTGTAAGAGTAATTGATAGATTTATCTTACTAATTAAAAGACGGGATCATATCACCATGGTCACGGGAGCCAGGTAATCTATTCGACGTGTGAAATCTTGTATAGCCTAGGGCATACAGAGATATTTATTATAGCCAGAGCGTAATTAGTGATTGACCCTAGCTCTGTGGATTGTCATGAAATGTTCCGGGTTCGAATCCAGTGGTGTATGGGAGGATAACAATGGAAACCTCAGCATGACACCTGATATCGACCGAGAACTAGCTATTGAAATAATTCAGCTCCGGGGAGTGAATTTTGGCGGCAGGATATGCCTGACCGTGACATTTAATAAGATGCCGGCTAGCCAATTCGACCGGTGAATGATGACTCTCGTTCCTTCATATAATGTAAATGGACCTGTTGAGGCCAGTTATTAATATCCTAAGGTTAGGAATAAATGATTAAACAAGTCCATACCGTATCTTGCATACAGTTTAGTTAAATCATATGGGATGTGTAGGTCAGTGAGACTGCACTATTGTATTTAAAGCCACAGGTTACTGCTTGGAGATAAAGCGAGAGGGAATCTAGGAAGGGACGTAGCACGTGTTTTGTTACCGCCCGACTCAGTCCCATTGTATACAAGAAGAACCGAGGGGGAGATGTTAAACGACCCTTGGAGCGTGACATTTAGAGTGGAGAGACTTTGAAACCCTGTTTGTAATAAAAAAAGAGTCGTTGTTGTATTGTTTAATGAATTTGTGTGGTTTGAAACACATTGATAATTAAGGATCATCCTGATGACTTAATATTTGGCAAACTTATGAGTTGTTGAATGTTGTATTTTTATACTGACATTGTCACTTCGTTCCGAAGGCGGACACTTGATGCCATAGGCTATACCCACGCAAGGGTAGCATAATATACCTTCCGACACAGCGGAAATGGATTCTTTGAAATTGAACTCACAATGGCATACAGTGGAACTGCAGAAAGGGAACTGCAGAGAGGGGTATGATTACAAGTAACAGTGGAGTTGCAAGTAAATTTGATGTGCAACCCATAAATTGGTTAATGCATGGTAAAGCATTTTGGTGGGAAGAGAGATACAGAACACAATTGTACGCATAATGTAAATTAGGATGTGTTGAGAGTAAACAATTAAAATTGTGAAATTAAAGAGGTCACAATAGGTGACATAAGATTATAAGTACAGTTTATGTGTAATTTACCTGTGCATCAGCACACTTGAGAATGATTTTGATGTTAATCTCATGGTAAATGAATGAATAAGCATTTGGATTTGCTAGGATGAAGTGCGAATATTAGTGGATTGTAGGAATAATTTTGCATTGATTTGTGTTATATTGTTGGGATTGTGTTTTTGTTTGTTTGAAGCCATGATTTAAAGCTTAATCAAAGTCTTTAGAATAGAGTTGTGCTTTATTATTGTAGAGTTGATACCTTTTAGTCTCAGATCAAAAATGTGCAACTGCTCAGTGGGTGAACGGTACACGCCTGAGGACTGATGCTGGCTGGAGGCAGAAGCATGTTTTCCATGGAAATTACTCACATGGGTACAATACCATCAATCATTTTTGATGTGTAACATCTTTCCACTCGGTTGCTGGATACTTTTGTGGGAGCGATTTTGAAAACTGGGACGGAAGTGGATCGGACGGAAGTGTGTAAGCCACACTGCCAGCAGGATCACATCCCTCATGGCTGCTTTGCAATATAATATGTGATGTTTGTTCAAACAAGTGTGAAAGTAGCTTATCTCCAATTCAATCTATACTTTCATCATAGTACCAGTATGAAAACGCAGCTGCGTCCAGGTAGTTACATAGCACTGGAGGTGATTTCTACCCATCCGGAATCGAAAAGTTGTTTGCCCGTTCCGAGAAATGTTCACAGTCTTTTGGGGACTATGTGGAAAAGTGAACTTACATTGTATGTTGTCATGACCGTGTTGCCTATGTGTATGTGATTTAATAAAGTGGGGCGAAACGCTAGCAATGTGTTCAGTTATGCTGGACATTTTTATCACTTTTTGTGTTAATTATAATGGCCCAACGGACAATACTCATTTTGATTCTCTTTCGAGAACATTTTATTATATTCAATGCCAAAGCAAGGTTTATTGTTTTTGGAAGTGGAGTTTTTAACTCCCGTGGTGCACTGGCATGCTCGTGACGTGGCCACATATGTGGCGAGGCGTCTTGCATGGCCTTCTCAGGGTGTACCTGCTACGCGTCTTGGTAGGTGTGCCTTTACCAACTGAAGAGACCAATTGGCACGCTGGGGCGAAACGCTAGCAATGTGTGAGTTATGCTGGACATTTTTATCACTTTTAGTGTTAAGGAAAAGAGAAGATAGAAAGAAAGATAGAAAGTATGATGATGGTAGAGAGCGATGTAACAGGAACGTAAAAAGGCAATTAGAAGACTGAAACAAGGATTACATGGCGATGAAATACAAGGCTGTGAGATTATGGGGATGATCAGAGGAGTAATGATCTTTTGCGTGAGCCTTAATAATAGTAATAATAATAAATCTTTGGTCCAGTGTAGTTAGAGGGAGTGTGGATGGAAAGGAGGTCTCACGAGTTATATCAGCATTCCAAAAAAATTTCAGACACTATCAGAAAAACCCGATTAAAATTGAATGTACATATTCTTTGAATGGACAATGAAAGACTTACTATAGGACATTTAATCATGCCTCCTCATTAAAAGTCAAGAATAACTGGATGAAATTGAAAATGACCCTCAAGAAATCAACGTAACAGGCCAAATCTTATGGGACAGGCCTAACTTCAGATCGTTGGTGAGCAAACTTCATTTTTCTGCAAACCCCCGAATGAGAGCCAACACTGCATGGACAGCAGAAAGGAAGAAATATCATAGTGGGAGTTGTAGAGATTTTGGGAAGAGAAGAAAGTTAATTCAAATTCTTCTGTGAAATAGGTTCAATCTTACCCCCTTAATTAGGTATAGCGTAATAAATAAATAAATAAATAAATAAATAAATAAATGAATAAATAAATAAGTAAAGAAAGAAAGAAGAAGAGCACTCCAACGTGGACTAAGAAACTTAGGAAAGATTTTGAAAAGTTGAACATCACAGAGGCTCAGTTGCTAGAAGGAAGTGAATTTAAGAGCAAAGTGAAAAATCTGGAAGAGTTTCAAGATGAAGGAAGACCTAAGAGAAGTGGATGAACTCGGACAGAAGATCAAAGGAAACAATCCTGAGACCGCATGAAGGAATATTGGAGACAGAGGAAACTCCATGCGAAGGAGAAGAAAAAAGAAATACAGTTGTTGCGTGATCCTAAGTGGAAAATTCGCAAGAAAAAAGAAAAAGAAATGAAATATAAATAAATAAATATATAAATAAACTACAGAATTTTGGAAATTAAGAAGTAATGCAGAAATATATCGGAGCATTCAAAACATAACGGAGACAATAAAGAAGAGGCGATTGTTATTTTCAGACATTTATGTAGAATGAATGATAGCAGGTTAACCAAGCAGATTTTTAAATATCTTTGGAAAAAGAAATCGACAACAGCCTGGTTTCAAGAAGTAAAGAAAGATTTAGAAAGAAAAAAAACAATGTAGGAGAAGAAGATGCACTAGAGAGAGAAATTTTCAAAAGAAAAGTTATTGGGAATGGAAGGACTGCAGGAAGGCAATATAAGGAAACAGGCTCAAAATGGTCGGAAGAGAGAAAGAAGACACACAGCGAAGAGATGAAGGAGCACTGGAGGAAGAAGAAAGAACAACAAAAGACTAAACATTGAAATTGGTTCGTGGTCCTCTGAAGACACTAACAGAGAAAGAAGAAAGAAGAATTTTGGGGATGATGACGATGTGTTGTTGCATACAAAGTGTCAACAAAAAGGTGGTTGGAGATGAGGGAGTAATAGTAGAAACAAAGAAAGTGGTATTCTAAGGAAGAAAAGAGAAGAGAAATAGGAAGATGAACTACATGATGATAGAAAGAGAGACAATAGGAAAGTGAAGTTTTTTAAGGCAAATAAATTAGTTTTGATATACACACCTGAATGGTAGGGTTGAAATGTAGACCCCCAGGACACTGTTCCAGAAGTGGTGTGCCATGCACACAACGGTAGAACTTGGTGCAGTCTGTTGGGTGCGGCAAATGCGTTACATGTCCTGCAGGGTCATCTTCAGCAGGGCACTTGACGTTGGCGGGACGAGTCAACGGGTTGGAAGACACCCTCTGGCACACCAGAAGGGTCAACGCGACAATAAGAAGCTTGGTGCTTCCTGGTGACAGAATACAACACTAGTTAGAACTTCTCATTAACAGGGCACTGGATTGTTCAAGGACAGGTGACTGGTGTAGTGGCTAGCATTCTTGGCTTTCACTGCAGAGACCCGTGTTTGATTCCCGTCTCTGCCAAGGAATTCATTGGTTTTACGTCCCTTTCAACTACTGTGGCTTTTAGAGACGCCTGGGTGCCAGTAGTTTGCCCCGAAGGGGATCTTAACCGTGCCAGTAAATCTACTGACATGGCTCCCTCGCATTTGCGCACCCTCAAATGCCTGCTGACTGTTCCAGGAGTCGATACCGCAAGCTAGGGAACTCCAGGTGAGTCACGCAGCCAGTCACAATTCAATTCTGGTGTTAGGGCTAGATCGGCGTACACTCAAACTCGTGAGGCAAAACAGAGAAGATGCGGGTTCGATTCCTACCTCAGCCATCATGGAAGTGGTTTTCCGTGGTTTCCTCCTTCTACTTCAGGCAATTGCTGGGATCGTACCCAACTGAAGGCCACGGTCGTTTCCTACCCAAATCCTACCTCAATTATAAGGTGCGTTCAAAAAGTAACGAGCCGGAGGCATAATTACAGAAACCAGTACCTGTATGTTAAAAGTATTGGCCCTGGCTGTTGAGGCACTTGTCCCACTGTGACACGAGGCGGTGAATGGCTGTCTCATAAAATTCCCTGGGCTGCGATGTGAACCAGTTCCGCACGTACAGCTGGACGTCGGCGTCCGAGGTGAATCGTTGGCCCTGCAGAGCCCTTTTCAGTGGACCAAACATGGCGTAATCACAGGGAGAGAGTCTGGACTGTATGGAGGGTGGCCGAGAACCTCCCATTTGAATTTCTGCAGGAGTGCCGCGACTGTGTTGGCCGTATGAGGTCGTGCATTGTCGTGGAGCGACCACGGCGGCTATGGCGTTCACTGTCACTCGGCGGTCCTGGGTAATGAGTGCATCAACCAGCTGTACGTTGTCATCGGTAATGCAGGGGGGTGCCCTAAACCGGGCATCATCAGCTAACGACACCTGTCCTTCCCTGAAGCGCTTGTGCCACGCCTTGACCCTTGCAAGGGACATGCAGTGTTCGCCATACTCTTGTGACATTCGGCGATGAATGTCCGTTCCCCCTACTCCTTCTGCTGTCAGAAACCGAACAACACCTCTTTGCTCTTCGATTGACGTCTCCATGTCACTGTTTTCAATGCGACTGGCAGCGTTGGACGATTGATGCATGCTGCTGCTCGCTTTGTATCGTCACGTGACGTGCACGCGTGCCCTCTAGCGACGGTCTGTGACTTTCCACGCTCTGGTGGAAACCACACCTCGTTACACACGCCACGATTAGCCGATGTCGTCACCGGTTTGCGAATTCCAGCCTCCGGCTCGTTACTTTTTGAACGCTCCTTATACAAATACACCACTAGTGCAGACATCACACAGGCACAGGTTATCAGACAAATTCTACACACACCCAATTACCCAATTACACGGAGCTACATGAACACAATGCCGCAATGTCCCTGAAAGATTCAACAATAGCAAACTGTAATCAGAGACGATTTAGTGCGTGCGGTAAACACATAAAGACAATGAATACAGACAATTCACAATTTATGCTGTCATTGGAGTTTCTTCAAGTTTTAAGGTCAGTTAGGTGTAACATTTTGTCTGTAAACTTGGATTTCCATTAAGGTGCACCCCTGTGAGGAAGGTATGCAAAATTCCGCCATACGCTGTGACAAATGCGTAGATAAACACTGAAATCATATGTATAAAGGTGAAAAAGAAAGCTGATAAAATGTAAATTATAAGTAAATATTTAACAGTTAAGTTTTAATTGGTAAATGGAATTTACTTTAGGAATATCTCTCGTGTGTTCAATGTCCTCAAATAGCGCCCATAAGATGACTTTTATATTTCAGTTAAAGATAATAGTGAAATCCATGAACGGTAATCTAATCCACTTATTGAAAGAAAACATCATACTTCTGCAGAACTTCAATATAATCCACTGCACTGCCATCGTTGAAGTGGTTTCCCACGTATACTCCAGGCAAATGCCGGTTTGGTTCCTAACTTACCCCAGTCTATTACAGCCAGCAGCAAACTGTTGAGTCTTGTGGAGTTAAGACTTCAGAGAGGAGTGGTTGTATTTGGAGTTTCTTCATTTCGCCTGTGAACTTTTCGTTCCGCAAAATACGCAGTCAAGTTAAGATTGGACGGAAGGGGAATTTGTGCTTCATGCACCTAGCAATTCTTAAATTACGTCTAACAAAAATTCGTTGCACAAGCATCTCCATGATAGTATAATTAATTGTCCAGTCACGCAGTCAGTGATTTTAACCCAACATGCCGAGGCGTAAAACGGATATAGGTCGTAGTTCATTGACATAGAAAAAAGAGCGCTAATCACGTAATGCATTCACAACTGTTCCCGGGCGAAGCCGGGGCTGGTTGCTAGTATATAATACTACTACTACTAATAATTATAATTTTGCAGGGACAGAATATAGGAAGAGACATGATTTCGTTGCCAAGATAGTACATCAAGAACTGGCTATACACCTTCAACTGCTAAGCCAAAAGAAAGTGCCGTACAATAAATATACCCCTGAAAGTGTACTGGAAAATGACAACTTTACGTTGTACTGGGATCGTACTGTATTGACAGACCAGTCAGTCGTGCACAACAGATCTGGTTCTTGTTGACAAATGATTGCGGCACACCACCTTCATAGATGTGGCAATCCCAAACAGTGGCAACATGCTAACAACGCATGTTGAAAAGCTGACAAAATACACAGAGCTTTCAGAACTGATAAGGAAGCAATGGCACATGGCACAAGTAAGGACAGTTCCTATTATCATCACCAGCACTGGCGTGATTCCGAACAACTTCAAGGAATCTCTCACAGATTTGAATTTAGACCTAGGCCTTTTTTAAACTGATGCAGAAAACAGTCATACTTTCTACGTGTCGCGTAGTAAGGCTGTTCTTGGGCAATCAGACCTGAAGGAGTGAGGGGAAAATTGTAAAGCTACTACTGAATGCAGTCACCAAGAATTTGCTCCTTATGATGTATATCTGAGATTGTAAATGTTTTCTTTCCAGCAAATATGCTGAGAATGTGTGAGCGCATGCGCAAAATAAACAATAATAATAATAATAATAATGACAGCTTATTGTGTTCGTTTGTATGTGTATTTGAACAACCCCTAGGCCTTATATAATAAACAATTTTGGTATAGATTACCGTACATGCACATATGGCCATAATATTCTTTAAAATCTCGTATTTCCTGAAATTTTGACAACTAAAATCACTTACCGTAGGCGTATTGATTCAACGTGGGGCTAAACATCTACAAGATACACGTCCAGTGGCATTTACGTGACAGCGTACAGACATATGTCAGTATTACAGTGCATTCACGTTCACATAATACAATAAAACTGTGGCTTGTTTTGTTCCATGAGTTGCTTCGTTACGTCATAAACCACGTCATTATTGTGTTCCTTCATCCACACAGTAATAGCTGTCTTGTTTGTTTTGGAGGTTACCTTCCCCTTAAATGGATTCTTCTTTTAAATAGAGTGCAATAGTAAGAATAATTCAGTGTGGCCTTCGAACGAAGCCTATTGAAAGTCATTCGAGTTGTCATCGGTGATTTGCCATGCGCGTTGTAATGTGTTGTTGTTACTTCATTTGAGGAGCTTGGGTATTCGTGGTCATTTAGCCACGTATGCTTGCGTGTGTATGACATTTTTCTGATAAACATGTCCTAACTTGCAGAGGGGTCCGGGATGGTTTTCAGTTGACAATTAATCTCACTCAAATTAATTTCTAAATCATTTTGAATATTTTTGATAAGACTATGTTCAATGTAAATGCAACCAATGAATACTATCCGAAACATTACAAGGAGAACTATAATGTATATTATACATATCCATTGAGTATTTTGCTTCTCAGCCGGGTTATCAGAGTTGTTCATTTAATGTATAACGTACGAAAGTCAAATATTATATTTTTAAAGCAGTAAGCTTCTATTTCATCTCGAACTATAATAATAATAATAATAATAATAATAATAATAATAATGATCGTGTGACCTCCGGAGAGGCCGAGTGCAGGTCTTTCTAGTGGACGCCCGTGGATGAAGTGATGATGAAGACGTCACATACACCCAGTCTCCGAGCCACGGGAATTAACCCCAGGAGATTAGAATCCCTGATGGCTCGGCCGGGATTTGAACCCGGAGTACTTCGCTCTAAAGCCTAGCGCGCTAACCATTTAGCCATGTATCCGGACTATTTCATCTCTGAAAAATTTTAACTATACCAGGCGAATCAGCTGCCCCTAATAATATTGTTCATGCAGCCCAAATAACGCATATTATCAGGAAGGTTGATATTTCTCTGCTTCCATCCCGTATGGTAATAATGTGCTGCAAGCATATCCCGCAAACGATAATGAACCCTATTATTTTTACTATTGTTAATCTGTAGTCACATCGAGGGAAAAATAATACAGAGGTGTGCAAATTATTAAAATGACATAACGAATCAAAATCTGTTATAATCTTTTTATTCAAAATCATTTTATGGAGCATCTGCTGGCATCTTTTGTTACCCTACTTAGTAATGATTTCTCCCTTATCGACTTACACCTTTACCCATAAGGAATTGTGCCTGGAAACTTTCGGAATTGGGTAGTCCGAATGATACCTCAGCTTGGCGGGTTTCAATTTTTTTCATTGTTTTAAATATACCCTCTAAGTCAGGTATAATAATATAATAATAATTTCGTATGGCCTCCGGTGCCTGGTGCAAGCTTTGTTATTTGACACCCAGAGGGTAGCTTGCATCTCGAATTTTCTTGTTCCTTGAAACACTATGAAAGTCAAGGAGGTTAGATATCTAAGCTCCTTGACACTGTAGCGCTTTCTAGTAGAGAAATGAGGAACTTTGTGTTGGCGGAAAATCCCGATATTAATTTTGCCACTATGAACACGGCCTACTGAATTCAAATAGGTTCTTTAACATGCCAACATCGTATGACATGCGTGTCGTAACTTTTGCTGCCTTTCAAAAAGCACTTACAATGGCCAGGAGCGAACCTGCAAGTTTGGGGTTAGTAATCCGACACGATAACCACCCATCCACAATGGCAGGTGATTCATGAATCTTTGAATAGTTCAAGAGTGGATCGTCTGTAAAATGACTCCAAATCCCTCAGTTCTAAATTCACACGAAAGGTAGAGTGATTTAATTAAAACAAAACGTTTGGCATTTTGCATTAGCAAAGCTCCTCTATCAGTGGAAATTCTAAAAATCATTTTGCTTTGAGTTTCTTAAAAGAAAATATAATTAAGACTCTTGGTTAAACATTGGAAGTAATTTCACCGCCTTGCAAACATATTTAGTGCATTAAGCCGTGAAAAGTTTAATGTAATTTTGGGAAACTGGCATCAAGTCTGATAATTTGCACACCTCTTTAGTGCTCAGTATCGTTTGCAGGATATGCTTGTAGTGCATTAGTACCGTATGGGATGTAAGCATGGAAATATCGACCTTACTGATAACAACGCTTGTTGGACTGCATTAAACAAAATTATTAGGGGCAGCTGATTCGCCTGGTATACTTCATATATTTCTGAAAGAAGCACGGCTTAATCTTGAGGAGCCAGAACCACGGTCAGATATAATGAAAATGAAATTTTAAATACACATTGATCAAAGTTTTGAAGTAAAACAAGTGATGAGAGACAAAAAGAAGAGATGCTGAAGAATTGAAATTCAAGTAAACTGATGTTCAATATGGACATGCTAAATTCCACGGAGTTTTATTATGGGTTAAGCAAATTCAAAGTTAATACTTCCAGAATAATGTCACAGGTTGACAAAAATGAAGAGGTCCGGAAGCCTTCGACCTAGGTCCCGTGATCACTCACTATGGCCCTGCTGATAACCTGTGTCAGCGTGAATTACAAACAATTGCAATTATAAAAGGAATTATTTATGTTTGCAGGACGATTTGTTCAAACATTATGCTTCTTCAAGTAATAAATAAGCTACCTTTTAGTTATTAAAGAAAGGTGATTCTGGCTTTCCGTCTCTCTAAGTGTACATTTGATTTCACTCTCTGGACAGATCACTCAAATAAATTTCTTTTGGTCCTTTCCGCTATTATTCTGAGCTTAGAACATAAGTGAGAGATCTCTATCTGACTAAATAATAATAATAATAATGACTTCAATTGCAGATATTGAAAAGCTAGAATGCAAAATTCTTTGAAAAATATTTGGCCATACACAAGAAAATGAAATTTGCACCAAGAGACGAACGGCAGATCTTTACAGTCTCACAGACAGTTTCACAAACACTGTACGGTACACTGGAGACGCTTAAAATGTTTTGTGCACGTGTTTAGGACAACACTAGATTAACAAAAAGATTGTACAATATAATTAATAAAATTTTAAAACTTAAAGTTCAATCAGAGTGGTTTACACATACATTAAATGATCTTAAGAAAGCCGACATTGACATTACAGATACTTATAATATGAATTTATTTCGGGACAAAATTCAAAAGGTGATCTTCAGGGAGGAACAAGAAAGACAACGAAAGCAGCCACGGAACATTGAACAGCTCCGAAACCAGAGATCAGAGAGGATGAAGCGAATGTGGGCGAAAAAAAAAAGACAAGTGGCAAGATTTGAAGTACCGTATTGATATTACGTGCTCTGTAATAGTGTTATTCGATTAAATAAATGAATAATTAATACAAAACATTCGAGGATAAATTGGATGGAGGAAAAATGGGGGGCCCTGAATGAGATGAAGATTAGAGAACATAATGAAAAACCCAAGAAATCTTCAAAACCTCTGTAAATAAGGACACATTTAGTGTGAAATCTGGCAGCAGGATTGGTATAAGATGGACAGAAGAACGCAAGAAGCAACACAGTGAGTTCATTAAGAGATTTTGGGAGAAGAAGAAGAAGGCAAAGGTTCCAACGCGCTCTATGAATGAGAGTAACGATGGAAGAAAGAATAACAATAATAACAATTATAAAACTCAGCAATTTTTCTAGGTTTATACCGTGTCTTGTGTGGGGTTTCGTCTAGGAACACCAAGCTGGCTCATCAGCGGGCTCTTGGTGTCCGTGCCCGGACCCCCACAGGAGTAGCGAACTGTGCACTACCTCCCTTTTTGTGAAGCGCACGTGCGCCTCTTAAATGCGAGATCTAAAAGCCTTTATAGAGAGGTGAAAGGCTGCTTGAGCTTTTAGCTCTCGCAGTTAAGAGGCGCACGCGCGCTTCATAAGAAGGGAGGTAGTGCACAGCTCGCTACTACTGTGGGGGTCCGGGCGCGGACACCAAGAGCCCGCTGATGAGCCAGCTTGGTGTTCCTAAGCGAAACCCCACACAAGACACGGTATAAACCTAGAATAGTTACTGAGTTTTAATTCACTGGCCAATATACCAACACTTATAAAGCTGTGAGCTGCCCCGAAGGAAATCTGGTAACCATAAGACGGACACCAGTGCAGGTAGTCTTACTCTTCAAGCGAGAAAAAAAAATCCCTCTGTATGCCTTCCTTCAGAGGGGAAGTAAAGTCGGCGGTTCCATGTCATAAATGTATGGCATCTAAAAGAACCTTCCACCAACTACACTTGTGTGAAAACAAAATGTGTAGGTTAGGTATGATTAATGCTCTTTAGTTCCAACGTTCACCACCGGGGGCTGGTTGCGATGGCATCTAGTAGTAGCGAAGTTCACAGCTAGGTGTCACGGACGGTATTATTTGGTAGCGAAGTAGGAACTACTTGAAATTATCGTCTGCATTCCGTACTTGAATTATAAGCAGATAACACACACTAATACAACCATCACAATTAACACCGGTTATCAGACAGATTCTACACACACCCAAAGTACACGGGGCGACATAACCGCGTTGCCGCTGCCCCTAAACTAAGGAACCAACCAACTCATTACTCTTACTTCTCTCAACAGTTATCCGACTCAGTGGCTAAACGATTAAATGCTAGTCTTTTATAAGTATTCCCAGTTAGATTCCTGGGAAAATGGTGGGTAATCTTATATACAATGGTTAATTACTCTGACTCTGGGACTAGGGTGTTTTTGATGACGTCATTAGAGTTCATTTCATCTTTATCTGGACGTGCAGGTCACCCACGCGTGTCGACTAGAAAGAATTGAACAAGGCCTTCCCGGAAACCAAAAGCTATCAGCATACTCAACAACTATTTACTTTATGTGGCAGTAAATCAGGAAAAATACCAGCAGTGATGCTTAAAGCTGAGAATTCTAAGATCAAAGTAACCATTTGTATCACTGCAGTGTCCATTAAATCGTTTGATAGCAAATTTAGTGTTGTATAGTGGTCTGGTTCACCACAATGTGTTCACTTAATAGTTGTCGCTATGTTTATGTCCTCATTAAAAGTCTAGGCTACTCATTTAAATTGATGCATACTGAACTTGCAGTACGTGCAATATACAAGGTATTTCAGAGAGAGCGTGCCAAACGCATAAAGGCAGTCAAAGCCGCCACACTGAGCATATCGACACAGGAAACATTTGGTCACTGAGACCAGGCGCGGATTCAAGGGTGGCGGGGGGGGGGGGGGAGGGTCACGGGTGTCATGACCCCCCCCCACCCCAAACGGAGACCAATTTTTTTTGCTAACTAAAAAAAAACGAAAACACAATTACCAGAGAAACAAAACTTAACGAATTTTTAAATGAAAAACAGTACTTTTCATTTTATTCAATACTGAAATATCTTTATTGGAATTATTGTGCTCTGTTACAACTGTACATATTTACAACTTCAAACCTCTTATATAAAAACGATTATTTATACAACAAAATCAACTCGTCTATTTTGTTTAGCAAACCTTGTGATTACCGAATCGAAGTTTATAGTGATGTCACGATGAATGTGCAGCAATGCACGGGTAGGAATTTGAGGCTTTTTTTTCGCACCAAAAATTTTTGCCGACGTCCAATCTGCAAACTTGGTTGGCAAATTGAGCTGTGACTTTCTCCCTTTGTCGATACCAACTCGACTTGCCGAAACTGTAACGTACCTTGATACTTTTCTCGAAGCTCGATGTAAAAGTCGCAAAACACGCCGTTGCAATTTTTACGAATATTTTTGGTGCGCTAAACACATCAAATTTCTATCCATGTAGCTTGCAAAAAAAAAAATGGTCTGGTTTTGTACGTTTGGTTATTTTGTGATTGCGTTTTTAGTGATACCATTTTTCTTAACAATTTCGATTCTCTGAGCCCCCTCCCCCCCCCAGCCAAATTCTAGATCGATTTTCTGACACCCCCCCCAAACCAAACTCTAGATCCGCGCCTGACTGAGACCAATCAAGGGTGCTATGGACGTAAACATGTGTAACAGGAATGAGGCGTCCTGAGTAGTTATTTATGTGTATTAATTATCGACACTAAATGTGTAGCCTACACTAGGCTACTTATCAATAATATCGTATGGCCTCGGATGCCGAGTGCAAGCGTTGTAATTTGACACCCAGAGGGTAGCTTGCATGTCGAATTTCATTGTTCCTTGAATCACTATGAAAGCCAAGGAGGTTAGATATCTAAGCTCCTTGAACACTATAGCGCTTTCTAGTAGAGAAATGAGGAACGTTGTGTTGGCGGAAACTCCCGAGATTAATTTTGCCATTATGAACACGGCCTACTGAATTCAAATGGGTTCTTTGACATGCCAACATCGTATGACATGCGTGTCGTATTTTTGCCGCCTTTCAAAAATCACTTACCACGGCCTGGGGCGAACCTGCAATCTTGGGGTTAGTAGACCGACACGTTGACCACTCACCCACCGTGGCTATTGACAGGTAACCAGTGAACGGATGGACATAAACAAGTAGGTGACCATTGTTGTGGGCGGCTTCGGTGGCGTAGTTGGTAGCATGCTGAGCTTCTATGCCCAAGGTCGCGGGTTCAAACACGGCCGAAGTCGTCGGATTTTTTTAAGAGCGTTAAAAATCCCTCAGTATGCCTTACTTCGTAGGGGAAGTAAAGATGGCAGTCCTATGTCATAGATTTATGGCATGAAAAAGACCCTTCCACTTACTACACTTGAGTGAAGCCAAAATTTGTAGGTTAGGTTTGATTAATGCTCTTAAGTTCCAACGTTCGTCACCGGGCACTGGTTGCGATGACATCTAGTAGTGGCGAAGTTCACAGCTAGGTGTCGTGGACGGTAGCATTTGGTAGCGAAAGTAGGAACTACTTGAAATTATCGTCTGCAGTCCTTACTTGAATTAAAAACAGATAACACAGACTAATACAGTCATCACAATTAACATCGGTTATCAGACAGATTCTACACACTCCCAAAGTACACGGGGCTACATGACCGCATTGTCGCAGCCCCTAAACTAACGAAGCAACCAACTAAACAATGCTGCGTTTGTGATTCCTCTACCGTTCAGAAGGTGCGTCGTTGCCACGCTTGTATCGAGGTTGATGGGCTTCTTGTAAAACAACGTTTATTACTTTGTACACACTAATACCTTGTTGTTGATTTATTTAGGGGCTTTGCCACATCGTTGTCATGTATCCCCGTGTACTTGGGTGAGTGTGGAATTTCTGTAATAACCTGTGTTATTGTTATGGCTGTATTAGTGTGTGTAGTTGTAATTCATATGAGGATTGGGGATGAGGCAGCCGCGGCCTTAATTTAGGAACTATCCTGGCATTCACCTGGATTAGAAGCGGGAAACCACACGGAAATCCACTTCTAGGATGGCTGAGGTGGGACTCAAACCTGACTATTCTCAGCTTTGCCTCACGAGGCTGAGTGTACCCGTTCAAGCCCACAGACCAGAATAAAATTTATTGGTAAAGCCGAGAATCAAACCCGCTGTGGCAACCAAGAACGCTAGCCACTACGCAACGCGGTGGACCACACTAATACAGTAACTCTAGTCCGTTCATGGCATGGTCGTCAGTTGCAGAGCTACCTGTGTAATAACGGAGACGTGGAGGGCTGCATCATACCAGTCAAAATTTGAAGAATCAAAGAACAAAAATAACAACGATAATAATATAGGAGGACACAAAACCAAATTTTAATGCTGGGAAAAATTGCTGGATGACAGGGAACAGAAAAGGAAGGATATCTGTCCTGAATTTTACACATCTAAAGCTAGGCTCGACAGATCGTGACACTGGTACAAACCAGGAACTCCGCCACTTTGGGAATTCGATGGCAGTGCACGGAGATCACCACAAAGTGTGCACCTTAACATATCACCAAGACCCAGGTCCCGATTGCATGTTTAAACTCTGTGATCAGCACTGTGCCCGTTATCATGTTGTGACATGCGTTGAACGTGTGGAGTCAATAGTAGTCTGTTGCCAGAACTGACATTTATTCAGTCTAATTATGTATTCTCATTTTATCATTTTAAATGATCTTGTCGACTTCGTCGTTACGCTGGGGTCTGGCGTTACGTTACGGTGACGGGACGAAATGTACCCCGGAGATGCACTGAGGTATGTGACGTCATAGTACCTGCATGTGTTCCCCGACAATCTCTACTTCGTTAGTATAAGACAAAAATCCCCGATTCTTGGATGTCACGGGTAATCTCGAGAACCACTGGATGGATTTTGATGCGGTTTTCACCATTCTGTAAAGGGTATCTCGAGGAAAGATTCTGTAGAAAATAATGTATGTATGATCAAAGGAAGCCAAGCAGTAACGATTTCAGTGAAAAACTCGAAAACAAACTTGGCGTCCGTGCGCTTCTTAAGCTTACGCTGGGAAAACCGTTAAACATATCAATATACTATGAGCGTAAGAATTGGTCAGCATGAAAAGTTCTACAAAAAAGTCCGCGAGAGCATATCTCTATCTTCAATACATCGCCCACTATACTGTAAGTGTTTTTAGACTGGATGGAAGTGGCACGTCCCCGCGCGCTCTGGTGAGCGTGACGGCATCCCGCGCGCTTGACCTTGCTTTGCCCTTGGTTTGCACATGCCGTTCGCAAGTAATTTTAAACGAAGTAAAGTATTATAAAGCAAGATAAGTATTATGCAGATAATTTTCTAACATGTCAAGAGTCTGGCTTCTAGCGCAGCGAGAAGCCTCCAGCCTTTCTAGCATTTTTCAGCATTTGTAGCATTTAAAATGATACAAAGTCTAATCTTTCAGACTGACTGTCACATTTTTGAACAGTTTGTGCGCGTTTGTTTCAATTAATGCTGTAGATTCAATTAATAGTTTCTTGCAGCAAAATTCTTGTCTGACATTTAGAACGAGAGACAAATCTGGTAAAATAGGATGCAAATACGAGGACTATTAGCCTACTTTCGATTTTTGCAAAAAATGAAAGTAGACTTATGAGATCAACACAGGGCGAAAAAAGTGTGTCTGTCTGTGTGTGTGTGTGTGTGTAAGTGTGTGTACTCTGAATGTCTGTCCCCCCTATCAATTCGAACACGGTGAAAACGAATTGAACGAAATTTGGTACAGAGGTAGCACTAGCAAAGGACACCTCAGTGTCATGTTTTATATCGCCACCATCTTGACGAAAACGTAATGGCGGCCACCTAAATGTGCAAAGCTTAAATCAAATTACGACCAACCTAATAATCCGATCTCTACCGATTTTTTCAACAATATACCTTTATGTATGTAGAATCGTTTGACTAAACTATAAGGTCATCAACCTAATAATTTGCGGATGGCGGCCATGTATGTGTGCACATCGATTCCCCCCATCTACTCAAACACGGTCAAAACGAATTGAACGAAATTTGGTACAGAGGTATCACTAGCAAAGGCCACTTCAGTGTCATCTTTTATATCGCCGCCATCATGACGGAAACGTAATGGCGGCCACCCAAATGTTAAAATCTTAAATCAAATTACGACCAACCTATTATCTGATCTCTACTGAATTTTGCAACAGCATACCTTTATATGGTAAGCATTGTTTGACCAAACGACAAGGTCATTAGCCCAATAGTTTGTAGATAGCGGCCATGTATGTGTGAATATCGATTCCCCCTATCAATTCAAACACGGTGAAACTGAATTGAACGAAATTTGGTACAGAGGTCGCACTTTCAAAAGGCAACTCAATGTAATGTTTTATTACGTCGCCGTCTTGATGGAAACGTAATGGCGGCCACCCAAATGTTAAAAGCTTAAATCATATTAAAACCGACCTAATCATCTGATATCTACCAAATTCTGCAACAACATACCTTTATGCAAGAAGCGTTCTTTGACCAAACTACAAGGTGGTCAGTCCAGTAGTTTGCATATGGCGGCCATGTATGTGTTGAAATCGATTTCCCCTATCAATTCAAACACGGTAAAACCGATTCGAACGAAATTGGGTACAGAGGTATCACTAGCAAAAGGCACCTCAGTGTCATGTTTTATATCGCCGCCAACTTGACGGAAACGGAATGGCGGCCACCCAAATGTTAAAAGCTTAAATCAAATAACGACCAATCTAATCATTTGATCTCTACCAAATGTTGCAACAACATACCTTTTTGTGGGAAGAATTTTTCGACTGAACTACAAGGTCATCAGCCCAATAGCTTGCAGATTGCGGCCATGTACAGTATGTGTGCAAATCGATTCACCATATCAATTCAAACACGGTGAAACCGAATTGAATGAAATTTTGTACAGAGGTAGCACTAGCAAAGGACACCTCATATTCATGTTTAATATCAGTATAACACGTTGTATTTCAAGAATCTACTACAACTCCTTGAATAGAACAAAGAGTTATAACAATACCCATGCATTTAGGAGAAAGTAGGCTATATGTTCTTTACCGAACATCTTATTTTTATTTTCAACCTCCGATCATCCATCTAAGTAAACAAGAGATAGGTGGGAGCCAGGTATGTACGTTGTACAATTTTGCTACTTCCCGTCCACAACCTGTGTTATTGTGGTCTCCAATGCACCAGTCAGTCTTAGCCGAGCTACGGACAAGTGAACATGCCCGCTACCATCGATACTCCCGCCAAGTGAGAATTGCGGAGTGTGAGACGCTCTCTGCAAGCAGAGCAATTCAAAGCAATCTAAGAGGCATGCTCTCGTCCGGCATGGTTTTAACCCATGACAATGCACGATCACACTGTGTCAATGTGATGAAAGACCTTTTCAAAGAATTCAAGTGGGAAGTTTTCGACCATCCACAGTTTAGTCCAAACCTCGCACCGAGTGGTTTTCACCTCTTTCAATAATTGAGGGTACAGTAGGGCCACCAACGAAGAACTTCAGGAGACTGTCCGGACGTACCCATCTCACTGACAGGAAAATTCTTTGCAGAGGGAATTTGAAAGCTGCTGTCACGAAAAACAAATGCCTGAATCGTTTTGGCGATTATGTTGAAACATAAGTACAATACAATTAATTATTTAGTAATAAAATAATTTTAGTGCGCAAGATTGCGGGTTCAAACCCGGCCGAAGTCGTCGGATTATTTAAGAGCGTTCAAAATCCCTCAGTATGCCATCCTTCGGAGAGAAATAAAGCCGGCGGGCCATGTCATAGATTTATGACATGTAAAAGAACATTCCACTAACTACAATTGTGTGAAGCTAAATTTGTAGGTTAGATATGATTAAACGCTCTACTAAGTTCCAACGTTCGTCGCCATGTGCCGGTTACGGTGGCATCTAGTAACTAAGTTCACGGCTAGGTGTCGTTGACGATTGAATTTGGTAGCAAAAGTAGGAACTACTTGAAATTGATCGTCTGCAGTTCTTACTTGAATCACAGCACACACTAATACAGCCATCACAATTAACACCGGCTATCAGACAGATTCTACACACACCCAAAGTACACAGGGCTACATGGCCGCGTTGTCACAGCCCCTAAACTAAGGAACCAACCAACCAGACTTAAGTATAACATTGGTATTTTAATTCTTAATTGGGCTGAGGAAGATCCCAGTGTCAGGTCGAAATATGTACCTATCCTATAATAATAGATACGTTTTAATTCAAGTGTTGATTGGCGTATACTTAAAACTTAAGACCCCCGCAGGGGCCCACGGCTAGTGGGACGTGGGGTGGCGACCACGGGACCCCGGCATTGCTTCCACTTACTTGTGCCGGACTCCTCTCTGGCATCTTTCCTATCGACCACCCTTGGTCAACTCTTGTTCTTTTCCAACCCCGATGGTATTAGGGTATCCAAGACCTAGGGAGTCTTTTACTTTCCCGCCATAATTGGCTCTTGTCTCATCTTTCCTAATCCCTCATTCTTCCCGGGGTCAGACCTCTTCTGTTCTCTTTATATCTATTGCCTTCTGCTCAAGGCAGGGTGTGTGTAGCCCCACCACTTCTGGTGCATCCTGGATATTGCTAAACCCTCAAGGGCTCACGGCTTGTGAGTTCGGGAGTTGGCAACCCCGAGGGATTCCTGAGCTGGGTCCGGTTTTCCCCCCCTTTTCCAGGGGCTCTTGGGCGGATCCTCTCCTCTTTCCCCTTTCCTATCTGCCTCTCTGGTTCTCCTTCCTTCCAAGTCCCTCAATCCTCATTCTTCGAGGGTTGAGGGCATTTCTTTTCCTCCTGTCCATTGGTTGCCTTATCCTTTATTTGTTTACCATTTCTTCTTCTAGTTTGTAAGACTGTAGTTAGTATTAGTTATAGTTTTCATTCTCATCTCATCTTTGACTATCACCCAAACAATTAGGGGCCGATAACCTAGATGTTAGGCCCCTTAAAACAACAATTATCATCACCATCATTAAAACTTATGAAAACTGGTAAAAGATAGGTTTGAATTTTTTTAGCAGAGTCTGGAATCGAAGACAGACCTCAGGGGTGACATGCAGGAATGCTAGCCACTGTGACACGATGTAGTTTTAAAATATATTGAACATGCAAGATAGAATAGAAGTTGAATGCACGTACCTGTCATAGCGTGTGATGGACTGTTGCTCACAACATACCATCAAACTACCAAACCATGCTTTATATACTTATTATCACCGCCATGACTATCAGAATTTATATTTTTAGGTATTCAATCACAAGATGGATGAGATTGTCCATAAGATTTATTGTATCGCTCCAATGTCACAGCTAATGGGATCTTTGATTGATTCGCTGATTGATGACATCTTTGTCTTTATGCATCAGAATATGGGGGAATCCTTTCTCTAAAGTACTGTAGGTATCGTTAAGTTGAACGCAATCCTTGGTAACTCACTGGACATCGCAGTTTCAACACGGCTCATTGGCGATAATGTATACAGCTGAACGATATGCAGATAGTTGAGGGGGGCATTGGAAGATATTAGACGTTGCAACTTGAGCGCTGGGGGAATTTAGCCCCATTTTGCAAGTAATTTGAGGTTATGGATTTAAAGGGAGAGAAAAACTAGATCATCTGCTCTAATGGCTTGGGTGACATAAAAAACTAACCTTCAACTAAACTAACTACTGACCACAGAGGAGAACAGAAGAGAATAGTACATTATGCAATGAACTTATAATGGCAATAATTAAGACACGAGTATGTTTATAATTTCCATACGAGTGCCTTAATTACCGTTATAGGCGAGTTGCATACGACAGTTTATGTTCGAGGATAATTTTAACTATTTTATGTTCGAACATAAATAGTCATAAATATCTGTCGAGATTTTGCCAGTTTTATGTACTGAGCAGAACGCATGGGACGCAGAGAATACCTTGTATTTGACTATGGCCTCCTCGAATACCACACTATGACACGAGCCACGCAGAGAAATTTAAAATAGGAAGCCGTGGAAGTCAACACAGGTACGATGCTATCCTTTGGCCACACAACTGTTTCTTGATCTCTGATTGGTGGGAGGAACTGTTCCATAATGAAAATAGTATTATAATGACCCCCCTTACGATACAGTTTTCTGACATATAATATTTACATTTCGACATCGTCGAACATAAATACTGTGATATAACATTTAATATGGTTTAATTGAAGAAAAGTCCTTTTAAAGTGAGCATGTCTTAGAAATGTTTTACATCATTGTTTGAAGTTCTGAAGATGAGTTATAATTGACTCGAAACATATATACACGGTGTTTTAAAATAAACTTTAATTATTTAGTATTGACTAGGTGGTACTATACATAGATCAATTTCAAAATAATTGTAAGTCAATACGGAACAAGGCAATATAAAATAAAAACAATTATATCTTTTTAAGCTTATCTATTCTACGGACCACATCTCAATAATTGATGCATTAGAGGACACTTCTTTAGTGTTGTCCAGTTATTTATCATATAAGGGGTGATCAAAGAGTTTCCAGTTGATGGCCGTACAGTCCGAAATCCGTATGCTAATCAGGCAAAATAGCCGTGAGCACTCAAAGTACCCATCCCACTGACGCACCAGGTTGAAGATCCCCGTGTGGTCAAACACCGTGTCGTGCTGCGTGAAGAAGTTCGTAACCGCCTGCTGCACATCCTCGTCCGACAGGAATCGTCGATTCCTCAAGGCCTTTTTAAGGGACTGAAGGCGTGACCTGACATCCTGGTACGCAGGCATGACGGCTGGAAGAGCTGGACATCTCTGTGGCACTCAGAGTAGTAGCTAGGCGGGGCGTGCGTGTGGCTCCTTCCCACCGGCCTTGTGTGCGTGGGCGGTCAGGGCAGTCCATTCCAATATATACGATACTCGCTACCTCCTATGATTTATATGAGAGATTTGCCACATGATTTCGGAACCTTACAGTTCAGTCTGGCAGCTAATTTTTCGCACGTTTTCCTCTTATCGATCCACAAAGTTTCAAGATAGGTTTCGACCTGTCTTACCTGATACTTCCCTTGTGAGCACAATTAAAGCTATACAATAATAATAATAATAATAATAATAATAATAATAATAATAATAATAATAATAATAATAATAATAATAATAATAATATACTTGGGCGAAAGAATACAGTACAGAAGAATGGATCAGAAAAAGAAGCTATCAAAGACCGGGTAACAAAAATGGGAATGGCTTACCAATTGACGAAGGACACTTACAACAAGAAAGTGCTATCCTACGGGGCTAAACTAAGACACCAAGACACTGTCGTCATACCCGAAAGTATGTATTCAGCAGAAACGTTGGACATGATTGGGAAAGGTAGGCTTGAAAATGACAGAAAAAACAAGATGTTCAGTAAAGAACATATAGCCTACTTTCTCCTAAATGCATGGGTATTGTTGTAACTCTGTCCTTTTCAAGGAGTATGATTGAATGTTGGTTGTAGTAGCCTGTTGAAATACAACGTGCTATAGGGATATTAAACATGAATATGAGGTGCCCTTTGCTAGTGCTACCTCTGTACCAAATTTCGTTCAATTCGGTTTCACCGTGTTTGAATTGATAGGGGGAATCGATTTGCACACATACTTGGCCACCATCTGCAAACTATTGGGCTGATGTTCTTGCAGTTTGGTCTGAATATGTTTCCCTATAAAGATATTGTGTTGCAAAATTTGGTAGAGACTAGATTATTAGGTTGGTCGTAATTACATTTTAGCTTTTAACATTTGGGTGGCCGCGATTACGTTTCCGTCAAGATAGCGGTGATATAAAACATGACACTGAGGTGCCCTTTGCTAGTGCTACCTCTGTACCAAATTTCGTTCATTCGGTTCCACCGTGTTCGAATTAATAGGGGGAATCAATTTTGACATAAAGATGGCCGCCATCCGCAAACTATTAGGCTAATGGCCTATTAGATTGGTCAAAGGATGCTCCCTCCATAAAGGTATGTTGTTGCAAAGTTTGGTAGAGATCGGATGGTTATGTTAGTCGTAATTTAACTTAAGCTTTGAACATTTGTGTGGCCGCCATTACGTTTCAGTCAAGATGGAGGCGATATAAAACATGACACTGAGGTGCCCTTTGCTAGTGCTATCTCTGTACCAAATTTCGTTCCATTCGGTTTCACCGTGTTTGAATTAATAGGGGGAATCGATTTTGACACAAAGATGGCCGCCATCCGCAAACTATTAGGCGAATGACCTATTAGATTGGTCAAAGGATGCTCCCTCCATAAAGGTATGCAGTTGCAAAATTTGGTAGAAATCGGATGGTTATGTTAGTCGTAATTTAACTTAAGCTTTGAACATTTGTGTGGCCGCCATTACGTTTCAGTCAAGATGGCGGCGATATAAAACATGACACTGAGGTGCCCTTTGCTAGTGCTACCTCTGTACCAAATTTCGTTCCATTCGGTTCCACCGTGTTCGAATTAATAGGGGGATCAAGTTTGACATAAAGATGGCTGCCACCCGCAAACTATTAGGCTAATAACCTATTAGATTGGTCAAAGGATGCTCCCCCCATAAAGGAATGTTGTTGCAAAGTTTGGTAGAGATCGGATGGTTATGTTAGTCGTAATTTAACTTAAGCTTTGAACATTTGTGTGGCCGCCATTACGTTTCTGTCAAGATGGCGGCGATATAAAACATGACACTGAGGTGTCCTTTGCTACTGCTACCTTTGTACCAAATTTCGTTCAATTCGCATTCACCGTGTTCGAATTGATAGGGGGGGACAGACATTCAGAGTACACACACTCACACACACACAGACACACACACACACACACACAGACTCACACACACACATACACACACACACACAGACTCACACACACACATACACACACACAGACAGACACACTTTTTTCGCCCTGTGTTGATCTCATAAGTCTACTTTCATTTTTTGCAAAAATCGAAAGTAGGCTAACGAGAGAACAAGATGTTCAGTAAAGAACATATAGCCTACTTTCTCCTAAATGTATGAGTATAGTTATAACTCGTTGTTATTATCAAAGAGTATAATAGAATTTTTCTTTGTTGAAGACCTTAGAAACGATTTACCTCTACCAAACGCCACAACCTAGATAAAAACTGCTACCATCATTGAAGAAAGAAAGATAAGAAGTATATCAAGAATGTTATGGATCTGGAGACATAATCGACCGGACTGGCTGCGTGGCTCAGCGGTAACGTTCTCGCTTGCTGGGCCCTAGGTTGCAGGTTCGTATCCTGGCGCAGTCAGCTGGCATTTGAGGGTGCACAAATGCGAGGGAGCCGTGTCAGTACATTTACTGGCACGTTAAAGATCCCCTTCGGGCCAAAATTCCGGCACCCCGGTGTCTCTAAAATCAGCAGTAGTTAAAAGGGATGTAAAACCAATAACATTATTATTATTATTACGACCTGCCGTGGGCAACATCCAACTTTGAGTTGAGGCATGTCTTTACACGTCTGGTTGTGCATGGCTTTCACAACCCTAATTGAATTAACAAATCTTTCCATGACCCTACAGAGACGTGTGTATATGTCGTAGTCAGATAGTGAAATCCGTCATTTCATGAAGATCCTAGGCACTTCATGAAAAGCCGGCATATGATGTAAAATGGGATAGTTACACAATCTGACGCGTTTCTTCATGAAATGACGGATTGCTTTCGGCAGATGGTGTAAGAAATCATTTTTCATTATCTGCCGAGGCACTTCATGAAGATCCGGCATTTTTTGATTCGGCTCTTCATGAAATGACTAACGCGATGAAGTCGTACATTAATTCATTTAATTGTTCTATTCCAAGAAATAAATTAATGCGTATTTACTATGGAATTCGAAATCAATTTCTACGTACAACCTAAAATCTAATCCTGGAACAATGGGTAAGTTTTTCTCCTGTTTTTTTCTTCTGTGTAAGTTTATATATTTTTTCCATTTGTAGACCTGCATTAATCCGTTTCTAATCAGAATTAAATGACTGCCGCAGTGGAGTCGTACATTAATTTTTCTGTGTAATACACGAATTATTCCGAGAAATAAATTGATGCTCGTTTATTATGATGTTCATAATTAATTTCCACGTAAGACTGAAACCCTAATCGTGGAATACTAGGTACACTTTTCTCCCTCTGTCTTCTTTTTGTAGAAGCTTATATTTTTCCCAATTTGTGCAATATACTTTTTCTTTATGTATATTTTCATAATTTATTGTGTGGTTTGTCTTTATTTCCTAAAATGTGTACCCTTTCTTTTTATTTATTTCTCTCTCTCTCTCTTCCCCATTGATGTATTTTGTATTTTTGAACTTAATATGTCTAATGACCTTTTTTTATTTTTTTTTTATTTTTACAGCATGCCCCATTACAATGTAGTAATACTACATGCTTAATTATTACTTATTAATCATTTCAGGTTAAAACTATACAATTTATATTATAAATATTTTATATCTATGGCCTATTAAATGAAATTTGTGACACTAAAATGATTAACAGTTAAGAAAATATAAATAAAAATTATCTATTTAGTATTTCAAATGAGATATAGTTTACAAAAGTAAAGAATTCCCTAAGGTAGTTTCTAACAAGTTCATCTTTCTTTATAGGCCAGTTGTCTGATCTTAAAACATGTGCTATTAATATACCTCTTTCTTTCCCTAATAACTTACACTCATATAGTAAGTGATCTACAGTCTGGTGACCGTTATTGCATATACATGTTGGACTATCAATAATTTTAAATCTGAATAAGTATGATTTAATATTGCCGTGTCCTGTTGTCATAACTGTAAAATTGGGCGTTATGTTCATTTTCAATTTTAGTCTGTCCTGTACACTGGGGAAAAATGATTTTGTAATTTCGCCCTTGGATGTATTGTCCCATTCATTCTGCCACTTTCTCAAACTAAACACACTTAATTCTTTTAGCATATTACTTTTTGGAATTCTATTATAGCACTCACTTAAACCGCTTTGTGCTGCTTCTTTAGCCAGCTGGTCCGCTAATTCATTTCCCTCATTTCCGTTATGCGCCTTAACCCAACTGAAGACAATCACCCAATTCTGTTTCTCCATTTCAATTGATTTTCTTCTAATTTTCTCTATGAGAAATGTATGGTTTTTGTAGTTTTTAAGTGCATCTATTGTAATTTGGCTGTCTGTGAAAATGAGTGCGGTTCTCTGCTCCGTGTCCATGGATTCTAGATGTTGCAATGCCTTAAAGATAGCTAGCTGTTCTGCTTGATTATTAGAACATCGTTTGTCTAGTTTATATTGCAGCTGTTGAATGAACTCGTTTCCATTGTATATGGCAATTCCTGATCCTACTCCATCCTCACTTTTACTTCCATCAGTGTAAACATTGAAAGAATGCATCTGTTCATAATTTACGTCAATAATTTTAACAATGTCAGCAGGGTGAGACCATTGATTTACTTCCATGTCCATGTCAATTGAGCGCTCTTCTTTACTATTAACTTTAATAAGATCGTAGTATGCTACCGTCTCCTCAATTTGAATATTAATTGGAATTAATCCTGTTATCACACAGAGAGCTTCATTAGATACAGTGCGATAAGCTTTAGCTATTCTGATATTTATCAGCCTTTGGACTCTTATCAATTTTACTTTATAGCAAGTTTTCTCTATAACCTTTCTCCATACCGGTGCTCCTTACAAAATGAGAGGTAAGATTCCACCTTTGTATATTACCTTCAGAGCTGTATGCTTTAAACCCCAGTTTAGCTTTGCAAATCTTGAGAGACTAAATATCAGTTTCCTACATTTTTCAGTCATATAGTTAATGTGCTCTCTAAATGTAAGTTTGTGGTCGAAAATAATTCCAAGATATTTAACGGTGTCCACCTGATCCAAGCTTTTGTAATTAAGATAAATTTTAATCTCTTTTTCTTCTTTTCTTTTTCTTCTCGACAAGACCATAACTTTTGATTTCTGTTCATTAAATCTGATCTTATTGAGTTTAGCCCAAATTGAAATTTTGTCCATTTCTATATTAGTATAATTTTCTGCCTCTTTAATAGATGTTGCTTTAACAAGCAGTAATACGTCATCTGCAAATGCAACTACCTTCGTGCGATTTGTATACTGCAATGTAAGAAGAGAATTATATTGTATATTCCAGAAACCAGGACCACAGCATGAACCTTGTGGACAACCTTTAGTAAGTCTTCTCTCAGTGTTGTTGCTATTAATGGACATGAAAGCTGTTCTTCCTTGGAAATAGTCTTGAGAGAGTTTGTATAGATTTCTAGGGCATTCCATATCTTTTAGTCCTTTTAGAATAGCAGGCCACCAAGCGGCGTCAAAAGCACCTTTAACGTCCAAGCTGGTCATAATTATTACGTTCCCTTTTTCTAATTCCGGTTCTATAAATTGCTTCACTTCCATTGCTGCGTCGATTGTGCTCTTCTGTGGTGTAAATCCAAATTGATTATTATTCATTAATTTATTTTTGTACATATGATGGGGGTCCAATGTTGCTCACGTCCGTAGGTTTAACCTGAAAAGTACCCTACACGTGACCCCTGGGTGGTGCTAAGCGAGCAACAGTGAACAGGCGACCGGACATATCTCTCCCCGGTCAAGATACAATAATGAACATGGTTACATCATCTAAAGGTCCTTTTCAGGACCAACCTACTAGAAGTCTAGGACCTTCTGTCCGTATCTGTCAACTGAATATAGAAGGCATTAGCCGATCCAAGAGTGAAGCGCTGTCTAAACTGCTACTTTCATATGAAGTTGACTTAGTAGTTATACAAGAAACTCATGCTGCAGATGAACAGCAGTTGAAGGTTAGAGGAAAGATTCCAGGATACGATCTTCTGGGAGCTACCTACCATCATACGTATGGAAATGCTACCTACGTACGCTCCACCATAGAAAATGCTTACCTTGTCACCTCTAGCATAAACGAAGAAATTCATACAGTTGTTACTAGAATAGGCGACACTGTTATCTCAAATATTTATAAACCTCCAAGTGTTAAGTGGCCAAATCAAGTCTTAGACGTGCATCCACACCCAGCCGTCTATGTAGGAGACTTCAACAGTCATCATCAGGAGTGGAACTATAGATGCAATGATGAGAACGGAGAGGCACTAATGAATTGGATAGAAAGTAATGATCTATTCCATGTGTTTGATGCTAAAGATCCAGGTACTTTTAGATCTGCTGCATGGAGGCTAGATTATTGTCCTGACCTATGTTTTGTGTCCAGAAACCAAGATGATAAACCCTTATCAATCATCCGAAAAGTGCTCGCCGATTTTCCTCACAGCCAGCATCGGCCGGTCCTTTACGAGCTTGGAATTCAAATTCCCTTGGTTTCATCTACCCCACGATCACGCTGGAATCTCAGTAAAGCTAACTGGTCTGCCTTTACAGAGGACCTTGATAAATATGTACGAAGGATACCACCAACAAGAAAAGCATATGAGAGATTTGTGGGAGCTGTGATATCTACAGCGAAAAAACACATCCCTAGGGGCTTCCGTAGAGAGTACATTCCTGGATGGAGTGACGAAACTGATAATCTTTACCAACAATACATTGACAGTGGTGATCACGAAATTGCAGATCAACTTTTACATAGCCTGGATGCTGCAAGAAAACAAAAGTGGATTATGAAAGTGGAATCTCTTGACTTTACAAAATCTAGTCGTGAAGCCTGGCTGCTTCTCAGGAAACTGGGAGATGGTAAACCTATTACACGAAGGAGTCCAGATATTCACCCAAACAAGATCGCTTCTCACATAGTCACGACTTCTAAAAGTAGCAGGGATAAAATCTTCACAAAACGCATAAAGAAGGAATTAAAAATTTTAAAAGAGAATGCCACAGATATCTTGGAATACTCCAGACCTTTTACTAAGGATGAGATAACTACTGCAATTAAAGACATTAAGCCAGGCAAAGCACCAGGTTTGGATGGCATCCACCCGGAATTTATTACTCATTGTGGAGACAGAGCTAAAGTATGGTTGTCTAACTTCTTCACGAACATATTACAGAGTGGGCAATTGCCAAAGTTATTCAAACAAACGAAGATCATAGCCATCTTGAAGAAAGGCAAAGCAAGTGATACACCAGAGAGCTATCGCCCCATTGCCCTGCTTAGTGTGACATATAAATTACTAGAAAGGCTCCTTCTCAATAGAATTGGCCCAGAGATAATCAAGAAAATCCCAGTGGAGCAGGCAGGGTTCAGACCGCACAGAAGCACTACAGATCAAGTACTGTCCCTTACAACTTTCATAGAAGCAGGCTACTAGAAAAAACTTAAGACATCGGTGGCTTTTATCGATCTGACAGCAGCATACGACACAGTCTGGAAGGATGGCCTACTCTTCAAGTTCCTGAAAGTGATACCATGTAAGACGACTGCCCGACTCCTGAATAATATGCTAAGTCAGAGACTTTTCCAAGTACATATGGGGAATAATGTGAGCACCAAAAGATCACTAAATAATGGACTTCCTCAGGGCTCTGTTCTTGCTCCAATCTTATTTAGCCTATATATTGCAGATATGCCTGCCACAACTTCAAGAAAATTTGGTTATGCAGATGATTGGGCACTTGCTACTAGAGATACAACTTTTGAGAAAACAGAGATGAACCTAACAGACGATCTTGAAGAACTGACTCAATACTTTAAGATGTGGAGACTTACACTTAATACTAACAAGACAGAAGTGTGCTGCTTTCATTTGAACAACAAGATGGCTAATAAAGAATTGCAGGTGTATATTGGAAATCAATTATTGAGACATAATAGATTCCCTAAATACCTGGGGGTCACAATGGATAGAACACTCTCCTTCAAACAACACCTCCGCAATACTCAATCCAAATTGAGAACCCGTAACAATATAGTCCAAAAATTATGTGGCACAACTTGGGGTTCATCGGCAACTTCACTTCGATGTACAGCTTTGGGACTTGTGTTTTCAGCTGCAGAGTATTGTGCCCCGGTGTGGTTGAATAGTCCTCACACTAACCTCATAGATACCCAGCTCAACACCACCATGCGCCTAATCACTGGCACAATAAGGTCTACACCCACACATTGTCTACCTATCCTCAGCCACATCCCTCCACCAGATCTTCGACGTAAAAACGCTCTCCTCAAGGAGTTCAAGAAAATAATGGATAACCCACAGCTACCAATACACTGTGACATTGCTGACATTTGCCTGAATCGCCTACGATCCCGAAATCCACCAACAAGGACTGCAATAGACTTGGAGAATACCAACTACAACATCACTAAAGAATGGCAGGGAAGACAAGATAATAGGCCTGGATCAACCTTACCACGCATTGGATCATCGTTGCCACCTGGATTTGAGCTTCCTCGGAAAACATGGTCAACTCTCAACAGGATTCGTACGGGTCACGGCAACTGTGCGGACTTCCACTACAAATGGAAAATAATGTCTTCACCTAACTGTGATTGTGGTGCCCCCAAGCAGACCATCCAGCATATCATCACCGAATGTCCTAAACGAAAGTACAGTGGCAACGTGACTGATTTCGCTCATGGATCATCAGAGACAATTAACTATATAAACAATTTAGACATGAACATATAGTTTGTCTTCATGAACTAATTATCTTTTATGTGCATATTGTATCTGTAAAGCCATACGCTAAATAATAATGTACATATGATGCATTATTCTACTAATCAATAACTTCTCCAGTACCTTGCCCGCTAGATTCAACAAGCTAATTGGTCTAAATTTCGATGGATCTGTACTCTTTTCTTTTCCTGGTTTAAGTATGAGAACTATTTTTGCTCTCCTCCAAATTTTAGGGAAGCATCCTCTTTTGAGACATTCATTATATATTGACGTTAAAAACTTAGGAAAATTATTGAAAGTTCGTAGGAGTATTTCCATAGTTATTCCATCTTCGCCTGGTGCTTTCTTTGGATTGAAGCTACTAATGGTTTGACCTTATCAGACAACATACTGTGCACCCTAACATACTGGGCTGATGACCTTATCAGACAACATACTGTGCACCCTAACATACTGGGCTGATGACCTTATCAGACAACATACTGTACACCCTAATGTACTGGGCTGATGACGTTATCATACAACATACACCTAGTATACTGGTGACCAAGATGTACCTAGCCCGTTTTTACAATAATAAAACAACTACAACTATATTAAAATGTGCAGACTGAAAAATGAAAATACAGTAACCCTCCCGAAATTACTTTCTGGGTACGGCCCTGATTTCTTCATTGCGGTAAGACTTCAGAAACACGAAATAAGCTGACTATTGTGTAGGCTATGTCCTAAAATGTTCTAATAATGGCAGTGATATAAAAATCGCATTGTTCTATTGACATCCCGCCTTTTAACTAACCCCTTGTAATAGAAAGTGTAATATTTCGTCTGGACATATGCCGTTCATTCTCAGACTTGTGATGATACTGGTATTTGCGTAAACACCCATTAATCCTCTGTTAATCAGCCACCAGTATCATGCTCATCCAAATGAGACGAATAGAACACTTGTAAATGATTAAAACAGCCAGGCTACAAGTGACATAACCTAAAATATACCAAACAAGTCTTTCTTACCTTATCCATTTCTTCTTGAGACCAATGCTTTTTATGAGGCTTTTCATCGTAATATTCATTAACTTTCTGAAGAAACAACTGCCTGTAATTCCACGGTATTTTCCATATCGTATATTGCCACTATTTATTCTTTGAAAGCACACTTATCTCACCACGAGGACAACGCTACCGCTTCTTCATGAAGTGACGGGCTTGACTTTCCGTCAGATAGTGTAAAAAAGAATTACATTATGTGACGGCTAAATTTAGTCATTTCATGAAACCACGCGTCAGATACTGTAACTATCTCATTTTACATCATATGCCGGCTTTTCATGAAGTGCCTAGGATCTTCATGAAATTACGGATTTCACTATCTGCCTACGACATATACAAACTATGTGGATATTTTCGATTGCTATTTGCCTGAAATAAAAGTAGTAATTAATAACCTGAACTAACACCAACGGCTTGAATTCAGTTACTATGTGAAATCGTTTTGTTCTTTACTTCAAATAAGATTTTCAAGTAACGCAAAATAGGCTGTTACAAACCCTTTAAAATAAAAAGTAAAAATGTATCGTAGTATCATCTTGTCATTCTTCAAATTCGATGCGCATAGAATGCCAATGGTATAGTAATCAATGGAGCCCCACGTAGACTAGTCGTGACATCTAGTGGTGAAATATCGAACAATATAATCCTAACAGAGCGAGTGCATTCTAGCGGCCATAAGAAGAAACTTTTCAATAAAATCTGGAAGTTAATAAGTAGGTCGGCGTGCAGTTACCTTTTTGGCAGCTAGATGTCTCGAGTAAATCTGCTGGCGAATTATGTTTTAATTAAATATATATTTTACACCATAATATGCACAATATAACGCTTAATTTTAAAACGTCTGAGTCATTACAAAACAATAAACATATAACATTTCAAGCAAAAACCTAGCTCTGATCGGGTTTGAACCATAGGCATTTGAGCGATAGGCTAACGCTCTACCACTGAGCTAATTGTGTCAACGAATATCGTTCTATATAAAATGACTTACATAGAACTTGTTAGCAAATAATGATGTATACTAAACGATTTCATCACTGGAGTATATTATTTATATTTAAAGCATTTCATATAAAGTTTATTTATTTTGTATCAGTACGCTATATTGCATGCAATACTCAAATTAGTGAAATATAAGTCAGGCACAAGATATCCGCTGCCATCTTGTCTTATTACTGAATCGGCTCAGCTTTTTAAAATCACGTCTGCACTATAGTATTACAAAATAAACTTTTAATTTCGAACGTGCCTCTTCCTTTAGAACAGTTAAAACGATTCTCGGCTCGATAATCGGAACTGGTGGGTCCCATGATATGGATTATAAAGTTTGCATAATTCGCACGGCCGCCATCCTGAAATGGTATGGCGGACGACCTTGTAGTTTGGTCACAAGACGCATCCTATACGAAGGTATGTTGTTACCAAATTTGGTAGAGATCGGATGATATGGTTAGTCGTTATTTGATTTTACGTTTTGAACGTTTGAGTGGCCGCCATTCAGTTTTAGTAAAGATGGCGGCGATATAAAACATGACACTGAGGTGCCCTTTGCTTGTTCTACCTCTGTACCAAATTTTGTTCAATTCGCATTCACCGTGTTCGAATTGATAGGGGGGGACAGACATTCAGAGTACACACACTCACACACACACAGACACACACACACGCAGACTCTGACACACACACATATACACACACAGACTCACACACACACATACACACACACACACACACACACAGACAGACACACTTTTTTCGCCCTGTGTTGATCTCATAAGTCTACTTTCATTTTTTGCAAAAATCGAAAGTAGGCTAAAAATGCTTGGGAAAAACTTGGGCCCAAAGGTAAAATATGGAGAGAGAAACTAAGACTAAACAAAGAAATGTACCAGAAAACTGAAGGCGTGGTTGAACTGATTAAAAAGAGGAAATAACAGTTCTATGGACACCTCCTGAGAATGGATGGCAACAGACTGACAAAATTAATTTTCGAATTTTTTAGGAAGAGAAAGACATAGCTCAAATGGTTTTGAGAAGTGAAAACGGACCTAGCAAAGATAGGGGTTTAAGAAGACGACATAGCAGAAAGGGAGAAATTTAGTCGACTAATTAAGGAGTACAGAGGTTTCCAGGAGACAGGGGAGGTGGCAGTGACAAAAAAAAAACTACACAGAAGAACAGAAGAGGGAAGTAGGAGAAAGGATAAGAATATACTGGCAGAGAGTCAAGGTATAATGTAAATACTGTTAAGCGTGGTCCATAGAAGGCCAAGATGAAAATAGAGAAATAATAAACTTATATCCCATTTGTAGACTTCAAGGAAGCCTATGACCCAATACACAGATCGACAATTTTCCTTGTATGAGAAGAATTCAACAAGTGTTCATGAATCGTTGCTTGAGACACATCATCAATCGAAGATGGCCGAACATTTTATCAATTGAAGATCTATGGGAGGAAACGAACCAGTAGCAAATTGAGCTCCAGATAAAAGAGAGAAAGTGGTGTTAGATTGGCCACACTCTGAATAAACCTACTGGAGCCATCGAAAAGGCCACACTGGATTGGAATCCACAAGTGGCCCAAAAAAAGTGGTCACCCAAAATGACCTGGTGGAGGTCAGTTGAGGAGGAGTGTCTAAGAATCTGAAGGACATAGAGTGAGTCGAAGAGGATGGCCAGCAGTAGGACCCGATGGAAGCCCTATGTTCCAAGAGGAGCAACAGGAACTAAGTCAAGTAAGTCAAGAAGAATTCAAAGTAGACGGGGAAACAAGGGAATTATTCAAGCATACATTAACATGTACCACTTTAAAGGTGAAATTCTTAGGCGAAATGTCTAAACATTTTGATGTTAAAACTGGATTACGACAAGGAGATGGACTTTCCCCCTTATTATTTAATCTTGCACTAGGAAAAGTGATTAGGATATGGGAAAAGGAAGTTAAAGGGATAACCATTGGCAGATTACGCAAGAACAAAATCCATTTATGATGCTTGGTCCTTGCAGATGACTTGGCAATTTTGTCCGACAATAAGCAGGAAGCGATTGAATCCATTGAAATGGATTAACAACAATATAGAACACGCCTGTTCATACCTCAGGAGAATTTGGATTTTATTCCTAAGGGCACCATCACTTGCAACTCTTACGCTTCAAATAGCCCAGCTATCCAGTTTCAACATAAACCAAGCCTTCTCTCCTAGGCAGCTCAATGTTCTGACTTCTCTTAAGAATTCATGAAGGAGGCGGAATACCCCACAATTACTTGCCCATATTTGAAATTCAGCTAATCACAGGATGAAGTATGTGGTTACTAGAATTTAAAATAATTGGTGTGCTCCTAAATTTGCCACCTGTCATGTCTCTTGGACCTAAGGCCCCACCTGCTGCCTGTTATTAAGCCCATATCATCAGCATGTCTCATCTATTATTTGAACCATCGGCTTTTAATCTACTATTGGTGTTGATTACCGGTCTCTGTATCTTTCCGTTTGCCAGATTGAGACCCCAAGGCGTTTCTCCGATTGCATCAATGTCTTAAAATACATCAAGTCCAAATTCTTATGACGACAATCTGACATTTCGAAGCTTAATATATTAAGATGAGACCACTTTCGGGGCTCAAAACACGAATCCTCCTCAGTTCGGGCTGGTGTGGGAACCGATTACATCTCGAAAAGTCTATACTTGAAGGTATTAGCCTGTCAAAATACGAGTGCCGGTGGCCGAGCGGGAACTATTCTTTGCCTACTTGTGTCACGTTGCCAGTCTACTTGGTTGACAGGTACAGTCACGTCGATAGGATATGACTCAGCTCCAGTAGTCCTACATCGTTCTCCTTTGTGTGGTGACATGTGCTCCTGTTATGGTTTGCTGAGCTGTTGCAAAATAATCAGAAAGGCACCGTTCTTAATTCACCGCGATGTGCAGCTAAATTATAGGTTAGATTTGACTAACGCTCTGAGATTCCAACGTTCGTCGCCAGGAGCCGACTACGGTGGCATCTAGTAACCAAGTTCAGAACTAGTTGGTCGTTGACAGTGGCGTTCGGTTGAAAAAGTTGGAACTAGTTGAAAATCGAATGTCTGCAGTTGTTACTTGAATTAAAAACAGATAACACACACTAATACAGTCATTACAATTAACACCGGTTATCAGACAGATTCTACACACACCCAAAGTACACGGGGCTACATGACCACGTTGTCGCAGCCCCTAAACTGAGGAACCCACCAACCAACTTCCGGACGATTCGGGTTGTTCTGCATTAGTTTGTACAGTTGAGTATCCAGTTCTTTAAGACCTTGGAGCAAGGTACTTGCGATCACGCCCGTACTTGAGACAATGATAAGTATGGTCTTGACCCGTTCTTCATACCATTGCCTATTGATAGGGCCGACTAACTCGCTATATTAGCTGATCTTTTCTATGTGTTTTGACTGGAGATTCTTGATGCTCGGAATCCTAACATCAATCAAGGTAGTTAGTTTCATTTTCTTGCTGACAGCCTTCAGATGCGGCCTGTTGTGTGATACCAATTGTTCAGTCAGAATAGTTAGGTCCCAATACAACTTGTATTCATTGTTTTCAAGAACACACTCTGGCTGATATTGGTGATACGGGACTTTCTTTCCTTTTAGAAGCTGAAACTTATCAGCCAACTATTATTATTATTATTATTAGTATTACCATTATTATGCCTGCCACGGTGGGTGAGTGGTTATTGTGACGGAGTACCAACCCCCAAGCTTGCAGGTTCGCTCCTGGCCGTGGTAAGTGATTTTTGAAAGGCGGCAAAAATCACGACACGCCTGTCATACGATGTTGGCATGTTAATGAACCCATTTGAATTCAGTAGGCCGTGCTCATAATGGCAAAATTAATCTCGGGATTTTCCGCCAATACTAGAAAGCACTATATTGTCAAGTAGCTTAGATAATCTAACCTCCTTGACATTCATAGCACTCCAGGGAACAACAAAAAATCGACATGCAATCTGCACTCTGGGCGTCAAATAACAAAGCTTGCACCCGGCCCCCGGGGCCATACGATATAAAAAATTAAAATACATCATTATTATTGAGCCTCCGTGGCTTAGGCGGCAGCACGCCGGCCTCTCAACGCTGGGTCCGTGGTTCAAATCCCGGTCACTCCATGTGAGATTTGTGCTGGTCAAAGTGGAGGCAGACAGGTTTTTCTCCGGGTACTCCGGTTTTCTCTGTCACAATTTCATTCCAGCAACACTCTCCCCTATCATTTTATTTAATCTGTCATTTATCTAATCATTGCCACGGGGGAGTACGACAGGCATCGGCAGCCGGAACAGTTCATATCCTCGCCGCTAGATGGGGGGTTTCATTCATTCCATTCCCTGACCCGGTCGGTCGACTGGAAGCAGGCTGTGGATTTTCATTTCAAATTATTATTATTATTATTATTATTATTATTATTATTGTTGTTATTATTGTTATAGGTTATAGTATTGCGTTGTTATCTCTCTAACGATGCGAAGAGTGGAGATCCTGAATGACGTCACAGAAAGACGGACGACTATCACCCCTTGCTGCCAACTTTCAAGTTCACTGACCTTTTCAGTGCTTGTAAGTGGTTTGCGAACATGTTGACTTTGCAAAAACCTAACAGGGAGAATGTATTCTATAAACCACCATGTTTGTAGTGCTAGGAGGCAAATGCTAAGGTCACATTGTTAGTAACTTATTTAAGATGACGCCGACCAGGGGCGGCTCCTAACTGAAAGTTGGTTAATGAGGCCCTAATTAAAAAACAATCTAACCTCGTGTTCAGAGGTATAGAAGAAAATGGATTTGTTAATAAAATTCCACTTTATTCAATTTCCTATGTCGCACACATCAGCATATTAAATAACTACGTACCGTATAGTGGCTTTGGTGGCGTAGTTGGTAGCATGCTGAGCTTCTATGCCCAAGATCTTGGACGAATCCCGGCCGAAGTCGTCGGATTTTTTAAGAGCGTTAAAAATCCCTCAGTATGCCTTCCTTCGGTGGAGAAGTAAAGCCGACGGGCCCATGACATAGATTTATGGCATGTAAAAGAACCTTCCACTAACTTTATTTATGTGAAGCTCAAATTTGTAGGTTAGATTTGATTAACGCTCTAAGCTCCAACGTTCACTGTCAGGTGCTGGTTGCGTTGGCAGCTACAGCCTCTGGCAAGCCGAACATGCCCTCGGACACTCCCGGCATTAAAAGCCATACGCTAAATAAATAAATATACTCCATATACTTAACACATGGAAGGTTCTCTAGAGCGGCCCTTGTTATGACAATGCACCGTACGAGACTGCTAGGAACTTATACTAGGGATGTGCTATTAATTCTGAATTCTCTTTAGAGATTCTAGAAGTGAAAACCACGTATTTTAAGTAGAATATCTGTAATTTAAATTAATTTTAAAGACATTAATTAATCAAATGTTGTGGAATACGGTCTAACGGCCCTTTAAGCCCTTAATGACGCACCGCCCCTGACGTGCATTATACCAACTGGACTTGTACTGTAAGTCTGAAACAATAACGGTGACTGACACCTGAAATAAATGACTTCTTTCACTGATGTTTGCTACACATGCTCATTACCATGCACAGTATAATACATACCATACTTGCAGTGGATGCATTGCAGTCGGTACTGGTGGTAGACGATATTCGTCATATTTCCAAAACTCCTAGTGGTATGCTACATCTAATAGGCAACTCCACGTCGGCTTCTAGCTAGGAACCACGGAAGTGCATGACGCTGTGCGTACAAAGGATGCGCCGGAGAACGGCCTTAATGTACCGGTTAACATCAGTGCATGCCATTGTGCCGGCAACTTTACAGTAATAATAATAATAATAATAATAATAATAATAATAATAATAATAATAATAATAATAATAATAATAATAATAATCTTCTTCTTCTTCTACGCGATCAGGCCCAGTGGACCGCACACTGCTACAAGTTTTCTTCTCCATCGTCTCCTATCATAGCTGCCATCCGTCAACTGTCCACACGTATCGCTGTCTGTTGCAGATCTTCATGGAGTCCATCACTCCACCGCTTTCTTGGTCTCCCTGGTGGTCTTCTTCCTGTGGGGATGAAATCCAGTAGCTTCCGTGGCCATCGGTGGTCTTCCATCCGGGCTACATGTCCAGCCCACTGCAGTCTTCTGGTTTTGATGGTTCCAGCTATGTTGGCATCATGGTACAGGTCTTCTACTTCATGATTGTGTCTAATCCTCCATTCACCCGTGTGTACACCCGAAGATCTTCCGAAGAACTTTTCTCTCAAAAACGAGTAGTTTATGAAAGTCCTGTTTTCGGATACTCCATGTCTCACATCCATATAGTACAACGGGTTGGATCAGAGTTTTATGCAGACGAATTTTGAACTGTTTGGAGAGACATCTAGGCCGACGAAGGAGTGTTAAGCTGTAGAGAGTTCGATTTCCTGCTTGGATCCTGGCGTTGATTTCTGCCTCACATGATGGGTTCTCCGTGAAAAGCGATCCTAGGTACTTTAATAATAATAATAATAGTAATATTCTACACCTCCACAAATGAGGTCTTCAGAATCTCCCTCGGTTAAGCCTCTGGTAGCCATGCTTCTCTTTACACCATCCATTGACCCCGTTTCCGTTTGCCTTCAGCTTGCCAATGTAACATTTGCATCCTTTGCACATGTTCAAACCATTGTAATATTCTTTTTTCAACCAATTCTTGTACATTACTTTACCTGCGTAATTTCTCTGATTCTTGTATTTCTAATTTTATCTTGATTTTCTTGCCGCCCTCCTCAAATAATCCATCTCTGTTACTAATAACTTGTTTTCTTGCTGTCTGTTTAGCGTCGAAGTTTCTGCTCCGTATAACAAAATACTTTGTACCAAAGAACTGTAAATAAGTGTCTAGTTTTGTTCAAAATATTTCTGCTCCATAGAACGGAATTTATTGCTCCAAACGTTCTCCTAGCCTCACTTACTCTTTTCTCAATTTCAGATGAACTTGTTCCCCCAGCTTCTATTATTGAACCCAAATATTTAAATTTAATGACTGTCTGAATTTCTGCATTTCCGATCTGTAGTTTCTCACCACCGTTATTCTCTAATGTAAGGTGTTCCGTTTTGTTGTAATTGATATGTAATTCCCACATTTGATAATACTCAATTAATTTCCTAATCATATAAGAGGCATCGTCTATATCTTGAATCAATATCACATGGTCATCAGCAAAAGAAGATGTTGTAAGTAATACTACTAATAGTCTACTAATAATAATAACTTAAAATGTAAGCGGGTATTTGCCAAGATAATAATTTCAAAAATAAACAATATTATTATATAATACGCTAAGGTGTATGTTTCAAAAAACTAAGCTCCTAAACCAGAGGGAGTTAGAAGGTGTGGCTTGTACCAAAATCTTCCAAATCGTCTCAATAGTACAGGAAAAATCTCGTATTTCTTGAAAAGTCAACGGAAATATATTTATTTGTTTATAATAGCCTTTCAAGAAATAAAGAAGACGATAGCCCTGGCAGAACTCTGTCGCGTGCAGCCCACATAGCACTAGAGCCGGGCGGGTAGTCTGTACACATGGGGCGCACATAACCCATTATGCGAGAGTTTTCGCACGGGTCCGCTAGTAATATATATTTTCATAAAGACATCTGCCCAGCATTCCGGGAGACCATAAAGATCCAGAATAACAATATTGTTGGTTCTACGATGTACATTATGATTCACCATATAAATTATTATGTAGCATGTAAATTGAGGCTCTGAATATGCTAAGGGAGATTTTTTTCCAGATCATTTTCAATGATGCTAAGTTCTTTAAGGATATTCACGATGAACTTCCCCGATGTTCCCCAAGCTCCGAAAAGGAGACCTTTCACTTTCCATGCATTTTCACGGAGAGTATATCTCTCACTCAGGTGAGGTATGCAGGGTCGGTAAATAGCCTGTTTCTCCTCGTTAACTCGTACTGCTTGTTGAATGTTCACTTCCATTCGTACCGAGGGTTATAGGATCTAACCTCTTCTGTTCTTTCTGTCTAAGGCAACGATATCTGCTCGACGATGACAACCATTTTCCGAAATGCAGTGCACTTCCTCATAAACTTCCCATTTCAATTTCCAGACCAGACATAACTTTAACTGACAAGAAGAACCACCACACGTACTTGGTTGGCATCGTTGTCCTGAATGATCATAATATCCACCATAAATACAGTACGGAGAGAAGATTCAAAAATATACTTCACTAGCTATAGAGGTAACGAGAATCTGGAGGCAAAAGAATGTGGCAACCTTTCCCTTCCTCCTTTCTACCACTGGCCTGACATCTAAATCTTTTTCAGAAAAAAAAGGCTGGAATTCCGAAGATCTGCAGCATCGTTAGAGGGTTTTTGACACGCACTAAGATTTGCTTGGACCCTCGTGTGAAAAAGAGACGTGAGAGATGACATTCCTGGAAATAATTTTACTGTCAAACTTTAGGGGCAGATGACCTCGTAGTTCCGCCCCTTAAAACAACAATAACTAACTAACTAACTGTCAAACTTACTTTCATGTTATATAATTTGAAAATGTATGTTATAGGCGCTTCAGAGTGTTTTACTCAATTTCTTGTACCTGATGTACCGAGTTGATTGATGTTACCAACTGTAAGTTAAGAAAATAAAGAAATAATAATAATCATGATAATATTAGTAATAATAAAATGAAGTACTACAAGTTTGACCCTCAGGCAGTACATGAAAATAACAGTGTAAAGCTCTGCTAAAATAGTACATTAGCCACTGAGAGGATGTTGCTATCCCTATGCTCCGTAATCTTGAAAAAAAAAAAAAAAAAAAAAAACAACAACGCGGCTTCGGTGGCGTAGTTGGTAGCATGCTGAGCTTCTATGGCCAAGATCACGGGCTCAAATCCGGTTAAAATCGTCGGATTTTTAAAGAGCGTTAAAAATCCCTCCGTATGCCTTCCTTTGGAGGGGAAGTCAAGCCGGTGGGCCTATGTCATAGATTTATGGCATGTTAAAGAACATTCCACTAACTACAATTGTGTGAAGCTAAATGTGTAGGTTAGATTTGATTAACGCTCTATTAACTTCCAACGTTCGCCACCAGCTGCCAGTTGTGGTGGCATCTAGTAACCAAGTTCGCGGCAGCATTTGGTACCAAAAGTAGGAATTACTTGAAATTGACCGTCTGCAGTCCTTACCTGAATCACAGATAACACACTATAATATAGCCACCACAATTAACACTGGTTATCAGACAGATTGTACACAACCCCAAAGTACACGGGACAACATGACGGCGTTGTCGCAGCCCCTAAACTGAGGACCCAACCAACAAAATAAACAAAGAGAGAATATTGAGAAATGTTCACCACGAGCTGAGAAGCTGAATGGAATGTGGAAGCAAGAAAATATCGTTATAGTCCCCGTCATAATTGCAGCACGAGGGGAGGTTCCACAGTAGATCCACAACTCTCTCGCTAAGCCCAGCTTGCCAAAGAGGCTGTACCTTCTTACAGAAGGAGACGATTTTGGGAACGTGTATGGAAAGTTTTGAACCTTGCGTTGAACCCGTTATCATCGTTGGGGATTGCCACTTGAAGTGGCTTTCCGATTAGGTACTTTTGTGCAGTAATCCATCCTCTCTCTCATTTGATGTACATGTATGACATAAAACAATACGCACGTTCTGAAAATCATGTCCGAGTAGATAGTCTGATTGCTATCAGAGTTTCCTTCTCTACAGACATCGGTATGTCCTTTGGGTTGGATAAATGTCGTACCCTTATCCTCCAGCAGGGAAAGTTAGAAGCCCGAGAATTTGTAATAAAATCGATGTCATTCAGCCTATGGAAGAAACTGAGAGTTTCAAGTATCTTGGTCTCCAACAGTAAAGAGAATTGATCATAAGATCATTAGGGATCAAATAATAGTCATGCACAATCAACGCCTCAACAAGATTGAATGGAATGAACATCTTCAAGACCATCAATACATATGGCATTCCAGTACTGGCTTACACCATTGGTATAGTAAAATGGGCACAGGCAGACCTTGAATGAAAAATGAAAATCCACAGCCTGCTTCCAGTCTCCGACCGGGTCAGGAATGGAATGAATGAAGCCTCCCATCCAGCGGCGAGGATTTGAACTGTGCCGGCTGCCGAGGCCTGACGCACTCCTCTGGGGCAATGATTAAATGAATGGCAGATGAAATGAAATGATAGTGGAGAGTGTTGGTGGAATGAATTTTGACAGGGAAAACTGGAGTACCCGGAGAAAACCTGTCTGCCTCCGTTTTGTCCAGCACAGATCTCACATGGAGTGGCCGGGATTTGAACAACGGGCCCAGCGGTGAGAGGCCGGCGTGCTGCCACCTAAGCCGCGGAGGCTTACAGGCAGACTTTACATAATAATAATAATAATATCATAATATCGTATGGCATCGGATGCCGGGGGCAAGCTTTGTAATTTGACACCCAGAGGGTAGCTTGCATGTCGAATTTCGTTGTTCCTTGAATCACTATGAAAGTCAAGGAGGTTAGATATCAAATCTCCTTTAACACTATAGTGCTTTCTAGTAGAGAAATGAGGAACTTTGTTTGGCGGAAACTCCCGAGATTAATTTTGCCATTATGAACACGGCCTACTGAATTCAAATGGGTTCTTTGACATGCCAACCTTGAAATTATTTCTATTAAGCCACGCATTACCTTAACGAAACACAGATATCTACACGCGAAGTTGAACCGCTGACATTGCCACGCCAGAGAGGTGGACGCGCGCTTACTGATATTATACACCTACATGCCAAGCAGGTGAAGCATCTTCAGGCCTACTTTCTGGGCAAGACGATCTCTCCCTTGCATCAGGAAGTTATTAAGGTGGATGCCGCCAAGTGAACGACATTGGACTTTCTCCATGCCAGGGATGTGCAGATAGTTACGTCAGAATAGCACATAACAAACCAGCTTCAACAGTGGACTTAGAAAGCACTGCACGGCTGCCATCCGTATGATCTCACAATCAGTCAGGAATATTTCAACATGCATACGACGAACAGCTGGCGGACCCATGCAGATGTATTTTCTGAGACTGAAGGGTTTATGGCCGCTATACAAGATCAAGTGGGGTCAACAAAGAACCACCTAAAATACATCATTATGGCAGACATGCCAGATGACAAATGTAGGAGATGCCATTCGCAACTCAGAGACCATCCAACATATCACATGGGACTGTCCAATAATTTCATCTACTTATTGTAGCGGCTTCGGTGGCGTAGTCGGTAGCATGCTGAACTGCTATGGCCAAGATAGCGGGTTCAAGCCCGGCCGAAGTCGTCGGATTTTTTTAAGAGCGTTAAAAATCCTTCAGTATGCCTTCCTTCGGAGGGGAAGTAAAGCCGGCGGTCCCATGTCATAGATTTATGGCATGTAAAAGATCCTTTCACAGACTAAACATGTGTAAAGCAAAATTTGTTAGGTTAGATTTCGTCAGAACGCTCTATCGAAGTTCCAACGTTCACCACTAGGTATCATTGATGGCGAAAGTTGGAACTACTTGAAATTGAACGGAACTTGTAGCTCACCCCTTAGGGTGTCCGCTGGAAGCAGCTACAGACTCAGGCAAGCCGAACATGTCATCGGACACTCCCGGCACTAAAAGCCATACGATAAATAATAAATAAATAAATCTACTTATTACATGAAGAGGCAATACCAAGTAGGCAAGATAATCCACATGAACCTGGCAAAGAATCACTGCTTAAGTAATAACGTTTTGCCTTATTATTAACATATTCCTGATGCTACTCTGGAGAACGATACATACAAGCTACTCTGGGACAGGTCAGTGATCGATATCAGCAAAAAGGTCGGACATTATTCTTATTGATAAAGTGCAGAAGAGAACCCTTCTAATAGACTCGCATAATATCTAACGCATTTATGCTGAGAAGTGACCAAATACCTCTGGATGAAGAGAACCGACAGATGTGGCGACATGAATTTGTTATTGTATTGCCTATCATAATGTCTTCCGTAGGGATCATACAAAAGTCGCTGAGGGCCAACCTTGATAAACTATGGCTCCACCATAGAGAACTACACTCCAGTTTGCAACAATTGGCGATGAAATTAAGAGTTGTACCCAATGACATGGTGAATATATGAATAATAATAATAATAATAATAATAATAATAATAATAATAATAATAATACGCCATTCATCTCGAGACCATTGACCATGTCACTGCAGGTTGCCCAATACTAGCATCAGTTGAATATACAAAACGGCACAATCAGGTTGCAGGCATCATTCATCAAGCACTCGCACAGAAATTTAAATTAACTGAGGAGTATATCCCTTACTACAAGTATCATCCACTATCCCTCCTCGAAAATGAATTGTGTAAAATATACTGGGACACTGGTATTGTGACAGATAAAACAATAGATCACAATCGACCAGACATCATAGTAGTGTACCCGATACCTATTTTAGGCTATCGGCTACGCCAGCTGACATTAAGCTATAGTTGAGGTTTTGGAAAGCAAGCCGATAAGATAGCGCATCGATCGCGTCAAGAAGAAAGCCAAGATGACGTAGGAGGTCAAGAATCAAGGAGGCATTGAAATCTGTAAGAAGATAGAATTATAAATAAAGATGTGAAGCTTTATTGAAACATATATGGGATTATAATAAGTTAAAACAACTTAGAAGAGTATATATGACATGCATTATATGTGGAAATAATTTTATGGAAATAAGTTATTGTATAACAGAACAGCCGAGAGGATTCGGGTTCGAGACTATCTTCGTGACGTGGAAGCACCGTGGTGGGGAGAATTAGCCACGTGCCGCACGGAGCTCATAAGCTGAGACACAGCGCTAAGCAGTTCAGTTGAGCTCAATGAGAGGAGCAGTACAGAGCAGCTCTATAGCACAGCGAGACGGGCATTGAAGGTCACGCAACACACGTAAACCGTCACGGCAAGTGTAGGCGACATTTCTCGTATCACCGAGCAACAGAGGCCGAGCGGGTCGTTGATACAGGCGACCTAGCCGAGAAGACAATTGTAGATAGCCGGGGTATTTCAAAACCACACTGATCGCATATGAAGACTTTATTTCAAGCTTCATTTCGACGCTGTTCGAACACAGGCTTTCACAAATAACCTTATAACCATGCTGTTATATAATACATTCAAAGCGACTTTTTACTATTCCAAGTAAACTGAATGTTTAGCATAGGCTCTGATGAACATTACAGCGTGCATTTATAAGATTTTCATCTTATACCATTTTCATGGATTACATATTACAGACAGATACAGGGTGTATCGTAATCTTGAACACTATCTAGTAAAATTTTTATTTTACTCAAATAGAACTTTGCAGTAAGTTGAGAATGGACTTACAATTCTCAAACTGAACATTTATCGGAACAGTGGCGTATATTAGAAGAAGAGTAGGGGGTCCGCTGTTTCCATGAACTTTTCGAGAAGGAGTTGGACGATATCCGCTATGGGTAATCCGAGGTTCAACATGATCGAGTAAACGTGGATAGAGACAAGATGGCACCACAGAGCGATGGATTCGGTTCCTGACGAGAGGAGTCCAACAGCTGATTCGCTTGGGATTTCGAAGGAAATCGTCATTTCATGGATGAAATGATATTCACGCCGATCTTACGAGAAATCTTTAGGTAGGGAAAAACGACGATCTTGGAAATTATATTACAACTGATAATGAAAGGTATTGTAAGAGTTCTATCTACCTGATACGATTATTTTCATGAATACTGGGCACACATGTATATTTTTCTAATAGGAGTGATTTGATTATTAAGACATGGTTTGAATTTATATACTTCGAATTTGCTAGAATATGGAGTGACCATATGATATGGCAGGCATCATTATTCGATATTCTCACCGTTGTTTGGCTTTATTAAGAAGATGTTTGGTCTTATAGACATTTTTCCAGCTAGGATATTTTTCATGGATAGTTTTTTTTGAGTAGCGAGTATTTCGAACTCGTGATCTGCAATTGATTATCAGAAACTACTTCGTCAGTTCATTGCATACTAGCGAGTGTGTATTATTCATCAGTAGGGATTTTTTTTCATTGGAGATATTAAGAAGTTATTCACTTTAGTGAATGAACGTCGCTTTTATATGGCAACTAGAAACTTGTTGATTCCTTTCTAGTACATTCACTCATATAGCCTACGAGGTGGGGTCCTTCGTATTTATACGATTGTATGGTGGCTACTCACCTTACCCACCGTTCAGGGAACTATCATCCAAGTCGACGGGGCGAGGTCCTTCGTATTTATACGATTGCACGGTGGTTACACATCTTACTCGCCATTGAGGGACTCATTTTATCATCCGAATGTACACGAGATGTAAGTGAATTAAACAAGGAACTACTAGTCACATATCAGTCGAGATTTTGTTAAATAATGTAACGATAAATGTCAACAGGATTGCATTTAGTAATTCTTGTTTGCCAATCCAATATTTTGTTGCTATACTCTTTTGAGAGTAATTTCAGTTTAACAGCTATTACAGCTGATGCTTTGATGATTTTTATAATTGTGTTTGATACCTTTGAGAAGGATTTAAAGTAATTTAATCTTGTAAGATTAATCATTAATGGTCATAATTATTTTAAGGCAGATCAGTATAGCAGATTTTGATGAGAGATTATAGCACATTGGTGTTTTTCTACGATGTGAATTATGAAACTTGTGAAAGAGAATTTATGCTATTTGAAAGCAAATATTAAATTACTGAAGTAATATTTTTCCAATTGTTTAAGAAGTTGTCTAGAAGTGATCAGAGTAATTACAGTCATTGGAGATTATGTGCGTTAATAATTTGAAGCCATTTATATATTTTTGTAGATCATGCAACGTGGTTAAATGAAGTTTGTGATAGGCATTTTGTGGAATTTGCCATTTGATAGTTGCAACGTTGATAATGTATTTTGAAGGCGGACATGAGGTCGTTGTACCCAGTCTAGCGTTATTGTTGAAATTCATGCTGTATGTGCTGAATATTTATGGAGTTTTTGTAGCAATTCTTATATTCAAATGTGATATTTGAAATATTGAAGAAATATAATGTCGTTGTGGATAGTTAGATCCAACGTGATGTCGTGGAGACAATAATATTTTTGGCATGATAATTAAATACGAGATATAACTTGGAAGTAATAAAACTGTAAGACAACGTTCTATAAACCTTATTAAACAATTTGTTAGGAAATTAAACAAATAAATGAAGTTAATAATACAAGATTTTCTGAAAATAATAATTAATGAAATAATAATCTGAGATTTAAGCATGTTAACGATCTGACCTAATGAAATAAAAATCAGAATGACTAGATGAAATAATAATCTAAATAACCAGATGATTGAAATTTAAATAAGTTGATAAATTAAATTTTGAAATAAATCGATGAATTAAATAAGTGGATGAATTAAAGATTGAATTGATTAAACTGATTGAAATGAATTATTAGACGATTGTAATGATGATGAATAACTGAATTAGAAGGTGATGATTAATTAAAGAAGCTGATGATTAATGAATTTATATGCAATTAAATAAATTTAATTGAGAGATGATTCGAAGGAATTGCAACTTGAAATGTGAATTTAAATGATGTAATGGTGATGAATTAACGATTCTGACAGGAATATTTGGAATTTTGAAGTGAGAATTGATGTAAGAAATATTTAATTTTGATAATAATGATGAGGATGACCAATGAGAATTTGAATTTTCTGTAATTCACAGATAAGAGATTAATGACGATGTAAATAATGTAAATTAATTAGTCAATGTTTAGGAACATTTGATTAACATGTTCTACGTTCAAATTATACCATGCAAACCATAATTTATGTGATATTTAACATGAGTGATTATTATATGTGTATGTTTAGGCAGATTAGTAACTTAATTAAATCCACATTGATGTTAAATTAAAGAGAATTAGGTCTCAGGTTTCACAAATGTCAGTGACGAAAGACATAGTGATACAGTGATCCTGAGAACCCAAGAGAACTTTATACATTTTCTTGTTATGTGGATTGAAATAATTTTGCATTAGAAAGGAGATGGTTCGATTTTTGGACAATGACAATTTAACTTTGCATTCGACCATACTCTTAGGTAGGATTTATATTTAAAATGTCTGTCTGACTATCAAAGTAAAATAAATTTGTTTTTATCTTAGTTGTGATCTGATGATGGTGTGATGTTCCTTTTTCTTTCCTTGTCTTGAGTAAGGCTTATCCGGAAAGGAAGTGGTTTTGCTAGGAATTCAGTTGATGGCGCCCATTTATATTTGAATTATTTTTATTAACTTAAGCCCGTAACGACCCTAGAGATACTTTGTCTCGTGAAACCCACTGCTTTTTCAAGAACTCAGCTGAATTTCCGACACATTCCTTATTTTACTAGAGGTTCATTTAACTCCGCTCTGTCCTGGAACTCCAGGGATGTGATGTTATAGCAGATGGGTCATCGCATCCCCAGGACGAACGGGCACAGAGAGAGAGGGAGAATTGGCTTTATCCAACTAGTGGGGCTTTTCGATTTTGTTAATTCTATGGAATCACATCAGATTTAGATTACTGAGAGATTGATCTCAAGTTCATTTAAGTATGTTACAAAATTTATTATACTTAGTCAGACAATGTACTTGTGTGCCCAATCCAGTGTTCATGTTAATCGTATTAGTAATATCATGTTAGTTATAAGATATTTTTCCCTATACCCAAGTGAATGCAGGAATTGAGACATCGTGATGTGTTGTTGTCTAACGTTTCTATATAATTCTATATTGAAATATAATTATGGTGCCAGAGGATTTAGCGAAGGTGTTAGGAGAGTTACAGACGGGTATGTCTGGAATTGCAGAAACTATTTCTAAGATGGAAACTGAAGTTAAAGAACAAATTAATAATTCAGAAGCTAGATTAGAAGCTAAATGTAAAGAGAATGTACAAGCATTACAGGCTAATAGCGAAGGCAATCTGAAGGATAATTTAAAGTCATTAGAGACTAGGTTGCAGTCAACCAATGAAGATAATTTAAAATTATTAGAGACTAGGCTACAGTCAAATAGTGAAGCTAACTTAAAGGACAATTTTAAGTTATTAGAAGAAAGGTTACAGTCAAATACTGAAAGTCATTTAAAAGCTAGTGAAGCTAACTTGAAAGACAACTTCAAATCGTTGGAAGAGAAATTACAGTCTCGTAGTGAAGAAACTAATACTGAATTAGAAATTAAGTTAACCAGATTAGAGAATAGTTTAACTTTAAAGAATAATGAGATGTTGAAAACTTTACAATTAGACATAATTGCAGTAAACATGAAAGGAGAGGAAAATGTTCAGATATTAAGGAAAAATATTATTGAGTTAGAAAGTAGAGGGGAAGAAAATATTTTTACTTTAAGAACAGACGTTATGACCATACAGAAAGACATTAAGTCAGATGTATCGAAGTTGAGATTCGACATCGATGGTTTAGTGGCAGATGTAGGAAAAATTCAAGATTGGTCTACCGAAGTATCTTTCGAGACTAAGATTAAGGGTCTAGAAACAAATCTAGGTAACGAAATAAAAGATTTGAAGACAGTAATTGGGACCATTAAAGATGAAGTCTTGGGAGAGGTCAATTCTAATATAAAGTCGTTAGAAAATCAATTGCAGAAGGATATTAGGAAGATAGACGACGATATAGAGCAAAAGGTTAACGAAAACTTAACTTTATTTAAAAATAGAGTCGGAGCAATCGTGGAAGAACGATATAATGAGGTCGATGCCGAAGCAAAAGAGAAACGCGAAGGGTTAGATGAAAAATTAATCGCAGGAATGGCAAACTTAGAAGCTAGGTTTACGGAAAGCAAAGAAGCGATGAAAATAGATTCAACACTATTTAGAACAGATGTTGATCTGTTGAAAGAACAAGTCGCGTTAGTGAAGAACACGTGCGAAGGAAAGATTGACAAGTTGAGGAACGATCTAGACTAAAGTAACAGGACGCAGGATGTTACATCGTTAGATGAGTTGAAGACGCAGATGAAGAGATTAGCAGAAGACAGGGTGACTAAACTAGAAACCATAGTTAACAGTTTTACCAGTCAGAATGTAACATCAGGGGAAACATTGATGAATCAAACAGCGATAGACCGCAGTATGACGAATCAAGACACGAGCATGGTAGAAGACCGTCAAATGCAACCGAATGTGACATTCGAAAGGGTCAGTTCAACCCCTCAGGAGAATCCAAGTTCGAGTAGGAGTACGTTAGGTCCAAGTGAACGATACTCAGGTCCAGTCACAATTATAAGGAACCTAGATGACAAACCGAGAAAATTTTCGGGAAATACAGGAGTTACACCAGTAGAATTTCTGCGAGATATTCGAGACTACATGGCGGAACACAGGGTAGCCAAAGAAAGAGAGCTAAGGATAGTAGAACGCGCCTTAGATGGATCTGCACTTACGTGGTTTAGAGCGTTCAGAAGCAACTTTGCGAACATGGAGCAATTTGCCATGGCTTTCTTGAGGAGATTCTGGAGTGCCGAGGATCAACTCAACGTAAGAGCGGAGATGTACTCTAAACGCTATTCTACGTCACATCCGACGCATTACGCCAACTACTTCACGTCACAGCTGGCTAAATTACAGTTCCTTATTCCTCCATTGCCAGAAGAAGAGCTTTTGCAAGCTATAGCGCGACAGTTACCGATAGAGGTACAGCGATCTTTGATAGCATCGGGAGCCAATACGCTGGAACATTATGATGACATATTGCGGCGGTTGGATTATACGAGCGCACAGGTTACACCGAGAAGTAATAGGAACGACAACAGAAACACGCAAGAAGTAAATGCGGTAGTCGTGGACAATGCAGCTCAAACGGACAGAAGGGATTCCTGGGAAAACCGACGGAACGATGGGAATCGAGGAAACATCCGTAACGCAAGAGGAAATGATCGATATAGAGGACCATATGAAAGGCCATACGATCAAGAAGCGAGAGATAGCCGGTATAGGAATTATAACCAAAATTCCAGGTATCAGGACAGGAATCGGTATAATAACAGATATCGGGGAAGGAATAACTGGAACCAAGGTCAACAGTTTAATGGAAACGACCGACAGGAAGGCCGAAGAAACGATCCTAACGACAGAAGGGATAATCGTGGACATGAAAGGTCAAGACAAGAGGATAGACAGCCCAGTGCACAACTCGAAGAGACAGTGAGAGATGTCAATCGAGCCAGCACAAGTGAAGAAAGAAGGAATAAACGTCAGAATAACACAGAATCAAGACGTTAATCTTAATCATTGGAAGTCATCATTATAGAGAGTCAGAAAGTACCATCATGCTGAGTAAAGGAAATTGTAGAGCTATCGTGTACATGTATAATATATTGAATGCCTGAGAGTGTATTTTTTTTTCTCAATCCTGATAAAAAAAAGGAGATGTACGGGAGAGATGTACCCGATACCTATTTTAGGCTATCGGCTACGCCAGCTGACATTAAGCTATAGTTGAGGTTTTGGAAAGCAAGCCGATAAGATAGCGCATCGATCGCGTCAAGAAGAAAGCCAAGATGACGTAGGAGGTCAAGAATCAAGGAGGCATTGAAATCTGTAAGAAGATAGAATTATAAATAAAGATGTGAAGCTTTATTGAAACATATATGGGATTATAATAAGTTAAAACAACTTAGAAGAGTATATATGACATGCATTATATGTGGAAATAATTTTATGGAAATAAGTTATTGTATAACAGAACAGCCGAGAGGATTCGGGTTCGAGACTATCTTCGTGACGTGGAAGCACCGTGGTGGGGAGAATTAGCCACGTGCCGCACGGAGCTCATAAGCTGAGACACAGCGCTAAGCAGTTCAATTGAGCTCAATGAGGCGAGCAGTACAGAGCAGCCCTATAGCACAGCGAGACGGGCATTGAAGGTCACGCAACACACGTAAACCGTCACGGCAAGTGTAGGCGACATTTCTCGTATCACCGAGCAACAGAGGCCGAGCGGGTCGTTGATACAGGCGACCTAGCCGAGAAGACAATTGTAGATAGCCGGGGTATTTCAAAACCACACTGATCGCATATGAAGACTTTATTTCAAGCTTCATTTCGACGCTGTTCGAACACAGGCTTTCACAAATAACCTTATAACCATGCTGTTATATAATACATTCAAAGCGACTTTTTACTATTCCAAGTAAACTGAATGTTTAGCATAGGCTCTGATGAACATTACAGCGTGCATTTATAAGATTTTCATCTTATACCATTTTCATGGATTACATATTACAGACAGATACAGGATGTATCGTAATCTTGAACACTATCTAGTAAAATTTTTATTTTACTCAAATAGAACTTTGCAGTAAGTTGAGAATGGACTTACAATTCTCAAACTGAACATTTATCGGAACAGTGGCGTATATTAGAAGAAGAGTAGGGGGTCCGCTGTTTCCATGAACTTTTCGAGAAGGAGTTGGACGATATCCGCTATGGGTAATCCGAGGTTCAACATGATCGAGTAAACGTGAATAGAGACAAGATGGCACCACAGAGCGATGGATTCGGTTCCTGACGAGAGGAGTCCAACAGCTGATTCGCTTGGGATTTCGAAGGAAATCGTCATTTCATGGATGAAATGATATTCACGCCGATCTTACGAGAAATCTTTAGGTAGGGAAAAACGACGATCTTGGAAATTATATTACAACTGATAATGAAAGGTATTGTAAGAGTTCTATCTACCTGATACGATTATTTTCATGAATACTGGGCACACATGTATATTTTTCTAATAGGAGTGATTTGATTATTAAGACATGGTTTGAATTTATATACTTCGAATTTGCTAGAATATGGAGTGACCATATGATATGGCAGGCATCATTATTCGATATTCTCACCGTTGTTTGGCTTTATTAAGAAGATGTTTGGTCTTATAGACATTTTTCCAGCTAGGATATTTTTCATGGATAGTTTTTTTTTGAGTAGCGAGTATTTCGAACTCGTGATCTGCAATTGATTATCAGAAAATACTTCGTCAGTTCATTGCATACTAGCGAGTGTGTATTATTCATCAGTAGGGATTTTTTTTCATTGGATTGTTTGGAGATATTAAGAAGTTATTCACTTTAGTGAATGAACGTCGCTTTTATATGACAACTAGAAACTTGTTGATTCCTTTCTAGTACATTCACTCATATAGCCTACGAGGTGGGGTCCTTCGTATTTATACGATTGTATGGTGGCTACTCACCTTACCCACCGTTCAGGGAACTATCATCCAAGTCGACGGGGCGAGGTCCTTCGTATTTATACGATTGCACGGTGGTTACACATCTTACTCGCCATTGAGGGACTCATTTTATCATCCGAATGTACACGAGATGTAAGTGAATTAAACAAGGAACTACTAGTCACATATCAGTCGAGATTTTGTTAAATAATGTAACGATAAATGTCAACAGGATTGCATTTAGTAATTCTTGTTTGCCAATCCAATATTTTGTTGCTATACTCTTTTGAGAGTAATTTCAGTTTAACAGCTATTACAGCTGATGCTTTGATGATTTTTATAATTGTGTTTGATACCTTTGAGAAGGATTTAAAGTAATTTAATCTTGTAAGATTAATCATTAATGGTCATAATTATTTTAAGGCAGATCAGTATTGCAGATTTTGATGAGAGATTATAGCACATTGGTGTTTTTCTACGATGTGAATTATGAAACTTGTGAAAGAGAATTTATGCTATTTGAAAGCAAATATTAAATTACTGAAGTAATATTTTTCCAATTGTTTAAGAAGTTGTCTAGAAGTGATCAGAGTAATTACAGTCATTGGAGATTATGTGCGTTAATAATTTGAAGCCATTTATATATTTTTGTAGATCATGCAACGTGGTTAAATGAAGTTTGTGATAGGCATTTTGTGGAATTTGCCATTTGATAGTTGCAACGTTGATAATGTATTTTGAAGGCGGACATGAGGTCGTTGTACCCAGTCTAGCGTTATTGTTGAAATTCATGCTGTATGTGCTGAATATTTATGGAGTTTTTGTAGCAATTCTTATATTCAAATGTGATATTTGAAATATTGAAGACATATAATGTCGTTGTGGATAGTTAGATCCAACGTGATGTCGTGGAGACAATAATATTTTTGGCATGATAATTAAATACGAGATATAACTTGGAAGTAATAAAACTGTAAGACAACGTTCTATAAACCTTATTAAACAATTTGTTAGGAAATTAAACAAATAAATGAAGTTAATAATACAAGATTTTCTGAAAATAATAATTAATGAAATAATAATCTGAGATTTAAGCATGTTAACGATCTGACCTAATGAAATAAAAATCAGAATGACTAGATGAAATAATAATCTAAATAACCAGATGATTGAAATTTAAATAAGTTGATAAATTAAATTTTGAAATAAATCGATGAATTAAATAAGTGGATGAATTAAAGATTGAATTGATTAAACTGATTGAAATGAATTATTAGACGATTGTAATGATGATGAATAACTGAATTAGAAGGTGATGATTAATTAAAGAAGCTGATGATTAATGAATTTATATGCAATTAAATAAATTTAATTGAGAGATGATTCGAAGGAATTGCAACTTGAAATGTGAATTTAAATGATGTAATGGTGATGAATTAACGATTCTGACAGGAATATTTGGAATTTTGAAGTGAGAATTGATGTAAGAAATATTTAATTTTGATAATAATGATGAGGATGACCAATGAGAATTTGAATTTTCTGTAATTCACAGATAAGAGATTAATGACGATGTAAATAATGTAAATTAATTAGTCAATGTTTAGGAACATTTGATTAACATGTTCTACGTTCAAATTATACCATGCAAACCATAATTTATGTGATATTTAACATGAGTGATTATTATATGTGTATGTTTAGGCAGATTAGTAACTTAATTAAATCCACATTGATGTTAAATTAAAGAGAATTAGGTCTCAGGTTTCACAAATGTCAGTGACGAAAGACATAGTGATACAGTGATCCTGAGAACCCAAGAGAACTTTATACATTTTCTTGTTATGTGGATTGAAATAATTTTGCATTAGAAAGGATATGGTTCGATTTTTGGACAATGACAATTTAACTTTGCATTCGACCATACTCTTAGTTAGGATTTATATTTAAAATGTCTGTCTGACTATCAAAGTAAAATAAATTTGTTTTTATCTTAGTTGTGATCTGATGATGGTGTGATGTTCCTTTTTCTTTCCTTGTCTTGAGTAAGGCTTATCCGGAAAGGAAGTGGTTTTGCTAGGAATTCAGTTGATGGCGCCCATTTATATTTGAATTATTTTTATTAACTTAAGCCCGTAACGACCCTAGAGATACTTTGTCTCGTGAAACCCACTGCTTTTTCAAGAACTCAGCTGAATTTCCGACACATTCCTTATTTGACTAGAGGTTCATTTAACTCCGCTCTGTCCTGGAACTCCAGGGATGTGATGTTATAGCAGATGGGTCATCGCATCCCCAGGACGAACGGGCACAGTAGTAAATAAGGTTGATGGCACTACATATATAATAGACATAGCAGTCCCCAACGACACCAATATCGAACGTAAACACAATGAAAAAATCACCAAGTATAGACAGCTTGCAGAGGAAATCAAGAGGATATGAAAGATGAACTGCGTCCGGATAGTGCCTGTAATCTTTTCAGTCAACGGCCTCATACGTCACACACTCCACAAGAGTCTGAAGGAATTGGATCTTCCGCCGACCATCTACAAGAGTATGCAGCATTCTGTCCTATTGTCCACATGCAATATTATGCGATCCTTCCTGGCCAGTGAATGAGTGATAATGAACTCTATATTTTGTACATACATGATATGTATGTAGTATAGTTTGTATTATAGTTGTTATGTATTGTTGTAAAGCACTTGGTTTAACCCGTGCTTTAGAGTAACCCATGTTTGTAATGGTGAATTGAATAAATAATAATAATAATAGTCTAATAATAATAATAATAATGATAATAATAATTGGCGTAGGGACGTGGCGCACCCATCGCCCAGTGGGAAACCATTGCAGTCAGCCACCCGAGTACCGGTGGGAAAACCGAAGGATGAGGCATGGAGGAAATGCCAGCCTAAGCTGAACACCAGGCTTTCTCAGAGGCTTCAACCTTCGTAGAAATATTGTCGGTGTGAAACATCACTGGCCCCAATTTACAGTTTTTCAGCTGTTTAAAAGCATGGAGGAAAGTTCAGCAAATGCTACTACCCCAGGTGATAAACAATCCACATTCACCTCGAGAGAGGTGCGCAGGCCTTCGGATTGTGGGGAGCCTGCACCAACATGCTTGGAGGTATCAGAGACTCCCACACTCAAGATCAGATACAAACAAAGGAACTTCTTTGCAACATTCAACGTTAACTCCCTACTGAAGGTTGGTAAGATAAAACAACTGACAGACACAATGCCACATCATGAAATCAAAATAGCGGCAATTCAGGAAACACAACTAGGGACGGGTCTTATTGTCAGCAGGAAGATACTGGAATCCATTATAGACTACAGCTCTCCCAACAGCAGAGTATCTATGCTTAGCTTCCGATGCACAAACAAAGTCTACACGATCGTAAACGTGCATGCGCCAATAAATCAGGCAAACAAAAGAGATCCAGAAGGAACTGATATATTCTGGGAAAACCATGAAAATATCCTTTCAAAAATCCCAGAAAAACACACGATCATCCTGCTTGGGGACTTCAATGCTCAACTTGGCAAAGGAAGGAAATTCCAAAGAATTGTTGGTAATTACCCAGCTCACCGAAGAACAAATCGGAATGGAGAAAGACTAATAGAGCTGTGTAAGGCATTTAACCTTGTCCTAAAATCGACAGCTTTTAAACATCAGTCAAGGAAGCAAAATACTTGGGCATCCCCAAACTCTAATCTTGGAGAGTTTCAAATTGATCACCTCGCAATTGCCCGGAAAGCAACACGAGAAATTCAGATTGTAAAAGTCCTGAGAAGTGCAAACCTCGACTCAGATCACTATCTCTCAACAATTAAAGTTAGGTTTATCCCGAGAAACACCAGGAGGGTTCTAGTGTCAAGGAATGGAAAATTTGACACTGAAAAGCTTAAAACAACTCAAGAATTCACACAGAAGTTGGAATCCCTTGATCCAGAGAACTGGGAACAACTTAGAGAAGCCATGGTTGAAACTGCAACAGATACAGTTCTATTAGTAAAAGCAAGAAAACATCCATGGTGGAATCAGGAATGCGATGAAGTTATAAAACAAAGAAGATTTTTATGGCAACGGTGGAACTCACAGAGGGATCAAAATAGCTACAATGACTTTTTGGCAGTGAGAAAACTTGCAGCAAAAGTCATCCGTGATGTAAAGAGGATTTTTGACAAAAACCAGCTTATGCAGATTGAGCAGGACTTCATCAAAAACAATACTCGGGATTTGTATAGAACTTTTAAGCGTAATCTGAGTAAATTTACACCTCCAAGTCTACACTTTAGAGATCGTACAGGAAAACTAGCCTTCAAGGACAAGGAGAATTGCCAGATCCTTGCAAATTACTTTGAATCTCTTCTTAACTGTGAAGCTCCACAATCCCAATTCACCCTTGATGAAACTACCCACCCTAACCCAGACCCTTCTCCACCAACAAAAGAGGAAATCAAGCAGATAATCCATGCATTAAAGAACAACAAAGCACCAGGTGAGAATGGCATAATAGCTGAACTCTGGAAGTACGCAAGTGATAAGGCAATTAGTAAACTCACTGAAATTATCCAGGAGATATGGGAAACCGAGGAACTCCCTAGTGGCTGGACATCGGTTTTGATTCACCCTCTTCATAAGAAAGGTGACAAAACAGACGTTAACAACTATCGTGGCATTTCACTCCTCATAACAACGTACAAAATTCTCTCCAAAGCCCTTCAGACCCGGGCAGAAGAACAACTTGACTTTCAGCTGGGAGAATATCAAGGAGGGTTCAGGAAAGGTCGTTCATGTGCAGAGCAGATCATGAGTCTTAAATTTGTTCTTTCATATTTGAAGCTCAGAAACGGGAAGTTCGTAGTTGTCTTCGTCGACTTCAAGAAAGCCTATGACTCTATTGATCGAACCACACTCTTCTAAATCTTAAAAGAAACGGGTTTGGACGACAAAACACGCGCAATTATCTAGCAGACCTTGGCTAACACAAACTCCAGAGTGAAATTTAGAGGAGAAATTTCGGACGCTTTCAAAATAAGGACGGGTGTGAGGCAGGGAGATAGACTGTCACCTTTACTTTTCAACTGTGTACTGGAGAAAGTAATTCGTGAATGGCGCAAGGAGATGGGGAAAGAAGTGTTAGAAAATGGTGTGAGAATGGGCTGCAGGAGCTTGGACCTGACAATTATCTGCCTAGCTTTCGCAGATGATCTAGCAATCTTTTCTGATTCCCTAGACACAGCCGCAAAACAAGTCAACCAACTCAGAATACAAGCGGTAAAGGCAGGCTTACAAATTTCTTTTGAGAAGACCTAGTATTAGCCCTGCAGTCAAAGAATTAAATGTTGAACATGGAAAGATCCGTCAGGCAAAAAAGTTTAAGTACCTAGGGGAGTGGATCGAGCACAACATATCAGAGAAGGAAGCCTACACGTCAAGAATGAACAAGATAGAAGTGGCCTACCAGCTAACGAAAGCTGTGTACAACAAGCGAACAGTGTCCCGCAATGCCAAACTAAGACACTATCGCACTAAGACACTAAGACCTGAGGCGCTGTACGCAGCAGAATGCCTGGCAATGAATAGGAAGGGTCTGGTTGAGAAATTGGAAGCCCAGGAAAGGAAGATTCACAGGAAAATCTTAGGGCCGTTGAAGGACGATGGTGAGTACAGGAGACGGCATAACAATGAGCTTTACCATCATGTAGAAAGGATATCTCAAGTAATTCGGAAGAGAAGAATATCTTTCTATAGCCACTTAACCCGTATGAAACCCGAGAGAATCACCAATCGGATATTTACCTATTTTCTTAACAAAAAGACCAACGGCCCTTGGTTTTGTGAGGTAGACAAGGATTTACACGAAGTAGGGATCACCCACGCAGACATTATGGAACGTGAGCTTTTGAAGGAAAAGCTTGGAGCACACCACCAATTCCAAGAAAAAGCGAAATTAAAAACCGGCAAGAAGTGGTCTGAAGAAAGAAAGGAGTCTCACAGGCAGCGAATGCGTGAACACTGGGCTAAGATCAAGGCCCAAAGACGGAAGCAGTTGAAATGACGTGGTCCATAGCTGGCCTAAACGAAGAAAGAAGAAGAATGATAATAACAATATGATCTCAGCTTTTGAGTTGAAGCCATTGAAGAGATCTACTCTCCACTGTATACCACTGCCAATCTGCCATCTGGCGATGGAAACCGGAATTCTACTGAGGGACATGTGACAGATACTTAATTAATTTTGTCTTGTCATTACCAAATATGATACGGGAGATCATTTAAGAGCCGACATAGTACGACTGGGATTTTTGCTGCCATTAAAATCCAAATTCTTCGGCTGCAATCAGGGGTTGGGCACAATACCACTGACCCATTGATGAAACACCTAGTCCCCGAGCTACAGAAATTAACAAAATAAAGTTAAAATCCCACGGCCCGACTGGATATCGAACACAGGGTCTCTCATGCCAAAGTCAAAGACTTTTCCCGGCTGCATTCCAATATTAGCCTACTTTCGATTTTTGCAAAAAATGAAAGTAGACTTATGAGATCAACACAGGGCGAAAAAAGTGTGTCTGTCTGTGTGTGTATGTGTGTGTGTGAGTCTGTGTGTGTGTGTGTATGTGTGTGTGTGAGTCTGTGTGTGTGTGTCTGTGTGTTTGTGAGTGTGTGTACTCTGAATGTCTGTCCCCCCCTATCAATTCGAGCACGGTGAATGCGAATTGAACGAAATTTGGTACAAAGGTAGCACTAGCAAAGGACACTTCAGTGTCATGTTTTATATCGCCGCCATCTTTACTAAAACTGAATGGCGGCCACTCAAACGTTCAAAACGTAAAATCAAATAACGACTAACCAAATCATCCGATCTCTACCAAATTTGGTAACAACATACCTTCGTATAGGATGCGTCTTGTGACCAAACTACAAGGTCGTCCGCCATACCATTTCAGGATGGCGGCCGTGCGAATTATGCAAACTTTATAATCCATATCATGGGACCCACTAGTTCCGATTATCGAGCCGAGAATCGTTTTAACTGTTCTAAAGGAAGAGGCACGTTTGAAATTAAAAGTTTATTTTGTAATACTATAGTGCAGACGTGATTTTAAAAAGCTGAGCTGATTCAGTAATAAGACAAGATGGCAGCGGATATCTTGTGCCTGACTTATATTTCACTAATTTGAGTATTGCATGCAATATAGCGTACTGATACAAAATAAATAAACTTTGTATGAAATGCTTTATATATAAATAATATATTCCAGTGATGAAATCGTTTAGTATAAATCATTATTTGCTAACAAGTTCTATGTAAGTCATTTTATATAGAAAGTTAATCGTTGACACAATTAGCTCAGTGGTAGAGCGTTAGCCTATCGCTCAAATGCCTATGGTTCAAACCCGATCAGAGCTGCGTTTTTTGCTTGAAATGTTATATGTTTATTGTTTTGTAATGACTCAGATATTTTAAAATTAAGCGTTATATTGTGCATATTATGGTGTAAAATATATCTATATATTTAAAAAAGTAAGGTTATTTTTTACCCCTCACGCATGCGCACAATCCGCTTGGGCTCATGACAAAATGGCGGTGAGAAGTCCATTAAAACGTAAGTTATTTAATAAGCTTCCATGTAATTGAAATCATACATTAGCCAAGTTCTGACTATAAAATATAATAACAGTATGAACGTATACGAATGTGCAACATTGATTTCTTTTGGATAATGAAATGGATTATTTCCTTCAGACAGCGGCTTTTGAATGTAGTGAATGCTTTAGTCTGCTGCCGAATCAGAGTGCGCGAGTAGCTATGTGGTTACGGCGACTGACTGTGGTTCCAAGGAGCACAGGTTCGATCCCATCATTCGGCAGCATTTTTTTACCACTGAAATATTGTTTAATCAAGGAGTATTAGTAAGGTTTTATGTCTGTTAAAGATACATATTTCTACATTCCCTCTCAATATGTTTTATTTCCGTTTTACCATTGCATTACAGCATGTGATCAAGAGAGCTAACTGTTGTCCTCAATACGCCGTTCGAATATCTGCAATCAGTTCCAGTAACTGACAACAGATGGCAGTACCTCGCCCATATATTTCCTTTAACTGACAACAGATGGCAGCACCATTGCATCGCTATATTTAAAACACAAGACATGGCGCGTTTTCACGTGATGGAGAATTATAAAGGAGGGGAATATTTAAGAATGGAAATGTTGAAGAACATTAACTGACAGTTGAATGTATAGGCTATGTTGTTTATGCACCTCAATATTGCAATTCTTCCCAATGCTTCGGAGGTCAAGTTATTAGCGTCCTAGACTAAAAGTTATAATTATGCATCGTTGATATACTCTTAAATTATTAAAGAAAAAAGAAGTTTTCCAGGCACCCGCGCGTGTCCACAATTGCTTGCGCCACGAGAGACACTTGGCAAACATAATTCGTTTGAAGGGCTCCGTCGTCGTGGTCACTCAGCCCCGCGTACTTTGGTGTGTATGTGTAAAATTTTCTCTGATAACCTGCGTTATTGTGATGGCTGCATAATGTGTGTATTTGTAATTAAGGTGGGAAATGGCAAAGAGACGGCCAAGGCCTTAAGTAAGGAACCATCCCAGTATTTGCCTTGAGTGGAAGTGGGAAACCACGAAAAACCACATCCAAGATTGTCGAGGTGGGAATCAAACCTTCCTCTTCTTAGTTATACCTCAAGAGACTGAATGTGCCCCGTTTTTGCCCTCAGACCAGAATTAAATTTCTTGGCAGAGCAGGAAATGTAACCCGGGACTCCGAGGCGATAGCCAAGAATGGGTGGGCTTCCATGTGTTAATACGATTTTTGACATGCACGGGACATAGAATTCAAAAACTGCCTCCATTAGGGTGACTGCCGAAGTGAGTATTGAGTATAGGCCTATGGTTATTCCAGTAGCTGGCGAAGTGATTCTATGTTCCCCTGCAAAATGTACCGCCATAACCTATAACAGGTGATGGAAATTGCTTATTTAGAGCAGTTTTGTACTGTTTATAGCAAAATTAAGAACGTCATTCTGAGCTGCGTTTTCAAGCTATTGCAAAAAATTTCGTTGGCAGGAACAATTATAAGGAATTTATTTTAAGCGATCAGTCTCATCGCATTCTCCTCACCAACCAACTTGAGTATGAAAGTCTCTGGACGGTCATGTTGAACTTCTTTTTATAAGACAATTGTTTAAGGATTATTTGTTTAGAGTACTGAGTCTAACTACGCAGTTGATTTCGGCATTGGAAGTATTATTTGCCATTTAATATTTAGCGGCTCTGTTATTGCAGGACACTATAGTGTTATCGAATAATACGAAGCCACATTTAAAGTCCAATATAAATAGGCCATTTCAGAAACAATTCCAGATATTATGCAGTACAGTGTAAGGTCTTTGACGATCAAATGTAAACATTGTTCTAAATTGTATTTCTCTTGCGTAAAATCTACGCGTGGTTATTTTGGCCTTTACTGTTGTGATGGTAAAATTGATCTGCTGGAATATATAATACATGTATTTGCCAATTTGTAACAATGTAATGATATTCATTTAAAAGTCATTCAACTTATGTCCAGTAGTTCAAACACATACATCAGCGTTAACAAATTGGATACTGAAGATGAAAGCCAGCTACTACATTTCCCTATTATAGAATTCTTCAATTCCTTGGAATTAAGTGATTCGCTTCCACATACTCCGAACGTTTGAGCCATAGTTATGCTCCTTAGAAATCTGAACGTTTCCCAAGGACTCATATATGGAAATATATAAATTGTAAGAAATATGTAAGAAATTGCTTGGATTCGGATATAATAGGTGTAGTAATATTAGGCAGAGAGCTCAAATCCTACGACTTGATTTAACACCTTCCGATAAAACACTTGCAGGTACAGTACATTTTCTTTTAATAGGCAACAATATCTTATTCGCTCGGCCTACTTTATCACAATCAATCAAGCTCAAAGAGAATCTCTGGAACGTATTGGGCTCTTTACCTCATCACGTTTTCAGTCATGACCAGCATTATGTTGCAATGTTGAGAGTGCTATCCTTTGACGCCCTTTAAGTTGCAATAGTGCTAAAAAGTAATCGTACAAAGAATGTAACTTATATAAGAAGCTTCTTCAGTAAATATATATTTCCATTGTCCGTCATGTTTTGACGGGTTTCATCTAGTATTTAATTAAAACATAATTCGCCAGCAGATTTACTCGAGACATCTAGCTGCCAAAAAGGTAACTGCACGACGACCTACTTATTAACTTCCAGATTTTATTGAAAAGTTTCTTCTTCTGGCCGCTAGAATGCACTCGCTCTGTTAGGATTATATTGTTCTATATTTCACCACTAGATGTCACGACTAGTCTACGTGGGGCTCCATTAATTACTATACCATTGGCATTCTATGCGCATCGAATTTGAAGAATGACAAGATGATACTACGATACATTTTTACTTTTTATTTTAAAGGGTTTGTAACAGCCTATTTTGCGTTACTTGAAAATGTTATTTGAAGTAAAGAACAAAACGATTTCACATAGTAACTGAATTCAAGCCGATGGTGTTAGTTCAGGTTATTAATTACTACTTTTATTTCAGGCAAATAGCAATCGAAAATATCCACATAGTTTGTATACACAATTCTGTAGGGTCATGGAAAGATTTGTTAATTCAATTAGGGTTGTGAAAGCCATGCACAACCAGACGTGTAAAGACATGCCTCAACTCAAAGTTGGATGTTGCCCACGGCAGGTCGTATATGTAATAATAATAATAATAATAATAATAATAATAATAATAATAATGTTATTGGTTTTACATCCCTTTTAACTACTGCTGCTTTTAGAGACACCGGGGTGCCGGAATTTTGGCCCGAAGGGGATCTTTAACGTGCCAGTAAATGTACTGACACGGCTCCCTCGCATTTGTGCACCCTCAAATGCCAGCTGACTGCGCCAGGATACGAACCTGCAACCTAGGGCCCAGCAAGCGAGAACGTTACCGCTGAGCCACGCAGCCAGTCCGGTCGATTATGTCTCCAGATCCATAACATTCTTGATATACTTCTTATCTTTCTTTCTTCAATGATGGTAGCAGTTTTTATCTAGGTTGTGGCGTTTGGTAGAGGTAAATCGTTTCTAAGGTCTTCAACAAAGAATAGTTCTATTATACTCTTTGATAATAACAACGAGTTATAACTATACTCATACATTTAGGAGAAAGTAGGCTATATGTTCTTTACTGAACATCTTGTTTTTGTTTTACATTTGAATGGTTACCTCGAATAAAGATCTAACCCACAAGAAACAGAAAGTTGAACTTTTAGTGGAATCTTGATCTGTGTGTAGTATTTCCCCTCAAGTCTGACCTACATTTGTTTTATATTGCATAGAATATTGAAGAAACGAATGATTTGCTTATGAGATTTAAATCTAAATCAATGTTTTGTTCCCATTGACAATGATTTTCTATTTGTGGGTTAGATCTTTAAACGGGATAACCATTCATTTATTGATTTTCATGTGTTAAAACTTTTACTTCCTTTTCTAGACGCTGGCGCGCCTTTGTCTATGTGTGTTAACTGTCTGGAAGTAGGGCCGATAACCACGATGTTAGGCCCCTTAAAACAACAATTATCATCATATATGTCTGGAAGTGAAACTAAGACAGTTGGTGGAGCAGAAGAGAGAAGAAGAGAGTCATTTGAAAAACTTCTTGTTGTTCAATAGATATACATGAAGAAGAATAAAATGAAGGAAGACTTAAGATTGTTGCAGTTAGGTTACTGGGGAGACTAAATAAATTTGTGCTGAACTAGAAGTTGATTGAATGCTCTGTCGTGGGAGAGAATGATCGTTGTCTGATAAGTGTCTGCTAGAAAATTTGATATATCAGGTGCTTCACTTTATCAGTCCTCTGATACGAGAAGGAAGACAGGTGTACGTTATACAGTAATCATGGAGAAGTAAAATTTATTTCTGTAATGTCAACAAGAGCAGCCATGATGGCCGAGAGCACTAAGGCGCTAGTTCTTGCCTCGCTGGCGTCGGGAGAGCGTGGGTTTGAATCTCACCTCGGACGTCCTGAAAGTGGTTTACGTGGTTTACCATTTTCACCACCAGGCAAATGTCGAGACGTTAACTTTCAACAGGTTCACGGCCGACTTTCTTCCAAATTCACTTCCCTGACCCTACCTTAACCCGTTGAGCGCTTCGCCCGTCTAAAAGCGGAGTTAGTTATTGTTATCTTATGGGACGGAACAGCGAGGTCATCTGCCCCTGTCTAAAAAACGGAGCACAAGAACTTTTTTTATAATAAACTATTTTTTACCTAAAGTCAATATTTAGTACATACAACTTAATAATATTTTTTCCATAATAGAGGATACTATAAATATCTTCAATTCTACGCTGTTTTATCATTTCAAATGACCTTGTCGACTTCATCGTTATGCTTTGGTCTACCGTTATGCGTTACGGTTACGGCGTGAATGACTTCATCATGTTGTTCAGTGCATATACACCGAGTCTGAGTTTACTCCTGGGGTCTGGCGTTATGCGATACGGAGACGGCGAGTGCGTGACGTCATGCAGCAGAGTGCACCTCCCGCTCTCCGTTCCCAGGGCGGGAAGCCTGAGTTAATGGGTAATGGAGTCTGTTGAAAGAGTCCTGGGGCTTCGAGCGAAGCAAGAAGCCCTCCTGAGCCTAACATGTGTAGCATTTGTAGCATGCGTCATTTGAAATTATATAAAGTCTAGTCTCTCAGATTGACTGTATCTTTTTTCAAGACTTTTTTATGCTTTATTAACAAAATTATTGTAACAGATTTGGCTTTTTGAAATTTTACTCTCCGAACTTTTGGTACAAAAATATTTTTAGTATCCTCTATAATGAAAAAAAAAACCTTGTATGATACTACACAGTTACTTATCCTATACCACGCTGAAGAAGTTAGTTATTGTTAGTTATTGTTGTTTTAAGGGGCGGAACTACGAGGTCATCTGCCCCCACGCTGAAGAAAGTCACAGTGTAACCGAAACCGGTACTGTTTCAATCTACTAAATATTGACTTAAGGTAGTAAATAGTTTATTATAATTAATAGGTCAATAAGGAATCTGGCTATCATGGCCATTTTTATGTCATTCTATAACTTTTTTTTTCATGTTCCCATTCGCTTTCGAGTAGAGTCAATCTCTGGCATGTTCTGCCATCTGTTGGGCGTCATATAGTACTACTTGAGTTTGGATTTTTGCTACTGGAAGCGACTAACAGAGCATTTTGTAGGTGTCTCTCCTCTACAGCTGGAGATCATCTGTAATGTAAACAAGTATGGCGGAATAACACGCAAATTCTACACGCCACGTTGGATTTCGGACCAACGTACAACAATTTTTGTTCTAATAAAGAGCCCGTGGTGTTGGGGTAGCGCACCTGCCTCTCACATGAATGTCCCGGGTTCGATTCCCGGCTCCGTTAGGGATTTTACAAACATTGACGTGGGGGCTGGAACGGGATGCACTCAGCCTCGTGAGGACGATTGAGTGGCTGTCTGACAGTGAGGCAGCGCCCCGGTCACGAAAACCAAGATTAACGGGCGAGGGGACCCGGCGCCCTGAGCACATGTCACACCAATATCTGCAGGCCAAATGGCTGGGCAGCGGTCGCTTTGTAGGCCTAGGCCCTCATGGGCTGTAGTGCCAGGGGGGTATTTATGATTATTTCTTATAATAAAGAGCATCACGTACGAGAGGTGATCAGAAACTAAGGTTACAAAGCCTGCAGGGAAATGTGTACAATATATGAGTCGTTGAGTTGCAAATCTCGTTTAATCCACTTGTGAATAAGAATCATTTTCATTTTCTCTGGACTTTGCCTCACGTATCTTTTGTGTTTGTTATTTTCTACTTTTTGCTTTGTGTTTTTGGTTTTGGTTTTTGGTTTCGTATTTGCTTTGTGCTTTTGCTTTTGAATTTCACTTTTTACTTTTCTTTCTTAGTTTTTGTTTTGTGTTTGTTTTCTGTTTTTGCTGTTTTTGAATTTTGCTTTTGCTTTTTGCTCCTAGATTTTTGTTTTCTGCTTTTGCTTTTGTTTTTGAATTTTGCTTCTTTCCTTCATGTTTTTTTCTTTTTAGCCTACTTTTCACATTTTGCAAAAATGAGGAAAAAGTAGACTTATGAGATCGGGCAAATGTGTGTCTGTCTGTCCTTCTGTCTGTCTGTCTGTCTGGCTGTGTGTGTGTGTCCCCCTATCAACTCCTAAACGGCTGCAGCAATCGAAACAAAATTTGGTAGGAGTAAAGATCTGTACATGAATATCTCACGGCCATATATGAAAATGATGTCAGTGCTACCAACTGCTGAAAAGTCGCAATTGAAATTTGAGCTCCATGTTGGATATCTTGGAAGGTATGAATGGGAGTTATTTCAAAATTGGCACACGTATAGTTAATAATATTGCAGTTTAATTTCCAGGAGGCCATACATCGCAGTGTTGCCAAAATGATTATAAGCCTGCTGATAGGTCCAAATTTTAAATGCATATAACTTCTACACCATCAATTGGATTTCAACCAAATTTCGTATGTGCTATGTGTACATAAATAGATATGACTGAGCGTATTCTTAAGATCCACCAGGGCTGCCAACTGTTAATAAATGCTCTCAATTTATTTTATCCAAATGCCAATATATCAGAAAGTATGCAAGCCGGCAGCTTTAAACTATGCACACGTATAGTACCTGACATTCTATATTAATTTGGAGTAACTTATATACGTCAGAGCTACCAACATGAATCTAAGCCTGCTGAGAGGTACGACTTTAAATACATGTAACTTCTATACTATGATTTGGATTTCAACCAAATTTCGTGTGTGCTATGTGTACCATAACAGATATGTCTGTGCTGATTCTTAAGAGCAACCAGGGCTGCCAACTGTTAATAAATACTGTCTCTATTTTTGTTACCCTAATATCAATATATCAGAAAGTATGCAAGCCAATAGCTCTAAACTTTGCACACGTATAGTACATGGCATTCTAGATTAATTTGGAATAACTAATATACGTCAGTGCTGCCAACATGATTCTAAGCCTGCTGATAGGTCAAAATTTAAAATGCATGTAACTTCTATACTATCCAATGGATTTCATTCAAAATTGACACATCAATAGATCATATTATTTCAGATTATTTATGACCAATACATGTATGTCATTGTTGCCAACATGATTTTACGCGCACTGTTAGATCCAATGTTTTACTGCCTGTAATGTCCATGCTATCCATTGGACTTCAACCAAATTTTGTATTCTGTACCTTAAGAGATGGAACTAAGAATATATTCAGTCACCAGGGCTGCCAACTGTAGTTCTCTATTAGGCTACATTATGCCAGGTATACAGTATTTCGAACTAAGTAGAAATTTCGATATTACCAACTTAATTTCGTCATTATTCTAGATAGATCCATATAGATTAATCATTGGCATGAATCTTAAATTTTAAGAAAAGTAGGCTCTTTAGTTCGTCACGGAATTTCTTGTTTGTTTTGTTTGTTTTCTAGAAAATCAAAATAAAATAAAACAAAATAAGCAAAACAAAATCAAAATAAAACAAAATTAAATAAAAATAGAAATAAAATAAAAATAAATGAAATACAGTAAAATCAAAATAAAACAAAACAAAATCAAATAAAATAAAGTAAAATAAAATAAAATAATTAAATCAATAATTTTACGTCATGATCCTTATTCACAAGTGGATTAAACGAGTTTTGCAACTGGACGACTCAAATGTCAACTGATAATACATACCTTAGGTTATTTTGGGGCATAGTCTCCATATCGTTTTAGGGACTTGTCGCTTCATGGGGTGAGTTTGAATGTTCCCTCTTGGTAACAATTATGTCGTTGGTTGGTTCCTTAGTTTAGGGGCTGCGACAACGCGGTCATGTAGCCCATTGTACTTCGTGTGTGTGTGTAGAAATTGTCTGATAACCAGTGTTAATTGAGATGGTGTGTTACCTGTAATTCAGGTAAGGACTGTAGACGATCAATTTCAAGTAGTTCCTACTTTTACCACCAAATGCTACCATCCACGACACATGGCTGAGGACGCGCTACTAAATGCCATCCCAGTCAGCACCCGGTGGCGAACGTTGGAACTAATAGAGCGTTATCAATCTTACCTACAATGGTTTGCTTCCACAAGTGTAATTAGTGGAAGGTTCTTTTACATACAATAAATCTATGACATGGGACCGCCGTCTTTATTTCCCCTCCGAAGGAAGGCATACTGAGGGATTTTTAACACTCTTAAAAAATCCGACGACTTCGGCCGGGTTTGAACCCGCGATCTTGGGTATAGAAGCTCGGCATGCTACCAACAACGCCACCGAAGCCAAAAAAAATGTTCTTGCGTGTTCAGTCATGTTGTCGCGAAGTGTTTCACCTTCTCGTCTGAAGCGAATCGTCGACCTCCTGGGTGCTCCTTCAAGTGAGGGAACAAGTGAAAATCGCTAGTCCCAGCGAAACCGCTTCAACAGCGCTGGTGATCTTCTGGGCTGTATGAGGTCGCGCGTTGTCTTGAAAGAAGATGACGCCTTCAGGGAGAAGTCCTAGCCACGGTTACATGTTTCGCCCACAGAATGAAATAACTGAGCGGATCTCTTCGCGAGACCAGTTTTCCAAACGAATCGCCATTAGTTGTTTACCTAAAACTAGCGCTGTAGGTGGCGGGTGGCTGAAACTTTGAACAGTTACCAACCGTATGTATTCGAATTACCCCACACTACTAATTTCTCTATAACAGACGAAACTCCGGGAATATCGGCCCTGTAACCTTACTTTCTGATCAACCCTCGTATTACTTGCCTACTGAGTTTAGGAAATAGTTTTATTATAATAAACTATTTATTTTTACCTAAAGTCAATATTTAGTACATTTAGTTTCTTGGCGACTACACAACCGATACATTTCTCAACATTTCATAATAACTTCGCCACACATATTCCAGGGTTCTTCTCTACAACAGACCCTACCTGCCAAATACACATCAAGCATTATTTTTATAACCTAACTTATTTTCACATACACATCTCCTCATTTCAACGCTGATTTTCAAGACACTATTTTTTATGATTTATTAACAAAATTATTGTAACAGATCTAAAGTTTGGTGCTTTTCAGTCGGTCAACACGAATGTACCCAAAAGAGTTGGGTTATACCCTAATCCTGAAAAAAAGATACAGTCAGTCTGAGAGACTAGACTTTATATCATTTCAAATGACGCATGCTACAAATGCTACACATGTTAGAAATGTTCAGGAGGGCTTCGAGCGACTGCATTACCCATTAACTTAGGCTTTCCGCGCGGGGAACGGAGAGCGGGAGGTGCACTCTGCTGCATGACGTCACGCACTCGCCGTCTCCGTATCGCATAACGCCAGACCCCAGGAGTAAACTGAGACTCAACAGACTCCATTACCCTTTAACATAGGCTTCCCGCGTGGGGGCTGCATGACGCCACGCAATCGCCGTCTCTTATTGCATAACGCCAGACCCCAGCAGTAAACTCAGACTCAGTGCATATGCACTGAACAACATGATGACGTCATACACGCCGTAACCGTAACGCATAACGGTAGACCAAAGCATAACGATGAAGTCGACAAGATCATTTGAAATGATAAAATTACATGCGATTAATAAATACACATGTACTCACGTAATTTGTTTCAGGATTAGGGTATAACCCAACTCTTTTGGGTACATTCGTGTTGACCGACTGAAAAGCACCAAACTTTAGTTTACTAATGCAACACTGAAAAATGGCTTCAAACTTCACAATGTAACAGATCCTTTTTTTTTTTTTTTTTTTAAATTTACTGTGTGAACTTTTGGTATGATACTGCACAGTTACTTATCCTATACCACACTGAAGAAGGTCATAATGTAACCTAAACCGGTACGGTTTCAATCTACTAAATATTGACTTAGGGTAATAAATAGTTTATTATAATTAATACGTCAATAAGGAATCGTGTTATCACGGTCATTTTATGTCATTCTAAAATAGTTTTATTTTGGACAAAAATTTTGAATTTCGATTCGTCTGAAAATGAAAATTAATATAATCGTAGGATTTTGAATTTACAATTAGATTAAAAAAGACCAAAACCTATAGATGTATAACCTTCCTTTCCCTGATAAGTTAAAAATTCCGACTTTTGCATTTTAAATCAATGCAAATTACAAAACTCGGCACTGAGGTAATAAATAGCTAAATCGGTAACTCAGTACTTAAAAGGTTAATTATAAATGAATAGCGGGGTATTTTAATTGAGCGCCCATGCGCTACAAACAAGTTCAATTTCAAGTACAGGGACATTATCTATGTGCACCCCGATCAACACGGCACGCTAAGCCGGCTGTAACTGACACAGATCGCGGGCACGCGCACCCGTTTTAGTCGGTGGTTGGTGCGCTCCACTGACTCACATCGTTTGTTCACCCGTGTTTTGTCATTCATATGGACGTGTATCTGCAAAGCTTAGACGTTAGTGTTGCACGTTTAGTGAGTTTTGTGATTACTGTGATTGTTGGTCATGCCTAGACACCAATTCACATTGCGCGAACCTGTGTATATTCATAATTCGTATATGAAAAGCAGAAAATCTTGTTCTGAAACGAGACGAAAATTTCGAATCAAGTTTCCAGGAAGTCCTGTGCCTAATGCCAGTGCAATTTCGAGGCTCGATAAACGATTCAAGGATACAGGCTCCGTAAATAATAAAAAAGTTGACATTTTTTCATCAGAAGATGTCAGGTGTGTGTTACAAGAGAGGGAGGACATTTTCAGCCGTGTTTATCGGGGCACACAGAGGTAATGACCCTGTAGTTCCAATACTTAGGCTACCAGATGTCACTGCTACCTAGTGGCGAACGTTGGAACTTGATAGGGCGTTTCTAACCAAATAACCCACAAATTTAGCTACACACTACCAATTGTAGTGGAAGGTTCTTTTACATGCCATAAATCTATGACATGGGCCCACCGGCTTTACTTCCACTCCGAAGGAAGGCATACTGAAGGATTTTAACGCTCTTAAATATCCGTCGACACCGGCAGGGTTTGAACCCGCGATGTTGGTCATAGTAGTTCAGTATGCTACTGACTACACCACCGGAGTAGTTAAAAGGTTGATTAGATCGAAGTTTGTGGTCACCTGTCACCATCCCCAGTTGCATTTGCTGACAAATTGTGTTCTGCTCCCAAACACCGTCTTTGCGATGGTAGAGGAATAATCCCTCGCAGAGTACGTGGGTGAAGCCAAGCTTGGAGGACAAGCTATTAAATAAAATGTCAACAAGGGGTTCTGAGAAGGATGTTGTTGATAAATTTAGGGGCTATGCGACATCGTAGTCATGTAGCCCCGTGTACTTGTGTGTGTGTGTGTGTGGAATTTGTCTGATAACCTGTGTTACTGCAGTCGCTGTATTAGTGTGTGTATTAGTAATTCAGATGAGGATTGGGAAGGAGGTAGCTGTGGTCTTAATTTATGAACTATCCCCGCATTCGCCTGGATTAGAAGTGGTAAACTACGGAAAACCACTTCTACTATGGCTGAGGTGAAGATCGAACCCACCTCTTCTCAGTATTGCCTCATGAGGCTGAATGTACCCCGTTCCAGCCTCCAGACCAGAATTAATTTTCTTGGCAGAGCCAGGACAGCGGAGAGTGCTAGCCACTACGCAACGAGGCAGACCAGGGAAGGAATGATATGCATAGTTGACTGAAAATTTAAAATATACATCGGGCGAAAATCTTAAGATCGTATACTTGATTCCTGGTCGAGTGGGTCGGATTTTTGAAATATTTTGAATAATGAGAAAATATTGAAAATACATCGCATGATGTCTGTTTGTTAATCACCTTTCACATGACATTTAGTGACTACAAGGTGAAATTAAAATCATTCACAGGTCAGGAAATACCGGCCGAAGTCGTCCGAATTTTTAAGAGTGTTAAAAATTCCTCAGTATCTTCCTTCGGAGGGGAAGTAAAGCCGGTGGGCCCATGTCATAAATTTATGGCTTGTAAAATAATCTTCCACGAATTACACTTGTGTGAAGCTAAATTGTAGATTATATTTGACTAACGCTCTTAAGTTCCAACGTTCGTCGCCAGGTGACATCTAAAAAGTTCACAACTAGTTGTCGTTGACGGTAGCATTTGGTAGCAAAACTAGAAACTACTTGAAAACTAAATGTCTGCTGTCCTTACCTGGATTACAGATAACACACACTAATTCAGCCATCACAATTGACACCGGGTATCAGACAAATTCTACACACACACAAAGTACACGGGGCTACATGACTGCATTGTCGCAGCCCCTAAACTGAGGAACAAACCAACGAACCAAGTCATGACTACTTGAGACCTAAAATTATAATAGGCTATAATCATAGATAACAGCACGCAAACCATCTATGTTGTTGTTTGAGTCTTCAGTCTTTTGACTGGTTTGATGCAGCCCTCTATGCCACCCTTCCCTGTCTTGAGTGAATCGTTTCATCTCTACATAGCTACCACACCCTACATCCGAAGCAATCTGTTTAACATATTCTAACCTTGGTCTACCCCTACAGTTCTTGTCCTCAACCCTCCTTCCATAACGAAGCTTGCTATTCCTGGGTGTCTTAGTATGTGTCCTACTCTTCTCTTCATTAGCAGTCACCAGAAACATCTCTCCTCTCCCACTCGTCTTAATACCTTTTCGTTTGTCACCCTATCTACCAATCTGATCTTCATCATTCTCCTGCAACATCACATTTCAAATGCTTCAATTCTCCTCTTTTCTGCTGCACCAATAGTCCAAGTTTCACTTCCATATAGCGCCACGCTCCAGACAAAGGCTTTGAAAAATGACTTCCTAATACCTAAATCTATATTCGATGTCAACAGATTCCTTTTTTGTAGAAAGGCTTTCCTTGCCTGAGCAAACCTACTTTTTATATCCTCTTTGCTTCGTCCATCACTGGTTATTTTGCTTTTTAAGTAACAGAAGTCTCCTACTTCCTTCAGCTTTTCACCTGCCAATTTGATGACCATAGAGGTATCTGATTTATTTCGGCTGCAATCCAGTATTTTTGTTTTACATTTATTAATTTTCATCAAGTATTCATTCCGTAAGACGGAGTCCACACCATTCAAAAACTCATTCAAATCCTCAGGCGTGTCGGCCAAGATGACGATGTCATCAGCAAAACTCAGAGTTGAAAAATATTTCTCCTTGAATCTTCACTCCCACTCTAAATTTTTCTCCAATTTCCTTCATTGCTTGTTCAATGTAAAGATTGAAAAGTATGGGTGATAAGTTACAGCCTTGCCTTACACCTTTCTGAATACCAGCTTCTCTCTCATGTCCTTCAGCTCGAATGACTGCTGTCTGGTTTCTGTATAGATTGTATATCGCCCTCCTATCCCTGTACTTTATTCCAATAGATTTCAAAATGTCTAACAATTTAGTCCAATGAACGTTATCAAAAGCCTTTTCTAAGTCTACAAATGCCATGAACGTTCTCTTATTTTTCCTTATTCCACCTTCCAAAAGCAGCCTAAGACAGTACAGCTTCCCTTGTTCCTACATTTCTCCTGAAACCAAACTGGTATTCAACCAACTCCGTTTCTATCTGGCTTTCCATCCTCTTGTAAATTATTCTAGACAGGATTTTTGAAGCAGGAGTTATCAAGCTGATTGTACGGTAATCTTCACATCTGTCAGCTCCCACTTTCTTTGGTATAGGGATAATAACATTCTTCTTTAAATCAGGGGGTACCTCACCTGTCTCATAAATCCTACACACCAAGTGAAATAACCTGATCAGACCTTCATCTCCTAGGCAGCGTACCAACTCAATCGGTATATCATCTATGCCTGGTGCTTTGTTCCTGATTAAGTCCTCCAATGTTCTGTCAAATTCTGATCTCAATATTAAATCTCTTTTTGCATCCTCATCAATATCCTCCTCCCTTTCCATTACATGATTCTCAATCTCCTTTCCCTTATACAAACACTCTATGTAAGCTTTCCATCTCTCAACCTTTTCTTCCCTATCTGTTAGAGGCTTTCCATTCGTGTCCTTAATATTACAGCACTTAGTCTTCTTTTCCCCAAAAGTATTCTTAATCCTTCGAAAAGCTGTATCTACTTTTCTTAATTTCAGACAATTTTCTATACCTGCACATTTCTCTCTCAACCATTCTTCTTTCGCTTCCTTGCACTTCTTGTTAACCTCATTCCTCAGACGTCTGTATTCTGCTTTCCCCTTTTCATTTCTTACATTCTTGTGTTTCCGCCTTTCATCCATCAATTCTAGTATATCCTGAGTGATCCACAGTTTTTCACCTATTCTTTCTTTCTTACCAATGTTTTCTTCTGCGGATTTTGTTATTTCATTCTTCAAAAGTGCCCATTCGTCTGTAATTGAAGTTTGTTTAGGGTTTTTCATTAGTCCTTCCTTTATACTCTTCTTGAATCTTTCGTTTACAACCTTCTCTTTCAGTCTGTCTATTGCCCACCTTTTTGGCTTTTGACTTTTCTTCAGTTTCTTCAACTTTAATCTGCATTTCATTACAACCAGATTGTGATCAGAGTTTATGTCAGCACCAGGATATGTTTTGCAATCCAAAATCTGGTTTCGAAACCTCTGCTTGACCATAATGAAGTCGATTTGGTAACGCCCTGTATCTCCTGGTCTCATCCATGTGTATATTCTTCTATTGTGGTTATTGAATAAGGTGTTAGCTATGACCAACTCATGCTCGGTGCAGAATTCCATCAGCCCGCTTCCTCGATCATTCCTTTCACCTAAACCGAAATCTCCTACTATCTTCCCTTCTCTTCCTTTTCATACCACAGCACTCCAATCTCCCATTACTATAACATTTTCATCACCCTTGATATACATCAGAATTTCATCTATTTCTTCGTAGACCCTTTCAACATCTTCATCATCAGCTTGACTGGTAGGCATATAGACTTGTACCATTGTGGTGTACGTAGGTTTAGTATTGCTTTTTGCTACAATAATCCGTTCACTATATTGCTCATAATATTCCACCCGCTGCCCAAGTTTCCTACTCAATATGAGACCACCCCCTGCTTGGCCATTGTTTGATTTAGTGCTAATGATCTTATAGTCACCTGACCAAAAGTCTTGTTCTTCCTGCCAGCGCATTTCACTAATCCCAACCAAATCCAACCTCAACCAATCCATTTCCCTTTCTAAGTTTTCTAACCTTCCATCTCCTAGCAGACTTCTAACATTCCACGCTCCATCTATAAGTATACATTAAATAATAAATACATAGTTGAAACCCTTCAAAACATGACGGTCAATGGGAAAATATTTACTAATTGATTTCCTAACTACATTTTTCTGTACGATTACTTTTTGGTACTACTGTACCGCAACTCTAAGGGCGTTGAAAGATCGCACTCTCAACGTTGCAACATATAACTGGCCATGATTGAAAACTTGCTGAGGTAAATAAAGACCTACATGTTCCAGTGTTTTCCCTTGAGCTTTATGTTTGTGATGCAAAATGCCAAGCGAATTGAAAATTGGTGCCTCTTAAAATGAAATAGAAGTGTTTCATCCGAGGGATTAAAGCTCTATGTCCAATTTCATCTCCACTTATTATTTCCGAATTCAAGCAATTGTTATACTTATTTCTTAGAATTAATCTGGTTCCGTTTAGGAGCCCTTGGGAACGTTCATATTTCTAAGGTACGTAACTATAGCTCCAAATCTTAGAGCAAAAATATGTACAGGCAAACCACTTATTTCCAAGAATTTCAAGAATCCTGTAGGACATTGAAGTAGCTGGCTTTCATCTTCGGTCTTAGCTTGCCACGGTGGGTGAGTGGTCAACGTGTCGGTCTACTAACCCCAAGCTTGCAGGTTTCCTCCTGGCCGTGGTAAGTGATTTTTAAAAGGCGACAAAAATTACGACACCATGTCATACGATGTTGGCATGTCAAAGAACCCATTTGAATTCAGTAGGCCGTGTTCATAATGGTAAAATTACTCTTGGGAACACAAATTTCCTCATTTCTCTACTAGAAAGCGCTCTAGTGTTCTAGGAGCTTAGATATCTAACCTCCTTGACTTTCATAGTGCTTCTAGGAACAACGAAATTCGACACGCAAGCTACCCTTTGGATGTCAAATAACAAAGCTTGCACACGGCACCCGAGGCCGTACGATATTATTATTATTATTATTATTGGTAACGAAGACTAACAGTCGGAAACAGAGAATGGCTGTTATAACTCTGCCGGAAAAAGCTGCAAATGATCTTCTAAGGGAAGGCTTGGTTCAAGTAGGATGGGTCAGTTGTAGAGTGAGGCGGAGAATATCAGTTCTTCGATGCTTCCGATGCCTTAGTTATGGTCATATAGCCAAAATTTGTGAGGGCCCTGACAGAAGCAAGTCTTGCTTCTACTGTGGACAGAATGATCACAAAGCCAAGGATTGCATTAACCCAAAGAAGTGTGTCTTATGCGAGGAGAGTGGCGTTACGCGGCAGGATTTGTGTCATGTGGCCGGATCGGGCCAATGTAAGGTGTTCCGAGAGGCCCTGGAGAAAGCGACGTACTGAAACGAAAATGATCCGAGTTCTACAAGTTAATATAGAAAGGAGTAGAACAGCCCATCATCTGTTGTACCAGTTAGCGGCCGAGAAACAAACTGATCTGCTGTTAATTAGTGAACAGTACCAAGATAAGGAGTCACCTCTCTGGCTTAGAGATCAATTAGGCACCTCTGCTATTTGGATCTTAGACCCTGGAAAAATTCCAATTAAAGAACATGGGAACGGGAACGGATTCGTTTGGTTAAAGAGTAGAGGAGTCACATATTTTAGTGTCTATCTTACTCCAAATGAAACAATGGGAAAATTTCGTCAGAAAGTCAACTCTCTGGAAGATGCCATTCTTAATACAACTGGAGCAATCCTTGTAGCTGGGGATTTCAATGCCAGAGCAGTGGAATGGGGTATGCCACATACCAATTCCCGAGGTAAGTTCATTCTGGAAATGGCATCAAGGACAGGGCTTTTGATCTTAAATGTAGGTGCAGTGTCAACTTTTCGGCGTCCGGGTTATACAGAGACCATTCCGGATACCTCCATGGCTTCTGAGACGTTAGTACCACACATCAAGGAATGGAAAGTTATAGAAGACTACACTGGTAGTGATCATCAGTATATTAATTTTGATGTGTGCAGTAATATAAGTGGGAAGAACGTATCTACTCAGAAACAACGGAGATGGAATTTGAATAAGATCCATCTTGATGCATTTAAGGAGGCGTTAGCCAGAGGTGTAGAACTAATTGAGGATATGGAGCCTGACGGAGAGGCTGATGTTGAGACTCTCGTTTCCTCAACTATGAACCTTATTACATTGGCTTGTGATAACTCAATGCCAAGTTTAAGATCACGCCATCGGAAGAGCCCTGCATACTGGTGGACACATGAAATTGCAGAATTGAGGCGGAATTGCCTTAGACTCCGACGTGCCGCACAACGGACAAGAAATCTGGATGATGCCAATGCCTTATCAGCCGAACATAGAGATGCAAAGAGGCTACTTCGGAAAACCATAAATCAAAGCAAAGCTGAGAGCTGGAGGAAGCTATGTGAGGATATTGACACTGATCCATGGGGTTTGGGTTATAAAATTGTCAGAAAGAAGCTTGGGTCACAAAGAACACCGTGCGTCATGGATGCAAACAGTATGGCCATTATTGTCCAAACTCTTTTCCCAACACATCCAACAATCCCTGAGCATAATTTCGATGTAGATATTGAAATTCCTCTTTTTATTGAGGATGAGTTGAGTAGGGCTACTCAGTCTCTGCGAAGCAAAAAATACCCTGGTCCTGACGGCATCTCAAATGAGATTCTCAAATTAATAATCGAGTTACATCCACAATTAATATTACGAATGTTCAATGAGTGTCTAAAAGCAGGAGTGTTCAGCATCTGCTGGAAGGTCTGTCGTCTGGCTCTCATTAATAAGGGAAAGGGAGACCCGGATTTACCATCATCATACCGCCCTCTGTGTATGCTTGATACAACAGGGAAGCTCTTTGAGAAGCTTCTGAGGGTCAGGTTGCGCCAAGCGATCATGGCAGCGGGCGACTTATCACCAAGACAATATGGATTTCGAACAGGAAGATCGACCCTGGATGCGATACAAGAAATTGTTGCAGCTGTCCAGCGGGCGGAGAATTACAATCACCACTCCCGCCGTGTGGTTCTCTTTGTTACTCTTGACGTAAGAAATGCATTCAACTCTGTCAAGTGGAGTGACATGCTGAATGCGTTGGAGAATACATTTCATGTTCCAAATTATCTTTTACGGATGATAAATTCCTACTTGAAAGATCGTTCGTTGCTTTATAACACGACAGAAGGGCAACGCAGGGTAGAGATCTCAGCCGGAGCAGCACAGGGTTCGATTTTAGGACCAGATCTATGGAATATCACATATGATAGCTTGCTGAGATCTGAAGTCCCTGATGAAACTATCCTAGTAGGTTATGCAGATGACGTTGCTGCTCTTGTAGCAGGAAGAAGTGTCGAGCAGGCTCAGTTGCGACTCAATATGGTAATGCGTACAATCAATAGTTGGATGGAAGAACATGGTCTGTCTCTAGCACTTAGTAAGACAGAAATTGTAGTGCTAACAAAGAAGAGAATTCAGACAATACACCCAATACAGGTAGGAGACATACAAGTAGAGACGCGGCCAGCAGCAAAATATCTGGGCCACATGATCGACAATAAACTGAATTTTGGAGAACAAATTAGACGGACTGCTGATAAGGCGGCAAGAGGAGTAACGTCTCTCAGTCGGCTACTGGCCAATGTTGGTGGGCCAAAATCTAGTAAGAGGAGATTACTGATGACAGCCATCCATTCAGTTCTGCTGTATGGAGCGGAAATATGGGCGGATGCCCTGGATAAGGAAATTTATAGGAAGTCACTAACACAAGTGCAGAGGCGGGGTGCTTTACGCGTGGCATCTGCTTATCGCACGGTCTCTGAAGAAGCAGTTCTTGTTATTGCTGGGATAATTCCAATTTTTTTTCTAGCGAAAGAACGCAAGTACATTTACTGGAGGAAATCGGAAGTAGGTTTACAAAATGCAGGACGAACAGCAAGAGCACAATTCTTTCACAATTGGCAGATCAAATGGGAGCAAGGACACCGAAGCCAGTGGACTAGGAGAATGATACCTCAGGTGCAGGTTTGGACAGAGAGAAAACATGGTGAGGTTTGTTATTATCTCACTCAGTTCTTGACTGGCCATGGATACTTCTGTTCTTATCTTAAGAAGATGGGGAAAGTGGATTCACCAGATTGTATCTACTGTGTTAATGAGGTAGATAATGTTAATCACACCTTCTTCTCTTGTGGACGGTGGGTTCAAAATAGGCAGTCTCTTCAAGATCACATTGGTGTAGAGATATCTCCCGACAATATTGTTGCGGTAATGCTACAAAATGAAGAACATTGGAAACTTGTAGCAAGTTTTGTTGAAGATATCCTCCGAACAAAGAAGACGGATCTGGATCGCCACTGAAGATGATTCATTACGGAAGAGTGCCCTACGGGCAAATATAAAATGACTCTAGCCTGAAGTAATGTGTTAAACGGTTCCAGGCTAATGTTCAGAAGTAACGGGGGAGTTTTAGTCGGTAGTCTGCTACTCAGGAGCAGGAGCCCGACACTCTGTGCGTAAATGCATTTCTTCCCCCCCCCAAAAAAAAAAATATTATCATATTCGGTATTTAATCTGATAATGCTAGTGTATGTTTTAATTTCATTACGGTGGTCATTTTTTGGTGTAAGAATGCAACATTTCTAGAAATTTATTTTATCTTTTGCAGAAGTGAATGTTTCGCCATAAATCTCAGTCACAATGTCCATCTGGCGCTAAATTGTTAGCTGGTATTTCAATAAGATTTGATTCCTCATCATCGACAGGGTGGTAGTCACCGTTACCAATTTGTAGAAAAATAAAGTAAATTACAGTGCATTTCTCCTCGTATTGACCGCATGTCTTGTTTATGAAAGCGGCATGCTTTGAAGAAGGGCCAGAGTGGAGAGTATTTAATACAATTGAATCGGCCGGAGCTGAGAGTATTAAGTCAGTTTCTACTACTTTTCAGGAGACAGATAAAACGTCATTGACAGAACAGAACTCAGCAAATACACTACATTAGTAATCCATATTGTGAAGCAACTATTCAGGTTATATTTGTGTTTGCGGAATATCAATTTTAATATAATAAAAATACTTTTAAAATAAATTTTGGAAACGTGACTTAATGCCTTTCATCTCCGTGGTCAGTTTAGTGCGTCATAAAGCCATCCAGATTTCACATGGTATTTTATTTTAAAATGGATTTTTAACATCAAAAAACACCTAAACCCTGTACAAATGTAACCTACAAAGCACTGTAACACGCGGGAATCTTGCAGTGCGACCAACATTAAATATGGAATACGACGCTGAAAGGGAGCAAGTCACTGACTTGATGCTTTTCTCCTCTGATCGCACTGCCTGTAGCAATTGTTTCTAGCTTAAACAGAAGGCTGACTTAATTCTTTCCTACGCCGTTCCAAGGTCCTTGGGTCAATACTTCAGAATACTATTCTTTTTAAATAACCATTTTATACTTAATGCTCCTCAGCTCCGACCGATTCCATTGTGAATAATTGTTCGGTGAGAAGCATGTGGCACAACAGGTAAAACCTGCCTCAAGTCTCCTTCAAGAACAATATTTTTTCCACCAAAAGGAATATCGTTATTCATAATTTCGTTTAGAAGACGATCCACACACATTAATGAATGCATATCTACCATTGGGGATTCATCCCATATTATGAGCCGTGCTAATCGAATATATCAGCGGCTTCGGTGGCGTAGTCGGTAGCATGCTGAGCTTCTATGCCCATGATAGCGGGTTCAGACCCGGCCGAAGCCGTGGGAATTTTTAAGAGCGTTAAAAATCCCTCAGTATGCCTTCCTTCGGAGGGGAAGTAAAGCCGGCGGTCCCATGTCATAGATTTATGGCATGTTAAAGAACCTTCCACTAATTGCACCTGTGTGAAGCTAAATTGGATAGGTTAAGAATGAAAACAACGCTCTTAGGTTTCTACGTTCGTTGCCAAGAGCCGACTGCGGTGACGTCTAGTAGCTAAGTTCTGAACTTGGCCTAGTAGTCGTTGACGGTGGCGCTTGGTGGCAAAAGTAAGAACTATTTGAAGAATTCTAAGTTGCAGTACTTAAATTAAAAAACAGATAACACACACTAATACAGTCATCACAATTAAAACCGGTTATCAGACAGATTCTGCACACACACAAAGTACACGAGGCTACATGACCGCGTTGTCGCAGCCCCTAAACTTAAGAACCAACCAACCAACCAACCTAATCGAATATAATCAGCAGCTTTGGAATTTTATTTTAATCCAAACACTGAACTTTCATTTCAATGTAGAGGAGTTTTGAATATTGAATGGAGGGGTTATGCTCATGCAAAATATCGTTTCAAATATGAAGTGTGGCATCCCTTCGCTCGATTTGCTACTCTGATTTCATCAGTTTCTGAGGAGTCTAATGTATACAACTGGCCGTAACAAAAACTTTCGCTATTATTTTTTGGGTGAAAAATTGTTTCAATATGTCAAGTATTTCATATTCCGGCAGATCAATTTTACTATTACAACAGCAACCAAAGTATCCAAGCAAGAGAAATACAATGCTGAACAATGTTTACATTCGTTCGTCACAGACCCAACATTTTACGGCATTATACCTGGAATTGCTACATATTTATATTATATTTTATTTCAAAAGAGACTTCATCTTTTTTCGATTTCTCATCCTTTTTCATCTATTTGTAGTTCCTACATGACCGGTCAATGTTAGTTTTCGTTGAACTGGTCGATTTGCAGTAGTATTTTCCCCCAAATTAACGTCGTTTTCTAAAACACTATAGCATCCTGCTTCAACAGAGACGCTACATTTTAAATGGCAAATAATACCTCCATTGCCATAAACAACAGCGTGGTTAAACTCATTGTTATGAACTATAAACAAACAAACAATTGGCTCATACAATGAATTTCAATATGGCCACTGTGTGCTATATTGAGAGTTGTAACTTTCTGACTATTGCATGAGAGAGTTGTAATATAATACTCTTGACAAGATTCGTCTTAATTAGTAAATTTCATTCCGAGTTGTCAATTTTAATGTTATAATGGTTCGCACAGCCACCATCTTGAGTATATGGAGAGTCTGTTCTTTTGCCTTGCCATACAAGGCCAGATACACGGTCCTACATTGCCAATAATTATCGTTTCAGTAAAGCTTAAGTGTTGAGTGCTATTTATTTTTTATATTGAATAATTTTAAGATGGCGGCTGCGGGTAACATAAATATAGTCTCATGTTGTCCTCACATTGACAACAAGGGGTTCTTATATAGAACTATCTAAATGCTAAATACTGTGGACATTGATTCATGATATCTTAAGTTACGGATTATAATGCTTGCTTGATTTGCACGGCCGCCCTATTGAAATAGTTCAGTTGATGACCTTGTAGTTTGGGCACCAGACGCTTCTTACACGAAGGTATAATTTTCCAAAACTCGGTAGAGACACGATGGTTAGTTTAGTCTTAATTTGATATTTGCTCTGAACATTTGGGTGGCCACCATTTTTTTCTGGTTAAGATGGCGGTGATATAAAACATGACACTGAGGTGTCCTTTGTTAGTGCTAACTCTGTACGGAATTTGGTTCAATTCAATTTCGTCGTGTTTAAATGTATAGGGGGGACCGACATCTGACCCGTGTAGATCTCATAAGTCTACTTTCATTTTTTGCAAAAATCGAAAGTAGGCAAGCACACTCGTGAATCCTTTCTTTGCTACATCTTAATAGTACAGACACACTGATAACGCAGAAGATAGTAACTTAGTGTAGGAAGTGCGATACATCATATTTTAACCATTTAAGTAACAGTGGAATCCTTATCGAAATAATCCCTCATGGCAGATGACAAGTGAACCATTGATAACCAGCTCATTGCGTGCATAACAACTCTCAGCGGCTCAGATTAAAGACCTTTGCTTTGATTACTATCCACCATGGTCTCATAACTTGCGCAAAATGAATCCCGATAAAGGGTTCGCTAGGTGGACGAAATGTAAACTCGTCCACCAATCAGGGTTTGAAATACTGTATAGGTTTTCTACCTCTTATCCACGCTGTCGAGGATTAGATGCAATCAATGTTTATGTGGTGGTTGATTTATACAGCTGGATGGCCATTCGGAAGACAACCAGTATTTTAACACCCTAACCTAAAAGAAATGACATATTTATAATACGCTTTAATGTACAAAATTGGTTGGGGGTTACTTAAATGGATGACATGATTCGATCGTCAAGCGACTGCGATCGAACGAGGACTGTTATTATTGACCTGTGATCGTACTGGTAAGCAGCCAGTCGTGTGGCAGGAGGCGCGTATGCTCAGACTGCGAATATCACCCACTATAACCACTGTCACTTCTAATGGCATTACGCCATTCTGAACTGAATTACAGTCACGGAAACATGGCTGCTACGATTGATTCTCCTGCCAAGCACGAGTTGCATGGAGTAATTCGGTTTCTTCAGACAGAAGTGAATAGTGCAGCGGTAATTCAACGAGGAGTGCATTCCTCTGATTCATGACAACGCCCGCCCTCCAAGTTTTGCTGCAACACAACAGCTTTATGAAATTTGGATAGGAAGTTTGTCAACGTCCGGTGTATAGTCCCAACTCAACGACGAGCGACTTGCATCTGTTTCCTGAACTGATACAGTGGCTAAAAGGGCACTTGTTCCAGACTAATGTTGTTCTTTGAGTCTTCAGTCGTATTAACACTTCATAGCCACCACACCTTACATCCGAGACAATCTGTTTAACATATTCTAACCTTGGTCTACCCCTATAGTTCATGTCCTCGACCCTTCCTTCCTTAACTAAGTTTGCTATTCCTGGGTGTCTTAGTATGTGTCCTACCAACCTATCTCTTCTCTTCATTAGCAGTCGCCAAAAACGTTTCTCCTCTCCCATTAGTCTTAATACCTCTTCATCTGTTACTATATCTTACCATCTAATCCTCATCATCCTCTTGTAACACAACATTTCTCCTCTTTTCTTCTTCACCAGCAGTCTACGTTTCACCTCCATAGAGTGCCACGCTCCAGACAAAGTCTTACAAAATTGACTTCCTTATACCTTAATCTACATTTGATGTCAAGAGATTTCTTTTCAGTAGAAATGCTTTCCTTCCCTGAGTCAACCTACTTTTTATCATTTTAAATGATCTTGTCGACTTCGTCGTTACGCTGGGGTCTGGCGTTACGTTACGGTGACAGGACAAAATGTACCGGGATGCACTGAGATGTGTGACGTCATAGTACCGCTTGGTGCATGTGTTCCCGACAATCTCTACTTCGTTAGTATAAGACAAAAATCCTCGATTCTTGGATGTCACGGGTAATCTCGAGAACCACTGGATGGATTTTGAAGCGGGTTTCACCATTCTGTAAAGGATATTTCGAGGAAAGATTCTTTAGAAAATAATTTATGTATGATCAAAGGAAGCCAAGCAGTAACGATTTCAGTGAAAAAGTCGAAAACAAACTTGGCGTCCGTGCGCTTCTTAAGCTTACGCTGGGCAAACCGTTAAAAATATCAATATACTATGAGCGTAACAATTGGTCAGCATGAAATGTTCTACAAAAAAGTCCGCGAGAGCATATCTCTATCTTCAATACATCGCCCACTATAAGTGTTTTTAGACTGGATGGAAGGGGCACGTAATTCAGCCATCTCCCTACATCGCTCTGGTGAGCGTGATGGCATCCCGCGCGCTTGACCTTGCTTTGCCCTTGGTTTGCACTTGTCGTTCGCGAGTAATTTGAAACAAGTTAAGGTATTATAAAGCAAGATAACTATTATGCAGATTATTTTTAACTTGTTAAGAGTCTTTGGCTTCGAGCGAAGCGAGAAGCCTCCAACCTTTCTAGCATTTTTCAGCATTTGTAGCATTTAAAATGATACAAAGTCTAGTCTTTCAGACTGACTGTCACTTTTATATCCTCTTTGCTTCGTCCATCGCTTGTTATTTTGTTTCCTAGGTTACAGAGGTTTTCTACTTCCTTTAGCTTTTCACCTACCAATTAGACGTCTGACTAATTACGACCTTCAAAACAACGTTTAAATCCATGTCAACTCATTGGCGACACAAACCCGGCCGAAGCAGTCGGATTTTTTAAGAGCGTTATAAATTCCTCAGTATACCTTTCTTTGAAGGGAAATTAAAGCCGGCGGGCCCATGCCATAGATGTATGGCATGATAAAGAACCTTCCACTAACTAAACTTGTGAGAAGCAAAATTTGTACGTTAGGTTTGATTAATGCTCTGAAGTTACAACGTTCGTTTGTATATATAAAATTATTTCATTAATCTAATATATAAAAGTGAAAGTCTGTATGTATGTATGTATGTATGTATGTATGTATGTATGTATGTATGTATGTATGTGGGTTGGTTCCGTATACAAATCTACACCGTTCCACCAATCTCAACCATATTTTGCATGCAAATAGTTTAGGACCCAGAAGGAACCGCTGGCTACATGAATTTTCTATAGTCTTTCTCATTCTTCTGATTTCGGCCTTTTTGCACTCGAGCAAAGGCAAATAAAGTCATAAAATATACTGATAAAATAATGGCAAGGCTGGCCATCTCCATAGCAACACTAGCTCAAGACGGGGCCACCAAGTTTCTATCTATTTCGTTGAGAGGCCATGCTACACCCACTGCCAGCTAGATCGCATCCCTCCAAGCTGCTTTAAACTGTCTGTCCATTTAGCACAAGATAGGTTGCAGCATCAACCCACTGTGATCGCCGCGGCATTTTCACTGCCAGCTGGATCGCATCCCTCCTGGCTGCTTTAAACTGCCTGCCCATTAAACACTCAGACGCGTACTGGATATACTGTATATTAATTCACCACTAGGTTGCAGCGCCAAACTTCCGCGGCTTTTTAAGGGGACGAAACCTGAAACGAAGGGTTTTTAACTTTGGAGGTGGGTAGTTTATTGGCTGAGGAATAACCCACCCACCAAGGGAAGATGATTAAGAGAAGGAAGTAGATTTGGGATTGGAAAAGAAGGATGTAAAAATAGGAGGAGAGTCCCACAAAATTAATAAGTTAAGCTTTAAACACACTTAAAGGTGGTTGCCACCGAAAATCCGTGCTCGGATACCTAAAGTGGGTACGAGCTTGGTCGAAGCTGACGGGAACCGCAGCTAGGACTTGGGCGGTTTGCAAGAGAGAGGCTTTAGTATATTTCCTCCCAAGCATGTATAAAAGTACTATGGGGAAGGGTGATGGTCTGGCAAGGCTGAGAGCAAACGATTTATGGTATGTCTTCTCAAAGAAATTAGGTTTTGTGAAATTATTCGAAGAATGCCAATAATTCAAATCAAGTTCGGAATTTCCAATTTTCGAAATTATAGAGTTTCTAGAAAAAGAGACCCAGTTCTTCCAGGAAGGATAGTGACGAAAAATTATAACTTGGAAAGTAATCTTTGTAAGTGAACCAATGGTTGCCTTTGGAAATGGCTAAGCCTTTACTCAGCGAAAGGCCGGCTAAAAGCTTAGACAAAAAAGAAACACTTATCTTTAGGAAAATTGACCATAAGTTTTCGGAGAAAATCTCCACAAGCAGGTAGCTGGCTTAGCGAGCTTTACTTGCCTTACTGGCCAATTAGAATTAGCTATTAAAGCTAACAGAAGCTTTGAAAAGGTTGCCACTAAGAGTTCTTGCTCAAATGCAACAAGTGGTAAAATCCCTATCAATAGATTAAAGGGCATCGAGTAGGGAGAGCCAAGGAGGACAGGACCTTGTTTAACCTTTGTATTAGAAAAATGAAAAAGAGAAAAAGAACGCTTAATTTATTTAACAATTCAGGAGAAATTAATATTTTTAACAAATAAATATTTTCCAATCTTATTAACAATTTGAGGTCGCAGACCTCCGACAACATTCAGAAATTGCTCCAGGCAAATAACAATTCTTAAGGTTTTAAACCTGGTATTAAAATCTTTTTAAGATTTGAAAAAGGACCAAATGAAATGATTAAAGTTTAAACATTTACAAGAGTACAAGGAGTGTACTATAAGAAATTTCTGAAAGAATATTCTAGAGAGAATAAAAACTTTAAAGCTAACTATAAGGAAAACATAAAGCATAAAATAGAAGTTCCTACAACTTCTTATATTTAAACAGGATTACTTTATGAGAATTATACAAAGGAGGGCAGGTCACTTACTGTGAAACCTAAGTAAGTAATCAAAAGGAAGGTTCTAGACTTCCCAAGTTTGAGCAGGAATCACTGGCCAAATGGGACAGTTTCCATTTCGTGAAACCTGAACATGACTCACTCAAGAGTTTAAAGAATTGTTTTGCCTGATTATAGGAAAGGAACAATGTGAATTTGAAACTTGTATCACACAAGCAATTATGCAGAATTTAATTAATGTTAAACTAGCAAAGTTGGAAGGGCACCTCGTGAGTGACACCTTATAGAAAGTTACACTTTTATTAATATGGGTGGTTAGTAGAAGGTTGAGGAAAGATCATTGGGATATAGGATCAATGTTCATGGCCGTATTCAAATATAAACGGACGATCGCGACGCGGTAGAAAGTTGAACAAGCACTGATATCACTGTAGTCTATAAAGATGGATGCAAAGTTCACTATAGAAACACGAAAGTTTTTGGCAGAGAAAGTTATTTCAATTTGAACAAAATGACTGGTTGCACTAAATGAACGAAAGTCTATTGCTTGAGAAAATGGTGGATTACAGTTAAATGCGCCATAGAACATTCCAGCGGTTCCAGCGGTGGAAGAAAGTTAGCTATTAAGCTTTTAATTCAGAAACGAAATTCTTCAATTTTAAATAGCATTCTCACAAATGAGTGAAGATTTCAAAACGGCAGGACTTGTAGATGAAATACAGAATCTAGAAGGTTCCAGAACGACCTTAGTAGAAAAAATGGGGTTGAGAAAATCCAACGGAGGAACTAACTTTATGATTTATAGACAGCGGGTATTAGATAATATCCCACGTAGTGAGAGGATTTCTCATTTGAATAGCCTAAGAAAAGCTCTTTTTTAGTAAGGTTGGCTTATACAAGCAAAAGCTCAACATTGCAAATCCCACGAAGAATGATTACCGCCCCACAAGTAATCTCACGCTGTCTATAAAATAATCTATAAAAGCATGTAGATAAAATGATGAAGATGAGGTTAAAACCTTTAAAATGGTACTTATCTTGATTTCATGTTGAAGTCGAAGTTTCCTATGATGACTACCTAGCCAACATGGCGTAGAAAAGTGTGTGCCTCTTGGTTTGAGGAAGCTAGCTCGAGGGGAGCTTTAACTGATAGAGTCAACTGCCGACTGAGAAGTGAGACCTGCTCAACGGAGCACGGAGGGACCAAGGAAGGGGAAAAGAGTGGGGGAGGAGACAAAAGGTGAACATATAAGCATTGTCAATATTATAACAAAAAAATAATCTTCTCTTGATGAGCTGGTCTTCAAAGAGTCGATAACAGATGATACTAGCGCAGCATGGTGAGTAAAGAGGTAGACGTAGTCCTCTTGCTCAAGGAGAAAATAGCTGGCGATGGTAACAGGATCTGGTGGCCAAATGGATAAGTAAGTCCTCTAGCACCAGGAAGAATTGAGGAGCTTCAGAGATTCGCTGCGAGATGACGCTAGGTGGGTCACAGAAGTTATATATCTGAAACAGACTTATGAAGACATAAGAGATATGCCCAACAAGGAGAAAACAGATGATCACTGTTGGTGTTTGACAAAGAGGAAGGAAGAAATGAACATGCAAAGAGCAATAAAAATTATATCTCAGGTACCGTGTATTCAAAGAATACACCATACTGGGGGGGGGAAACACCAACAGAGAGCAAATAAGCAGTTACACATTTAATGGAAGAGGAGCGATCAAAGACAGGGGTCTTGTAATCGAACCGTTAATGGTCAAGACTCTGACCACCCTGACTCTCCCATCTCTTCCAGGATAACACTTGGTCACTCTACCGGAAGTCCAGACTAGAGGGGGAGAAACATCCCTAACCAAGACCAAGTCCCCCACTTTAATGTCGGGACTGGAAAGAAACCACTTCTGCCTCCGTTGCAAGGAAGTTAAATATTCCAAGTTCCATCTCTTCCAAAAAGAATTACGGAGGGCTTCAAGTTTACGCCAAACAATAGGTAGATTAAAATCCCTGTAAGAATTGGGAAGAGGAGGAGGGGCAGAAAGAGAAGTGCCGATAAGGAAGTGACCAGGGGTGAGTGGAAGTAGGTCATCAGGGTCATTGGAAAGCGGAGTTAAAGGGCGAGAGTTAACAACACCTTCAATCAGAACAGACAGTGAATTGAATTCTTCGTAAGTCAGTATTCGATTACCTAAGACTTTTCTTAAATGACGTTTAGTGAGCTTTACGCAAGATTCCCACCTACCACCATGATGCGGAGCGTAAGGAGGTATAAAGCGCCATTTGAAACCTTTTGAATAAGAAAAATTAGAAATTTGTTCCATGGCTGGAGAGGAAGTGAGAGCTTTCTTCCACAGGGAAGCTGCGCCCTGAAAGGTGGAAGCGTTATCAGAGAACATCTCAGAAGGAACACCACGCCTAGCAGTGAAACGAGAGACAGCTGATAAAAAATAAGAAGTAGAAGCATTCGTTACTAGTTCCAAGTGGATTGCGTCTGTAACCATGCAAACAAAGAGAGAAACATAAAGCTTACCAAACAATTTGCGTTTAGCTTCAGGAGAGTTTCGTTGATATTGGAACGGACCCATATAGTCCACGCCAGTTAAAGCAAATGGGCGTATAGGAGAAGAACGAAAAGAGGGCAGATCGCTCATTAATTGAGTATTGATTTTAGGTTTCGCTTTGAAACAAGGAATGCACTTGTGAATTACAGAAGAAACTTCATGAATTCCATTTATAATCCAGTACTTTTCCCTTAAGAGGCAAAGCAGAGTACGTGTACCAACATGAAGATTACGGTAATGAAAGTCACGTATAATTAAGGAAGCTACGTGATGTTTGGAAGGCAAAATAACGGGATGCTTTTTGTCCTCAGAGAGTAAAGATTGCGAGAGCCTTCCACCTACCCTGAGTAACCCATGGTCATCAAGAAACGGGGCTAAAGCACGGAGACTGCTGGATTTGGGAAGATCTCTTTTAGAAGAAAGCAATGACAATTCAGAAGAAAAGGCTTCTTGCTGTGTCAGTTGTAAAACCTTAACGGTAGCGAGATTCAATTCATGATTGGTAAGGTGTGGTTTAGGGAGAAGAGGTTGGTCAACCACAAGATATTTCCATCTAAGGAGATAGGCGACAATTCGTAGTAATTTGTGAAAAGAAGAATAGCGGGACAACAAAGGATGAGAAACGTTGGAAACAAGACAAGAAGCAATGGGTAGAGGTACTTTAGCGTCAGGCAAGTTGGAGTTTGTAGCTGGGGGTTTAGAAGGCCACGAGGAAGATTCTTCGATTAGCCACGAGGGCCCATGCCAGTACAATTGGGAAGCTGCCAATTGAGAGGGTAAACAACCACGAGAGATAATATCGGCTGGATTATCAGCACTGGGAACATGCCTCCATTGACACCCAGAAGAAAGAGTTTGAATTTTGGAAACCCTGTTTGCAACGAAAGTTTGCCAGTGAGAAGGATTCTTGGCGATCCAAGAGAGGGCGATCATGGAATCGCTCCAGAGATAAATTTGCGAGAATTCGACTTTTAATACTTCCCGTAATTTCTTGACAAGTTCTGCAGCTATGAGTGCAGCGCACAGTTCGAGCCTAGGCGGAGTGATAGTTTTAAGAGGAGCGACCTTCGATTTGGCACAAACAAGGTTGGAAACTGGAGATCCATAGTGTGAATCGTGATGAACTAAATATGCACAGCAACCATAAGCTTTTTCAGAACTATCCGCGAACACATGAAGGAAAAAGGGTGTATTAGAATGAGAGCTAATTAAATTCCTGGGAATTTCAATGAGGGAAAGGTCTAACAAATTACTGCGAAACGAGAGCCAGCGATTAAGAAAAGAAAGAGGGACAGTGTCATCCCATTCACATTTAAGAGACCACAGCTCTTGCATGAAGAGTTTGGCTATAACGATAACTGGGGCAAGGAATTGAAGTGGATCAAAAATTTTTGCAATTTCAGAGAGAACTTGTCTCTTTGTATTAGGAAGCTCTTCTGCGAGCGAAACTTTATAGATAAGAGTATCAGTGCTAGTGCACCAGTGAACTCCTAGAGTTTTTATAGATTCGGAGTTTCCACAAATTTCGACAGAAGAAGGATCTACGTCTTCGATGGGAAACTGAGCAAGAAACTCAGGGGAGTTGGAGTTCCACTTATGAAGTGGAAAACCTCCATTCCTTAACAATGCCTGAAGTTCTAAAGACACAAAAGAAGCTTCCTCTAAAGAGGGGAAGGACTGCAAGTAATCGTCAACATAAAATGATGTTGTTAGTGCTTCAGAGGCTTTGGGGTTAAATAAATGACCATCTTGTGAGGCTAGCAAGTGTAGGGATCGGATAGCAAGGAAAGCAGAGGGTTTTAAGCCATAAGTAACCGTTTTCAAGCGAAATACCTTAATGGGCTTATTGATTTCATCACGCCACAAGATTCTTTGAAGATCTCGTTGTTCTGGTTGAATTAACACTTGACGGTACATCTGTTTTATATCGGCTATGACAGCTATGGGAAATAATCGAAAGTTTAAAAGTATAGCAGATAAATCTGATTGAATAGCAGGACCAGAATAAAGAGTGTCATTAAGGCTGTTGCCATTAACGTCGGGTGATGAGCCATTGAAAACAACTCGGATTTTATCTTTTACAAGAGGATTTTTCCACACAGGATGATGATTTAAATAAACCGTTTCGATTGGGGGGTGCAATTCATCATCGGGTTTGTTAACAACCTCCATATGATCTAAGCTTTCATACTCATTCATGAAATCAGTGTACTGCTTTTTGACAAGGGGTTCCTTTTTGAATTTGCTCTCGATAGCAAAGAGAGCTTTTCGAGCTTTAGGCTGAGATTTAATAAGTTTGGGGGGATTGGGTAATCTTGGCATTTGAACAATGAACCGGCCATCAGAAGAACGAGTGGTGGTGTTCAAAAAAAGTTGCTCACAGAATTCATTTTCTGAAGAGGTTACGTTAGGAGAATCAACGTTTTCAAGCCTCCAAAACTGTTCCAGATCAGTATTGGAGAAGTAACATTGCGATGCAGGTTGGGGAGAATAATGGGGAAGTTGCCCCGTGACGATCCATCCAAAATTAGTGTCTCTGGCGACCACGTTAGAGGACAACTTGCGAACCTGTTTCCGAAGGCAATTCCAAAAGACATTGGCACTAAAGAGTATGTCAATGGGGTTTTGTATGTTAAACAAAGGATCGGCTAACCTTAAATGCGAGGGAATGTTTAACCCTGAAATATCCACCGAGTGACTTGGAGTGTCTTCTCCAATGCTATTGAGAATTAAACAATTAAGTTTGAAAAAGTTGTTTCTATGACAAATATCTCTTATGGTTAGTTTTGAGAATTGTAAAGCTTGCGATTTTGAGCTGTTGATACCCGACACATTGATAGAAGTAGGGTTTACGGGTAGGCCTAGTTTTTTAATCAAGGAATTAGACACAAAATCATGAGTTGCAGCTGAATCTAAAAGGCCGCGTGCACGGACCCAGTTGCCAAAGTTATCCTGAACTTCAATTTGAACAGTAGACAACAATACTTGAGCACTGCGAATGGACATGGCATTTTGAATATACGATGAGGCATTAGAACTATTAGCACTATCATTTTTAGGAGAAGTGGATGCTGTCGATGACCTTGCCTGATCATGACGATGTAGCAAAGTATGATGAGCCTTTTCACAATGGTAGCAAAGTCTTGTGGACTTGCAATTAGAAGCAGAATGCGTGGGCGCTAGGCAGTTAAAACAATGCTTGTTTTGAGCAACTAATTTTCGTCTGTCGTCGACTGACATTTCTATAAAGGATTTACAGAGGTATAGGGCATGGGGATCTTTACAAAGTATGCACTTTACAGGTTCGTTTAAACTCTTGCGAGGTTCGCTTTGAGTGTTTAAAACAATAGAGCTAGCAACACGACGTTCACTAGACCTAGTTGGGTAACCAGTAGTGTTTGATTTAAATTTGGATGAGCTGGACCCGGGTTTTGGGGTATTGGACGCTGAGCGTTCACTTTTGGGTTTGATGGACATTAATTCGAATTTGGAACTAGGAGATGAAGGTTCACTTTGATTAGCTAGAGCGGTTAAAAGTTGGCATCTAGCGTTTATGAAAGTAACTAAATGCTCGTAAGTGTAGTCATCTTCTTTAGAAAGTTCAATTTCCCAAGCTTTGAGGGTAGCAGTATCAACTTTAGCAATCACTAAATATATTAGGAAAGTATCCCAATAATTAGTAGGTTGATCTAATTGGGACAGAGCCTTAACGTGAAGTTGTGTAGTGTCAACTAGAGTACGTAGACTAGTGACGTTATTGTGCTGTGACGCAGGTAGATTGAATAGAGCCTTTATATGGCGTTGAATACGTAACCGTAAATTTCCATATCTTTCCTTTAATAAGTTAAAGGCAATGGAATAATTTTCGGCACGCAGAGGAAGTGCTTCGACCAACTGCAAAGCTTGACCTCGGAGGATTGATCTCAAGTACTGAAACTTGTAAATGACTTGAATGTCTTCATTGTCGTGAACAAGGGAGCAAAATAATTCATAGAAAGAATCCCAAGCAGATTCATCTCCAGAAAAATGGGGTAAATCAATTTTCGGTAAAATTGGTTTGGGCTTGTGAGTACCCTCACGGAAAGAAGTTTGTGGTTCGTGAAGGGAACCGAGAACAGAAGCGTCCTTTTTCTGCTCCTCTTCGAGTTGGCGTATTATTTTGAAAGCAGAACCTATGCCTTCGTAATATTGGTTTTCTACTTCAACTCGATCTTCAGTTTGATTGAGCATGCAAGTTTCTATCTCAGTTTGGATGTTACAATAATTTTCATAAGAACGTTCATAATCTCGTACACGATGTTTCAACAAGTCTAATTGAGCTTCTGAGGGATCTAACTCTTTTATGTACTTTCTAAAACGGGTAATTTGTCCTTTATAGGATGCTCGTTTAGAAGTAAGTTTTTCATCTTTATCCTTCTCAGTAGGAGCCATGTTATAAAGAATAGATTGAAATGTAACTCACGATACTGTGGAACCTTGGAAATGCTGTCAAGCTTGCAGCAGCAAATGGGTAGAAAGAACGGGACACACCAAAGGAGACAGGAGCGGCCTCTTTCCCGTTCACAGGCTTTGCATGATGTAGTTATAGCTGAAAAATCCAAAGCAGATATTAATAATTTGCCAAGTATTGTCAAATAACACTTGACAAACAATAGAAATAAAAAATGGACTCTCCCGGGTTTCTGGTACCAACTTTTGGGTAGTTTATTGGCTGAGGAATAACCCACCCACCAAGGGAAGATGATTAAGAGAAGGAAGTAGATTTGGGATTGGAAAAGAAGGATGTAAAAATAGGAGGAGAGTCCCACAAAATTAATAAGTTAAGCTTTAAACACACTTAAAGGTGGTTGCCACCGAAAATCCGTGCTCGGATACCTAAAGTGGGTACGAGCTTGGTCGAAGCTGACGGGAACCGCAGCTAGGACTTGGGCGGTTTGCAAGAGAGAGGCTTTAGTATATTTCCTCCCAAGCATGTATAAAAGTACTATGGGGAAGGGTGATGGTCTGGCAAGGCTGAGAGCAAACGATTTATGGTATGTCTTCTCAAAGAAATTAGGTTTTGTGAAATTATTCGAAGAATGCCAATAATTCAAATCAAGTTCGGAATTTCCAATTTTCGAAATTATAGAGTTTCTAGAAAAAGAGACCCAGTGCTTCCAGGAAGGATAGTGACGAAAAATTATAACTTGGAAAGTAATCTTTGTAAGTGAACCAATGGTTGCCTTTGGAAATGGCTAAGCCTTTACTCAGCGAAAGGCCGGCTAAAAGCTTAGACAAAAAAGAAACACTTATCTTTAGGAAAATTGACCATAAGTTTTCGGAGAAAATCTCCACAAGCAGGTAGCTGGCTTAGCGAGCTTTACTTGCCTTACTGGCCAATTAGAATTAGCTATTAAAGCTAACAGAAGCTTTGAAAAGGTTGCCACTAAGAGTTCTTGCTCAAATGCAACAAGTGGTAAAATCCCTATCAATAGATTAAAGGGCATCGAGTAGGGAGAGCCAAGGAGGACAGGACCTTGTTTAACCTTTGTATTAGAAAAATGAAAAAGAGAAAAAGAACGCTTAATTTATTTAACAATTCAGGAGAAATTAATATTTTTAACAAATAAATATTTTCCAATCTTATTAACAATTTGAGGTCGCAGACCTCCGACAACATTCAGAAATTGCTCCAGGCAAATAACAATTCTTAAGGTTTTAAACCTGGTATTAAAATCTTTTTAAGATTTGAAAAAGGACCAAATGAAATGATTAAAGTTTAAACATTTACAAGAGTACAAGGAGTGTACTATAAGAAATTTCTGAAAGAATATTCTAGAGAGAATAAAAACTTTAAAGCTAACTATAAGGAAAACATAAAGCATAAAATAGAAGTTCCTACAACTTCTTATATTTAAACAGGATTACTTTATGAGAATTATACAAAGGAGGGCAGGTCACTTACTGTGAAACCTAAGTAAGTAATCAAAAGGAAGGTTCTAGACTTCCCAAGTTTGAGCAGGAATCACTGGCCAAATGGGACAGTTTCCATTTCGTGAAACCTGAACATGACTCACTCAAGAGTTTAAAGAATTGTTTTGCCTGATTATAGGAAAGGAACAATGTGAATTTGAAACTTGTATCACACAAGCAATTATGCAGAATTTAATTAATGTTAAACTAGCAAAGTTGGAAGGGCACCTCGTGAGTGACACCTTATAGAAAGTTACAATTTTATTAATATGGGTGGTTAGTAGAAGGTTGAGGAAAGATCATTGGGATATAGGATCAATGTTCATGGCCGTATTCAAATATAAACGGACGATCGCGACGCGGTAGAAAGTTGAACAAGCACTGATATCACTGTAGTCTATAAAGATGGATGCAAAGTTCACTATAGAAACACGAAAGTTTTTGGCAGAGAAAGTTATTTCAATTTGAACAAAATGACTGGTTGCACTAAATGAACGAAAGTCTTTTGCTTGAGAAAATGGTGGATTACAGTTAAATGCGCCATAGAACATTCCAGCGGTTCCAGCGGTGGAAGAAAGTTAGCTATTAAGCTTTTAATTCAGAAACGAAATTCTTCAATTTTAAATAGCATTCTCACAAATGAGTGAAGATTTCAAAACGGCAGGACTTGTAGATGAAATACAGAATCTAGAAGGTTCCAGAACGACCTTAGTAGAAAAAATGGGGTTGAGAAAATCCAACGGAGGAACTAACTTTATGATTTATAGACAGCGGGTATTAGATAATATCCCACGTAGTGAGAGGATTTCTCATTTGAATAGCCTATGAAAAGCTCTTTTTTAGTAAGGTTGGCTTATACAAGCAAAAGCTCAACATTGCAAATCCCACGAAGAATGATTACCGCCCCACAAGTAATCTCACGCTGTCTATAAAATAATCTATAAAAGCATGTAGATAAAATGATGAAGATGAGGTTAAAACCTTTAAAATGGTACTTATCTTGATTTCATGTTGAAGTCGAAGTTTCCTATGATGACTACCTAGCCAACATGGCGTAGAAAAGTGTGTGCCTCTTGGTTTGAGGAAGCTAGCTCGAGGGGAGCTTTAACTGATAGAGTCAACTGCCGACTGAGAAGTGAGACCTGCTCAACGGAGCACGGAGGGACCAAGGAAGGGGAAAAGAGTGGGGGAGGAGACAAAAGGAGAACATATAAGCATTGCCAATATTATAACAAAAAATAATCTTCTCTTGCTGAGCTGGTCTTCAAAGAGTTGATAATAGATGATACTAGCGCAGCATGGTGAGTAAAGAGGTAGACGTAGTCCTCTTGCTCAAGGAGAAAATAGCTGGCGATGGTAACAGGATCTGGTGGCCAAATGGATAAGTAAGTCCTCTAGCACCAGGAAGAATTGAGGAGCTTCAGAGATTCGCTGCGAGATGACGCTAGGTGGGTCACAGAAGTTATATATCTGAAACAGACTTATGAAGACATAAGAGATATGCCCAACAAGGAGAAAACAGATGATCACTCTTGGTGTTTGACAAAGAGGAAGGAAGAAATGAACATGCAAAGAGCAATAAAAATTATATCTCAGGTACCGTGTATTCAAAGAATACACCAGGAGGCTTAATATCGAGATCGAAAAAACGCGAAAGCATGGCACTAAGTTAGTTCTTTTGTTATTCAATCAGCATAAAGTATATGCTATTAATTCAGACACATACTTACAAGCAAATTTTCAGTATTAAGGAAATTAAAACAAGATGTTCAGCAAAGAACACATAGCCTACTTTCTCCTAAATGTATGGGTATATTTATAACTCTTTGTCCTCATCCCTAGATCCTCTACCACCATGTAGTGTTTGTTTTCTTTTATATTGATAATTAGCCAGTAAGTGTCAAAATCAATATTATATACTTTATGATGATTGAATAACAAAACTACTAACTTTGTAATGCATTCACGTCCGTTAATCTCTATATTAAGCCAGCCTGCAAACTTAAGAATCTTTCGTTTTGGGTACTTTCCCCTTTAAAAATCCGCGCCGATCACAGAAGGTTGGTGCAGCGACCTAGCAGTGAATTAATATTTTTATGTTCGACCCTAACTATTATGTGTCAGAAAACTGTATCATAATTAGGCTCATTATAACACTATTTTTCATTATGAAACAATTTCTCCCACCAATCAGAGCTCAAGAAACAGTAGTGTGACCAATTAGATAAGGATACCTTCGCGCATGCGTTCAAAATCCAACATGTCTATATAAATTACCGAAATTGCACCGTCCATATGTTCCCGTAAATAAACTGAGACAAGAAATTGGACTGTACCTTAATATCCCCAAAATCAATTTCTAAACAGCGCGTGGTTTTGAAACGACTTCGGTGACTGTTTTACTGAATACTGGAGCACAATCTCAACATATGGCATTGAAGCACACAGAGCGCATGCGTCGGTTGTCCAGAGAGCCTAGGAAACAGAGATAAACTACCCACCGCAGCACCCGATCACAACAGTCTAGTGACTGAACAGATATTTAAGAATATTTATGTTAAAACATATAATAAAGTTATAATTATCGTCGAACATAAACAGTCGTATGCAACTCCCCTATAATGGTAATTAAAACACTCGTATTGAAATTGTAGCTGCCACCCCGGAGGTCCTGGGTTCGATTCCCGGCTCTGCCACGAAATTTGAAAAAGTGGTACGAGGACTGGAACGGGGTCTACTCAGCCTCGGGTGGCCCAAATGACTAGAGGGGGTTCGATTCCCCCTCAGCCAACCTCGAAATGGTTTTCCGTGGTTTCCCACTTCGTCTTCGGACAAATGCCGGGATGGTACTGTACCGTTTTCTTTTATTCGGCCTGGTTTACGGTACATGTACCTATACGAACCGCTACACCACACGGCAGGTTTTGACCTAGTTTTGACAGCGCGCATAGCCATGTGATCGTTTGCTCAGCTGTTGTCTCATCAACAACCTTCGGAAGAGAGTGTTTCGCTCGTAGGCCGCGAGGATGCACAGGTGTCCTTGAGCTGGCAGTAGTGGGAGATTGACATTTACATTTGAATTTTTTTATTTGGAAATGAGATACAGATATGATGTCAAGTAAAACTGGAGTTCGATTTTACAGCAGAGAGGGACAATGCAGTTGTGCTTTTTAGTATTGGCATCTGTAACATCAAGAATATAGATTTATATATCGACCTGTCTCAGAGAGATCGTCTCGTCATGCGCAGTAGAGACAGTGCGCGAGTTGCCTCTTGCAGGCAGACACAGGTGAGCGACTAACAGAACACGTTTCAACTCAGACGAATTCACGCCTAAGCAGAACTTGTATCGCAATGTTGTTTCGGCTGGAAGAAGTGTCAAGCTATTTTGAGTTCACGGCGGTGCTAGTTGACTTTTATACATCGTGTGGTGACGGATTAAGGTCATTATAATAAAAGTTCAGTGTCGAATGAGAACTTCAGTCGTCAGAGCGCCTGGCATTGTATGCGGGCAATATTCTGTTAGTGGAATCACTCTTTTCACGAGTTACGGAGCGAAGTGCAGTGATACATAAAGGAGGCTTGTTTCTGAAGTCTATGCATACTGGGAAGGCATGCTATCTTTTCTCACGCCAAGACTATTGCAACTAAATATCAAGTACATTCCGAGTGAAGCTTTTTAACAATGTACAGTGCTTGGAAGTCCGAGGTGTTGGGGGAGATATTTAGAATGCATATAAACATATTAGCCATGAGCGGCTAGGCATTTTAGTGTGGACATCGCTCTCCAAGCAAATGCAGCGGACGTCACGAGTAACCACAATGCATGTTTGCGAAGTGGATCATAGCATATTCGCGACGCGGGCTATTGGCTTGTGCAACATGAACTTTTGGTAACATGCAGCCGAAAATAACTCAGGCTACCGTCATGTGTTCACTTGCTTATCGAAATGTTGCATTCGCCCGCGTGTTGTATTTCCGAACCGGTCTGGAACTATTCGAAATTCGGGCTAGGACAATTTCCGAGATGAGGAAGCAGTTCGTTTACTACCAGTGGACTTGGGACATTGGAGTAAGGGATCCCCAGCGCGTTCATTGGAAATTGGAATGGAACCGTGTAGTCCTGCTACACCATGGTGGAATCAGATGGTGGGCATCTTCACGCTCCATATTGCCTTCGAGAATCTCCAGCCAGGTAGAGAATCTACTTTTCATGTAGCGTTGCAAGGTAGATAGTCCAGTTTAGACACTTTGCCATCTAATTTTTTCCATTTTGAGTAGTATGATTGTGGAGAGGAGTTTATGCATGGCTATTCCACGTCATGTGTGACTTCATTTTCAGTCGAGTTTAGGCCTGATTAACCAGGTGCACTCATTTCATAACATTTTATTATGAATTAATTGTTCATTTTTCAGCTTAATAATCTATTAAATTAAATTCATTAAATTTATTCCGAACTTCTTGATTGTGAAGAACAGATCTTCGTAGGGGAAGAAATCTACGTTATTCTCATAGGGAATTGTTACTGTTTTTTTTTTCATCAAGCTTTGGCTTGAGGGGTTATTATTTGTGTTCGACTATTGCGAGTTTCGAATTTTTCTTATGCGCTCATGTATTATTATTATTATTATTAAATTACAGTTTAGAATGTGGAGTTTGATCATTCTTTTAGAATGGGAATTTTCTTTTCTCTTGAGGGTAAGCGAGGTCATACTGCAATTCTAATGTGTCAACAGAATTTAACTGGAGTCGTTATCTGGATACATGCTGTAGATTCAGTTTGATTTTCGTGAATTCTCTTGAGGGGACATTTCTATTTTTGTCTGATCAACGTTAACGTTCGATTTTGTAGTCACGTGTACTTGGATACACCTCGTTAATTTTTATAATTATTAATATTGCTATAACTGAACTTTGATTCAGTATTTCGAGTTTCTCTTGCTTAGAACATTGCTTTAGAGAACTATTTGAAGAGCAAGAATCTTTTAGGAGACAGATCCCAGGGATTAACTTTAAGGGGAAATGAATTCTTATGTGACTGTGAATACAACTCTGTAAGGCAAGCTTTTTGTGATCCAGTGCACTTGATTAAGTAGCCACTCATGTTAAATTTATGTTGCATTGGATTGAGAAATCATAATAATTAAGAAATACAGCTGATCATGTCTTATCACTAGTTATCGAATAAAATAATCACCATGTGGGTGATAGTGTGTGAAGAAACGTCAATGGGCGTGTTATATATTTACGGTGGTACTCGTTGAAGTACGTTCATATTAAAATGCTAGTAAAAGCATCATGTGTAATGCGATTATAAAATATAAACTTGGTAATGTTGGTGGTAATGCCCACCGTTTTCAGAAATCGAGGTCATGAGTGACCATTATTAAGACAGTAATTCTTTTGTCAAGCCTCAGAGTTTGTTTTTGTGTGGCATCCCCATTTAATTAATTCTTCGGTTGTGCTCAGTTTATAAGATTTAAGCAATGCTAGATATGATTCACGATCGTTATATTTTAAATCCTGGATGAATTTAAATAAGTACATTCATTCTGAAATATTATTGAATCTTTAGAGATTCTTAATTACGAATTTCACGTCTTTTTAGCTTGAGTGCTTGATTGATAAAAAATAAATTTTGAATACATTGCTAAGGCAATATGAGTTATGCAATTTCAATTTTGACAAAGCAGATAAGGATTGCAGAATTACCCGTTTGGAAAGGCATTCACATCTGAAGGTGTAGTAACATAAATAATGATTTCGCTGTAAATAAGTAAATATGTATATATATCTCTCTGAAATAATTCACGTGTTCTCTAATGTTGGAATGGGTGGAAGAACCATTAAGGTGATTTATCTATTTTTTGTTTGTTTTTCTATTGTTCACATGATTAACAATTTCTATTGAGGGTTAAATGCACTCTTGGTCCATGGGGACTGTTAATGCATTTATTGGCATGATTCTAGTTTCTTTGTTTGTGTTCAGTCAAGGACAATTTGGTCTGACCTTCTGTCAGATTTCTTTTGAAATAAATATTTTGTCAGTTCTTTTAATCGCGTGATGTGATGATTTACAGAAGTATAAAGAGATCGCATTAAGGGGGGCCACAGCTAGATATTTCTAGAGTTTCCCACACTCCTGAGAGGGTGTTTGCCCACGATTCTCGTGTTCTTAGAGCTGTTCGCTGTTATGCTTTGGTCGTGCTTAATGCCACCTCTGTTAGGTTTTACTGCACCCTATTACTCCTTTTCCCTGTTGGTAGGATTTGGGGACTTTTCTAAGCCGGGGGGGTTTTCAGGTCCTATGATCCAGCTACCATCGAGGGATTTCAACAGGTAAAGGGTATGTATTTCGGGCGGCCCAAACTTAAGGGGCATCGAATAGAGATATCGTGTCTTTATGGGAGATGCCAATTGAGTAAAATGGCATACAGATGATGGACTCGAGAAAACTGGAATACCAGAGACGGGAACATAGTTTGAGGCCATTATAGATGTCGAACCTCGTGGAAGGGCATCTGACTGGTGATATGACGCCATTTCATGATCGTTTCGAATCTTGCTTTCGAACACGGGGTGACGTTATATGCTAGTCAATTCCGACAACATTACAGCGATCAATTGTGAACTCGTTGAATGAACGTCGGGAGATAATGGTTCACCAATGTTTTTAGCACAAGATATTGAAATTCATTCGTGAATAAAGCAATTAAAAGTATTCTCGATCTACACGGTATACGTGTAGAATTGCAACCATTAAGAGATTTTGTGGATTTTTAAGTGGTGCTACACTGATTTGGAAATAATATACGACTAGAGCCAAGATCAATGAAAGACATTCTCTGAAAAACTGAATTGACTTGATCAGTCGAGTAGGGCGTTGAGATGTAGCTCGTGGGTGAGCTGCACTCAAGGTGTCCCATTTTCTTGCAACCGGCGGATGGGTATTTCTGAGCCCATTTTAAATGTAAAACCATTTTCATTAATTTAAAGATGGTCATAATAGGAATACTTAGGATATATACTGATATAAATCATCACACATAGTACGAGCAGGTTCTGGGAATTCCTCGATTCTAACATTGAGCACTGATTGGTAATTTTAATTATATTTTAAGTTAACGCAACACAATCAAGAAGTTCGTATGATGGCAAATGTGGTTTACTCTGTGATGTCTATGCTTTGTTTGGTGGAGTGGTGTCCATGTGTTTCAGCTTTTGTGTGGTATATATATATATTTGATATGTCTGAGAACGATGGGAAAGGATCTCCTAGTGAGATTGAGAAGCTTTATAAACTGCTTCAGGAACAGATGCAGATCCAAGATGCTCTTGCAGAGAGTACTAAAGGCTCTTTAAATGACCTTCAGTCCGGCAACAGAGACCTTAGAGCTAGGCAAAATCAAACGCAGACTAGTCTAGAACAAATGCAAACTAGTCAAAAACAAATGCAATCCAGTCAAAATCAAACGCAGACTAGTTTAGAACAAATGCAAACTAGTCAAAAACAAATGCAATCCAGTCAAAATCAAACGCAGACTAGTCTAGAACAAATGCAATCTAGTCAAATTCAAATGCAGATTAGTATAAAACAAATGCAGAGCAGTCAAAGTCAAATGCAGAGTAGTCAAACAAAAATAGAAGCAGACATTTATAGCATGCAGTCGAAAATTGTTAAGGTTGAATCCAGTCAAAGTCAAATGCAGGAGAGTCAGAACCAGATGCAAACATGTCAAAATATTATTGAAGTTAAAGTCACTAATGTACAGGAAGATGTAACTAACATCCAGTCTAAAGTTAGCATTGTAGAAGCTAATCAAAACCTTATGCAAATCCAGATGAATGAAATAGAGAAAACTAATAAAGATTTCCAAATGGAAATTAAATTAGATTTAGATATCAGTAAACGGCTGGCAAGGGATAATTTGGAAGCTTTGCAACTACAATTCACTAACGATACTATCAATACTCAGGCTTCCATAGATCAATTGAGAACTGAAATGAATTCTTTTCGAGTTCAAGTCAGTGATCATAATAAATTAATGAAAGATGACTTTGACATAGATCTTAAGGCAATTGTTAAAGAAAACATAGACTTGCTAAGAAATGGTATGCTTAGGATTAATGAAGATTCTTTCAATGAGATGAAACAGGAAATGGAACAAAAACTTGCCACTAGCGAATTAAAAGCTACTAAGGAAATATCATATGTGAGGGAAGATGTCGATAAGAAGATTACTGTTCTTCAAATTTCTCAAATAGATAATTTAACCAGTCTAGAAAATAAATTAAAGTCCATTGAGGTTAAGGTGGATCAGAACAAGATAGAACTGAACGAAGACAGGGAAAAGAAAACTTCGGGATTAAGTGCAATTCGAGCACAATTAGAAACCATTAACCTTGGGGGGAATGTTAACGTAGAAAGTATTAAGGAGCATTAAGGTCAAGCTGGAATAGCGACTTTCACGCTGCTTTAAATCAAATGGAACCTAGATTACAGGAAAGAGATGAAGCTTTGCCACATGAGTCTCCTGACATTGGGATTAGTCCTCAGTCTAGAGTTGCGGAACGGTTAGGTCCAACTCAACCCAATTTGACTCAGCCTCATTTCACGCAACTACAACCATATGGGTACACTTATCCTAACACTAACGTCAATACAGGAGGTTATATACACAGGCATGTTGAAAGAGCGTCCAACATCACTGTTATTAGAAATTTTGAGGATAAACCTCGCAAATTCAGTAATTTAGATGGGACTACCCCTCTCGAATTTATTCGTGGATTAAGGGATTACTTCGTGGAATCGCAGGTGCCACACGAACGCGAACTTAGAGTAGTGGAGCGCTATTTGACTGATGCCCCACTTCAGTGGTATAAGGCGTTTAGGTACACCTTCAATAATTTCGAGGAGTTTGCTGACGCATTCATCAAAAGATTCTGGAGCATTGAAGTGCAACAGAATATAAGGTCAGAAGTTTACTCGAGAAAGTATGCAAATACAGGTCCCACAAGCTACGCGGAGTACTTTGCGTGTCAGGTCTCGAAACTGCGGTTTCTGCAACCCCCGATGACCGAGGGTCAGTTAGTAGAAGCTATATCGCAGCAACTTCCCGTGGATGACAGAAAGGCAATAATTTCATCAGGAGTGACTGACTTAGCCACGATGGACGACTTGCTACGTCGTTTGGACCACGTAAACGCAATGTCAACACATATCATATCGCGTGCTAGTCGACAGGAGTCTAAAGGGATCAACACGGTAGTAATGAACCGAACCCAAACGGATCAGGTCAGATCCGATCAGAGGAATCCGGAAAGGACAGGGCAAACTCGAAACCACTACCAAAAGGATGAGAGATACCAAAACCAGTTTAGGGAATACACGGAACCACCGTGGCAGAGACGTTATGAGGAACGAAATTTCTATAGAAGGGACTACGGCAAGAACCGTAACAATTATCGTGATGCGCCTTATGACACTAATTACAGACCACGTCAGGGGTACAGCAGGTACAAGAACTATAGGACGGAAGAGTTTTATCGAAGGAGAGACCAGGAGAGGCTCAGAGGGGAGCAGGAAAAGTCCGATGGGGAAGGACGAGGAAAGAAAGATGATAGGAGAAAGGATACAATAAATGATGCTCATGCAAGTACTAGTCGCCAGGGTAGCAGTGAAAGAACCCCAGAAAGAGATAAAGATAAAGATAAAAGAAAAGGAGGAACAAGAAATTAGAGATAACAGGTAATTCTGCACTACCATTGGGATATACCAAGAAAGAGAGATAAGGAAGAGGCTAGAGAAACTGTAGCCGAGGAAACGTTCCGAATAGCTCGATGCTTTGGGAAGAATTGTTATGAAGTCACCAGCATAGATGGAAGGGATATTATAGGTCGCTTCAACGCCAAGAACATGCGCAGACACTACAAGAAGTTAGTTTAACTCTGTATGTAGCCATGTATTGTAGCGGGAATATCTGGAATGATGAAATAAAAGTCGAGCCAACTTTTATTTGAGGTGTTAGGAGAGAGATGTACCGTTTTCTTTTATTCGGCCTGGTTTACGGTACATGCACCTATACGAACCGCTACACCACACGGCAGGTTTTGACCTAGTTTTGATAGCGCGCATAGCCATGTGATCGATTGCTCAGCTGTTGTCTCATCAACAACCTTCGGAAGAGAGTGTTTCGCTCGTAGGCCGCGAAGATGCGCAGGTGTCCTTGAGCTGGCAGTAGTGGGAGATTGACATTTACATTTGAATTTTTTTATTTGGAAATGAGATACAGATATGATGTCAAGTAAAACTGGAGTTCGATTTTACAGCAGAGAGGGACAATGCAGTTGTGCTTTTTAGTATTGGCATCTGTAACATCAAGAATATAGATTTATATATCGACCTGTCTCAGAGAGATCGTCTCGTCATGCGCAGTAGAGACAGTGCGCGAGTTGCCTCTTGCAGGCAGACACAGGTGAGCGACTAACAGAACACGTTTCAACTCAGACGAATTCACGCCTAAGCAGAACTTGTATCGCAATGTTGTTTCGGCTGGAAGAAGTGTCAAGCTATTTTGAGTTCACGGCGGTGCTAGTTGACTTTTATACATCGTGTGGTGACGGATTAAGGTCATTATAATAAAAGTTCAGTGTCGAATGAGAACTTCAGTCGTCAGAGCGCCTGGCATTGTATGCGGGCAGTATTCTGTTAGTGGAATCACTCTTTTCACGAGTTACGGAGTGAAGTGAAGTGATACATAAAGGAGGCTTGTTTCTGAAGTCTATGCATACTGGGAAGGCATGCTATCTTTTCTCACGCCAAGACTATTGCAACTAAATATCAAGTACATTCCGAGTGAAGCTTTTTAACAATGTACAGTGCTTGGAAGTCCGAGGTGTTGGGGGAGATATTTAGAATGCATATAAACATATTAGCCATGAGCGGCTAGGCATTTTAGTGTGGACATCGCTCTCCAAGCAAATGCAGCGGACGTCACGAGTAACCACAATGCATGTTTGCGAAGTGGATCATAGCATATTCGCGACGCGGGCTATTGGCTTGTGCAACATGAACTTTTGGTAACATGCAGCCGAAAATAACTCAGGCTACCGTCATGTGTTCACTTGCTTATCGAAATGTTGCATTCGCGCGCGTGTTGTATTTCCGAACCGGTCTGGAACTATTCGAAATTCGGGCTAGGACAATTTCCGAGATGAGGAAGCAGTTCGTTTACTACCAGTGGACTTGGGACATTGGAGTAAGGGATCCCAAGCGCTTTCATTGGAAATTGGAATGGAACCGTGTAGTCCTGCTACACCATGGTGGAATCAGATGGTGGGCATCTTCACGCTCCATATTTCCTTCGAGAATCTCCAGCCAGGTAGATAATCTACTTTTCATGTAGCGTTGCAAGGTAGATAGTCCAGTTTAGACACTTTGCCATCTATTTTTTTCCATTTTGAGTAGTATGATTGTGGAGTGGAGTTTATGCATGGCTATTCCATGCCATGTGTGACTTCATTTTCAGTCGAGTTTAGGCCTGATTAACCAGGTGCACTCATTTCATAACATTTTATTATGAATTAATTGTTCATTTTTCAGCTTAATAATCTATTAAATTAAATTCATTAAATTTATTCCTAACTTCTTGATTGTGAAGAACAGATCTTCGTAGGGGAAGAAATCTACGTTATTCTCATAGGGAATTGTTACTTTTTTCCATCAAGCTTTGGCTTGAAGGGTCATCGTTCCTTTATTTTTGTGTTCGACAATTGCGAGCTTCGAATTTTTCTTATGCGCTCATGTATTATTATTATTAAATTACAGTATAGAATGTGGAGTTTGATCATTCTTTTAGAATGGGAATTTTCTTTTCTCTTGAGGGTAAGCGAGGTCATACTGCAATTCTAATGTGTCAACAGAATTTAACTGGAGTCGTTATCTGGATACATGCTGTAGATTCAGTTTGATTTTCGTGAATTCTCTTGAGGGGACATTTCTATTTTTGTCTGATCAACGTTAACGTTCGATTTTGTAGTCACGTGTACTTGGATACCCCTCGTTAATTTTTATATTTATTAATATTGCTGTAACTGAACTTTGATTCAGTATTTCGAGTTTTTCTTGTTTAGAACATTGCTTTAGATAACTATTTGAAGAACAAGAATCTTTTAGGAGACAGATCCCAGGGATTAACTTTAAGGGGAAATGAATTCTTATGTGACTGTGAATACAACTCTGTAAGGCAAGCTTTTTGTGATCCAGTGCACTTGATTAAGTAGCCACTCATGTTAAATTTATGTTGCATTGGATTGAGAAATCATAATAATTAAGAAATACAGCTGATCATGTCTGATCACTAGTTATCGAATAAAATAATCACCATGTGGGTGATAGTGTGTGAAGAAACGTCAACGGGCGTGTTATATATTTACGGTGGTACTCGTTGAAGTACGTTCATATTAAAATGCTAGTAAAAGCATCATGTGTAATGCGATTATAAAATATAAACTTGGTAATGTTGGTGGTAATGCCCACCGTTTTCAGAAATCGAGGTCATGAGTGACCATTATTATTACAGTAATTCTTTTGTCAAGCCTCAGAGTTTGTTTTTGTGTGGCATCCCCATTTAATTAATTCTTCGGTTGTGCTCAGTTTATAAGATTTAAGCAATGCTAGATATGATTCACGATCGTTATATTTTAAATCCTGGATGAATTTAAATAAGTACATTCATTCTGAAATATTATTGAATCTTTAGAGATTCTTAATTACGAATTTCACGTCTTTTTAGCTTGAGTGCTTGATTGATAAAAAATAAATTTTGAATACATTGCTAAGGCAATATGAGTTATGCAATTTCAATTTTGACAAAGCAGATAAGGAGTGCAGAATTACCCGTTTGGAAAGGCATTTACATCTGAAGTTGTAATAACATAAATAATGATTTCGCTGTAAATAAGTAAATATGTATATATATATATGTATATATATCTCTCTGAAATAATTCACGTGTTCTCTAATGTTGGAATGGGTGGAAGAACCATTAAGGTGATTTATCTATTTTTTGTTTGTTTTTCTATTGTTCACATGATTAACAATTTCTATTGAGGGTTAAATGCACTCTTGGTCCATGGGGACTGTTAATGCATTTATCGGCATGATTCTAGTTTCTTTGTTTGTGTTCAGTCAAGGACAATTTGGTCTGACCTTCTGTCAGATTTCTTTTGAAATAAATATTTTGTCAGTTCTCTTAATCGCGTGATGTGATGATTTACAGAAGTATAAAGAGGTCGCATTAAGGGGGGCCACAGCTAGATATTTCTAGAGTTTCCCACACTCCTGAGAGGGTGTTTGCCCACGATTCTCGTGTTCTTAGTGCTGTTCGCTGTTATGCTTTGGTCGTGCTTAATGCCACCTCTGATAGGTTTTACTGCACCCTATTACTCCTTTTCCCTGTAGGTAGGATTTGGGGACTTTTCTAAGCCGGGGGGGTTTTCAGGTCCTACGATCCAGCTACCATCGAGGGATTTCAACAGGTAAAGGGTAGGTATTTCAGGCACAGTACCTTCTTCAAGGCCACGGCCGCCTCCTTCCCTCTTCCTTGCCTATCCATCCTCACCATCCCTTACCTTCCCTCATGAGGCCCCTGTTCGCTTTGCAGGTGAGGCCGCCTGGGCGAGGTGCCGATCCCACCTCACCAGTTGTATCCCTTCCGATTCGATGTTCCCAGCTCTAGGACACTGCCTGTAGAGGCGGTAGTGGTGAGTTCCCTCGCCTAGTCTGTGGGTTCCACCAACCTGAATGGTAAACGACTAAAAAAAATGGAAGTTATAAAACTCGCGTACGCTCGTTTTATAAAACTACTCGTGTCTTAATTATGGCCATTATAGGCTCGTTGCATAATGTACTAATCGTGTACGCCTCTGGGTGTTCAATGAGCAGGCAGTTTAAAGTAGCCAAGAGGGAGGTGATCCTGCTGGCAGTGTTAAAAGTAATCGGAGCGCGATCGTGGCTAGTAGTTGAACTACCAGTATTACAAAATTGCCATACTTCAGAAGGCCAGGTATTTACACAGCCGTATGTTTGGAACAATATTACCCACATAACCCACAAGAGGACAGCACCGTGCAGAGACATTAAGAAGGCTGTGGTTGATGACAACGTGTATCTAGTTCTTCTATTCTCCTTTTCCTAATGTCTTCTGTTTAAGTGCAATGCTGGGACTGTGATTTTATTAATAAACGAGTGTATACATTAGCCTCCCCTTTGAGCTAAATGACATTTTATTCAGTATCTGTGGTAAGAACTTGTGCACATCATTTGTAAAAGAATTCAAGAAAAAAAAGTCAACTGTAGCAGTATTCGATCCCCAGTCAACTGCGTGACAGACTAACACGCTAGCCCGGAGCTAAGTATATCCTTATCATCATAGTGTTCTTAACTGATATATTAGATGCAACCTGTTGGCAAATAATGACTTGAAATAAACGATTTCTTCACTGCAGTACAACTTCATTGTAGATCATTTCATACAAAGTTTATATTATTGTATCAGTAGGGTATATCACATATAACATACTAAAATTACTGTATTATAAGACAGGCTCCTGAGGACAGCTGCCATCTTGTCGTGTGGCAGAGATGGCTCAGCTCTTTTAAGCCACTCATACAGTATAATATTATAATATTAAATTATAATAAATAACGGATCACGACCTTCAGGATAGCTTAAACCACCCTAGGCTCTAATCGGAATTGGTAGGTCTTAAGCTATTGTTTATAATGGTTGCATGATTCACACGGCCGCCATCCTGAAATGGCAAGGCCGATGACCTTGTAGTTTGGGTGAAAGACGCGTCCTATATCAAGGTATGTTGTCACCAAATTTGGTAGAGATCGGATGATTAGTTTAGCCGTAATTTGAGTTTACGTTTTGAACGTTTGAGTGGCCGCCATTCAGTTTTGGTAAAGATGGCGGCGATTTAAAATATGACACTAAGGTGTCCTTTGCTAGTGCTACCTCTGTACCAAATTTCGTTCAATTCGGTTTCACCATGTTAAAATTGATAGGGGGACAGACATTCAGAGTACACACACACACACACACACACACACACAGACTCACACACACACATACACACACACAGACAGACACACAATTTTTCGCCCTGTGTTGATCTCATAAGTCTACTTTCATTTTTTGCAAAAATCGAAAGTAGGCTAAAAATACAAAACGAAGGGTTTTTAAGTTTTGAGGCTTAATATGGAGATTGAAAAAACGTGAAAACATGGCACTAAGTTAGTTCTTTTGTTATTCAATCAGCATAAAGAATATGATATTTATCATTTAGACGTTCACGGCCCGTGACACTATCGATAATGTAGAATTTTGGGCTAATGCCGTGTTTAATTTAATCAAACTCGACGAGTTTCGAAAGAAACCATGTTTGTCTTTATCAGGAATAAATGGAAATACGACTAAATTTTTGCTAAGAGAAAGCAACAAAAAAACTAAAAAAGGTGCCTTAAGATGGACGCCATTATAGCCCCATGTTAGGGACAACGAAAAGCAGCAGTGGGTATTTACAGAGGTCCCTGTACTTGTGGCGAGGCTTATATCGGGCAGACTTCGAGAACAATATGTACTCGCATTAAGGAACATAATACATGTATCAGGCTCATTCAACCTGATAAATCAGCTGTTGCTGATTATGCTTTATCACCTGGCCATGATGTCCTGTTCCATGGAGTGGATGTTCTTGCCCATATTAAGCAATATCGTCCCAGAATCATCAGAGAGGCGGTTGAAATACGTAAACACCCAGATAATTTCAACCGCGACACCGGCTACGTTCTCAGTGTGTCCTGGCTACCTATTATCAGAACCCTCAGAAAGTAATGCACTGCTGCTTTTCGTTGTCCCTAACATGGGGCTAAAATGGCGTCCATCTTAGGGCACCTTTATTAGTTTCTTTGTTGCTTTCTCTTGGCAACAATTTAGTCGTATTTCCGTTTATTCCTGATGAAGAAAGACATGGTTTCTTTCGAAACGAGTCGAGTTTGATTAAATAAAACACGGCATAAGCTCAAAATTCTACATTATGGACAATATGATATTTATTTATTATTTATCGTGTGGCTAGCAACTAGATGAATTACAATATAACAAATATATATATAAATAAGTAAATCATATGTACAATATATAAATCACAAGAACATAGGTTGCGTTCGCATTCACAACGAGATGTCCAGTTGTTGACGCCAGTCCAGAAAGGGAGATGCAGCAGAAATAACATCTTGAGGTGATCCAGCGTACTTCCTCATCGGACATTATTGAATAATATGCTCTACGGTTTGAAGAGGAGCTCCGCAGTCACAGGCAGGAGAATCATAAAGTCCCCATTTATGTAGCATGGCGTTACATCTGGCGTGACCTCTTCTTAGGCGATTTAACTTTACCCACTGGTTTCTCTTCAGGTTAAATCCCAGAAGTCTTATAGTAGGATCTAGAATACCTTGATGTCTCACAGGAGCAGACTTCCAGTTTTGGCACCATTGTTCCGTGCAATTAATATCAGGTATGTTATGCCATATTGGGTTCCTTGATCTAAGACGACTGGAGGAAAGATCATTAAGAACTTCCTGAACTGGGAGATCCTGTAGGTGATTTTGTTGATGTACCTTTCTCCACTCACGTACTGTTGCTTCCTGTCGTCTTAGGTCTGGAGGTGTTATGATACTGATAGTGTTTATCCAGGGAGTTGGGGGTGGATCTCAGTGTAGCTGTTATGACGCTCATAATTTCATTCAGATGAACATCGATCTTTTTAGTATGAACACTACCGTGCCACACTGGGGCACAATACTCTGCTACAGGATAAACCATGGATAGGGCAGTCGTGCGTAGTGAAGTTGCATCAGCACCCCATGATGTGCCAGCCAATTTCTTCATGATATTGTTCCGCGATTTGAGTTTTTGGCCTGTGTATTCCAAGTGTTTCTTGAAGGTTAAGGAACGGTCCAAGGTGATGCCAGATACTAGGGCTGAAATTGTGCTTAACTCTTTGCTGGCAGAAGGTCACTTTCAGCTGTTGGTGGGCAATGCGGTTGCAAACATGATATTAATTTAGACACATACTTACGGGCAATTTTTCAATTTAAAGGAATCGAAACATACATGGTGGTGGAGGTGATTGTTTTCAAGGGGCGAAATGTCTAGCTCATTTTCCCGTAACTATACGATAGGGATGATTAAAAAAATACAACTACTTCCAAATAATTTAAATTTAACTTACATACAAGACGATATGAAAAGAAAAGAATAAGGGAAATAAAAGACAGGGAAAAGAAATGCCTCCGGCCGCCGAAGAAAGGGATGTTGATTAATTTAGGGGCTTTGGAACATCGTGATCATGTAGCCCCATGTACTTGGCGGTGTGTTGAATTTGTTTGATAACCCGTCTTATTGTGATGGCTGTATTAGTGTGTATTTATAACCAGTGAATTGTCCGATGGTAACTCATGAAATGAGATTCCTCGGCATTCAAACTTGACCTGTTCTGATTTACAAAAGCACACACATCAATACGCCATCAAAAAATACAAAACACAACTTCACCATTAAAATCAATACAAAACAAATGTCTGTAACAGTGACTTGAAAAAGCTGCGAACACAGCGCCTATATTTGGAAACGAGGTTGTACGAATAAACCAATACTGTAATATTTTTTAATGGGCAGTCAGTTTAAAGCAGCCAGGAGGGATGCAATCCAGCAGGCATTGGCCACACCATTTATTATCTAAGGTATGATAAAAACATTAGAAATCTGAACGCAATAAAAATCTGAAACCGTATCTCTTTTATTAACAGGGGTCGTAATAGGGAAATTAAATTAAAAAAGAAATACATTGGCAAACCCTGCATTTGACATACTATTGCAGATTATTCTTAAAGTAGCATTATTTTCTTTGTGATTAGATTTTGGATGATAAGGATCAAACAGTAGCTACGGCGGTAGTAACACAATTTGCCACCAGGACCGATGTGGCGGTGGTAACACAGAATGACACCAGGTACCGCAATGGACAGAGACAATCCAAAGACATTAGTGTTGACCAAAGAGGATATAAATAAAGTGTTGGCTAAGGCTAGCGGTAGCCATGACAACACTTGGGTTATTGAAAAACGAGTGCTGTTCTTTGTACATATATCTGATCTATTATTTCTTCAAATAAAATGGGTGTTCATCCCACATTTTGCTGATTTCCTATGTCTTAGCCATTTTAGTGCTTACTGACGAATGATATTGTGTAATGGTGTAGTTATCACGAATTCCCTGAACTCCGCTATAGCATTTTAGTGATCATTACGGTATGGATTTAGAAAATATATTTCTCATCTTACGAAATATTTTAGGGGCTAAGAAGCCCAATGTGTTCTCAATCAATGCATCGTATTTAACATTAAACTGGGATTATACGTTGTTGCATTTACTTTAACTAGGTGAGATAGGTTGGATGGCTCCTCTGTTTGTTTAGGGGCTGAGACAACGCGGTCATGCAGCCCCGTGTACTTTGGATGTGTGTAGAATCTGCCTGATAACCAGTGTTAATTGTGATGGCTGTATTATTGTGAGTTATATGTAATTCAGGTAAGGACAACAGATAGTCAGTTTTAAGTAGTTCCTACTTTTGCTACCAAATGCTACCGTCAACGACACCAATTGCAAACTTGGTTAAAAGGTACCACTGCTACCACAACCTGACGGTGAACGTTGGAACTTAATAGCGTAAATAAAATTTAAACTACAAATGTTACCTTCACACGAGTGTAGTTAATGGAAGGTTCATTTACACCACATAAATCTATGACATGGGCCCACTGGCTTTACTTCCCCTCCGAAGGAAGGCATACTGAGGGATTGTTAACGCTCTTCAAAATTCCGATGACTTTGGCCGGGTTGGAACCCGCGATCTTAGGTATAGAAACTCAGCATGCTACCAAATACGCCACCAAAGCCGCCCAATATGAGATAATAGGCATGTAAATACAGCAATACTATTCCCTAATATGCAGCTATAGTAGCCTACACACTGACTTATGTACATGAATAAGCCATTTCTCTTTAATCACACCATTTGTGCGGGGTTAAAAATCGTAAGTATATTTGACTCCAGAATAATGATTTTATATTCCAAATATTGAATAATTTAAATATTGTTTCCTTTCAAAAAAGTGGATGCAATAATTTAAAAATTAAAGAGCTCTATGTGAACAAAACGTCCAAATTACACCCATTACAACAAAAATAAAGACTATCAGGAAAGTACTGTAATTGTCAGACTAGATCCTTCAGAAATGTGCATATACAGCCCTTCTTTTTTGTTATTGATGCATTCTCTACTACGTTATTGTACTCCACAGTACTTTTCGCCTAGATTTACAGTGAGTTAATATTGCACTTGATTAACTTCAGAGCCCTGGATAACTATGTTTTAAACTCACTTAGGGGCAAAGTGAATATACTTTGCGAATTATATTGGCATGTATCTTTCTATAACAAGTGAATACACCTCCCGGGCAACGCCGGGTAAAATAGCTAGTATATAATAAAGATTTTTGCTGCAAGCGACTTCGGCGATTGCGTGTATAAGTTGGTGAATTATTTTTAAATTGCAGTTATGAAATAAGTTTGGGATTGAAACAAAATTAATTAATGGCTTTGTTTCGGGGAATAAACAGTTGTCAGAGCAGACACGCTCTGATTAGCCTGGTGGTATGGCTTTTAAACGTAGCGTGCGCCTTGGCCGGCGTTGGCAATGACTTCAGCTTGGTAATAATAATAATAAAAATTTGGAAGTTGAAAATGTTAACTTTTAAATTTGTTATGCTTTAGGAAGGAAGAATGACCTCTAGGAGGTTGGCTTTTGCAGTATGAAAGAGCGGTAGACCTGTAGTAGGTATTTAGTTAAAATAATAAATTGATTTAAGAAGCCTCGCTGATAATTAGGGGTAAAATGATATGAGAATGACTTGTAATAAGTTGGATATGTGTTTTAATGTAGCTGTGCTGTGATTGGCCATTGGAGCCCTCTGATTGGTTGTTGGGAAGCCGGTAGTTCTGTGTTTCTTATGCTTCGTTCTAGTGACCTGATGTTTACTCACGGCCATCTCTTCTATGTGACCCGCAGAACACGCAAGTTATGTTGGTTGCATCAAACAGTGTATTCAACATGGCGACAGGTTACAACTACAGTGGACAGACTGCTACGAAACAAGACATGAATTTGTACAAATAGACATTTTAATGGATGTCAAAAGCTGCAAACTTTTGTGTTAACATTAAAGTGCATCGTAGCCATCAAAGAGTGTCATGTGAGCTATTTGCAGAGTTTTAACGGGGACTAATGTTTGGCCTGCAGGGAGTAGGATATGACGTGTCGGTCAATCCCTGCTTTTTTGAATTTTGCTCTACGTCTGGTGAGAGATGCCGAGAGCATAAGGTGGGATTATCCAAATACCATACTTTACTTTACTTAATCTGGTCCTCTTTTACCATATGGAGTCTAGGATACGAGAGATCTCTATATTCTTCTGTGTGTGGTAATATTATCCAAATCCACCACTCACAAATCACCAGTTAAATAAGATCCTAATCTTCTAATTGTTCCACTATTCATTTACTTTTATCCAAGTAACTAATTTGGCGAAATGATACCTAGATTAGGCCCCAATTACAAATACATACACTCGTTTTTATTCAGCGTATGCCTTTCAGTGCCTGGAGTGCCTCAAGGACATGTTCGGCTCGCCAGAGTTTGTAGCTGCATCTATTTGGACACCCATGGGGAGAGCAACAAGTACCGTCGCGTGTGGAGTGTTGTCTGGGGAGGAAAGTTTGAATGTAAGGACGACGAATTGGAAGGTAGCGGCTGTGGCCTATAGTTAAGGACAATCCCCGGAATTTGCCTGGAAGGAAAATGGGAAACCACAGAAGACCATCTTCAAGGTTGCCGGCGGAAGGATTCGAACCTCCTCGCCTCCCAGATGTGAATGACTGCCTGCAGCCACGCCGTAATGACCAAGGCTAACTCACCCGGTCATACACTAGTACAGCCATCGCAATGACAATCAGACAGTTTTCACACATACTCACATACACTGAGATACATACATGACCCGTTGTTGAAAGGCCCCTCAATTGATCAACGACAACAAAGAAGAACTACAAATGAATCAACATCTGTTTCTTGCATTGTCTGAATAAGGTAAAATTATTTGGAGTACAATATTGATTTCCTACCCTGTGAAGTACAAATGGTGGTTTATAATAATAAATGAATCGTTCATAATATTCATAATGCCATTTAAACAATATGGAGGGCGTACGAGGCTTTTGAGATATTTGTAGGTAAATCGTGACACAATGTCTTGCCTCCGATTAGTAGTCCTAAAACACACCAATTCTTCAATGATAATCGGTAATGATCAGGGTGGTGTAGGAGTTCATAGATGGACTTCTTATTGTTGACTTCAAATGTTGATCTCTCTTAAAGCAAATCTTGTACAACTGCCTTCTTAGGGGCAGTTGATCTAGATAGTTCGTCCCTTAAAAAGGGTGTCCTTTTTCAACAGTCACAGGAGAATCACAGATTACCAGACAAATACAACACAGACCTAAGTACATGGGGCTGATAATGAAGATTTCTGAAGTACAAACCAAGACAAAAGTCTTCGTGGGTTGTAAAAGTCAAATGTGTGCTCAAAGCGACCGAAAGGACTTCTTGCTTACATTGACATACTCCTATGAAAAGTATACTCACCTTTAATAGCACATTATGCAACGAGCCTATAATGGCAATAATTAAGACATGAGTATGTTTATAAAACGAGCGTATGCGAATGTTATAATTTCCATACGAGTGTCTTAATTACCATTATAGGTGAGTTGCATACGACTGTTTATGTTCGACGATAATTATTATAACTATTTTATGTTCGAACATAATTTTTCATAAATATCTGCCGAGATTTCGCCAGTTTTATGTACTGAACAGAGCGCATGGGACGCAGAGAATGCCTTGTATTTGACCATGGCCTCCTCGATTACCCCACTATGACACTAGGCAACGCAGTGAAATTTAAATTAGAAGCCCTTGGAACTCAGCGCAGGTGCGATGCTATCCTTATCTAATTGGTCAAACAACTGTTTCTTGAGCTGTGATTGGTGGGATAAACTGTTTCATAATGAAAAATAGTGTTATAATGACCATCATTATCATACAGTTTTCTGACATATAATAGTCAGGGTCGAACATAAAGTTATTTTACATTCCATTTAACTACGTATTTCTCCTGTTTTAACAAGGATATTTTTGGGTTGGGTGTCTATGATTAGCGTGGACAAAAAAAGACCGACTCGGTTATCCCGTGACTACCATGGCAACATGTGTTCGTCATCCAGACCTATGCATTCTAGTTCAGTAGAGACATCCATGTGTTGCTTGAAGAATATCTTAGTTACTATTATCGAAAGTTGGTACTCCTATCGTTGGCCAGATAGTATGAACTCACAGTGATGCACTAAAAGCCTTTAAGTTACTAATTTCGATATTTTTCTTCTAGCGTCTCCAAGTGTCACGTTTCATGTCAGTGCTACCAACATAAATTTTAGTTTCAACAAAAATCCCTAAAAAGTTACTATTACAACGTCAAATTTCTTCGAAAGTTTTGTTGTACTGTAAATGCGCCAGTTATCAAGGCCTATAGGCTATACTTCGTTAGTTATAAAGTCAACCAGACTCTCAACAAGTAGTTCCGTGAGAACTATACAGCCTATTTTCATATATCCTACTCCTATTAATTGCCTCTATCAACATACAAAATTTCAGTTTCACTGTTGTGATAGATTCGTAGATATTGAGAATCGTCTAAATATTTCAGATGGTCGCCAGGCTGGATTTTTATTTATGTACTATTACATGGAGATTAACGTGTACGTGTGGTATTCAAACTTCAATCGCATGATTAGGACACAAGAAGTAAAAACGAGATTTTAAAATTTCGAACAGCTGCCATCTTGTGGTTATGACAACAATTGAAATAAATAGATGCCAGTGCATTAACATTTGTATAAGCATTTAACGTGCAAAGTTTCACTGCACTCGGATGGTTAAATCACGAGAAACGTCCATTTAAATATTTATACTTCGCGTTGCCGCCATATTGGATTTGTGCCCACCAGGTTACCCAAGTCCTATAGGTGAACTTATGTTCATAGCCTCTATGAACATAAAAAAATCAGTTTGATTACTGTAAAAGATTCGTAGATATTGAGAACCGTCAAAATATTTCGGATGCTCGCCATTTTGGATTTTTTATGTATAGGCCATAGAGTTATGTACCGGTACCATTAAAGGAAAATTATTGCGTAGCTTCATTTTTCAAACTTTCATTTCGATCGCATGATTACGACACAAGAAATAAAAACTTAATTTTAACATTTTGCACAGCCGCCAGCTTGAGGTTATGTAAACAATTGAACTAAATTAGATGACATTGCATTACTATATGTATAGTATAATCATTCACTGTATAGTCCGGGACACCTTAAATAAGTTACTAATAAAAAAAAGGGTAGCCAACGTTAACATCCATCCCATATGCCTACTCGCATGTTGGTTTGTGGTTGAATTTCTTGAGGTTAAGTTGTCTTTTGTGTGAGCACAGTTTCGCCAACCCTGCTGAAAATCTCGCCATCTACAAATACCACAATACCAGTAAGATTTTTTACCGTACAGTTGAAACAGTTTTGAAACATGTAGACGCGGGAAATGTCGCAGCGAGTGTGACCAACATTTTCGTATAAAGCATATATCCCTAAACTGTTCAATTAATTGGATAAATAATCACATTTCTTTGGAATATTACGTCTAGTGCAGTTTTACGAGGTAAGTGCTACAAAAATACGTCAATTAGAACAGTTATTATGATTATTTTAGACTTATAGATTAGGCCTATATAATATGTAGGCATGTGTACATTTGCACTAGTCGGAACTTTAATAATGTTCATAATATTTATTTTTGCATAAATTGTTATTTAGATTTCGTCAAAATGCCTAAAAGGGGCCAGAAACATCTACAAATTCCACTGAAGAAGACTAGGCCTAATTACACTTTGCAGCGTTCACTGTTTAAAAAAGAAAAGAGGAAAAAGCAATTAAGTGTAGTGATACGGAAAGAATTGTAAGAATTGCTGGCATGGTGAGAGTAAGTATTTTGATAATTTTTGAGAATGCTTTTCGTAATCAATCCTAACATAACCTAACATAACCTCAACATAGCCTTATGAAATGTACACTTAAGGTAGCAACATTATTTTAGCTAATTAGCCTCCCACTATAGTCATTTAGCATAGGAATTGATTGATGTAATTTATTGTAGACTTATTTCCATTCTGGGAGATTTTATTCGCTGAATGACATGGCCAGAAACCATGCCTCTTCAATGTAATGTAATAAACCCCCCTTCCGTCGTTCTCTCAGAGAGTTGATATGCATGTATGTATCATGTTATATTTGTGAAATTTTAATCTATGGTACTTGTAATGTTATTACAGCATGGATTTTCTGATGTCCAGAAGGTCATATTACAGTCTAGGAAGGGGGATCTCCTTTTACACCAGGCAAACATCGAAAGCATGTGTTTACTGTAACTGGAATAGATGATTTTGCTAGCGAAGCCATTGCAAGGTTCTTATATTCCAAATTACATCCTGGTAAGGATATTGTAACTTAGGCCTACTTCTTCTCGAATATGTGGCTAATATCAAGCTTCTTATAAACATATGCTTCGTTGAATGCTCCTTTTAATTTGTACTATGCGGGGCATATTGTTCTGCACACGTCAGCACGCACAGCCAGCAGCTGTCTAGTCTCGCCTTCCCTCTACCCTCGTTCGCTTCTCCACCATCACCCACCACATACGGCTGCCTACAGTTGTGTACATGGGATGGCGGGTTAAAACTGACATTAGTTTGGATATTTTATTTACAAAGATGAATTCACTGTGTAATATAGAAACAAAAACGATGGTTTACAAATCATCACATATCATCTTCATCATCATGCCGTTCAAACTGTTCAAGAAATGCCTTTATTCTAACACAGTCTGGCATGGGTGCATTGTTCATGGCATGATAGTTAACATCTAACACAAAATTTGAATAACAAAACACAAGAAAATCATTATAAAAGAGAAATTGGTACAATCAATTCCAGCATACTTCTTTATCAGTCAAATCATGAAAATTAGTTTGAGATATATTGTGGTATATTGTCAGTAATGTAATAACCACCCGTTTTCCAAGCATATTTCAGCATTGGTACGAAACAATCAGCTTGTAATCGGTTATGCGCTAGCATTTGACTAGTTATAAAGGAAAGTTTGTTGTCGGGTTTTAATTTTGACTGGCCGTGTAAATTCCTTACTTGGCAAATGTTTTCCATTCGACAGACTAAACATTTTAGTTGTCGAAAGAGTCCAAGATCACACGGCTGGCAAAGATGAGTAGTTCCTTTCGGTATGCATTCAATTTGTTCTTGTTTGTTCGTCAGAGATTCAAGCTGTGCATTTTTGCCCTGGCCACTGAATGAATCTAGGAGAAGAAGATTTTGTTCGTCGTCCTTTAATTGCGGATGGAAAATGTCTTGGAACCAGGCACGTGCAGTAACTTACATGCCCTTTCCACATTTTCCCGGAAGATGGACAATCAATGACGACATATTTAAAGACATCCATGTAGGCGTTGATACTGTCTTGTACCCTAGGTCCAAACTTTCCATTAATTTCTTTGAAAACGATCAAGAACAAATGTCCCATTTCTCCGGCTTTAGAAATGTGATTTTGCACTGTGTGGGTGTGCGTAGAGCTATTTCGGCAAACGAGCGTGGCAAGAACGTCTTTCACACCACGGAAATCATAACTTCTCTATGTTGCCATTTCGCACTCGAATCGGGACTGGTCCGAATTCCAGATATTGGCGTCCGGGATCTCTTTCTCTTCTTGGAATTCAATAATGAATTTAACAAACATTTTAGCCTCTTCATATCGTACTTCTTCGTCTGTTTTAAACGTTTTACCGAAGAGTTTGGTTACTTTTCGGTACCGAATTTTCAAACGCCTTTTAAGGTTTGTCAAGTAGGAGTCGCAAAACAACTCTCTTCCATAATTGCATCAAACGTTGTCATTATTTATATGAACATTATTTGCTCTTTATCAGAAAGCTCTGTAGCTTCCTGAACACCGTAGGCATTAATAAGAGCTACAATAATGTTGCAAGCGGTCATTATAACGCAAATACTCCAATGAGATCGCCTTTATGTGGAATAGCCATCAGTCGTGGAGAACTTGACTATATAGAAAACGACTCGCAGTCCCTCTGTAGGCAACCGTAGCCTATGTGGTGGGCGATAGTGGAGAACTGAACGAGGGTAGAGGGTAGGCGAAGCAAGTCAGCCGCTGGCTGTGCGCGCTGACGTGTGCCGGCATGTACTGTACAATTCAGAGCGCGCACCGCCAACTTGGGGCTTCCGAGTGGCTCCTTAAAAAGGACCAGCGATAAATTAGACCTCCACTACCTGTTTCAGCGTAAAAAGACCTTTACGACTATGTAAAAATAAAGTCGAAATTCGTGGTCAGACTTCGTACCGTTCCCTCGTAAGCTAAAGATTTTCCTTATCATTGCGGTATTTCCTGAACCTGCTACTTACAAAATTTAAATAGTTGGTCGAGTGGTCACAATGCATTACTCTTATTCATGAAGCCATGGTTCAAATCTTGCGAAGGTTGGGTTTTATTATATTTGTTGTTTTATAATTACCCAGACATTATAACATAAAGCACATATACAGGGTCTTTCATATAAAGTAAGAACGACAAGCGGCAGTTTTGTTATTCGCTTCTGCGATGGCCTTGGCTGAGCTTGTGGTGCGACATGGCCCCCAGCTGTACTATTGAAAGCGCGTGCATAGTACATATGAGGGCTGTTTTTTTTTTCAAGTTCCGATGGACTGTATAAAAATAACTGTTTCACATACCAAACTGATTTTACTACTAAATGTTTGCTTGTTTTATTCTTATGTCTCAACATAATCCAAAACGATTGAAACATTTGTTGTATCGTTACACCAGCTTTCCAATGCCCTCGGCAAAATATTCTGCCGCCACTGAGGTGGGTTCATCTGGACAGTCTCCTGAAGTTTTTCCTTTTTGGCGAGGCGTTGCCGCCCAACCATACCTTCAATTCTCGAAAAGGGTGAAAATCATTCACGACCAGACTGTGCCAACGTTACGATAGACTTTCACAAAGAATTCAAATGTGAAGTTTTGGACCATCTGCCGTTTAGTCCAAACCAGCAATGAATTATTTTCACCTTTTTCGAGAATTGAAGGTATGGTTGGGCGGCAACGCCTCACCAAAAAGGAAAAACTTCAGGAGACTGTCCAGATGAACCCACCTCAGTGGCGGCAGAATATTTTGCCTAGGGCATTGGAAAGCTGGTGTAACGATACGACAAAAATGTTTCAATCTTTTTGGCGATTATGTTGAGACATAAGAATAAAACAAGCAAACATTTAGTAGTAAAATCAGTTTGGTATGTCAAACAGTTATTTCTATACAGTCCATCGGAACTTGAAAAAAATAAAAAACAGCCCTCGTATGTACTTCGCGCGCACTTTCAACAGTACAGCAGGGGGGCCATGGCGCGCCACAAGCTCGGCCAAGGCCACCGCATCAGCGAATAACAAAACTGCCGCTTCCTGTTCTTACTTTATATGAAAGTCCCTGTAGTGTGTATTTTCTCATGGGAAATAAATATAATTATACTCTTCTAGGCACCACTTATGGAAGGGTGCAGTGCTCACAGTTCGATAAGCGGAACTGGTGAAACTGTGCCTGAGAAGTAGGATGTTAATTTGTTAGATTTTAAGAACTGGAAATAAGACTCCTCTTAGTGTTCTAAGTTACTACAGTATTAATTTTCAGTTTTAAGTCTTACAGGCCGAGTGTGAAGCCCAGTTGCAGGTCCTTGCTTGTGCCAGAGAAGTATGGACCCCCAATATATTCATTCTGGCTTTGGATATGAAACTTTAAAATGATGCACGACAACTCACCAACTCGAACACAACCCATATCTATCCTAGACCATATCCTTGCATGTGCTATCTCCAAATATGCCAGGTTTCACCTGTAGGCACTTTCCATTTCTTCATACAGGACTTTTACCTGCTCCTACGTCCTACCGTATATTCATATGCCTTGAAATATACCGTGTGTGGGGACAGGCACTAAGCCTCAAAGGGCAAATCCTTCCAATCCCTTGACTGTTTCCTTCTGCTATCTAGGACTAATGGCATGTCGGAGGCTGTGTAGCTTGGGTTGACCGTCACACGGGGGGAGCAGGCTACGGGTGCCCCTCCCCCAATAAAAATATAAGGAAAACAGGCCTATTGGTTGATCAATTTAGGCTCTCATTTTGATAATATGTTCATAAATTAAATTTATACTTTATACTTGGGCCTTTTTTTCTTCCCCCACCCTTTCTGTTTTGCTAATTTTTTCTTAATAGAATGTTGCATAATTAAGAGGCAAGTTACCAGCTTCAAGCCAGGGAAAGTATGAGTAAGAGGTTCAACAGTATTTAAAAAAACCTGCTAATGCTGTTTATTGTCATACCATTTATCGTTTCGACTGTCGTCAATAGTTGCACTGGTCTTTAATATTGGCAAAGCTCTCAAGAGATAGAATCCTCGTTTTAACAACACAACACCTGATGTCTTTGCGAGTTTTATCATGATCTCCTCTCATTTCATGGAGTGTATATAAATTTAGAATTATTCTTTTCCTTTTTTTTTTCAGAATTGCCCCTAAAATCCAAGACTACTTAGAGTGGATTTAGGCCTAAGCATTGAAAAAACCTTTATTATCTTGCATGTCAAAAGGGATGTGTCTCGATCCTGTCTCCACGAAGGTCTGTGTACGAAAGGAATGAGCACTTACAGAAATAAAGATATAATGAATAATAATAATCTGCAAATGTGTACCATTTTATTTCTCCTTTCCTGATCATTCATCCTAAAAATAGAAAACCATCGCCTTTGAACTAATTACTACATTATTAAAAAGATACTATAAAAAATGTGTGAGAAGAAAAGAAAATCACAAGTTCATCTATAGCTCCTCAGCAAAACTGGAAAAGCCTTGAGTAAGTATTAATATTACTTAAATTTCGCATTTTATAAGGTGGTTTAAAAGGCAATGAAGAAACCTAAAGTTATCTTCACAACCATGACACTGGTTATGGGTTTGACGCCAGGGGACTGATGATCAAGATGTCCCTTACTCGAGCAAGCACTCCTTAAGTTTATGTAAAATGTATGTAGGCAAGGAGGTCTTAATTATTTGGTTTCCTTTGGGTTACTTGTTACCTGGAAGTATTTGGTGAATTTTTGGTGTTGAATGATGTAAGTTGGTAACACCGATGTGGCGGCCATGTTGGTTTTCTAGTAACTTATTTAAGGTGTCCCGGACTATACCACATTTCACTGCGCTCAGATGGTTAAATAAAGAGAAAAGTCAATCAAAATGTTTCAAATTCGCTTGGCCGCCATGTTTGTTTTGTACTTTACAGGTTTTTGAAAGTTACACAGGTAAACTTGTAGCAGTGCCCTTTATCCCTGTACAAACTTTCAGGGTGATATCTGTAATGGTTTCGGAGATATAGAATGCCAGTGAAATATTTCGCACAGCCACCATTTTGAGGTTATGTAAACAATTGAATTAAATTTGACGCCAGTGCATTGCAATGTATATAAACATTTGCTGTATCAAGTTTCGTTTCGATTGGATGGTTAGATCGCGAGAAAGGTCTATTTAAAAGTCTCAACTTCGCTTGGCCACCATGTTGGTTTTCTTGTTTACCAGGTTTTTGATCGTCTCATAAGTAAACTTCTAGTAGTGCTCTTTAACACCGTACAAAATTTCAGGGTGATATCGGTAATAATTTCGGAGATACTGAATGCTGGAGAAATATTTCGCACAGCCGCCATGTTGGATTGGTGCGACAGAAGAACATTTGAAGGGCACGGTCGGGGTCGGCCTGAATGGTGCTATGATCTTACCGATTTTCATTGAAATCGCTCCAGCCGTGTAGATTTTATTAGGGACACACACACACACACATACGCACTCACTGACACACGGACAAAAGGTGATCTCAGAAGCCTATTTTTTCATAAAATGAAAATCGGCTAAAAAGGGCCATTACTATGAATTACAACACATCTCACCTGATAATAATAATAATAATAATAATAATAATAATAATAATAATAATACTAACAACAACAATAATAATAATAATCATAATCATAATAATAATAATAATAATAATAATAATAATAATAATAATAATAATATTAAAACAAGAAGTTCCATGACGAACTAAAGAGCCTAATTTTGTTAAAACGTAAGAATCGTGCCAATCTAAATAGACCTATCTAGAAAAATAGCGAAATTAAGTTGGTAATATTGAAAATTCTAATTAGTTCGAATTATACCTGTAGCCTATTAGAGCACTACAGTTGGCAGCTCTGGTGACTGAATATATTGTTAGTTCCATCTCATAGGGTACAGAATACAATATTTGGTTGAAGTCCAATGGATAGCATGGATGTTACATGCAGTTAGACATTGGATCTATCAGCGCGCGTAAAATCATGTTGGCAACAATGGCATGCATTCGTTGGTCAGAAATAATCTGATATATTATGATCTCTTGTTGTACCAATTTTGGATGAAATCCATTTGTTACTATAGAAGTTACATGCATTTTAAAATTGGGCCTGTCAGCAGGCTTAGAGTCATGTTGGCAGCACTGACGTATATTTGTTTCTCCTAATTAATCTAGAATGTTAGGTACTATACGTTTGCAAATTTTAAAGCTGTTGGCTTAGATACTTTCTGATATATTAATATTTGGGTAAAATAATAGAGACAGCATTTTTTAACAGTTGGCAGCCCTGGTTGATCTTAAGAATAAGCATAGTCATATCTGTTATGGTACACATAGCTCATACGAAATTTGGTTGAATCCAATTGATAGTATAGAAGTTACATGTATTTAAAAGTTGGTCCTATCAGCAGGCTTAGAATCATGTTGGTAACACTGACGTACATAAGTTACTCCAAATTAATATAGAATGTCAGGTACTATACGTGTGCATAGTTTAAAGCTGTCGGCTTGCATACTTTCTGATATATTGGTATTTGGATAAAAGAATAGAGAGAACAATTATTGACAGTTGGCAGCCCTGATGGCTCATAATAATACGCTCGGTCATATCTGTTTATGTACACATATTACATAGAAAATTTGGTTGAAATCCAATTGATAGTATAGAAGTTATATGATTAAAAAAATTGACCTATCAGCAGGCTTAGAATAATTTTGGCAACACTGCCATGCATGGCCTCCTGGACATTAAACTGAAATATTATTATCTATACGTGTGCCAATTTTGAAATAGCTCCCATACATACCTTCCAAGATATCCAACATGCAGCTCAAATTTCAATTGCGATTTTTCAGCAGTTGGTAGCACTGACATAATTTTCAAATATGGGCTTGAGATATTCACGTATAGATCTTTACTCATACCAAATTTGGATTCGATTGCTGCAGCCGTTTAGGAGTTGGTAGGGGGGGGGGGGGGGCACACACACAGCCAGCTAGACAGACAGACAGATAGACAGAAATTTGCCCAGATCGATCTCATAAGTCTACTTTTTCCTCATTTTTGCAAAATGTGAAATGTAGGCTAAGAATTACGAGCCTTACAGTAATCACATATGATGTGTAACATTGTTGTTTTAAGGGGCGGAACTACGAGATCGGATGATAAGGTTAGTCGTAATTTGATTTAAGCTTTGAACAATTGGGTGGCCGCCATTACGTTTCCGTCAAGATGGCGGCGATATAAAACATCACACTGAGGTGCCCTTTGATAGTCTTACCTCTGTACCAAATTTCATTCAATTCGGATTCACCGTGTTCGAATTGATAGGGGGGGGGGGGGAGACATTCAGAGTACACACTCACACACACAGACAGACAGACAATTTGTCGCCCTGTATTGATAAGTCTACTTTCATTTTTTGCAAAAATCGAAAGTAGGCTAATAACTAAATAAATAAACAAATAAATAAGTAAACAAATAAGTAAAGAAAGAAAGAAAGAAAGAATGAAAAGAAAGAAAGAGGGGAAAGAAAGAAAGAAATGAAGGAAGGAATAAAGAATGAAAATAAATAAACAAATAAATAAAAATAAAATAACTAACTAAATAAATAAATAATTAAATAACTAAATAAAAATAACTAACTAAATAAGTAAACAAATAAAGAAAGAAAGGAAGAAAGGAAGAAAGAATGAAAAGAAAGAAAGAACGAAAGAAAGAAAGGAAGGAAGGAAAGAAGGAAGGAAAGAAGGAAGGAAGAAAGGAAGAAAGGAAGAAAGGAAAGAAGGAAGGAAGAAAGGAAGAGAGGAAAGAAAGAAGGAAGAAAGGAAAGAAGGAAGAAAGTAAAGAAGGAAGGAAGAAAGAAAGAAAGAAAGAAAGAAAGGAAAGAAGGAAAGAAGGAAGTAAAGAAGAAAGGAAAGAAGGAAGGAAAGAAGGAAGGAAGAAAGGAAGAAAGGAAAGAAGGAAGGAAGAAAGAAAGGAAGGAAGGAAGAAAGGAAAGAAGGAAGGAAGGAAAGTAGGAAGGAAGGAAGAAAGGAAAGAAGGAAGGAAGGGAGGAAAGAAGGAAGGAAGGAAGAAAGGAAAGAAGGAAGGAAGGGAGGAAGGAAAGAAGGAAGGAAGAGAGGACAGAAGGAAGGAAGGAAGAAAGGAAAGAAGGAAGGGAGGAAAGAAGGAAGGAAGGGAGGAAGGAAGAATGAAAATAAATAAATAATTCAATGAATAAATAAATTAGTAAATAAATAAATCAATAAATAATAAATAAATGAGTAAATAAATCAATCAATAATAAACAAATAAATAAATAAAAATAACTAACTAAATAAATAAATAAATACATTAGCTAAATAAATCAACATATAAATAAATACAGTACATAAAGAAAGAAAGAAAGAAAGAAAGAAAAAATGAAAGGAAGGAAGAAAGGAAGAATGGAAGAACAAATAAAGAAAAAGTGAATAAATAAATCTATCAATTAATCAAACAAACGAATATACAAAATATTAAAATGACCGGGTGATTATATAATGCTCAACACCAGCCGCGACTGAGCAAATTAACACTAAATATAACAATTCAACAAAGGGTTTGGAACAAAATACAGTACTTAATTATATTTATCAAGCGATTTGTCGAATCTGAAGAGCTAGCTCCAGTACATTCCTGTCTCTACTCATTCCGGTTTACTACAACATTTTTTTTCTCTTAATAAAATAGGATGTCAGATTCAAAAATTTGATTCAATTATTAAGGATGGTAGCCTCCGTGGCTTAGGCAGAAGCACACCGGCCTCTCGCCACTGGGTCCGTGGTTCACATCCCGGCTATTCTATGTGAGATTTGTGCTGGACAAAGCGGAGGCAGACAGGTTTTTCTCCGGGTACTCCGGTTTTCCCTGTCACAATTTCATTTCAGCATCACTCCCCACTCTCATTTCCTTTCATCTGGCATTCATTTATAGTCCAGTGAAATTAGTTTTAAACCTGGACAAAATTAATAACAAGCTGAAAATTGGTGGAAACGTTAAGAACCATGTCCTAAACGAAATCCCAAAAGTCCCAAGACATCCGAGCTGGGGAAAAGCCGCCATCTTGGAGTTTTCCGTTTTTGGCCATATCTTTCAAACAAGTGGTCCTAGCGAGGTCAGACTGGTGTCAAATTGACCGGATTTTACTGCCAAAGTCTCAGGAACATTAATAAAATATGTTAGACGCGTTCTTACAGCTGTTTTATTCAATTAAGTACTATTAACATAAATAGAGCGTTTAAAGTTCGATTTTGACCGTTCCTGTCACAATAGCTAAAACTGCCAATGCAAATAATGTATTTAAACCTAAAATTATAAATCATTTTTTTGAAATTATGAGTATCACATCTAAAATGCTTAAATTATTGTCAGTATTAAATACAGAGACACTATGAGATATGCAAATTTCGACTTGTAATGCTTAGCGGCTTCCGTCGTTTGGTGGTTCTATGAGATCTGTAAAAAAAAGGAACAGTGAGAATCTTATCTTTTGTGCAGATAATGTCTATATATATTTCGAAATAACTTGCCCTTGTTATAAGCACAAGATCGTCAGGGTCGTCAACGTCGATGCTCTCCTCTGGGCGGTTCGCACATCCGTGACCAGCGCAGTATCCGCACATTGTTGTGCAGCGTAGGCCACTCAGTAGGCAAGCGCATTTGCGCTCACATCCGGATCTGCAGTTTTGGTGTCCAATCGGCTAGTTATGGGGCATCCATATAAGGAAAGAAAGAAAGCCTATCCTGCTGCAGCGATTTCTTTGTGCGATGCATCTGGCTTGTTGAAAACATGGACCTTACTGCGCAATTTAGCGTTTTCTTTAAGCTGCTTGAAGGACCTGAGTTTTTCCTTTCTAAAGTGGGCGTATGTGGTGTCACAACCAGTAGCAGCGTGGAAGAAAGGGAGAATTGGAAGCAAGCTTCCAAGGCCAGACATGAGTTTTTCGCTTTTGAAAATCTTGCCTTTTCCATTCTTCTGTCCGGCATAAACATGGAAATGTCTTCGTGAACATCAGGAACAGAAACCATCAAGACGAACAGATCAGTATCTTCCCCCACAATCACAGAACTGACTTCTGTTTTCCTTGAAGTTTCGGCTGCCTTTGAAACAATCAGGGTATCAGCGTCGTCTTCAGCTTGAATAACCTCAATGCCTGCTGTTGTAAGGTGTTTTGATTGGAGAGCAATGAAAAGCGTCTTATAGTTCTCGTTTGATAAAAACACTCCTTGTGGTACAGTAGTTGGCGTGAAATCTTCCATAACTGCATCTGGTGCCTCTTTGCCAGTTCTCCTGGCATGTTCTGCATCTTTGGTTGTCGGGGCACCATAGGCATCAAACACAACGGTTGTCTTTTTTCCAAAATGGATTTCAATATAATTGACGTTTTTCTGGCAAATTTGGGAGTAGGTTGCAGGACAGGTCCAAACAACTCGATGCAGAAGGAAACCTCCGTCGACCGTGAACACAGGGTTTGATGGCAAAGCTTCTTCGCAGCTTGAAAACTCTTCTTGGACTTTGTGCCTTTCCGCAGAAGTGTGCCATCAAATAGAGCTGGTAGTCTTGCGGCCAACTCGTAAGTCAAGTACGTTGAAAGCTCTTCTTTACTTCGTATTTTGCAAAGGAGGCGATGAAACAGTAGGTTCGGGTCTATTTCCACTGTGGTTTCCTTAATTTTAATGATCTTGGCCATACTTCCAAGGGATCGAAATTTGTCCTTCCTCTTCAAGTGGACGTCGCTGAGGCATTGACTTCATGGCTTGCAAACCATGGGCGTGGGATTCGTCACAGTTCACGGTGTCGTCGGCAACCACAAGTGTACGCAGAGACAAAAGAAGAGGAAGTTCCACGAAAGGGTTGTGAGAACGTAGCCACTCTGTCATCTTGTCAACATCCCCTCTGTATCTGCCTTGTCGTGTCTCTCGAAGTTCGACGTGTTGATCGCAAAATTCAGAGAAAACACCCCTGAAGCTTTCCATTGCATCGACAATACCAGACGTTGCAGGCATGGCGGTCACCCATCGAGCTATCACCTCTTCAGGCATTCTGCGGCCGTGTGTCAGTCCTCCCGCTGACTTCATAGTACGCATCAGCACCTGTTCGATTGCCATATCCGTCCAAACTCCACACCAGAATTTGTCGGATCTTCGGACGGTGAAGAAGCCTTTCGTCACAAATTGTTCGATTTCGGACGCAGTCATGGTTTCATTTATCCTCAACATTTGCTGGAGGTAAATGTGAGCGTATTTGGCATAATTAAAATGACTTGCAGAATATAAGTATGGAATCATGCTCTGCACACAATACAGGTGAAGATTCCATTCCCCGGAACGTTCGGCTCTCACGAAAGGACGCTTGATGGTTACCATTTTGAAATACTCAGTCCACAATTTCGTTGTGCGACCTGATTTGGCGACTTCGTCGAACTTCGTGTAAAACCGACTGGAGGCGTCAGCGAGACATGCAGTGTTGCGGATGCTTGCAACTGTTTCTTCCCCTAAAAGTACCTTTCGGTGAACTGCTTTAAGTTCTTCGGTTAAAATCGTATCTCCTTTTATGTCGTCGATGAGGACACTGGCGAGAGCAACTTGAGTCAGGAAGTGGGCACGGATTGTTCGAGCATACGCGTCTCCAGACATCATGTGAATTACCGAATTCTTTGCATAAATTTCCACCCACAAGTCCTCTAAGCCACTTCCAGCCATTAAAGATCCTACAGCCCCCATAAAGGACATCAAGAGGTGAAAACCTCCAAGCTGCAAAGTATTATTTGAAAAGGGGCTATTCTCTTCGGCCGAGAGCACGATATCCAAAGCTTTTGCATAGAGCGGTTGGTCAAACGTTACCACACAGGACTGGTTTCTCGATCGCTCTGCTCTGCTGCATAAAGGAGGCAAGTGTGAATCGTCAACGGATTTGAAGGCGATAATTTTGTATATTCATGTTATCTTTAGAATTACTCTTATTCCGCCAATTCAGGTAACTTGACTTAGTGCGTAAAACAGGTGAACATCAAACTTTGAACACACTATTTATATTATTAAGAGTACTAAAATAATTTAAAAAGCTGTAAGAATGCGTCTAGCATATCTTATTAATGTTTCCGAGACTTCGACAGTAAAATCTGGTCAATTTGACACCAGTCTGACCTCGCTAGGACCACTAGTTCGAAATATATGGCCAAGAACCGACAAATTCAAGATGGCGGTGGTTTTTTCAAGATGGCGGCTTTTCCCCAGCTCGGATTTTTTGGGACTTTTGGGATTACGTTTAGCACATTGTTCTTAACGTTTCCACCAATTTTCAGCTTGTTATTAATTTTGTCCGAGTCAGAGGTCAATTTTGTCTAATTGCACTGGACTATTATTCATTGCCCCAGGGGAGTGCGACAGGGATCGGCTGCCGGCACAGTTCATTTCCTTGCCGCTAGATGGGGGCTTCATTCATTCCATTCCCTGACCCGGTCGTTCGCTGGAAGTAGGCTGTGGATTTTCATTTTCATTAAGGATGGTAAACTTTTGAAACAGAACACGAGAGTGAGAATAATTTATTGATTACATCATTTTAAATACTATGCTTTGTAGTTTTGAACTCAGACAGGCAGATGAGAGACCACGAACCACACCAGAAACGCGAATATCAGACCGCATAATCCATAATGAAGTATAGCCATCCTGTAACAACAACAACAACAACAAACTTGTGAACTAACATATATTAACTTTTCAACACAATTTGAACACAATTTAAGGGCACATGGAAAGAAGGGGCTGAGTTATAATTTTAACATGTTCAGTAAATGGCGTTTAAAGAGTTTAACTCTGTTAACTAAATTTATTTAAAAAACAAGTAGTTCCGTGAAGAATTATACAGCCTATTTTCATATATCCTACTTATGTTAACTGCCACAATCAACATACAAAATTTCAGTTTAATTGCTGTAACAGATTCGTAGATATTTAGAACCGTCTAAATATTTCAGATGGTCGCCAGGTTGGATTTTTATTTTTGTACTATTACATTAAGATTATTGTGTACGTGTGGTATTCAAACTTCAATCACATGATTAGACAACAAGAAGTAAAAACGAGATTTTAAAATTACGCACAGCAGCCATCTTGTGATAATGCAAACCATTGAAATAAATTAGATGCCAGTGGATCAACATTTGTATAAGCATTTAACGTGCAACGTTTCACGGCACTCAGATAGTTAATTCGCGAGAAACGTCCATTTAAATATTTATACTTCGCGTCGCCGCCATGTTGGATTTGTGCTCACCAGGTTCTTGAAAGTCCTATAGGTGAACATATGTTCATAGTCTCTATGAACATAAAAAAAATCAGTTTGGTTGCTGTAAAAGATTCATAGATATTGAGAACCGTCTAAATATTTCGGGAGCTCACCATTTAGGAGTGTTATGTGTATAGGCCATAGGGATATGTACCATTCAAGGACAATTATTGCCTAGGTTCATTATTCAAACTTTCACTTCGATCGCATGATTACGACACAAGAAATTAAAACTTAATTTTAAAATTTCGCACAGCCACCATCTTGAGGTTATGTAAGCAATTGAATTAAATTAGATAGCAGTGCATTACAATCTGCAAAATCAATTACTGTACCACATTTCACTGCGCTCAGAGAGTTAAATCACGAGAAAAGTCTATTAAAATATTTTAAATTCGCTTGGTCGCCATGTTCGTTTCGCACTTAACAGGTTTTTGAAATATACATAGGTATACCTGTATCAGTACCCTTTACCACCGTACAAAATTGTAGGGTGATATCTGTAATAGTTTCGGAGATATAGAATGACAGTGAAATATTTCGCACAGCCGCCATTTTGAGGTTATGTAAACAATTGAACTAAATTAGACTCCAGTGCATTACAATGTGTATAAACATTTGCTGTACCAAGTTTCATTACATATAGATAGTTAAATCGCGAGAAAAGTCTATTTAAATGTCTCAACTTCGCTTGGCCGCCATGTTGGTTTTGTAGTCACCAGGTTTTTGAAAGTCTCATAGGTGAACTTCTAGTAGTGCCCTTTATCACCGTACACAATTTCAGGGCGATATCGGTAATAGTTTCGGAGATATTGAATGCTAGTGAAATATTTCGCACAGCCGCCATGTTGGATTGGAGAGACGTAACAAAATTTGAAGGGCACGATCGAGGTCGCCGGGAATAGTGCTATGAACTTCCCGAGTTTCATTGAAATCGCTCCAGCCGTTTCAATTTTATTAGGGGGGGGGGACACACACACGAATCACACACACACGCACACACACACACACACACACACACACGCACACGCACACACACACGGACAAAAGGTGATCTCATAAGCCTATTTTTTCAAAATTGAAAATAGGCTAATAATAATCACTGTTCAAGAATGAGAAATGAAGTTTGTCTGTCTGACACCCATCAGTATAATGCATCCTGAAGATTTTTTGCAACATCAAGGCATCCCCTTGTATTTATTATTTTGCTTCAATTAGAGGCTTGAGACAGCTCTCTGTAGTTGTGTGTGTGGCGTTAGTCGGATAACCTGTGTTATAGTATTGAGTGTACAGGGGTGTGCAAAATGATAGAAACGACGCCAGTTTTCCAAAATTGCCTATAATACTGTACTTTTGACGGCTTAATGCACTAAATATGTTTGCAAGGCGCTGAAATTACCTCAAATGATTAACCAAGAGTCTTAATCATATTTCCTTTAAGAAACTCAAAGTAAAACGATGTTTTAACATTTCCACCAACAGAGGAGCCTTGCTAATGCAACATGCATCACGATTTGTTTTGATTACTTCACTCTAGTTTTCGTGTGGATTTAGAGCAGAGGGTTTTGAAGTCATTTTACTGTTGATCCGGTCTTGAACTATTTAAAGATTCATGACCCATGGATTGAAATCACCTGACTTAGAGGGTGCATTCCAAAGTCAATGAGAAAATAGAAAACGGACCCAGCTCAGGTATCCCTCGGAATCCTCAATTCTGAAAGTTTTCAGTCGCAATTCCTTATGCGAATACGTGTAAGTCCACGGGAGAGAAAACATTTATAAGTAGGGTAAGAAAAGATTTATGCAGTTGGTCAATAAATAATTCTAATAATAATAATAATAATAATAATAATAATAATAAGCGAAGAAGAGAGTTGTTCAGATCACAGAATTTTGCAATTTTGTACAAAACTTCTGTTATGATACAACAGAAACCAGATTCACCGGTATCAAATATATAACGAGAGAAGAAGATCGTGAATTTTTATCAAGAAATGTTAAAGAAAGAAATAGCACGACAGTTCTGGGGAATAATACAGGAAGAACATACTGAAGATATTGACAACAAACTATCAGTGTATATAAATAATTCTGCAGATATGGAGGACATAGTAAATAAAGTTAGCTCTGCCCAAACTAAAGTTTGTATGCAGGCTTTCAAAGTTAGTAGTCCATCTGGCAAAACTATCAGCCTAAAACACAGAACAGTGCCTTGGTGGAATGAAGAACTTACGATAATGCGGAAGAAAGTAAATGCATTCAGAAGAAAATTCCAGAGAACGTTACATAATAATGACCTCCGAGATCAGCGAAAAACTGAATACTTTGCTTAAAAAGCTAAATATCAAGCTAAAATCAGAAAGGCAAAGATAATGTCTTGAAAGAATACTGTAGTAAAATTTCTTCAAATCCCTGGGACATAGTCTATAAATCAGCGTCAGGAAAAATTACGATTACTCAAATTATATCAACTCTTATTAACAATGAAGGTCACTACACAAGAGTCTTAAAGGAAACAATGCAGTGTATATTAAACCATATCATTCAGAAAGATGATGAAATGGAAGATACTGCTCAGCAAAAGCAAATAAGGAAGGAAGTAGAGGAACCAATAGACACTCTGGACGACTGGGAATTTACAGAAGAAGAAATTAAATCTTCAATCAAAGATCTAGGTCATAAAAAGACACCAGGTGAAGATGGAATCACTAGTAAAATACTATGGTGGACGTATGAAACTATCCCTAGAACTATGACATCATTATATAATGGCTGCTTGAAGAATGCTTGTTTCCCGAAGCGATGGAAAAATGCGAGACATATACCAATCACAAAACCAGGGAAAGATAAGTTTCAGGATCCCTCTAAATTCCGACCAATAAGCCTGATAAATGTGGCGGGCAAAGTATTAGAGAAACTTCTAATTAATAGAATAAATCACTACCTCTATACCAATAAACTACTGAGTGAAAATCAATATGGCTTCACAGTTCAAAAGTCTACTACTGATGCAGCTATGGCACTTAAGGAATTTATAACTGAGGCGTTCAAAAATGGTCAAATTACCATTATAGTTAGTCTTGATGTCAAAGGAGATTTTGACTCTGCGTGGTGGCCATGTGTCCTAAAGGCCCTAAAAGACTTTAAATGCCCGAGAAATTTGTACTACCTCACTAAGAGCTACTTCAAGGATAGAACGACGTTCATGAATTCCAATAGTATCCAAGTAGAAACTGTAGTTAATAAAGGATGTCCTCAAGGTTCATGTTGTGGACCGGGGTATGGAAAGTACAGTATAATGCACTGCTCAGTTTGGAATACGGTAATAACACCAAAGCTGATGACCTTATAATTGCAGTCAGGGCTGAAACTGAAATTAAAGCAGAAAATATTGTGAATATGGAATTACGGAAAGTTACTAAGTGGTCAACAGAAAACAAAACCCGTTTTAATGAAAGTAAGTCAAGAGTTATTCTAATATCAAGAAGAAGAAGAAAAGCAAAGAAGACAATCGATATCTTTATGAATTGGAAACGTCTTGTACAAGTAGATACGATGGAATATCAAGGAATAACTATATACTCTCGCTTTAAGTTCAATGACCACATCAATAAAGTGAACCCGCTGAGCTATGGTTCATGTGATATTTTTTTTTATGACAGAGCATTTATGATGGGATGTTGTACTTTTGAACACACCCAGGAAGCCACGTGAAGCTGAGAGATCACGCGATACTTTGAAGTAGCGGTGAATCGCACTTTTGACTTTGGTGTAAACTGCTAATTATTATCTGAGGTCTTATTAATTATTTTTATCTTTCCTACGAGACTCAGAATATTCCATTTCGTCATGCTGCATTATTAAAACATTTTGGAGAATGTTTATTTTTACTTTAGGTAAGGTAATACCCTTGCAGATACGCGAAAAGGAACGTAAGTAGTCGCTCAACGTTTTCGTTTTGACGACCTACTTTCTAGAGACACCCAGTACCGGAGCACTGCGTCTTGAGAATCCGCCTTGTGTAGGCGTGGAATTACATTTGTCCTACGAGACGTAGAAGAATATCCGCTGTTTAGCGTTAAAAGTGATTATAAGGTGCCATCGAGCAAGCAAATACTAATATTCACTGTCGATGAAGTCCAGTGAATTAAATAAGAAGCTTGGGAAATAATTATTGGCAAGTATAGTGTATTGCACAACATTGCTGTAACATCACATATTACCCACGCGTATGTGGAGGGCAGATGCCTAGTGGAAATATACAGGTAATAGTGTTACAATTATCCTGAATAAGTGTGATTATAATTATATGAGATATTTAAATTGCCAAAGTGGAAATTTCATCTTTGAAACGTCGTATAATTCACGGATGCTGCGTGATACAAAAGTAGCGTCACTAGCACGTGCAGCATTACAAAATAGTGTTAGCTCACATGCTAATCCACATCTGCAAGATTAAGGCTGTGTCGTATTTTATAATTGAAGCCTATAATAGTCACGACGGACATTATAATTTTGGAAGTGAGAGGATGAATAATCACGCAACTTATTTCGCTACCCACGTGATTGGACTTTTCTTCACCATGGTTGAAGCAGTCAACATGGGCTAATACCATCCCGGTATGGGGGGGGGGTGACGTTTCTACAGGAACCAGCATGATGGTGGAACTTCCAGAACGATGAACGAGAGGGAAGGAGCCAAAATGCCATTTCCAGGCATATCCACGAAGATGTCCACAGGGACAAATCGAACCCTGGTCTTTGGGGGAGTCCAGATGGGAATCCTGATGAGGAGGATACCGATCCAGAGAGCCAGAGAGGTTTTTGTACAACCCTTGTTGTGGAATAGAGAGCTGAGTGAGAGCTCCTCCATTCCGTGAGTTTTTGTCACACCCCTTCTTTGTTCTAGTTTCTGGTGGTATAGTAGTTTTAATGTAGTTTGTGAATCAACCACACTCAGTGTCAGCCATTTTTCTAAGTAGGGATGTAACTAGATTAGTTAGATGTCATTTATTTCAGTTTAGAGTGAGACACCCTTGGGGTCAGACATTTTGGTCAGCCCTGGTGCAGCTTGGTGAACGTCGTGGAACGTCAATGCCTACCTTTTTGCTGAACCTGATCGTAGTCATTTTGAGGCTATTTTGTTCAACCCTACTTGGGGTAATTTTCAAGTCTTTGCTGACTGTAGTTATGGCAATCAGATGCCTTGGTTATTAATTGACTGCATTCTTCGCAGCCAACCTTTGTTACACCCCTGACTGTCGTTAGAACGGTCGTATCATTTAGGTAGTCGACAGTAACTACCAGTTTGTAAATGCATTATATTTCATTTTGAATAAGCTCAGAAGCTATTCTTGGTCATGTTTGAACCTAACAACTAGAAGGAATGTTTCGTTGCCTAGCATCGAACGCGGTTCCCAACGTATCATTAAGCAGATCTAGTGTGTGAATCTGTGCTACATTTATCATATTTTTGCTTGTGTCGTGTGAGACACGTTTTTATTTGATGTTCTAGCAACTACTGAGTTGCATTTTTAAAGCAAAGAGCTTCAGTTATTGTAAGTTTACTTTCATTTAGACGTCTTTGGTAGAAAGACGGAAGTGTATTACTATACTCAGATTTATAGCGTGCGTTTGATACACGGACTCTGTAGAGATCCGTAACCTATGGTAAAGTTTTTTTATGAACCGGCCAAGTGCAGGTTTTGTATTGATTAAATCGCCGGCCTTGAATAAACTGGTTATGTAACCCAGTGACCTAGAGCACGCCTGCTTCATTGTGAGACAAAACTACTATAGACGAGGACAGAGTACAATTTGTATTCGCTTTTCCTTTCATTGCTATTTTGCTTATGGAAATCAGTTTCCACTCTTGTATTTGATCACTTGTTTTATGGATCGGTTTTTGTTAGTTTAACGCTCTGTTGCGTGTATTGTCGTATGACAGGTACAGTTATGTAAGGTTTTCTATAGGATGGTGAAGTCTACCCTGTTATAACAGGATGTTATTGTATGCTTTGTCCGGGATGATCCCGTTGACCAGATGTTATTGGAAGGTAACTGTTGTACAGGCCTATCCCAGAGTTATTGAACGCGAGCTTAGCGCCGCTGGTAACCCGTGTTATTGTGTGTCCGAGTTGTTATACTCGTTGATTATATTCCGACTGTTGAGTCGAGGCTTTTTGGTGGAGAATGATCTCAGTTGGAGACACTCCGTGCCCAGGCTATTGTCAATGTTATTCGCCATAAACCTACGATAAACCTATAAACCGACATCCTAATAATAAGATGCATAATTGTTGTAAAACAAGCCTAACTAACGATTCTTTCTATCTAACTTTGTTCTTTGCATTCTGGAACTGTTGACATAGCCGTGCAGTTGAAGATAATTTCCTTGTGAGGAAATGACTAGGACAGTTGACATTTTTGTAGCGACCTGAAGCATGTGCGAACCTAGAGTTCGTAGCTTGTGGAGCTCAGGCCATGCGATGTCAGACGTGGTCTCAACTGCGCATTCGTCACCGTAACTATACACATTAGATGACTATGGTTTACAAAGAGTAAACCAAGGTGTAGGCAGGAATTTTTAATAAAACTACTGTGTCTATTTCGTTATTAATTTATGATGTCAAGTGTATTAAACCCTACATGTTACTTTATTGTGTGCTGTTAGCACATAGTTATTAAGCATAATTAAATTGTTTGTTTTTCATGGCTGTACACTTAGCTTTTGGATGTAATTGTTCTCTTTTACGGACGTCATCGCCGTAAATTTTGTCAATTGATAGGACTTAGCTAGTTGAATTAATGTTAAATTTAAATGTCGAAATGGTACCATCCTAACCTAGATTTGTTTTGCTACCCTGTTAAATGTAAATTCAGACATTAGCTTGATCTTGTAACTTGAACTAGGGACTTGCGTCGTACCATATTCCTAGCGTTGCTGTTGTTGCTTTATCATTGTGAGTTAGATCTTTCGCGAGGGTTTTCAGTAACTTCTCAGGTAGGGGACCTGCTCTTTATCTTTGTTTATTTATTAATTTGCGGACTAGCCGATTATAACCCTCCGAAGTAGGCTAGGGGTTTGTGAATTTTAATAAATGTTCACGGTGTTTTACATAAGTCTGGATGTTTATTTCCTCAGTCTAGTTTTAAGGTGAACCTTTCCTTAGGCGGTCTATGACCATCGTCACCATGTACCACGATCCCTGTGGACTACGGACTCTCGTGCCGCTTTAGCCTTTATGGAAGGTCACCTGATCCTCACGGTACTTTTTATTCGATTTATGTGTCGTTAGTTAAGTCATCGTGGTTGTTGACATCAACTAAACGGTCTCAAAAGTTAGTGAAAAATGTATTAAATTAATAAACGCATTATCAAAATCGGCTAGAATACGATGTGGTCTAAAACACCAGGCTTTGGAAACAATGTATAAAAGAGCAATATTGCCAATGCTGTTATATGCTGCTCCGATCTGGATTGAATCCCTAGAATAGAAATGTAATATGATTAAATACGTGAGAGTGCAAAGACTTATTCTCTTGAGAATAGCAAAATCATACCGCACTGTATCTCATGAGGCACTGTGCATTATTACAGGAATTACTCCTATAGATATAATAGCTAAAGAGATTGTTACTCTATACAAAATCAAGTCAGGAAAAACAACTATGAACTATATCATTGACCACCCAGAAAAACCTATGAGATGGCTCCATCCAGCCTATTTTCCTGGTACCGAAGATCCAAGAATAGCATTAAATGAATATATCCCATGGAAAATTTACACAGATGGAAGCAAAAGTGAAGAAGGAGTGGGAGCTGGCATAGCTATATTCAGGTCACATGAATTAGTAGACCAATTGAAATATAGACTGCAAGACAAATGTTCGAATAATCAGGCGGAGCAATTAGCCATACTTAAATCACTGGAATTCTTAGATACTACTAGGACAGAGGATGATGAAGATAAGAAAGTAATTATTTACACAGATAGTAAAATAGCAATTGACTCAATTGCGGACTTCAGAAATCATAACGAACTAATTGAGAATATAAGAAGGACTACAGCTATTCTAAAAAGAAAAAAATTGGATAGTAAAATGTGAATGGGTTAAGGCACATACAGGTGTTGCAGGCAATGAACTGGCTGATAAAATTGCAAAGGAGGCTACAAAATTAAGTGAGGTTTGTTTCGATAGAATGCTCATCTCACCTTAAAAAAAAACTCAAAGAAGAATCAATTCATGAATGGCAGCAAAAATGGGAACAAACTTCTAAAGGCACACTTACAAAAGAATTCTTTCCAACAGTTGCAGGTAGATTAAAATCCAAAATCACCTTAACACCTAATATGACTACAATACTGACTGGACATGGAAATATTGCTTCGTACTTACACAGACTTAAAATTATACGTAATCCCGAGTGTTCCTGTAAAAGCAGCCCTCAGACTATAGATCATATAATTTTCGTGTGCAGTGAAGTGAAAAATATTAGGCAATTCTTGATTAATAGTGTTAATAGAGACGATAACTGGTCGATTCAAATATCTGTGCTATTAAAAAAGTATTTGAAGGAATTTTCTAAATTTGTTAATGCTCTGAATTTTCAAGCTCTTAGGAAAAACGATGAAGAATATTGTTTGATATTGTTAAGATTAAGTCATCTAGAAATTGAATTATTATAATGTAATTTATTTTGTTCATTTATAAAATGTATTGTAATAATAATAATATTGTATGGCCTCGGGTGCTGGGTGAAAACTTTGTTATTTGACACCCAGAAGGTAGCTTGTATGTCGAATTTCATTGTTCCTGGAAGCACTATGAAAGTCAAGGAGATTAGATATCTAAGCTCCTTGTACACTATAGCGCTTTCTAGTAGAGAAATGAGGAACTTTGTGTTGGCGAAAACTCCCGAGATTAATTTTGCCGTTATGAACACGGCCAACTGAGTTAATATGGGCTCTTTGACATGCCAACATCGTATGACATACGTGTCGTAAATTTTTGCCGTCTTTCAAAAATCACTTACCACGGCCAGGAGCAAACCTGCAAGCTTGGGGTTTGTAGACCGACACGTTGACCACTCACCCACCGTGGCAAGCTGTAATTTTGAATAAAAGATTGTGATTGTTTAAATTCTTTATTTGATCCTAATAATTTGCACACCTCTGTAATAGTGTCTGAGACTGTACGAATGAGGTAGTTTACTCATGAATCGAAATACGTTACTAAACTGGCATTTGACCAGCGGGTATAGAAAAAGCCTAGGAATGACAGCACTGAAGGTGACAGCTGTTAGAAGCGGGATACGAACTAGGACCTACTGTACAGTAGGCTCTCCAAACAGAAAATCTCAACAGTTGTGGAGCGTGACTTAATGCACTCATCTATGCTGCTGGGTGACAGTCTTGTTCAGTTCAATAGAACTCTCACCTCTTGAGATGCTTGCGGGCTGCTGGCAAGGACTCGCTATTTTCCTTGAGGAGATACTGACGACATCCAACCATAGCGTTCCTGAAGAACTCCACCTCATCTGGATCTTCCTCCATGAACTGGAATTCCTTGTCATCTTCAGGTTTGATACTTTTGCTCACAGCGAATAATCTCTCGTTCTCAAATGTCCAGTCGTTGAAGGTGAAGAAACTCAGACTCAAGGTTGCGTTGAAAATGCGCCTCTGGATCTTCAGCAAACTGGACAACAGAAGACAAATCAACCATTAGGTTAATGCTGGTCCTCTTTTCTGTCCCACTGAAGAAGAAATCTTCAAATACTGTATTTATCGGCAATAACTCGTATACTCAGCAAAAGACTGTGGTTTAGTTTGATACTTACATAGTTTTCCTGCCAGTAATTCCTAACACTCCATCCACTAGAATTGCGGGTATAATGTGGGTGAAGAAGAACAAGAAGTAGAAGAAGAGTTTACTCTCGGTTATGAAACCGAATGGGTAGTACAGAACATGATCAAATGGCACCTCGTCCTTTAGTTCATGAGCCAACTGAATTACTTGTCCCTGGGTAATACGCTTCACGTTGCACGCTGAGCAGTGATATATTGGTAAACCGCTGGTTCTGAAAAATACACAAGTAAGGTTATTTACGAAATCAGAAAAATCTATGAATTATTATTGGTAAATTCTATCTAAATTTAAATAACTCTCCACCTTTCAAATTCCACATCTAAATATTTCGGCAGAGAGAAAATAAGTGCATTCAGCTGTGTATGTATGGAACTTGACTGGTTCATATTAATTATTCCTGGAAAGTGTGGTATTCTAACGTATTAAGCTCAATAATATTAGAATATAATCCAAGAGAAAATATCCCAACCAACTACCTTATTAATATTTTTAATGTATTATAATCTTTTTCTCAGCTTGCTGGATGGCCTATCTGATGAAAAATATTATAGGTTAACATTCTGAAACTAACTATTCTATAGGAAAACTCTTAGAGAATATTTGGTTGAAAAACAAATGCGAGAAGTGTTCCTGAATAAAATAATTTTACCTTCTATTCTGAATATTATTTTGTTGTAATTTGTATTAATTATCTGGATATTCTAACCTATAATTATAATTATATGGTTATCATAAAATGAGTATATGTTTACCATTCACAATTGTAACAAGAAGTTCCATGACGAACTAAAGAGCCTACTTTTCTTAAAATTTAAGATTCATGCCAATGATTAATCTATATGGATCTTTCTAGAATAATGACGAAATTAAGTTGGTAATATCGAAATTTCTAATTAGTTCGAAATACTGTATAGGCCTACCTGGCATAATGTAGCCTAATAGAGAACTACAGTTGGCAGCCCTGGTGACTGAATATATTCTTAATTCCATCCCTTAAGGTACAGAATTCAAAATTTGGTTGAAGTCCAATGGATAGCATGGACGTTACATGCAGTAAAACATTGTATCTAACAGCGCGCGTAAAATCATGTTGGCAACAATGACATACATGTATTGGTCAGAAATAATCTAAAATATATGATCTATTGTTGTGTCAATTTTGAATGAAATCCATTAATTAGTATAGAAGTTACATGCATTTTAAAATTGGACCTATCAGCAGCCTTAGAATCATGTTGGCAGCACTGGCGTAGGCCTATATTAGTTACTCAAAATTAATCTAGAATGCCAGGTACTATACGTGTACAAAGTTTACAGTTATTGACTTGCATAGTTTCTGATATATTGATATTAGGGTAACAAAAATAGAGACAGTATTTATTAACAGTTGGCAGCCCTGGTTACTCTTAAGAATAGGCATAGTCATATCTGTTATGGTACACATAGCACACAAGAAATTTGGTTGAAATCCATATGATAGTATCGAAGTTACATGTATTTAAAGTTGGAACTCTCAGCAGGCTTAGAATCATGTAGGTAGCATTGACGTATATAAGTTACTCCAAATTAATATGGAATGTCAGGTACTATACGTGTGCATAGTTTAAAGCTGTCGGCTTGCATATTTTCTGATATCTGGGTATTTGGATTTAAAAATTGAGAGCATTTATTAACAGTTGGCAGCCCTGGAGGCTCTTAACAATACGCTCACTCATATCTGTATATGTACACATAGCACATACGAAATTTAGTTGAATTCCAATTGATAGTGTAGAAGTTATATGCATTTAAAAATTGGGCCTAGCAGCAGGCTTATAATCATTTTGGCAACACTGCCATGTATGGCCTCCTGGAAATTAAACTGCAATATTATTATCTATTGTGCCCAATTAGACACAGCAGTCTGGCATCGAACTCGGGTCTTATCAAAGAAGACCAGGCCCATGATTCTGCCCAGAATCGAATCATTGATCTCTGAGGGGGAACAGCTACAGGGAACCCGAAGAGCAATGAGTTATATCTGCATATAATCATAATCGCAGGATTTCACGGCTAGAACGGGAATATCATAGCTTTTTAAGGTGGATAATTGCAAGATTAATGCAGGCCTATGTACGTTTTAGAAGCCCAAATTCATGAAAGCAAACCAGCTTGACAGTTGACAAATCGGAGCTAGCGAAGGGGCGTATTTAAGTGACGCCAGGGAACTCATTTTCGTCTGGACCACAGGGACAGCTCAAGATTAATGACTCTGGGATCCACCAGTTCACAAGGCCTGAGAGTAGCGAGGGGGCAGCCACCCATGGAAATTAATTGATTACAGCCAATTGGAGCATTGAAATGAAATAAAATTTACACCCAGGTGAATATATTCTAGGAAAGATAATTTATGAGTGTTCTCACGCCTAAATTAAAGCCTACATCTATAAATGAGCCTCTGAACACACTGCTTCCGCTCGGGAGGAAGGTTTTGGAGACCAGCAGAAGGGGAAGTACCAGGATAGCGTTATGACGCCATGGTAGAAGGCAATTAATTGTAATTAATTGGCCGAAGCGATCGCTTGCACGCGAGTGATTTTGGAACCTCCACACCTAGACAAAAGAGGATCATACTTCACTTTGGCTGGAAATGTATTATTCCAGGAAGGGAGTCGGTCCTGAGTGTCCAGTGGACTATGTTTCACAAGAAAGCTTTATATAGGGGGAAGCTTCGCAGGGAAGTTAGTTCGTCTTCAATTCGTCTTGACTCAACACGTAAACTAACAAGCTGCCAGATCACGCAAGAAAGTGCGCGAATTTATAAAGTATCGACGCTCAAGTATACTTGGAGAACAATGGAAGCACACCATGCAGCTTCACAATAGTAATTATGCATCGTGTAAGATTTAGTCTACAGCAGATATTTAACCAAGAACATACGCAAGTATAAATTCTATAAAGCGTAGGGATAATTTAGGATGTTTATAGACAGTGAACATACCAGGAGGTGTTGAATAGTTAAAAATGACACATTATTGTCAGGATCACTACAGTTATGGGAGCCTGGAAGGCGTCACAAATAGTCGTGACAGAGGACTGATCAGAATTGCAGTAGAGGTGATATGAACTGTAGGTGACGGGAATCGAACGCACGCACACGCAGGACAGACTTTCATGGAGACCAGCGGTTGTCAGAAGTTAGCTGCATCGCATCTCTGAGGTCAGGCGTTAATAGGAGTCCAATTAAGGATCCACATGTGAAATAGTGCGGGAATTGTATATAAGTTAAATTACAGTGATTTTTCAAAGTGTTTATGTGTATGGTAAAATAATATGTATTGTGTCTAAGTGAGAAAAGCCACTGATGAAAATATGATTATCATGTGTGAAGTGTATACCATGTGTCGTGTGACAAATATCATAATGGCTTAAGCTAAGCATTATGGTAGGTTCGAGGCTGGTGTGCTGGATTAACCCAGCAAAAATGAAAAGTGAGTACAAATTTAATATGTTGATATGATTAAATAGTTCACCAAACAACGAAGCATCACTCTAAGACTAAGATTAACATTCATTATGTACGAGCTTACATCCCTCGTATTTTGGTAAAATATGGCTTGGAGGATGATTTGTTTACGGCCATTTAGGCCTAAGATATTGATGAAAGTAACGGTAACGTTAAATAATAATACTAATAATAATAATCTGGGGTCGGTAACAGTAATAAATAAAATAAATAGGCATGTCAGGCCTAGAGTACGTGCAAAGTGTGTCATGTCTAACGTAAAAATTCTGTATTATTGTAAACAGTAAGAAAGTAACATAAAATATATCGAGATAATGAGAGTTTTTCAGTGTCATTGAATTGTTGAATGAATGTTTAATATGGTAAATTCTACAGGGTTGTATTTGAGAACCATTAAGGTAGTTAATGTAAGCCAGTGAACTTATGCTTGTTTTGGGAGCTACATAAGGCTTTGGCTTAAGATTAATTGCAGAGAGGGCGTGAGTGCTTTAATAATTGAGTCATCTATGAGAAGTATTGTTTGAGCCGCGTACAGCGAGCAAGTAACGTAGAATCAAGAGATTTACGTCAATAAAGTTGCGGGGATCATCCAAACATAGCTTGCGCGTTAGGCGAAAAGTCGGCTAATCTACGAGATAGTATCGCCTTGGAGCATACTTGTATTATTTGCAGCGAGGTGGGACGGAGGCTGTCTGTATCGACCGCTTGCACAATTGTTGCCAGCAGGGATAACTGTTCGAGACCCTGTGTGAGCCCATGTATTAATTGATCTGCCCTTAGAGGTAAGACTAATGGTTCGTCGTATAGGAAACGCCGATTTCCTTATTATAGGCAGCTGCACCGGTGAGAGAACTTGGATACTCACTTGAGATGCGCGCCAGTAGCCACTAATGTCGCCACAGAACGGCAAAGCTATCCATGATCCATCCCCTGCCATGAATATTAATTAGGAGCCGAGTTGAGCCCATTATACTCTAAATGTAGGTAATAAATAATTAGAATGACTCAATTACTAGGGACAACACTCAGGGTACCTCCAGCATACTACACCAGTAAACAAACTTGACCTTGTGAGAAGCCAGATGGGGTGGTAGCAGGCCACTAGACCGGCGGCCATCTTTCTCAGTCAGCCGAAACTAATTTATTGTCCGCTTGGAAAGGAGGTCCGTTGACCTGATCCTTTTATTTTAAAAGCGTAGTGGGACACTGAAGAATCTCGATATTTCGAAAAGTAATTAAGATACGATTGATGTGATGATGGCAATTGAATTAAATGCTTTATTTCCACACACATACCATGTTGGATCGCTGTGATCGGATAATATTTGGCCAAGTTATTCTCTGAGGAGGAATACTGCACCAAATAAATATAGGCATCTTTGTAAAGTGTATTTTGCCCAGTTTACACTAATTTATTCATACGGGTAGAGTAATTTCAATGACATGACACGTTTGTAACGATAATGTTTTGACCAGACCCAGAAAATCGTTGTATGGTGAAGCTATAAACATTTCTATCCATGTGTATATTGGAAGGGAAAACGTACCACTTCAGCGTTTCAAATTGACGGGAAAAAAAGTCCTCTCGGCACGCCGGAAGGCGGAGGAAGATTTCACCGGACAAACTTGGGGATAGGCGAAAATAGGCAGAATATGCAGATTTTCGTAGAAGGATCAGACCTCATTTAATGCGAGAAGGTATTTTATAATTGGAGCTTAATTAACTTTGTTTTTCGTCATTTTATGCTTATTTTAAACATTTTATTGTCTTATGGGAACGGTAACCTTCTTGTCATTTGGGGTCCATTTTTATACTTGTGGTCACACTGTCCTTATGCTAGGTTTCGACACTGATGTGCAACTATGTAACGGTCTGTTACTTCTTCACGCAAAATTATATCTACCGCAGAGATTTTGGTTGGTTCCTCAGTTTAGGGGCTGCGACAACGCGGTCATGTAACCCCGTGTACTTTGGGATGGCTGTATTAGTCTGTAATTCAGGTAAGGACTGCAGACGGTCAATTTCAAGCAGTAGTTACTAATGTTGCTACCAGGTACTACCGTCAACGACACCTAGCTGTGAACTTGGCTACTAGATGCCACCGCAACCAGCAACTCGCAACGAACGTTGGAACTTCCCCTCCAAAGGAAAGCATACTGAGGGATTTTTGGCGCTCTTAGAAAATCCGACGACTTCGGCCGGCTTTGAACTCGCGACCTTGGGCATAAACATTCAGCATGCTACCAGTTACGTCACCGAAGCCGCTTCACACTTAGATGGAAATCTGAATCTGATCTCGTGCAAGTGCGTTATCTTGGCAACGTCTGATGGCTCATCCCTCATCAATTTAGTAGTGTTGCCATGGCAACCACTGATAGGTCTTGGCATTTTCTTATAATTCCGAAATTATTTTTCTCATCCCTTGGCATAATGGTGGGTTATATCAAAAATTCTTTCAGACAAAAGTTTTAGGTAATTATTATGGGAATATTGTCCATTTTGTACGGTTTTGATATTGTGCCTATTAAGAGAGATATGATTAATGTTTCCCGAAAAACCCACTTTTTCCCACCCCTTTGGTCAATGGTTGGTGCTATAAAAAAAACTCTTCAAACATACATTTTTGGGCTTTATCCGACACATAGTATGAATGTTGAACGGATTCGATATTTCACATATTAAGAGAGTTATAGCAATATTTCACTTTTTCGAAAAAAAAGCCCCCCATTTTCACCCCCCAACGACCGATTTAGCCCAGTAACGAACTCGACCGAGATTTTATAGGTATACGTATTCGGTAAAAAATTCAAAGTGATTGGTACAAAATTACGGCAGTTATCGTGTCCACAATAAACTGATATACATATACATACATAAATTATATATAACTTTTGAACTGACGGTGGTTTTGGGGCCTGGGGATGTGAAACGTGAAGATATGTCGAAATTTTCCGGAAGTCGAAACATGGTACCCATTGCAATAGTTAGCTTTCTAACGAAATCTACCTCTGGTTGGTTCCTCAGTTTAGGGGCTGCGACAACGCGGTCATCTAACCCCGTGTACTTTGGGTGAGTGTAGAATCTGTCTGATACACGGTGTGAATTGTAATGGCTGTATTAGTCTTAATTCATGTAAGTACTGCAGACGGTCAATTTCAAGCAGTAGTTCCTAATGTTGCTACCAGGTACAACCGTCAACGACACCTAGCTGTGAACTTGGCTACTAGATGCCACCCCAACCATCAACTCGCAACGAACGTTGGAACTTCCCCTCCAAAGGAAAGCATACTGAGGGATTCTAGTGCTCTTAGAAAATCCGACGACTTCGGCCGGCTTTGAAACCGCGACATTGGGCATAGACATTCAGCATGCTACCAGTTACGTCACCGAAGCCGCTTCCCACTTTATCAGGCGGCTTTGGTGGCGTAGTCGGTAACATGCTGAGCTTCTATGCCCAAGATACCGGGTTCAAACCCGGCCGAAGCCGTCGGATTTTTTAAGAGCGTTAAATATCCCTCAGTATGCCTTCCTTCGGAGGGGAAGTAAAGCCGGCGGTCCCATGTCATAGATTTATGGCATGTTAAAGATCCTTCCACTAATTGCACCTGTGTGAAGCTAAATTGGATAGGTTAAGAATGTATACAACGCTCTTAGGTTTCTATGTTCGTTGCCAAGAGCCGACTGCGGCGGCGTCTAGTAGCTCAGTTCTGAACTTGGCCTCGTAGTCGTTGACAGTGGCGCTTGGCGGCAAAAGTAGGAACTATCTGAAAAATTGTTAGTTGCAGTACTTAAATTAACAAACAGATAACACACACTAATACAGTCATCACAATTAACACCGGTTATCAGACAGATTCTACACACACCCAAAGTACACGGGGCTACATGACCGCGTTGTCGCAGCCCCTAAACTTAAGAACCAACCAACCAACCACTTAATCAGATGGAAATACTGAATCTGATCTCGTGCAAGTGCGTTGTCATGGCAACGTCTGATGGTCCATGCCTCATCAATTTAGTAGTGTTGCCATGGCAACCACTGATAGCTCTTGGCATTTTCTTATAATTCCGAAATCATTTTTCTCGTCCCTTGGCGTAATGGTGGGTCATATCAAAAATTCTTTCAGACAAAAGTTTTAGGTAATTATTAGGGGAATATTGTCCATTTTGTACGGTTTTGATATTGTGCCTATTAAGAGAGATATGATTAATGTTTCCCGAAAAACCCACTTTTTTCCACCCCTTTGGTCAATGGTTGGTGCTATCAAAAATCTTATTTGACATAAATTTTTGGCACTTATCCGACACATATTATGAACTTTGAATGGATTCGATATTGCACGTATTAAGAGAGTTATAGCGAAATTTCACTTTTTCGAAAAAAGCCCCCCATTTTCACCCCCTTCGACCGATTTAGCCCAGTAACGAACTCGACCGAGATTTTATAGGTATACATCTTCGGTAAAAAATTCGAAGTAATTGGTGCAAAATTACGGCAGTTATCGTGTCCACAAGAAACTGATATACATATATATATACATATATATATATATATATATATATATACATAAATTATATATAAACTTTTGAACTGACGGTGGTTTTGGGGTCTGGGGGATGTGAAACGCGAAGATATGTCGAAATTTTCCGGAAGTCGAAACATGGGACCCATTGCAATAGTTAGCTTTCTAATGAAATCTACCTAAAAAGATTACGAGTTGCACGACACAACACTTATCAATTAAGGCATAAGATAATGAATTAATGTTACTGAAAGTAAATGCCCCGTGTAAAACGGATAACTGTTTAATAATTGCAGATTAATGTCATGTAAAGATAAATTGTGATTATTGTGTTGTGATATTCCAGTTTGTGATAAATTGTGCCACGTGAAGAACTATGGACACTCGCAAATGTCAGAGAGTATCAATAATAGGGTGTTTGGAATAGACTTGAGTGCGGTGAAGCACTAATTTTAAGGAGAGACTCACAGATAACTTTGATTTTTGTTGTGGGAGGTAAATGTAAACAATCCTTTGTTTGTGTTTTATGTTGTATAGCCATGATTTTCTATCATTAAATGTTATATGTAGGAATATGTTGTTTCTTTCAAGTAGAGTAGTCACCTGACAGACTCAAATCCTGAGCATGTGATCGTATGGTGGGCATGAATGTCCCATACCTCGAAAGACCGTGAGTTAGCTGGGATACGAACACAAGTTGCATATGATGACGATTGGGTACACAATACGTGTGCCAATTTTGAAATAGCTCCCATGCATACCTTCTAAGATATCCAACATGGAACTCAAATTTCAATTGCGATTTTTCAGCAGTTGGTAGCACTGACATAATTTTCAAATATGGCCGTGAGATATTCCGGGTTTGATCTTTACTCCTACCAAATTTTGTTTCGATTGCTCCAGGCGTTTAGGAGTTGTTAGTGGGGGACACACACACAGCCAGCCAGACAGACAGACAGACACACATCTTGTCGAATTTTCTACTGCTTGGTAATATTTGTTTATTATATTGATTTAGTACTACATTGTGTTTTTTCTGAATGGTACTCTTGTGTATATATTTTTTAGCCTACTTTCGATTTTTGCAAAAAATGAAAGTAGACTTATGAGATCAACACAGGGCGAAAAATGTGTGTCTGTCTAAGTGTGTGTATGTGTGTGTGTGGTCTGTGTGTGTGTGAGTGTGTGTACTCTGAATGTCTGTCCCTTCCTATCAATTCGAACACGGTGAACGCGAATTGAACGAAATTTGGTACAAAGGTAGCACTAGCAAAGGACACCTCAGTGTCATGTTTTATATCGCCGCCATCTTGACAGAAACGTAATGGCGGCCACACAAATGTTCAAAGCTTAAAACAAATTACGACTAACTTAATCATCCGATCTCTACCAAATTTTGCAACAACATACCTTTATGGAGGGAGCATCCTTTGACCAATCTAATAGGTCATTAGCTTAATAGTTTGCGGATGGCGGCCATCTTTGTGTCAAAATCGATTCCCCCTATTAATTCAAACACGGTTAAACCGAATGGAACGAAATTTGGTACAGAGGTAGCACTAGCAAAGGGCACCTCAGTGTCATGTTTTATATCAGCGCCATCTTGACGAAAACGTAATTGCGGCCACCCAAATGTTAAAAGCTAAAATTTAATTACGACCAACCTAATAATCTAGTCTCTACCAAATTTTGCAACAACATATCTTTATGTGGGAAGCATATTCTGACCAAACTGCAAGATCATCCGCCTAATAGTTTGCAGATGGTGGCCAAGTATGTGTGCATTCGATTCCCCCTATCAATTCGAACACGGTGAAACCGAATTGAACGAAATTTGGTACAGAGCACTAGCAAAGGGCACCTCAGTGTCATGTTTTATATCGCCGCCATCTTGACGGAAACGGAATGACGGCCACCCAAATATTAAAAGCTTAAATCAAATTACGACCATCCTAATAATTTGATTTCGACCAGATTTTGCAACAACATGCCTTTTTGTGGAAAGCATCTTATGACTGACTAAAAGGTCATCAGCCCAATAGTTTGCAAATAACGGCCATGTATGTGTGCAAATCCATTCCCCATATCAATTCAAACACGGTGAAACCGAATTGAACGAAATTTGGTACAGAGGTAGCACTAGCAAAGGGCACCTCATATTCATGTTTAATATCCCTATAGCACGTTGTATTTCAATAAGCTACTACAACCAACATTCAATTATACTCCTTCAAAAGGACAAAGAGTTATAACAATACCTATGCATTTAGGAGAAATTAGGCTATATGTTCTTTACTGAACATCTTGTTTACTTACGTAATTCATAAACCTTTAAGAGGGTAGAGGATAAGAGAAGCGGAGGTTGACATAGGAGACGATGGTTAGTTTCAGTGTTGAACGATTTCAAAGTGATAGGTGTAGAAGGAGAACAGACCGCAGTGCTAATTGCAATTAGGGGATCGTGTCGTTGACTTGTTCGCAAACTGATTCTTGCAGACTAGACTGAACGCTGAAAGGCAAAAAGGCAGTCTCAAATGAAAATGTATGTATATGTCCATATGCAGTAACAATGTTTTGTTCTTTAGGTGAAAGCAGATTGAAAATATTGTAATACAGTTGGTTGGTTCCTTAGTTTAGGGGCTGCGACAACGCGGGCATGTAGCCCCGTGTAATTTGGGTGGGTGTAGAATCTGTGTGATAACCGGTGTTAATTGAGATGGCTGTATTAGTGTGTGTTATCTGTTTTTAATTCAAGTCAGGAATGCAGACATTCAATTTACAAGTAGTTCCTACTTTTGCTACCAAACGCCATCCTCAACGACAACTAGTTCTGAACTTGTTTACTAGACGCAACCACAGTCGGTTCCTGGCGACGAACGTTGGAACCTAAAGCGTTCGTCAATTCTAACCTATTATTATTTATTTATCGTTTGGCAATATAATCAATACAACATTTCAGAGTACAAAGAAAATCACTTTAAAATCTACTGTACATTATTTTTAGTATTTACACTATTTACAGTCTCAGAGCATCTTGTAGTCTTGGCAGAAGCTCCCCAAGATGTTCAACATAGCTTTAGCAATATATTGTTGCGGCTTCTAATTTTAGCTGCTGTGCTCTGGAGGTGTTGCTTGCAAGAGAGTGTTCGGTCCAGTAATACTCCAAAGTACTTTGGGAACTTATTATATTTCAAAATCTTCCCCTCAAATTTTACATTGAGTTGGGTATTAGCCAATATAATTTAGTTTCACACAAGTGTAATTAGTGGAAGGTTCTTTTGCATGCCATAAATCTATGACATGGGACCACCAACTTTACTTTCCCTCCGAAGGAAGGCATACTGAGTGATTTTTAACGCTCTTAAGATCATCTGACGACTTCGGCCGGGTTTGAACCCACGACCTTGGGCATAGAAGCTCAGCATGCTACCGACTACGCCACCAAAGCCACCTTCAATACAGTACATACAGTATTTCGGTTAATTATCCTAGACAGCCTTTTCGAAGGAAAGAAAGAATATTCTATTTCATATCTCTAAGAGACTCCTGAAATTAGGGTTATGTCGGGTACTCCAACGTTAGTAGAACATATTGTAATTGTCTCTGTAACAACGCTCCATAAAACTCTACGATATCAGACTCTCGTGATTATATTCCCACATGACAATCTTTGAACATCCTGTATGCAACATAAAATTCTTCATTCTGTATCGGGAGGTCCTATTTGCTACATTCATATCAACATTAGAATCTTCTTTAAAAATTTGATACTTGTGGACATCAGAAGAAATATACTCACCGTTGATAAGTTTCATACCAACTAGACACTATTAGCGCTTTGCAGGCAATGTCCACAGGTATGTAGTCAAGTCGAACAGAATCCTTACAATATGAAGCATGGACGACACCTTTTCCAGCTCCCACGAACAGTCCCATTGGTCCATTGAAGTTATCAATCCAACCAGGCATAGGTTCCTGTATTGTGGAGATCACTAACCAAAAAGAGAACAAATAACACACACATGTGTAAGGTGAATGACAATGAAAACTAGCAATTAAATTACAAAACCAAAAACTTTATGTATGCGCCTACATTATTAAACAAGTAGTTCCGTGAAGAACTATACAGCCTATTTTCATATATCCTGCTCATGTCAATTGCCTCAATCAACACACAAAATTTCAGTTTAATTGATGTAACAGATTCGTAGATATTGAGAACCGTCTAAATATTTCAGATAGTCGCCAGGTTGTATTTTTATTTTTGTACTATTAAATTAAGATTATTGTGTACGTGTGGTATTCAAACTTCAATCGCATGATTAGAACACAAGAAGTAAAAACGAGATTTTAAAATTACGCCCAGTAGCCATCTTGTGATTATGCAAACAATTGAAATACATTAGATGCCAGTGGATCAACATTTGTATAAGCATTTAACGTGCAACGTTTCACGGCACTCGGATAGTTAATTCGCGAGAAACGTCCATTTAAATATTTATACTTCGCGTCGCCGCCATGTTGGATTTGTGCTCACCAGGTTACTGAAAGTCCTATAGGTGAACGTATGTTCATAGTCTCTATGGACATAAAAAAATCAGTTTGGTTGCTATAAAAGATTCATAGATATTGGGAACCGTCTAAATATTTCGGAAGCTCGCCATTTAGGATTGTTATATGTTTAGGCCATAGAGTTATGTACCATTCAAGGACAATTATTGCCTAGATTCATTATTCAAACTTTCAGTTCGATCGCATGATTACGACACAAGAAATAAAAACTTAATTTTAAAATTTCGCACAGCCGCCATCTTGAGGTTATGTAAACAATTGAATTAAATTAGATGGCAGTGCATTACAATCTGCAAAATCATTTACTGTACCACATTTCACTGCGCTCAGAGAGTTAAATCACGAGAAAAGTATATTAAAATATTTCAAATTCGCTTGGTCGCCATGTTCGTTTTGTACTTTACAGATTTATCAAATATACATAGGTAAACTTGTATCAGTACCCTTTATCACCGTACAAAATTGCAGGGTGATATCTGTAATAGTTTCGGAGATATAGAATGTCAGTGAAATATTTCGCACAGCCGCCATTTTGAAGTTATGTAAACAATGAACTAAATTAGACTCCAGTGCATTGCAATGTGTATAAACAATTGCTGTACCAAGTTTCATTACGTTTGGATAGTTAAATCGCGAGAAAAGTCTATTTAAATGTCTCAAATTCGCTTGACCGTCATGTTGGTTTTGTAGTCACCAGGTTTTTGAAAGTCTCATAGGTGAATTTCTAGTAGTGCCCTTTATCACCGTACACAATTTCAGGGCGATATCGGTAATAGTTTCGGAGATATTGAATGCTAGTGAAATATTTCGCATAGCCGCCATGTTGGATTGGTGAGACGTAACAAAATTTAAAGGGCACGGTCGAGGTCGCCGGGAATAGTGCTATGAACTTACCGAGTTTCATTGAAATCGCTCCAGCCGTTTAGATTTTATTAGGGACACACACACACACACACATGCACACACACACGGGCAAAAGGTGATCTCATAAGCCTATTTTTTCAAAATTGAAAATACAATTTTAAGACCAAAACCATTGATAAGGAATCATTGATGGTATGTAAAAGTCTAAATAATAATAGTGTGTATTACATAATTTTTATTCAATCGTTTCTAAATCTAATTATGTAAATTGTAGGTCAAAAATGTGTATAATCGTTTGTATTATTATTTGAATATTTAATATTTGATCACAGTGTTAACTATGATATTTTTGTATTACGCCATGTTCGTATTTATTGGCTTCGAAATCTCATTGGATATTGGTATTTAATTTATAGGTTAAGAAGAGTCATGCAAAATTGTATCAATTGGTGAATTTACTAAATCTACTCCTCTTAATCCACCAAATGTTTATTGGCTAATGTACTAATAATTGAATTTTCATATTTTGAATCAGTGTTTACTATAGTATCTTTCTGAATTTTATTCGTATTGAAATGCAGATATCCATGGATATGGTAGTTTAAGGTCTTCTACAATCCATTGTACACTACTTTTTAAAACGTAAGTGTTATGACACATTATTTAATTCATTTTGTGTCTTATTCCTGGAAAAAATATATCTTTTAAATTTGATTTTTTGTATTTTATTTCTGTGTACTCTAAATCCGTTTAGATATATTTGTTCAGTGCTTTCTTTCTAAAAAAAATTAAGGGGACACTCAGTTGTAGTCGACAAAACATCACTAGCTTGCAATTTTTGGCAATTTGCAGAGTCTGGTTATTACTTTTTGGGCTAACATGTTAAATGAAAGGTTGCATTGGGTTAATTTATTTGTGGTCAACATGTCAAGGTGGTAACTGCACTCAGTATTTCTAATCAATTTAATTTTGAAATTAAGTGAAATAAACATAAGCACTGTGTTTTGGAAAAGGTCATCCGAGAATGGAGGAAGGAAATGAAAAATTCAAGGGTAGAAAATGGCGTAAGGCTAGGGTACAAGTATATGAATCTTACAATCGACTATCTAGCCTTTGCAGATGATCTAGTGATCTTTTCAAATTCCATTGATATGGCAGAAGAACAACTTAACCAGCTGAAAAATCAAGCACTGAAGGCTGGGCTTCAAATCTCCTTTGAGAAGACACAATTCATGACAAATATAAAGTCAGCGCCCAGGGAACTGGAGGTCGGTCAGGGAAAAGTTCAGAAGGCAGAAAAGTTTAAATACCTCGGTGAATGGATAGAGCCTAACCTATCAGAGAATAAAAAGCCTTCATGTCACGCATTAATAAAATGGAAATGGCATACAACCTGACTAAAGACATCTACAATAAGAGATCGATATCCTTAAACGCCAAAATTACATATTACTGCACTGTTATTCGACCAGAGGCTCTGTATGCGGCTGAGACTCTAATAATGAACAAGAGAGGTCTGATGGAAAAACTAGAGGCTAAAGAAAGGAAGATTTTGAGGAAAATCCTGGATCCCATCAAAGAAAACAGCCAGTACAGAAGGTGTCACAACCACGAATTGTACAAGCACGTGGAGAAGATCAGTGACACGATTCGAAAAAGAAGGTTTGCCTTTTATAGCCACGTGACACGAATGAGCCCAGGCAGGATATCAAAACGGATATTGACGTACTTCCAAGATAAGAAAACCAAAGGGGCATGGTTTACGGAAGTTGAGAAAGATCTACGTGAAATGGAAATTTCCCCTCAAGATATCCAGGAGCGTGTTCCACTTCAGGAAAAACTACGTACGCACAAAGGTTTCCTGGAAAAGCCGAAGCTGAAGACAGGGAAGGCTTGGTCCCAAGAGAGAAAAGTACAACACCGAAGACGAATGCGGAATCACTGGGCGGTAGTTAGAGCTCGTAAGAAGAGACAGTTGAACTGACGTGGTCCCTAATTGGCCGAATCGAAGAAAGAAAGAAAGAAAGAAAGAAAGAAAGAAAGAAAGAAAGAAGAAGACTGTGGTAGCGTCTCAGTTTGCTGTCCTGCTTACAGTAAATTCCTCACTGGTAAAAGAGGATGATCACTGTCATCTTCACGCTTCCTCTGCTTGCTTTTCGTGTCTGTCGCCAGATGTCTTCCTTCCAGGAATCTACAGGGTTGAAAATTCTTAGTGGAGGGCCAACTAACTTGATGAACATAAGATTTGCTACTGTGTTCAGATGCAATTATGCTCTTGTTGGAGCCATGATCAAGTTCATTTGTGAGAAGCCTCTTTCACATTCACTTGTTGAAATTGGGGTGCTGTTCATAGTGTTAATAAGGGGCAGGAGCATTTCTACTCAGTAAGATATTCACGGAAACCTCTTAAGATTTGTCTTTCATGGAGCTTAAAACGTTTACACAAGGTTATTATTTCTGCTTCTCCATAAGTTACATCTGAATTTTCCGGCCAAGTGGTAGAGTCCAAAACTGTAGCCAATTCTGGGATTTCAATGTCTTCTGATGTTAGAAGGCGGTTCTCCATACGACTGTCCAGGCTCTCATAGAACTTAAGAGCATCAATATAATTCCTTTTATTTCTTGCTCCTTTTTCGAGATTCACGCCTTTAAACATTAACAGTGCTTCTGCTTCCAAGGCTTCAGTGGAGTGAGGGACATTTTTAGCCTACTTTTCACATTTTGCAAAAATGAGGAAAAAGTAGACTTATGAGATCGATCCGGGAAAATGTGTGTCTGTCTGTCTGTCTGTCTGTCTGTCTGTCTGTCTGTCCGTCTGTCTGTCTGTCAGTCTGTCTGTCCTTCTGTCTGTCTGTCTGGCTGTGTGTGTGTCCCCCCCCGATCAACTCCTAAACGGCTGCAGCAATCGAAACCAAATTTAGTATGAGTAAAGATGTATACCGGAATATCTCACGCCCATATTTGAAAATGATGTCAGTGCTACCAACTGCTGAAAAAACGCACTAGAAATTTCAGCTCCATGTTGGATATCTTGGAAGGTATGCATGGGAGATATTCCAAAATTGGCACACATGCAGATAATACTATTTCAGTTTAATTTCCAGGAGGCCATATATGACAGTGTTGCCAAAATAATTTTAAGCCTTCTGATAGGTCCAATTTTTAAATGCATATATCTTCTACACTATCAATTGGATTTCAACCAAATTTCGTATGTATTATGTGTACAGAAACAGATATGACTGAGCGTATTCTTGGAGCCTACAGGGCTGCCAACTGTTAATAATTGCTCTCTCTATTTTTCATCCAAATACCAATATATCAGAAAGTATGAAAGACGACAGCTTTAAACTATGTACACGTATAGTACCTGACATTTTAGATTAATTTGGAGTAACGTATATACGCCAGTTCTACCAACATGATTCTAAGCCTGCTGATAGCACCAATTTTTAAATACATGTAACTTCTATACTATCAGTTGGATTTCAACCAAATTTCTTATGTGCTATGTGTAACATAATAGATATGACTATAAGTATTGTAAGAGCAATCAGGGCTGCCAACTGTTAAAAAATGCTGTTTATATTTTTTTACCCTAATATATATATATATCAGAAAGTATGCAAGCCAACAGCTGTATAGTTTGCACACGTATAGCACCTGACATTCTAGATTAATTTGGAGTAATTAATATAAGTCAGTGCTGCCAACATGATGTTACGCGTGCTGATAGATCCACTGTCTAACTGCATGCAACGTCCATTGGACTTCAGCCAAATTTATTATTCTGTACCTTAAGAGATGGAACTAAGAATATATTCAGTCATCAGGGCTGCCAACTGTAGTGCTCTATTAGGCTACATCATACCAGGTATATTTCGAACTAATTAGACATTTCGATATTACCAACTTAATTTCGTCATTATTCTAGATAGGTTCATATACTGTGGATTAATCATTGGCATGAAAAGTAGGCTGTATAGTTCTTCACGGAACTTCTTGTTTGACTTTCTTTCAGAAAACACCTTAATTTGCTGGCATATCTTCTTATTGGCCGAATAAATTGTAATGTCACGAGCTTGCAAGTCACCACTAAGTTCTGCCAACTCCTGAAGAGCATCACACATCAATGCAAGGTCTAATATAAATTTGACATTGGTTATACGATTAAGGAGCCCTCCTTACATGACTTGGTCAGTTTAGTCTCTTTTGGGATCATCTTTGGCACGTTTGAAATGTGCCACTAAAACTACGAATCTTTTCCACACAGCTGAGACTGCTCTAAAGCTAGAAGCAGCCCACCTTGTATCTAGGATCCTTTCAATTTTAAGCAGTACGACTTCAAGTTCCTCTGCATGAGTTTTCAATTCCCTGGCATGTTTAGGTGACTGGTGATAAACTGTATACAGTTTAACAAGGAAAGATTTGAAGTGGTTTAAATATGAGGGGAAATCTTTACTCACAACATCACCTACCGAAAGCTCTAGCCTGTGATTGGGACAATTCTAGAACAAAACATTGGGAAACTGTTGCTTTATTAAAGTTTTTACACCCTTCTTCTTTCCTAGCATTACTGCAGCCCCATCAGTTGAGACTGCAACAAGATTCTGTTTCAAAAACTCATCATTGAACCCCAATGCTCCCAAATAAATCTTCAACCAACTAAATATACATTTAACAGTGACATCTTGCAATTCAATAATTCCCAAAAAAAAATGTTTGCTGACTGATCCATTTCTGGAAGTGTTGTCCTCAGGTACACTATCCATGATGACAGCTGACTGAATGTGGTACTTTCATCCATAAGGAGGGCAATTTTACAATTCCCATGCACTCTCACGTTTGCTACCATATTTCTCATTTCTGTCGTGATATGAGAAACAATATTTATGCATGCGTTTGTGGAATGGAGAATGCGGCCCATATTAACACCATTCAACTCCTACTGCACGTCAATTTCAGTTTCAAAATCGTGGAAGGCTTTTTTTTCTTAACTACTTTATATGCTGTTCGAAATACATTGGCAGTTATTTCCTTCTCTTTTTCTAAAGCCTTAGAGCATGGAGTTTCCAAAGTTTTCAGTTTTGCGGTTTTTAGTATTTTAACAGCAGCCTGATGAGCTGAACTCTCTTTTATGTTTAAATATTTTCTTGCGCAGAGAAAGCATTTGCTGAGATTTCTTTTCAGTTTCACCACTCGCGCAAATAGAAACTGAAACCCACTGCTGTGAAATGTTCATCCCTCGTGATGTGCTTTCAGTTTCCAAGTCACCAATTTTTTTTACAAATTTTGCAGCCAAGTTTTTTATTTCTTACCACCAACTATTCGTACTTACTGCAAAATTCCTGCATTTTCTCCAAATCCCAGCATTCGGGAATGTCTTCCGTCCCACTGTTACACTCGGTTGAAAGCTCTTTGTTGAGATCTTCTTTTGCATCACCACGCGACACTGTTGGCGTTTCTCCGTCATTGTTTATGTTCGAAGTATTTACTTTCAGTTTTTTCGATGCCTCGGTGGATGTGAAATAGTTCGTTATTTTCTTCATCCTTCAAAACTAAGCACACGCACCAAAATAACAACACTGTGAAGCTTAAGTGCTTATAAGAACGGGGTTGCCGAGTTGCCGATCGGAATTACTAGCAAAACTACTTCTATTTCAGACCCCGTCGCGAAGGTCATTTCTCACGGAATTGTGAGGGACTTCCCCGGACACAATTCCACATCCACGCGTATCAATTATAAAAGGTTGAAATTCTTACTACAGATGACAGTCAAGAACACAGCGATTGTCAGCGTGTCGTCTGTTTCTATTTTGCATCAAAAGAGGGCACGATGATTCTCATTTCAATGTTCCCACCCCCTTCAAAAATTCGGGAAAACTATGAACTATTTTGTTGTAAGATTACGTGGTTAGCAAGGTCAAGGCTTCTAAAATACATTACTATAAACAGTTTACATTTGAGCTCAACAGATAGCGTACAGACGTAGTCCTCGCGCGGTGCTGTGTGAAGCGTAGTTTATACCTGTACGGCAAACTGCCAGAGCGGTAACTACTTCCGCGCGCACACGGCTACACGCATACGTAAAACCGGCCTGAGTGGTTAAACTGGTTTAAAGGGTACGTGTACCCCCGCGTTCCCCCCTAAAGAGGCATTGTATTTGTTATCATTTACAGTCAAGCTCACCGGTGCTTTGTGATTGTTACATGTAGCAAAGGAAAAATTATGAAAACGTTTATTTCTGTTCATGTAGTGATTTTTATGACAATAAATAAATATGTATGCACAGTATTTATGTATGTACTGTATGTATTTATCCATCTGCAAGCAGGTCATAATGCCCAGATGGAAACTGCTTTGGTGGTGGTGATTGATGCCTTAAGGTGTAAGTTATAACTTACAAAGAGTTATGAAAAGCGAACATCTACAGTGCATAAAATAAAATTCAAACGAGACGTAAACAATGGTTTGAGGGAGAAAGCGATGATGATGAACAAAACCATCATCCTCATAATCACCATCATGAAATATAATTTCTTTAGAACATGAAAGTAACAAACACCGAATTTGTATCTCACTCTTGTCAAACAAAAATCCCTGACACTCATGCACACAATCATGTACCAGTGATAGGGTCAAAACAGAATAAATAAATAAATAAATAAATAAATAAATAAATAAATAAATAAATAAATAAATAAATAAATAAATAAATAAATAAATAAATAAATAAATAAACTTCGAGATACTTGCCGGATTTTTCAAGATCTTTTGAATCCCCCCCCCCCCTTTTTAGATTAGAAATAGCAGACCCACAAGCAAACTCAAACGAGGATGCACCAACAAAATAAGAAATCTGAGATTTCATCAAGAACCTCAAGTACAACAAGACAAGTGGAGAAGGCTCGATAATAGCAGAAATGATGAAATGGGTTGAGCCAGAAATTCTAGAAGACCTTCATAGAATCCTTGGTACAGTCTGGGAAACCGAGAAAATTCCAGAAGAATGGAAAACAGCTCTGATCCATTCGATCCACAAGAAATGGGGTAAGAACGACGTTAACAACTACAGAGGAGTGTCCTTCCTTTCAATTGCTTATAAAATTCTCTGGAAGATTCTTCTAAACAGAATAGAAGATAAGTTGGACAAACAACTAGGCGAATACCAAGATGTGTTAAGAAAAGGTCGCTCCTATGTTGAGCAGATCTCCAGCTTAAAATCAATAATCCGTCATAGAATGCTGAGTAACAAGAGAATTGTGGTATCTTTCATAGACTTTAAAATGGCATTTGATTCAGTGGACTAAGATACCTTGAACAGGATCATAAGGGAATTTGGAACCAAAACCAAACTAGCAAATGTAGTCAAAGAGACCCTAACAAGCACAACTTCCAGGGTGAAGTTCATAGGAGAGCTCTCTCGTCCATTTGAAATTAAGACAGGAGTGAGGCCTATCGCCAATCATATTCAACTGTGTAATAGAGAAGATTGTGAGAATTTGGAACTGGAGTGTGGAGGAATAAACCCAACCTGCCTTGGCAGAAAATCGGTAGGAATTAAAGGCAACTGCCTGGCATTTGCAGATGATTTTGCAGTACTATCGGAAACCACGGGAAGCAACCATACAAATCTCCCTCTTGGAAAAGTTCGTTAACCAAACAGAACGAAGGATCTCAGTTGAAAATACAAAATGTATGACAAATGACAAACATGGACCAAAATTCCTTGACCCGGAGTTAGGAAGGATTGAACGGGTCAAAAAGTACAAATACTTAGGGGAGACTATACAGGAGAATGGGTTAGAAAAAGCAGCTGTTGGAGATCGAATTCTAAAAATGGATAGAGCATATGGATTAACAAAATATATCTACAACAAGAAGTGCATCTCCTGGAATACCAAAATAAGGCATTAAAACACTGACGTAAAAACGGAATGTCTCTTTGCCAGTGAATGCCTCTCGATGAACTATTGCTTCTAAAAACTAGAAGTCCTGGAAAGAAGAATTCTAAGAAAAATCATGGGTGCAGTTCAGACTGAAGACAGATGGAAACAGCGAAGCAACAGAGAAGTCTACCAGAATGTGGAAAGAATCTCAGAGAGTATGTGAAAGAGGAGGCTGACATTCCTCGGACAGAATGAACAAACATAGGTTAACCAAATACATATTCGACTATCTCTGGAAGAAAACCACTCCAACGTGGACTAAGGAAGTTAGGAAAGATTTTGAAAAGTCGAACATCACAGAGTCTAAGATGCTAGAAAGAAGTGAATTTAAGAGCAACGTGAGAAATCTGGAAGGGTTTCAAGATGACGGAATACCTAAGAGAAGTGGACGAACTTGGACAGAAGATCAAAGGAAACAAACCTGTGGCCGCATGAAGGAATATTGGAGACAGGGGAAACGCCAGGCAAAGGCAAAGGAAACGAAATATAGTTGTTGCGTGATCCAAAGTGGTCATCAATTCGTATGGAAAAGAAAGAAAGAAAGAAAGAAAGAAAGAAAGAAAGAAACAAAGATAAAAAGACAAAAACAATCAAAGACAGATCAACAAAAGACTGAGCTCTAAGATGCACGGTCATTGCTCGATTATTGCAGGTTGTAAGCCTAAGAGGAGGAGATTTACTATGAATTCATTTTGGTTGGTTGGTTGGTTCCTTAGTTTAGGGGCTGTGACAATGCGGTCATGTAGCACCGTGTACTTTGGGTGTGTGTAGAATCTGTCTGATAACCGGTGTTAATTGTGATGACTGTATTAGTGTGTGTATCTGTCTTTTTTAATTCAAGTATGGACTGCAACTTTGAATTTTTCAAATAGTTCCTACTTTTGCCGCCAAACGTCACCGTCAACGACTACTAGTCCTAGTTCAGAACTTAGCTACTAGACGCCACCGCAGTCGGCTCTTGGCAACGAACGTAGCAACCTAAAAGAGCGTTGTTTACATTCTTAACCTATACAATTTAGTTTCACACAGGTGTAATTAGTGGAAAGTTCTTTAACAGGCCATAAATCTATGACATGGGACCGCCGGCTTTACTTCCCCTCCGAAAGAGGGCATACTGAGGGATTTTAACGCTCTTAAAAATCCGACGACTTCGGCTGGGTTTGAACCCGTGATCTTGGGCATAGAAGCTCAGCATGCTACCAACTACGCCACTGCTGCCCAAATTGTGTACATTGTGATCAACTTTTCCGCACACAGTGGCAATAAAATTGAATCGTCGAGGTGCTAACATATAGGCTACTGATCAACCTAATGTTAGCCTTCAGAGGAAGTAAGTATCGCAAAATAATAATATTAATAATAATAATAATAATAATAAATATGAAATACTCGTATGGTTAACAAAGCAGTAATTCAGTAGTAAGTTTGGTTGATAATAGCTTTAAAAGAATAATTATAACATATCCTACATCCAATGCACAATAGAAAAGCATTGCTAGCGATTCTTCCAAAACTCGTATGTCACAATACTCTCTTCAAAAAAAAGAAAAGCTTCTGTTTTGAGACCTTTAAGGAAAGAACAACTGCTAAACAAGGTTTCTTGTTTCTCATCAAGGTTTGGAAGTTAAGGAAATATCATATTTTCATGGACTTATTTTGCCTGAAATTTGAAAAATAATTGTGAATGAAGGGACATTTTATTCTGCATATAAATGCATGGTTTGGCCACTTTTATGATTTTGTAATTGTTTGCTCATTTTGGTGATATAAAGTAATATTTTGATTATATTTTGAGCATTTTAGTTGAAATTTTGACTGGTTATCGGGGTGGATTTTCAAACACGGCATTTGCAAATGGTGCAGTAGAATATATGTCTCTGTGTTCCCGGAACAGGCAGAGAGCAGGTTTAGAGGACCTGATTCAGAGAAAAAGCTTTGGTACAGATATCTCATTGAGTAAGATGCCACACCAGAAGACAAATCTATCTCAGAGAAATTAGTAAACAAAGAAACTCCGAATATCTCACGTCCAGTTCGGCCTTGATAGGTCCGCTAGGTATTGTACATGCAGCTCTATTGAATGTGTCTGCTGTATTATCACGTTTTATGTTATCATTGCTCAAATACTTGCGACATATCCCTTAAATGTATAGGTCATTCTTTCCGTTGTTAGGTCATATTCAGCTATTTTTAGGACATACAGTAGAGTATCGATAATCCGGTCGTCAAATACCCGGACCGTCGATAATCCGGATTCAATACATACATATTTATCATTCGTATCTCTTCAGTTGGTCAACACGAATATGCCCAATGAATGGGCGGGGTACAAAGTGTAGATATGTAAACACACTCCTGGAAGAAATTACATATATTCACTATTAATGGGGCAATTTAGGATTACACGTTTCGACCCTCAAGTGGCCATCATCAGAGGTGTTGAGGTTTAAATGTTGCACTAATATAATTACACTACTATTGTAGTAGCTTGTCTTGGGTGTTTCTCATAATACAATTCGCAATTTGAATCTTGTTCTACGCTAGGTTTGTTTTGTCTTAAAGGTTTTGTGAATTACGTGAGTAAAGGTGTATATGCACATGTATACAATTCAGAATAACACAATGTAATAATAAATAAGTCGCCTTAGTGGTGTAGTGGTCAGCGTGCTTAGCTGCCACCCCGGAGGTCCAAGGTTCGATTCCTGGCTCTGCCACGAAATTTGAAAATTGGTATGAGGACTGGAACGGGGTCTACTCAGCCTCGGGTGGTCCAAATGAGTAGAGGGGGTTCGATTCCCACCTCAGCCATCCTCGAAGTGGTTTTCCTTGGTTTCCCACTTCGTCTCCGGGCAAATGCCAGGATGGCACCTACCAAAATGCTACGGCCGCCTCCTTCCCTCTTCCTTGCCTATCTCTCCCAATCTTCCCCTCCCTTCCCATCCCTCATGAGGCCCCTGTTTGCTTTGCAGGTGAGGCCGCCTGGACGAGGTGCTTCTCCCACATCCCCAGTTGTATCACCCAACCAGGTGCTTCAAACTCCAGGACACTGCCCTGGCGGCGCTAATGGTGGGATCCCTCGCTGAGTCCGAGGAAAAAGCCAACCTGGAGGGTAAACCGACTAAAAAATAAATAAATAAAATTAACAAATTTAGCATGCACTACCAAACTCTATTTGTATTGATTACTTAACTTAGTACGGTGTCGCCACACAGTGGTGTTGACTCGTCGCTCGCCTGTAGTGGCTGTCGCTGTCTCTGATTAAAATACAAGTTCATATTAATTAATTGTTTTATTGATCAGCTCCAATTATTTAACCACTAAAGTGAATTATTAACGGTTTTAGCAAGTTTTCTTTTTGTTATGAACTAAAACGAACTTTCTTGGTTATTTTTGAAAATCCGGACATTTTGATAATCCGAACAGGATCCGGTCACAATTAATCCGGATTATCGACGCGCTACTGAATTTGTTTGCACATTTTGAACTATTTTAGGTCTTAAACATGATCAACAACAACAACAACAACAACTGGGTGAGGATATGAGCTGAATGTAGGTATTGTTGTTGTTCAATTTGAGGGGCTTGGACGTCTTTGTCATTTATCCTCGTATACATGGGTGTGTGTAGAATTGTAGAATTTATTTGATAAGCAGTGTCATTGTGATGTAACTCCTGTGAAGACTGGAAAGGAGATGGTCGTGGCCTTACGATTGGAACCAACGCGGTATTTACCTGGAGAATAAGTGGAAATCCACGGAAAAACCCCTTCCAGGGTGCCTGAGTTAGGTATCGAACCCACCTCAGTTTTGCCTCACGAGGCTGGGTGTACCGCGTTCCGCGCTAGTCCAAAGAACCAGAATTCAATTTCTTGGCAGAGCCGGGAATCAAACCCGGACCTCTGGGGTGCCAGCTAAGAATGATAGCTGCTACACCACGAGGTAGTCAAAGAGATGTACAGGAAGAGAGATGTACAGCATTATTGAGAAATAAAAATAATTATGTTGAATTTACTTACCAATTGACGGGCGAACAATGACGACAGGGATTTTATCCTGATAGTCATTAATGATCTGTTCAGCCAGAGCCTTGGCAAATGTGTAAGTGTTGGGTTGATTTCCCATTAGCCTGTGAAGAAGAGAACCTTATTCATTCACAGAAAATAAGCATGTGTTTATATCTACAGTAAATGAACACCAATTGGTGTTTAATACATTTATTGCACCTTAGGACCGTTTCCACCAACTCTTTATTAACCATTAGTTAGTTAATAATAATGTTATTGGTTTTACGTCCCTTTTAACTAATTAGTTAGTTAATTCCCATTTAACTTAAATACGAGATTTAATGCGTGATTATCTTCGATGCGTTTCATGAGGCCATTCGGGTTCGCAAATACTTAAATAAGATTTACGGCTCTCGCTAATGCGTAGACTCGGTTTCATCTTGGAGAGCATGGCGGACAGAATAAGAAGTGTGTAGCACTGATCGTTGTTTGCGATGCTTCCTTGAGACTTTCTGGAACATAATTATAAAGGAATGGAAATACAGAAGACCTTATTCGTGGCAAAAGCTTAAAATGATATGAACGATACTTTAGAGAGTTGAGTGGTCATATTTGGCCATTTAAAGTAAGTGTTTGTTAGTGGTAAGTTAAGGAGCGTTTCTGTTTGATTATGGACATGCAAAGTGAAATAATTTTTAACGATGAATTAAGAAATAATTGACGTTGGTGAAAACGGCCCTTAGTCAGTAATGAGGACTACAATTTCAAACTAATCCATAACATAACAAGATGTTCAGTAAAGAACATATAGCCTACTTTCTCCTAAATGTATGAGTATAGTTATAACTCGTTGTTATTATCAAAGAGTATAATAGAACTATTCTTTGTTGAAGACCTTATAAACGATTTACCTCTACCAAACGCCACAACCTAGATAAAAACTGCTACCATCATTGAAGAAAGAAAGATAAGAAGTATCTAAAGAATGTTATGGATCTGGAGACATAATCGACCGGACTGGCGGCGTGGCTCAGCGGTAACGTTCTCGCTTGCTGGACCGTATGTTTCAGGTTCGTATCCTGGCGCAGTCAGCTGGCATTTGAGGGTGCACAAATGCGAGGGAGCCGTGTTAGTAGATTTACTGGCACGTTAAAGATCCCCTTCGGGACAAAATTCTGGCACCCCGGCGTCTCTAAAAGCAACAGTAGTTAAAAGGGACGTAAAACCAATAACATTATTATTTTTATTATTATTATTATTATTATTATTTTTATTATTATTATTATTATTACATAATCGGCCTGACGCGGGCAACATCCAACTTTGAGTTGAGGCATGTCTTTACACGTCTGGCTGCGTATGACTTTCACAACCCGAATTGAATTAACAAATCTTTCCATGACCCTACAGAGACGTGTGTGTACCAACTATGTGGATATTTTCGATTGCTATTTGGCTGAAATAGAAGTATTAATTAATATCCTGAACTAGCACCAACGGTAGAGTACAGATACTATGTGAAATCGTTTTGTTCTTTACATCAATTAACATTTTCAAATAACGCACAATGGGCTGTTACAAACCCTTTAAAATAGAAAGTAAAAATGTATCGTAGTATCATCTTGTAATTCTTCAAATTCGATGCGCCTAGAATGCAAATGGTATAGTAATCAATGGAGCCCCACGTAGACTAGTCGTGATATCTAGTGGTGAAATATCTAACAATATAATCCTAACAGAGCCAGTGCATTCTAGCGGCCAGAAGAAGAAACTTTTCAATAAAATCTGGTCGGCGTGCAGTTACCTTTTTGGCAGCTAGATGTCTCGAGTAAATCTGCTGGCGAATTATGTTTTAATTAAATATATATTTTACACCATAATATGCACAATATAACGCTTAATTTTAAAACATCTGAGTCATTACAAAACAATAAACATATAAAATTTCAAGCAAAATAACTAGCTCTGATCGGGTTTGAACCATAGGCATTTGAGCGATAGGCTAACTCTCTACCACTGAGCTAATTGTGTCAACGAATATCGTTCTATATAAAATGACTTACATAAAACTTGTTAGCAAATAGTGATTTATACTAAACGATTTCATCACTGGAGTATATTATTTATATATAAAGCATTTCATACAAAGTTTATTTATTTTATATCAGTACGCTATATTGCTTGCAATACTCAAATTAGTGAAATATAAGTCAGGCACAAGATATCCACTGCCATCTTGTCTTATTAGTGAATCGGGTCAGCTTTTTAAAATCACGTCTGCACTATAGTATTACAAAATAAACTTTTAATTTCGAACGTGCCTCTTCCTTTAGAACAGTTAAAACGATTCTCGGCTCGATAATCGGAACTGGTGGGTCCCATGATATGGATTATAAAGTTTGCATAATTCGCACGGCCGCCATCCTGAAATGGTATGGCGGACGACCTTGTAGTTTGGTCACAAGACGCATCCTATACGAAGGTATGTTGTTACCAAATTTGGTAGAGATCGGATGATTTGGTTAGTCGTTATTTGATTTTACGTTTTGAACGTTTGAGTGGCCGCCATTCAGTTTTAGTAAAGATGGCGGCGATATAAAACTTGACACTGAGGTGTCCTTTGCTAGTGCTACCTTTGTACCAAATTTCGTTCAATTCGCATTCACCGTGTTCGAATTGATAGGGGGGGACAGACATTCAGAGTACACACACTCACACACACACAGACACACACACACACAGACACACTCACAGACTCACACACACACACATACACACACACAGACAGACACACTTTTTTCGCCCTGTGTTGATCTCATAAGTCTACTTTCATTTTTTGCAAAAATCGAAAGTAGGCTAAAAATGATGATATTTCGATAAGAAGACTATCATTGGTTACGTACGACACAGCAATATTTTCTTTCAAGAATTTTTATTTTATTTCGGATCACTTGAAAATTTCCATTGGAAAAGGACATAATAGTACATTATGCAACGAACCTATAATGCCAATAATTAAGACACAAGTATGTTTATAAAACGAGCGTATGCGAGTTTTATAATTTCCATACGAGTGTCTTAATTACCATTATAGGCGAGTTGCATACAACTGTTTATGTTCGACGATAATTATAATAACTATTTTATGTTCGAACAAAAATATTCATAAATATCTGTCGAGATTTCTCCAGTTTTATGTACTGAACAGAGCGCATGAGACGCAGGGAATGCCTTGTATTTGACCATGGCCACCTCGATTACTCTACTATGACACTAGGCAAGGCAGTGTGATTTACATTAGAAGGCCGTGGAACTCAGCGCATCTACTTATCTTATTGGTCAAACAACTGTTTCTTGGGCTCTGATTGGTGGAAGAAACTGTTTCATAATGAAAAATAGTGTTATAATGAGCCTCATTATACTACAGTTTTCGGACAGATAATAGTCAGGGTCGAACATAAATTATATTATCTAATTACACGTACTACAAAAACCAAACCCTCGTGACGCAACAGCTCATGAAGGGCCTAGGCCGATAAAGCGACCGCTGCCCAGCAATCTTGCCTGCGGATTATGGGGTGACGCGTGGTGAACGTGTTGGGTTCCCTCAGTCATTAATCTGGGTCCCCGTGACCAGGGCGCTGCCTCACTGTCAGATAACTACTCAATTGTCCTCTCGAGTTTGAGTGCACCCCGTTCCATACACGCATCACACCACGTGCAAATAATTATGGACTAATATCCTAGTTAACTGTTGTGCTGTTAGTGGTAAGACAAGTCCTTGTTAAAATGTGCCTGAAAGTAACGCAGTTTACAATGTGGCTCTGGGGTTTGACACAACTTCTATAAATTATACATATTTGAAGCAGTATTTGCAGTTGAAGATTACAAAACACCAACCCTTCTCACAGCCCTCCGAAAGAGAACCTATACAACTTGAACCAGCAGAAGATACTGCAGTCAGCCCCTATTTAAGGAAGTCCAAATGGTTCACCCCTTATAACATAATAACCACCACCGATTCCTCTTACTTTTGCGTGAGAATTCGAAGCTGGAATGGGTCACATGTCTCCACCATCTGAATGCTCGTCCTCCAGTCCATAGGTGGGTCATATAATCGTTCATATACCACCGGGTCTGCTGTGTTACAGTAAGAAGTTGACACATGTAACATTATCTGCAAACAGTTTGAAGAAGAAAAGAAAACAACATTGCAGAAAGTGAATTTTTGTTAAAAATATTGACCATTTTGGAAGATATGAAAATGTAAAAGAAACATTCTTATCACTGTCTATGATTAAGAGAAACTAATCCAATGAATGTTAACTTGTTCAGCCTTGTCAATACATTAACCCCTGAGTGCATAAGCTGGGCCTCCAAGGCTCGGGGAGTGATTTACTAATCATGTATGGTAAAAGTGTTCGGACATCTAGTGTGAAATTCCCAATATTCCTCTCACATTTAAGGAGAAAAGCAGTAATAGAACCAAGCATCCATTATTGCTTATAGTTTACAAACAATGTAGCTTTATGGTAATTTACCACACATTTACATGCCGTCTAATGTTTTAAAATTGTTTTAAAATTAAATCTCAGAGCCCGCTGATGAGCCAGCTTGGTGTCCTAGGCAAAACCCCACACTAGACACGGCACAAACCTAGAAATCTTGCTGAGTTTTAATTCACCGGCCGTGAAAGCCAATATATCATCTTTTTGGAAGCCTTCATAGGGAGGTTATAGCTGCTTGAGCTTTTAGTTCTGGCAGTAAAGAGGCGCAGGTGCGCTTCATAAAAAGGGAGGTAGCGCGCAGTTCGCTACTCCTGTGGGGGTCCGGGCGGGAACGCGAAGAGCCCGCTGATGAGCCAGCTTGGTGTCCTAGGCGAAACCCCACACTTACACGGCACGAACCTAGAAAATTTGCTGAGTTTTAATTCATTGGCCATGAAAGCGAATATAACATCTTCTCGGAAGCCTTCATAGGGAGGTAATGGCTGCTTGAGCGTTTTGTTCTCGCAGTAAAGAGGCGCAGGCGCGCTTCATGAGGAATATGGGGAGTTTCACAGATTGTGCCAGGAACTGTTCTCGTTTGAAGACGGGTTCTTCGTGTATTTTCGAATGTCTCGAGAACAATTTGAGACATTACGTATGCTCCTAGAACCAACCATTTCCAAGCAAACCACAAACTGGAGGAGACCCATTTGTGCGTAGGAAAGGCTAGCCATCTGTTTTAGGCAAGTAATAATGAACCATAATAACTATTCTTCGCACTTATTTATCTTTCAAATAAAACATTATACTTATTATCAATTAATTTTTCGGTATCTTCTGCCATGTTTTCTGTTTTGTACACTACTATACGTTAACATGACTGAAACTACACAAATGACGCTGTTTGACAGAGCGCTAATACGACTCAGCTCGTATCCGAAAACAAATTTCTTTTTCCATTATTCATGATGAATATCATCATCATCATCATCATCATCATCTTGTACAGTTTCCAGCCCCAGGCTGGGTCTGTTTGGAACATAAGCCTCGCCACTTAGTCCTTTCTTCCCACCACCTCTCCGCTGTCACTCTAGTCCAGTCCTCGCCTCTTTTCTTGACACATTCCTCCACTCCTTTCAGCCATCTATCTCTTGGTCTTCCCCTTGGTCGTTTCTTCTTCTGCATCTGCATCTCATGTATCCTCTTGGGAATCTTCTTCTCTTCCATTCTCTTTAAGTGTCCATACCACCTTAGTCTTGATATCTCAATCCTACCATGCAAGGGCTCCTCTTTCACTATTTCTCTGACCTATTAATTCCTTACCCTATCTCTTCTTGTTACTACGATCCTACTTCATAGGAACTTCATTTCACTTGCCTGTATTCTGCTTATGTCTCTTTCTTCATTATCCACGTTTCTGATGCATAGGTCAGTAGCGGGATATAGTAGTGTTCTGTATAACACTTCCTTGCTTTTCTGTGCGACATCTTTATTCCACACTAAGCTCCTAATGCTTCTCAGAAATGCTTCTGCCTGTCTGCCACATTCCATAATCTTGTCAATTCTCCCATTTTCCTCCACTATACTTGCCAAGTACTTGAGACTTTCCACCTTCTTCAGCTGTCCACCTCCAAGTGTTATCCCACTCACTGGTCTATCATTTTTCCTGGTCGATAACACGATCTCACATGATGAATATCAATAAATATAAAACAAAAACAAGATGTTCAGTAAAGAACATATAGCCTACTTTCCCCTATATGCATGGGTATTGTTATGAATCTTTGTCCTTTTCAAGGAGTATAATTGAATGTTGGTTGTAGTAGCTTGTTGAAATACAACGTGCTACACGGATATTAAACATGACTATGAGGTGCCCTTTGCTAGCGCTACCTCTGGAAAAAAAATTCATTCAATTCGGTTTCACCGTGTTTGAATTGATATGGGGAATGGATTTGCACACATACATGGCCGCTATTTGCAAACTATTGGGCTGATGACCTTGTAGTCAGTCATAAGATGCTTTCCACAAAAAGGGATGTTGTTGCAAAATCTGGTAAAGATCAAATGATTAGGATGGTCGTAATTTATTTAAGCTTTTAACATTTGGGTGGCCGTCATTACGTTTCCGTCAAGATGGCGGTGATATAAAACATGACACTGAGGTGACCTTTGCTAGTGCTACCTCTGTACCAAATTTCGTTCAATTCGGTTTCACCGTGTTTGAATTGATAGGGGGAATCGATTTGCACACATACTTGGCCACCATCTGCAAACTATTGGGCTTATATTCTTGCAGTTTGGTCAGAATATGCTTCCCACATAAAGATATGTTGTTGCAAAATTTGGTTGAGACTAGATTATTAGGTTGGTCGTAATTACATTTTAGCTTTGAACATTTGTGTGGCCTCCATTACGTTTCCGTCAAGATGGCGGCGATATAAAACATGACACTGAGGTGACCTTTGCTAGTGCTACCTCTGTACCAAATGTCGTTCCATTCGGTTTCACCGTGTTCGAATTAATAGGGGGAATCGAGTTTGACACAAAGATGGCCGCCATCCACAAACTCTTAGGCTAATGACCTATGAATTTGCTCAAAGGATGCTCCCTCCATAAAGGTATATTGTTGCAAAATTTGGTAGAGATCGGATGATTAGGTTAGTCGTAATTTGATTTAAGCTTTAAACATTTGTGTGGTCGCCATTACTTTTCCGTCAAGATGGTGGCGATATAAAACATGACACTGAGGTGCCCTTTGGTAGTACTACCTCTGTACCAAATTTCGTTCCATTCGGTTTAACCGTGTTTGAATTAATAGGGGGAATCGATTTTCACACAAAGATGGCCGCCAACCGCAAACTATTAGGCTGATGACCTATTAGTTTGGTCAAAGGATGCTCCCCCCATAAAGGTATGTTGTTGCAAAATTTGGTAGAAATCGGATGATGAGGTTAGTCGTAATTTGATTTAAGCTTTGTACATTTGTGTGGCCGCCATTACGTTTCCGTCAAGATGGCGGCGATATAAAACATGACACTGAGGTGTCCTTTGCTAGTGCTATCTTTGTACCAAATGTCGTTCAATTCGCGTTCACCGTGTTCGAATTGTTAGGGGGGGACAGACATTCAGAGTACACACACTCACACACACACATACAAACACACACACAGACAGACACACTTTTTTTTCGCCCTGTGTTGATCTCATAAGTCTACTTTCACTTTTTGCAAAAATCGAAAGTTGGCTAATAACGGAATACAGCCGAAAGAAATCAGAAACCCCTATTAACGTAGAATTGGCAGATGAAAATCTAAAGGAAGTAGGAGGCACCTGTTACTTCAAGAAGCAAAATAACCAATGATGGACGAAGCAAAGAGAATATAAAAAGTAGGTTGCTCAGGCAAGGAAAGCATTTCTACAGAAAATACATTTTTTGACATCAAATATAGGTTTAGGTGTTAAAAAGTCATGTTTGAAAGCCTTTGTCTGGAGCGTCATTCTCTACAGAAGTGAAACTTGACTGTTGGTGAGGCGGAAAAGAGGAGAATAGAAGCGTTTGAAATGTGGTGTTACAGGAGAATTATGAAGATTAGATGGGTAGATAGAATAACGAATGAAGAGATTATAAGACGAGTGGGAGAGGAGAGATGTTGCCAGTGACCGCTAATTGGGAGAAGGACACATACTAAGACATCTAGGAATAGCAAACATAGTTAAGGAGAGAAGGGTTGAGGACAAGAACTGTAGGGGTAAACCAAGGATTGAATGTATTAAAAAAGATTGCAAGATGAGGTAGAAACGATTTGCCCAGGACAGGGAGGCATTGAGGGCTGCATCAAACCAGTCGAAAGACTGAAGACTCCCCTACAACAATATGTCATGCCAGGGGTGTCAACTGTGACTATCTGGTGGTCTGTACCCCCTATGAACAAAGGTTCAGATCTAAGGAATTATGCGCTGTAGGACGTTTGGAATTTGAAATTTTACTCTTCTTTATACGCTTACTCATCATCATCATCATCATCATCATCAAAATCATCAATTTCCTTTTTCCAGCCTAAACCAGGCCGGATAAAATATGACACCCCTCCACTTTACTCTGCCTGTCCACCATCCTTCCTCAACCTCTGAACTCCACTCCAGGTTTCGTTCTTTCACACTGTCTTTCACCAAATCCATCCACCATATTCTAGGTCTTACTCGTCCTCTCCTTCCAGTCATACGTCTCTGCATCACTTGTTTCAGCATTCTTTCATCATTCATCCTTTTCACATGTCCATACCATCTCAATCTGTTCTGCTCCAGCTTATCATTCAGCTTCTGTACATTCACCTCCTTTCGAATGTCTTCATTTCTCACTCTATGTCTCCTGTCTACTGTACCATACTCATCAGGAATTTAATTTCGGTTGCCTATATTCTACTTTCATCTCTCCTCGCCATCGACCATGTTTCTGCTCCACACGGCATCAATGGTAGGTAATAGGTCTTGGACATCACTTCTTTAGCCTTGAGGTGTATGTCTTTATCCTAAATTAAACTCCGAACCTGATGATGCATACTATCATCTCCTAATTCATTGGATCCTTTTAAGCACCCTGTATGTGAAAGCAACAAAGTGCATATTGATAATCAGTCATCGACGAGGAAATGAAGGATACAGACATAAAAAGTGCAAGGACAATCTCCACAAGAGAGGCATATGACCTCGCTTTTCTACCCTTGAAACATTAAAGAAAGCTTTGTGCATAATTTGTCTTGACCGACTGGAAAGCTTTCTTTAATTTTTGAACTAGGCAAAACTGAAAAATGGCATCTAATACTTCAACCCCTTTAACATTCAATCATCATTATCATCATCATCAATCTCCACAACCAGACACACTACCATCTTCAAAGGTGGGCATGATGACGTGGCTGTAATGACAATCTCCGTCGGAAGTTTACAAGTCAACATGTTAGAACGTGAACATAAATGTAGGGAATATAATAAGTTCTGAAGATTAAAAATCCTAAGTCAATATTAATTTGTACTTTTTATAGTACTAGCTTTCTTAGCCTAATTTCGATTTTTGCAAAAAATGAAAGTAGACTTATGAGATCAACACAGGGCGAAAAAAGTGTGTCTGTCTGTGTGTGTGTATGTGTGTGTGTGAGTCTGTGTGTGTGTGTGTATGTGTGTGTGAGTCTGTGTGTGTGTGTGTCTGTGTGTGTGTGAGTGTGTGTACTCTGAATGTCTGTCCCCCCCCCCTATCAATTCGAACACGGTGAATGCGAATTGAACGAAATTTGGTACAAAGGTAGCACTAGCAAAGGACACCTCAGTGTCTTGTTTTATATCGCCGCCATCTTTACTAAAACTGAATGGCGGCCACTCAAACGTTCAAAACGTAAAATCAAATAACGACTAACCAAATCATCCGATCTCTACCAAATTTGGTAACAACATACCTTCGTATGGGATGCGTCTTGTGACCAAACTACAAGGTCGTCCGCCATACCATTTCAGGATGGCGGCCGTGCGAATTATGCAAACTTTATAATCCATATCATGGGACCCACCAGTTCCGATTATCGAGCCGAGAATCATTTTAACTGTTCTAAAGGAAGAGGCACGTTCGAAATTAAAAGTTTATTTTGTAATACTATAGTGCAGACGTGATTTTAAAAAGCTGAGCCGATTCAGTAATAAGACAAGATGGCAGCGGATATCTTGTGCCTGACTTATATTTCACTAATTTGAGTATTGCATGCAATATAGCGTACTGATACAAAATAAATAAACTTTGTATGAAATGCTTTATATATAAATAATATACTCCAGTGATGAAATCGTTTAGTATAAATCATTATTTGCTAACAAGTTCTATGTAAGTCATTTTATATAGAACGATATTCGTTGACACAATTAGCTCAGTGGTAGAGCGTTAGCCTATCGCTCAAATGCCTATGGTTCAAACCCGATCAGAGCTAGTTTTTTTGCTTGAAATGTTATATGTTTATTGTTTTGTAATGACTCAGATGTTTTAAAATTAAGCGTTATATTGTGCATATTATGGTGTAAAATATATATTTCATTAAAACATAATTCGCCAGCAGATTTACTCGAGACATCTAGCTGCCAAAAAGGTAACTGCACGCCGACCTACTTATTAACTTCCAGATTTTATTGAAAAGTTTCTTCTTCTGGCCGCTAGAATGCACTCGCTCTGTTAGGATTATATTGTTCAATATTTCACCACTAGATGTCACGACTAGTCTACGTGGGGCTCCATTGATTACTATACCATTGGCATTCTATGCGCATCGAATTTGAATAATGACAAGATGATACTACGATAAATTTTTACTTTTTATTTTAAAGGGTTTGTAACAGCCTATTTTGCGTTACTTGAAAATGTTATTTGAAGTAAAGAACAAAACGATTTCACATAGTAACTGAATTCAAGCCGATGGTGTTAGTTCAGGTTATTAATTACTACTTTTATTTCAGGCAAATAGCAATCGAAAATATCCACATAGTTTGTATACACACGTCTCTGTAGGGTCATGGAAAGATTTGTTAATTCAATTAGGGTTGTGAAAGCCATGCACAACCAGACGTGTAAAGACATGCCTCAACTCAAAGTTGGATGTTGCCCACGGCAGGTCGTATATGTAATAATAATAATAATAATAATAATAATAATAATAATAATAATAATAATAATAATAATAATAATAATAATAATGTTATTGGTTTTACATCCCTTTTAACTACTGCTGCTTCTAGAGACACCGGGGTGCCGGAATTTTGGCCCGAAGGGGATCTTTAACGTGCCAGTAAATGTACTGACACGGCTCCCTCGCATTTGTGCACCCTCAAATGCCAGCTGACTGCGCCAGGATACGAACCTGCAACCTAGGGCCCAGCAAGCGAGAACGTTACCGCTGAGCCACGCAGCCAGTCCGGTCGATTATGTCTCCAGATCCATAACATTCTTGATATACTTCTTATCTTTCTTTCTTCAATGATGGTAGCAGTTTTTATCTAGGTTGTGGCGTTTGGTAGAGGTAAATCGTTTCTAAGGTCTTCAACAAAGAATAGTTTTATTATACTCTTTGATAATAACAACGAGTTATAACTATACTCATACATTTAGGAGAAAGTAGGCTATATGTTCTTTACTGAACATCTTGTCATTTTAAATGATCTAGTCGACTTCGTCGTTACGTTACGGCGACGTCACGAAATGTACCGAGAATGCACTGAGGTGTGTGACATCATAGTACCGCTTGGTTCATGTGTACTGAGGTCACTGGTGAGCTCTGGAGTCACGAGACGGCAACGACACGGCGAGCGTGACGTCATCCAGCCAGCTCCCTCCTTTCACCGCGCGCTCCAGCTCCCTCATGACTTGTAACTTTCTAGTATTCTGATTGTTTCTTGATCATCTAACATGTCACGATTCTTTGGCTTCGAGCGAAGCGAAGCATTCTAGCATTTTTCGTAGCCATTTTAAAATGATATAAAGTCCAGCCTTTCAGACTGACTGTCTCTTTTTATTATATCTTGGTTACCCCAAACACTCTATATTGCCGTATCTACAATTTGGAATATTTTTTCTCAGCGATAGGCTATCATTCCACAGCTTATTCACGTTTGAACATGATTATACCCATTCATTCTTAACCTAATTTTTTTGGTCTATATAACATACACATCACAGTTCCTTCTTCAAGTTGGTTTTATATCAAGATCTATTTCTTTCGCATTTAACATATTTTTGTAACAGATCTGGTATTTTAAAATTTTAGTGTATGTGTATTTTAGCTTTTAGACGACTAATTTTTAGCCTACTTTCGATTTTTGCAAAAAATGAAAGTAGACTTATGAGATCACTACAGGGAGAAAAAAAAGTGTGTCTGTCTGTGTGTGTGTATGTGTGTGAGTCTGTGTGTGTGTGTGTGTGTATGTGTGTGTGTGAGTGTGTGTACTCTGAATGTCTGTCCCCCCCCTATCAATTCGAACACGGTTAAACCGAATTGAACGAAATTTGGTACAGAGGTAGCACTGGCAAAGGGCACCTCAGTGTCATGTTTTATATTGCCGCCATCTTTACCAAAAGGTAATGGCGGCCACTCAAATGGTCAAAACGTAATAATGCATTACAACCAAACTAATAATCGGATCTTTACCAAATTTGGTAACAACGTTCCTTCATATGAGGCGCGTCTTCTGCCCAAACTACGAGGTCATCAACCGTACCATTTCAGAATGGCGGCCGTGTGAATTATGCAAACTTTATAAACCTTAACATGGGACCCACCAGTTCCGACTATCGAACCAAGAATCGTTTAATCTGTTTGAAACGACGTGGCCCGTTTGAAATTAAAAGTTTATATTTTAATATTATAGTCTAGAAGTGATTTTAAAAAGCTGAGTCATTTTGGTTATTTGACAAGATGGCAGCTGATCTCTCGTTCTGACCTATATTTTATTAATTTCAGTATGTTGCATGCAATATAGGCTAGTGGTAACAAATATACCGTATGAACTTTCTATGAAATGAACTCGGTTTAAAATATACTCCAGTAAAGAAATCGTTTAGTCCAAGTCATGATTTGCTATAACGTGGTATATGTATTGGTTCCTAATGATCAATTACAGTGTGCACGATTGGCTGCGTGGTCAGCGCGTTAGTCTTTCACCAGGCTGGCCGTGGTTCAAATTCTATCAGAGTTGGACTTTTTTCTTGATTTTTTTTATATTTATTATTTCTTGAGTACTGAGACGTTATAAAATAAAGCATTATATGGTGCATTTTGAAATGGAAAATGTATATTTAATTAAAACAACATTCACCACCGGAGTGACATCTAAGAGTAATTACTTGAACTATGTTATTGGTAACCACAGCCTTCTAGATGAGAGCTATGCTCTCTACCGGCCAGTTAGTGAACCCATGTCTACAGTATAATTGCGAAGGTTATTATTTTTGCCGATAGAGGGTACACATCCCCAAGATAAGGCGCGATTATCACGGCATCATCAAGCAGTACCAGTACATTGCCTACGTCACAGAAGGGTTTGGTTTACGCGCCATGGCCTGTCTTTCTCGTTAGCCGCGCGCGATTACAAATTAGCTGTGTAATAGTTATATTAAATATGTTTCTCCCAGTGATACGTTTAGAGCAACTAGTTGAAATTATTGTAAGTAGTCGGTGTTAATAAACTGAATACCTACGTTGTTTGGAGTGTTTACTGATGAAATTGCAAAATGCTGGGGTAAATTATTTGAACGCCACTCCTCAAATGCAGTGTGCCAATTTGCACTTCGAATTGGAAGAAATTAGGAGACAAAGAGTTATAACTATACCCATACATTTAGGAGAAAGTAGGCTATATGTTCTTTCCTGAACATCTTGTTTAGAAATAGTTTTGAGAGCAACCTTCTTTTATGGTAAAATTTTTCATGTACTGCAAGTCTTGCTTTTCTATTCATATTATTATTTGCGCTGAGGACCGGTACAATAATAGTACAATATTGGCTTACGGTTTATAATCTTCAGAACGTATTATACTTCATCAATAAGGAACAGATATAAAACATTCATTTTGGTTCCGTATTGATATACTAATAACGTTTTAATGGGCTAGGGTTCCGCCTGAATCCAAAATTTATTCAAAATTATGACTATGTGGTCAGTAGAAAATGGTAAGGTACATGTTTCGAGGACAATACACATTTTGTCCACTTCATCAGCCAAAATTGATCATTAAAAGAGAATATTATTAGAATAGCGTAGCACTGATATGTCAATATTCATTGACGTAATATGGTGCACCATATAGATATAGAAATATTCGGGTATTTGAAGTGATAAAAGGCACAATACACGAAAAAACACTTAATCAGGGTCAAACCAATGTAATGTTATCGACGTTAACTAAATTAAATATGCGGAATGCTTTTTATGGTCTGCAACCGTCATTGAGACGTATAAGCAATCAGATCCGACATAAACATTCGTTCTAACCTCATGCTAATTGGAAACCCGCTCCTACTACTTCGTATATCCTTTACACCTGTCAAACTTGATAATGGCTTTCACATCTCTTCAGCAAGGCATCTTCATTGGTTTTCAACACAATGGTGATGTATTAAAATACCATATTAATATTACCATCACTCTACCAATTGATTCACAACGGAACTGTGTATGCATCAACTACTGATAACTTATACTTCTTCAGTGACGGTTGCAGACCATGAAGAAGCATTCCGCATATTTATTTTAGTTGATGTCGATAACACTTCATTGGATTGACCCTGTTTAAGTGTTTTTCGTGTATTGAGCCTTTATCACTTCAAATACCCTAATCTTTCTATATCTATATGGTGCACCATATTAGTTTCAATGAAAATTGATATTTCAGTGCTACACTATTCAAATAATATTATCTTTTAATGATTAATATTGACTGATGAAGGGGACAAAAATGTCTATTAGTCCTCGAAACATGTACCATTTCGAATGATCACATAAGTGATCATTTTCAATAAAAGTATTGATTCAAGCGGAACCCTAGCCCATTGAAACGTTAATAAGGAACAGTGGGAACATGTCACATTGTAGGGAATATGATAAGAAACCAGCATTTTCAAAAAGAAGGTCATGTCGGTACGGAAAAACCACAAGAAAGTAGAGGAACTAAATTAAATAATTAAACTAAAATAAAAGGATCCAATGATTTAGGATTTGATAGTAGGCTATGCATCATCAGGTTCGGAGTTAAATTTGTGATAAAGACATACCTCTGAAGGCTAAAGAAGAGTTTTAAAACTCACCAATTCTTCTAGGTTTGTGCCGTGTCTTGTGTGGGGTTTCGCCTAGGACACCAAGCTGGATCATCAGTGGACTCTTGGTGTCCCCGCCCGGACTCGCTGATGAGCCAGCTTGGTGTCCTAGGCGAAACCCCACACAAGACACGGCACAAACCTAGAAGAATTGCTGAGTTTTAATTCATTGGCCGTGAAAGCCAATATACCATCTATTTGGAAGCCTTCATAGGGAGGTTGAGGCTGCTTGAGCTTTTGGTTCTCACAGTCAAGTAGTGCAGTTGCACTCTATATAAAGGGAGGTAGCGCGCAGTTCATTACTGCTGTCGGGGTCCGGACGGGGACACCAAGAGCCCGCTGATGAGCCAGCTTGGTGTTCTAGGTGAAACCCCACACAAGACACGGCAAAAACCTAGGAGAATTGCTGAGTTTTAATTCACTGGCCGTGAATGCCAATGTACCATGTCTTTTTTTTTAAGAAGTGATGTCTAGGTCCTACCAATAAGATAGGAGGAACTAAATTGGAACAGGTGAAATATTCTAAGTCCTTAGGCTGTGTATTATCTCAGGATGGTAGTATGGGGAAAGAAATATAGTCGATGTGTAGAAAAACCAATGCAATGCGTTCTCACTTGCGATCTACTGTATTCTGCAAGAAGTTAATGAAGCGACAAAACTCTCCCTACATCGCTTAGTATTTTAGACCGAACTTGCTTACTGGAAGCTAGAGGTAACTTATATGACGGTAGCACGTTTGATTGCTAGGACAAATAGATGGGAGCAATAGCAGGAAGGCACTTGTAATGAAGATATGAAGACGAACAAGTTCGAGATGAAAACACTGTTCGTATGAGCCGACTCAGATGGAAGCGTCACGTGATGACAGGTTAGATTGGCTGTAGATGGTGAGAGATGTAGATGTAGACCTAGGAAGCGGTGGTTAAAATCAGTATGGGATGATTTTAAAGTGAGAGACGTGGAAGCAGTGGAGGCCTCAGTGCTAACTGCAAATAGGGGAATAATAATGAGAAGAATAAGGAAAATAATAAGAATAAGAAGAATAAGAAAAAGAATAAGGAAAATAAAAATAATAAGAATAAGAATAAGAAAAATAATTTAAGGAATTAAGGAATAAGAATTAAAGAATAGGGAATAGAATGAGAAACACACGGAAATATGTATTTATATTATTATATTATTTGATAAAATCTTGCAATACTCGTATAAAACAATAAATTAAAATGAAATTATCTAGTAAAAATCTTATATCTATCTAGAATATAATGAATAAATCCATATAAATTTCCAAATCCAGGGGGTGGGGGTGATGGGATAATTTTCAGAACAACAATCATAATAATGACAAACCTCGAGCTTTTTCATTCCACTGGCAAGTTGTACCACCTCTCTAGTCCCCCGCACGTTTATGAGAACGGCTTTCATTATGGAATCGTCAAAGCGAACACTTGCCGCCATGTGAAACACAATAGATACTTGATCTTGGAGTAATTGCCAGTCCTCAAGACTCAAACCCAAATTCAGCTCAGACCCATCTCCTTTGACAGCTTGTAATTTGTCCAGAAAATTAGGTTGTTCCTTCCTCAGCCTATCGAATAGCTGTAACACACAATACAAACATGAGACAATTCAAATGAATAAAAATCACTCCCGGTACGCCAGAAGAAGGAGCTAAATTTCACCGGGCAAAGATAAATATTTCGAATTCACTAAATTTGCCAATTGTTGTATGCCTACAAAAGTTCCACATGTTTAGCAAACGCGAAGCCGCATCAACATATAAATTATTTCAGTAGTATAGATCCCTCCTGCGGCGCTCACAAGCGACCGATCGTGACAAATGAGCATTCAAATGAAAGAGAATAGACAATAGACATTAACAGTGACGAATTGCACCCTAATTTCATAAATATCTATAATTTCTTAAAAAAATTACTTTAAAGGAAACGTACGAAATGTGCGATTTGCAAACACCGTTGCTGTAGGAAAATACGCTCTATAATTGATGTCCACGGGCCGCTGTGACACCTGTTTCATGTCATATTAACATTCTGAGGTCTTTTCTTTATCTTGAAATGTAAATAGTGTTCTATAATCATTTGGATGAAATACAAACATAGCCTTTCTCCTTAAGTGTCTCATTATAAACCTATTGGGGAAAGTGTGGTTTATGAACATGCGAGATTTCTCGAACGGGACCGCTAGTCTTCCTATAAATCAGACAACATTTTGCACAGGGTATCAGCAAGCTTGTGAAACGGTGGACCATGTGCATTGAAAAGCAGGGGGACTAGGCCTATGTTGAAAAATATCAATAAGTGTATACTCTTTTTGTAATAAATTATAAAAATGTATTGCAGATACTTATTGACTTGTCTTCGTAATAATAAAAATAATAATATCTATTCACACCCGAATCCACCACAACCACGATCCATCCTAAACCACCTCCTCCCAACCCCTTGCCCTGAGGGTGCGGTATCATCTGGTACTTAAATCCAGGGAGTTCCGGGTCTTAACATCAGATGATTATCCTGTTTCCCCACCCACTCCCTTTTCAAAAGCACATTTTCTTTCTTCACCCTTTTCCCAATCCATCCTTTAAACAGTAGCGCCCAGTTAACATTCTTGCCAGGAACCAATCTTGTCCTCTTCTCCATTGATGTAGGTTGAACCAAAAATTCTGGGCAGCTGTAATTTTCTCTCTCTGTGTTTCTACGGTGTTCTTACCTGGCTTTCCATCTGTTTCCATGTATTTGCATCAATAATGATTAGTAATTACTTGTTTTCTCATAGAATGCTTAACAAAATAATGCTTACAGGTATTGATGCGAGCTGAAGAGTTGACTAGCGGGACGGGGAAGCAGCTTTCTCTCTCTTGCCGGTCACTCAGCTATGGCCCTTTCCAAAAGTATTCGACAGAATTCGTGACGTATACAATTATTATTACTATTTTTATTATTTTTATTATTACTGCTACTATTATTACTATTATTATACGCACATTATTTCAATCTGGGTTTTTGTTAGATTATTTTACTTCAGCTTCACTTTACTTAGTCGTTACAGTTTATAACTGGTAGAAAGCGTACACTCGTATACTAGGCTACATATTTTATTTTACTATAACTGTAAGAGCTATATTAAATTTTTGGAACTAAAACAAATCAAACTCGACCCTGCAACGATTTATTATTATTACTATTATTATTATTATTAATTTAATGTTATCGTTGTGGCCACTAGAGACTGCGAGATCTCAACTGTTTTTATTCTTGTTAGCCCGCCACGCCTTCATCCTTTCGGAATGGGATTTCTTCCATTCATCCGAGTGAATATATATCTTGCTGGGTTTTACTTCCTCTTGATAAACCTGACGGAGTTTTGTTTCGACGGGGTTCTGAGCAAGATATCTCATTTAGAAATTTCAAACTTTAACAAGTCCTTATCCACTTCCATCAGCCAAAGAGGCATCACCTTTAAACCTCGGAAGTATGATAATAGACGACTGGAGAATCTACTGACTGGCATTCTGAGGAGGTGGGCATAGAATGTTATTCTCCGTTTCCGGATTACACTTGAGATGTTTTCTGTGTGGGAGTATATTTCTGAATTACTACAAAGCTTATAACCTCCTTCTTTGAACTTAGAACCAACAATTTTCCTAATGATCTTTCTTTCTTTCTTTCTTTCTTTCTTTAACTTCAAGTCTCTCGATCGGTCCAGCTGTGCGGTTTGTTCTTATTTCAACTGCATTGAATGTCTTGTTATTGTTAATATGGAAAGAGCTGCCGTTAATAATATTAATATATAAATACAACATTTCTTAGATTTCCAACGCAGTAAGATAAAAGATAAGGAAAGTGAGCTTTAGAAAGGCCGATTTCGTACATCTGTCAGCTGATGATCTCCATCCAGCCGTTACGATTACATTTTTTTCTCTCTCTCTCTCATATGACAGCGTGTGACTGCGATGGACAACGTTTTCAGAAACGCAGGTACATACAGAAGCTTATGGGGGTAGGGGTGAGAGGCACGTTTTGGCCACATTCCTCGCGTTAAGCTTCTCTCTGGCTCCCATCAATACCTCTGTACCGTAAGATGAGGATACTTTGCTCCAACGTTCCTCCACATTAAAGAGAGAATATTCTGTGACTGAATCAGTTGCCAACGTTACTGATTTCAAAAATAAATCAGTGTTGCCAAAGATCACACTTTTGGCAACATTGTAAGTAAGGCTGCCAACCCTAATGTGTTACCTTAAATATGTGGAAAGAGATATTAACGGGGTTACTAAAGCTGGATTGATAACTATTAACAATCCAGTGCAGCAATATTTGACCCCATGAAGCAAAGTAACCTTAAATTACGGTATGTTCAGAATGCATGAATGAAGACAGTTTTACCAGGTTTAAATAATTCAGTTTTTTTCTTCTAAAAATAAGAAATAACTCACAGGGACAGATGTTAGATTAATGAGGCGTTGCTGTATGTCTTGCCCCTTCTTGGGTCGCAGTAGAAGGTACATAGTACGGAGCTGCGGGCAGGACCGAAGGATTTTCTCCACCAACACTTTGCCCAAGAAACCACTAGCACCCGTGACAAATATAGATTTACCAGAGTAGAATTCAGGTATTGACGGAATACTGGACCAGTCGTCACTAGACTCCATTGTATAGTTCTCTGGAAGAAAGCAAACAAGCATTGTTATGAATTTAAGTAAATTGAAGTATGTATTGTGCCCATTAGACAAGAATATCGGGGGACCATCGGACGCAAACAGCCCTCTCGACACCCCCATCTAGCAAGCACACACACTAAGAGGATAGGATGTGTTCTCAGACCAGCTTCACACAAAAAATTAATCTCGGGTAGTATCGGGCGTAGGAGAGGTATTTGGTTATGAAACCAAACCAAGGAACACACCCCAAAAACGGCAAATCTAATAATGAATAGTCCAGGCTCATGTAAAATTTCACTAAAATTGATTTAAAAATCACTCCTTCGGAGGGTAAAATTCCGCTAGTCCACTAGTCTAATAAAAAGACAATAATATCCCTAATCCGAACTCAAACTATTCCGGCTCAAAGTCCTATGCGCAAAATAAACAACAGCCAACAAGCTAAGAATGTTACACGTAATTAGTTCCCTACGTGGTACAAAAATCAATGAATAATAATAATGGCACGCTGAATCTACGGCAAAGCAATAAAATTTAAACGCAGACAATCATAAATGATATTATTTACATTTAATAGCACCAATATCAATATCTAAGTTATGAAGGTGTCACTTCCAACATTTGCTTTGACGTTAATTCACTAGCTATTCATAACTGACGTTAAAAATGTAGACGTCAAGCACTTACGCAATTAAAAGATAATCTATGCACAACTGGAATCGAACACAAAAAAAAAACCATTGTCCTAATGCACACACATTTACAGAGAAAAAATCACACCTAATTAGCATCAATAACAAGTTCGAAGTGTATTGGTCAATTAATACCGGTAATTATTCAAGTTTAGCATTCATCGTCTTATTTAGTTACTCAATTATTATCATTGAATTTAAGTGAAGAAACCCTATCACATGACTTTTATGACCATATTTAGCATCAATTTTATCCCTCACAGTGTAATTACCTATTGACCGTCATAACACACGTAGACATGTAGAAAATCATTTACCTCAAACTCATGTTCCAAATAAATCGTGAGAAAACTCACTTCGCACTGTACACGTCAGTCTCAATAACATATCACCCTAGCGGTGGAAATAATGTGACTCTATTGCTCACGTAAACCTTATATGGTAAACAGGGTAACCTCCCACTATCACCTCAAATATCATAAACATTATACGAGCGATCCTCGTCAGCTCAAACTCCTATATGGTCTTCTACAGACACAGCAATATCACTGCCCTATGTTTTACACTTGATCAATACAAATTGGTAAGGGATCCTTTATTCATCCATTAATAATCATGGGTAAAACTCTCATCAAACATGCTAACATAATCGTTGTTTCCAAATATACTTGAATGCTGTTATACAATTATAACAATCAGCTCCTACAAGCTGTAACCATCTACATCTACATCTCTTTATCGAACCCACGTCCTTGTGGGTACAAAACTTTCTGTACTCATAGTCATTGTAGTCGTCTAAATGAGTTGCGTAATACATTATGTGCTGTATTACGCAACGAGCCTATAATGGCTATAATTAAGACACGAGTATTTTTATAAAACGAGTGTATGCGAGTTTTATAATTTTCATACGAGTGTCTTAATTACCATTATAGGCGAGTTGCATACGACTGTTTATGTTCGACGATAATTATAACTTTATTATATGTTTTAACATAAATATTCATAAATATCTGTTGAGAGTCAGCTACTTGAATTTTGAGATCGCAGAGCGAGCGTTGGGTGTTATATCTCTGTCTTTCAAGATCTCTGGACGACCGACGCATGCGCTCTGTGTGCTTGCAATGCCATATGCAGGCCATGTGTTTACATCTGCCGCCCCTCAGTAATATTGTCACTGGAGTTGTTTGAAGACAATGCACTGTGTAGAAATTATATTAAGGTACAGTGCTATTTGTTGTCTCATATTCGCCAATTTATTTACGCGAACATATGGACGGTGCGTATTCCATGTCGGTAATTTATTATAGTTCGATGTTGTGTTTATGTCCGACATTTTGGATTTTGAGCGCACGCGTGAAGGTATCGTTACCTAACGTTACCTAATTGGTCAATGAACGAGCTCTGATTGGCTGGAGAAACTGTATCATAATGAAAAAGAGTGTTATAATGACCATCATTATGATACAGTTTTCTGACACATAGTAGTGAGGGTCGAACATAAAATATAAACTAAGTTCCACTACACTCTACAGGTGTGTTCTTTAACACGTTATCAAAACAGGTTCTCTCAAACACGAGGCTCACTTCACAGCCTTTTAAATAAGCTACATGGAAACCATGTAAAACTGACTACCTAAAGTAGCAGACTCTCCCACTGCCAAGCCTTCAAATTAACTGAAACAAGATTCTCCCCAGCTCGCGCCTTGCTTATACACAAACTTCATGTGGCTCTCGAAAATCTTCCAAAAATTCAGTGCATTTCCGAAGCACAGTAAAACAAAGATTGCATGACCTTTGCAATATTGAAACAATACAAAAATCTACCACTATGTTAATCAGATACCTACCAAACAGTTGTGCAATTAGTGCGACCACTTGAACTACTCTACAAAAATTCAACCATTACAGAAGAGAGCGTTTCATTGACTCACATTAGCGTCGATGTCGGCCTCTGTTGGTTCGAGCCTCGGCTTTGGTGCTAGGGCCTAAACTCAGCTCCGTGAGCTTACCAGTATCATTTTCTGGGCTTCACAGTGTGACTCCAACGTTAGTTTCACCAAACATTGTCGTTATCCTCCATATCAGCTTACTTCTCAAGCATGGTTGGAATGGTTGACATGTGACCAATTATGTTATCTTGGTTGTTGATCATGACGTTGAAAATTTTATATCACAGATTTTAACGTTAAATGATTATACTCGAAAAACAATTCACAGCTTCTACACTTTGTGGATATAACATAATTGCCCCTTTCACTTCCGCTATCACAGATTCTAAACGTTAGTCGTATAACGCGCTTCACAGAATTTACCACAACCATGTGCTTTCAAAGTTCTTCAAATATCGTCGTAATCTTTCACGTAAAAAGACAGTTTTTGTCGTAAACAGTACTCGTTCGTCGCAGTGATTAATGGTATAATGTTACAGTTTTACTACTTTTAGTGGCACTCACTCAATCTTCCAAATCAACCACATGCTATTATTAAGTCTTTAGTTTGACTTTTAGCAAAACATATATGTTTTCGCTTAATCACGAAAATAAATACATTCGTTGACTCAGCAACGTCTCACTCACAATTCAATAGAAAACTCACTTACAGTTTCCGATATCGTTTGATAAAGTTCATCACGTTTTCCTAGGCACAAAGCGATACACGTCCACCTACAAGCGGCCTCAAAATTGGTGTGGTGTGCAGCAACTTGTACTCCCTTCACCCGTGTTCAGATCTCGAGTCGTGTAGTGACTAATAATTTTCCTTCACCTTTCTGCGATGTGTTTTATATTTTCAACAACATAAAAATCCTAGAATAAATCCTTATAATTTTCAACATGTTCCAAATGTGTATGTAATGTCGTTAAATCACATAAATTCGTAAATTAATTTCATGGCCTTCTGTCATAGTTGTTTCCTGTTCTCGGTGCATGAATATCTACTTCCCAAGTCATAAAATTGGATTGCAGCAAGTTCAAAATTGTCGTAGACCATCTCGTCCGTAATTCATTTCGATATCAATCAAAAGTAGCATTGAGGATGAGTAGTATCTTTGCAAAAAAGAAATAGAGCAAGAATATTTTTACATTTCAAACAAACCCATCCTTGATCGTGTTTGTTACTGACACCAATGGTTGGTGGGAGGGAGGGGTGGAGGGGGGGGGGAGGAGTGGCACGTAATAGATTTCTCATAGATAGTTACAGTGCTCTGGAGGTGCTGCTGGACAACAGCAAAACACACAGCTCGTGGTTTATTAATGATTGTGATCCGGTCAAGCTCTCTGTTGTTGTTGTTGTTGTTGTTAGAGTCATCAGTCCTGAACGAATTGTTTCATTTCTACATAGCTACTATACCCTACAGTCTTGCTCTAACCTTGGTCTACAACTACAGTTCTTGTCCTCGACCCTTCCTTCCGTAACTAAGTTTGCTATTCCTGGATGTCTTAGTATGTGACCTACCAACCTAGATCTTCTCTTCATTAGCAGTCGCCAGAAACATCTCTCTTCTCCCACTTGTCTTAATACCCCTTCATTTATTACTCTGTCTAGCCATCTCATCTTCGTCATTCTCCCGTAACACCACATTTTAAATGCATCTTTTCTCGTCTGATCTGTTGCACCAACAGTCCAAGTTTCACATCCACAGAGTGCCACGATCCATACAAAGGCTTTTGAAAATGACTTCCTAATACCAAAATCTATACTCCATACTATACGACAATATAATACTGTAGAAATGCTTTCCTTGTCTGAGCTAACCTACTTTCTATATCCTCTTTGCATCGTCCATCACGCTTGACTGACAATTTACGCATCAACGCGCATGCACTAAAATGTGTTGTTGTTGATTCTTTCAGGGGCTTTGCGACATCGTGGTCATGTAGCCCCGTGTACTTGTTGTGTGTAGGATTTGTATGATAAATTGTGTCACTGTGATGCCTGTACTAGTCTGTGTATTTATAATTGAGGTGGGATTCGAGTAGGAAACGGGCGTGGCCTTAAGCTAGGTACCATCCCAGAACTCACCTGGGGAGAAGTGGGAAAACACGGAAAACCACTTCCAGGATGGCTGAGGTAGGAATCGAACCCAGCTTTTATCAGTTTTGTCTCTCGAGTCTGAGTGTACCCTGTTCTAGCCCTCAGACCAGAATTTAATTTCTTGGCCGAGCCGGGCTCCGAGGCGACAGCCAAGAATGCTAGCCAATACGAAACGAGGCCGGTCCACTAGGGATCACTTATCATGAATAGGTAAAGGAAATGCGCAATATCTCATTGCTCAGACGTATCCAGAAAGTAGGGGGCTTAATGGAGATTCAGCTCCCTCCAATACAATTCCTGAATAATGAGACTTTATAAATAGCAGTAATTTTTGACGTTGATAAAACATTATTTTGTTTAAATACTTGATAGACATGACAGTGACACAGGTTATCAGACAAATTCTACACACACCCAAGTACACGGGGTTACATGACCACGATGTCGCGAACACATTAAAGTTCCCATTATTTCTCCCGATTTGCCAGCTACGATAATTTCTCTCAGACATATTTACCAATGAATTATCCAAAAATTAGAGGATTAATTAAGTCGGATGATAAACCAAGCAAATGAAAACCAAACGGCTATGATTACTGAATGTATGAGATTAGTACAAACAGCAATGAAAGTTGAGTACTGCATATTTCATTGACGGTCCAGGGAGCACCGGGAAACATTTCTTTACCAATGCTTCAATCACAGTTGCACAAATTTGGGGTTAAATGCAGTTCCTGTTGCATGGACTGGTATTGCAGCAATTTTACTATCTCAGGGGCGCACTGTAAGCAATCAGTCCAAGTTATCTCTGAATTCACATGAAGGTTCTGTGTCAGGAATAAAAGTTGACAGCAAGGAAGTTTTTTATATTCGTTTAGCAAAACTTATCATCTGGGATGAAGCCCCTATGGCTAATAAGCACGCGTTGATGTGTGTAAATCGACTGCTCAAAGACATCATGAATAACGACGTGCCTTTTGGTGGAAGAATTATCATCTTAGGAGGAGATTTTAGGCAGGTATTGCCTGTTGTGCCTCACGGATCTAGAGCAGCTTCAGTCCAAATGTCAGCACGGTTCTCTTCTTTGTGACCATTATTCAAAATGTTTCTAACTCAACAAAAACATGCGAGTGGATGCAGATAAACGTGACATTGCGAACTTCTTGATACAAATTGGTAACCGTGATGGTGAAAATTCAGAATTAGTTACCTTAACACCCTCCATCAATGCTGAAACTGATATCATCACTGAGACATATGGAAGTGAAATTTCCACGCTGAAAAATATTTCACGCTTTTTAAAAATAGCTATTTTAGCACCTGATGATGATCATTGTCAATAAATCAATGAAAAAGTTTTAGAGCTTATCCTAGGAGCATCGAGAACTTACATCAGTTGTGAATAATTTGGTTACTGAAGATGAGAGTGAACTTTAACAATTCCCAACGGAATTTTTATACGGCTTGGATATAAGTCGATTGCCACTTCATATCCTTCGACTAAAATAAGGCTCCATTGTGATTTTGTTGAGAAATCTTAATGTTACTCAAGGACTGATGAACGGTAATAGACTGTTCGTTCGGAAGACGTATGACATTTGCTTACACCTGGAAATTATTACTGGCGTAAATGTTGGACAATACGTCCTACTTCCTCGCCTTGACCTTACACCATCATATCATTTTATGCTATTTTCCTTCAAAAGGAAGCAGTTCCCAGTACGTTTGGCTTTCCTTATATCACTATCAATAAAGCTCAAGGTCAAACACTAGATCACGTAGGCATTTATTTACCTCAACCGGTGTTTAGCCATGGACAGCTTTACGTCACACTATCACAAGCGAAATTCTTTCAAGAGATCAAAGTTCAAATACTGTAGAAACAAAAGGCAAGCGAACAGCAAATGTCGAATGGAAAGAAGTGCTATTCTAATGTTGAAACGAATGCTGCGGAGAGGCACAAGTCTTCTAGTGTTAATTAAAGGAATGTATTGTAATGCTATTTAATGTAATGTATTGCAGTATATTTAATGTAATGTATCGTAATGTTATTTAATATAGGCCTAATGTATTGCAGAAATATGTCATTTAATGTAGTGTATTGTAATGCTATTTAGTGTAATGTATTGCAGTATTATTTAATGTAATGCATCGTAATTTTATTTAGTGTAATGTATTGCAGTATTACTCAATGTAATGTATTGTAATAATATTTAGTGTAATGTGGTTAATGTTAATTAGTATTATATAATGTAATGTATTGTCAAAGAAAGACGAACGCCACATCACGATACCCATCTTCAAAAAGAAGGGAAGTCCAGCCGAGTGTGCTAATTAAAGACCAATTCGACTCCTCTGTCACACCCTGAAGGTCTTCGAGCGCATTCTTGATGAGAGGATGCGTGCGATCACCCAGCTGACCAAAAACCAAGCTGAATTTGTGAAAAATTGCAGCACAACAGATGCAATCCACGCCACACGGCTTTTAGCTGAAAAGCATCGTGAAAAGAATAAGCCGTTGCACCTTGCTTTCTTAGATCTCGAAAAGGCTTTTGATCGTGTGCTGCATGACTTGATCTGGTTGACTCTCCGACAACATGGCATCCCAGAGTACCTTGTCAATTGAGTGCAGTTGCTCTACGCGGAGCCAAAATGTTACGTCCAAGCCGCTGCAGGAGCGTCGGAAAACTTCCATGTAACAGTTGCTGTTCATCAAGGTTCGGCCCTATCACCATTGCTGTTCATTATGGTAATGTACATGGTTACTGCAGATCTACAACAACCGTTACCTTGGACCATTCTTCACGCTGATGACGTTATGTTGGCTGCTCAAAACAAGATGGATCTCCAACATCAAGTCCAGGAATGGAGTGATCGGTTAAGTCAATATGGCCTGCGGCTTAACAAATCTAAAGCAGAATATATGACTACGGATGCAGGAGAAATCGGAACAATCCAAGGAAATAAATTCCCTCGGATAAAGGAAGTCGACGGCGATGATCTTCTTCGAACGACAAAATGTAAGTATCTTGGCTCTAGGATAACTGCTGAAGGTCGTCTCACCGAGGAGGTCAACGTAAGAGTTTATGCTGCGTGGATGAAGTGGCGAACAACGACAGGTGTCAAGTGCGATCGCCAGAAGAAAGACCACCTAAAATCGAAGATTTACCGCACTGTCATTCATCCTGTGGCGCTTTATAGTACCGAATGTTGGCCGACCACGAAGGAAGGAGAACGTCGGCTAAGTGCCAGGAGACCAAGATACTTAGATGGACAGCAGGCATTACTAGGTTGGATCACATCCCCAATGAAAGAATAAGGGAACGATCTGGTATCGCGGCAGTCAACAACAAGATGCGCGAAGGTCGTCTGCGATGGTTTGGGCATGTGCTACGGTCAGGAGCGGACACCATTGCAAAACAGGGCTACACACTAGAGGTCGCCGGGAAAAGACCAAAGGGGCGACCGAGACAACGTTGGGCCGATACACTGCACAGGGATCTGAAAAGCGTCAACCTTCATGCGGACATGGCCCATGACCGAGCAAAGTGGAGACAGCGGATTCAAATAGCGGACCCTGCCACGAGGGGGGACAAACGCTAAAGCAAAAGAAGAGGAATGTATTGTACATATACATTTTATTCGGCTTATCCCAATTAATTGGGGTCACCTGAGACAATCTGGCTCATTATGGTTTTTGCCGGGGATTTAAGACCGGATGCCCTTCCTGACGCCATGTGATTTTTCAGGTGAATATTTCGCCCAGCTGTCACCGGGATTCGATCCAGGGTCGTCCGGGTGAAAGAGGAGCGGCTAAGCCACTGTGCCATCACGCTCCCAATGTAATGCATTGTAATTTTATTTAATGTAATGTATTGAAATCTTATTGAATGTAATATTCTATGGAGATCTATGGGGAGTCGAAAACAATGGATTGATGAACTTCGCATTATTTATTTCATAAACTGTTTTTATGTCACTTATGTACACAAAAAGGTAATTCATCTATGATATTTATTGTACAGGCTGAGGAAGAGGGAGTTAACAACCTTCGAAACATGTTCCTGTGAGTAGGTTTAATATATATATATTAAAAAGGCAGAATCCATTCCTTTCTTTCTAATATATAGTTAGTCAATACGGACCTCAATTACTGACAATATGCAGTCAAATATAATCTACAAATTTTGCTACACACTACCAATTGCAGTGGTAGGTTCTTTTACGTGCCATACATCTATGACATAGGTCCGTCGGCTTTACTTCCCCTCCGAGGGAAGGCATTCTGAAGTATTTTAACGCTCTTAAAAATCCGACAACTTCGGCTGGGTTTGAACCCGCGATCTTGGGCATAGCAGTTCACAATGCTACCAACTACGCCACTGAAGCAGCTAAATAAGTTGATTTTCACATACAGTAAAACCTCATTTCAACGGAATCGAGCGGGACTCCCAAATCTTTCCTTTAAACATAGGTTTCCGTCTAACAGAGGTAGGTCTCTGCTGAAATATAATTAAACCAAACATATAATGGATATGCTGAGAAAAAATATAAATGGGTGTACATACTTTATTCAATGTTGTGTTTATATATTTCTGCTACGAATTAATACAAAGCAGTAACACTTTTACTCTCTTGGTAAGATCAAGCACAACTCTTGTTTCCAAACCATAATGACTACTACCGAACTATTTCAGTAATGAGAGTTGAGAGGTGCTTAGCTAATTTCTATGCTGGTTGTCAAGGGCCGAGAAAATGGCAGGCATTTGTTGATTGACAGCTCATTAAAACGATCGTTGGGAAAGGCTCGCGGAACAGGAAACAGGCAATTAGCCGTACACTTTGACGTGTAATTTGGGGAACAAAAGACGGAAGACCTATATGCACATTGCTTGCTAGATACAAAATCAACTGTTACAGCAGACAAGGTAGACTGTCACAGGGTGCCTGAACATTTTCTAAAAACTGCATTCCGGAAACTTGGAAATTTTCTGTCGATATGCATATTTTGATTTCCGTTGTCCGTGTAACACAGTTTCCGTTTAATGAAGGGGATTTTAACACTTTTTTCACACCTAAGTTCAGCGGCTTCGGTGGCGTAATTGGCAGCATGTTGAGCTTCTATGCCCAAGGTCACGGGTTCAAACTCGGCCGAAGTCGTTGGATTTTTAAGAGCGTTAAACATTCCTCAGTATATCTTCCTTCGGAGGGAAAGTAAAGCCGGCGGTCCCATGTCATAGATTTATGGCATGTAAAAGAACCTTCCATTAACTAAACTTGTGTAAAGCAAAATTTGTAGGTTAGGTTTGATTAATGCTCTTAAGTTCCAAAGTTCGTCACCAGGCGCTGGTTGCGATGGTATCGAGTAGTAGCCAAATTCATAGCTAGGTGTCGTGGACGGTAGCATTTGGTGGCGAAAGTAGGAACTACTTGAAATTATCGTCTGCAGTCCTTACTTGAATTAAAAACAGATAACACACACTAATACAGTCATCAAAATTAACACTGGTTATCAGACAGATTCTACACACACCCACAGTACACGGGGCTACATGACCGCGTTGTCGCAACCCCTAAACCAAGGAACCAACCAACCAACACCTAAGTTCACATGAACATCGAATATCTCCGCTAAAGGCAAGTTTTACTGTACTAGCTTAAATACTTTTGCATACTCACAAATTATTTAAACTTAATCCTTAATTCACAGCAATCAAAGAAAAGACACAATTCACTTTGCAATCCACACCACAAAGCAGAGTAATGCTTACCTGCCTACTGTACGTGACTAGAGCAAACAGTTCCTAAACACAATGACGTCTGTTCAGAAGCTCATTTGGTTTTTACAACGGTTCTTGAATGGTAATGCAATGATAATGCATATTGATGTTCTTGATGAACAAAGAGTAGATAGGAAGGTAGACACTTGAAGAGCGATTTCCTGTGTGGGAACCTTATTTCCTTATTCCTGCTACCGAATACTGATGACGACCTCTAGCGCCTGTTCCTGTTAGACTGCACTCTAGCTATACAGTAGTGTTCCTTTCAACGGGAAGAGGGAGAGGATGGCCATCTGACGTCACACACATGCACACCACGGAAAAATTAAAATATTTTAAGATGTAAATTAAGTCGCCTCCGTAGCGTAGCGGTCAGAAGGGTAAGCTGCCACCCCGGAGGTCCTGGGTTCGATTCCCGGCTCTGCCACGAAATTTTAAAGTGGAACGGGGTCTACTCAGCCTCGGGTGACCCAAATGAGTAGAGGGTGTCCAATTCCCACCTCAGTTATCCACGATGTGGTTTTCTGTGGTTTCCCACTTCGTCTGCGGGCAAATGCTGGGATGGTACCTACTGTAAGGCCACGGACGCCTCCTTCCCGCTTCCTTGTGTACCCATGCGAGTAATCTCGATGGTAAATATGCAGCTGCCTCCAGCTAGCATCAGGTCTCAGGCGTGTACCGTCTCCCCAAATGAGCAGTGCATATTTTGGATTTGAGGCTATAAGGTAACAACTCTACAATGATAAGGCACAACTCTATTCTAAAACTTTAATTCAGCAAATACAATCATGGCTTCAAACACAAAAACAATCCCAAAACCATAAAAACAAAGCAAACAAAAATTTACTTCCACAATCCACAAATAAACAAAAATGAAATCATAATAAAGTCATTTTAAACTACAAAGCTGTACCCTTATGTGAACTACATAAAGATATACAAGTGCGCTGATGTACCTACGACTTCAAACGAACTGTACATTAACATAACAGTCATACAATGTGACTTCTTTAATATCACAAATTAATTATTCCTTAAACCTCTTGGTTTTAACAATTATGTGTGCCGTGCGTGTTTTGATTTTTCTCTTCTCACCAAACAAATGCTTTCATGCATTACCTATTCGGACGTTGCACCGCAATCAACGTGCAACTCCATAATTATGTAAGCTACCCCTCCACTTCCTCTATTTATATGGTTCCACTGCATGCTGTATGTGATTCCTCCATAAAATGTTACGTTATAGCTTGTGTCGGACGGTACAATAGATTACCTTGCTCTCGTGGCGATTGGCATCTAGTAACCAACTTCAAAACTTAGTTTCAGTGACAGTACAAATACATCGTCTGACTATTCGTCAGATAGCTAAAATAATGAACCATCAGGATGATCTATAATTATCCATGTGTTCCTAAACCACATGGCTACATTACTCAACATAACAATCTTTCATTATATGTCATTTACCAGGGTCTAAAATCTTTTCCTTTCAACTTGCCTTGACGGTCCGAGTGCCCGCCTGAAGACCCTCCGCTAGAGGAGTCGGCATACAATAGAAAGTGGGATGGGTGTTCCACCAATTACCTCGACCCTCCTTAACGGTTTGAATGCTTTCCTTTCTAAGCAGTAAAGATTTACAAGACAAATACTGTTGTCTGACCGACACACATATCCCAAAGGATCTTACTTGACTATTATGCAAACAGGTATTGAATGAGCTTTTATAATTACTCCTACACAGAGGATATAATAATTACTGGCCTCACACGGGTCCATTCAACATGAAGGTTCGGGGTTCGTAATGCATTAGTCTAACGGGTGACCGATGTCTCAAGTAAAATATAGGCGCTCATTGCAACTGTCGCCATGAGTTTCGCTACCACGAGCGGAAATAACTCATCATTAAGTTCTCGGGAAATCATAGAGTTTCGAGGTGTCCTCGTTTTCCTCGTCTCTATCATAGGATTCCAACCCGGAACACTTTCATATCCTTCCTCAGAGCTAGGGTACACACTACAACTCTGGCATAAATTATGTCTCCACTTATGCCCATGACATAGGAGATTTCATACGTAGAATAGACCATCTGGCCCCTTTACTCAATGCTACGACCTCCGACCTATATTATTAAGAGAAATCTAACAATTACTCTATAAGCTTCTCACATAAGCTGCAAATTCAATCCACTAAAAAGCTCTTTCATGCCTGGCATCATTACTGAATATATGCAATATTCTGATATAAAACTTCTTTACTTAATTACTGTAATGTAATCTTACTGTATCATCTTACTGCTTAGATTGATAAGTCTTGCAATTAGCGTAACTAATTCTCGCTTACAACATTTATTTGTTTCCTGATGTGTTCATTCATACTTTTAATATTCATTATTATTATTACCATTAATCTCACTGACATAAATGACCAAAATCACTACTTTATTATTCTTATTAATCTCACTGACATAAATGACCAAAATCATTACTTTATTATTATTCTCACATAACTTTACCAAAAATCCGACATAGCTAAACGTCTTAAAAACTCGAACAATAGTGCTCGTCACATTTACATAACTGATTGCCATTCTTAATTCATAGTGGGAATAATTACTCCACTTAATGATGCAAATTAACACCTCAACTCTATAAAAATCAACAGAATAATGATTAAACATGGAGGATCTGCCTCCTAAACTGATTTTTACTGGCATCTTTACGGAATCACAACATGCAATGGCCCATATTTCTACATAATCATAACTTGTGGGGTACTTACATTTCTATAGGCGTCTATGGTGGCTCCGAACAATCATATTTCTCCATGTCGCCCGCCATTAGCAGGTTTAACGCGACATATTCATCTTGATTACACACATTTTATAACACATAATTTTCATCAACAACACGACACGTTGCATAACTCTCAGGAAGCTGTCGCTCCCACACATGTGAAACACTTATCTAATCACTACTTTAAAGGATATTTTACATATGCTGTACACTTAACACACGTCACTTTATACACTTTTCAATGCTGAAATTCCCTAGCAAAGATCGAAATTGCAGGTGCCGACGGCATCTCCCGTGCTCCTATCAATTCCTGATTGAAAGTCTGGTTTACCTGCTCTCGGAATTCGCCAACAGTTTTTATATATTCTTACTCCTACAGTAAGCGTCCTGCGTTGCATAAATATGCTAGCTCCCGTCCTGAGTGTTATCATCTGGTACTCTCATGACATTACCAACCACGTCATAGAGTTTCATTAGCGCATACCATCGTAATTACACATATACGATCAGTCAATACTTTACACATTGCGCTTAACACTGTCCAATACTTTACACAAATAATTATTTACAATAGTTCTGCCATTAGTCTACACGGTGCTTCGTAACTGAACACGGCCTAGTTCGTACTGCTGATTATGCCTATAGCATGACTATTATTCATACAAGCTTATTAAATGCTTCATTTACATGTACCAGTCTTTGTTCGGCGTCTATTATGAGTAGAACCGCCATGCGTTCTGCCTTGACGAACTTGCTTCGAACTGGCTGTAACTGACTGAAGATTCACTTGAAGACTGCTCGTAACTTACTTGAAGACTGCTGTATACTGCTTACATACTGTCTCGTACTGCTGCATATTGACTGCAACTTACTGCAATTGTGCTACAACTGGGTAACTTCTAACGTCGTGAAGACTGCGTAAGACTGCAACTTGCTCGACTGTAACACGTGAACTGGGCTTAGACTGATCTTAGACTGAGAGCTCCTCCAAGGGTCTACTCCCTTATATCAGATTCTCACGGAAAGTAGGGCGAAATCTTCCCGCGTAATCTTGGCTCCTCTCACAGCATGATTCTGGTCTCCAAACCATGATCATTGGGTTCCTCTCTCTTCACCGATTCCAAAACTATCTGCGTGCAAAGGAATCGCTCGTCCAATTAATTAATATTAATTCCTTTCTCCATAGCGTGGGACGCTATCTTACGGGTATTCCCCGGCAACATTCTCAAATCTATCCGCGCACAATGGTAGTTTTACAGTCCTTCCGCACTTCCTTAAATATGCCCCAATTTCGCAGGTAAAAGGCTCTAAAATTAGCCTCCTGCTAAAAGATTCACCTGTGGGCAACTCTCATCTCAATTCGTTGCTCCAATCACGAGTAATCAATGATTTTCCTGGGCATCTCTCCGCCCCCTCCTCAAATCTATTCTCCGTCGGGGAATAACTGGGTCATTATTCAGGCCTCCCCCTGCTCCAGACGACAGAATGGGGTCACAGAGATGGACATGGCTCCACTGGGCCCCTCCCACAATCCTGGGCTAATTTGTAAAATGTCAACTCTGTCCTCTCCGTGCTTCAAGCCTCGTATAGCCTACACAAAGTAGTCTAATAATGCTGTAATCTACTCATTATTCCCTGCATTATTTTAATAAATAATGTCATTGCACCAAAATCACACCAGTGATTAAATATACATTTCTTTCGAGGGATTTTTACCATGAAACTGCCTCTACAGATCTCTGGTTCGTTTCCTGGTGGAACCTTTACTGAGATCACAGTCTCTGAGAACCACGTTCGAATCCAGTCAGCATAACCTCCTCGGGTTCACTTGCCTATCCATCCCACTCTCCCCCCCCCCCTTCCCATCCCTCATGAAGCCCCTGTTGGCTTTGCAAGAGAGGCCGCCTGGGCGATGTGCTGATCACACCTCCCCAGTTGTATCAACTCCGATCAGATGTTCCCAGCTCTAGGACACTGTCCGTAGAGGCGGTAGTGGTGAGTTCCCTCGCTGAGTCCGTGGAAAACACCAACCTGGGGGGTAAAATCGTTTTAAAAAAAGATGTAAATTAGACCTAGACTCGTGGTGTACAGTTAGCATTCTTTTGTAGGAATTCCCGGATGCGATGCCTGGTTCTATCAGAAATTTAACCCAACCCGACAACACAAAGGCCCGTATGGCACGACACTCGTTGACATGGAAGCTTCTACCAGTGCGGGTATTCACACAGGTGTAGACGCATCTAGCACCATGTGATTTGTACCTTCTATCCTCGGTTCTGCCTTCCATGATAACTTCCATACAAGTCTCGAAAAGCGGCTTCGGTGGCGTAGTCGGTAGCATGCTGAGCCTCTATGCCCAAGATCGCTGGTTCAAACCCGGACGAAGCCGTCGGATTCTTTAAGAGCGTTAAAAATCCCTCAGTATGCATTCCTTGGTTAGTTAGTTAGTTATTGTTGTTTTAAGGGGTGGAACTATGAGGTCATCTGCCCCTAAAATATTCCTTCCTTCGGAAGAGAAGTAAAGCCGGCGGTCCCATGACATAGATTTATGGCATGATAAAGAACCTTCCACTAATTACATCTGTGTGAAGCTAAATTATAGGTTAAGAGTTGACCAACGCTTTTAAGTTCCACCGTTCGTCGTCACGAGCCGACTGTGGTGCCATCCAGTAACCAAGTTCAGAACTAGTTGGTCGTTGACGGAGGCGTTTGGTAGCAAAAGTTGGAACTACTAGTAAAATCGAATGTATGCAGTCCTTACTTGAATTAAAAACAGATAACACACACTAATACAGTCATCACATTTAACACCGGTTATCAGATAGATTCTACACACACCCAAAGTACACGGGGCTACATGACCGCGTTGTCGCAACCTCTAAACTGAGGAACCAACTAAGTCACGAAATTGAACAGGTGCCATTTTCCCCGGCAGTTTGCATGGACGATTGAGTACAAGAACCTACAAACATACAGTAAACACAGAACGTGTCATATTATTATTATTATTATTATTATTATTTATTTATTTATTTATTTATTTAAGCGAAAATTCCCCTACAGGAGAGCGATTAAACTTGATAACATTATGTCATTTGGAGGTGTGTCTCCTCCACTCTTCCCAAAATCTCTTCATTCGCACGGAATGCTCTCTCTTCCTCTTATCCGTCCACTTTTTTCCAGGTTGTCGTAATGATCTTGGTTCAAACTTAACATTCGCGATTTTCGTCTGGTACTCAGTTCGGTCTTCGAAATTTTGTATAGTCATTACTTGTAAGTCTCTCTGTTATGATACCGAGTAGTTTCTTGGGCAATCTGGAGGTGGCCATCCTGTGGATGTGAGTGTAAAATTTGGCTCTGCGTTTCCTAATTTTGTCTGTTATCGTAATGGTGTTTTGATAGATGTCAGTACTAGTCTCTTCATCCAAATGCCGTTTCTGTTAATTGCTCGTAGATCTTCCGGAGAATTTTTCGTTCCTGCTTTTCCAGCTCCCTAATCTTGGAATGACCATCGATTACTATTGTTTCAGCCGCATATGTTGCTTCAGGAAGAATAACTGTTTTATAATGTCGTAATTTGGCGTTCGTCGAAATGCATTTCTTGTTGTAATGGGCCCACGTTAGCCTGTAGGCCTTCTGGAGCTTAGTGATTCTGTCTTCATTGGCGATTCGATTAAGTCCTGTGGACTGTATAATTTCGCCAAGGTATTTAAAACTACAGACTTGTGTGATTTTACCGTATTTATTATTATTATTATTATTATTATTATTATGGAGTAAATACTGTGCTATTAAAATTCTAATAGCTATCACGAATAGTATCCATTCATGGTTTTGTAACAGAAAGTAGGGAAAATGCAAATTTAAATGACAGAAGAAAACATTTCACCCTACCAATGTTTATCATTTAAATAGTCCTCGTAGACCATGTGAATAAAACTATGTTGAAAACTTGCTGTACGAGGTAGGGAGAATATAATAAAATAATTTAAAAGAAGTAAAATTTCCCGCCGTTTGATAGCCTTGAAACCGGTATCTTTAAAACAGCGCAATACCACTCACACGCGTTTCCAACGAATTTTTGAATCTCATTGTTGTACAACTTATTAACGTGCATGGTTAAATATCAAATTATTACAGTGACATCTTAAATATTGATTGAAATGCATTCATTCAGTACCTGGCATGTTTTCAAATTTACTTAAAGCAAGTTTCAAGACCGCTTTGCGTTAATAATGCGAATCAACTGGAAATATTATCCCCAAACGACAAACGTCCTCCAAGTTTTATTTCTTTCAACTTCGCGCACAATATGCTAGCGGGTGATATACTTCGGTTATAAAAGCAGGTGTACTGACGAGGATGAACAGAATTATAAAGCATTTTGTACCAGCCATCACAACAGCTTCCTTGCCAGCAAGTGTCGTGTGATACGGGCCTAACAGTTCGTAATTTTTGCGATGACGGGTGGCTATGCAGTGTAGTTCCTTTTCATCCACGCATTGTGTCTTCCTAACATTTTGTGCAGTTCTCGATCAGTTGTTTTCAGTGGTGACTATGATTGGTAACTCCTGTATTGATTCTTGTGGTACAGTAAAATCTGTCTTGATCGGAACTACAAGAGACCGAGAAATATTTCCGTTATGGATAGGATTCCGGTTAACACAGGGGATCATAAATACGTCTTGTCAATAATTCAGGTACAGAGGTTACACCAATTACACGCTAAACACTGGCAAAAACAGCAAACTACTCACGTTATCGTCTACTTCATTATCATCATCGCCGGCGTCATCCTCCGGTTTCTTTTCTTGGCGGTAATGCTCGACAAATTCCGCGATGTATTTTAACGCTAGCTTCAAAAACTAAATTTTAGCGTTTAAATCTAAAACAGGGCGCTTTTTCCTTCCAATCACTTAGGGGCTTAACAACAGCACGACTTTCTACAATTGGTCACTGAATAACTACATAGTGAAGCGGTCTGTGCTATGTACACCACAACTAATTCTTGTAACACGGAAACGAAAGCAAATACACCATAATATGTTTACAGGACATGTTGTAACGTGTTTTTCGAGGGGATTTTATGCCACTGGCATAAGTCAGTAGGAAGCCATTCTATATTTATTTACGCGGCAAATTGTTCAGCCAAGAGAAGTTTTCATGTAACTTATTATTATTATTAACTTATTATTATTAATAAGGTATTTCTTTGGAGCATTTTTTATAAAATTATAAGTAAACAGATAGGTTTTCTATGTTATAGAAAACACTATCAAGCAAATTATTACGAACAACATTATCGTAAGAAAATTATATGATTACGGAATTTTACGGAGTTTTGTCAGTTAGGGTATTTTGAGAGAGATGAGTCACGGGGAAATCGGCTACAGGCTTAATCTTGTCGGGAAGCATGACGCAAGCTGGGTTGCTGCTTCAAGAAAAGGCGAAATGGCCTGGACCGGTAATCGACATAATCGCCGCGCCGAGTGTAATGACACGGAGGGGAAGGTCTCGTGGTGGGTCAGCCAATTAGAGGAGACCGGGCGAATGGAAGACGGCTCCGTAGAGGGGATGCGACGAGTGCATATATGGTTTGCGCGCCGTGGAGGCAAGAGGACTATCTTTGTAAAACTTAACCAGTGTGGTTGTACGTGTGGTTGGTTCCGATATTCGGACCATAAGTTATCATATCTACAAGTATATCATCAACTAACGAAGAAGATGATGACGACCAGGAGGCTGTGGGAAGCTCTCTACAACATCCAGTACGAGGTAAATGCTACGGCAATTTCCAGTGGTAAGCGCGAATGACTCAGAACTACGTAATCTCTCGTCTCTTTGTTTTATATTAAGTATTTCAGTAACTTCATAGCTTGGGAATAAGAGTAAAATCAGTAATTTATCCGAATCCGTTTTCACGTAATTTTCTAGCGATAATATTCAAATCGCAACGCTCCAATTTAAATTCAAAACTTATTATTATTATTATTATTATTATTATTATTATTATTATTAATTTTGGCATACTTGTTTTATATAATAAATTCATTTCTTTTAACCATGCGATCTTTGCTTTCAGTAGGTAGCATTAGATATAGACCAATTCCTTCTCCTGATACAATTGTTTGTTGGGTTAATGATCAAATCATACCACGATCTGAGTGAAAAGATTCTTGAAGGTGTTCTACCAGAGCTAGGTGTTGTTAAATATAAATTTAGATTTCAACATAGCGTTGAGGTCTTGGCGCCCATTAAAACAACATATCTTAGTCAGAGTAAATATTTCGAAGTGCAAGACAGAGCTAGTAAGAAACCATTACATTTGTCACGCAACAGTGAGGCCTATAGAAGACATTACACTTGTCGCTACCAACGTGAGACCGAAAACCTAATAACATTTGTGGAAGGAGAAGGGTATATATTTCTGTGCCTGTATTTTTTTTTCATTTATCGGTGTGTATCAGCATGGGTAGTGTTGAGGAAGAGATGAAGTTGCGTAGTGGTCACCAGTTGGATAGTGAAGATACGAGCAGTATGGCTAGTCTTGGAAATGAGAGCAGTACAGGGATGTCGGAGGTAAATCCCGATACTAAAGGGGGTAATCAAAACAGTCAAGCAGGGTTAGAGAGTTTGCTTCTTCAGTTTATGCAACAAAATAAAATAAGTACAGACGCTTTAAACGCTAGACTCGAACAAAATAATGCTAAACTTGAACAAAACAGTAGGGAAAATAAAGAGAGTACAGAGGCTCTAAACGCTAAATTGGAACAGAGCAGTAAGGAAGTAAGCAATAAATTAAATGAGAAATTTGAAGAGAACAATCTAAAATTAGATAAGAAATTTGAGCAGATTAGAGGAGAAATCAGAGGGGTGATGGAAGAAAAAGCTAAAGAGATTATTGCAGATGTAGACAGAAAATTAGGAAAAGTACAGGAGGAGTTAGAAATTAGAATCAGTACACAGGCTGAAAATTTAAAAGAACTAGTGCAACTTGAAACACAGCAGGTGAAAACGCAATTGGGGGGAGAAATTGATAAGATTCAGGTAGCAACTAAAGAGGTTAAAGAACAGCTGGGGGAAGAATTGATAAAGTACATGCAGAAATAATCACTGAAGTTAATACTTTGAGGGAGAGGAATAAGGAAAGCATTAATGAGATTAATTAGAAACAAGCTCAGTTAAGTGGTAAAGTTGAAGCATCGGAAGGGAGCATTAGGTTAACTGTAACTAATATCGAAAGAAAAGCTGAGGAGAAAATTGCTGAATTAGAACAGAAGTTGAAAGCTAGAATTAGGCAGGAAAATAGTCAGAGTAGGCCAGTTTATGTGAATAGCACACACAGGGAAATAGAACTAGGCAAATTTAGTAATCGACAGGGCTGTCCAATGAAGTTCATGAATACAATAGAAAATAAATTCGGGGAGAGGTTGGAAGATGGTAGTATTGAGTGGTGCCAGGTAGTTGAGATATTAGAGCAAGCGTTTGTAGGGGAGACAAGAAACTGGTTTGCTGTCTACAGAGACAATTTTGAGAATATTTCAGATTTTAAAGTTAAATTTTGTGAGAAATTTTGGAATGAGGTAATTCAGTCTCAGCATCGTGAGGGAATTGTGTGTGGGAAATATAACCCGAGAGGAAACTACACTATGACCGAGTACTTTTTAGGACAGGTATTGACGTGTAAATATTTGGATGGTTTGAAGGAGGAAAGTGATGTAGTCAGGCTATTACTAAGACATTTTCCATATAGAATCAAAGAAGCTGTCTGTATACAAAATGTTAAATCTATTTCACAAGTGGAAAATTTATTGAGTACATTCGATGCTCTGGGAAGAGGTGGTTACGAGGAGATTTCGGTAGGAACAAGGGTAACCATAATAACAGGCCTAATGAGAATAGGAATCAGGAAGTTCAAGGGAACAGTGGCGAAGGGGCCAACATCCAAAATAGGGGGAACCAAAATAATAATAATAATAATAATAATAATAATCAGCAAAACCAATACAGAGGAAATGGGTATAGTACGAACTACCAAGGTAGAAATAATGATTTCAGGGGAAATCAAGGCCGAAACAATGATTTTAGGGGTAACCAAGGGAGGTATAATAACAATAATAATTATAACCAGAACAGGGGTCAAGGAGGGAATCAGCCCAATGGTAATAACGGACAGAGAGATACCGTTAACACAACCCAGAACAACCAGACCAGTGCAGTAGTGAGTAGTACTACACCAAGTGGTAGGAATGCTTTAAACACGAACCAGGCTGCGATGTAAGGTCAGAATCTCAGTCTATAACATGCCCTGTCCATACACTTATACAGGAACCCTATGACCTAAATGTAAGAAATGAATTATTACGTGAACTAAATGATGAAGGTATTATTCAGGAGGTGGTTAGTAAGAGCCCCTTAGTTAAATTTAACGTGTCCGAGGCGTACACAGATGTTTTAATTGATAGTGGTTGTATGAAGAGTTGCATAAGTTGTGCATTTTATGATAAAATGAAAGGAACTGGAGTAAATTATGGGGAGATGCCAATTAAAAGCACTTTTGTTATCACAGCTGTTGGGAAGAGGTCTAAAGTAATTTCTAAGCAAGTTTTAGTAGACATTAAAATTAATAATCATATAGAAAAGCAGATTTGTCTTGTAATTCCAAATTTAGTATTCAGTGTTATCTTGGGTTCAGAGTGGCTAAGTAGAGTGTCTGGTAACTTATGTTATGATGTAGGGAGTTTGAAATTTAAATGGGGAGATTCTGAAGTAGAAGTAGCGTTCAATGACAATATTCAGAGAAGTAGTGTTGTAGGTGTGATTTGTAATTTAAATGAGATATCGCCAGTCATAGAGCGGGGTTCTTCATGTTTTGTGGGCAGTGTGATTACGAACGGTAGTCTAGAGGACTCGTTACGTGATGCTGCATTTCAGGGAAGTATAGAGGTGGAACAGTGTGTTCGGCTCTATGATGTGTTATTGTGTAATAGGAGAGTGTTTGAGGATCGCATTGGTATGGCCAATTGCTATACACATTCATTGAACGTTATTGATAGGTCAGTATTCACAGGACATAGATATCCTGTACCGTTCGCTTATCAGAGTGCAGTTGAGGCACAAATTAACCAGCTGCTTGAAGATGGGATTATTGAGCACTCAAACAGTCCATATGTTAATTCTTTGATCACGGTACCCAAGGCCGACGGCACAGTTCGTATTTGTTTAGACGCTCGTTTGGTTAACAGTAGAATTAGTTCAGATCAGCTGAAATCTATGTCAATAGAGGAATTAATGCAAGCATTTGAGGGGAAGAAGTATTTCACTTGTGTAGATTTGAGTTCCAGTTTTTGGCAAGTGCCACTTATGTACGAAGATAGACCATTTACAGCTTTTAGTCATAAATATAACCTTTATCAATTTTGTAGAACACCTTATGGGTTAAAGAGTAGTTCAGCAGCTTTAATTAGGGCTTTAAACATCGCATTAGGGGATGACACAGGAGAGTTTGTAACCATTTACATTGATGATATGGTAATTAGTTCACGCAGTTTTGAGGAGCATCTACGTCATTTAGATATAGTTTTTCAGAAGTTAGATCAGGCAGGGTTCACTTTGAAGCTGTCCAAGTCGTCATTCTGTCAGTCAGAAGTGACATTTTTAGGCCATAGAGAGTCGAGTAGAGGTGTGACACCAGAGGAAAGTAGGGTTAGCATGTGTGGACAGTAGCCACAGGGCATCGTTACAGGCACTGAGAAATATGCTAGTGGAGCAACGTGATGACATTAAGGATGTGTCATAAAGTGAGTGTGTTTAGCTGGCGAGCCAGCCTATCAAATGAGTAAGTGTGGTATTTGGTGCGAGGAAGATCTGGTCTTCCAGGCAGGCGTATCAGAAGTCACATAGGGGGGTAGTATGTAAGTAAATGAGAGTTTTTAAGGTACAGGGAAATATGACGGGATTGTCGGATGCTCTTGAGCACTAAAATGTCTCGATACACCAAGGCCAGAATGTGGCAGCGCTGGTGAATTCCCATTTGTCTCCAAGAAATGGGTGAGCGCTTGAACAGGGTAATTTTGCTTAAGGCGTCCACGAGACAAAAGATGGGCCATCAGAAGGCGAGACAGTCCTTCATGAAACTCATACATAACAGCACACGTGATTTCTGTTTACGGCCTCGCCATGTGAGATTTGTAAGTGTGTAATTTAAGGTAATTTGTACAAAGGTATTATTTGTGTGAGGAGAACTGGTCTGAGTTGAGAACTAGTATTAAGTAGAATTTGATCTACGGGAACTTAAGAAGACAGGGCGATAACGGCACAGAAATATTTGGTGTTATATGTAATGCGCACTTACTGTTTTTTTTCAGAAGTCAATATTAATTTCGTCTTATATAAAGAGAGATTAAGTATTATGGTCACGATGCGCTGCCACAATAGTGTGATCGTGTGCTCAGTGATAAGTGAGATTAAATTTCACCATAAGGAAGGGACCTCCAGTGAAATTAGGAAGTTCTGTGGTGATACATATATCAGAACACCTTGATGCGTGTGATGTGACATCATAAATACACAGTGCTCACACGTTATTTATGTCTATTTTCCCAACATAGAGAAATTTGAGAGGCGGAAATATCCGTGGAACATTATTCTATATGAAAAACAATGGACTGGTTGCAAAGTGCAATCCATAGTGACAACAAACTTTGACGCAAAGTGCGTAAAGAAAATTATGAGTGTATATATATGTAATTTAGGGTGATTTCATTTATGTAATATGTATTTTGGATGGGGATTTATTAACGTGTCTGGGATAATCGGATAATGGACCGTCGTCACGGTAAATCATCCGATGATCCTAGGCGAATATGTAACGTGTTTTTCGAGGGGATTTTACGCCACTGGCATAAGTTAGTAGGAAGCCATTCTATATTTATTTACGCGGCAAATTGTTCAGCCAAGAGAAGTTTTCATGTAACGTATTATTATTATTAATTTATTATTATTATTAAGGTATTTCTTTAGAGCATTTTTTATAAAATTATAAGTAATCAGATAGGTTTTCTATGTTATAGAAAACACTATCAAGCAAATTATTACGAACAACATTATCGTAAGAAAATTATATGATTACGGAATTTTACGGAGTTTTGTCAGTTAGGATATTTTGGGAGAGATGAGTCACGGGGAAATCGGCTACAGGCTTAATCTTGTCGAGAAGCATGACGCAAGCTGGGTTGCTGCTTCAAGAAAAGGCGAAATGGCCTGGACCGGTAATCGACATCATCGCCGCGCCGAGTGTAATGACCCGGAGGAGGGGAAGATCGCGTGGTGGGTCAGCCAATCAGAGGAGATCGGGCGACTGGAAGACGGCTCCGTAGAGGGGATGCGACGAGTGCATATATGGTTTGCGCGCCGTGGAGGCAAGAGGACTATCTTTGTAAAACTTAACCAGTGTGGTTGTACGTGTGGTTGGTTCAGATATTCGGACCATAAGTTATCATATCTACAAGTATATCATCAACTAACGAAGAAGATGACGACGACCAGGAGGCTGTGGGAAGCTCTCTACAACATCCAGTACGAGGGAAATGCTACGGCAATTTCCAGTGGTAAGCGCGAATGACTCAGAACTACGTAATCTCTCGTCTCTTTGTTTTATATTCAGTATTTCAGTAACTTCATAGCTTGGGAATAAGAGTAAAATCAGTAATTTATCCGAATCCATTTTCACGTAATTTTCTAGCGGTAATATTCAAATCGCAACGCTCCAATTTAAATTCAAACTTATTATTATTATTAATTTTGGCATACTTGTTTTATATAATAAATTCATTTCTTTTAACCATGCGATCTTTGCTTTCAGTAGATAGCATTAGATATGGACCAATTCCTTCTCCTGATACAATTGTGTGTTGGGTTAATGATCAAATCATACCACGATCTGAGTGAAAAGATTCTTGAAGGTGTTCTACCAGAGCTAGGTGTTGTTAAATATAAATTTAGATTTCAACATAGCGTTGAGGTATTGGCGCCCATTAAAACAACATATCTTAGTCAGAGTAAATATTTCGAAGTGCAAGACAGAGCTAGTAAGAAACCATTACATTTGTCACGTAACAGTGAGGCCTAAAGAAGACATTACAATGTTTTGCTTGTTGTCAGGTCCTCTATCAAATCCCCGGAGCTTTTCCACATATTTAGTTACACCCTGTGTACTACGACATAATTTGCTTAATTTCTTTAGTTAATTCTCTAAGAGAATAGGTGATTTACAAACAGTTCATAATTATTTACTCTCATTTCATATTTCATTCAAACCATCCATCCCAAGATGAAACATAGCCTACATACATACTCAGGGGTTGTCTCTTAAGTAATTTCGTTTTTAGCCTATTTTCATTTATGAAATAAAATAGGCTTATGAGATCATCTTTCGTTCGTGTGTGTGCGTATGTGTGTCTGTCTTCTGTCTGTCTGTCGGTCTCCTCCTAATAACTTCTAAACGGCTGGGCCGATTTCAATGAAACTCGGTAAGTCATAGCACCATTCCGGCCGACCCCGACCGTGCCCTTCAAATTTTATTACGTCTCACCAATACAAAATGGCGGCTGTGCGAATTATTTACCCGACATTCTATATCTCCGAAACTATTATTGATACCACGCTGAAATTGTGTGCGGTAGTAAACGGCACTACTAGAAGTCCACCTATGAGTCTTTCAAAAACCCGTTAACTACAAAACCAACAAGGCGGCCAAACGTAGTTGAAACTTTTAAATAGACTTTTCTCGCGATTTAACCATCCAAACGCAATGAGACTAGACACAGCAAATGTTTATGCACATTCTAATGCATTGGCACCTAATTTAGTTCAATTGTTTACATAACCTCAAGGTGGTGGCTGGGCGAAATATTTCACCGGCTTTCTATATCTCCGAAACTATTACTGATATATGCCTGAAATTTTGTACGGTGATAAAGCATGCAAGTTCATCTATGTAACTTTCAAAATCCAGTAAAGTACAAACTGAACATGGTGGCCAAGCGAAGTTGAAACATTTTAATATACTTTTGTCGCGATTTGACCATTGAGCGCAGTGAAATATGGTACTGTAAATGTTTATACAGATTGTAATGCACTGACATCTAATTTAGTTCAATTGTTTATATAACCTCAAGATGGTGGCTGTGCGAAATTTTAAAATAAGTTTTTATTTATTGTGTCGTAATCATACAATTAAAGTGCAAGTTTGAATAATGAACCTACGCAATCATTTTCATTTAATGGTACATAACTCTATTGCCTATAGCCTACATATAACAATCCGACAAGGCGACCAGCTGAAATATTTAGACGGTTATCAATATCTACGAATCTATTACAGCAATCAAACTGATATTTTTTATGTTCGTAGAAGCTATGGACATAAGTTCACCTATGGGACTTTCAATAACCTGGTGATGGGCACAAATCCAAAATGGCGACGACCCAAAATGTAAAATGGATGTATCCCGCGATTTAACCATCCGAGTGCAGTGAAACTTGGTAAGGTAAATGCTTATAGACGTTTTAATCCACTGATATCTAATTTTTTCAATTGTTTTCATAACCACAAGTTAGTAGCTGAGCGAAATCTTAAAATCTGGTTTTTATTTCTTGTGCCCTAATCATGCGATTGAAGTTTGAAACCTACACCTACACAATAATATTTAGTCGGTTCTCAATGTATACGAATCTATTAAAGCAATCAAAATTGAAATTTTGTGTGTTGATAGTGGCAATTAACATAAGTAGGATATATGAAAATAGGCTTTAGTTCTTCACGGAACTACTTGTTTAAATAAAATTTTATTGGGAAAGTTTTCTGACAAGAAATTAAACTATTCATGAAAATAGAGACCATTAGATTCTATGGGCTTGAGCCATCTTTCGGCGAGGTTTCTTATCCCACAACGGTACCAGTCTCTGGGTTTTGATACGAAGAATTCGGCGAGACCCATTTCCAGAGCTTCAATTTTTTCGAAATTCCTTCCACGCAAGAAATGGGCCGTGGATCGAAAAAGATGGTAATCTGAAGTTGTCTTTCCCTCTCTTGCGTCATGTTCACTTCCATCCGTATCTTATATATTGTAGTTTTCCAACTCCTGCAAGAGCAGAGGTCTCTGCAACGCACTCAGATACAGTTTTACCACTACGGGCGAAAAGGTTCTCATATTCTGTCAGATCAACACGGCGCTCTTCTGTGGTTTCCCATCTTCCTTCCAGGCAAATGCCGGGGTTGATCCCTAACTATAGGCCACAGCCACTACCTTCCAATTCCTCGCCCTTACAATCACTTTTTCCTCCTCACACAACACTCGACACGCGACGGTAGTTGTAGCTCACCCCATGGGTGTCCGCACAGAAGCATCTACAAAACTCTGGCGAGCCGAACATGTCCTCGGACATTCCCGGCACTAAAAGACATACGTAAAAAAAAAAACATGCTTATCCCTTGCCACACGTGAACTAGAGTGCGGCGTTGCCGCTCTGCTTAGGGCAGGGCGTTCCTTATAGGTGGCTATGACAGTGTTCGTACTGAGCGAACTGCAGTGCAACATGGCCTGGCAAACCGTAAGGCTGGATCAGTGTTGCGATCAGGAGAGCGCCGTGTTGATCTGACAGAATATGATAACCTTTTCGCCCGTAGTGGTAAAACTGTATCTGAGTGCGTTTCAGAGACCTCTGCTCTTGCAGGAGTTGGAAAAACTACAATATATAAGATACGGATAGAAGTGAACATGACTCAAGAGTTAAGAGTGTACTACGGGCTCTTATGGGCTTTTACATTTAGCGGACTCCCCCAGAATTGATGACTTCGAAGTCTTTAAAACTGGATTTTCACTATGTTATTTAATAGGTTAATGGCCATGGGTGGAGAGTACATGTTCCTCAGCATTCATTTAATGATATGTAATTCTTACATTCTTGATATGCAACATGATTTTGTAATGTATCTGACAGCCGAGTCTGCGCACTGGATGGAACAGCACGCACGCTGTTGTACGTGTCTTAGCTCTCCACTGAACGCACGAGTCCAGATCTCTCCAAGATATTTGAAACAGTGTTGGAGTGTAAGGATCGTTTTGTGTAATATAAAAATAATTGTGTTTAGGTATAAGTGGCATTAAATATTTTGCTGATGTTCCGTTTGCGAAACGTAAACCCGGGGAAATTTTAAGGCGCAGAGAACGACAGATAGTTTGTAACGTCTACAATTATATAAAGACCAAGAATCAGGAGAAAAGTGCTGCTGTACGTTTTTGAAAAACCCGTGATGATATATTATTATTATTATAATTATTATTATTATTATTATTATTATTATTATTATTATTATTATTATTATTATTATTATTATTAACTACTCACCTGCAATAATGTGCGTAACAGAACTTTCATGCAGTTAAATTACGCGATTTGTGCCGAATGAGAAGCTTGTAGTTTTGTGTAAAATAAACCGCTAAGGCTCATTATGAAATGGACAATGATTGTTTTGAGAAATATTTTAAAGAACAGATTGTCGCAATTTCCCACATCAGTCTGTAGTATTTGCCATTCATTGTCCAATGTACGTTGTGCCACTGCATTTTTTGTTTACTTTCTTTCATCTATCTATACCGAGCTCGATAGCTGCAGTCGCCAGTATCCAGTATTCGGGAGATAGTGGGTTCGAACCCCACTGTATGATTTGATCATTAACCCAACAAACAATTGTATCAGGAGAAGGAATTGGTCCATATCTAATGCTATCTACTGAAAGCAAAGATCGCATGGTTAAAAGAAATGAATTTATTATATAAAACAAGTATGCCAAAATTATTAATAATAATAATAATAAGTTTGAATTTAAATTGGAGCGTTGCGATTTGAATATTACCGCTAGAAAGTTACGTGAAAACGGATTCGGATAAATTACTGATTTTACTCTTATTCCCAAGCTATGAAGTTACTGAAATACTGAATATAAAACAAAGAGACGAGAGATTACGTAGTTCTGAGTCATTCGCGCTTACCACTGGAAATTGCCGTAGCATTTCCCTCGTACTGGATGTTGTAGAGAGCTTCCCACAGCCTGCTGGTCGTCGATTACCGGTCCAGGCCATTTCGCCTTTTCTTGAAGCAGCAACCCAGCTTGCGTCATGCTTCTCAACAAGATTAAGCCTGTAGCCGAATTCTCCGTGACTCATCTCTCCCAAAATATCCTAACTGACAAAACTCCGTAAAATTCCGTAATCATATAATAATATGGTTTTCCGTGGTTTCCCATTTTCACACCAGGCAAATGCTGGGGCTGTACCTTAATAATTAAGGTCACGGCCACTTCTTTCCCACCCCTAGCCATTTCCTTTGCTATCGTCGCCATAAGTCATATCTGTGTCGGTGCGAAGTAAAGCAACTTGTAAAGAAAATCTTTCATCTACGCGTGTAATAATATGTGAAGTATCATTATGATAAGAACAAAATTACTTGTTATTTCCGGGTACTCTCTTCGCCTCTGCAGATGAAAGTGACTCACTGCGACAGATGATTTGTATCCTGTCACTGACCTAGGCTGACCTTGGAGCAGTGGTGGATCCATGCATTGCGGGGCCCTGGGCGATATGATAAGGCGGGGCCCACAACAATAGGAAATAAAAAATATGAAATCAAATGGAAAGTAGTTTTGTAAAAATAATAAAATAAAGAATAGTTACAATATTTTGAGTATACTACAGTACGTTTTTTTAATAATATGAAAGAAACCTTTAAATCCCCTTGAAGAAGATTATGTAAACAATAAAATATTACTTCGCCACTTTTTTCCGGCTGAAGTCTTCTATTATTTCACCGAAATCTAAACTTGTTAAACGGTCAACAGAGGTCATAGCTGCACTGAAAAAAATATATAAAAAATACAAATTAGTTTGAAAAGTATAATTAATTAATTAAATTTAAAAAAACATGGCGCGGGGCCCCCAGGACTGCGGGGCCCTGGGCGGTCGCCCTCCTCGCCCTCCCGTAGATCCGCCCCTGGCTTGGAGAATATATTGCCATATTACGTAGTCTATTAAACTAATTGATCCGTATCTAACGGATGATTCAGATTAGCTTTCACGTCATTTCAATTGTTTTGTCATAGCCATACCGTACGTAACTAAAATTCCAATGTAAATAAATAGTAAATCGTCGCAGTATTTATAATCCGTTCTAAGCATTGTTGTGTAAATCAATTACTATCCTCGGCTCCCCCACTCCTTTAGGGAATAACTCAGTCTTTATCTTTATTAAAAACTGATCATCCAAATTCTGTTATTCTTACGGGAATTATAGTAAAAGGTTGCAGATTATAATGGCGCGAAGGAACAAAATTCAGCCAAGAGAAGTTTTCATGTAACTTATTATTATTAATTTATTATTATTATTAAGGTATTTCTTTAGAGCATTTTTTATAAAATTATAAGTAATCAGATAGGGTTTCTATGTTATAGAAAACACTATCAAGCAAATTATTACGAACAACATTATCGTAAGAAAATTCCGTCGGGATGAGGAGCTTGCTGATAGTCAGTCCGGCAGCGGGCTGTACTACTCGTGTGGAGTGCTGTACAATAGCTGCGGCAAATTGTTCAGTCGGGGTCGGCCGGAATGGTGCTATGACTTACCGAGTTTCATTGAAATCGGCCCAGCCGTTTAGAAGTTATTAGGAGGAGACCGACAGACAGACAGACAGACAGAAGACAGACACACATACGCACACACACGGACGAAAGATGATCTCATAAGCATATTTTATTTCATAAATGAAAGTAGGCTAAAAACAAAATTACTTAAGAGACGACCCCTGAGTATGTATGTAGGCTATGTTTCATCTTGGGATGGATGGTTTGAATGAAATATGAAATGAGAGTAAATAATTATGAACTGTTTGTAAATCACCTATTCTCTTTGAGAATTAACTAAAGAAATTAAGCAAATTATGTCGTAGTACACAGGGTGTAACTAAATATGTGGAAAAGCTCCGGGGATTTGATAGAGGACCTGACAACAAGCAAAACATTGTAATGTCTTCTTTAGGCCTCACTGTTACGTGACAAATGTAATGGTTTCTTACTATTGTCCGTCCAGAGTTAAGAGTGTACTACGGGCTCTTATGGCACAAGCGTTGCCACGTCTAGCGACTGTAGAAGGGCGCTCTCCTGATCGCAACACTGATCCAGCCTTACGGTTTGCCAGGCCATGTTGCACTGCAGTTCGCTCAGTACGAACACTGTCATAGCCACCTATAAGGAACGCCCTGCCCTAAGCAGAGCGGCAACGCCGCACTCTAGTTCACGTGTGGCAAGGGATAAGCATGTTTTTTTTTTACGTATGTCTTTTAGTGCCGGGAATGTCCGAGGACATGTTCGGCTCGCCAGAGTTTTGTAGATGCTTCTGTGCGGACACCCATGGGGTGAGCTACAACTACTGTCGCGTGTCGAGTGTTGTGTGAGGAGGAAAAAGTGATTGTAAGGGCGAGGAATTGGAAGGTAGTGGCTGTGGCCTATAGTTAGGGATCAACCCCGGCATTTGCCTGGAAGGAAGATGGGAAACCACAGAAGACCATCTTCAAGGTTGCCGGCGGGGGGATACAAACCTCCTCGCCTCCCGGATGTTAGCGACTGCCTGCAGCCACGCCGTAACAACCACGGCTAACTCACCCGGTAACATGGTGATGAATGGTGCTGAACGTGCGATTCCGTACTAAATTGCATATATCCTTTTAACCCTCGCATGTTTTACAACAGTGTGTAAAGTAGACCCAAGAGGAAAGGCTGATCATCTGGTAAACTTAAGTGCAGCTCCTAACTCAACGTTGGCGGGTTCGGTGGCGTAGTTGGTAGCATGCTGAGATTCTATGCCCAAGATAGCGGGTTCAAACCCGGCCAAAGCCGTCGGATTTTTTAAGAGCGTTAAAATACCTCAGTATGCTTTCCCTTGGAGGGAAAGTAAAGCCGGCTGTCCCATGTCATAGATTTACGGCATGTTAAAGAACTTTCCGCTAATTACACCTGTGTGAAACTAAATTGTATAGGTTAAGAATGTAAACAACGCTCTTAGGTTGTTACGTTAGTTGCCAAGAGCCGACTGCGGTGGCGTCTAGTAGCTAAGTTCTGAACTAGGCCTAGTAGTCGTTGACGGTGGCGTTTGGCGGCAAAAGTAGGAACTATTTGAAAAATTCAAAGTTGCAGTCCATACTTGAATTAAAAAAACAGATACACACACTAATACAGTCATCACAATTAACACCGGTTATCAGACAGATTCTACACACACCCAAAGTACACGGGGCTACATGACCACGTTGTCGCAGCCCCTAAACTAAGGAACCAACCAACCAACTAACTCAACGTCGTTATTCTATAATATTGAACAGTAGTAAGCTCTCAAATCTTTACACTTGGTTGCTCTTCTGCATTGTTCCAAAGCGTGTTGTTGTTGTTGTTGTTGTTGTTGTTGTTGTTGTTGTTTTAAGGGGCGGAACTACGAGGTCATCTGTCCCTAGTGTTCCAAAGTTTCTTGCTTTATGATTTGTAAACTTCAGACACTTGCTAAAATTTAAATGCGTTGTTTATTGTAACTTAACCCTAACAACAATCGTACGTTGATATAAGTGGGATCTGACATTCAGTGGCGTAACTACGGAGGTGATCAGGGGGATCTATCCCTCCCCAAGAGCCAAATAATAAAAATATTAAAATTGTTGAAGATTTTATTTTTGAATAACACCAAACGTTGGATTGATAACTAGGCTAATGATTGGAGGATAATAATAATAATAATAATAATAATATCGTATGGCCCAGGGTGCCGGGTGCAAGCTTTGTTATTTGACACCCAAAGGGTAGCTTTCATGTCGAATTTCGTTGTTCCTTGAAACCCTATGAAAGTCAAGGAGGTTAGATATCTAAGCTCCTTGAACACTAAAGCGCTTTCTAGTAGAGAAATGAGGAACTTGGTGTTGGCGGTAAATCCCGAGATTAATTTTGCCATTATGAACACGGCCTACTGAATTCAAATGGGTTCTTTGACATGCCAACATCGTGTGACATGGTGTCGTATTTTTGCCGCCTTTCAAAAATCACTTCCCACGGCCAGGAGCGAACCTGCAAGCATGGGGGTTACTAGACCGACACGTTGACCACTCACCCACCGTGGCAAGCTGATTGGAGGATGTAAGTTAATACTTACAAATTTGAAAGCATTTCTTTTCACTTGTTGGAAACATTTAGCGCTACCCTAACTTAACACTTTTTATTTATTTAGTCAATTTACCCTCTAGGTTGGTGGTTCCCACGGACTCAGCGAGGGAACTCACCACTACCGCCTCTATGGGCAGTGTCCTGGAGCTTGGAACATCTGGTAGGGAGGGATACAACCGGGGAAGTGTGATCAGCACTTCGCCCAGGCGGCCTCACCTGCAAAGCGAACAGGGGCCTCATGAGGGATGGGAAGGGATGAAAGAATGGGATGGATAGACAAGGAGGAGGGAAGGAGGCGGCCGTGGCCCTACAGTAGGTACTGCCCCCGTAAATTGAATTATATTGAGACCACGGTGGCTGTATTGGCATATGTGAATAAAGTTATGGCTGTCATAGTTGTGACGTGTATATTCATGACGTAGGCACGGATGACGCAGACTTCATGCAAGTAGGCTGGTTGAGCTGAGATTCTTGGTGACGTCATGATTTTGTTCGAGAAGGATCTGAGATTTACGACGCAGTCGCAGGGAAACAAGGAATTGTGCTAAGGAAGAAGTTACGCTATTGGAGGAGAGGCTCGAACCAATGAATGGTAGTTTGTAGGGAGACGGAGATTACTGAAACTACTATATTTAATTACTTTTGGCATGCAGAATTGTGGAAAACTATTTTCAGTTATGGCATCGATTTGGAATTTTGAAGAAATTAATTATGAGTTTTTGAAATTTGAAAATCCGTCAAGTATAGCCAAAGTTAGAACTTCTAGCAATGACGGAGGAACAAGCTATGGAAGGGATGGATACGCCCCTTAAGAAGTTGATAAAAGGCCTTGCACAGCAGAGAGGAGGCTCTCATAGCTCATGTCTCATGTCTCAGGGTCTGATGGCTCATTTTTCTGATTCTCATATTGTCAGACTTCGAGTTATTCAGTGAAGCAAGTCGCCATTAGCACGTGTGGTAGAGCCCACAGCATCGAACAATCCGGATAGTAGGCTGTCAGAAATCCGCCCCCTCAATCGGATTGCCAATAATCAATCGCACCGGCACAGCTACATCAATGAAAATGGCACTGACAGATACTACCGAGATTAGAGCACAGTAGTTAACAAGAAATTATTGTGGAACACACCAAAATATACGGGGGTTCATACTTACCTTTTACTTACCTATTCAAATTAATCTCGGGTCTGGGTTTTCAACTGGATCACTTAATAGTATGCCCTCACAATAACCTCCACCACGATATTTAAAATGAACCAAAACGGAAACAAGAAAATTTAAACTGCACAATAATTTATTTCACATAAAGAAAATAATTTAACAAAATTTAACAACAAAATATACGTGGCAATCAGAAGCCATTGTCCATGTAACCATGTCCTCCTGTAGGACTTGTAGACTTCACATACAAAATTTCAGCTTTCTCTAGCTCAAAAGAACGTAATAATAATAATGCACTTTGGAATGGATAAGGGAGTTGGGACGAGACATATAGCAATTGTTTCCTTGTTTATGAACTTCACATTTTATTTATAACCGCAAGGCTGCTATGTAGATGACCTTGGCCTCTATCATACAGTTATCTGGCCACCTGCGATACACCCTGCACCATGTCGCATGCTTGCATCGTCAAATGGACGCACCTGTCCAGCCAATGTTAGCATATGCTAGTTACCTCAGAGCCTAGCTCCTTTTCAAAACGCTTTAAATGTTCACAACTTAACTCAAATATTATCACGCAAATCTTTTAAATGCTCCGTTCAAATATCAATGGATTACTCTAATAATCCCAAATCTTGTTTAATTGTATAATCCAATTGTTTAACTAGCGTTGTTTAGAGTATAATAACGAAAACGCTTAATGTTTATAACAAAAAGTTCATTAATTATTTATAACATTTTAAATTGTTTATAACATTGTCAAACGGCAATTGAAAAATTTATACACGTCTCTATTAATCCCGTTCGTTTCAAATTATTATTAAAGATATTTATATAGTTATTTACATTATTTATATTATTTATGAAGCCTCCGTGGCTTAGGCGGCAGCACGCCGGCCTCTCACCGCTGAGTCCGTGGTTCAAATCCCGGTCACTCCATGTGAGATCTGTGCTGGACAAAACGGAGGCAGACAGGTTTTTCTCCGGGTACTCCGGTTTTCCCTGTCAATATGTCATTCCAGCAACACTCTCCACTATCATATCATTGCATCTGTCATTCATTTAATCATTGCCCCAGAGGAGTGCGTCAGGCCTCGGCAGCCGGCACAGTTCATATCCTCGCCGCTAGATGGGGGATTCATTCATTCCATTCCTGACCCGGTCGGAGACTGGAAGCAGGCTGTGGATCTTCATTTTCATATTATTTATATTATTTATATTATTAATATTATTTATATTATTTATATTAGAAATACATTAAACCACACGTTTATCCGGTTGATAATTACTTAAATCGTGGTGATATAATCGACCAATGAAGGTTAGTTATATTTAAATTTTAGATTCAGGTTTAATAAGATTTAATAATTATTATTTGTTACGGTAACCTCCATTCAAAATCGTTATCTCAAATTATTTAAACACTCTTGTTAATTTTAACAGTAACTTCACCTGAATAATTTTCAAAGGACCTGAACAATACACTCAGCGGAAAAATACCTCGCTCAAAACGCACAAAATTGCACCAAAATTGTCCCATAATTCATCATATATCTCATTAAATATGGCATCAAAATCTTCCACAATACGTACAAAAAACCTCCACTTACTAATTTATCAATATCATCAATATTACTGTGGGAACCTCCTTCACTTATTACAGGGCATTATTCATCAGCGACTTTTACACGTCCACTGAACTAACGATTATACATCCATAGTTCCTCTTTAAAAATTCTTATATTCATCAATTGTATCGAAAACTGTTATTATATTTAACCTTCGTGGGTTTCATTCATGATTCGATATGAAGTAAAAATTTGCCAATCACAAATAAATGTAATAGCAAATACGATTAGACTAGCCTCCCTGGTCTATCAAAATTGAGATTAATATCATCAAAGTATCGCAGTATAAAAATACTATCTTCAATCAAAGTTCATCTAAACTGCATAAATAATCGAATAGAATACAATTAGACTGTGGAATGCAAACATTATTGTTCCAATCTAGAATTGAGAAAAACTCCTATCAAATGTTCATTACTATAGTGTACTCAATAAATCGTACTCAAAGTTCATATTTCATAAAATTGTCTATAATGCAATGGTATTTCAGAATTGACGATAAATGTCAATGTTGCAATCATGTTCATAAAACGACTAGTATTTCCAAGATTGTCGATAAAGTAATAGATTTTAACGCTCTAAAATCTTTTAATCATTCTTCTTTCTTGAGGATGACAGAAAATTGGTCAAAGTAATTTACTGAATAGAATTACTTTAATAAAGTGACACGCTGTCTGAATTCAAATTTGCCATAGAAAATCGTTAACATTACAGTCAAATCGTGACTACAAAAATATGCAAATTACTGGAAGAATATATAATATCAGTCTCAATTGATCCAAAATTATATAAAAATGCCAATGACATAATAATGTCTCAATAAATCGTAGAAAAAGGCATAAATCAGCAAAGTGTACTGAGTACAAAAATATCAAGCAAGAATATGGGGCAAAATATATGGGACAGAAAATATGGGAAAAATGGTTGCTCAGATATCGCAAAATGGCTCAAATAAAACAAGAAACGTTCACGACTACCTTATCTGTTGATTGAAGTTCTAGAGGAAAATTTCCAAAGAAGACTGCTGTTGGTTCCATTTCACCCCCGTAAAGATGTGCTCCGAAGTCAAACCTGGAACCTGCGCCCTCGGAGATTAGAACTGCTTCCTCCTCCGGAAATTGCACTGCTCCGTGTAGACGATAGACATCCTTCTGGCAAAACTCTTCTTTGTGAGCCGGGTCCACCCTGGCCTCTCTTGAAAATTCCCTGAAGTTCTGGTAGAAATTCGCCATGAAGTATATTGCAATTATTTCCGCAGAAATGTTCATAATTGTGGAGTATGAAGATATTTCCACTGCCATTTGATGTAATTCAGCGATGGATTACGATGCATGAGTGTAGTTGGATGTTCACTACATGCTCGCTTTTGTAGAATGACGATTAACGAAGTTCCATGCTGCTATTTCACTCCATTGATATATGTCCCAATTGCATTAAAGTTTTAGTCTTCCATCTCCACTTCCGTTATAATTGCAACACCTGCAAGGACACCACGGCCGCTTGGCCAGCAGCACGTCGGTAACTCGATAACCAACGCTCTGCTTCACCACTGCGACACCAGGAAATCCGGGACCCAACTTACCTTTGTTTGAGAGGTCCGGGTCACCTCCGCAGCAAATCACCTCCAGAAGACGTGTCCAAACAGAAGAGCTCCAAAAGGGGTGGAAGGAAGATGGAGAAGGGGACAACACACACAGGCTATCGTACAGACACCCCCCAAAAACCAATAGAACTGCTGCCGGTGAAATAATGCCACAACACAAGATTAAAATTTTATAAATAAAAGGTTTAATATTAAAAATTTAAAGGAGCACCTTCACCAGAAACAGAACATGCTTGCTTGCAAACAAAGAACAAGAAAAGACTTAAATTAAAATTAAAATGCTAAACAGCCCAAAGGTTAAAATAAAAATTACATGCATAACACAATGAGAAAGGGCTTGATAATTTGCAAGGGAATGCAATAGCGATCCGGCATGCGTAGGTCCATGTTAAAACATAAAGGAGCACCTTCACCAGAAACAGAAAAAAAAGTTAAATTAACCAAATTAAATTGTATCAGAAAACAATCCATTAATTTGCATGATGGAGATAAACACAGGAACAATTACGAAAAACACAATGTTAAACCGATAAGGTTAAATAAAAAAAACATCTTAAGTAAACACAACACGTTTGAGTTTCGCGGTGGACGCCAAGAGACTGACCTCGAGACCATAATGTATCTCTTCATAACATGGCCACAAACACAAGGAAACCGCATGCCTGATCGAAATTACGGCAAACAATTAATAAAATTAAATTTAAACATTAGCAGAAGGAAATGAACGGCGGAAAACGATATGTCTAAATACTATTACAATAGTGAAGGGCAACGGATCAAGAATAAATTACTCTGTCAATCCCAAGATTGGCAGAAGAAAATAAATAATAATTTGAACGTAAAATAAACTAGAAATGTGTCTCCATAAGGTACGAAGAAAAGATAACAAAATTAAAATACTATTCATAATGTTGAATTTTGGGCTTATGCCGTGTTTTATTATATTGCAATTCGACGCGTTTCGAAAGAAACCATGTCTTTCATCGTCAGGAATAATCTGGAATACGACAATGTTGCTAAGAGAAAGCAACGAAGAACATATAGAAGGTGCCCAAAGATGGACGCCATTATAGCCCCATGTTAGGGACAACGGAAAGCAGCAGTGAATTACTTTCTCAGGGTTCTGATAATAGGTAGCCAGGATTCACTGAGATTGTAGCCGGTGTCGCGGTTGAAATTATCTGGGTGTTTACGTATTTCAACCGCCTCCCTGATGATTCTGGGACGATATTGCTTTATACGGGCAAGAACATCCACCCCTTGGAACATGACATCATGGCCAGGTGTTAAAGCATGATCGGCAACAGCTGATTTATCAGGTTGAATGAGCCTGATACATCTATTATGTTCCTTAATGCGAGTGCATATTGTTCTCGAAGTCTGCCCGATGTAAACCTTGCCACAAGTACAGGGAACTCTGTAGATACCCGGTTGTTGCAATTTAGGCAAACTGTCCTTAGTTGGTCGCAGGAGTTGCCTAATCTTAACAGAAGTTCCAAATACAGTCCGTATGTTGTATCGACGTAGGATTTTAGCAATACGATCCGTTGTGTTATGTATGTACGGAAGGTAAGCAGTTCCTCTTACATCTCTTTTCTCAACTGACGTCCTATTATTATTTGTTGGTTTCAGAACCGTAGAAATCAAAGCCTTGCTATAACCGTTGCTCTCAAAGGTGGTTCGCAGGGTGTTAATTTCTTCTTGTAAAGAAGACACTTCACAAATCCTCCTAGCCCTGGTAGTTAGAGTTGTAAGGATACCATGTTTCTGGGCAGGGTGATGGTGAGAACTTGCGTGGAGATATCTATTGGTGTGTGTTGGCTTACGAAAAACGCTGTGTCCTAAAGATCCATCCTCTTTCTTGGTGACGAGAACATCTAAAAAAGGTATTTTGCCGTCAGATTCCTTTTCCATGGTGAAACAAATAGAAGGGTGCTGGAGATTAAGGTGATCCAGGAAATGGCTAAGATTTTTCTCACCTTCCGTCCAAACAACGAACGTGTCATCCACATAACGCCACCAGATCTTCGGTTTGAAAGGAGCCGACGACAAAGCTTTCTCTTCAAAGTTCTCCATGAAGAAATTAGCCACAACAGGAGAGAGAGGACTACCCATGGCCACACCATCAGTCTGCTCATAAAAATTCCCATTCCATAGAAAGTAGGAGGAGGTCATGCAGTGATAAAAAAGTCTTGTGATGTCTTCAGGAAAAAAGCCATTAATGAGAGACATAACACCATCAATAGGTACTCTCGTAAACAGAGACACCACGTCGAGACTCACTAGAATATCACCCGGCTGAAGTGTTATAGCTTTTAACTTTTCCACGAAGTGTGTGGAATCCTTAATGTACGAAGGCGTGTTACCCAGAAGCGACACCGGCTACAATCTCAGTGAATCCTGGCTACCTATTATCAGAACCCTGAGAAAGTAATTCACTGCTGCTTTCCGTTGTCCCTAACATGGGGCTATAATGGCGTCCATCTTTGGGCACCTTCTATATGTTCTTCGTTGCTTTCTCTTAGCAACATTGTCGTATTCCAGATTATTCCTGACGATGAAAGACATGGTTTCTTTCGAAACGCGTCGAATTGCAATATAATAAAACACGGCATAAGCCCAAAATTCAACATTATGAATAATAACACGGGCCGTGAAAGTCTAAATGACAATATTAGAAACCTCTATGGGGAGGATATTTTCCGACTGATGTCTAGATTCAGTAGGTTACGACGCAAGAAGGTGTGTCTAATCTCTTCACTCGCTTTTCTCCTAAGATGCCGGGATCATGATATTCTACCGAATTTTGTTATGTTGAAGCATTCCTTCAGAGCACCTAAGGCAACGAGAATCTATCGTCGTGCAAGCAAGGCGTTATTGATAGAGAGGTTACAGCATACTCGTAAGCAGTTGGATTTTATTTCGAGGGAGTTACTACAGCTACATCTACGCCTCTCAAACTTCGTAAGTGAGGAATTATGGAATATCTTTGATCGTATTTCTTCAGTGCAAGCTAACAGCGTTCTAGATCAGGTGAGGGACAGACATATTTCCAAATATGATAGGTTATGTCAGTTGCAGAAATCTCAAGCCATTAGACTTGATGCTAACAAGGTTGTCGTGAATTTGTCCAGCAAGCCCCTAAGTGATACCCAACAGGCAGTTCTCGCTAAAGGTCTCAATTTTGCTGTAGCGCCTAGAAGAATTCCTATTGAAGAACTTATTACATCCGTAGAATCCTCAGTACATCACCTCACACCTGAAGAGGCCGAGGAAGCCAGACAAGAATGTTCCCGAGTTCTCAAGACAGCTAAGCCACCTAACACCAACTTAAAACAAGGCGAAAGCCGGGCACTTAAAGATCTAAGGGACAATTCTGATATTATCGTTCTCCCCGCTGACAAGGGTAACGCGACAGTGGTATTGGATAAGGTTGATTATGATTCCAAGATCTCGTCTTTGTTATCAGATCCTGTATATAGGATTAATAGTCGTGATCCTACTACTCGCTACTCAAATGTCACCGTCAAATTGATCAAGCAATCATCTATTCCAGCGGATGCAGCGAAGACTCTCCTTCCAGGGGATGCTATTCCTCCGAGACTCTATGGTCTTCATAAAATACATAAGGAAGATGTTCCTCTTAGACCTATTGTTAGTACGATTGGTTCTCCTACATATGCCCTTTCCAAATACTTAGGAAGACTACTTCAGCCGCTTCTGGGTAACACGCCTTCGTACATTAAGGATTCCACACACTTCGTGGAAAAGTTAAAAGCTATAACACTTCAGCCGGGTGATATTCTAGTGAGTCTCGACGTGGTGTCTCTGTTTACGAGAGTACCTATTGATGGTGTTATGTCTCTCATTAATGGCTTTTTTCCTGAAGACATCACAAGACTTTTTTATCACTGCATGACCTCCTCCTACTTTCTATGGAATGGGAATTTTTATGAGCAGACTGATGGTGTGGCCATGGGTAGTCCTCTCTCTCCTGTTGTGGCTAATTTCTTCATGGAGAACTTTGAAGAGAAAGCTTTGTCGTCGGCTCCTTTCAAACCGAAGATCTGGTGGCGTTATGTGGATGACACGTTCGTTGTTTGGACGGAAGGTGAGAAAAATCTTAGCCATTTCCTGGATCACCTTAATCTCCAGCACCCTTCTATTTGTTTCACCATGGAAAAGGAATCTGACGGCAAAATACCTTTTTTAGATGTTCTCGTCACCAAGAAAGAGGATGGATCTTTAGGACACAGCGTTTTTCGTAAGCCAACACACACCAATAGATATCTCCACGCAAGTTCTCACCATCACCCTGCCCAGAAACATGGTATCCTTACAACTCTAACTACCAGGGCTAGGAGGATTTGTGAAGTGTCTTCTTTACAAGAAGAAATTAACACCCTGCGAACCACCTTTGAGAGCAACGGTTATAGCAAGGCTTTGATTTCTACGGTTCTGAAACCAACAAATAATAATAGGACGTCAGTTGAGAAAAGAGATGTAAGAGGAACTGCTTACCTTCCGTACATACATAACACAACGGATCGTATTGCTAAAATCCTACGTCGATACAACATACGGACTGTATTTGGAACTTCTGTTAAGATTAGGCAACTCCTGCGACCAACTAAGGACAGTTTGCCTAAATTGCAACAACCGGGTATCTACAGAGTTCCCTGTACTTGTGGCAAGGTTTACATCGGGCAGACTTCGAGAACAATATGCACTCGCATTAAGGAACATAATAGATGTATCAGGCTCATTCAACCTGATAAATCAGCTGTTGCCGATCATGCTTTAACACCTGGCCATGATGTCATGTTCCAAGGGGTGGATGTTCTTGCCCGTATAAAGCAATATCGTCCCAGAATCATCAGGGAGGCGGTTGAAATACGTAAACACCCAGATAATTTCAACCGCGACACCGGCTACAATCTCAGTGAATCCTGGCTACCTATTATCAGAACCCTGAGAAAGTAATTCACTGCTGCTTTCCGTTGTCCCTAACATGGGGCTATAATGGCGTCCATCTTTGGGCACCTTCTATATGTTCTTCGTTGCTTTCTCTTAGCAACATTGTCGTATTCCAGATTATTCCTGACGATGAAAGACATGGTTTCTTTCGAAACGCGTCGAATTGCAATATAATAAAACACGGCATAAGCCCAAAATTCAACATTATGAATAATAACACGGGCCGTGAAAGTCTAAATGACAAAATTAAAATAAACCAGGAAACGTAATTAAAACAGTAATAAAATTTGGCCTATAAAACAAATGAGGAACAGAATTAAAATATTACTATAAGATGATATCGGAGCTCCATAACAATAATATAAAAAAAACTGATAACGTACCTTATTTCCTTCTCAGTGGAGACACACTAATAATAACATAATTAACACATAATTTTTAAATTCTGTACGTCACTACATGTGCTTCACAAAAAAGGCTAACCCGGCACATGCGTTGTTTGGGTCACAATCACAGGTCTGTATCGACATGCGACCACATTTCACACGTCCACTTCACGGCGAAACGATGAAATTCACAGCCTGAAGAGAACAGGCAATTCTTTTTTCTCTTGAATACATTAATATTTCGTAGAGAATGGGGGCTAGAGCCCCCCATCAGCGGTGACACCTTTCACGACCAGTCGGCTTGATTTCTTGTTTACTTCACGATGGCTAATGGACTCCACAAAATGGCGGAGAATTTTTGCGTCTCAAATGCCGAACTTTCTTCATGTAAAATTTATTGTCCAATCACGGTTTGACACCTCAAACAACAATGTCATAATTAAGTACATCATTTGGCGGTATCAAGAATACACCGGCATTTGTTTCATGACGAAGAATATAATTGTCTTTCTCACAAGACTGGAATTGTATGAGTTGAATAAAGTAGAACCACCGCATTCTATTGGAGAGAAACAGGAACCACGTTCAGACTTCCAAAGTCCGACAGCAGCTACCATCTCGTGGTCACAGGCGGAACTGAGCGACGAAGCGGTCGTTTCAAAATTTGTCAAGAGCTGCATCCATGGGTAAATACATGTTTGAAATGTTGGGACGGGCACTTGCACGTAACAGTCTCCCTCCCTTAAGTGTGAACACGGTTCACGAATATGCCTAGGCATAGACAGTACTCCTTAACTTGTCGATTCACCAGAGATGTTTCCCGAAGATAATGTTCACAAGTTAACTCCAATTGATGGATGAAACCACATCGTTTTGGTTAGGAAGAATGCAGGGTCAGATTATCAGTGATGGGATAATTGATCACCTCGCAAACCACTTAGTCAACAGCATCACTGTGTCCAAAAATCTTCAGAAACGCAGAACACCAGCACCAGCAGTGCTTTCAGAGTCCGAGATACGTTAGATAAATTTTCAATAAGTCCAATTTAGGTCGCTTTAGACGAAGTAGGTGGAAGCAATGTGCAAGATATTATTCGACGCGTGGGCAGCCATTTACAAAAATAGAAGTTAATCTAATTTCAAAAAAGGTTTACAGAATTACTAATTCTTACTACATTTTACAAAAGAGAAACAAAGTTGAATTTAAATGAAGAAAATATTTCTGACCATGCCCTAGATCCGTGCTTACAAAATTTCATTAACAAGTTTACCTTTTTACAGATTCGAAGTACATTTCAAGATTACATGAGTTAGACGACTATACATTTAGAAGGAACTACGGTAGTGGAATGACCACTACAATTCCCAAAGGGAACAGGAATACAAGGTTACCATGAGTTAGATCTCCCACCGAGTCCAACTTACATGTTAGCATCTCCTATGAAACATCAAAATTAGGTACACTTTTACAATTTACCATTACAATGGGAACTTCCCAACAATTACATTTTGTATCCCATCAGAGTTTTCATATCCAGTTCAAAATTCCAGAAGGAACAGAAGCCTGAAGGCTTCAATGAAGGTTAGGGATACTCCACATTATACAAAATTTGTTTTACAAAATTTACGGTAGCATTTCCTCATTAGACACCTCTCCACCTCGCTTAATGTGTGATAGATGCACTCTAGAAATTTTGTTGGCCTTAGGGTTTCGAACAAGAAGAGTAACAGGGGTCCAGAATGCCTCTACATAACATGGGCCTTTAAAACGAGGGGTTAACTTGCTTGAAACTAGATTACTGACGCCCTTGGGCTCGAAATTGCGGACGTACACAACATCACCAATTTCCAAATCAGCTGGCTTGCGACAGGCATTGTGTCGCCTGGCAAGTTGGTCATGTGATACCTTAATATTCTCTCTAGCCTTGTCGAATTTCGCCCTCATATCCTCGGGCGTGAAACTGTCAGGAAGGAGATCGTGCAGGTTCCACAGGTTGGACAACGGAGAATTAGCCATAAAGGAAAACATTAACGAAAAAGGGGTAGCTTGCGTGCTCTCATGCACGGCAGTGTTGAAAGCAAAATTGAGCCAATGCAAATTAGAATCCCACTTGGAATGGTCGTCGTGGTGGAAAACAATCAGAGCAGAACGGAGATTACGATTGACTCGCTCAGCGAGAGACGGGTTGGGAAAATAGGGAGTGGTGGTTACATGCGAAATAGCATAATCAAATAAGAATTGACGGAACTGATGAGATACAAAGCACTTGGCATTATCTGACACCAGATACTGACATGGCCCAAAAGACGAAAAGATGGAATTGAGACACATTATGACGGAACTGGTCGTAGCCTGTCTGGTGGGGAAAATCCAACTAAACCGGGAGAAACCGTCAGTGCAAACAAGCGCAAATTGGTTTCCCCGACCAGAGCGAGGGAACGGTCCAACATGGTCGATAAAAAGCCTCTCCATGGGTCTAGATGCTGGTTCAGATGACAACAGGCCAACCTTAGTAGAAACCGGAGGTTTGCTAATACTGCATGCAGCACAATTCCTAATGAGCCTCCTGATGTCGCCATCCATACCTTGCCAAATGAAAAACTGTCTGATTTTAGCTCGGGTCTTGAATACTCCTAGGTGGCCACCAATAGGAGATTCATGATAGTAACGAAAGATTTCCGGAATTAGGACTGACGGGAGCACAATTTTAGGTAGGCGGTCATGACGAGACGAACAACACAATACACCGTCCTTCAAAGAGTAGGGCTTGATCACTTCACCAGAATTGATTCGGTCAATAAGGCTAGATAAGGAGGGGTCTTCTTTCTGGAATCGTCTCACATCCTCAAAAAAGCACAGGGGAATTGCTAAGAACGGCATTGACACAATTTACAGCAGATACAAGGTTTACGGGTTCACATTCCTGAACATCCTCTTCAGCTGTTTCCTCGTACATGCGGCTTAAAGAATCAGCTACCGCATTTTCGGACCACGAATATGGTGGACAGTGAACTGGAATGACAGAATCCTAGTTGCCCACCTAGCAATTCTACCAGTTTTGCGGGGTTTCCCTAAGACCCAGTTCAAGGCTTGGTTATCGGTCTCAAGGAGAAACTTGGTGTGCTCAAGATACATACGGAATTTTTCTAGAGCGAACAACACAGCTAAACCCTCAAGTTCGTAAATGGAATACTTCCTCTCTGCGTCCGTTAAGGAACGAGAGGCGTATGCAATGGGTTGCCTACCCATATCAGATTCCTGCAGTAGGACACAACCAACACCACGACCAGACGCATCAGTCTGCACAATGAACTGCTTCCCAAAATCCGGAATGGCTAACACAGGGGCGTTAGAGAGCGCAAGCTTAAGATCTTCGAAGGCTGCCTGCTGAGAGGGACCCCACTCAAACTTCACAGCCTTTTTGCGTAATTGATTTAGAGGAGCAGCACGGTCGGCAAAGTTACTGATAAACTTACGGAAGAAGTTCACCATACCAATGTAACGTGCAACACCCTTGGCGTTCTTGGGTGGATTAAAATCTCTGATGGCCTGCGTACGAGACTGGTCCACTGAGATACCGGATTCAGAAACAATATGTCCCAAGAAGGAAATTTTGGGCTTGGCAAAGGAAACCTTGGACAATTTGACGGTAAGGCCAGCGTCACGCAACCGATCAAGTACAATTTTCAGATGATCAACGTGTTCCTCGAAGGACTCGGAATAGATCACCACATGGTCAAGGTAGTGGTACACAAACTTGAATTTAATTTCAGAAAGTACCTTGTCCAGAAGTCTGCTCAACACAGCGGCTCCGGTGGATAGGCCAAACGGGACACGGGCATACTCAAACAGGTTCCAGTCAGTGGAAAAAGCAGTAACAAACCTGGATTCAGGAGAGAGGGGAATTTGGAAGTAGGAAGAATTTCAATCGAGGATCGTGAACACCTTCGCGTTGCGAAACCAACTAAAACATGTGTGAAGGTCCGGCAAAGGGATGGACTGCAAAACCACTTTTTGATTAAGAGCCCTATAGTCGACCACCGGCCGAAAACCACCGTTAGGTTTTGGCACAAGAAATACAGGGGATGAGTAGGCAGAGATAGAGGGTTGGATTACACCTTCTTCTAACATCTTATCGATAATCTTACGAAGTTCAGCCATCTTGGGCGGGGCAAGGCGATACGGGCTGGAACGCATCGGCACAAAATCGGTTAGCTCAATCTTGTACTCCATCAAATGGGTTACACCCAACTTGTCAGTAAATACATCGCCATACTCCTGACATAACCTCTTAATGGCATCCTTTTGAAGATTCGTTAAATCTTCCAGATCGAGATCCTCAATAGTCATAGGTTCACTAACAGAATTGACAGCAGGAGAAGATAAAACCGGGTTAAATGATCATTTACTCTGTGGATTAAACTTAAACCATAAGTTGCGAGCACCAAAATCAAGAAGCATACCAACGTGTGACATGAAATGAGCTCCAATGACCACAGCACAAGAAAGATTTCTGGCAACCAAAAATTTAAATTTCCAAGAAAATTTTAGAATATGAATTTTGACTGTCATACTACCCAAAATACTTAAGTTTGAACAATTTGCCGAAATAAAAGATTCATTGTTAGGCTCTAACTCAGGAAATTTGCAAACACTCTTCATAGATAAAAACCAGTCCTCACTTATAAATGATGCGACACTACGAGAATCAAGCAATGCAGAAACGGGCTCGTCATTGACACAAATTTCAATAAACGGGGATATTCCTTTAGCCACAGGAGAAATTCCAAAATCATTACTCACTCTAACACGATTACAAGTAGGTGACGAGGACACCCGCACTACAGGTTTCACACAACGTTTAGAATTAGGCTGACTTGCCACGCCATTGTTCACCGACAGGTTAGGTAGGTCAGCGACATAAGCAGAACTAGCACATGAAGATTTAGTTTTCAACGAGTTATCAAGACTATCATTGGTAGGGCGACCAGAAACTTCACAGGGTTTTCCCAAATTCTTACGCACAGAAATATCCTTGGAAGTAACACCCGAATTGGTCTCCACAACGTCCCGTCATTGGCGATACACAGCCTGGTTACTCGGACACACCTTCTTGACATGCCCCACGCCACCGCACGTGTGGCACTTAATATTGGGTCGAGGATGAAACATAACCTTAGGCGGGGGACGAAACATGAAGGAAGGAGGGGGACAAGACATCAAGGAAGGAGGAGGAACATTAGCTACACGCAGGGAATCTGCATGCTTCACAGCCATAGCCTCAATAACGACCTGTTTCAGCTCGACGAATGACGAAGGCCTGGTACACATAGTCATGTATGACCTATATTGAGGCGAAAACCCATTTACAATTGATGACACCAACTGTCGCTCTGTTAAAGGTGAAGCAAATACCTGGGCATACACCTTAATGTCGCTGACATAGTCGCTAAGGGACTCGTCCAGCCTTTGGACACGATAAAGGAACTTTAGCTCGAGAGCACTTAGGGCGCTCGCAGGGACAAAAAACTACAACACTTCCCTAATAAACATGGCTAAGGACATGCGGAGGTGGATAGCTTCAACAAGCTTATCGCGCAGCATACCGGATGCAACTGGATACAAAAGTTGGAAAATCTGAATTTCCGACATCCCAAAAATCGAGGCATGGTTGCCCAACTCGACCACTTGCTTTAAAAATTGTACCACTTGGGTAACGTCATCAAGGTTGAAATGCTTTAATTTAGTTAAGAAACCAGAAATAGGATGCGGAATCGACCCATAATTAACGGTAGGCGAGAATGTAGCATTAGGAAAAGAGACATTGTTACCAGGGTAGCCCGCTCGCACACCCTCTACAGGCGACAAAACATTTATATTACTAGAGAAAGAACTGGGATGCAATGGGTCGGCAGGACCCAGGAAATCATTAGGTGACCTAACATGAGAAGAATGACCGTATGCAGGATTAAGTGGTATGGACGAGCCAGCGCCAGGCAACAGAGGGGCAGGCAAACTACTACTGGTAATCGATCCCAAAACCTCAGACCTAGTAAACAGAGGTGATTCACGTTCAACCCCAGAAGAACTCTCCCAATTCACAAGGTTATCGCTTAAGTCAATTAAATTGAAAACACTATTGTTGTCGGCCATTTTGGAAAACACAGAATGCAGACAGCCAATAAAGAAGGAAACAAATTTCAGGAATTCCAAGGACAGTTTACACTTTCACAACAGTACCACAACCAGCAATTACCAACACCAAAGATTAGGCTGACACTCGAACACCACCACCATACTACACAAAATCATGCACCATGCTGTCCAGAACTGCACACGTCACCACCTGCTTGGCTCGAGAACAGGGAGCTAAATTACAAAAATAGGCACAAAACATCAGGCTAACAGCCTCCGACAGAGCTCCAGGACTCCTTCACACGAAGCAAGCAGGCTATCAGAACATTAAGAAATCCCATTTCCCATGCCAAGAACACATGTCAGTCACTCACCGGGCTTCATTTTCAGTGGGGATGTTGCACACCAACAGGGTAAAATACAGCAGCAAACACCTCGCTTAGAACGGGACACTTACAGCGTACCACATGGATATCCAGAGGCAAACATGAAATAAAACAAACGACAAGGATTAGCTTTACATAACATTAAGTGCCCTGGCCCGACAAAATCCCACCAACAACCGCGCCATCAGCCCTAGAGGGGTCCATAAAACAGCCTGCGGGTCCTGGGGAGGGGATAGTTACGGAAGTGAACTCGAACGCGGTCTGCTACCACTGCAACACCTGGAAAGACACCGCCGCTTGGCCAGCAGCACGTCGGTAACTCGATAACCAACGCTCTGCTTCACCACTGCGACACCTGGAATCCGCGGCCCAACTTACCTTTGTTTGAGAGGTCCGGGTCACCTCCGCAGCAAATCACCTCCAGAAGACGTGTCCAAACAGAAGAGCTCCAAAAGGGGTGGAAGGAAGATGGAGAAGGGGACAACACACACAGGCTATCGTACAGACACCCCCCAAAAACCAATAGAACTGCTGCCGGTGAAATAATGCCACAACACAAGATTAAAATTTTATAAATAAAAGGTTTAATATTAAAAATTTAAAGGAGCACCTTCACCAGAAACAGAACATGCTTGCTTGCAAACAAAGAACAAGAAAAGACTTAAATTAAAATTAAAATGCTAAACAGCCCAAAGGTTAAAATAAAAATTACATGCATAACACAATGAGAAAGGGCTTGATAATTTGCAAGGGAATGCAATAGCGATCCGGCATGCGTAGGTCCATGTTAAAACATAAAGGAGCACCTTCACCAGAAACAGAAAAAAAAGTTAAATTAACCAAATTAAATTGTATCAGAAAACAATCCATTAATTTGCATGATGGAGATAAACACAGGAACAATTACGAAAAACACAATGTTAAACCGATAAGGTTAAATAAAAAAAAAACATCTTAAGTAAACACAACACGTTTGAGTTTCGCGGTGGACGCCAAGAGACTGACCTCGAGACCATAATGCATCTCTTCATAACATGGCCACAAACACAAGGAAACCGCATGCCTGATCGAAATTACGGCAAACAATTAATAAAATTAAATTTAAACATTAGCAGAAGGAAATGAACGGCGGAAAACGATATGTCTAAATACTATTACAATAGTGAAGGGCAACGGATCAAGAATAAATTACTATGTCAATCCCAAGATTGGCAGAAGAAAATAAATAATAATTTGAACGTAAAATAAACTAGAAATGTGTCTCCATAAGGTACGAAGAAAAGATAACAAAATTAAAATAAACCAGGAAACGTAATTAAAACAGTAATAAAATTTGGCCTATAAAACAAATGAGGAACAGAATTAAAATATTACTATAAGATGATATCGGAGCTCCATAACAATAATATAAAAAAAACTGATAACGTACCTTATTTCCTTCTCAGTGGAGACACACTAATAATAACATAATTAACACATAATTTTTAAATTCTGTACGTCACTACATGTGCTTCACAAAAAAGGCTAACCCGGCACATGCGTTGTTTGGGTCACAATCACAGGTCTGTATCGACATGCGACCACATTTCACACGTCCACTTCACGGCGAAACGATGAAATTCACAGCCTGAAGAGAACAGGCAATTCTTTTTTCTCTTGAATACATTAATATTTCGTAGAGAATGGGGGCTAGAGCCCCCCATCAGCGGTGACACCTTTCACGACCAGTCGGCTTGATTTCTTGTTTACTTCACGATGGCTAATGGACTCCACAAAATGGCGGAGAATTTTTGCGTCTCAAATGCCGAACTTTCTTCATGTAAAATTTATTGTCCAATCACGGTTTGACACCTCAAACAACAATGTCATAATTAAGTACATCATTTGGCGGTATCAAGAATACACCGGCATTTGTTTCATGACGAAGAATATAATTGTCTTTCTCACAAGACTGGAATTGTATGAGTTGAATAAGGTAGAACCACCGCATTCTATTGGAGAGAAACAGGAACCACGTTCAGACTTCCAAAGTCCGACAGCAGCTACCATCTCGTGGTCACAGGCGGAACTGAGCGACGAAGCGGTCGTTTCAAAATTTGTCAAGAGCTGCATCCATGGGTAAATACATGTTTGAAATGTTGGGACGGGCACTTGCACGTAACAATAATAATAGTCGAATGTACTGCCAGATTATATTGTTCCATTGTAGAATGTAGCGTTGTATCACCAAATGTAATCTTCAGTATCACGGTTGCAATATATGTGTCAGCCGTAGCGTAGAATGTGGTATTATAAAAGTGCTTCTCAGGTGTCGAGAAAATCACTTCTGTCTGCAGTCTTAAAATGCGAATATCTTCCAAAGTATAATAGTGAAAATGTTCAACTTTCTTACACGCCTCAATATTGTAATGCACAATTGAATTAGCATAAATGCAGTAGCTAACTCTTGATAGATAATCTTGTAGACTCGTTTATGTGTGCGCTCCAACATCGCCTAGTTTCAGTAACCGTAAAATTGTACTGCTGCACGCTCAGTGCTTGTTCGATGCTGTGGGCTCTACCACACGTGCTAATGACGACTTGCTTCACTGAATAACTCGAAGTCTGACAATATGAGAATCAGAAAAATGAGCCATCAGACCCTGAGACATGAGACATGAGCTATGAGAGCCTCCTCTCTGCTGTGCAAGGCCTTTTATCAACTTCTTAAGGGACGTATCCATCCCTTCCATAGCTTGTTCCTCCGTCATTGCTAGAAGTTCTAACTTTGGCTATACTAGACGGATTTTCAAATTTCAAAAACTCATAATTAATTTCTTCAAAATTCCAAATCAATGCCATAACTGAAAATAGTTTTCCACAATTCTGCATGCCAAAAGTAATTAAATATAGTAGTTTCAGTAATCTCCGTCTCCCTCCAAACTATCATTCATTGGTTCGAGCCTCTCCTCCAATAGCGTAACTTCTTCCTTAGCACAATTCCTTGCTTCCCTGCGACTGCGTCGTAAATCTCAGATCCTTCTCGAACAAAATCATGACGTCACCAAGAATCTCAGCTCAACCAGCCTACTTGCATGAAGTCTGCGTCATCCGTGCCTACGTCATGAATATACACGTCACAACTATGACAGCCATAACTTTATTCATATATGCCAATACAGCCACCGTGGTCTCAATATAATTCAATTTACGGGGGCAGTACCATCCCGGCATTTGCCCGAAGACGAAGTGGGAAACCACGGAAAACCACTTCGAGGATGGCTGAGGTGGGAATCGAACCCCCTCTACTCATTTGGGCCACCCGAGGCTGAGTAGACTCCGTTCCAGTCCTCATACCACTTTTCAAATTTCGTGGAAGAGCCGGGAATCGTACCCAGGACCTCCGGGGCGGCAGCTAACCATGCTGACCGCTACGCTACGGAGGCGACACTTAACACTTACTGAAAGAGCAAAATAGTCAGCTGTTCAGTTAGCCAGAGAGGAAGCAGTGAGGAGGGTGAGCAGTATTTTTCATCATCCCTTGCCAAAAATACACCACTTGTCAGTTGTTCCTCGCCTGAATTATATATAAACACACTAATACAGCCATCACAATAACGCAGGCTATCAGACAAAATTCAACACTCAACCAAGTACACGGGGCTAAATGACCATGATGTCCATGCATTTCAAATGAAACAACCACAACAACAACAGCTTCCTATCCCAATCCTTCCTTTTTAAGAGCGTTAAAAATCCCTCAGTATGCCTTCTTTCGGAGGGGAAGTAAAGCCGGCGGTCCCGTGTCATAGATTTATGGCATGTAAAAGAACCTTCCCCTAATTACACTTGTGTGAAGCTAAATTACAGGTTAGATTTGACTACGCTGTTAGGTTCCCACGTTCGTGGCCAGGAGCCGACTGTGGTGGCATCTAGTAACCAAGTTCAGAACTAGTTGGTCGATGTCAGTGGCGTTTGGTAGCAAAAGTTGGAACTACTTGAAAGCTGAATATCTACAGTCCTTACTTGAATTAAAAACAGATAACGCACACTAATACAGCCATCACAATTAACACTGGTTATCAGACAGATTCTACACACACCCAAAGCACACGGGACTACATGACCGCGTTGTCGCATCCCCTAAACGGAGGAACCAACCAAATCCTTCCTCGTATAAAAGTACACACACTAGTAAGCCTGAAGACATCACAGTGACACAGGTTATCACACAACTTCTACACACACCCAAGTAGGCCTACACGGGGCATGCCGCAAAACCCCTAAGGAATCAACAACGAAAACAACAGCAATAGACTCTACCGCGGATCAAGGAAAACGAATTTTATTCGCTGTAGTCGTGTGTTGAAATAAGTGGTGTTATAAGTATATATATAATATTTTCGATTGCAAATACACACTATATAATGCTTAACATTATAACGTTGAGTAGTTAAATATCAATAAATACAAAGAAAAAAAGGTAAAAAAATTGAACCTGCTGGGATTTGATCCACGAACCTGCAGACTATGAGTCCAGGTCGCCACCATTACGCCTCATATGCTGTACGCTAATACTTGGTTAACGACTGGTTAAGTATAACTCCATGATATTGTTGTAACTTTTGGGGCTACAATTAAGATGGAAGGGGTGTGGGGGTGTTTTGTGTGAAAGGGGTGAGTGCGTGGGAGTATTACCTATGGTGATGCGTAAATACTTGGCGGTTGGATCAAGCGTTAGGAGGTGAAAGCCTTTAGGCTCTGCTGGTATCTACAGGGGTTTGGGGGTGCTCCTAGCTGAGGATTGAAACTGGACGGCTCTCTAAGTAGAAGCGAGTATGCAGGAATCACAAGAGCGCGCACGGTCAGGCAATAATTGCAGAGTTGCGACCTTGCTCTAAACTGGGTGACGTGCTGACTACAAGGGGAAGAGGAGAATGCACAGATAGCTAATAGCTGTGACTCAACAGGGTCGGAAAAACACAATAAAAATAGACAGAAGTTTACTTGTGATGGACTGTGGCAGTATAATAATTACTTCGGGAAGTGTAAAGACTTGCCCAATTAAACGTGTGGCAGTACAAGTTATAGTATCGGATGAAGGCGATTACAAGTTTTAGGGGTTGGTGTTAGGTCAGGAATTAGTAATGGGAATTACCCATAAGCATACTTACGTGATGGTCGGCGCCAAGAGCTCCCGCTGGCACCGGGCAGAGTAGTCGGCAGACAAGACACCTGGCCCTTGAGGTGTGTGCCAATTTATAGTGTAGGCCTCTGCTGTCTTAAGCATTAGCACATACTTGCCCCACTTTGATAGTTTAGCCCGTGTCTGGTGATAATGGTGAAATAGTGGGTACGTGTTGTTGTTGATTCCTTGTATTCTTGTGTGTTAGATTTGGGGGTGAATTGAAGAGAATTGGGGCAGATGTGGGTAGATTGTAGAGTATTTGGATATTAGATAAATGTACCCTTGGGTTATACCCCAGGGTGCAACAATATTTTTCTCTTGCAATCAACTATTTCATTAAAGTTTCCTGCTGTTTCTATAAACCATTTGATACTAAATATGTATTACTTTGTTCACTACATTCCTAAAAGGATATCAACTTACGAAGTTACGGAAATATGGATTTACGATTAAACAATATCGGCCATTGTGACCCAACGGGACGGCACGGACAAGCACGATATGGCAGGTTAGGCTGAACAGTTAGGTACTACTGCGGTTACATATTTTATTTTAAAATGCTAATATCCTACCGGTCACTTCCCTGATGACTGTTTAAACCTCCCTATGCACGATGACCGTATTTGGTAAGGCCAGGCCTTGTTGAATCGTAATTTACGGTTAGGCTATAATACTTGAATGATTCATACAACCGCCATCTTGAAACTATTTGGCTGATGACCTTGTAGTTTGTGCAAAATACGCTTACCACATTAAGGTATATTGTTGCAAAATTTGGAAGAGATCGAATGATTAGATTAGATGCAATTTGATTTAAGATCAGAACATTTGGGTGGGCATCATTTCCATTTGGTTATGAAGGCGGCGATATACAACATGACACTGAGTTGTCCCTTGCTAGTACTACCTCTGTACCAAAAGGTGGTTCGATTTGGTTTCGTTGTGTTTGAATTGATATGGGGGATCGATTTGCACACAATCACTGCCGCCTATATTCAAACCATTGGGCTGTTGACCTTTTAGATTGGTCAAAAGACGCTTCCCAAATGAAGGCATGGTGTTGCAAAATTTGGTAGAGATTAGATGATTAGGTTAGTCGTAATTTGATTTAAGCTTTAAACATTTGGGTGGCCGCCATTACGTTTCCGTCAAGATGGCGGCGATATAAAACATGACACTGAGGTACCCTTTGCTAGTGACACATCTGTACCAAATTTCGTTTAATTCGGTTTCACCGTGTTTGAATTGATAGGGGGGGGGGGCAGACATTCCAAATCCCACACACATACACACACACACACACACACACACAGACACACAATTTTTTGGCCCTGTGTAGATCTCATAAGTCTACTTTCATCTTTTGCAAAAATGGAAAGTAGGCTAAAAACACACAGATTTGAGGTCATGTGAAATCTAGGCTAGTACCAATAGTTAATTTACTCGAATAGAAGCCTCCGTGGCTTAGGCGGCAGCACGCCGGCCTCTCACCGCTGGGTCCGTGGTTCAAATCCCGGTCACTCCATGTGAGATCTGTGCTGGACAAAACGGAGGCAGACAGGTTTTTCTCCGGGTACTCCGGTTTTCCCTGTCAACATTTCATTCCAGCATCATTCTCCACTATCATTTCATTTCATTTGTCATTCATTAATCATTGCCCCAGAGGAGTGCGTCAGGCCTCGGCAGCCGGCACAGTTCATATCCTCGCCGCTAGATGGGGGCTTCATTCATTCCATTCCTGACCCGGTGGGAGACTGGAAGCAGGCTGTGGATTTTCATTTCAATTTACTCGAATACCTCTCAACTGTATACTGCTATCTGCCACTGCCCTCATTACCTGGTTCAGTGGAGTGTTAGATTATGTCAATAACCCTTAGGTTAACCCTTAGAAGCTCTCAAGGCCGAGGTTAAGAAAACAAAGGAAAGAGGTCTGAGAACCAAAGCAAATGACCATACAGTCAGTTCAATCACCTGAGGATCACCATTTCCTGTGACACACACATTGTGTTCCTACAGTAGAATACTTCCTAGCAAACCCGAGCAATGGTGCAGTGGTCAAGCTGCTTGCCTCTCACCAAGGGAAAACTGGTTTGATTCCCAGTTAATGTATGTGAGAATTTCAAGGAGAAATTACTAACATCTGTTCGAAAATTCACTTTTTTCCTTGTAGCGTCTCCAAGTGTCATAATAAGTTTAAAAATCAGTGCTACTGACATAAAATTGTTAGTGTCAAGAAAGAATCCATGAAGTTACTAAAATCTAGAAAAGGTTTGAAGTGTTATTTTAACTTCCGATATGGTTATTAAGGAAGCACATCTCTCCAAATTGGCCATTACTATGAACTACATCATAACTTAAGTTGTCTCATAATAATAATAATAATAATAATAATAATAATAATAACAAATCAGCACCGCCGAAAGTGCTTTGCAGAATTCATTTGCAACCACCAAGGCTGGCCGCAGTAGACAACGCATGCAATGAGTACGTGAAATGAATACAGACGTCATGCGTTTCTACTTCCTAGCTACAGACATGGAAAGAAATATGACTGGATACAGAACTTCTCTGCATTCTAAGTTTAAAAGTAAATACTCCCATTTGAATATCACAGAACAGCGAGTAAGTGATCAACGTAGAACCATAATAAGGAACAGTCTCCTAAGCGAATTTGAAATTCAACAGATTAAAGATAGGGTTCTCTCAGAACTACAACCCATGCAGGAAACCAACAATGAAGATCATCCTGCCATTAACCCAGACACCACACCACGTCAAGGTATTGCAGAAAATACCAGTAATCAATAGGAACACACTGGAGGATCGTAGAAATGTGATGAACATTTTACAGACAGCATTAATGAAATGGGAAGATAGTGATCCAAATTCAAGGAGTATTATTCCCAAGCTAAGATTAAACAAGAAGTTCCGTGACGAACTAAAGAGCCAACTATTCTTAAATTTTAAGATTCATGCCAATGATTAATCTATATGGACCTCTCTAGATAATGAAGAAATTAAGTTGGTAATATCGAAATTTCTAATTAGTTCGGAATATACCTGGCATAATGTAGCCTAATAGAGACCTACAGTTGGCAGCCCTGGTGCGGAATATATTCTAAGTTCCATCTCTTAAGATACAGAATACTAAATTTGGTTGAAGTCTAAAGGATAGCATGGACCTTACATGAAGTTAGACATTGGATCTATCAACGTGCGTAAAATCATGTTGGTAACAATAGCATGCATGTGTTGGTCACAAATAATCTGAAAGATTATGATCTCTTATTGTGCTAATTTTGGATGAAATCCATTTGTTAGTATAGAAGTTACACGTATTTTAAAATTGTACCTATCAGCAGGCTTAGAATCATGTTGGCAGCAACGACGTATATTAGTTACTTCATATTAATCTAGAATGTCAGGTACTATGCGTGTTCAAAGTTTGGTGCTGCATACTTTCTGATATAATGATATTAGGGTAAAAGCATAGAGACAGCATTTATTAACACTTGGCAGCCCTGGTTGCTCTTAAGAATACGCATAGTCATATCTGTTATGGTACACATAGCGTGTACAAAATTTGGTTGAAATCCTCTTGATAGTATAGAAATTACATGTATTTAAAAATTGATCCTATCAGCAAGCTTAAAATCATGTTGGTAGCACTGATGTATATTAGTTACCCCAAATTAATCTAGAATCTCAGGTACTATACGTGTGCATAGTTTAAAGCTGCCGGCTTGCATACTTTCTGATATATTGGTATTCAGATAAAAAAAAAATAGAAAGAGCATTTATAAGCAGTTGCCAATCCTGGTAGCTCTTAAGAATACGCACAGTCATACCTGTTTATATGCACATAGTACATACGAAATTTGGTTGAAATAAAATTGATAGTGTAGACGTTATATGCATTTAAAAATTGGACTTATAAGCAGGCTTAGAAATATGTTGGCAACACTGTCATGTATGGCCTCTTGGAAATTAAACTAAAATCTATATGTGTGCCAATTTTGGAATAGCTCCCATGCATAACTTCCAAGATATCCTACATGGAGCTCAAATTTCAATTGGTATTTTTCAGCAGTTGGTAGCACTGATATCATTTTCAAATATGGCCTTGAGATATCCAGATATAGATCTTTGCTCATACCAAATTTGGTTTTGATTGCTGCAGCCGATTAGGAGTTGATAGGGAGGAAACAGACAGACAGTCAGACAAACAGAAGGACAGACAGACAGACATCTGCCCGGATCGATCTCATAAGTCTACATTTTCCTCATTTTTGCAAAATGTGAAAAGTAGGCTAAAAGTAATAGCAGACATATAATTGATGATGTAAACAATTGCTTGGCAGCATTGATAGAAACAGTAGATAATCTTAAGAACTTCCATTTGCACATATTCTGCGCAGCTGTTACTGTGTTATCACTCCATAACCAGGTGCCCAGCAACCAAAACTTCAGTCCTGGTACAGAAAGAATACCTCCGTGGGAACGACGAATCAATAATAAAATAATGTCGTTGCGTAATGTAATACAGTAGGTCTGCTCACACAACATGCTTCAGACATTAGAATTCGAAAGATCACTTCAAAAATCATGAGGATAATTCCGAACATAACAAGTAGTTCCGCGAAGAACTATACAGCCTATTTTCATATATCTCACTAATGTTCCTTGCCTCTATCAACATACAACATTTCAGTTTGAATGCTGTAATGGATTCGTAGATATTAAGAACCGTCTAGATATTTCGGATCGTCGCCGTGTTGGATTTTTAAGTATGTAGGCCTTACAGTTATGTATTATAATATTAGATGACGATTATTGTATACATGTAGTATTCAAATTTCAATCGCATAATTAGAACACAAGAAGTAACAAGAAGTTCCGTGACGAACTAAAGAGAGTACTTTTCTTAAAATTTAAGATTCAAGCCAATGATTAATCGATATGGATCTATCTAGAATAATGACGAAATTAAGTTGGTAATATCGAAATTTCTAATTAGTTCGAAATACTGTATACCTGGCATAATGTAGCCTAATAGAGCACTAGAGTTGGCAGCCCTGGTGACTGAATATATTCTTAGTTCCATCTCTTAAGGTACAGAATACAAAATTTGGTTGGAGTCCAATGAATCGCATGGACGTTACATGCAGTTAAACATTGGATCTAACAGCGCGCGTAAAATCATGTTGACAACAGTGTCATGCATGTATTGGTCAGAAATAATCTGAAATAATATGATCTATTGTTGTGCCAATTTTGAATGAAATCCATTAGTTAGTGTAGAAGTTACATGCATTTTAAAATTGGACCTATCAGCGGGCTTAGAATCATGTTGGCAGCACTGACGTATATTAGTTACTCCAAAGTAATCTAGAATGCCAGGTACTATACGTGTGCAAAGTTTAGAGCTATTGGCTTGCATTCTTTCTGATATATTGATATTAGGGTAACAAAAATAGAAACAGCATTTATTAACAGTTGGCAGCCCTGGTTGCTCTTAAGAATACGCATAGTCATAGCTGTTGTGGTACACATAGCATATACGAAATTTGGTTGAAATCCATATAATAGTATGGAAGTTACATGTATTTAAATTTGTACCTCTCAGCAGGCTTAGAATCATGTTGGTAGCACTGACGTATATACGTTACTCTAAATTAATATAGAATGTCATGTACTATACGTGTGCATAGTTTAAAGCTGTCGGCTTGCATACTTTCTCATATATATTGGTATTTGGATAAAAGAAATTAAGAGCATTTTTTAACAGTTGGCAACACTGGTGGTTCATAAGAATACGTTCAGTCATATCTGGTTATGTACACATACAACATACGAAATTTGGTTGAATTCCAATTGATAGTGTAGAAGTTATATGCATTTAAATATTGGACCTATCAGTAGGCTTATAATCATTTTGGCAACACTGCCATATATGGCCTTCTGGAAATTAAACTGAAATATTATTAACTATACGTGTGCCGATTTTGTAATAGCTCCCATTCATACCTTCCAAGATATCCAACATGGAGCTCAAATTTCAATTGCGATTTTTCAGCAGTTGGTAGCACTGACATCATTTTCAAATATGGCCGTGAGATATTCAGGTATAGATCTTTACTCCTACCAAATTTTATTTAGATTGCTCGAGCCGTTTAGGAGTTGATAGGGGGGGACACACACACAGCCAGACAGACAGAAGGACAGACAGACAGACAGACAGACACACACTCATTTTCCCGGATCGATCTCATAAGACTACTTTTTCCTCATTTTTTCAAAATGTGAAAAGTAGGCTAAAAACGAGATTTTAAAATTCCGCACAGCTGCCATCTTGTGGTTATGAAAACAATTGAAATAAATTAGATGCCAGTGGATTAACATTTGTATATGGATTTACTGTACCTCCTCCGTGGCTTCGGTGGCAGCACGCCTCTCACCGCTGGGTCCGTGGTTCAAATCCCGGTCACTCCATGTGAGATCTGTGCTGGACAAAACGGAGGCAGACAGGTTTTACTCCGGGTACTTCAGTTTTCCCTGTCAACATTTCATTCCAACAACACTCTCCACTATCATTTCATTTCATCTGTCATTCATTTAATCATTGCTCCAGAGGAGTGCGTCAGACCTCGGCAGCCGGCACAGTTCATATCCTCGCCGATAGATGGGGGCTTCATTCATTCCATTCCTGACCCGGTCGGAGACTGGAACCAGGCTGTGGATTTTCATATGAACTTACTATGGGGGTCCAGGCGGGGACACCAAGAGCCCGCTGATGAGCCAACTTGGTGTCCTAGGCGAAACCCCACACAAGACACGGCACAACCCTAGAAGAATTGCTGAGTTTTAATTCACCGGCCGTGAAAGCCAATATAGCATCTTACTTTAGCAAGTTTCACTGCACTCGGATGGTTTAATTGCGCGAAACGTCCATGTGAATATTTATACTTCGCTTCACCGCCATGTTGGATTTGTGATCACCAGGTTATTGAAAGTCTTATAGGTGCTCATAGCCTCTATGAACATTAAAAAATTCAGTTTGATTGCTGCAATAGATTCGTAGATATTGAGATCCGTCTAAATATTTCGGATGGTCGCCATGTTGGATTGTTATATGTGTAGGCCATAGAGTCATGTACCATTAAATGAAAATTATTGCGTAGGTTCATTTTTCAAACGTTCACTTCGATCGCATGATTACGACACAAGAAAAAATTAATTTCAAAATTCGCACAGCCGCAATCTTGAGGTTATGCAAACAATTGAACTAAATTAGATACCAGTGCATTACAATGTGTATGAACATTTGCTGTACCAAGTTTCATTGCGATTGGATTATTAATCGCGAGAATAGTCTATTTAAAACTTTCAACTTCGCTTGGGCGCCATGTTCGTTTTGTAGTTAACAGGGTTTTCAAAGTCTCATAGATGAACTTCCAGCAGTACCGTATATCTCCGTACAAAATTTCAGGGTGATACCGGTAATAGCTTTAGAGATATAGAATGCCGGTGAAATATTTCGCACAGCCGCCATCTTGAGGTTATGTAAACAATTGAACGAAGTCAGATGTCCGTGCATTACAACGTGTATAAACATATATAGTATCAAGTTTCATTGTTTTGGTTGGTTAAATCGCGAGAAACGTCTATTTAAAAGTCACAACTTCGCTTGGCCGCCATGTTGATTTTGTAGTTACCAGGATTTCAAAAGTCACATTTCTGCACTTCTAGTAGGTCCTTTTTATCACCGTACGAAATTCCAGGGTGATGTCGGTAATAGTTTCCGAGATATTGAATGCTGGTGAAATATTTCGCACAGCCGCCATGTTGGATTGGTGAGACGTAACAGAATTTGAAGGACACGGTCGGGGTTGTCTGGAATAGTTGGTTGGTTCCTCAGTTTAGGGGCTGCGACAACGCGGTCATGTAGCCCCGTGTACTTTGGGTGTGTGTAGTATCTCTCTGATAACCGGTGTTAATTGTGATTACTGTACTGTATTAGTGTGTGTTATCTGCTTTCAATTCAAGTGAGGACTGCAGACATTGAAATTTTTCAAGTTGTTCCTACTTTTGCCGCCAATTACCACCGTCAACGACTACTAGTCCAGAACTTGATTACCAGATGCCACCACAGTCGGCTCCTGGTGACGAACGTCGGAACCTAAGTGCGTTTGTCGAATGTTTAACATATATGTAATTTAGCTTCACACAGGTGTAGTTAGTGGAAGGTTCTTTAACATGCCATAAATCTATGACATGGGACCGCCGGCTTTACTTCCCTTCCGAAGGAAGGCATACTGAGGGATTTTTAACGCTCTTAAAAATCTGACGACTACGGCCGTGTTTGAACCCGCGATCTTGGGCATAGAAGCTCAGCATGCTACCGAAGCCGCCTCCGGTATAGTGCTATGAACTTACCGATTTTCATTGAAATCGCTCCAGCCGTTTAGAAGTTATTAGGTGGGGACATACACACACACACACACGAATCACACACGCATACACAGACTCACGGACAAAAGGTGATCTCATAAGCCTATTTTTAGCCTACTTTCGATTTTTGCAAAATATGAAAGTAGACTTATGAGATCAACACAGGGCGAAAAAAAAGTGTGTCTATCTGTGTGTGTGTGTGTGTGTGCGTGTGTGTGAGTCTCTGTGTGTGAGTGTGTGAAATCTGAAAGTCTGTCCCACCCCTCTCAATTCGAACACGGTGAACGCGATTTGAACGAAATTTGGGACAAAGGTAGCACTAGCAAAGGACATCTCAGTGTCATGTTTTATATCGCCGCAATCTTGACGTAAACGTAATGGCGGCCACACAAATGTCCAAAGCTTAAATCAAATTACGACTAACCTAATCATCCGATCTCTACCAAATTTTGCAACAACATACCTTTATGGGGGGGCATTCTTTGACCAAACTAATAGGTCATCTACATCGCCGCCATCTTGACAAAAACGAAATGGCGGCCACACAAATGTTCAAAGCTAAAATCAAATTACGACTAACATAATCATCCGATCCCTACCAAATTTTGCAACAACATACCTTTATGAAGGAAGCATCCTTTGACCAAATTAATAGGTCATTAGCCTAATAGTTTGCAGATGGCGGCCATCTTTGTGTCAAAATCGATTCCCCCTATTAATTCAAACACTGTGAAACCGAATGGAACGATATTTGGTACAGAGGTAGCACTTGCAAAGGATACCTCAGTGTTATGTTTGACATCGCCGTCATCTTGACAGAAACGTAATGGCGGCCACACAAATGTTCAAAGCTTAAATCAAATTACGACTATCCTAATCATCCGATCCCTTCCAAATTTTTCAATAACTTACCTTTATGGAGGGAGCATCCTTTGACCAAACTAATAGGTCATCAGCCTAATAGTTTGCGGATGGCGGCCATCTTTGTGTGAAAATCGATTCCCCCTATTAATTCGAACACGGTGAAACCGAATGGAACGAAATTTGGTACAGAGGTAGCACTAGCAAAGGGCACCTCAGTGTCATGTTTGACATCGCCGCCATCTTGACAAAAACGTAATGGCGGCCACACAAATGGTCAAAGCTTAAATCAAATTACGACTACCATAATCATCCGATCCCTACCAAATTTTGCAACAACATACCTTTATGGAGGAAGCATCCTTTGACAAAATTAATAGGTCATTAGCCTAATAGTTTGCTGATGGCGGCCAGCTTTGTGTCAAAATCGATTCCCCCTATTAATTCAAAGACTGAGAAACCGAATGGAACGATATTTGGTACAGAGGTAGCACTAGGAAAGGGTACCTCAGTGTTATGTTTTACATCGCCGCCATCTTGACAGAAACGTAATGGGGGCCACACAAATGTTCAAAGCTTAAATCAAATTACGACTAACATAATCATCCGATCTCTTCCAAATTTCTCAACAACATACCTTTATGGAGGGAGCATCCCTTGACCAATCTAATAGGTCATTAGCCTAATAGTTTGCGGATGGAGGCCATCTTTGTGTGAAAATCGATTCCCCTATTAATTCGAACACGGTGAAACCGAATGGAACGAAATTTGGTACAGAGGTAGCACTAGCAAAGGGCACCTCACTCTCATGTTTTATGTCGCCACCATCTTGACGGAAACGTAATGGCGGCCACACAAATATTCAAAGCTTAAAACAAATTACGATTAGCCTATTCATCCGATCTCTACCAAATTTTACAACAACATACCTGTATGGAGGGAGCATCTTTTGACCAAACTAATAGGTCATTAGCCTAATATTTTGCGGATGACGGACATGTTTGTGTGAAAATCGATTCTCCTTATCAATTCGAACACGGTGAAACCGAATGGAACGAAATTTGGTACAGAGGTAGCACTAGCAGAGGGCACCTCAGTGTCATGCTTTATACTACCGCCATCTTGACGGAAACGTAATCGCGGCCACCCAAATGTTAAAAGCCAAAATGTAATTACGACCAACCTAATAATCTAGTCTCTACCAAATTTTGCAACAACATATCTTTATGTGAGAAGCATATTCTGACCAAACTGCAAGATCATCAGCCCAATAATTTGCAGATGGTGGCCAAGTATGTGTGCAAATCGATTCCCCCTATCAATTCAAACACGGTGAAAACGAATTGAACGAAATTTGGTACAGAGTTAGCACTAACAAAGGGCACCTCAGTGTCATATTTTATATCGCCGCCATCTTGACGGAAACGGAATGACGGCCACCCAAATATTAAAAGCTTAAATCAAATTACGACCATCCTATTAATTTGATCTCTACCAGATTTTGCAACAACATGCCTTTTTGTGGAAAGCATGATATGACTGACTACAAGGTCATCAGCCCATTAGTTTGCAAATAGCGGCCATGTATGTGTGCAAATCCATTCCCCATATCAATTCAAACACGGTGAAACCGAATTGAGTGATTTTTTTACAGAGGTAGCACTAGCAAAGGGCACCTCATATTCATGTTTAATATCCCTATAGTACGTTGTATTTCAACAAGCTACTGCAACCAACATTCAATTATACTCCTTGAAAAGGACAACGAGTTATAACAATACCAATGCATTTAGGAGAAAGTAGGCTATATGTTCTTTTCTGAACATCTTGTTTCATAAATAAAAATAGGCTAAAAACATAGGGAAGCAAGAAATCCTGAATATTATGGACGACTAGAAGCACAAACTGGCAATACTAGCAGCGAAACTCAAGAGATACAAGGAAAGTGATCAGAGAAGAACCCAAAATTATCACTTCTCAGCTAATGAGAAAACTTTCAACGTGAATCTTGATGGCAGCCGTGGACCAACAATCTCTAGAACACCGAATGAGAAGGAAATAAGCAACTTTTGGTGTAATGTGTGGTCTAACCCGGGCAGCATAAAGAAGCCTCAGAATGGATCCATAAAATCAACGAGAAACACTCACATATTAATCAAACACAAGAGTTAGTCATTACTGAACAGGACATCCAAATAGCTGTCAGCAAGACACACAGCTGGAAAACTCCGGGACCAGACAAAATTCAGAACTATTGGTACAAAATCTTTACCAGCACACACAGAAAATTGGCTGATCTTGTAACTCAAGTAATTTATGACCCCGAAGAGTTTCCACGCTTTCTCACCGGGGACAAACCTACATATTGCCTAAGAATGATGATACCGCTAATCCAGCAAACTACAGACCAATAAACTGTTTGCCGACGAAGATCAACACATCGGCCATCACTAATGTCATTTATGGTCACATGTACCAGCATAGCATCTTGACAGAGGAGCAAAAAGGTTGTAAGAGAGGTGGCCAAGGTTGCAAGGAAGGGGTCATCATTGACAGTGTGATTATACACCAAGCACAGAAGCAACAACGTAACCTCTTCTTGGCTTATATAGACAATAGAAAAGCATTCGATACGGTGCCCACAGCTGGCTCATCCATACCCTTGAGATATACCGAGTAAACAAGACACTCATCAACTTCCTTGCTATCACAATGCAATTTTGGCGTACCCAAATCATCTTGAAATCCAACATCACTATCACTGAAACAGAGGTCATACCCATCAAACGTGGAATCTTTCGAGGCGATACCTTAAGTGCACTGTGGTTCTGTTTATGTCTCAACCCTTTATCAGAGACTCTAACGATGAACAACTACTGATACCAAATAAAATAAAATAAACAAAATCTCCTCAAAGTAAATCATCTCTTTTATATGGATGACATAAAATTTTATGTAGTAAATAGGAACCAACTGACATCACTCATCAATATAGCACATCACATTTCGAAGACATTTGCATGGAGTTTAACACTGGAAAATGCAAAATCAACAGCATCAACAAAGGACAGTGGAGTAGAACAGAGGGAATAAGCATAAGAGCTGATGAGCGAATAGATAGCATGGGGAAAGATGAAACATATAAATACCTATGATTTGAGCAAATAGTAGGAATCGACAGTAAATCTGAGAAGGAGAAACTCTACCTGAAATTTAATCAAAGACTTCAACTTCTGCTGAAAACGAAGCTTAGTGCTCATAACCTAACAAAATCTATCAATTCATATGCTATATCTGTGCTGATGCATTCATTTGGTGTTTTAAAATGGTCTCAAGCAGACCTAGAGAACATTAATCGCGCAATAAGAACGATTCTTACGAAACACAGAATGTTGCATCCCAATGCTTGTATAACAACATCCAGAAATGAAACAGGCAGAGGTATTCTTGATGTTATAGCTCTCCACAATCAACAAGTTATACATCTAAGGAATTACTTTCATTCTCGAAAAGATACCAGTGTTTTACATCGAGCGGTAGCATAAGCTGACTTCAACCACACTCCTTTGCACCTCCATGAAGGAAATGTCGTCATGAAAGACAAGAACACACTGAACAGAGAGAAGGTGGAGGGATGGGCTGGAAAATAACTTCATGGCAGATTCTACAACCAGTGCAATGACAAGAATATTGACAAACAACTTTCAAACACATGGCTGTCAAGGGAAGAGCTGTTTCCAGAAACTGAGGGATTTAACCAGGCGAAACAAGACAAAGTTATCGTTACAAGAAGTTATAGGAAACACATCCTGAAAGATCAGAATGTTATGGATGACGAATGCAGAAAGTGCAATGCCGGCCCAGAAACCATAGAGCACATTACCAGCAGCTGCAGAATTCTAGCGCCAACATCTTACACTAAGAGTCATAACGGTGTTGCCAAAGTCATTCATCAAGAACTCGCCCTAAACCGATCTCTCATACACGACAGGACGCCTTACTACAAATACTTTCCAGAAAGTGTGCTCGAAAACGAAGATTGCAAGCTGTATTGAGATCGCACTATTAAAACTGACAAAACAACTCCTCATAATAGTCTAGACATAACTTGAACTGATAAGACGAACCATCACACGTACTTGATTGACATATCTCTTTCCAGTGACCATAATAACCACCATAAATACAGAGAGAAAAATGATAAATATACACCTCCAGCTATGGAGGTGGCTAGAATCTGGGGACAAAACAAGAAGTTCCGTGACGAACTTAAGAGCCTACTTTTCTTAAAATTTAAGATTCATGCCAATCAATATACATCTATCTAGAATAATCACGAAATCAAGTTGGTAATATAAACATTTCTAATTAGTTCAAAATATACCTGGTATAATGTAGCCTAATAGAGCACTACATTTGGCAGCCCTGATGAAGGAATATATTGTTAGTTCCATATCTTAAAAGGTACAGAATACAAAATTCGGTTGAAGTACAATGGATAGCTTAGACGCTACATGCAGTTAGACATTGGATCTATCGGTGCGCGTAAAATCATGTTGGCAACAATGTCATGCATACGTGGGTCAGAAATAATCTGAAATATTATGATCTCTTGTTGTGCCAATTTTGGATGAAATCCATTTGTTAGTATAGAAGTTACATTTATTTTAAAATTGAACCTATGGGCAGGCTTAGTGTCATGTAGGCAGCACTGACGTATATTAGTTTATCCAAAATAATCTAGAATGTCAGGTACTATACGTGTGCAAATTTTAAAACTGTTGTCTTACATACTTCCTGATATATTAATAATAGGGTGAAACATAGAGACAGAATTTATTAACAGTTGGCAGCCCTGGTTGCTCTTAATAATAAGCATAGTCATATATGTTATGGTACACATAGCATATACGAAATTTGGTTGAAATCCAATTGATAGTATAGAAGTTACATGTATTTAAAAATTGGTCTTATCAGGAGGCTTAGAATCATGTTGGTAGCACTGACGTGCATACGTTACTCCAGATTTATCTAGAATGTCAGGTACAATACGTGTGCATCGTTTAAAGATGTCGGCTTGCGTACTTTCTGATATATTGGTATTTGGATAAGAATATAGAGAGAGGGCATTTATTAACAGTTGGTAGCCCTGGTGGCTTTTAAGAATACGCTCAGTCATATCTGTTTATGTACACATAGTACATACAAAATTTGGTTGAAATCCAATTGATAGTGTAGAAGTTATATGCGTTTAAATATTGGACCTATCAGCAGGCTTAGAATAATTTTGGCAACACTGCCATGCATGGTCTCCTAGAAATTAAATTGGAATGTTATTATATATAAGTGTGCCAATTTTGGAATAGCTCCCATGCATACCTTCCAAGATATCCAACATGGAGCTCTAATTTCAATTGCGGCTATGCAGCAATTGGTAGCACTGACATAATTTTCAATTATGGGCTTGAGATATTCAGGTATAGATCTTTACTCATACCAAATTTGGATTTGATTGCTACAGCTGTTTAGGACTTGATAGGGGGGACACACACACACAACCAGCCAGACAGACAGAAGGACAGACAGACGGACAGACGGACAGACAGACAGACATAAAGACAGACAGACGGACGGACGGACGGACAGACAGACAGACAGGCATTTGTCCGGATTGATCTCATAAGTCTACTATTTCCTCAGTTTTGCAAAATGTGAAAAGTAGGCTAAAAATGTGACGATCCTTCCTTTCCACCTTTCTCCCACTGGCCTGACACCTACATTTTTTTCAGTAAATCTTACCGCAATAAATCTTCCCATATACACCCTCACTATTGCAAAAAAAACAAGATGTTCAGTAAAGAACATATAGCCTACTTTCTCCTAAATGCATGGGTATTGTTATAACTCTTTGTCCTTTTCAAGGAGTATGATTGAATGTTGGTTGTAGTCGCTTGCTGAAATACAACGTGCTATAGGGATATTAAACATGAATATGAGGTGCCCTTTGCTAGTGCTACCTCTGTACCAAATTTCGTTCAATTCGGTTTCACCGTGTTTGAATTGATAGGGGGAATCGATTTGCACACATACTTGGCCACCATCTGCAAACTATTGGGATGATGTTCTTGCAGTTTGGTCAGAATATGTTTCCCACATAAAGATATGGTGTTGCAAAATTTGGTAGAGACTAGATTATTAGGTTAGTCGTAATTACATTTTAGCTTTTAACATTTGGGTGGCCACGATTACGTTTCCGTCAAGATAGCGGTGATATAAAACATGACACTGAGGTGCCCTTTGCTAGTCCTACCTCTGTACCAAATTTCGTTCATTCGGTTCCACCGTGTTCGAATTAATAGGGGGAATCAATTTTGACATAAAGATGGCCGCCATCCGCAAACTATTAGGCTAATGACCTATTCGATTGGTCAAAGGATGCTCCCTCCATAAAAGGTATGTTGTTGCAAAGTTTGGTAGAGATCGGATGGTTATGTTAGTCGTAATTTGATTTAAGCTTTAAACATTTGTTTGGCCGCCATTACGTTTCCATCAAGATGGCGGCGATATAAAACATGACACTGAGGTGCCCTTTGCTAGTGCTACCTCTGTACCAAATTTCGTTCCATTCGGTTCCACCGTGTTCGAATTAATAGGGGGAATCAATTTTGACATAAAGATGGCCGCTATCCGCAAACTATTAGGCGAATGACCTATTAGATTGGTCAAAGGATGCTCCCTCCATAAAGGTATGTAGTTGCAAAATTTGGTAGAGATCGGATGATTAGGTTAATCGTAATTTGATTTAAGCTTTGAACATTCGTGTGGCCGCCATTACGTTTCAGTCAAGATGGCGGCGATATAAAACATGACACTGAGGTGCCCTTCGCTAGTGCTACCTCTGTACCAAATTTCGTTCCATTCGGTTCCACCGTGTTCGAATTAATAGGGAGAATCAATTTTGACATAAAGATGGCCGCCATCCGCAAACTATTAGGCTAATAACCTATTAGATTGGTCAAAGGATGCTCCCTCCATAAAGGTATGTTGTTGCAAAGTTTGGTAGAGATCGGATGGTTATGTTAGTCGTAATTTAACTTAAGCTTTGACCATTTGTGTGGCCGCCATTACGTTTCTGTCAATATGGCGGCGATATAAAACATGACACTGAGATGCCCTTTGCTAGTGCTACCTCTGTACCAAATTTCGTTCCATTCGGTTTCACAGTGTTTGAATTAATAGGGGAATAGATTTTCACACAAAGATGGCCGCCATCCGCAAACTATTAGGCTAATGACCTATTCATTTGGTCAAAGGATGGTTCCTCTATTAGGGTATGTTGTTGCAAAATTTGGTAGAGATGGGATGATTAGGTTAATCGTAATTTGATTTAAGCTTTGAACATTTGTGTGGCCGCCATTACGTTTTCGTCAAGATGGCGGCGATATAAAACATGACACTGAGGTGCCTTTTGTTAATACTACCTCTGTACTGCCCCCGTAATTGAATTATATAGAGACCACGGTGGCTATATTTGAAATTTATAAGGAAAGTTATGGCTGTCATAGTTGGTAGTCATGACGTAAGCACGGATGACGTAAATGTTATGCTAGCAGGCTACTTGAGCTGAGATTCTCAGTGACGTCAGCTTTTAGTCCAGAATGTTCCAAGATTTACGACGCAGTCGCAGGAAACGAGGAATTCTGCTGAGGAAGAAACTATGCTATTGGAGGAGAGGCATGAACCAATGAACGATAGTTTAAAGGAAGACGGAGATTGCTGAAACTATGGTATTTTTATTACTTTTGGAATGCAGAATTGTGGAAATCCATTTGCAGTAAAAGCATTGATTTGGAATTTTGGTGAAATTTATTTTCAGTTTTTGAATTTTGAAAATCCGTCATGTATTAACGAAGTTGGAACTTTTAGCGATGACGCAGTATCACGCTTTGGAAGGGATGGTAACGCCCCTCGTGAAGTTAATAAAAGGGCTTGCGCAGAAGAGAGGAGTCTCTTTCGTTCTCTGATCATTCTGAGATCTCATTCTCAGATCATCGAAGTATATTTGTGAAAGTTCTTTTCTTATACATTCATTATAGTGAGACGTCGAAGTGAACAGCAGTGAAAAGAATCGTTTTTATAACGCGTGGCGAGGCCACTATATTAACGAGATCCAGGTCAAACTAGGTGAAGTTGAAACGGACCTTAGAAAGCTTCTACAAGTTTAGCTTCGAACAGTTAGCGGTCTCCGATAAGCTAATTGTATTGTGCAGTGCTACATGCAGTTATAGACAAAAGCTGAACAATTTCGACCGATTAGTTTAAAAGATATTAGCAGTTTTATACGACTGACAAAAGTGATTATCTCGCCACTAGAGAAGCACTTTTTGTATAGCCAGAATCAACGCAAGGCTGACGCTGCGAGTGGAGTAGAAAGACTTCAGATTGCTTGGTTACAGAACGATACCTGTATAATGGAGCAATTGAATACGGCAGTTTGTTCTTCTGACATTACAACCGAAGAGCAGATGGAAGGCTAAAAGGGCTTATTGCAATTGGGACATACTTCAATGGAGTAAGATAGCGACATGGAACTTCGCTAATTGCTATTCCACACAAGCGAACATGCGGTGAATACCATCTACACCCATGTTTCGTAATTAAAGGCTGAATACCATCGAACAGCCATAGAAACAATTTCATACTCTGAATATGAATAATTTCTTCGGAAATTTCTACAAAACTTCATGACGACTGTCTACTGGAACTTCAGGGAATTTTTCAAGAGAGGTCAGGGATATCCCGACTCACAAAGAAGATTATTGCCGGAAGGATGTCTATTCGTCTTCGAGGAGCAGAGCGATTCCGGAGAAGGAAGCAGTTCGATTCTCCGAGGGTGCTATTTCCCATTTCGAGGATGGAGCTCAACTTTAACGTGGTGAAATGGATCCATCAGCAGTCTTCTTTGGGGAATTTTCCTCTGGAACGTCAATCGGCAGATAAGGTAGTCGTGAACGTTTATTGTATTTGAGTTTACTAATAATGTTTGAGCAACTATTTTTCCCATATTTTTATCCTCCTGTATTTTTGCCCTATTTTCTTGTTGAGATTCTTATTCTCAGTACACCTTGATGAGTTTTGCCTTTTTCGACGATTTATTAAGACATTGTGATGTCATGGGCATAGTTAACGATTTTGAATCAGTTGAGACTGATATTTAGATTTTTCAGTAATTAATATTTTTTTTGTAGTCACGATTTGACTGTAAGTTAATGATTTTTATGGCAGATTTAAATTCAGACAGCGTGTCATTTTATTAAAGTAATTCAACCCCAGTTTAATTACTTTGACCAATTTTCTGTCATCATCAAGAAGGAAGAACATTTAAATGATTTTAGAGCGTTAAAATCTCTTACGTTGTCGACGATCTTGGAAATACTAGTCGTTATTTGAATTGATTGCAACACAGACATTTATCGTCAGTTATGAATGAACATTGCATTATAGACACTTTGTGAAAGAGTAACTTTAATAAGGAATTATTGAATGCATTAAAGTCAAGTACTTTTAAAAAGACGGTATATTGGCTTTCACGGCCGGTGAATTAAAACTCAGCAATTCTTCTAGGTTTGTGCCGTGTCTTGTGTGGGGTTTCGCCTAGGACACCAAGCCTAAACTCAGCAATTCTTCTAGGTTTGTGCCGTGTCTTGTGTGGGGTTTCGCCTAGGACACCAAGCTAGGCTTGGTGTCCTAGGCGAAACCCCACACAAGACACGGCACAAACCTAGAAGAATTGCTGAGTTTTAATTCACCGGCCGTGAAAGCCAATATACCGTCTTTTTGGAAGCCTTCATAGGGAGGTTAAGGCTGCTTGAGCTTTTAGTTCTCGTAGTCAAGTGGTGCAGTTGCACCTTATATAAAGGGAGGTGGCGCGCAGTTCGTCACTCCTGTGGGGGTCCGGGCGGGGACACCAAGAGCCCGCCGATGAGCCTAGCTTGGTGTCCTAGGCGAAACCCCACACAAGACACGGCACAAACCTAGAAGAATTGCTGAGTTTCAAGTACTTTTGTTAGGAGTTTTTCTCAATTAGAGATTTATAGAACGATGTTTGCATTCCCCAGTCTAATTGGATTCTATTCGACTACTTTGCATTTTAGTCGCACTTTATTTGAAAATAGTATTTTCATACTGCAATTTTTTTAAAGATGTTAATCTTAAATTTTGATAGACCAGACAGGCGTATATAAGCGTATTCACTATTAAATTTGTTTGTGATTGGCAAGTTTTGACTTCATTTCGGTTCATGAATGAAATCCACGAAGGTTAAAGAAAAACAGTTTTGAAACAATTAATGATTATTAAAATTTTTAAGTGGAACTATGAATGTATAATCGCTAGTGCAGCGCGTGTTGAAAGTCGCTGAGATATAATGCCCTTGAATATGGAGGAAGTTCCCACAGGAATAAATGTTAAAGAATTATTTGTGGAAGTTTTGTAAGTTATGTAGAAGTTTTAAATGCCATATAGATTAATATATGATGATTTTGGGCATATTTTTAATGCAGATTGTGCATTAACTTGTTAGCGAAGGATTTTCCGCTGGAGTAAGATTGTCATAGTTCGTTGAAAATTAATCAAGTGATTTACTGTTATAATTAACACGAGTTTGAAAGAATTTGAGATAAGATTTTGAATGAAGGTAGCCGTCACAAATCATTATTAAAACCTTTATTAAACCAGATTGTGACATTAACATGTATAACTAACCTTCATTGGTCGATTATATTAAACAGGATTATAAAATTATCAACCGAATGAACATGTGGCTAATGTATTTATTAAATTAATAATTTAAACAATTTAAATGTTAATATTGTAAATAATTGTTGTAAATATTTTTGAAAATAATATGGAACGAGAGTGATGTTAAAGGCGTGCTTATAATATTTTTATTGTCTTTGACAAATATTATAAACAATTTCTAATTGTTATAAATAATTTATGTGATTTTGTTATAAACATTTAAGAGCTAATTAAACATTTGGATTGAAGTTAACAAGTTTAAGAAATTAACATAATGATCCAATAGGATGTGTGCAAAGTACTTGAAAGATTTGCGTAAATATAATGTGAGTTGTCTTGTGGACATTTAAAAGTTTGAGAGTGCAAGCTGTACTCTTACGTAACTTAGCACGTGAGAAGGGAGTGCATTTGACCAGTATGCAATAGGCTGGAAGGTAGCCCGCAGCTGTGCCAACATATGGTTCTCAGAGAGTGAGGTCGTACACACTTTGGCCTTGCGACTATAAATACCATTCTCTTGTTTATTAAAAGGAAACCAAATGCTCTATATATGTCACACCCTGACGTCCTTTTCCAATCCAATAGTGTTATGAATATTACGTTATTTGGAGCTCTTGGGAGCTAAAATGTTTTACATCATGTTGTATGATAATTTTTGCAAGTCCTACTGGAGGACGTAGTCAGATTGACTTGGGCTCCTGATAGCCACGTTGTTTTTGTTGTGTTAGTAAAATCAGACCCTTTATTAGAAATAAAGCTTTTGTACAGTTCAAAGTTCTCGTCTTCGTTTCTGGTTCATTTTTAAATGTCATGGTGGAGATTATTGTGTGAACAGACTTTTAGTGATCCTGTTGTCAACTCAAACCCCGAGATAATTAAGAGGTAAGTAACGGTAAGTATGAACCCCCGTCTATTTTGGTGTGTTCCACAATGATTTCCTGTGAACTTCTGTGCTCTTATCTCGATAGTATCTGTCAGTGCCATTTTCATTGATGTAACTGTGCCGGTGCAATTGATAATTGGCAATCCGATTGAGGGGGCGGATATCTGACAGCCTACTATCCAGGTAAACGGGGACAGTACCAAATTTCGTTCCATTCGGTTGCACCGTGTTCGAATTAATAGGGGGAATCGATTTTCACACAAAGATGGCCGCCATCTGCAAACTATTACGCTGATGAGCTATTAGTTTGGTCAAAGAATGCTCCCGCCATAAAGGTAAGTTGTTGCAAAATTTGGTAGAGATCGGATGATTAAGTTAGTCGTAATTTGATTTAAGCTTTGAACATTTGTGTGGCCGCCATTACGTTTCCGTCAAGATGGCGGTTATATAAAACATGACACTGAGGTGCCTTTTGTTAGTACTACCTCTGTACCAAATTTCGTTCCATTCGGTTGCACCGTGTTCGAATTAATAGGGGGAATCGATTTTCACACAAAGATGGCCGCCATCCGCAAACTATTATGCTGATGACCTATTGGTTTGGTCAAAGGATGCTTCCCCCATATAGGTATGTTGTTGCAAAATTTGGTAGAGATCGGATAATTAGGTTAGTCGTAATTTGATTTAAGCTTTGAACATTTGTGAGGCCGCCATTACGTTTCCGTCAAGATGGCGGCGATATAAAACATGAAACTGAGGTGTCATTTGCTAGTGCTACCTTTGTACCAAATTTCGTTCAATTCGCATTCACCGTGTTCAAATTGATAGGGGGGGACAGACATTCAGAGTACACACACTCACACACACACACACACAGACACACAGACACACACACACAGACTCACACACACACATACACACACACAGACAGACACACTTTTTTCGCCCTGTGTTGATCTCATAAGTCTACTTTCATTTTTTGCAAAAATCGAAAGTAGGCTAAAAAAAGGCTGCAATTCTGAAGACCTGCATTATTGTTAGAGGATTTTTGAATACACACTAGGATTTTCTTGGACCCTCTTGTGAAAATGAAACATGGAAGATAACATTACTGTAAAAAACAAGTAGTACCGTGAAAAACTATACAACCTATTTTCAAATATCCTACTTAGGTTAACTGCCACTATCAACATACAAAATTTCAGATTGATTGCTGAAATAGATTCGTAGATATTGAGAACCGACTAAATATTTCGGATGGTCACCATGTTAGAATTTATATATGTAGGTCTTAAAGTTATGTACTGTTACATGAAGATTATTGTGTACGTGTAGCATTCAAACTTCAATCGCATGATTAGGACACAAGAATTAACAAGGAGATTTTAAAATTTCGCACAGCTGCCATCTTGTGGTTATGGAAACAATTGAAATAAATTAGATGCCAGTGGATTGAAATTCGTATAAGGATTGACTGTACCAAGTTTCATTGCACTCGGATGGTTAAATTGCGAGAAACGACATTGTGAATATTTATAATTCGCGTCGCCGCCATGTTTGATTTGTGATCACCAGGTTATTTAAAGTCCTATAGGTGAACTTAAGTTCATAGGCCCTATGAACACAAAAAATCAGTTTGACTGTTATAATAGATTCGTAGATATTCAGAGCCGTCTAAATATTTCGGGTGGTCGCTATGTTGGATTGTTAAATGTATAGGCCATAGAGTCATGTACCACTAAAGGAAAATTATTGCGTAGGTTCAATATTCAAAATTTCACTATGTAAGCAATTGAACTAAATTAGATACCAGTGCATTACAATGTGTATAAACATTTTCTGTACCAGCTTTCATTGCGTTTGGAAAATTAAATCGCGAGAAAGGTCTATTTAAAATTGTCAAATTTACTTGGGCACCATGTTCGTTTTGTAGTTAACCGGTTTTTGAAAGTCTTATAGATGAACGCCCTTTATCTCCGTACAAAATTTCAGGGTGATACAGCTAATAGTTTCAGAGATATAGAATGCCGGTGAAATATTTCGCACATCCGCCATCTTGTGGTTATGTAAACAATTGAACGAAGTGAGATGTCCGTGCATTACAATGTGTTAATTATAAGTTTTATTGCGTTTGGTTGGTTAAATCACGAGAAACGTCTATTTAAAAGTCGCAAATTCGCGTGGCCGCCATGTTGGTTTTGTAGTTACCAGTCTTTCAAAAGTCATATAAGTGAGCTTCTAGCAGTTTCCTTTATCACAGTAATAAATTCCATGGTGATATGGGGAATAGTTTCGGAGATATTGAATGCTGGTGAAATATTTCGCACTGCCTCCATGTTGGATTGGTGAGACGTAACAAAAATTGAAGAGCACGGTCGGGGACACACTTTTGAAAAACTGGTAACTACAAAACCAAAATGGCGGCCATGCGAATTTGCGACTTTTAAATGGACGTTTCTCGCGATTTAACCAGCAAAACGCAATAAAACTTGGTACAGTATATGTTTATAAACATTGTAATGCACCGACATCTAACGTCGTTCAATTGTTTACGCAACCACAAGATGGCGGATGTGCGAATTTTAAAATTAAGTTTTATTTCTTGTGTCGTAATCATGCGATCGAAGTGAAAGTTTGAATAATGAACCTACGCAATAATTTTTCTTTAGTGGTACATGACTCTATGGCCTATACATATAACAATCTAACATGGCGACCATCCGAAATATTTAGATGGATCTCAATGTGTACGAATCTATTACAGCAATCAAACGGAATTTTTTAATGTTCATAGGGGCTATGAACATAAGTTCACCTATAGAACTTTCAATGACCTGGTGATCACAAATCCAACATGGCGGCGACGCGAATTATAAATATTCACATGGTCGTTTCTCGCAATTTTTACCATCCGAGTGCAGTGACACTTGGTACAGTAAATCCTTCTACAAATGTTAATCCACTGGCATCTATTTTTTTCATTTCTTTCCATAACCACAAGATAGCAACTGTGCGAAATTTTAAAATCTCGCTTTTACTTCTTGTGTCCTAATCATGCGATTGAAGATTGAATACTACACGTACACAATACTCTCCATGTACCAGTACATAACTCTATGACCTACATATATAAAAATCCAACATGGCGACCATCCGCTATATTTAGCCGGTTCTCAATATCTGCGAATCTATTACAGCAATCAAACTGAATTTTGTATGTTGATAGAGGCAATTAACATAAGTAGGATATATGAAAATAGACTGTATAGTTCTTCACGGAACTACTTGTTGCAAAATTGAAAATAGGCTCAAAATAATTAACTGTCAAACGTCTATGTTATATAGTTTGAAAATGTATGCTATAGGCTTTTCAAAGTGTGACTTTTCTCATTTTCTTGTACGTAATGTACCCATATGAGATATGTTACCAACTGTAAATTGAGTAAATAAAAATAAAGGTAAAGATAACAATATATATGTTTGGAAACTACAGTAAGCATACAGACTTAAATGGAACCATTACAACAAAATGCATCATCATAAATGCCAAACTATGACACTATAATACAGTAGTCTTACCAGAAGCCATACACGGTTCAGAAACGACAGCAATCAAGGGAAGAACAAAAGTCAAGGAACTAGAAAATCAAGAGAGATAAATAGCGAGAAAGATCTACGGGCCGGTTCAAAAATAGTGAATATGGATAAAGAGACCGACAATAGAACTATACAGGCCGGACGTTTGTTTTAGACGATTGCCCTTGACCTTGAAGCCTGCGGGTGAGCCTGTACACAGTCACTCTCTCACCCTATCGCTTCACATTTGTCACCACCGATCTGATGTAATGGAATTCCAGACTTGAGCACGTGGCGACACCGACTTGCAGACAGTACAGTCAACGTCGAAGTATTGTGTGACGCGGAAGTACACGTTACGTATTTACGAACAGAACGTCATTATATTTGCCAATGACTCTACTTCAGTAGGAGTGTGAGACAGCTTTGTCAATCATCGGACCGCTTGGGGCAACTGACAACAACACAGGTACTGCAGTAACTCGCCTCCAGGCTTCCATTAGGATTTTTCACTCGTCTAAAACTAACGTCCGGCCGGTACAAACAGACAGAGGCGATTACTGCTCGATTCCAAGCCCTGTGAACTTGCGGGATGAAGAGCAGAGGCAGGGTAGGAGCAGGCGAGAATTGAGAAGCCTGTCGACAGCCCGCCGTGTTACCTGACATTCTCGTCTATTCCAATACTGCTAACATGGGGTCTTTTCTGAAACCAGTGTGGTGCTACGAATAAGTCAGTGAGTCACCGATCATGTATTTGGTTCGGTACTATGCACGGACCGAGAAACCTTATCACTCGTCAACACCATTTCTCATAGTCCGCGATGCACATCCCTCTCAGGTTCACGCAGCTTAGACTCGAGCAGTACACACATCAGAAGAAAAGGGCAAAATTTTATGGGCACATACTGTACTGTATTGTACTGTACATAGGATAAACGAGGACAGACTGATCAAGAAGATTTTTAGCCTATTTTCATTTATGAAAAAAAAAAAAAAAGGCTTATGAGATCACCTTTTGTCCGTGTGTCTGTCTGTGCGTGTGTGTGTGTGTGATGGTGTGCGTCACCCCTAATAACTTCTAAATGGCTGGAACGATTCCAATGAAACTCAGTAAGTTCATAGCACTATTCCGGACCACCCCGACCGTGACCTTCAAATTTTGTTCCGTTTCACCAATCCATCACGGCGGCTGTGCGAAATATTTCACCAGCATTCGATATCTACGAAACTATTACCGATATCACCCTGAAATATTTCACGGTGATAAAGAGAACTACTAAAAGTTCACCTATGTGATTTTTGAAAACCTGATAACTACAAAACCAACATGGCGGCCAAGCGAATTTTCGACTTTTAAATAGATGTTTCTCATGATTTAACCAAGCAAACGCAATGAAACTTGGTACAGTATATGTTTATACACATTGTAATGCACCGACATCTAACTTCGTTCAATTATTTACATAACCTCAAGATGGCGGCTGTGCGAAATATTTCACCGGCATTCTATATCTCTAAAACTATTAGCGGTATCACCCTGAAATTTTGTTCGGAGATAAAGGGTATTACTGGAAGTTCATCTATAAGACTTTCAAAAACCGGTTAACTACAAAACGAAAATGGCATTCAAGCGAAATTGAAAATTTTAATAGATCTTTCTCGCGATTTAATGATCCAAACGAAATGAAACTTGGTACAGCAAATGTTTATACACATTGTAATGCACTGGTATCTATTTTAGTTCAATTGTTTATATAACCTCAAGATGGCGGCTGTGCGAATTTTAAAATTAAGGTTTTATTTCTTGTGTCGTAATCATGGGATCGAAGTGAAAGTTTGAATAATGAACCCTTGCAATAATTTTCCTTTAATGGTACATGATACCATGGATTATACATATAACAATCCAACATGGCGACCATCCAAATATTTAGATAGATCTCAATATCTACGAATCTATTACAGCAATCAAACTGATTTTTAATGTTCTTAGGGGCTATGAACATAAGTTCACCTATAGGACTTTCAATAACCTGGTGATCACAAATCCAACATGGCGGCGACGCGAAGTATAAATATTCACATGGTCGTTTCTCGCAATTTAACCATCCGAGTGCAGTGAAACTTGGTACAGTCAATCCTTCTACAAATGTTAATGCACTGGCATCTAATTTTTTTCATTTGTTTCCATAACCACAAGATGGCAGCTGTGCGAATTTTTAAAATCTCTTTTTTACTTCTTGTGTCCTAATCATGCGATTGAAGTTTGAATACTATACGTACACAATACTCTTCATGTAACAGTACATAACTCTAAGACCTACAGATATAAAAATCCAACATGGCGACCATCCGCAATATTTTAGCCAGTTCTCAATATCTGCGAATCTATTACAGCAATCAAACTGAGCTTTTGTATGTTGATAGAGGCAATTAACATAAGTAGGATATACGAAAATAGGCTGTATAGTTCTTCACGGAACTACTTGTTAATATAGTTATGACTGACTAGTACATTGAAAACATAGTTGGACAAAAGAAACCGTAGCACACGGCAAGAAATTAAATACTGTATCTCTACTGAAGACATGGCAGACATGAAAATGTACAGAGAAACAAGTAGTTCCATAAAGAACGAAATAGCCTATTTTCATACTGTATATATGTTAATTGCCTCTATCAACATACAACATTTCAGTTTGATTGCTGTAATAGATTCGTAGATATTGAGAACCATCTAAATATTTCTGAAGGTCGCCATGTTTTATATTTTAGCCTATTTTCATTTATGAAAAAATAGGCTTATGAGATCACCTTTTGTCCGTGTGTGCGTATGTGTGTGATTCGTCAGTGTGTGCCCCCCCCCGTAATAAAATCTAAACGGCTGGATCGATTTCAATGAAACTCTGTAAGTTCATAGCCCTATTCAGGACGACTCCGACCGTGTCCTTCAAATTTTGTTACGTCTCAACAATCCAACATGGCGGCTGTGGAAAATATTTCACCAGCATTCAATATCTCCGAAACTATTATCGATATCACCCTGGACTTTTGTACGGTGATAAAGGGAACTACTAGAAGTTCACTTATGTGACTTTTGAAAACCTGGTAACTACAAAACCAACATGGCGGCCAAGCGAAGTTGCAACTTTTAAATAGACGTTTCTCGCCATTTAACCAACCAAACGCAAAGAAACTTGGTACAGTATATATGTATACACATTGTAATGCACCGACATCTAACTTCAGTTTTTTACATAACCTCAAGATGACGGCTGTGCGAAATATTTCACCGGCATTCTATATCTCTGAAACTATTAGCGGTATCACCCTGAAATTTTGTACGGAGATAAAGGGGAATACTGGAAGTTCATCTATGATACTTTCAAAAACCGGTTAACTACAGTGAGGTTCTTTTGCTGGAGCGGAGCCGGTGGCCAACTGCCAGGCGCGCGTGCCTTCCGCCAGCCAACCGAGCCTTGGCCGCGGGGTAGCGCGAGGCGGAAGTGAGCTAACCAGGGTCATTAAAGACATTAAATCACTAAACTTTCATCAACGAGGGTGTATAGTGTCAGCGCACAGATAAGAAGGTAACATAAAAACAGCTGCAAGTTTTAATTAAAGAAGCACAGAAGTTTTTCTTATTTCTTGGGAATCTGGATGACCTTACGTCACCAGTTAATAGGTTAGAACTTATCTTTTCACAGAAGATACTAAAAATGTTCTCCTTCAGCTGACAGACAGTAACTTTGGAAGTTACATCGTTACATTATGTAGCTACTCCTGCACCCCCTGCGCGTTTACTGTAATTAATCGAAGCACGAACCTAAGCCCGTTTGATGTTTAATTGTGGGGTAATTTAAAATACAAAGTGTACTGATCAATTACCCGTGCTATAGTGGAGCTGAAGAACAATAGGATACGGCTGCAGATATTCCTCACAACAGAAGGGAATCACAACGTGTGAACGCTAATTTATTTACACGGTACAACGCCTGTCTGTTAGCTGAAGGAGAACACTCTTAGCATCTCCTGTGGATAGGTAAGTTCTTTAATCATGACTTTCTGGTGAATTTACCATTAATTAAAGGACTTTGTTACGGTTTACACCAGAGCGCAATCCGCGGTGCGAGCTCGGTTTGCTGGCGGAAGGCGCGCGCGTCCGTCAGCCTACCGCCGGCCCCGCTCCAGAAAAAGAATCACCCTGTACAAAACGAACATGGCGGCCAAGCGAAGTTGAAATTTTAAGTCGTGTTTTTTCGCGATTTAATGGTCCAAACGCAATGAAACTTGGTACAGGAAATGTTTATACACATTGTAATGCACTGGTATCTAGTTTAGTTTAATTTGATTACATAACCTCAAGATGGCGGCTGTGCGATTTTAAAATTAAGTTTTTATTTCTTGTGTCGTAATCATGCGATCGAAGTGAAAGTTTGAAAAATGAACCTACGCAATAATTTTCCTTTAATAGTACATAACTCTGTGGCCTATACATATAACTAGGGCTCGGATCGATATGCTCGATAATATCTCCAGATATGCTCGAAAACCATATGATTTATGCTCGATAGATATGCTCGAAAAACCCATTATTTGCTCGAAAAAACCATTATAAACCCTTTATATGCTCGATAGATATCCTCGAAACCCCCATTATATGCGGTTAAATATGCAGAATATGCTCGAAAAACACCGTTGAAAACTATAGAAAAGGAAAGTGAAACGAAAAAACCAATAACATACCTTTAAATACGAGCTTTATTCTCTAATTGTATGTGCGATGCACTGCAATATACTCGCATTCAAGTTTTACAAGTAAATATAAGAGAAGTGCTCTTATAAAAGATACAGTTTAAAAGTTCATTTACAAAATGTTCAGAATTAGGCGAGTCAATGAAGTAGATCTGCATTGGTCTGTACAACAAGAAATTTTCTATGTTTTCAGTTTTGAATGATTTTCTTAAATCAGTCAATAAAAGTTTCAATGACGAGAACGACCTCACAAAAGGTTAAAAGCCTGCGATTCTAATATTCGCACCAGATAGGCTTTTCAATAATTATTTCTGTTTTCGAACCTTAAGGGTTGTCAGGGCCCGAATTCGGGGGAGAATTCGAAGAAAAACAAACTATTTAGACGAAAACCACAAGAATATGCGTTTATATGCTTCTATTCTGAAAACCGTGGTTTTATGCATTTATATGCTCGATAAATTTCAATTCTGTTGGTCCCAGAGAGGTGAAAACACCACCGAAAGGCTTCTCTCAAAGTGTACTATTCAGGAAAAACATATGCAAATATGCTCGAATCCGAGCCCTACATATAACAATCCAAATGGCGACCATCCAAAATATTTAGACGGTTCTCAATATCTACGAATCTATTACAGCAATCAAACTGAATCTTATTTATGTTGATAGGGGCTATGAACATAAGTTCACCTATAGGACTTTCAATAACCTGGTGATCACAAATCGAACATGGCGGTGACGCGAAGTATAAATATTCACATGGACGTTTTTCCCAATTTTACCATCCGAGTGCAGTGAAACTTGGTACAGTCAATCCTTATACAAATTTTATTCCACGGGCATCTAATTTATTTCAATTGTTTCCATAACCACAAGATGGCAGCTGTGCGAAATTTTAAAATCTCGTTTTTACTTCTTGTGTCCTAATCATGCGATTGCAGTTTGAATACTACACATACACAATAATCTTCATGTAACAGTACATAACTCTAAAACCTACATATATAAAAATCCAACATGGCGACCATTCGCAATATTTAGTCGGTTCTCAATATCTACGAATCTATTACAGTAATCAAACTGAAATTCTCTATGTTGATAGAGGCAATTAACATAAGTCAGATATATGAAAATAGGTTTTAGTTCTTCACGGTACTACTTGTTATACATATAGGCCATAGAGTTATGTACTATTAAATGAAGATTATTGTGCAGGTGTGTTATTCAAAATTCAATTGCATTAAGACACAAGAAATAATGACGAGACTTTAAAATTTCCCAAGGCGCCATCTTGTGGTTATGAAAACATTTGAAATAAATTGGTTGTCAGTGGTTTAAAATGTGTATAAGCATTAATGTACCAAGTTTCACTGAACTAGGATGTCTAAATCGCGAGAAACGTTCATTTAAATATTTACGTTTAGCGTCGCCGCCATATTCGAGTTGTGCTCACCACGTTATTGAAAGTCCCATAGTTTAACTTATGTTCATAGCCTTTATCAACAAGCAAAATTTCAGTCTGAATGCTGTCATAGATGAGTGGATAATGAGAACCATCTAAATATTTCGGATGGCCACCATGTTGGATTTTTATATGAGTAGGCCATGGAGTTATGTACTATTAGATGACGATTATCACTCAAACGTTGACTTCTATCGCATGATTGGGTCACACGAAATACAAACTTTATTTTAAAATTGCGCACAGCCGCCATCTTGAGGTTACGTAAACAATTGAACTAAATTTAAAGTCAGTGCATTGCAATGTGTATATACATTTGCTGTATCATGTTTCACTGCGCTCGGATGGTTAAATCGCGAGAAAATGCTATTTAAGTGTTTCAACTTCGCCTGGCCTGCTTGTTCGGTTTGTACTTAACGGGGTTTTGAAAGTCACATAGGTAAACTTCTAGTAGTGCCCTTTATCACCGTACAAAATTTCAGGGTGATGCATAGTGGGACAGATTGAAAATCTAGCAGGACAAAAGTGATTTTTCACACTTCGTCAGAAATAGAAAGTATTAGGCTACTTTAATATTATAAAGAGATAGATATTTTACACACCCCTGACCATGGTATACGAATATAGCCTTCGTCAGCCGTGAGACTAGCAGTCAAAGTTTGTTTACATAAGATAAGATAAGTGGACGAGCGCGCAGTGTTAACTGAGGGTTCAGTTTGAGAACATGTACTGCTGCGTGAACCTGAGAGGAATGTGCATCGCGGACTATTAGAAGTGATGGTGACGAGTGATGAGGTTTCTCGGTCCTTGCGTAGTAACAGAAGCAAATAAATTAGTCGGTGACTCACTCACTTATTCGCAACGCCACACTGGTTTCAGAAAAGGTCCTATGTTAGCAGTATTGGAATAGACGAGAATGTCAGGTAACACGGTGGGCTGTCGACAGGCTTCTCAATTCTCGCCTGCTCCTACCCTGCCTCGACCCTTCATCCCGCAAGTTCACAGACCTTAGAACCGAGCAGTATATTAGTGACGAGAGTGTTTAATCAAGTCTTTCAAGATGGAAAATAGGTATGCTCTATCAATGAAGTGCCTGTTATTGTAATTATTTTAGATAGTTGTCTTTCAAGATTGAAGCCTCCGTGGCTTAGGCGGTAGCACGCCAGCCTCTCACCGCTGGGTCCGTGGTTCAAATCCCGGTCACTCCATGTGAGATCTGTGCTGGACAAAACGGAGGCAGACAGGTTTTTCTCCGGGTACTCCGGTTTTCCCTGTCACAATTTAATTCCAGCAACACTCTCCACTATCATTTCATTTCATCTGTCATTCATTTAATCATTGCCCCAGAGGAGTGCATCAGGCCTCGGCAGCCGGCACAGTTCATATCCTCGCCGCTAGATGGGGGCTTCATTCATTCCATTCCTGACCCGGTCGGAGACTGGAAGCAGGCTGTGGATTTTCATTTCTTTCAAGATTAAAATTATTGGAATTATGTAATTAATGAATTTTATTTTTCATATTCTGAATTGAGATAGAATTTTTAAAAAGCGGCACGAGACCGCACGATCATACTTATGTTAAAATGCATTATAAAGCTCAAGGTTTATAGCAGTAATAAAATTATTTGCTGAAACCTGCTGATTGCTTGTCATTTTCACTTTTTAGATGGAGGTGCGCGACCACATATCAAGCGTAGGCAGTTGTTTGATGCGATGAACTCGAACGTTGTCACCAAAGAAACTCTCTATGATTATGTGCAAACAGAACTAGGATTGAGAGGGTGTTCTGAGGAAGTGCTTAAGTCATTAAAGAAAGATATTGTGCATTTTAAGTGCGATTTGGACAAACGTTGGAAAATTTGTTCGCGAGTAAAACAGACATTTCTTGTAAAGTATTCAGACTGGTTAGACAAATAAATTACGTTTTCAAAAAAGTGTTCTTGATTTGGTTTGGACCAATAAGTCAGGACCATCTACTGCGGGTATCGGAAGGCCTAAAAAATTATTTTATGAAAGCAGTGACAAGACTAAAAGCAGGAAAATTAAACCTCTTGTCAGTGACTATACACAGCAAGAAATTGTACATGCTGCTCAAGTTACTTTAAGAAAATCTGGCAGGAGAGATGCAGCAGAACTGCTTAAAGAAACGCAGAAGTCGCCAAGAAGAGCCACACAAATCAAGAAAGCCTTGAGATCGCCCTCTGCAGCTCCAATACCTTTTATAGATTAAGAGGCATTATCATTTTTAATAAACAATGACCTAACAAAAAAACAATACATTCAAATGAGAAGGGAATTTAATCAGAAAAATGCAAATATTTTACCTTCTTACCTAATTATACGGCAGGCAAAGTCACAGTGCTATCCACCGAAAGAGGACATCACAATAGCAGATACTTCCGTAACAATAAGACTGCAGTCTCTTGTTTATCATACAATTAAAAGACTTGTCCAGGTGCAAGAGGATGTGTTGTTACAAACAATTTCCGGAAATGAATCTGTGCATGTAACATTCAAATGGGGATGTGATGGTTCTAGTGGGCAGAGTCAATATAAACAGAAATTTACAACACAATCGGAAGGATCTGTACTATGTGATTCTGATCTCTTTGCTATGTCACTTGTTCCTCTTCAGATGTGTTCAGTATGCCCTGAGGACAATGAAAACAGAACAGTTCTTTGGCAAAATCCAAGACCATCTTCTACAAGATTTTGCAGACCTATAAAATTGTTATTTGAGAAAGAAACAGTTGAAATAACAAAAAGAGAGGTAAAGTCAATAGAAGACCAAATTAAATTACTTACACCAACAAAAGTTACAATTAATGACAAGGAAATGAATATAAAGCAGGATATGATGTTCACTATGGTAGATGGAAAAATCTGCACTTCTCTCACCGGCACTTCATCACAAAAATGTTCTATTTGTCATGCTAGCTCCAAGGAAATGAACAATACTGGTCTCTCAAAAACTACACTGGTTGAAGAAAATTATAGTTTTGGACTTTCTACTCTTCACTGTTGGATTAGAATTTTTGAATGCCTGCTACATATTTCATACAAATTAGACATTAAAAAATGGCATGTTAGGCAAACTCAAGAAGAAAACAAGAAGTTCCATGACGAACTAAAGAGCCTACTTTTCTTAAAATTTAAGATTCATGCCAATGATTAATCTAAATGGATCTATCTAGAATAATGACGAAATTAAGTTGGTAATATCGAAATTTCTAATTAGTTCGAAATACTGTATAGGCCTACCTGGCATAATGTAGCCTAATAGAGAACTACAGTTGGCAGCCCTGGTGACTGAGTATATTCTTAGTTTCATCTCTTAAGGTACAGAATACAAAATTTGGTTGAAGTCCAATGGATAGCATGGACGTTCCATGCAGTTAAACATTGCATCTAACAGCCGCGCGTAACATCATGTTGGCATCAATGACATACATGTATTGGTCAGAAATATTCTGAAATAATATGATCTATTGTTGTGTCAATTTAGAATGAAATCCGTTAGTTAGTAGAGAAGTTACATGCATTTTAAAATTGGACCTATCAGCAGGCTTAGAATCATGTTGGCAGCACTGGCGTAGGCCTATATTAGTTACTCCAAATTAATCTAGAATGCCAGGTACTATATGTGCGCAAAGTTTAGAGCTATTGGCTTGCATACTTTCTTATATATTGATATTAGGGTAACAAAAATAGAGACAGTATTTATTAACAGTTAGCAGCCCTGGTTACTCTTAAGAATCGGCATAGTCATATATGTTGTTGTACACATAGCACACACGAAATTTGGTTGAAATCCAAATGATAGTATAGAAGTTACGTGTATTTAAAGTTGGACCTCTCAGAAAGCATAGAATCATGTTGGTAGCACTGACGTATATAAGTTACTCCAAATTAATATAGAATGTCAGGTACTATGCGTGTGCATATTTTAAAGCTGTCTGCTTGCATACTTTCTGATATATTGGTATTTGGATAAAAACAATAGGGAGTGCATTTATTAACAGTTGGCAGCCCTGGTGGCTCTTAAGAATATGCTCATTCATATCTGGGTATGTACACATAGTACATACGAAATTTGGTTGAATTCCAATCGATAGTGTAGAAGTTATATGCATTTAAAATTTGGACCTATCAGCAAGCTTATAACCATTTTGGTAACACTGCCATGTTCGGTCTCCTGGAAATTAAACTGCAATATTATTATCTATACGTGTGCCAATTTTGAAATAGCTCCGATTCATACCTTCCAAGATATCCAACATGGAGCTCAAATTTCAATTGCGATTTTTCAGCAGTTGGTAGCACTGACATCATTTTCAAATATGGCCGTGAGATATTCAGGTATAGATCTTTACTCCTACCAAATTTTGTTTCGATTTCTCCAGCCGTTTAGGAGTTGATAGGGGGACACACACACACACAGCCAGCCAGACAGACAGACAGAAGGACAGATAGACAGACAGACAGACACACATTTGCCCGATCTCATAAGTCTACTTTTTCCTCATTTTTGCAAAATGTGAAAAGTAAGCTAAAAATATGATGGTTGACAGAAAGAAATCCATACTTCAGAGGTTCCGTATTGCTAGTAGATCAGCCAAGATCAGGAGGAAGTGGCACATCTAATGATTGCAATACAGCACGTCGATTTTTCCGAGACCCCACTTTGTCGTCAAATATTACAGGTATAAACGAGGAACTTATTAGAAGGTTTTCAGTAATTCTTCGTACAATATCATGTCCATATCCAATTAACATTACTGCTTTTGAGAAATATGCAAAAGAAACAACCGACTTATACCTGAGACTTTACTCATGGTATTATATGCCTGTTACTGTACATGAAGTACTGATACATGGAGCCAAGATAATTGAATCGTGTATTATACCGATTCGACAGTTATCTGAAGAAGCACAAGAGTCTAGGAACAATGATTTTAGAAGATACAGAGAAGCTCATGCAAGGAAATTTTCACGCAGAAGTAATCTACAGGATATAGTCCATTTGCTGCTTGTGTCTTCCGATCCAGTGATATCCCACAAAAACACATGTTCCAGACGTGAAGAAAAATTACCGAGAGAAGTTTTGGAGCTTCTGGAAGAACCAAACGTACCCAGAATCCATATGCATGCAACTAGCAATGCAGATGACAATTCATCACATGACAGCTCAGGAACATCAGATGAATATGACAGTTCAGCTCTGTCATGAACATCCTAAATTAAGAGGTATGTAAAATTGGCTAATTGATTAGTAATTTTGTGTTAATGAAACACTATTTTCCTGCTTGTAGTACCTTTGTAGGTGTATTTTCATTTATTGCATAAAAGGTTCACATACAGTAATACTTGCATATATTAATACATAAAAAATTCATTCATAATTTTACCGTTCCAAAGCTCAAATCTGGTCTTTCATGTCAAGACAGAGTTATTCATAGGTTGGACCTAGAAGTTTCTCACGAATATTGATTTCCAGTGAAATATTAATTTTGTCCTGCTAGAATTGCAATCTGTCCCACTGTGTGATGCCAGTAATATAGGATGCTGGTGAAATATTTCACGCAGGCGCCATGTTGGATTGGTGAGACGTAATACAATTTGAAGGGCACTGTCGGGGTTGGACAAAATAGTACTATGACCTTACCGAGTTTCATTGAAATCGCTCCAGCCGTTTAGATTTTATGTGTGTGTCCCCACACACGCGGACAAAAGCTGATCTCATAAGCCTACTTTTTCATAAATGAAAATAGGCTAAATATCAGAAAGCGGAAGTTTTAGCAAACGCCCAAAGAGAAGACAAAACAGGAAAGAAGTGGACAGAAGAGAGAAAGAGGAAAATATATATGAGAGTTTTTTGGGAAGAAAGAAGAAAGGGGCAGAAAGGAAAGATGAATATTGATTGTATTTTAACGCTCTTCTAATGGGGAATTACCGAGAATAATAATATTCGTTTGGATATGTAAGAGATATGTACGAAAATACGATCATTTTGACCAAACATTGAAGTTGGCTATCCTCGCCATCACTTTAACACTCGTCTTCATTACTCTTCATTATTTGTTTTTTGTTTGTTTGTTTGTTTGTTTGTTTGTTTTATATCACTGCTAGTAAAGGAGTGTAGCCTGTGAGGGGAATAAGTTACATTTTTCTAAAATGTATGCTGGCAATAATATCGATAGTCTGCCCTCTAAAACAACTACCACTTGGCTAAATGAAATGATTTGGACATTATACTGTACGTGGGGACTACATCAATCCCACCCCCACCCCTTACCCCCTCCCAATGGGTAAGCTCCCCTCATGTAGCGTCTGGAGAGACCTGAGATAGTAACAAACGAACGCGACATGCGCATTGTGATGGGGTGTTGAATTATAAAGACATCACAAACAAATTATCAGCTAAGAAGCTAAAGGAAGTAGGAACCTTTTGCTACGTAGGAAGCAAAAGAACCAGTCATGGACGAAACAAAGAGGGTATAAAAAGGAGGCTGGCTCAGGCAATAAAAACATTTGTACTGAAAATAAATCTGTTGACATCAAATATACATTTAGGTATTAGAAATTAATTTCTAAACGCCTTTGTCTGGAGCGTGGCACTCTATGGAATTGAGAACAAATTATGGTAAATATTATTTCGTAAACTGTGCCATTGATAACTGGAACTCTCTACCTGCCGCAGTCTTAGAGCCTTTTCCCAAACATAGAGGTGTGTTTAAGATAAGACTGACAACTTGTGTAAATACTCCAGTTTAATTGTTATTGAATTGTTATGTATAATTATTTATTTGTTACAAGCTGTACCCGGCATGCGTTGCAATGCCAATCAAAGAAAGTGTTGGCGTTGAAATTCTGTTTTTTGAAGTGCTTTTGGATACACAACATGTTTTTCAATTTCCGTTAACTGCCCCTATGCTATCGTAAAATGGATTTTCTAATTTAGAATCAATCGTGGGAGCGAGCACAACAACTTTCAAAAGTTTCATCGCAATCGGATGAATGGTATATGAACGTATACGGGATTTTGTTTGAACGAATCGTGCGCTGTCACTCATTTGTTGATTCTACTCGTACGCTACCTATTGAGAAATGAATTTGCTAAGTCGAAACCCTACCCTGGCGTGTACACAATAACTCATCAAGTTTCATCACAATCGAAGAAGGTTATATGAACGCATAGGGGATTTTGTTGAAACGCTTCGCGCGTCGTCACCCATTTGTTGCATAAACTCGTGCGCTACCAATTGTGAAATGGATTTATTAAGTCGAAACCCTTCCCTGGCGTGTACACAATAACTCATCAATGTTTCATCGCAATCGGATGAATGGTATATGTTTAAACGATTCGTGCGCTGTCACTCATATGTTGAATCTACTCGTGCGCTACATATTGAGAAATGTATTACTAAGTCGAAGCCCTTCCCTGGCGTGTACACAATAACTCATCAAGGTTTCATCGCAATCGAAGAAGGTTATATGAACCCAATAGGGGATTTTGTTGAAACGCTTCGCGCGTCGGCACCCATTTGTTGCATCTACTCTTGCGCTACTTATTGTGAAATGGATTTACTAAGTCGAAACCCTTCCCTGGCGTGTACACAATAACTGATCAATGTTTCATCGCAATCGGATGAATAGTATATGAACGCATACCGGATTTTGTTTAAACGATTCGTGCCCCGTCACTCATTTGTTGAATCTACTCGCGCGCTACCTACTGTAAAATGTATTTACTAAGTTAGAAACCGTCACGTAAGTGTCCACAACATCTCACCCAAGTTTCATCGCTATCGGACTAATGGGATATGAAGACATAGGGGAGTGTATTGAAACGCTCCGCGTGTCGTCGTTCATTTGTCGAATCTACTCGTGTGCTATCTACTGTGAAATGTATTTACTAAGCCAGAAACCTTCCTTGGAGTGTCCACCATATATCACCCAAGTTTCACCGCTAACGGCAGAATGGTATATGACCTTATACGGGACTTTGTTGAAACGCTTCGCGCGTCATCCCTCATTTGTTGAATCTACTTGTGCGCTGCCTGTTGTATAGTGGATTTACTAAGCCAGAAACCTTCCATGAAGTGTACACAACATCTCACCCAAGTTTCATAGCTATCGGACGAATGGTATATGAATGCATACGGGACATGGTTGGAACGCTTCGCGTGTCGTCGCTCATTTGTTGATTCTACTCTTGCGCTACTTATTGTAATATGGATGTACTCAGCCAGAAACCTTCCCTGGACCTGGAGTGTACACAACATCTCACCCAAGTTTCATCGCAATCGGATGAATGGTATGTGAACGTATACGGGACGTTGTCGAAACGCTTCGCGCGTAGTCACTCATTTGTTGAATCTAAACGTGCGCTTCGTATTGTAAAATGGATTAACTAAGCCAGAAACCTTTCCTGGAGTGTACACAACAATTCACCAAACATTTATCACTGTCAGACGAATAGTATATGACCTTATACGGGACTTTGTTGAAACGCTTCGCGTGTCATCGCTCATTTGTTGAATCTACTGCTGCGCTACCTATTGTAAAATGGATGTACTAAGCCAAAAAAACCTTCCCTGGAGTGTACACAACAGCTCACCCAAGTTTCATCGCTATCGGATGAATGGTATATGACCTTATATGGGACTTTGTTGAAAAACTTCGCGCGTCGTCGCTCATTTGTTGATTCTGCTCCTGCTCTTCCTATTTTTAAAGGGATTTACTAAGCCAGAAACCTTCCCTGGAGTGCACACATCTCAGCCTAGTTTCATCGCTATCGGACGAATGGTATATGAACGCAAACGTGACTTTGTTGGAATGCTTCGCGCGTCGTAGCTCATTTGTTGAATCTACTCGTGCGCTGCCTATTGTAAAGTGATTTACTAAGCCAGAAAATTTCCCTGAAGTGTACACAACATTTTACGCAAGTTTCATAGCTATCGGACGAATGGTATATGAATGCATACGGGACTTTTTTGAAACACTTTGCGTGTCGTCGCTCATTTGTTGAATCTACTCGTGCGCTATCTACTGTGAAATGTGTTCACTAATTTTGAAACCTTCACGTAAGTGTATACAACATCTCACCCAAGTTTCATCGCTATCGGACGAATGGTATATGAACACATACGGGACTTGTTTGAAACGCTTCGCGAATCGTCACTCATTTGTTGAATCTACGCGTGCGCTACCTATTGTAAAATGGATTTACTAAGTCACAAACCTTCCTTGGAGTGTACTCAACATCTCACCCAAGTTTCATCGCAATCGGATGAATGGTATATGAACGCATAGGAGACATACCCACAGACATACCCACAGACAAACTATCACGTTACATTGATTTTTAGCCTATTTTCAATTTTGAAAAAATAGGCTTATGAGATCACCTTTTGTCCGTGTGTGTGTGCGTGTGTGTGTGTGTGCGTGTGTGTGATTCGTGTGTGTGTGTCCCCCTAATAAAATCTAAACGGCAGGAGCGATTTCAATGAAACTCGGAAAGTTCATAGCACTATTCCCGGCGACCTCGACCGTGCCCTTCAAATTTTGTTACGAATCACCAATCCAACATGGCGGCTGTGCGAAATATTTCACCAGCATTCAATATCTCCGAAACTATTACCGATATTACCCTGACATTTTCTATGGTGATAGAGGGAACTACTATAAGTTTACTTATGTGACTTTTGAAAACCTGGTAACTACAAAACGATCATGGCGGCCAAGAGAATTTGCGACATTTAAATAGACGTTTCTCGTGATTTGACCAACCAAACGCAATGAAACTTGGTACAGTATATGTTTATATACATTGTAATTCACCGACATATAACTTCGTTCAATTGTTTACATAATCACAAGATGGCGGATGTGCGAAATATTTCACCGGCATTCTATATCTCTGAAACTATTAGCGGTATGTCCCTAAAATTTTGTACTGAGATAAAGGGCACTACTGGAAGTCCATCTATAAGATTTTCAAAAATCGGTTAACTACAAAACGAACATGGCGGCCAAGCGAATTTGAAAATTTTAAATAGATCTTTCTCGCGATTTAATGTTCCAAGCGCACTGAAACCAGGTACAGGAAATATTTATACACATTGTAATCTACTGGTATTTAATTTAGTTCAATTGTTTACATAACCTCAAGATGGCGGCAGTGCGAATTTTAAAATCAAGTTTTTATTTCTTGTGATGTAGTCATGCGATCGAAGTGGAAGTTTGAATAATGAACCTACGCAATAATTTTCCTTTAATGGTACATGACTCTATGGCCTATACATTTAACAATCCAACATGGCGACCATCCGAAATATTTAGACGATACTGAATATCTACGAATCTATTTTAGCAATCAAACTGCATTTTTTAATGTTCATAGGGGCTATGAACTTAAGTTCACCTATAGGACTTTAAATAACCTGGTGATCACAAATCCAACATGGCGGTGACGCGAATTATAAATATTCACATGGACGTTTCTCGCAATTTAACCATCCGCGTGCAGTGAAACTTGGTACAGTAAATCTTTATCCGAATGTTAATCCACTGGCATCTAATTTATTTCAATTGTTTCCATAACCTCAAGATGGCAGCTGTGATTTTTTTTATCTCCTTGTTTTTTCTTGTGTCCTAATTATGCGATTGAAGTTTGAATGCTACACGTTCACAATAATCTGCATGTAACAGTACATAACTCTAGGACCTACATATATAAAATCCTACATGGCGACCATCCGAAATATTTAGTCGGTTCTCAATATCTACGAATCTATTACAGCAATCAAACTGAAATTGTGTATGTTAAATAGTGGCAATTAACATAAGTAGGATATATGAAAATAGGCTGCATAGTTCTTCACGGAACTACTTGTTATATATATATAGATGTACTAGCTGTACCCGGCATGCGTTGCAATGCCAATCAAAGAAAGTGTTGGCGTTGAAATTCTGTTTCTTGAAGTGCTTTTGGATACACAACATGTTAACTGCCTCTAAGCTATCGTAAAATGGATTTTCTAATTTAGAACCATTCGTGGAAGCGTGCACAACAACTTTCAAAAGTTTCATCGCTGTCACTCATTTGTTGAATTTACTCGTACGCTACCTGTTGTGAAATGGATTTACTAAGTCGAAACCCTTCCCTGGCGTGTACACAATAACTCATCAATGATTCATCGCAATCGGATGAATTGTATATGCACGTATACGGGGTTTTGTTTAAACGATTCGTGCGCTGTCACTCATTTGTTGAATCTACTCGTGCGCTACCTATTGAGAAATGTATTACTAAGTCGAAGCCCTTCCCTGGCGTGTACACAATAACTCATCAAAGTTTCATCGCAATCGAAGAATGTTATATGAACGCAATAGGGGATTTTGTTGAAACGCTTCGTGCGTCGACACCCATTTGTTGCATCTACTCTTGCGCTACTTATTGTGAAATAGATTTACTAAGTCCCCTTCCCTGGCGGGTACACAATAACTGATCAATGTTTCATCGCAATCGGATGAATAGTATATGAACGCAAACCTGATTTTGTTTAAACGATTCGCGCTCCGTCACTCATTTGTTGAATCTACTCGTGCGCTACCTACTGTAAAATGTATTTACTAAGTTAGAAACCGTCATGTAAGTGTCCACAACATCTCACCCAAGTTTCATCGCTATCGGACTAATGGGATATGAAGACATAGGGGACTGTATTGAAACGCTCCGCATGTCGTCGTTCATTTGTCGAATCTACTCGTGTGCTACCTACTGTGAAATGTATTTACTAAGCCAGAAACCTTCCTTGGAGTGTCCACCATATTTCACCCAAGTTTCACCGCTAACGGCAGAATGGTATATGACCTTATACGGGACTTTGTTGAAACGCTTCGCGCGTCGTCCCTCATTTGTTGAATCAACTTGTGCGCTGCATATTGTATAGTGGATTTACTAAAGCCAGAAATTTTCCATGACGTGTACACAACATCTCACCCAAGTTTCATAGCTACGGACGAATGGTACATGAATGCATACGGGACTTGGTTGAAACGCTTCGCGTGTCGTCGCTCATTTGTTGATTCTACTCTTGCGCTACATATTGTAATATGGATGTACTCAGCCAGAAACCTTCCCTGGAGTGTACACAACATCTCACCCAAGTTTCATCGCAATCGGATGAATGGTATGTGAACGTATACGGGACGTTGTCGAAACGCTTCGCGCGTAGTCACTCATTTGTTGAATATAAACGTGCGCTTCGTATTGTAAAATGGATTTACTTAGCCAGAAACCTTTCCTGGAGTGTACAAAACAATTCACCAAACATTTATCACTATCAGACGACTGGTATATGACTTTATAGGGGACTTTGTTGAAACGCTTCGCGTGTCATCGCTCATTTGTTGAATCTACTGGTGCGATACCTATTGTAAAATGTATGTACTAAGCCAGAAACCTTCCCTGGAGTGTACACAACATCTCACCCAAGTTTCATCGCTATCGGATGAAAGGTATATGAAATTATATGGGACTTTGTTGAAACGCTTCGCGCGCCGTTGCTCATTTGTTGATTCTACTCGTGCTCTGCCTATTTTTAAAGGGATTTACTAAGCTACAAACCTTCCCTGGAGTGCACACAAAATCTCAGCCTAGTTTCATCGCTATCGGACGAATGGTATATGAACGCAAACGTGACTTTGTTGAAATGCTTCGCGCGTCGTAGCTCATTTGTTGAATCTACTCGTGCGCTGCCTATTGTAAAGTGGATGTACTAAGCCAGAAAATTTCCCTGCAGTGTACACAACATTTTACGCAAGTTTCATAGCTATCGGACGAATGGTATATGAATGCATACGGGACTTTGTTGAAACGCATTGCGTATCGTCGCTCATTTGTTGAATCTACTTGTGCGCTATCTACTGTGAAATGTATTCACTAATTTTGAAACCTTCACGTAAGTGTACACAACATCTCACCCAAGTTTCATCGCTATCGGACGAATGGTATATGAACACATACGGGACTTTGTTGAAATGCTTCGCGCATTGTCGCTCATTTGTTGAATCTACGCGTGCACTACCTGCTGTAAAATGGATTTACTAAGTCAGAAACCTTCCTTGGAGTGTACTGAACATCTCACCCAAGTTTCATCGCAATCGGACGAATGGTATATGAACGCATAGGAGACATACATACCCACAGACAAACTATCACGTTACATTGATTTTTATATCTATAGATATCTAATTTGCCACCTGGAGACACATCCCCCAGTTGCAAATAAATGAATGAATGAATGAATGAATGTTGGCGCAGCAGGAAAGAGCAGAATAGAAGCATTTGAAATGTGGTGTTACAGGAGAATGATGAAGATCAGATGGGTAGATAGATTAACAAATGAAGAGGTATTAAGATGAGTGGGAGAGTAGAGATGTTTCTGGCGACTGCTAATTACGAGAAGAAATAATTATGTTAGTAGGACACATTGTATGTGGCACCCAGGAATATCAAACTTAGTTATGGAAGGAACGGTTGAGGATATGAACTGCAGGTTAGAATATGTTAAGCAGATTGCCTCAGATGTAGGATGAGGTAGCTATGTGGAGATCAAAACGATTCGTTCAGGACAGGGAGCTATGGAGATCTGCATCAATCCAATCAAAAGACTAAAGACTCAAACAACAACAACAAAAACAACAACACAAACACTAAGCTTAGAGAATTACGGTAACCATCCAATGTTCATTTCCACCTCCCAGTCGGGAAATAAACCCGGGGCCTTTGATTCATCAGATGCGTACTCAGAGGGAAGATTCCGGGGATACTTTCCGAGAAAGCCATGTTTGTCTCTTCCCCCTCTATGGTGAGCTTGAAGCCAGGGCAATATGGTCAGTATGGCCCTGGCTTTAGCCTCACCATGGGAAAGAGACAAACATGGCTTTCGCGGGAGGAACATTCATTCTGAGTACGCAACTGATGACTTTGAATCAAAGGCCCCGGGTTTATTTTCCAACAGGGAGGTGGAAATGAACATTGGATGGTTACCGTAATTCTCTAGGCTGGGTGTTTGTTTAGTTGTTGTTGTTCGAGTCTTCAGTCTTTTGATTGGTTTGATGTAGATCAGTTTATCAGTTGGCAGTCAAAGTGAAAGGTCGTGTTTTTCCCGAGCTCTCAGGTGTGTTGAAATGGGGTGTTCTCTGGAGTGTTATCGGGCGAGGATCGGGCTGTGGTATGCGAAGGGTAGTCGGGATTTCCGGTGTTTGTGTGTGCGTACGGGACCTAGTAACTTGTGGTTTATAGCCCTAGTGATGGCTGCGTTGTTAGTTATTGGTGGAGTGGAAGTGAATCCAGGGCCTGTTACTCCAAATGTGAATCAGGCAAATGTTCCAGTGGCATCTTTAAAGTGTTCGACGTGCAGTAAAACATTGAAGAATGGTGTTGAGTGTGGACTATGTGAGAAATCGTTTCACTTCGGCTGTATTAAGGTCAAGAAGGAGGATTGTGATGTCGGAAATTGGTTTTGTAAAGTATGTGATACGCCGGACAGTTTGAGGGTGCAAATCAAAGCAAGGGATCAAATAATACAGGAACTTAGAGCATAGCTTCGTGAATCAGAAGAAACGGTGAAGGATGTGACTGAACGGCTTTCTACTGGGATCAGTGTGGAAGAGGGCGTGCAGGAGCAAACTGAGGATGACGTTATCATAATGGGTGATTCTATGATACGATGGAGTGCGAATATCTCGAGGAAATCAGGTGCGAAAGTGCGGTGTTACCCGGGGATTAAGATTGACCAGCTTGCCCAACAAGTGGAAGAAGCAAATGTAGAGGACTGTGACAAAGTTAAAGTGTTGTTGCTCCATGTTGGGACGAACGATTTGAAGAAGAGGGTTACAGCTGATTACATCATGGGGGAGCTCTACGAACTAGGCAGAAAAGCTAAAAGCAGGTTTAGAAATGCAAAAATTATAATGAGTGGCATTGTTCGGCGGGGAGATGTTCCGTTGAGGCGAGTTAAGACTGTAAATGACCGCATGGACTGGGTATGTGCACAACTGGGATTAGTGTACGTAGAAGCTGACTGCTGGATTGGTGGCCGTGACTTCGCCCGAGACGGGCTGCATCTAAATCGACGGGGCGCTTTCAATCTAGGGAGCCTACATGACAGGGTCATCGGTTCGTGCCGGCTTTTGTGAGGAGGAGCAGGTCCAGAGGTTGCCAGCCGATGGGAACAGAAGGAGCTATTTCGAGATATTTGTTGCGGAGGTAAGACTCTAAGATTACTGCAGGTTAATTGTCAGAGTTTAGGAAATAAATTAATTGAATTTTGGAATCTTGTAGAGACGTATTCTCCGGACATTGTCATTGCAACTGAATCTTGGTTATATGAGGGCATAAATAGTAGCGAAATAATTCAAGGGACCTACGAGATGTACAGAAGGGATCGGGGAAAGCGAGGTGGTGGGCTATTTATTTGTGTGCGCAAAAATATAGCTAGTTTCTTAAAGTGGGCTGATATGGATCATGAAATGTTATGTGTACAAATTTCGGATAAAGGAAATAAATTCCCTCTTCAGGTGATAGGGGCGTATAGAGCACCGAAAGATAACCTTTCTCTCCTCGAAACACTGTATGATAAAACTTGTATGGGTAATGCTATGAAAAAGAGCATAATAATTGCTGGAGATTTAAACCTCCCCAAAGTAGACTGGTCTGGTGAGTCAACTAGCTGTGGTCAGGCTCAGAGCGCTGCAAATAAATTCTTAAGGGAGGGAGGATTTTCCCAAGTAGTTGACTTCCCAACTAGAGACAATAATACCTTAGATGTTTATCTCGTAAGGCCTGTGGAGCTGTATATTAACTGTCTGAAAGTACCAGGAATTAGTGACCATTCTGGGGTTGAATTAAATATTAGATATGGTGACATTAAAAAATTAGACTCTGATGTACCAAAAAAGATCATATTCCAGTATCGCAGGGCGGATCAGGGCAAGTTTCAGGGGTATTTGAATGAGCTATTTGTAGGATGGGCATCGGAAGGAAATCACATTAATATCCTGTGGACTAACTTTTTGAAAATTTTAAATAGCGCTGTTGATAAATTTGTCCCATTTAAATTGCTGAAACTAAACCCAGATCCTGAGTATTACACACGAGAAATTAGGAGTCTAAAACGGAAAATTAGGAAATTATACAATAAAAGACATGATAGTGACAAGTATATGTTGAAATTTAAGTCCTTATCAAGAGAGCTCGTCTTAAAAAAGAGGGCTGCTCATGACAGTTATATGCAAGGTTTACTTGGTTCGGTAGGGGGTGGGTGGAAAAAAATTTACAGTTATGTTAGGAGAAGAAAGGGAAATTCAAATAATTTGTCGATGATAATGTCCGGTGACGGTAAATTAATTACTGAGAAACAGGCCATTGCTAATGAATTAAATGTCTTTTACGGTAGTGTGTTCAATAAATCCAATAGCTGTGTGTTGGACCTTAACGACGAATCAGGGGCTCCACTGTTCCAAATAAACCAGTCAGCAATTGTAAAGCTAATACAAAAACTACGTTTCAATGTATCAAAGGGTCCTGATAATATTGTTAGTGAAGTACTGTGCCCAACTCTAGGAATGGGTATTCCAAGATGATGATGATGATGATAATTGTTGTTTTAAGGGGCCTAACATCTAGGCTATCGGCCCCTGATAGGTATTCCAAGATTCAGACACCTAGATATCAAGGGAAAGGCTACAGCCGCTTTTGAAAGTTGAGATATTTGAATATCGCGCTCCACTACTTCTAGAAGGAAATGGAAACTTTGTGCAGCCAAGAGCATGTTAAGTGACGTAGCGAGTAGTAGCAGAGGTCGAGACTATTTGTTGATTAAATAGGTAGCCATGGAGTAGAGACTTGAGACTTGGATCAGATTACTGGCACGGCCAAATGAAAGAGAATGCACTTAGTCTCAAGTGAATCGGACCAGAGACACCGGAGATATGAGGATTTCCAGATTTCAGCGTGATCAAGCGTGGACCCGAGCGTTTTGAATAAAAGCCGACTGGCCCAAGCATCATCAGCTCACTTCGAACCAAGCTCTTGCATGACAAGGTGCTGCTGCTACGTTGAGCCAAGGCACATGGTTGCCGGATCTACGCCGAAGATATCTTTAAATTGTGATATTTACAAAAGTACTACGATACGTGTGGAACATAGTAAGTTTCCGGCAGAGGGAATCACTAAGGTGATTGTTAATTTTCTACGGACACTGGTGAAATACTTTATTTCTATATGGACATATGCTAGACTTTGTCTAGAAAGTACTTTGTCACAGTCGAGTAATAATAATTATATACTTGGATATTTTAATCCAATTAGTCAGTTTCATATATTGTAACTTGATAACCACTCCGATCTTTCAGTATATTGAAGGCCAGTCTATCACGGTGTTGTTCATTAGCCGACAAAGGGAAACTATAAGTTGCTTCGCGCATGTTAGATGGTGATAAACCATGCCCAGGGAACGATCTTCAGAACAGCCGTTGATTGATTTAGACTGTCAGTGTTTTCTTGTACTGAAAAGATTACCGTGAGTTATGTTACAACTGACGTATTTGAGAATTGATCATTTGGATCTGACCCCAGTTAAGCAAACTGTTATGGCTTTAACAGAAGTAAATATTATAATGGATCAACAGTTACTTCCAACTTCAAGAGATATTTCCACTATGTCTTGTTAGACAGATTGTGGGTATATAATGGCGGCCGATACAAGGATTAGACGTGCGTGTCCAATAGGACATGTATCTGGATAAATCTGGTACAGACCAGGTTCACTACGCTTCAAGACCAACGAGAAATGTAAGCCACATTTTATTTTATATTATGCCTAGCTAATTGGAACAAACTCATTTTCTGCAGTTGACCAACACATTTATTTTTCTTCGTATTTAAATCTTGCAATGATTTACGCAAGACACACTAGGGTTATTCTGAGTATTTTCAGCACTCAGAACAGTTTAGGATCGATGACCGAGCATAACGAGCATTTATTTGAATGTTTCATATTTTTTGGTAATCACGGTAATCAGCCGAGGTAACTGTAAAAGTTAATAATTATTTTTTGTTGAGAAATGGAGATTTTATCCATATTCGAAGAATCGAACATGTGGATTCTCACATAATGAAATAATAATTAAATATATTTAAAATAATATAACTAATAATAATAATAATAATCAACTAATAATAATAATAATAATGATTTGCATAACTTTTCTAAATAATTCTTGGATCTTATATTTTCTAATAATCACATTCATTGAGAGAGAGATTATGAAGTAGTTAAATCATTTCTAGTTTGGAACAGGTGATTTTCCGAAGGATAGTGGTTAGCGCAAGCCCGCATTCAACCAACATGACAGTTCTGGTTGAACAGTTAATATTTGCCATGAGCAAAGTATATTTTTCAGATAACACGGAGAGGCATGAAACGGGAAGCAAATGATATTTGTATCAATTAGGATATTTTGTATTTATATAAAATCATGACGTAAATACACATTCGAAAGTGAAATAGAGAGTATCATAAGTGTGGTAACTTCACGATTTGAACTGAATGGTAAAATAAAATAAACGTGTAAGTTTATAAATCTTCCAGTGTGGATAACAAGCAGAGGCTTGATTTATTGTATACATTTTGGGAAGAAAATGTATGTGTGTGGAGTAGTTGAAATGCCATTCCCAGGTGCGCATGTTTAAGTCGCATGAATGAGGAGGTTTTTATTTGAGCATCAATCAAATAGCAGGTTCGATGACTCAGTGTTAAAGAAGGAGTATTGGAACTAAACATTGCGTCGTATGAATGACCCAAAGGTTATTTCTTAAAAAAAACCATCAGTTCTTATTTCAATCTTGTTTACGGATTCCATTAAGATTTTGATTTTGCTAGAACCCGGATTTGTCATGATAGTATTTTATTCTTCTTCAGAGGAAGACCTTTGCCGTTGTTGTTGGAATATTGTGTTCTTATAAAAATAATAAAATGGGCCACTGCCAATTATAAATAATTCTATAATCACGAATAATTTGAAGGATGTTTTTCAATCCTAGTGTCATGAAATAAATGAATTTATTATGAAGCTACAATTCTTATTTCCGCATTCTGTTCAAGAATTGCAAGTTGTGAAAATTATTAAAATGACCACAAATATAAATATTTTTCTTAATAATGATTCCAAGTGGAAAATCGAATAGTTGAATGGTCCAACAATTTATTGATCAAGTTGATGATTCAGAAATCATATATTTTGTTAGGAACTTGAAGTTCATAATCGAGTCACTTCTCGAAACGTTTAAGGTCGGAAGAACAATTAATTTTGTTGTGCTTCGCACAGTTCTTCGATGCTATGCTCAAGGGTCAGATACTTTTCAGATGTTGTTATTAATATGTGTACATAATTTGTGTTGATTCAGAGATGATAATATTTTTTTGACAATATTTTTTTGAAACTGGAAAAATAAGTGAAAGTTAAAAATTCTATGAACAATTATTCTACGAGGGTTAATATTATGTGAACTGCAATATTTCCAGTAAAGACAATTAAATTTGAACTGGATTTAATCATAAATAATTATTATAATTTTGGAACACAGTCTACAGGACTGATAATCAGACTTGTGTCTCCAAAGATAATTGTCCAATGTGTTGGGAAATTTCTGTAAATTGTGTAAATATTAATGTGGGTCGCCACACATGAATGATGCTGCCTTGAGCATTTTATTTTGCAGTCAATTTTAAATTCAGAATAAAATGAGATAATTTTACATGATGTGTTATGCCAGTTGAATCTCCTTCTATCCTTATTGTTGCATTGAGCCAAAAATCAGTAAAGCATTTTTTTCATTTGATGTCGTTTTTGCGATTAGCTTTAACCCATCTGGCGCCCCGGGATATTTTGACTCTCGTGCTGACTGATTCTTGGTAAAATGCATATGTGGTCGTGCGGACTCCGGTCTAAACGGGCACATAAAATAAGATAGAGAGAGAAATGGCTTCGAACGTGGGGCTCGAGTTAGACATGGTCAATCGCATGCCGATTTAAATTGTGATAATTTTTTTATAAATAGATATTTTGGGAGTTGAGAGATGTCTGGTTTGGATGAATAAATTAGTAGGAAACACAATTAGTGGGGAATATTAAAAATTTAACTGGGTTAATAATTAGAATGGGTTTGATTATTTTTGATAATGGCTTAACCATTAGGGCGTCAAGTAAATTCAGTAGTAAACGTTCGATGACTGGACATACGCATTATTAGACTGCAGGTGGAGGTTATTTGAGAACTTGCATATTTTTCTTGTGATATTGTAGTAAATGTAATTCGTAAAAGTAGAGAATTTTGTTTTTCCATCACGTCGACATTAGGACAAATCTCATTTTATTAGAGTGTTCCAATTAGCTATTCATATTTCTTGTTCTAGTTATAATCTTGTGTCTGCCAACATGTATACCCCTAAGTTTTGAATAATAATTGAAAATTATGGAAGAGATGATGAGGATGATGAGGAGTTTGGAAGAGAGTTCCAAAGAAGCTGGACTGCGCGTAGCAGCCATTATGAAAGAAAATACAGAGGCTTTGGAAAAGAAACTTAAAGAAAATTCTGATTCTTTAAAAGATACTTGAAATAAAGTTTAGATGATAAACTTAAGGAAAATTCCGATTTGTTAGAAAGCAGGTTAAAAGATAGCTTGAAAGAAAGCTTAGATGATAAACTTAAGGAAAATTCCGATTTGTTAGAAAGCAGGTTAAAAGATAACTTGAAAGAAAATTTAAATAGTAAATTTAATTCTATGGAAAATAAATTTAAAGAGAATTCAAAAATCTTGAAAATGTCACTTGAGAGTAAAATGACTAAATTATGCGAAAAAACACATGAACTCGAAACTTCATTAGCCACTAACGCAAGTTTAATGGACGATAAATTTCGCGATGCCGATCTAAGATCCCAAAGCTTAGCTGATAGGATAGAACGTGGTCTTAGGAAAGTTGGTGAAGACATGATCAACCTAGAAGTCAGGGTGAAAGAGGAGAACAATGAGATGGCAAATCTAGTTGTTCAACGTTTGACAGAACAATTCAAAGAACTCATAGTGGGAGAAATAAGAGAAGGTGTGATTAGTGAATTACAAACTGAAATTAAAACCACAGTTATCGATGAGATTAAAGACACACTCAAGCTGGAGAACCAAGAGGGAGTCAAGGAGATTAGGGAATCTTTGTCATCCCATATTCAAGTAATTTCCAAAGAGATTCAAGCAACTCAGAAGGACATATCAGATGTGACAGGGTCGTTGAAAAGTCACGAGGCTGTTATGAACCAGATATCCACTGATGTCAAGGAGAACTGTAAGGAAACCGAAGAAATTAGAAAACTGGCAGAAGAAAACCATAAGGAAATTGAGGCTATGAAAACCCAAATCAAGGACGACCATCTGTTGAAAATGCCAAGTATAAGGGGAGAAGAACCGATACAGATAAACCTAGTAGCAGCTAGAGAAACTGATAGTCAAAGACAGGATGAAGTCAGGACAGTATTTCAATCCAACCCCATAACTGTATTCAAGAATGTAGAGGATAAGCCTTCTAAATTTTCAGGGCGAGATTCTGTGACACCCGTAGAATTCTTGAGAGAAGCAGGTGATTACCTAAAAGATTCCAAAATCCCTAAGGAAAGACAAATCCGAGTGATAGGGAAATTTCTGGAAGGTCCCGCACTTCTTTGGTTTAGAGCTTTCAGGTCCACTCTCACCAATTTTGAGGAGTTTTCCCGTGGGTTATTAAAAAGTTTTGGTCCCCGGAAACCCAACAGCAAGTCAGAGCAGAATTATATTCAAAGAGATTCTCGACGTCACAACCTACTCGATACTCTACGTACTTTTCTGGACAGCTTTCTAAACTTCAACATTTAGAACCGCCGATGCCAGATAATGAATTAATTACTGCATTAATACGCCAGTTTCCAGCAGAAGTCCAAAGAACTTTGATCGCTGCTTACATTTATAATATGGAGCAATTTGACGAGGTATTGCAGAAACTTGATCACACGAACGCTCAATTCTTCCATCAGAAGGGAGGAAAGAATAGCAACGCTGTATACGCTGTTATGGCCGACAGTTATTCCCAAACACCTCGAGAGATTCGAGAGGGGCGAGAAGAGAAAACGCAGAGGGAAGAGCCCGATAAAAGAGGATAGAATCAGAACAATAACAGATACAGTTACAAGCCTTATGCGAGACCGGATGGTGGATATCGATATAATACTCGATGGAGAAGGCCAAGGGATAATCAAGGAAGGTACCAGGAAAGAAGGTACTATGGTAGAAACAATAACTACAATAACAGAGGGAATGCGAATATTCGTCAGTCCAATGAAGAGTTCAATAAGGAGACGAGGAAGAACTTGGAAGAAAGACACCAAGAAAACTTGCAGTTCTTGGAACAGAAGTAATGAACCAGGTCCATCGGGAACACAACAATCCCGGGGGAATGGGAAAGAAAAAAACTTCGAATTCACAGTAGAAGATAGAATTTTAAACACTTTCACTTCCAGGATTATTAAATGGCAAGCAGAGGATGATGACTTAATTCAACATAATGACGAACGGAAAGAAATGGGTACAAGAATTTAAATGCCAATCATATCATGCGAAGTATTTGGTATGCCTGTCGATACTTTAATTGATACTGGGGCTATGCTTTGTCTTGTGAGCGAGAAACTTTATATTCTGTGGAAACTCAAAGAGAATTTAGAGGAGATTCCAGTATCAGGAATTAAAATCCAAGGAATAATACCCAACAAAATATCTCTGTGTAAAACACAATTATACTTATGTGTTACTATTGGAGGACATAATTTCCGACATGGGTTTGTAGTAATGAAGGACATGGCTTTTGACATGATATTGGGAGCGGATTTCATTCAGAAATATCAAGCAGTGATAGACATGAAGACAGAGACGATCAGATTCAAGAATACCGAAGAGATAAACTTCGAGGGAAAAGAAGAGGAAGACATCGAGGGAGATGCTCAATGGTCTCTGATTTTTCATGAAGCTGAAGGAAGAGAAGTCTACACTGAGAAGGAGTCCCCAGAGCTAGGAAAAATTTTGGAAGAGTACCACGATATTTTTGATATTAAACCTGGTGAAATTAAAGATTTTGAATATAGTATTCGTGTAAATGATGATGCACCTTTCCATGCTAAATTGTATCCGGTAGCGGAAAAGCATCGAGAAATGGTAAAAGTGCTTATCAAAGATATGGAAAGTAACAATGTGATTGAAAAGTACACTACATCTTATGTCAATCCATTAGCAGTAGTGTCTAAGCCAGATGGAAGTCTGAGACTGTGTTTAGACGCGCGAAGTTTGAATTCAAGATTGCTGCCCGAGTATGACAGACCACCAATCATTAGGGAACTGTTAAGGAAATTCCAAGGCAAGGTCTGGTTCTCTAACATTGATCTCACTTCGTCCTACCACCACATTAGGCTTAGTGAAGATTCCAAAAAGTTTACAGGATTTATGTTTGACCAGCAGACATATGTATTCCGCCGTCTACCATTTGGGGTCAAAACATCTGGATCTGTTTTGATCAGAGCACTGGAACAAAACTTGAGTCCTGAAGTAAAAGAGATAGCAATTCGTTACATAGATGATATCCTAATTGCATCTGAGACTAAGGAGGAACATTTGTTACATCTTCAGATGTTATTCGCAGATTTGAGAAAAGCGAACTTTAAAGTAAACCTTCGAAAATGTCAGTTCTTTCGGAAGGAAATAAAACTTTTGGGCCACATTTTGGATGGTGAAGGATACCGTCCCAATGAGGCAAAGATACAGGTGATTGCAAATTTCCCTAGACCTACTAGAGTGAAGAATGTCCGCAGTTTTCTCGGAACATGCCAATTCTTCGCAGGGCATTGTCCAAGCTTCACCAAGACGGTTGCTCCATTGCAGGAATTATTAAAAAAGGGAAACAAATGGAAATGGAATGAAGATTGTGAACAATCATTTCAAGATGCCAAGAGGTTATTGGTGAACAGCGTGAAATTGGAGTATCCTGACTTTACCAAGAATTTCATCATCGAATCCGATGCATCCACCGTAGGGATTGGAGCTATTCTTCTTCAAGAAGATGACGATCACAAGAGACGTTACCTGGCGTTCATAAGCAGGAAACTTCGTCCATCAGAAAGGAATTATTACACCACAGAGTTAGAAGCCCTTGCTGTAATCTTCGCGTTGGAGTCGTGGAAGAAAATGTTAATTGGACATTCAGTAATTGTGAGGACTGATCACCATGCATTGGAGTTTATCTTGAGAACAAACTTGGCCAGTGATAGGATAACTTGATGGTCATTTTTTATCCAACAATTCAACCCAGTTATTGAACACACTCCTGGAAAATTGAACGTTGGAGCCGATTTATTGAGTAGAGCAGTGGAGTCCACATCTAAGGATGAGGATACCTTGAGAAGGTTAAGATTGTTGCATTTATCCCAGAGGAGAGACCGACGTTTTAGAAACATTTTTCGTTTTCTACAGGGAGACATGGATCCAAATGATGATGATTTTGGGGAAACTGAAATAATTTCAAGAGATTATATGATGTTAGATGGTTTAGTCTACAAGTTTGCAGATCCCGACCATACGAAGCTGAGAGTAGTGATACCTCCGCGAATGCAAAAGCCCATTATCTGGATGGCACATCGAATTGCAGGTCATGCTGGAGTAGATAAGACGATCAACTTGATACAAGAAAATTTTTCGTGGGATCGAATCATCTCTATTCCACCTGAGATTGAACCAAGTCGTCAGATGAGGGAGACTCTAGCCTTAGACAAGTTGAGGAGCCAAGCTGAGAAAAGAGAGCGCAGAGTGAGAGGAGAGCGTTTTCGCAGACCCTTGCGCGTAGGAACTCTTGTTTTAGTGAAAAGACCTACACCCTCTGACGTGCAAAATCGAGTGTACTCGAAGTTTGCAAGCCTTTACGCTGGACCCTATCGTATTGTGGAAGTAAACAACAATGGAAGCTATAAAATCGCCAATACACGAACTGGTAACATCGTGGGAACTTATAATGCAGCGAATTTGAAGATGTATTATTCAAGAACCAGATGATTTAATGTGTAGATAGGAAAAATAAAAAACATTCAATTTTTATTTTTTCTAGGTGTGGGGTGGATGTGCCCAACTCTAGGAATGGGTATTCCAAGATTCAGACACCTAGATATCAAGGGAAAGGCTACAGCCGCTTTTGAAAGTTGAGATATTTGAATATCGCGCTCCACTACTTCTAGAAGGAAATGGAAACTTTGTGCAGCCAAGAGCATGTTAAGTGACGTAGCGAGTAGTAGCAGAGGTCGAGACTATTTGTTGATTAAATAGGTAGCCATGGAGTAGAGACTTGAGACTTGGATCAGATTACTGGCACGGCCAAATGAAAGAGAATGCACTTAGTCTCAAGTGAATCGGACCAGAGACACCGGAGATATGAGGATTTCCAGATTTCAGCGTGATCAAGCGTGGACCCGAGCGTTTTGAATAAGAGCCGACCGGCCCAAGCATCATCAGCTCACTTCGAACCAATTTCTTGCATGACAAGGTGCTGCTGCTACGTTGAGCCAAGGCACATGGTTGCCGGATCTACGCCGAAGATATCTTTAAATTGTGATATTTACAAAAGTACTACGATACGTGTGGAACATAGTAAGTTTCCGGCAGAGGGAATCACTAAGGTGATTGTTAATTTTCTACGGACACTGGTGAAATACTTTATTTCTATATGGACATATGCTAGACTTTGTCTAGAAAGTACTTTGTCACAGTCCAGTAATAATAATTATATACTTGGATATTTTAATCCAATTAGTCAGTTTCATATATTGTAACTTGATAACCACTCCGATCTTTCAGTATATTGAAGGCCAGTCTATCACGGTGTTGTTCATTAGCCGACAAAGGGAAACTATAAGTTGCTTCGCGCATGATAGATGGTGATAAACCATGCCCAGGGAACGATCTTCAGAACAGCCGTTGATTGATTTAGACTGTCAGTGTTTTCTTGTACTGAAAAGATTACCGTGAGTTATGTTACAACTGACGTATTTGAGAATAGATCATTTGGATCTGACCCCAGTTAAGCAAACTGTTATGGCTTTAACAGAAGTAAATATTATAATGGATCAACAGTTACTTCCAACTTCAAGAGATATTTCCACTATGTCTTGTTAGACAGATTGTGGGTATATAATGGCGGCCGATACAAGGATTAGACGTGCGTGTCCAATAGGACATGTATCTGGATAAATCTGGTACAGACCAGGTTCACTACGCTTCAAGACCAACTAGAAATGTAAGCCACATTTGATTTTATATTTTTCTTCGTATTTAAATCTTGCAATGATTTACGCAAGACACATTAGGGTTATTCTGAGTATTTTCAGCACTCAGAACAGTTTAGGATCGATGACCGAGCATAGCGAGCATTTATTTGAATGTTTCATATTTTTTTGATAATCACGGTAATCAGCCGAGGTAACTGTAAAAGTTAATAATTATTTTTTGTTGAGAAATGGAGATTTTATCCATATTCGAAGAATCGAACATGTGGATTCTCACATAATGAAATAATAATTAAATATATTTAAAATAATGTAACTAATAATAATAATAATAATCCACTAATAATAATAATAATGATTTTCATAACTTTTCTAAATAATTCTTGGATCTTATATTTTCTAATAATCACATTCATTGAGAGAGAGATTATGAAGTAGTTTAATCATTTCTAGTTTGGAACAGGTGATTTTCCGAAGGATAGTGGTTAGCGCAAGCCCGCATTCAACCAACATGACAGTTCTGGTTGAACAGTTAATATTTGCCATGAGCAAAGTATATTTTTCAGATAACACGGAGAGGCATGAAACGGGAAGCAAATGATATTTGTATCAATTAGGATATTTTGTATTTATATAAAATCATGACGTAAATACACATTCGAAAGTGAAATAGAGAGTATCATAAGTGTGGTAACTTCACGATTTGAACTGAATGGTAAAATAAAATAAACGTGTAAGTTTATAAATCTTCCAGTGTGGATAACAAGCAGAGGCTTGATTTATTGTATAAATTTTGGGAAGAAAATTTATGTGTGCGGAGTAGTTGAAATGCCATTCCCAGGTGCGCATGTTTAAGTCGCAGGAATGAGGAGGTTTTTATTTGAGCATCAATCAAATAGCAGGTTCGATGACTCAGTGTTAAAGAAGGAGTATTGGAACTACACATTGCGTCGTATGAATGACCCAAAGGTTATTTCTTAAAAAAAAAAAAAAAAAAAAACATCAGTTCTTATTTCAATCTTGTTTACGGATTCCATTAAGATTTTGATTTTGCTAGAACCCGGATTTGTCATGATAGTATTTTATTCTTCTTCAGAGGAAAACCTTTGCCGTTGTTGTTGGAATATTGTGTTCTTATAAAAATAATAAAATGGGCCACTGCCAATTATAAATAATTCTATAATCACGAATAATTTGAAGGATGTTTTTCAATCCTAGTGTCATGAAATAAATGAATTTATTATGAAGCTACAATTCTTATTTCCGCATTCTGTTCAAGAATTGCAAGTTGTGAAAATTATTAAAATGACCACAAATATAAATATTTTTCTTAATAATGATTCCAAGTGGAAAATCGAATAGTTGAATGGTCCAACAATTTATTGATCAAGTTGATGATTCAGAAATCATATATATTGTTAGGAACTTGAAGTTCATAATCGAGTCACTTCTCGAAACGTTTAAGGTCGGAAGAACAATTAATTTTGTTGTGCTTCGCACAGTTCTTCAATGCTTTGCTCAAGGGTCAGATACTTTTCAGATGTTGTTATTAATGTGTGTACATAATTTGTGTTGATTCAGAGATGATAATATTTTTTTGACAATATTTTTTTATAACTGGAAAAATAAGTGAAAGTTAAAAATTCTATGAACAATTATTCTACGAGTGTTAATATTATGTGAACTGCAATATTTCCAGTAAAGACAATTAAATTTGAACTGGATTTAATCATAAATAATTATTATAATTTTGGAACACAGTCTACAGGACTGATAATCAGACTTCTGTCTCCAAAGATAATTGTCCAATGTGTTGGGAAATTTCTGTAAATTGTGTAAATATTAATGTGGGTCGCCACACATGAATGATGCTGCTTTGAGCATTTTATTTTGCAGTCAATTTTAAATTCAGAATAAAATGAGATAATTTTACATGATGTGTTATGCCAGTTGAATCTCCTTCTATCCTTATTGTTGCATTGAGCCAAAAATCAGTAAAGCATTTTTTTTTCATTTGATGTCGTTTTTGCGATTAGCTTTAACCCATCTGGCGCCCCGGGATATTTTGACTCTCGTGCTGACTGATTCTTGGTAAAATGCATATGTGGTCTGCGGACTCCGGTTTAAACGGGCACAGTACTTAAACTAGGAGGTAGGGCCGTGGCACGATACTTGGAGGTGATATTTAATGTGTCCATAAACAATGCGCAAATCCCAGATGACTGGAAAAGAGCTACGTTAGTCCCAATATTTAAGGGAGGGAGCAGACTTGAATTGGGCAACTACAGGCCGGTTAGCCTTACGTCCGTCGTTTGTAAACAGATGGGGCATCTCATTTGCGACTACTTGAGGGAACAGTGGGAAACATTATCATGGTTTAATGATAGGCAACATGGATTTCGGAAAGGTTACTCATGCAAGAGTCAGATGCTATCACTTTTTCAAGACATTAGCGAATCGTTAGACCATGGAGTTTCAGTCGACGCCGTGGTTATAGATTTTGCGAAGGCATTTGATGTCGTTCCGCATGACATGCTACTCCATAAATTAGCTTCGACGAAGATTGATAGAAGGGTAATTTTATGGATCCAAGAATTTTTGACGGGTCGTTCTCAGAAAGTGAAAGTCGAAGGCATATTCTCGGATGAAATTACCGTAACGTCGGGTATCACTCAGGGCAGCGTAACCGGAACTTTGTTATTTTTGGCGTTTATAAATGACTTACCAAATGGGATTCGCAGTGACTGTCGATTGTTTGTGGATGATTGTGTAATATATCGAAAGATACATGACTCACAAGACAATGCAGTGCTTCAAGAGGACCTGAACCTGGTCTATAAGTGGGCGATTGTAAATAAAATGAAAATAAACACAAGAAAATGTAGTCTCTTAAAAATAGGGAAAGTGCTAAGGCAGGATTTTCAATATAACATTGGCTCGGAAATACTTGTAGAAGAAGATTCTTGCAAATATTTGGGCGTTCACGTAAGGAATGATATGAAATGGAGTAGTCATGTAGGATGTGTAGTTTCAAAAGCTTACAAATCCCTGCACTTTGTAATGAGGGTATTAAAAGGAAGTAGTACCTCTGCTAAAGAATTAGCCTATTTGTCACTTGTAAGACCTATTCTGGAATATGCCTCGGCGGTTTGGGATCCATATCAAGTAGGGCTCATCAATGAGTTGGAAATGGTACAAAGAAAGGCCGCTAGATTTGTGCTCAGTGACTTTAATCCCAGGAGCAGTGTGAGCCGTATGTTAAAGAAACTTGGGTGGGAATCACTGGAGGCTAGGAGGATGAAATCTAGACTCTGTGCTATGTACAACAAGTATACAAATCAACCAGCATGGGGTGAGCTTAGCAAACGATTGGGAAAGCCCACTTACATGGGTAGGAGCGATCATCCTTTCAAAGTTAAGGGCCGACCACAGCGAACAAATTATGGTAAATATTCTTTTGTAAACCGTGCCATTGATAAATGGAACTCTCTACCTGCCGCAGTCTTAGAGCCTTTTCCCAAACATATAGGTGTGTTTAAGAAAAGACTGACTATTTGTGTAAATACTCCAGTTTAATTGTTGTATAATTGTTATTGAATTGTTATGTATAATTGTTTATTTGTTATGTATATACAATTTGCCACCGGGGGACACACCCCCCATTGCAAATAAATGAATGAATATGAAAATATGAATATGAAATTATTTTCTGGGTACGTCCATGCATAGTCTAACATCCTATCCACTTAGCCACGAAGTCAGATATATTACTGCTAATCTACTCTTCATTTCTTCATGACAATGCACACTGACTTGTAATAGCAGTAGTATGAGAGCTTGGGGTGGGGATATGGACACAATAGCCACTTGTAAGGAGCTTACTATTGCAGTCCCAAGGCAGTTTGCATTATCTATACTAATATAATAAAGCTGAAAAGTTTATTTGTGTGTTTAAACGCGCTAATCTCTGGGACTACCAGTCGGATTCGAAAAATTCGTTTTGTATATGATAGCCAGATTCAAGAGGAATAGTTTAGGCTATGTAGCATTAGATTCACCTCTCAGGTAACCTTAAAGTTTGATTTTGTTCAGTAATTCTAAAGAACAAGCGCTCCCGAACAGCTTCAATAATACCTAAGTCTATTATTATAAAGATTTCTTAGGCTCCTTAAAACAGTTATCATCATGACAATAGTATGTCTCTGTATAAGGACGATAGTGTTGGTTTAGTATACTGAGGTTATCAGCTGCAATACGCGTTGGTGCTTTCCGATCCTTATCCTTGAGTGCTCCAGTTATGTAGTAGTATTCATTATCATCCATAAAATAAATAAATCCACCGGGCGAAGCCGGGCACTACTGCTAGTAATGAATAAATACAGTAGATTCGCAGTAATATGTATTTGTACAAAATAGTCTTTGGAGCAAAGACCTCGGGTTTGAAACTTCGTATGGTTAATTCCCCAGACTTTGGGATTGCGTGATAATGACTGCATCATAATTCACTTCATTTGGCAAATGAAATAATCTTCTGTGGCGGTGGTTGTTGTTGCTTTTAACGGTAGAACATCGAGGTTATTTGCAAGCATAGGGTAAGGTAATCATTAGGAAACAGAATTCCACTCAGAGGCTTCACTAATATGCTACACTCATGAAGATAGAATTTGTACCACCATGAAAGAGTGACTGGTGCTGCACTGTTCCAAATGAACATGCAGGGCGAATGTTTGTCTGTGACACGATGCTAAAACTTTGAGATCCTTCTGACCTTAAATTCAATGCAAGATGTACCCACCATGAGCTGCAATACAGTGTAGAATTCTTCGAGGCATGGATCACTTCCTGAGGAATTGTGGTCCATACTTGCTGCACTGCACGGGTCAATTGTCCCAGAATTGTGGGTGCATAAGGCAAGTTGGTGAGTTGACGACCCATCATGTCCCACGCATGCGCAATAGGGTTAATATAGGGGATCTGGCGGGCCATTTTAAGGTGGTGATGTCAAGGGGAGGTTACTTGGAGATGCATACAATGTTCGCCATCATAGATACAATCACTAGATTGAGTTCCTAATGAACATCCAGATGAGCAGTTATATTGCCCTCAACAATGGTAGATTATCACCCTAATTCTATGAAATTCTACTCCATGTTATAAAAGACATACAGACATGCCCAGTGCTGTATTTAGGTATACAATAATTTTAAGCTTCACCCTTCCGGTAAGGATAGTATATAAAATAGTTTGATGAACTCTGCTTTTGAATGATTTTGTATGGTTTGTGTGGATTGTGTGGATTGTCTGTCTGTTAGGTAGTCAGCCCGAAGGCTGGTTGGATCCTAAAAAGTACCGCCGTTAGGTTATGTGAGTAGATATCCACAAAAACCCAAGGCAGCGCTATATTGAGGCGTTCTAGGCAAGAAGAGGAGTGAGGTAGTTTGCCATTGCTTTCCTCACTGAGTCAGAACAGTAGTCCTAACCCTATGAGTAGAACCTTTCACAGCACTCACAGACACTGACTGTGCCCTGAATGCCATTACTAAGCACCACCCATACCTCAGTAGCTTCCATATAATCACAGCCATGAGTGAGACTGAGACATCGGTGAAAAGCCACCTTTTACTCTAGCCTGTGCCAACTGACAAATGCAAATGTACTGCATTCATCAAGAGATGACAAACAGGCCATGTGTGGATTAATTGTAAAATTTTATTTCAGCTAAATATTACCAAACGTATACTTACTTTGTATGGGCAGTGAAGAACTTATCTCGACACGATCAGGCTAGTAGTCTTTGCTAAGGCAGAGCAAGCAGCTTCATTGTCATCAGTAGTGTTGGACTATCTTTTAAGGTCTTCAATACGCTTCCATATGTGCAGTCATGGGTACAAATAGGTAGAAGGACGACAGGTGTTGCTAAACACATTTTAAAGGCTTGCCCCGTGTATTTGAATGTGAGTTGGATTTGTCTGAGAACCTGTGCTTCTGTGGTGTTGTGGGTTTGAAACCTGACTGCATCCTCATTTTCAATCTTACTCAACAGTTATTTTATTTATTTATTTAATTATTTATGAATTTATTTATTTATTTATTTATGAAAGGATGTCGTACATCAAGGCCTCTATTGCATACCTGGCATGTGGTTCTTATGGCAGCATGAAGAGACTAGCAGAACACCGTCAAATGTGGCTGCAGCCTTTACTGAATGATGATAATGATTTATTTATTTATTTATTGCCATATCACTAATTTCGAATTACAATGGCAGTTAGCCTTAAATTACAAAATAATATCCAGGACATGAATGTAGCCTAAAGATTTCTCCGTCATCACCAGGAACTCGGTTGGATCGCCAGGGAAATCTCTCACTCTTGAACTATATGGTGAACAGTCTGTTTTCAAAGCGGCTTCGGTGATGGCGTAGTTGGTAGCATGCTGAGCTTCTATGAACAAGGTCGCGGGTTCAAACCCGGTCGAAGTCGTCGGATTTTTAAGAGCGTTAAAAATCCCTCGGTATGCCTTCCTTCGGAGGGTAAGCAAAGCCGGCGGTCCCATGTCATAGATTTATGGCATGATAAAGAACCTTCCACTAATTACAATTGTGTGAAGGTAAATTATAGGTTAGATTTGACTAGCGCTCTTAGATTCCAACGTTCGTCGCCAGGAGCCGATTACAGTGGCATCTAGTAATCAAGTTCAGAACTAGTTGGTCGTTGACGGTGGCGTTTGGTAGCAATAGTTGGAACTACTTGAAAATCGAATGTATGCAGTTCTTACTTGAATTAAAAACAGATAACACACACTAATACAGCCATCACAATGAACACCGGTTATCAGACAGATTCTACACACACCCAAAGTACACGGGGCTACATGACCGCGTTGTCGCTGCCCCTAAACTTAGAAACCAACCAACCAGTCTGTTTTCAGCGCCACCAACACAACCCGGAGAACGTACTCTCTTCCACTTGTGCTGAGAATCGGTACATCGGCCAATGTTGGTTCTTATTCGATTAAGCACTGATCAGCAAGCCAGCCCAGGTGCTTTGGACCATATACGCGGCATCTGGAGTTGTTCCGTAGTAGCATATTGTTGGTGTGCCATGTATGTCTCCCCCTCAATTGTACTGAACAACAATGAAATTCCATACTGTCCTACAGTGAAAAATCTAGGTGTGATAATAAATCAGACTCTTAACTGGTCTGAACATGTACAGAATGTATGCAAGAAGATTTTCGCAACGCTCAAACTCCCTCAAAAGAAAAAAAGATATTTTACCATTTAAAGTAAGAATCCTACTCATACAGACACTAATACTTCCTATTCTTGACTACTGTGACGTTATTCTTGTAGACGCAACCAAAACATTAACTTTGAAACTTCAACGAGCTCTGAACTCTTGCATACGATTTATCTACGATCTGAGCTATGATAAACTTATCACTCCCTATTATTGCGCTCTTTCCTGGCTGAAACCTGAACTACGTCGATCATATCACATTCTTGTCCAGATTTTCCGATTATTGTCTGACGATAGACCACTATACTTATCAAATAAATTTAAGTACTTGTCTTCTTTCCATGGTAATAATACACGCTCTGGTTCTTCCCTCTCCATTCCTATTCATCGCTCTATATACAACAACTCTTTTCATGTGGTGGGGTCTAGGATGTGGAATACCCTTCCAGCCAGTGTCAGGGGTACCACCTCACTATCTAAATTCAAGACCACCTGCTGAGGCAGCCTGCTGAACGTTGCTGACCGACAACAAGTATGACTGGATGAGTGAATGAGAGTGTGAAAGTCATGATCAATGTCAATTATTATTGTTTAATTTTGTCGCCATAATATGTTTATTGTATTGTATTAATGTGGTTAAGGGTAAGAGAGGGCCAAGAGCCCTAACTGCGCCACCAATAAAGGCAATAATAATAATAATAATAATAATAATAATAATAACATTCTCGGATGGTAAAACCATTGTCAACTAACATCTTGGCAGTTTACAGAGGTGGATGGCGAGAACAAAGTCTGGTTGGGAATTCTGCATGAACAGGGAGGGAGGTGAGGATTGTTTGAGTCGTAAATTTAGAGAGATGACACAGAGTTAGAGTTGAGGCAAAGTCTCAGAATGTTGAGTTTCCACTGAGCGATATAAATCAAAATCATATACATTTGCCTGAAACATCCATCCTCGCTACTGCTGCGATAGAGCTAGTCCATACTATAGAATACTCGTTCCAGTAGGCCTATCACCTATATTTTGGAAGATTAATCTCCTTCAGAACCAGCAGTAGTGCCTGGCTTCGCCCGGTGGATTTATTTGTTTTATGGATGATATTGATTACTACTACAGAACTGGCACATGATACTTACATTAACAGAAAAAAAAGAATATTTGAAAAATATAACTTTTTGGGGTGGTGGTGGTAGTGGGGATGATAAGTAGTAGGGGAGGCCGGGGCACGTTTCCCATAGGGGCACGTTTTCCAATCGACCGTAGCGCTGCCAGGCGACGGTGGATTCCCGAGTCAATTATACAGATAAGACAGCGATGACTCACGCACCTGTCACAACTCGCTCAGTTTGATTGCTGCAGTCGTCTGAGAGTGAGTGGAGTTTTTGTTGATTTTTACCTGGTGAGTAAGATTTACATTAATTCAGTTAAGTTGAAAAAAACTATATTTGGTTGTGTTTACGGTATGTTTTGTGATATGTAGTGAAAGAGGAAGTTCTGAGAAAGCTAGTGATATGAAAAACATTGTAAATTACATTCGTTTTGGCATTGATAGATCGAGTCAAAGCTTAAAAATGGTGACGGGGCACATTTTCCAACTTCATATGGGGCAAGTTTTCCATATGGAAAACGTGCCCCAGAGAGTCGCTCCATAGAGGGGTTTCTCAATTATGGTTATTGATATTTACTGCTAAATTAATTTATATGTGATTGAATTTAAATGAAATAAATATAATATCCAGTATTATATATATATATATATATATATATATATATATATATATATATAATATCCTACAGTATAATGGATGCAACATTCAGGTAATTTTCCTGTAATGATAATGATAATAATGAATAGGGAAACGGCTATTTACTAACTACAGTACTGACACATGTTGTAATTTAAAAACGAATTGAAAAATATGATTAGAAAGAGGAGTAAGTGAAACAAAACACATTACCTAGGGTCTATATCTCATTGGCTGTTAGAAAAGTAGAGACCAATAGTGTCGTCTTTTGTCGCATAGCGCCGTAGGAAAATAATCAGAGCACTTTGGAAAACATCGGCTGTCCCGAGCTCCTGACGTAGCATTAGTGTCATTTTTCGCCACATAGTGCTAAAGGATAAGGATCGGAATAAATGAAAGTAAATTTGAAAGCACCAACGCTTATTCCAGCTGATAACCTCAATGTACTGCACCAACACCATCGCACTTATACAGAGGCTTAATATGTCCATTACGATAACACTGTCCTAAGGGGCCTAAGAATTCTGTATGCACTAATTACTCCCCGTGACTGCAATTTATAAGCAGCGCAATATGTAACTATTATCGCAATTCTGCACCAGAACACTGGTAGAGGCGACGTGATGCAGTCCGCATTGCCAGCCAACAACAGACTTATTAAAATCTTCTTACAGTTACACTACTGCGAACATGAATGGTTTTAGGGCCTTAAAACTTGGTTTTCAAATTCTATTTGTCTGTTATTCTAAATGTAGGGAATGGAGAGTATTGTCCAAAATATCGAGTGGACAGTGTTACCAGCAGGGTTTCAAAGGGTAAGTATGTCAAATTCAGTGCAATTAGGTGAAACGGTGTAGATTTGTGCTAAAGGGCCTAAATGCAGGGAATGGAATGGCCTGTCCGAAATTTAAAGCGGACAGTGTTACCCGCAGGATTCCAAAGGGTAAGTACATAAAGTTTGGTTCAGATCGGTGAAACGATGTAGATTTGTGCCAAAGGGCCTAAATGGCAGGGGATGGAGTGGTCTGTCCGAAATTTCATGTAGGCAGTGTTACTAACAGAGTTCCAGAGGGTAAGTATACACAGTTTGGTTCAGATCGGTGAAACGGTGTAGATTAGTCTAAATAACAGACAGACAAACCAATATAGAGCTTTTCTTATTCAGAATACCGTTATTGAATGTTTTATTAACACATTTCATACACAACTCAAAACCTATGAAGGTAATTAAAAACATAACAGGGAAATCTCATCAGGGAGCTCGCCCGGTCTTGATCCAACACTGAGGCCGATGAAGTATTCTCACCCATAAAGGTGACAGTGGGTCCGGATGTGAAGTTTGTTATGATCTCTATAACTTCTTTCTTCATTTCCTCCTACCTGTCATTTCCCTTTTACTCTACCTATATCGTGATTGTATAAAAGCAAAACAAAGCCAACTCCGTTCAGGCCATGGAGGTCCTGGGAGTAATGGAAGGTAGAGGCTTCCACTTTTTGTGACATCTGCACTAGATGGGATGGAGTTATCAGCTCCATGCCCGGCCATCTTTGCTCCCAGGAATTACCCTGGCACTCATTTCTAGTGTAGGCTGAGTTATCATTATTATTATTATTATTATTATTATTATTATTATTATTATTATTACCGTATCATAAATACAATTTACACAGTTCAATTACGCATAGTAAACTATGTAACATACTATAACACAAATAAAAAGGAAAGCATTCACACCAATCACACCAGAACCTAGCAACATCAAGTGTGTTGCATGAAAAGGATGATCGTCCGTGCAGGAAGATGGTCACAATGGATACTGGAGCATATGCTGCACAGTTCGTTCTTCGCCACAATCACACTTGATGTTGCTAGCATCGATGAGTCCTCAATCAGTTCAAGGACTTGCACACAGACCATTCTTCATGACAGCCAGGTGACAAACGTTCTGCGACTGTCATTTGTCCTGAGATGATGATCGGGACCTTGGATTTTCAAAGCCGTACTCTCGCTGTAGTAGGTGATCCAGTTAGTTCCTCAGACGTTTATAGGAAACTTTTTCTTGACTTTCGTCTCTGAACTGGAGGTGATTGGCCATGTAAGGTATGAGCACTTTGTTGCTCCACTCTACGCCTCTCCTTGTCCGCAGAAATATCAACAGTTGAAGTAGGCTGAGTGAACTCCAGGGCTATTTGCGTTTACGTAAGTGGTACTTTTGTTTCTAATATCCACTACCTGGGTGGAGATCGAACCCACTCCCTTCCAGTTAGAAGCTCAGCGCCTCTACCGACTACACTGCGCAGCCCACTACAGTGATTGTATAGGATATCATTTTCTTATATGAATTTATATAACCTCACGGTCATTTGTCAGGGGAAGATGACCACACAGTTCCGCCCCTAACAACAATAACTAAGTAACAAAGTTCATTTGTCGTTGCAAAAGTGCGTAAATATGCTACAGATGATTACACACTTTAACTAACTAAATAATTAACTAACTGGATCGATAACCCAGATGTTATCCCCCTTAACACAACAAATATCATCATCAATTAACTAACTAACTAACTAACTAATTAACTAGCTAAAGATCATTTGTAGTTTTTAAAGTGCGTAATTTTATTGAAAAAATAAGTGGAGATTCTGAGTGCATGACATTTAACATGTTTATTGAAATTAATTTGTTATTATCTATTTCTTATTAAAACAAACTACAATTATTCTATCAAATACTTCAAAAACATAAAACATATGTTGTTGACAATAGTTCGTGTAGAATAAGTTTTAAAGCCAGCGTTTCACGTTAACATTCGGATCTTCATCAGGATTCAATATGATATTGTGCCTTTCGAAATCATTAATTATCCTATTCGTAAAAGATTTTATACTAGTATTAGACAGAAAAGCCAAAATCGAAGGTTAAGAATTTTCTGTCTTTTAGCTTAGGATGTACTACTATGTTAACCAATTCCACTTCATAACCATTTATCTAAAATTTCTCTCTCCGGAACTCAATTTTGGTTCTGCCATGGCACCCTTAACTTAATCTGTGAAACTTATGCAGGGCAATTGTGTTATTTACTCTCTCCATTGCAGTCTTAACTTGTGTGGGGATCTCAATTTATTATATATTTATTACAGCCAATGGCCAAAAAAAACACGATGAACTACCAATAAGTAAATAAACAGTCATTACATATTTCTTTCAAGGACTTATTCTTCTTCGTGCACTTATCGAGATGATAACGATCACCTGCATTTCAGATAAGGATGTTGGTTTTGTAATTATTCTAGTCAACCTAAAACAGCGAAACCCATATTTAGTGTTCCCACTCAATCTCCCAATCAACTTACACCCCCTAATATACCAGTAGCATAAATATCATCTTATATAATCCATATATAGCTGTATAGGCTAATACATTCGGTTCATAGACGATCGCTAAATGGGGGTTTCACTGTATCTCTGCACTTCAATATTAATGGTAATGAAAGTTTATATTAAATTGTATTTATTTCCAACAAGCTTACAAGTTAATCAGTACAAAAATTGGTTCTGAAAAGGTTTTGCAATAACTTAATATTTTACAACATCAGCACAGCCCTTACTGCATCAATGAATATACCAAACAGTTTTGATGGAATCGAGTATTGATAGAAGATGCACACAACGATGAGAGCGATTGTAGAATTAAGGACATAATGTAAGAGCATCAACCTGCAACAGAAATAGAGTTTATTAGTTACTATAGTAGCAATAGTCACTCCAAATAAGGGCTGATAGCCTAGATGTTAGGCCCCTTAAAACAAAAATTATCATCATTCCAAATACAAGAGCTGAATATATTGACTACTGTACATAACGAATAATGACATTTGTTTTGAGAGCTTCAATTCACTCGAAAGTAGCCTATCCCCTAAATTTTGAGTAATGATGTTTTTATTTTATGTTTAACTAGCATGTTGTTGTTTGAGTCTTCAGTCTTTTGACTGGTTTGATGCAGCACTCCATGCCTCCCTGTCCTAAGCTAATCGTTTATCTCTACATAGCTACCACACCCTACATCGGAGACAATCTGTTTAACATATTCTAACCTTGGTCTACCCGTACAGTTCTTGTTCTCGACCCTTCCTTCCATAACTAAGCTTGCTATTCCTGGGTGTCTTAGTAAGTGTCCTACCAACATATCTCTTCTCTACTTTAGCAGTCGCCAGAAACATCTCTCCCCTCCCACTCGTCTTAATACCTCTTCGTTTGTAACCCTATCTACCCATCTGATCATCATTCTCCTGTAACACCACATTTCAAACGCTTCAGTTCTCCTCTTTTCTGCTGCACCAATAGTCCAAGTTTCACTTCCATAAGGTGCCACGCTCCAGACAAAGGCTTCCAAAATGACTTCCTAATACCTAAATCGATATTCGATGTTATAGATTCCTTTTTTGTAGAAATGCTTTCCTTGCCTGAGCCAACCTACTTCTTATATCCTCTTTGCTTCGTCCATCACCGGTTATTTTGCTCTCTAAGTAACAGAAGTCTCCTACTTCTTTCAGTTTTTCACCTGCCAATTTGATGTCCATAGAGGTTTCTGATTTTTTTCGGCTTCAGTCCAATATTTTTGTTTTACAATTATTAATTTTCATCATGAATTCTTTCGTCAAGACGGAGTCCATACCATTCAAAAACTCATTCAAATCCTCAGGCATGTTGGCCAAGATGACGATGTCATCAGCAAATCTTTGAGTTGAAATTAATTCTCCTTGAATCTTCACTCCCACTTTAATTTTTTCTCCAATTTCCTTCATTGCTTGTTCAATGTATAGATTGAAAAGTATGGGTGATAAGTTGCAGCCTTGCCTTACACCTTTATGAATACCAGCTTCTCTCTCATGTCCTTCAACTCGAATGACTGCTGTCTGGTTTCTGTATAGATTGTACATCACCCTTCTATCCCTGTACTTTATTCCGATCGTTTTCAAAATGTCAAACAATTTAGTCCAATTAAGCATAATGTTTCCTTAATTCTGGAACAGCAATTATAAAATACGAGAAGTATAGGCAGTATGATTTTTATAGATAGAGTATAAGATGGTACCAAATAGACACAGAATCTGTACTTGAAATCAAACTGAACAATCCCGAATAATTCGACTTATTACTCTCTCTATATTAACGTGACAAACATATGGTTGAAATGTTGCAGTAATCCCCAACTGCCCACACACCAGGACTGTAATTTGCAGAAAAAGATGAGATTGGAAACCAGAAATCCTTCATGGAAACTGGGGGAGAAACTAATTTCATCACATTTCACTGCTAAAAAAGACCTGGAATGGAGAATGGGCTGCATCAAAACCAGACTATCTGGGTTTAATACCTGATCCCTGCAAAGAACCACCTGTTTCAATTTATCGAGAAAGCTATGGACATCATTGAACAGCGTCCGCAAAAATCACGGACGATGCAATGTATGACTGCACAAGTGGGAAAAAACTCAAAGCCGATCTAGCGACTGTGCCAAGGAGGAGGTTTGAAGGAACTATCCAAGACCTACACAGTGCCACCGATGATGTTGTCAACTGGCTGAATATCCCGGACATTATGCTGTAAATGTATGTTACGGTACTTACTGTCTACTCTGTAAATATTGTATATATTTTAACAATTTTGTTTTCTGTTTGCTTATAATTATTTGCCGCAATGTATCCTCATTTTGCCGTACAAAATAAATAAACAAATAAATAAACATGACAATTATGCATATTTAGAGCGGCTTCGGTGGCGTAGTTGGTAGCATACTGTACCCGAGGGTATGGATGCTGACTGGCATTGAACCTGGTACCGGTACTCTGAGAAGCAGGAATCATGCTCATGATTTCACAAAGGACCGAACCCGAGATCTCTGAGGGGAAATAACCACAAGGAACCCCAGACATATGTAAATAATGATTACTAAGGTAATCACAGCTTAATTCCGTGTATCTGAAAGGAATTATAAGCAATTTTAAGGAGAAAGATTGTATGGTTATTGGTATAACATACAGAATCTTAGCCAAGAACCAAGAACTGGAGGCAGTTTGACAGTTGACAAATGCGGTCGAGCGAAGGGGCAGGCCAGATGGTCGCCAGATCCATCACAGCGTACTATTTTCAAGCGTCCTGTGGAATGGGGAGCTCCAGATGGGACTTGAGAAACCACCTTCAAACAAAGAGAAAAGTAAGGAAGGGGAAGGAAGCCGAGATGAATTAATTAATTACTCGAAAACCAAGCAATCGAGAGACATGAGAGTAACATCCATGTGCATGAAATCTCAAGGAGATAATTATGGAGATTTCAAACATGTAAATTGAAGCCTAGAAATCATAGGAGGCGGACGAGCACAGTCAAAGTGGTTGGAAAGCCATTACCGGGGGTTGACAGGGGATTCCCTGGAACACAGCGTGGGCACGCCATCAAAGAAATCAATTAATTATAATTAATTGAGTGATCGGATTGCTTGCACGAAGCCAGAATCGAAACCTCCATGTAGGGATGCTCCAGAAACATGCCTTGCCAGGCCGGTAAATGCAATTGCAAAGAAAAGGAAGCTCCTGCCTAACGAAAGAACTACATTTTTGCCCAAATACTTTATAAGAGCAGAGAATCTGAGAAGCGGCAGTCTGCTAGAGAACGCCATGCGGGGGAGTATGCAAGTCTGCTAGAGAACGCCATGCGGGGAAGCACGCAAGTCTTCTAGAGAACGCCACGCGAGTGAGATGTGAAGTCTTCTGAAGTAAAATTCGCGCCATAGAGCACGCAAGTCTGCTAGAGAACGCCATGCGGGGGAGCACGCAAGTCTTCTAGAGAACGCCATGCTAGTCTCCTACAACAAAATCGCGCCGTAGAGCACGCAAGTCTTATAAAGAGCAAAGTAACGCTAAAGACAATGGAAGGCACAGTGAAGCTAAGTACAGCTTATGTTAATTTAAAGCCGCACAGTAAGTGACGCGCATAATTTTGAAGCAGTTAATTTACACAAGTGTAATGTGTAATCAAGTAGGAAAGTTGCGAAATCTTGTGAAATACAATGAACTTATACAATAGGCGAAGTCATGATCTAGATATTATCGTTATAGTACCATGTCAGAGTACACGATAGGTCATGGGATTGAGGACAGTATCACAGGCATTGTGATTAATATCCATTATAACAGACGCTAGATTGTAATGCTAGGCGATCTGGAGAAGGAAGGATCACACACACTAGAGGATACATTCTTAGTTGAGGTAGGATTACTACTGGGAGCCGATGGAAGAGTAGTGAGACAGGATATGTACGCGCAGATTAGAGAGACTGTCACTGGAAATCAGGATACGTCAGGGAAACGCGACGCCTGCAACTCTGAAATCGTGCATATTCGAAGCCCAGGGAGGCACAAGTGTATAAAGCCAGTGTATTATAATTAATGTGTTCACGTGTTTTTAATATAAAGTTTGTTAAAAGTGTTGTAAAAATGTATGAAAGTGTAAATATGAAATGTATGAAATCGAAGTGGAATCAAGAGCGTTAAAACCACAAGAAGTGTTTATTGTGATAACCACGATGTTGTGTTAAAAATGCAAGATGGTGGGTGCAATGCTGTATTACGGGGTGACTCCACCGAGAAAAAGATGTAAGTACCTTTCAACATTATAATTTGACGGTATAGCTCACCATATGTCCATGTTATTATATAAAAAGTACCATAGGGAACTTGAAGTAAAGATTTATATGAGTTTGCATTCCTCATATTTGCATTAACTAGTTTGAAACTCAAGAATGATTTACATACGACAGGAAATGCGTAAGATCATGTTCAATTTAATAGTAAAGTTAATGAATAACGTAATAAAATGGACGAAGTCGAAAGAAGCATGAATGTTCGGCATGTCTATGCCATGAAACGTTAAATTGTGTCAATTCCGGGAGAAATTGTAAGTTGAAATAAGTGAAAGTGTGAAATATATGTGTGTCAGGATGTTTTTATACATGTTTCAATGTAATAATTGTCATAAGTCACGCAACAGGCGTTGTAGAGAAATGCCGGTAATTAACGCCAGTAATTAATGCCGGTAATTAATGCCAGTATGATATGAGCCGATATAAAGTCATGAACAAGCCAGATACGGAAAGTAACAGAAGTGTCATAATTGTTGAGCCGCTAGATGTGAGCAATGTAACGTAGAAGCCAGGACTTTTAGTTAAATAAATGCAAGGAACATTCTCTAGCACGCACTTCAGGACGTTATGAGCCATTCTTCGAAGTTTTAATAATTGTACAGCCTTAGAGTGTACAGGTATATTGTTGAAAGCGGTTGGAGACAGGTGATGGTATCTGTACTGCCAAGCCAGCGTCATTGTAGCGATTAAGGATTAACAGTGTCACCTTAAATCAGCTAAATTATGGAATGATCCACCCGGGGAGGTGTGACACCATTATTATGGAGGGATCTGGCGATACCCTACCAATTCTTCGTATCGTGGAGGTGGAAAATGATGGACACCATTCTCGCACGCTATTATTAGCCGTATTCGATCCCCAAGACGGCGTAGCTATAAGAAATGTATTCCTTTGCTGAGAATACTTTTGAGAGCCTTATTGAGCCAAGTAAGTTACCCTAAGAATATGATGTAAATGTTTAGATATTCCGATCATAGCGATGGCACAATTCTACACCTTGTCCGTGAAAGTGATAGTATGTGTAACAATTAAGGCTTTGTTGATAAATTGTATGACTGAGTAATGTGTACAACAGCTGGACTAGAGAGAGAGGGCTGGACGGTAAAGACCGAGCCAGGCAGCCATTTTATTTCAGGGCAAAGCAGGTCAAACCTTTTGTCTGCACAACGGGTGGGCTTAGCAGCGACCGACCCTTGAGAGACTGTATTGGGTAATGGCAATGTACAAACTGGTAATCTGATATAATAAGAAATTTATTGTTATTGTTGCATAAATCAATTGTAGGCATTTATAGGATATGAATACCTCGTTGAATCGTAGAAATCGCACAGTATTTAGCCAAGTTAGTGTTTCATAACATTGTAACTGTGCTAAACTCTGCTGGCACACATTAAGGTATGAAAACCCAGTTAAATGATAATATATGCAGACGGGCAGCCCGAAATACGGAGTGACAACATTTTAACAATATTAACGACTTGCTAACGACCAACATTAGGACATATGGTGATGCTAATAACTAATAAACATTGTTATTGTAGAGTGTATAAGGTACTATAATCCGCGTATGGAGTAAGGAAAAGGAGAATGATTGTTACGCAAACATAATAAACAAGTAACCAAACGTAATAATGATAAATGCTTTGTTGGATCATAAAGTAAAGATAAATGTACCGTAAGCACAACGGACAGTAAGATTGATTCAAGTACAGTTGTAATTAAAGATAGAAAGTGATATAAGTGTATATGCTTGTGTAGTGTTTTACTTTAATTTGATTTTCTTTATTGATATAAGCAATGTGCAATGAACTATGAACATTTCGTCAGTGTCATGAGTGCATTTTATGAGTGAATTTTATTAGTGAAGTTTAGATTTGGGTGTAATGAGACACCACACAGAATCAAGGACTCACGTGCGTAAGAGAGAGTGTTGCAGCATGCCTGATGAGATCATGTTTTGATCTAAGCTGCGGAGCACAGATGATTCAAGTTAGGATCTGTGACCTTTTTAGAACCATCATCTGCGTGCTCCACATTTTCATTTGCATTGTTGGGATTTAATATAAACGTAATTGTGTTTTGTTGTTGTTTTTGCCATGATTTAATATTAAATTCAGTTATTTTAGGAATATGTTTGTTTTTCCTGTAGAGTAGTCACCTGGTAGACATCAAATCCAGAATGTGTGTTCGTATGGTGTGGGGATGTAACATACCCCGAAAGACCGTGAGCTGTCGGGATGCGAACACATGTTCTCCATATAATGTCAAAGCCCATGACAGCGGGTTCAAACCCGGCCGAAGTCGTCGGAATTTTTAAGAGCGTTAAAAATCCTTCAGTATGCCTTCCTTCGAAGGCGAAGTAAAGCCGGCGGTCCATTGTCATAGATTTATGGCATGTAAAAGATCCTTCCACAGACTAAACTTGTGTGGAGCTAATTTTCTAGGTTAGATTTCGTTGGAACGCTCTATCAAAATTCCAACGATCACCAATATGTATCATTCATATCTAGTAGCGAAAGTTGGAACAACTTGAAATTGAAAGGAACGTGCAGCTCACCGTCTGGGTGTCCGCTGGAAGCAGCTACTGACTTTGGCGAACCGAACATGACCTCGGACACTCCCGGCACCAAAAGCCATACGATAAATAATATAATAATATGCATATTTCATCATGGAGTGGATCATTGCCCAGTATTTTCATGACTGAGGTTCTCTTCTCTACTGATATTGTCATAGTAAATCTATTAGAAAGTTTGTGTAAATAATGCACATATCTTGCCACTTTAATATTTTTAAGGCCAGTAGATGCAGTGACATTTAAAATGACGTCATTATTCGGTAGCAATTGCTTCATACTTGAAGCTATTGAAGCACATTTTGTTGCCACAGAGACTTGTCTGGTTCGATTCTCCAGCCCAGCAACGATTTTACCAATTTATTTTGTTTTGTTGAGGAGTATCAACAACCTATAATAATCATAAAATGTCGAGTGAGTGAGAATCCAGATGTCAAGAGTGTTCCCTGATTTGTTGAGATCAGTTATCATCGCTGCGTCGACGTCGCAGTCATGCACAGGATTGGCTTGAAGGCAAGAAAAGAAGGAATCTCTGCTCAGATAATTCGAAGTGTAAGGAAGATTCACTTACAACATTACACCTTTTAACAAAAAGAAGACACTTTATGTTCAGATTCAGAAAGAAACACTTTATGTACAGATTCAATATTCAGACCTACAACGCCCATAATGGAACGAGTGTGATCTGCTTAATATGTTATAAAGGGGTCATATTCATAAGATATCACTGTGGACTCTGTACAGCATCCACTACACCACTTACAAAACATTATACCCTTAAGGACGATCATTACATTGAATGAATCCAATGGAATAATACCACACAATACAACACAAAGGACTTCAAGAAAGATAGACGTTCATTCCTTAAGCAACAATACTCGGGCATTAACTGAAGCTAATCAACACCTGAAAGCCAATAAAATAAATCGCGCCTTGATCACCATACAGGAAACTCGACAAAGTGCAACTACACCAGTAAAATAAAGAATAGCAAAACCATGGATCTATGGAGAATGCTATCTGCGTAGAAATGATGTTCTGCAAGCCCTCCGCGAGGCTAAATTAAAGAAAGACAGAATCGCGCTGAAAGAATGCGGAGTCATACGGAAAGAATACAAAGTCACCCTGAAAGAAAGAAAAAAAGCCCTACATATAGAACTTTGAGGCAGAATAAGTGCTCAAAAACCCATTTGTTACCATCAGGAAAACCTCCAATACAAAACGTGCAGATATACGAATGGACATATGGGAAAACCTTGAACTTAACGCAGTCCCCCCTGGCGTACAACATCATCCCCAGTATCGTACTTCACTACAGTGAAAGTTGCACCAACAATAAAGGAGACAATAAAACAGAAAGGTCCAGATGAGATTTGCAACGAGATGTTAAAAGATTTAGTAGGAGCGAACTATGGACGGATCTATTCAATAGATGTCTATAATCAGGGGAAATACCAAACGAGTGGAGAAAATCCACCATAAAAGTCATCTATAAAGGTATTTCCCTTAGAGAAGAATATTTTCAAAGTCTTTTCAAACTTAATCTTAAGGAGAATCACTCCGGCCCTAGATCCATTGATTTCAGAACAGCAATTCGGGTTTCGGAAAGGGAGATCCACCCTGTATGCCATAAGCAATCTTCTAAATTACATAGATCAAGCTCTTAGGTATCACAGGCGAATTTTTCACGCAGTATTCATAGATTGTACAAAGGCCTTCGACTTATCGACAAGATCGAAGCTTTTTCGGAAAGTAGAATGTATGCAAACGGAAGACCATGGTATCACATTGTTGATTGGCTTACAACAAAGTAGAAGTCAGCGACGGAATTTCGACATCAGAAGACATTTTACAGACAAACGGAGTGCTGCAAGGGGATCGACTCAGCCCCACCCTGTTTAATGTCTCGACGGCTGATGTCACAATGATTTTAGAGAACTCAACTTCAGTTTCTCTCTATCTATAGTTTACGAAGACGATATGGTCCTGGGAGCTCCAAATCGGGAAGAACTACAGAATGTACTAAACAACCTTCTCAACTGTGCAGTCGAAAGCGATCTTAGCATAATCGTAAGTAAGACTGTGTACCTGTATATGGCATTCAGAAAACGGGGAAAACTAGGAGCGGAAAGTAAAATGACCCTTGGCGAGGAGGAACTCATGACAGTCTAACGACTACAAATATCTCGGCATCACCTTGCAGACAACATGTCACCCCTTCAGACATCACATAAAGGATTATCTGAAGAATATAACAAAACTCTCTTTAAGAACTGCCACGACTCTTTTGCACGCCAAAATGGACACTGTTTAGAGCTAATATGGGAAAATTCATCCACACAAGACAAAGACAAACGGAGTACTGAAAGGGAATCCACTCAGCCTCGCCCTGTTTAATGTCGCGACAGCAGATGTCACAATGATTTTAGAGATATTGTGACCGCTTGACCGAAATCCCACAATCACATGAGCATGAATTTCAATATCCGCCGAGCAAAAGACTCAAACAACATTTCGGGGTCCATCTGGGCTAAACAGAGAAATAAAGCAAAAACTAGCCGGGCGGATACCGAAATTCACACTTCATAAAGGAATGGAAGGAAATGCAAATAACTCGTGAATGACGCCAATTTCTTAAAACACCTAAGTTTAATTTAACTGTCCACTTGTCCTATTTAAATACAATTTACCTACAGGGAGAAATCTAAAAATTCCAGTCCTGTAAAATAAAAACATGCTGTGCTCCCCCTGGGCTCCTCATCTAGTTATAATTGTCATGTTGCAAAAAAATAAATGAGCTAATCAGCCGTCAATCAAAAAATAAATACATTATGCGCAAAAATTATTCACTCGATGCCCGAGAATATTGTTCGTCCATCTCAGCATCTCTTAAATCGATTATTCAAAACTGTACACTTATCACGGATGTTCAGAAAATTTCTAGTCCATTCTGACATCGTGATTTTATTATATACAAGAGTATCACACTAACAAAATATTTACTCATTGTTAAATAGTTTCAAAATCTTGAATGTACTCGAGACATTCTCCAAGATTATTATCAAAATAATGTTATTCAACATTATTTATTCAATCCAAATCCTTTAATTTAATTTAATTCCTTTAGCCTCTGGTGAGAAAATATGTTATTATTATCCAACTGGTATTTTATGAATATTAATGGATCCGAAATATAATCAGCTGTCGGCATGGTTCTCATATTCACCATCCAACCTCAAGGTAAAATGGCTCTCAAAAATACAATTCTGTTCAACGGGACACGGTAAGGTCTTCAGCAAATATAATATAATCAAACAGGCTTGAATTACCAACACATTCTTATTTAAACGTCTACACCGTGTGGGCGATTTTGCTACAATTTAAGAATGTAGAATTCCACTGATGATGGGCAGACACTGGCTTTCTATGTGAGCGACTACATTGTCCTCATTTATATCATACCTGAGCATGGAGCAATTATTTGACCCTATACACTCGGTTTCATAAATTCTTTTTACCAATTCATATTTTTATAGCATTTTTATGTTATATTATTATTATTTATATAACGACCCCTCAGCTACACAGGCTGGATTCAATGGCTCCTTAGACCCACCATATGGCATCATGTCACATACATGCAATCTCATTACAATTACCATAAATATTATCGCCAGGCCCATCACGTAGGTATAATAAAATATTAATGTCTTATCTAACACATTCCCATTTAACTGCGGCATTATCTCCAATACATAGGTCTCCTACGTTTATACAAATCTCGTTTATGAAAATCCTTCCGTTCACAAAATAAAATAAATGACAATGCTTTCGGCATGTCCTCATACACAAACTCCGATGTTCTTAACTAGAATCCACTAATTATCAAATTATTATTCATTAATAATCACCAGGAATTATTATTATTATTATTATTATTATTATTATTATTGGAAAAAGTTCCAAGTCTATGACCATCACATATTATTAACATAACTCGACTATCAGTCGTAATTCATTCGGGTGTCATATATCAAAACGCTTTACAGTAATATTTTACAACATTTTGTTCAAAATCCAATTATCAAAATTTAATAAATGCACAGAAAATTACATTCCGGTTTAACTAACACTCAACGAGAAAATTATTCTAACATGACATAGATGTTCGCTTTCATCCTTAATCAGCTTAACTCGATAAGAAAAACTGTTAATAAACATATCAAGAACAAATTATTATTAACAAATATTTAAATAATTATAAACAAATAATTTAAACAAACACCAATTATTTAAAGCTCTCAAGCATAAAGTTTAGGTATGGAATGGTTCGAATACCATCCACATTGTTGCCTACTGTCATAGCTTGCTTGTCTGGCTGAAATCCAAGAACACTGATATTTCCATCACAAGGATCCATCGAAAATAAATGGCTGATAATTCCATAAACGTTACTGTGGCTTCTCAAAATAGTATAACTCCGTAGAATCCTACTTGGTGGACAGAATAGTCGAAATTGCGAATACAGTTCTCTAGCTACTTATAATAAAGATTGTGGCTCACATTCTGAAGATCTTGTAGACAGAATCCTCTTGACGTTGCGTTCCCGTGCACGCAGTTTAGCATGCACGACAACCAAGGAACAGTTGTTCATGCAGCAATCCTTGCACAGTCCCCATTATTGCAGATAACGTTCCCAAATGTCTCCTGACATCGCACCTACTGTTCTTTTAACGACTCATGATGACGGTTCGATTCACCTTGTAATAAAAAGTATGAAGCTTATCTGGCACCATAATGTCTACTTTTCGATTTCCCAATCTTAACTCTCGTAGCTTGTGCTACAGACAAGTTTCCTATCTCGACTTATACACTTTCCGATTCTAGAGTAATCACTCCGGTATTTAGATATAAATCTGATTACCACGACCGTTGGCTCAAATTTCACGTACTAGCTTTTGGCTTTCGATATCTGTAGCGGTACACTTATGATCTCAAGAGTGGTTTTCAGAGTACTCTAGTACCATTTCTAGTTTATAGGCTATACATTCCCTAAGTGAGTAAACGGTATGCCTCTCCTTAGCTCTGCACACACAGATATTAGGCCCACACGTGGGCTAGATTATCCTATCTGAGAGAATAGGGTATGCCCCTCCATAGTTTTGCACACACAAAAACCAAGCTCGCCTACATGCTTATCAAAGCAAATGGATTTTTAGGCCCATACTATATTCGTCGGCTAAATTCCAACTCTTTCAGACAGGTACCCTCAGATCCTAATTGCCAAGCTTACTCAGATCTTGCGTGTCTCCGTGGCTTAGGCGGCAGCACGCCGGCCTCTCACCGCTGGGTCCGTGGTTCAAATCCCGGTCACTCCATGTGAGATCTGTGCTGGACAGAACGGAGGCAGACAGGTTTTTCTCCGGGTACTCCGGTTTTCCCTGTCAAAATTTCATTCCAGCAACACGCTCCACTATCATTACATTTCATCTGTCATTCATTTAATCATTGCCCCAGAGGAGTGCGTCAGACCTCGGCAGCCGGCACAGTTCATATCCTCGCCGCTAGATGGGGGCTTCATTCATTCCATTCCTGACCCGGTCGGAGACTGGAAACAGGCTGTGGATTTTTTTCCACTCAGATCTTGCGTGTGTCAAGACTCGAGTTCAAGTGCTAGCTCCCTCATGCACACCTGTCGCATGCAGCTTGCCCCAGCGCTAACCACGTGTAAGCAATAGTTCTTGCGCCCTGGACTACTTCATTTCAAATATCGTAGGGGCAGATGACCTCGTAGTTCCTCCCCTTAAAACAACAATAACTAACTAACTCAAATATCTTCCGATTCAGTTGACGGATTTTCTTGATTCTTTTTGCATACTTCTAGTAGATGTATTCAGCGCATTCCCACGATGTTTTCGGTGGTTCTACCTCTTCATATTTATATTAGTTATCAATTCTTATTTTTTCCTTCACGGCGATGCTACCTTCCTCTGGTGCCAGCGAGACGAAACAACAAGCTTATCACCGCGTGCTCTTCAAACTCTTGGTCCAGCAAAGAAAACAACCTGTGCCCATCGTCAATATGGGTACCATATATTATACAAATATCCACTTAACAATACAACAATTTTTATACGATGTCCTTACACTCTTACAGTGTAAAAAATTGTAAGGACATCGTATAAAAAATTGTATTGTAAAGTGGATATTGGTATAATAAATTGCAGAGTGTAAGGCCATCGTATAAAGAATTGTTGTATTGTAAAGTGGATATTGGTATAATATATCATAATCAATACGGTAAAACCTAGAATAATGTCTAAAGTCGTAGAGATTCATAATCATGATATTAGAGGTTTATAAGACTACAGTTGCAGCTGGAACTGAAGTGGAAAGAATAGAAAAAAGTGAAAGCAAGAATCCTCAAGAGAGCACTAGGAGTGGCAAGAACGTCTAGGTTAGTCTATGAACTATCAAAGTAGACTTTCTATATTGAAGATCTCCGATTCCAAATGCATCTGCTAAATACCTTACAAATGGAGAAGGTGCTTGAACTGAAACGCCTGAAGTGGAAAGACATATCATTAGATTTTTACGTTAATGAAGCAATGACCAACAGGTAATGGACACAGACAAATGTAGAGCTAAGACATTAAGACATGTGGTAACAAGACTCGCAGTGCACGGCTTCCATCACAAAATTTGTAAAAACATAAAATTTCATGAACCGAACAATGACTGCGTGTGTATTTTATGTGAGAAGGCATGCGACAAATACCATATTACAGTATGTGGTAACAGGAAGAAGAGCATAGTGGAATATAGCAAAGTCTAATCTGTTTCATATGTACCGTATTGAAGATCCATCGCCGTCTGCTATGTTCTAACATCTTGTTGTGTGCTAAGCAACGAACATCTTGAGGATCTTCCCGACAGTAGCGCTGCTAGGTTGAACCAATTTGTGAACCTGCCGAAGCGCGCAATTCCGCTTACGTCTCTAATTTTAATATCTGACACCTTTGTTGTTTGTTATATGAGTTGTGTAAATTGAGAAGTGCAGTGTTGTTGGTGCTGATGCGTTGCTATTTTGTAATACTTACAGTATTTACAGCATTTTCACCACAACTCCATAATTCTGTCATACCTATGGAATATACAGAAAGGTATGCTTATTTAATGTATAAGTAGTTAGTTTTTGTTGTTTTAAGAGGCGGAACTACGAGGTCATCTGCCCCTACTTATTTAATTTAATTACCAATCTTATGTTGTGCCGACGTAATCTCTGGAGTATCAAACTACCAGCGGTGCGAGGTAAGTGGCGGAGAATTTTAGTACTCTTGCGTGTTTGCTGTTTGGAGTGAAGTGGGGAAGCGTTGGAGCATAGCAGACGGCGGTTGTAGACAGTAGTGATGGTGTGATAATTGTATTATTCTTATCATATTGTATTATTGTATTATGTAAGCCAATGGTTAGCTGAGTTTTATACAGATATTCTCCGGTCGGGTAATATAACATATGAATTTTAAAAAATGCAAAAATTATTGGTATTCTTAAACCTGCCAAACCAAGCAATAAACCTGACAGATATAGATCCATTGCTTTGCTAAGTATGATCTATAAACTTCTGGAAAGGTTTATTTATAATCGAATAAGCCATGTAATATTCGGAAATTTACCTATTGAACAAGCTGGATTTCGTCGCCAACGTAGCGGCACAGATCAGGTTCTTTCTCTGACAACATTCATAGAGGCGAATTTCCAGAAACACCAAAATACTTCAGTTGCCTTCATTGACTTAACGGCAGCATATAATACTGTCTGGAGACAAGGTCTGATTCTCAAACTTCTTCGGACTATCCCATGCTTAAGACTTGTGAATCTTATCAATAAAACGCTGAACAACAGAAGCTTCCGGGTTATACTGGGGAACAAGATGAGCTCAAATAGGAAGTTGAATAATGGTCTTCCTCAAGGCTCTGTGTTGGCTCCTTTTCTATTCAGCTTATATATAGCCGATATGCCAGACAACACTTCTAGGAAATTTGGATGTGCTGATGATTGGGTCCTTGCTATCAGCCACAGAGATTTTGAAATCACCGAGGGCATACTAACCAGGGATCTATCAATTATGGGTAAGTATTTCCGTGACTGGAGGCTGCAGCCTAGTGCTACTAAGACAGAAGTGTCATCTTTCCATCTCAGTAACAGACTAGCCAATAGAGAACTGAATGTCTATTTTGAAAATAGATTACTCTCACACAACAAATATCCTAAATATTTAGAAGTTACTTTAGATAGGACTCTGCGTTTTAGAGAATATCTTACCAGAACAGCTGCTAAGCTCATCTAGAAATAATATTCTACAGAAACTGTGTGGTACAACGTGGGGTTCATCTGCTTCTACACTTAGGACTTCTGCCCTTGGATTGGTGTATCCAGTAGCTGAATACTGGGCGTCCACCAGGATGAATAGTGCTCATACCAAGCTTATTGATATTCAGCTCAACCAAACTATGCGCATCATCTCGGGAACAATTTGATGTACTCCGACATATTGGCTGCCAGTGCTAAGTCACATTCCATCTCCAGGCATGAGACGAGAACATGGACTTATGAAGGTGTACAGCGCCATCTGCAAAAATCCTCATCTTCCCGTGAACCATGATTTTCCTGAAATTAGTAGGAATATACTTCGCTCTCGCCACCCTCCTCTGTCTACTGCACAAAGGCTTGTTGAAAGTGAGTTCTACGTGACTGCCGTTGGAAGCAGTTCTGATCGATCTCTGCCTCAACGGAACAACAAACTATGCCATGCATCACAACCAAGCCTCCAGGTTTTGAGCTTCCTAGAAAAATTTGGTCCACCCTAAATAGAATAAGAACAAATTGTGGCAGATGCGCGAACTCTCTTCACAGGTGGGGAAAAATTCCATCTCTGAAATGTACCTGCGGTGCTGAAAGACAAACTATTCAGCGTATCACACAAGATTGTCCACTAACCCCCTTCTCTGGGGTTTCAGTTGAGTTCCCGATGGCTGCACAAAAATGCATCGACTACATAAAGGATGTAAATCTGACATTGTGACCCTTATCTGACTTCAGCCTTGTATATAGTTATTTTTCTCAATGCTGTTTTAATTATCTTTATATTATAATATGTATTGTGATGTGTTTTGTACCATACGCTAAATAAACATTCTTATCATAGTAGTAAATCACTATATGGCGTGGTGGCTCAGCGGTCTAGCTGTATGCCTCTCACCAAGGCGGTCCGGGTTCGATTCCCGGTCAATGCATGTGAGGTTTTCGAAGTGAAATGCCATGTCCTGTGGTTCGGATTCCACGTAAAAAGGAGGTCCCGTGGCTCATGATCTCAAGATTAACGGTCACGTTAAACTAAAAGCTTCCTTCCTTACTATATGGCCATCTGGCTGCAATACATTATTATTTAATTTTAAAATATTATTTGTTGAGATATTTTCTTTTGATAAAACTTCTAACAGCTTGAAACTGTCAAAAGCTTTTTCAAAATGGATGGATGCGGTGTGGGTTTCGATATAAAATTCATACGGTTTTCCTACAAAAATTGTCAAATGCTAAATTGCTAAATGTCCATCACAACAACAAGAACGACCCTTCCAAATGTTTATCTGATAGAATGGAAGTTTTTGAAAACAAATATTCACTTACCTATTTTGAAGTGTATAATTTTCTTCATATGTAGTTTTCTCCTTGTACATATGAATGTTAATCATCTTGGCACAGGTTGTGTAATGATCATGAATATTTATATCACCCAAATAATATTGGAAATCTTCAGTATCTGTTGGCAGCAACTGATTCTCTAGATCCAAGAAATTATGGTTCGGGAATTTCCACTGCGTCATCATAAATGGAGTCAGTTCTTTCAAGGTTATGTATAAGTGCCTCTGTAGGTTTACAAGACTACAGCTGCAACTGGAACTGAAGTGGAAAGAAAACAATACCGATGAAAACATTGCTTATAATTACAGATCTCGGCAGAACATTTATTCAACACTATATATGTTAGTGGTCTGTATATTAACCACCTATTATAATTAAAAACACTACTTACGTTCTATATTCGCCAATTCAATACTAAAAACACTTAATTGTCTATGTTTTATAGACATGTTTCGAAACTCGTTGGTTTCTTCATCAGCACATTAATAGAACTTATCCTAAGTACTCTTGAACTAAGAAAATGGATATCCTTACATTAAGTTTTAAGAAATAATTAAGAAAAAACATTAATAATCCTTTGAAAATATCTATGAAAATTTGTATTATTAAATAATCCTTTAAAAATATCTATGAAAATTCGCATCATAGGCAATACAGGTGTTATCCAACAGTTTGCCATATACATTCTTCAAAATAACTAGTAAAAGTCTTAATCCTTTGAAAAATATCTATGAAAATTTGTAATGTTCCTCATCTGGTAAACTTCCTCTTCAAAATAACTAACTGTAGTAAAAGTTTTCTTCCTTTTCTTTTGTTGGTTATTATGTGTCCCGCTGGAGCCTCCGTGGCTCAGGCGGCAGCACGCCGGCCTCTCACTGCTGGGTCCATGGTTCAAATCCCGGTCACTCCATGTGAGAATTGTGCTGGACAAAGCGGAGGCAGACAGGTTTTTCTCCGGGTACTCCGGTTTTCCCCGTCACAAATTTCATTCCAGCAACACTCTCCACTGTCATTTCATTTCATCTGTCATTCATTTAATCATTGCCCCAGGGGAGTGCGACAGGCTTCGGCAGCCGGCACAGTTCATATCCTTGCCGCTAGATGGCTTCATTCATTCCATTCCCTGACCCGGTCGGTCGACTGGAAGCAGGCTGTGGATTTTCATTTTCATGTGTCCCGCTAAATATTAATAATAGCTTTCGTTTGGTTAATAGTAGGCTATCTTCAAAATAACTAGCAAAGTTTTTTAAAGTAGCCGCACAAATTTATTTCTTTATAACGGAGATGTACTTAGGATAAGTTCTATTAATGTGCTGATGAAGAAACCAACGAAACATTTACACATGGTCTATAAAATATAGACAATTAAGTGTTTTTAGTATTGATTTGGCGAATATATAACATAAGTGTTTTTAATTATCCTATCAATACGGAATTACACAATTTGCTATTATGGCAAATATTTTTGCTTATCACCTATTATAAGACAATTTATATTGTGATATGCTGATGGTTGAATCTATCTGCCATATATCAACGAATTTGGTTTTGGAAATGTTAAATTTCTGTAAAACAAATAGTAATTCTTTATCTCCTTGACCTAAGGTGATATTTTCTTTTATAAAAACAATTAAAATTAAAACGAAAAAGAGAATATTCTTGTTAAAAAATAAAAATAAATAAGCTTATAAAAATCATATTATACAAACATTATAAAAAATAAATTATTGAAATAAATATGAACATTAAAATATTAAAATAAATAAAAAATAAAATTAATAATTAATCGGGATCTTGATCTTATTCTTTGGTTGAATTGCTTAGTTCATAGCTACTTGAGTGGACTGTATTTGGCGTATTCAATAAATAGTAATTCATAATTACGTATTGGATGGACTAATTGGCATGTTTTAACTTCGTTTGAGTTATGAATAGAAATGACACTTATTCTTATATTTTTGCCTTAAAGCCTCCGGGTTTGTAATGTTTTGTGCTTGTTATATGATTCCTCATCTTAGAATGTAAAAGACAAAAATTCCTACAATTAATAATATCATCTCTGGAATACAGAAAAGCAATTAATAAGTCATGGCCTCCTTCTTCACTGCCTTCTAGAGACTCAAGTCAGACACAAGAAGTGTGCTGCTATCTAGTTAAGGAGTGGAGAAAGAGCAGTGTTGTAGTCACACCACAGATACATACCCATGCAACTCAGAGGGATCGATAAATCTATGGCACAGTGACGTAAGATAAACATAGCATTCTGAAGGGGTAGTCAAAGAACATACCAAACCTGAACAATAATAATTATTAAAATTAGGCTTCAATAATTAAAATTTAATTTAAATAAAAACAAATAAAATAATTAGTAATATTCTGCCCTATGAAGGGTTAATAAATAATGGAGGAAACAAAACCACCCAATATAAGCAGCTGCAGTAGGGCTGATACCTATACAGGGTGGGAGGGGTATGACTTGGCACCCCCATGTCACGAAGAGCCCTAAGACGAGAAAAACGTATTGTTAAAGGTGTGATATTGGAGATAACAGCACTAAGCAACACCACTTGCAAGTTTACTACTGTGCATAAACTCAGATATTCTATTATTTAAATAACTCATAATGGTTCCATATTGATGTGCTTAAATAGTTTTTAAAAAGATTGATGTCACCACATGAATCAATACTTCAATGAAAAGAAATATTAATAAAGTTGTTCTTGGTACATGTTTCGGGGACTAATTAACAATTTTTGTCCCCTTCATCAGTCAATTGTAAAGCATTAACATAATGAAGTTATGATAAAGTGTAGCACTGAAATATGTATATATATAGTGTTGTTTCCGTGAGTCTCTAATTCCAATGTTCATTTAGTAATCCTCTCCTCTCCTCTCTTCTCTCGTTGTTCCTCCCTTATCCTATGTAAATGTAGATTTATCATTCCCCAAATCTATATTGTAAATAATAGTGTAAGGCACTAATAAATAAATATGTAATGAAATGAAAATATGCAATCGTTTGTTGGGTGTAGCTCAAAACCAAATACAACAGTGTGAGGGTTGTTCCTTCCAGCGCACGGACTTGACTGTCAAATGAAATACACAATCACGTTGTATATAGACAATGTATTATACCACGAAGTGAGAGTTCAGCTTCGTGTACCAGGCCTATCCACTCATGACCAATAAGCTATTAGATAAGACAGAGGAAACACATTTCTTAAAGACGACGTCATAGTCATCAATTCTGGGGAAGTCCGCTAAATGTAAAAGCCCATAAGAGCCCGTATACCACTCTTAACTCAGAACAGACAATACAACAGAATAAGCGTATCAAATGCAACCCAGTCATCAGTGAAATGGTTTCCCATTGTGGCATCTGCCAATGAACACAGGAAATACGCTGTCCGGCCTATAGGTAATGGAGCCCGCGATGGTTTTCGGAAACAATATGATTCAGCAATGTATGGTACATACCAGGACTTCTTCTTAACAATGCGCACCACACCGTCGACAATAACACTTGGAAATAATTGAAGCAGAAAGAACAGCATATTGTAGATAAAGGAGCATCTCGTGAGTGTTATGTTTTGCGTGTAGAAACTTCTTGGCGGTGCTTTGCGTAGGATGGAATAGCCAACCTCTCTGAGATGATAATTGCTCATAGCATCAATGGACTTGTAAGTAGAAGCATTGTAAATTTGCAGTGTCTTCGATCTGTAACACAGAATAATGACAAATATGTAATTTTGTTGTACCCCATGCTTGTTCCCTTCTTGACTGGACATGAATTATACGAGGGTCATTTATGAGTCATGGCAACTTTATATTATATCAACCCATAAAGAATCAGGAACATAAATTCACTGTATGTGATTGAAGGCCACTGCAATGTGCTTCGCATTGTGGGTCCGGGTACAGGAGCCAATGGTAAGGGACATTAAAAATCCATAAATAGAAATCATTGTTCTAAAGTATTTCGCTGGAAAGGAAATAAATTAATATTACTCACTGTTAACATCCTTCAAAATATTCCCCCAAGGCTTTCACACATCTCTACCAACGGTGAGAAAGGCAGTTATGTGCGATTCGTCCGTGTGTATAAAAAGGCCGGCCATTCGTGGCCAGTCGTAATAGCGTGAGATTTTTAGAGCGAGCCTATATAATATCACGTGACATCCTCTTGACCTGCCTTCCGACACACCCACCCAGCACCTTGTCGGTCACTATTCTTGGTGCTCACTCATTGCTTTGTTGCCAGCACAGTCCGTGGAACACTTGAGACCGTACTCAATATACGCATGAGCTGCGCGAGGGCACATTGCGCACTTTAGTCGTCGAGTTGCAAAACTCGTTTAATCCACTTGTGAATAAGAATCATTTCCATGAGAAACGTTTCTCTGGACTTTGCATCACGTATCTTTTGTGTTTGTTGTTTTCTACTTCCTGCTTAGTATTTTTGGGTTTGTGTTTGCTTTGTGCTTTTGCTTTTGAATTTTACTTTTTACTTTTCTTTCTTGGTTTTGGTTTTGTGTTTGTTTTCTGCTTTTCCTTGAATTTTGCTTTTTGCTTTGTGTTCCTTGTTTTTTGTATTCTGCTTTTGCTTTTGTTTTTGAATTTTGCTTTTTGCTTCGTGTTTTTGTTTGTTTTGTGTTTTATTTCTGGAAAATCAAAATAAAACAAAACAAACTAAAATAAAAATAAACAAAGCAAAATCAAAATAAAAGCAAAATAAAATAAAACAAAATAAACAAAATAAAACAAAACAAAACAAAAAACAATACAAGAATTAAACAAAACAATTTAAAATAAAAAAACAAAATAAAAAACAAAACAAAATTAAATTAAATTTAACAAAGAAAAAAATTAAAGTAAAATAAAATAAAATAATTAAATAAATAATTATACGACATGATCCTTATTCACAAGTGGATTAAATGAGTTTTGCAACTGGACGACTCACTTCATTTGCACTGGTCACAACCGTATGAATGCTTGCTGTGCACGGATACAGTACTACGCATGTAAAATGCAGCGGCCTAGAAGTAACGGCTCATTTATACCATTCCTCGTCGGAACACTGTCACGATGTCCTCCTCGTTTGCAAGCCGCTTCTCACACAATGGCTTCTGAACTTGCGAAATGAGACCAACGCCACATGGGACTGAGAACTGGTGAGTATGAGGGGTGTTCCAGGATCACCAAACCATCCTCACCGCTGCAAAACGTTCCTGACAGGAACTTGAGTGTGGGCTGTTGCGTTAACATTGCAGAGTGTATCATTGTCCTGCAATGATAGACATTTCCTATGAAATGTACGAGGCAGATGGTACATCAGGAGTGATGAATTTACTTACATCCCATACTAACTTTTGCGTGTGCTTTCAACGATCCACCAATGCACACACACGCTATCTGCCTAAGGTATTCCGTACTGTTTGAAACGCATTTTAAAACGTGTATACTGAACTAACCATATTTGAGAAGATATAACATAGTTGCTATGACTTAAAAAATTACCTTCTCATTTATAACAGTGAGAGCTGTATAATCAAGAGATTAATGCGATGCAGTATAAACCACAGATTAATCTAAAAATCTGAACATGTCGATCTTCAGGAACAGTCGCTTAAGCAAAGAATGAGCGTACTCTTAGCAACTGCACAGTTTTATTAAATACCGTATAATTTTCTATCCAAAAGACAAAACTGAAAGGAAACAGTAGAATAGACTCGTAACACATACTTGCAAACCCTGATGCCACTGTAAAGGTTCCAGTGTGAACCTGCCATTGAGAGTTGGCCACAAAAAAAAAAAGGCTGGTTCAGAAGTGGAAAGTACCATAAATCGCTGAAATAATATTCTACCACTTTAGGGTATAATGAATAATGTTTCAAACTTACTGTTGGGATGCCCGTTTCCAAGCCGCAATGATGATCGCTTTACAAACCACATCAGGCATGGTGAAGTCCAAACTGACTTTCTGGTCGGACTGTGCCGAATGTAGCAAGCCCCTGCTCACAGCAGTGAGCACGCGAACAGGTCCAGTGGTTTTATCCGTGAAGCCTTCAAAAGGTTCTCTGAGTGTGGCCAAAACTGAAAATGTTCATAATTTAATGAGATTGTGTAATACTAACGTGCACGTAGGCCTGTGTATAAAATGTAGAGTTATATATAGGACTATATGCAAGTTACTCCAGAACAACGTCTAATCTTATAAATATATCGATGTTTTGTTTTCTTATTCTTTTAAATAGCTTTAAGGATGAATACATTTTTAAGAAATATGATGAAACATCTGAGGAGTGTCATAAAAAATGATAAATTCACTTTTACTGCATCCGTATTGTTTGTGGTCCTGGGAGAAATATTGGGTGAAAAATTATTTAAAATGTGATTCTACAAACATCATGTATCAAGAGACGCTCAGTCTAATGTAAAACGTTGTTTGAAATGCCATAAAGTCTTCAGTGTTTATTAGATTCTGCAATTATTCCTTTGCTTGGCTTATAACTCTTCAGTCGGTCAACATTGATTTGCCCAATGTATAAAAATAAACACTCCTGAAAAAATATTTTAGTTATAATCACTATCATAGGTATAATGGGCAATTTATTTATTTATTTATTTATTTATTTATTATTACTATCGTATACCGTATTCCGTTTTAAGAGAGTGTGTGAACTAGAACCATTTTCATGACAACCCAGTCTTCCGGCGACGTTCTTCCCAAATCCTTTTCATTCGTGCACTATGTTCTTCCGTTCGTCCGTCCACTTTTCCCCTGGCATCTTGAGTAGCAGTTCTTTATCAAATGTATGTTTCATTATAGTTTTTCTAAATTTAACCCGATCATTCATGTCATGCATCATAATGTTTACCTTTTTGATGTCTTCTTTAGTTTCCTGTATCTACTGTTGAGGGTGATGTTGAATATTTGTTTTGTAATTCTGCTGATCCATTCTGTATATGTGATCAAAAAATTTAGCTCGTCTCTTCGTGAAAGTGTCGGTGATAGTTTCTATAGTTTTATAAATTTCCGATGATGGTCTCTTAATCCATACTTCCTCTTTATTCACTGCTCAAAAAAAATCGTAGGATTTTACGTTCTTGTTTTTCTATTTCTTTAATTTTTGTGTTGTTTCTACTGCATAAGGTGCTTCAGGAAGTACTACTGTTTAGTACTGTCTTAGTTCTGCATTAACTGAGATCAATTTTTTGTTGTAATGACTCCAGGTAAGTCTGTTCACTGTCTGTAATTTTTTCACTCGTTCTTGATTTGCTATTATGTTTAGGCCTGAAGGTTGGGTGATTTCTCCTAATTATTTAAAATGGAAAACTCTTGATATAGAACCATATCGCATCTTCATGGGTAGATTGAAGGTCGGGGATCGTTTTATGTACTGAGTTCATTCATAAGATATCAGACCAACCTTTTGTAAAATTTCGTGAAATTTTTCAATTGCATTCTTTGCTTCTTGTCTGGTATTCGTTAATATGGCAACGTCATCAGCAAACATCAAACATCCCTGATCTTATCTCTATACTTTCTTCTTTTACCAATGGGTATTCCCTTAACCTTATTGATTTATTTAATGTATTCCGCCCAGTCATTTTGCGGAAATCTGCGATGACCGACTGAAGAGTTACAACTGATAGTTTGTAGAAGCAACGCAGGAAAATATGGCTTCAAAAGTTGACGTTGCAATTGCTTGGCTTGTAGGTTTTTGTTCGGGCGCTCCTCGTGTCATTTGTTTTTGTTTCGTACAGTATAATAAAATATTTGAATAACTACTGCAACTAAATAAGTCTACATAATTATTGTAAACACCATCAGCCATACTTGTAGACATAGATTTAATAATCTAAATGTAAAGGATCTGATAATGATCGCTTGACGATCGAAACTGGTCAGTCAAATCTATTTATTAATCTCATGTAATTTTTTTCAGGATTGAAATTGAAACCCATTGAAATTGGTTACAATCGTGTTGACCGACTGAAAAACATCGCATTTCGGAGGAGTTTCTGTTGGATAAATGATGCACTCTTAAACATTGTTGTTATAAATAAGCATGCAGGCCTAGTTACTGTGAAAGAAACTAGAGCTAACTCAAGTATTGAAAGCAGCTTACGCTACTGTTACCGACATATTAAGGTTCTTTCGTAGGTTTACACCAACAATTAATAAAGCTTAGTACATTTTCAGATAAAATCTTAAGCTGTACTATCATCAATACGCGATACATCAATCAAATGAGATCTTCCTTGACAGTGTGAGATATAAGAAAGGAAGAGAACACAAAAATCATACTCTTGGGTTGGCATAATAGCCAACATGGCATGTCTACAGGAGATATGACGAGGATGCGGGAACTCACAGTGAATTGTCGTGGGCTACTCTACTGTACAGCGTGTTCCGATTCAACACGGAACTGTAAAATGGGTTGCCTACCCACCTGCAATCGGCTTGAAATCTGTTCGCAGCGCACTAGCGACGGGCCTGAGTTCGATTTCACCGATTGCCACCTTCTTATGCAGCATTGCAAAGTATTTTGCTCTTTCAAAATATATTTACACAGGCTTCACAATAAGTTTGAACGATTTCTGTTTCAGAACATGTTATTTTACGCTTCTGTTAATGGCTTTTGCAGAGCATATATATGAAATAAAATTGTATTTTACAACATACTTTATTACCACACAATGTATTTTTGTGTTGTATTTTATTTACAACACAATTTATTGCTTTTTTTAACCCAATGCCACAAAACCAGATACAATTTCGAAATGATTTGTTACAAAATTGAGTTTAATTAAGAATAAGTGTCAATGATTCCTATTTCAGAACTATTTACCTGTATCAATGTAAAATGATAGAACTACGAACACAGGCAGTTTAGTCTTACTTCATACTCCAGGACATCTTGGATGAATGTACATTGGCGGAGTTGAACAACAAGATCTTTCAACATGATGGTCATCCAGCGCACTCCTCCACCACGTTTACCTGATCTGACCGTCCTGGATTTCTTCATTTGGGGCTACGTCAGGTCGAGAAAATTTTTAAGATCACCACAAATAACCTAAGAAATGGAGCTCTTCATTACCGAAGCCTTTGCGGAAATTACTCCTCAAATGTTGTCGAACGCAAGAGAGAACTTCATGCGACGAGTGGCCCTCTGCTTGGAAAATGACGGACGCCACTTCGAACACCTTATGTAAATGTCCATTTGCAGTAGATGTAACGTCTGTGATAAATTAACTATTTTAGTCGCATCGAAGACTGATTACACTTTTATAACAAATCATTTCGAATTTGTATCTCGTTTTGTGGTATTGGGTTAAAAAGCAATAAATTGTGTTGTAAATAAAATACAAAACAAAAATTCATTGTGTTGTAATAAACCATGTGTAACGGCACTTTTGGCTGCGTATGTTAATTTGGAACAATATATAAGACCAAAACCTGCCAGATTATTAATTTCTGTATCCAATTTTTACCTGACTTACCATTTGATATGACCCATCAGTGATCACCGGATCTGAAGTTATATGTAAGAGTGTTGGGCGCCAATGGTTCGATCTGAGAGCGATAACCCAATAAATCATAAATAACGTTACGTCCTAGCTCAGGTAGAACATTCACCAGACTCCATCGACTCAAGTCGTGGTATGACTTAGTCATTAACCTGAATAACATTTGCTTCGGGGAAAAGAGGATGGCTTATATCTATTTCTATCATCTAGAAAGGAGACAGACTGCATTTACTTTAAATAAAAATTTAATGGAATAAAAAAAACAAGTTAGCAAAATGCATAAATTAATGACTTAACGTAGAAAGTAAACAAAAGAATTTAAGACAGGCAAAAGTTGCAAGAAAACGGAGGCGTTATGAATTTAATTTAATCTAGATCTGAATTTAATAATTTAAGTTGATTTATTCAAGAGTGAAGAAAGAGAGCTTGTGCATAAAGTCAATGAGCTTACCAAACGATGAATCGCCTTTATGGAAGAGTCTCTCCCTGAGAGAATGCTGCTGTGGTTGGCGGTAGAAGTACATCTTCACGCGTGGAATTTATTTTAAATAACAGGCTACTATTAACTCTGAGGTATTTACGCTACTCAGAATGAATAATGGTGGTGGATTGTAAGTCCCTTAACCACTCTTATGATGTTAGCGCATGACACTGCCAACACCATAATGTATCGGACTGGCATACGTCCTGAATACAACTCCTGCAATCTTGTTCTCCTGCGACTGTCTTCAACCAAGTCTCGTTGAGTTGTCCTTTCTTCACATAAAGGAGTCTCGTCCTAAGTCGCTCCGCGACCGTCTCCATTGTTCAGGCCACCTCTTTCCACTCCCCCACCCTTTCCACTCGGCGCACCCTTCTTAGTACCTCGAGCTAGCCACCCGGCTTTTGTTGTTGAGTACACAGGTAAGTTATTTCATCACATCGTGCTGTTCTGGGAGAAGACGTAAGCTCTTGAAATGGCCCTTAGTGCTCAAGCGCTAGCTAATTACAAAAACAGCCTCTGACTTCTGTCAACTTAATACCGTAACAAAACCGAATCATGATAATACATTATATGGACTAAACCTACACTTAATAACTTGTGGCTAATTAACTGCCGAAATAACACATGATATAAATAACGAATGTCAAATTTTGACATAACGTCAGTGGCAGAATCGTACCCTTCAAAATAAGGTTACATTCGTCCCGGAAAATCACGCAGACTATTGTTTACTATATTCCACGTGATCTTCCTAAGACACGTGTAAATTAACATAGATCCCTAATATAACATAATACACATAATACATTACCCTTATATACATTTATATATACAATCAACATTTCTTCTTTCGGTTTAACACCAATGTTTTTTGCTTACGCTATTATGTCTCAATCGCATATAGCTTATTGTTTTCTTTTTATTGTCTTGCGGTCATTACCGCTCATTGTTTATTTTACCTATATGTGTAAGAAAAAAGACATATATGTGTTCTCTTATTTCCCCTTTGTCACATTTTCTTATTTCAAATCACACGAGTTCACTTTGTGATCTGCAGTTTGATTTCCCAAACCACCTTGTATTGCAAGTTCGTTGATTTTGGAATTCCCATTTTGAGTGCTTTGTATAAGGTCAATCGCACACACGATCACTAGTAATTTGGTTGTGCTATATGACTCTATCACCCAAACTCTCTCTCATATGTCATTACGTGTATATCACTGAAAAAAGAACAACACTAGAAATACATACAATCCATCATATTTCTGTCCTATTTGTCCCTTTAGATATAACTCCCTTTAAGTGCCATGCTCCATACCAGTTCTCCCTTCGTCTCGATTCCCTCTCCTCTTTAACAGTTAATCTCACACAGATCAATGATACTGACCACATCTGATACCTCATAAATACCTAGGTATTTACCATTTTTGATTTACCTGCTCAACAGCTACAATATCTGCAATATTGCCTGTTTCTGGGTCACTTCCCATCTCCATCTGCTTCCTTGCTTTAAGAGGTCCCTGAATGGCTCTACTAACTTAGAATATTTTAACACAAATCGTCTAAAAAAATTACAGATTCCTAAATACGTCTTCAGCTGTTTAACATTTTGTGGCGCACTTGCATCGAGGATTTTGTTGATCCGACTATCTTCTGGATTTACCCCTGAACGTGACACACTATGACCCAGGAAAGTTACTTGTGACTTACAAAATGTAGATTTTGACAACTTCAGGGTGAACCCTGCTTTATCTAGTCTCTTAAAAACTGTGTCCAAGTGAACCAAATGCTCTTGAAAAGTACGCGAACTAATTACAAGATCATCAATATATATAGTTACATAATCACCCGTGTTATCACCTAAAGCTATGTTCAGTGCTGAACTACTCTTTAAAGCATAGGGTACCCTGCAAAATTGGTACAGATTGTACTGATGACTAAATGCGGTAAAGGCTCTATCTTCAACTTTAAGAGGAACTTGCCAGAAACTAGAACTTAAATCAACACACGTAAAAAATTGTTTTCCCTCAAAAGAATGCATTAGCTCCTCTATAGACATAGATTTTAGTTGGTCTGATGAAATGTGTGCATTAACTAAACGCGCGTCTAAACATATCCTGACTTTTCCATCTGCCTTAGGTACTGTAATAAGTGAATTTACATAGGGACTGTTAGAATACTCAATTATACCGTCCTGAAGCATCTGATTGATCTGACTTTCTACGGCTTTCTGGTAGACAAAAGGCACAGGATAGCGGTGACCGGTAAATACCGAATTGTCAACAACGTTCAATGAGTGGACATAACAATTGGCTCTACCAATTCGATCTTCAAATATCCTACTATTATTTGACAAAACATCGTAGAGAGCATACACTTATCTTCCTCTACATCTCCAAGGAACGCAGCTTCACGTAACGAGTCATTTAGACTGTCGTTCGTAACCACACTGCCTACAAAAGTTACTGACTCTTGCTCTATAGCTTGAGACATCTCATTTAACGTACACATCACTCCTACTACACTACTCCTATATTGTTCATTGAACGGTATCACCACTTCCGCACCACCAAATTTAAATGTAATACAGCACTCTTCATAACATATGTTTCCTGACACCCTAGTCAGCCAATCAGAACCCATAATTACGTCGTACACTAGATTTGGAATTACAAGGCACACTTGCTTCTCTACGTGACTGTTTATATTTATCTCTATTAACACCTGTTTTGATATAATTTTAGACTTCCTACCCACGGCTGTGATTACAAAAGTACTCTTAATTGGCAGTTCTTCGAAGTTAACCACAGTTCCCTTTAATTTATCATAATAAGCATTGCTTATGCAGCTCCTTACACAGCCACTGTCTATTAACACATTGGTACACGTCCCGGACACGTGTAACTTAATGATCGGAATTATATTACCCGCCACTGGTAATATTGCTTCGTCACATAGTTCTCTTAACAATTCATTCCTTACGTTTAGGTCATAGTGTTCCTGTATCAGGGTTAAAACAGGGCACGTTGCAGACTGAGATCCTGACCTTATGATGCAGTCTGGCTCGCATTTAAATTACTATTATTGTCTCTACCTTCACTAGTGGTCGCAACGCTGGCCTGGCTATTACTATTCACATTCTGTTGGTTACTATTTTCATTATTACCTACGGGATTACCTCTCCCATATCCTCGGTTCTGATTAACATTATGGTTATTACCGTAGTTACCCTGTCTGTTGCGTCCATCATTACCCCTACCTTGATTTCCTCGCGAATCATAATTCCTGCGTTCCTGTTTTGATAGGGCGTCACAAAATTATTACCCCGGTTTTGGTAATTTTTTCCACTCTGACCCCTATTTTGATAATTGCCTCCTTCGCCACTGTTTCCCTGCATTCCTTGATTTCTTGCATCCTGAGCCTGATTGTTATAATTACCCTGGTTTCTAGAGACTGTTTCCTCGCTTGAACCTTTCCCTAGCGCATCAAAGGTACCTAGTAAGTTCTCTACTTGCGTGACAGTTTTTACATTTTGTATGCATGCCGCCTCTTTGATCCGGTAAGGGAAATGCCTTAACAGGAGCCTTACCACATCTTTTTCCTCTCTCAGTCCATCCAAGTATTTACAAACCAACACTTGCCCCAGGAAATACTCCGTCATATTGAGATTACCCCTTGCGTTGTATTTTCCGCACACGATTCCCTCACGATACCGTGATTGTATGCTCTCACTCCAAAACTTATCACAAAATTTATGTCTGAAGTCTGTGATATCTTCAAAACCGTCCCTATAAACTGCAAACCAGTTTTTGGTTTCCCCTACGAAGGCCTGTTCTAATATTTCAACAACATTACACCATTCGATGTTTCCGTCCTCCAATCTTTCTTTAAACCTCACTTCAATAGTATTTAGAAACTCCATGGGTCCTCCTTGCCGATTGCTAAATTTCCCTAACTCTATTTCTATATGCGTACTATTCATATATGTCGTTCGACTCTGACCTGCTTCTTGTCTTATTCTAGACTTTAATTTATTTTCAAGCTCGGCAAATGTCTCCTCTGCTCGTTTCTCTATACTACTAACTTTTGCGTATATGCTCCCATCTGTTGCTTCAACTTTATCATTCAGCCTATCCTGTGTTTCTTGAATTTTACTTATACTTTCCTTACTCTGTTTCTTCAAATTTTCAACTTCTTTACTAATTTCTGCTTGAACCTTATCGATTTTGCCGCCCAGCTGTTGTTTAATTTCCGTTGTTACTCCCTGAATCTTTTTAATTTCTCCCCCCAGCTGCTCTTTAACCTCCATAGCTGTACTCTGAACTTTTTCAATTTCTCCTCCCAATTGTTTCTTAATTTGCTTCGTCTCTAACTGTATTAACTCTTTAGATTCCTCTGCTTGCTTACTTATTTTACTCTCAAGTTCATCTTGCACCCTCCTCAATCTACTCTCCATGTCAGCTAGGATTTCTTTCGTCTTCTCTTCCATCACACCCCTGATTTCACCCTTAATTTGCTCAAATCTCTTATCATATCCTTACTGTTTTGATCCAATTTACTGTTAAGTTCTTTATTACTTTCTTTAATTTCCCTACTGTTTTCCTCCAATTTATCGTTTAGTTTACTACTAATTTCTTTACTGTTTTGATCAAATTTCGTATTTAATACCTGTATAAGACTCGCAAACATGCTCTTCATATCTCCCGGACTTTCTTTCTCACTAGCATTACTGGGATTTACCTCCGACATCATCCCTGTGCTACTTTCCACTTCCTCTACTAACTTACTACGCGCTTCTTCATCATTCTCCTTCATCAACTTACTCCCTAGCTGTTTTTGATTACGTAGTAACATATCGTCTTCTGAATCACTCATTCTGACTCACGTTGATATATAAAATCCCCCAAAATGCAGGTACAGAAATATGTCACTTTTCCCTCCACAAATGTTATCAGGTTTTCGTCCCACGTTTATGGCGACAATGTAACGGCACTGTTGGCTGTGTATGTAAATTTGGAACAATATATAAGACCAAAACCTGCCAGATTATTAATTTCTGTATCCAATTTTTACCTGACTTACCATTTGATATGACCCATCAGTGGTCACCGGATCTGAAGTTATATGTAAGAGTGTTGGGCGCCAAGGGTTCGATCTGAGAGCGATAACCCAATAAATCATAAATAACGTTACGTCCTAGCTCAGGTAGAACATTCACCAGACTCCATCGACTCAAGTCGTGGTATGACTTAGTCATTAACCTGAATAACATTTGCTTCGGGGAAAAGAGGATGGCTTATATCTATTTCTATCATCTAGAAAGGAGACAGATTGCATTTACTTTAAATAAAAATTTAATGGAATAAAAAAAACAAGTTAGCAAAATGCATAAATTAATGACTTAACGTAGAAAGTAAACAAAAGAATTTAAGACAGGAAAAAGTTGCAAGAAAACGGAGGCGTTATGAATTTAATTTAATCTAGATCTGAATTTAATAATTCAAGTTGATTTATTCAAGAGTGAAGAAAGAGAGTTTGTGCATAAAGTCAATGAGCTTACCAAACGATGAATCGCCTTTATGGAAGAGTCTCTCCCTGAGAGAATGCTGCTGTGGTTGGCGGTAGAAGTACATCTTCACACGAGGAATTTATTTTAAATAACAGGCTACTATTAATTCTGAGGTATTTACGCTACTCAGAATGAATAATGGTGGTGGATTGTAAGTCCCTTAACCACTCTTATGATGTTAGCGCATGACACTGTCAACACCATAATGTATCGGACTGGCATACGTTCTGAATAAAACTCCTGCAATCTTGTTCTCCTGCGACTGTCTTCAACCAAGTCTCGTTGAGTTGTCCTTTCTTCACATAAAGGAGTCTCGTCCTAAGTCGCTCCGCGACCGTCTCCATTTTTCAGGCCACCTCTTTCCACTCCCCCACCCTTTCCACTCGGCGCACCCTTCTTAGTACCTCGGGCTAGCCACCCGGCTTTTGTTGTTGAGTACACAGGTAAGTTATTTCATCTCATCGTGCTGTTCTGGGAGAAGACGTAAGCTCTTGAAAAGACCCTTAGTGCTCAAGCGCTAGCTAATTACAAAAACAGCCTCTGACTTCTGTCAACTTAATACCGTAACAAAACCTAATCATGATAATACATTATATGGACTAAACCTACACTTAATAACTTGTGGCTAATTAACTGCCGAAATAACACATGATATAAATAACGAATGTCAAATTTTTACATAACGTCAGTGGCATAATCGTACCCTTCAAAATAAGGTTACACATGTTGTAAAATAAAATTTTATTTCATTGAAATGCTCTGCAAAAGCCATTAACAGAAGCGTAAAATAACAAGTTCTGAAACAGAAATCGTTCAAACTTATTGTGAAGCCTGTGTAAATATATTTTGAAAGAGCAAAATACTTTGCAATGCTGCATAAGAAGACGGCAATCAGTGAAATCGAACTCAGGCCCGTCGCTAGCGCGCTGTGAACAGTTTTCAAGCCGATTGCAGGTGGGTAGGCAACCCATTTTACAGTTCCGTGTTGAATCGGAACACGCTGTACGTTTCGTCCGCCTCGTTACTTATTGATTTGGCTGTCACCACGGAGGCCAGGTTTCGATTCCCGGCTCTGCCAAGAAATTTAATTCTGGTCTGAGGGCTGGAACGGGGTACACACAGCCATGTAAGGCAAAACTGAGTAGATGCGAGTTCGATTCCCACCTCAGCCATCCTGAAAGTGATTTTCAGTGGTTTCCCACTTCGACTCCAGGCGAACGTCGGGATGGTTCCTAAATTAAGGCCACGGCCGCCTCCTTCCCAATCCTCATCTAAATTACAACTACACACACTAATACAGCCATCACAATAACACTGATTATCAAACAAATTCCACACACACACAAGTACACGGGGCTAAATGACCACAATGTCGCAAAGGCCCTAAATGAGCCAACATCAACAACTGTACGTTTCGCGAGTGTTTGTCATCTCCTCTAGGGATGACCAAATTGAATTTGGGTATCTAATACCATCACAGATGTCTTCCTTCGAATCTTATTAACATATATGCAAAATTTCAGTAAGATTGCGAGCTTCCACTTTGCAATATTGCCTTGTAAATCGGTGAGCCGAGTGGCAATAAGCAGAATATCCTGTAGTTTTGATGCTGGTTGGTTGGATTCTCAGTTTTGGGGCTGCGACAAGGCTGTCATGTAGCCCCGTTTACTTTGGGGGTGTGCAGAATCTGTCTGATAACCAGTGTTAATTGTGATGACTGTATTAGTGGTTTCGTGTGTTATCTGTAATTCATGTAAGGACTGCAGACGATAAATTTCAAGTAGTTCCTATTTTTGCTACCGTCAAAGACACCAAGCTGTGACTTGGCGACTAAATGCCTCCGCAACCAGCACCTGGCAATGAACGTTGGAACTTAATATATCGTTAATCAAATCTCACCTACAAATTTAGCTTCACACAATATTGTAGTTAAAGCAATTTATTCTCGATGCGTTGTGATTTCAGATCAAAGAATAGCAAATGTTGTACTGGTAAGAAGAACCTGTACAGTAATACTGTAGTTCCCTACTAATGTTTGGAAAAGAAAATATTTTGGGCCCTCTATAACTCGTATGGAGATGATGCAAGCATGAATAAAAAGATTTTAATTTTGAATTGTCCCAATATATAAATTAATACCAACGTATATTTTTTAAATTTGCATTTAGATTAATAAATACCCAAAACCGATTGGCATTTTAAATCTATCACCGCCCAAATAGGTAAAAAATACGGATCTATATTGTTTTTACATGAGAATGAAAACACTCAGCTATCAGGTAGCTAACAGCTAATCTCCAATTATTCTCTTATTATAAAATCCGTCTTGTCAAACACAAAGAAGTATAATAATTAAAATAAAACGTACATGTTTCGGTATACAATGATACCTTCGTCAACGTAGATTAAATAAAAAGAATCTTAAAACGGTATACAATGATATCTTCGTCAGGGTAGATTAAATAAACATAATCTAAAAATGGTATACAATGATATCTTCGTCAGGGTAGATTAAATAAAAAGAATCTAAAAACGGTATACCTTCGCCAGGGTAGATTAAATAAAAAAAATCTAAAAACGGTATACAATGATATCTTCGTCAGGGTAGATTAAATAAAAAGAATCTAAAAACGGTATACAATGATACCTTCGTCAGGGTAGATTAAATAAAAAGAATCTAAAAACGGTATACAATGATACCTTCGTCAGGGTAGATTAAATAAAAAGAATCTTAAAACGGTATACAATAATACCTTCAGCAACGTAGATTAAATAAAAAGAACCTTAAAACGGTATACAATAATACCTTCAGCAACGTAGATTAAATAAAAAGAATCTTAAAACGGTATACAATAATACCTTCGTCAGGGTAGATTAAATAAAAAGAATCTAAAAACGGTATACAATGATACCTTCGTCAGGGCAGATTAAATAAAAAGAATCTAAAAACGGTATACAATGATATCTTCGTCAGGGTAGATTAAATAAAAAGAATCTAAAAACGGTATACAATGATACCTTCATCAACGTAGATTAAATAAAAAGAATCTTAAAATGGTATACAATGATACCTTCGTCAGGGTAGATTAAATAAAAAGAATCTAAAAACGGTATACAATGATACCTTTGTCAGGGTAGATTAAATAAAAAGAATCTAAAAACGGTATACAATGATATCTTCGTCAGGGTAGATTAAATAAAAAGAATCTTAAAACGGTATACAATGATACCTTCATCATCGTAGATTAAATCAAAAGAATCCTAAAACGGTATACAATAATACCTTCGTCAGGGTAGATTAAATAAAAAGAATCTTAAAACGGCATACAATGATACCTTCGTCAGGGTAGATTAAATAAAAAGAATCTTAAAACGGTATAGAATGATACCTTCGTCAGGGTGGATTAAATGGAAAGAATCTTAAAACGGTATAGAATGATACCTTCGTCAGGGTAGATTAAATAAATAAAATCTTAAAACGGTATAGAATAATACCTTCGTCAGGGCATATTAAATAAAAAGAATCTTAAAACGGTATAGAATGATACCTTCGTCAGGGTAGATTAAATAAAAAGAATCTAAAAAAGGTATAGAAGATACGTTCGTCAGGGTAGATTAAATAAAAAGAATCTTAAAACGGTATAGAATGATACCTTCGTCAGGGTAGATTAAATAAAAAGAATCTTAAATCGGTATAGAATGATACCTTCGTCAGGCTAGATTAAATAAAGAGAATCTAAAAACGGAATAGAATGATACCTTCGTCAGGGTAGATTAAATAAAAAGAATCTTAAAACGGTATAGAATGATACCTTCGTCAGGGTAGATTAAATAAAAAGAATCTTAAAACGGTATAGAATGATACCTTCGTCAGGGTAGATTAAATAAAAAGAATCTAAAAACGGTATACAATGATATCTTCGTCAGGGTAGATTAAATAAAAAGAATCTAAAAACGGTATACAATGATACGTTCGTCAGGGTAGATTAAATAAAAAGAATCTAAAAACGGTATACAATGTTATCTTCGTCAGGGTAGATTAAATAAAAAGAATCTGAAAACGGTATACAATGATACCTTCGTCAGGGTAGATTAAATAAAAAGAATCAAAAAACGGTAAACAATGATATCTTCGTCAGGGTAGATTAAATAAAAAGAATCTAAAAACGGTATACAATGGTACCTTTATCAACGTAGATTAAATAAAAAGAATCTTAAAACGGTATACAATGATACCTTCGTCAGGGTAGATTAAATAAAAAGAATCTAAAAACGGTATACAATGATATCTTCGTCAGGGTAGATTAAATCAAAAGAATCTAAAAACGGTATACAATGATATCTTCGTCAGGGTGGATTAAATAAAAAGAACCAAAAAACGGTATACAATGATACCTTCGTCAGGGTAGATTAAATAAAAATAATTTTAAAAACGGTATACAATGATATCTTCGTCAAGGTAGATCGGTATAGAATGATACCTTCGTCAGGGTAGATTAAATAAAAAGAATATTAAAACGGTATAGAATGATACCTTCGTTAGTGTAGATTAAATTAAAAGAATCTTAAAACGGTATAGAACGAAACCTTCGTCAGGGTAGATTAAATAAAAAAGAACCTAAAAACGGTATATAATGATACCTTCGGCAGGGTAGATTAAATAAAAAGAATCTTAAAACGGTATACAATGATACCTTCGTCAGGTTAGATTAAATAAAAAGATCCTAAAGGGGTATACATTGATACCTTCATCAACGTAGATTAAATAAAAAGAATCTTAAAACGGTATACAATAATACCTTCGTCAGGGTAGATTAAATAAAAAGAATCTTAAAACGGTATACAATGATACCTTCGTCAGGGTGGATTAAATAAAAAGAATCTTAAAACGGTATAGAATGATACCTTCGTCAGGGTGGATTAAATAAAAAGAATCTTAAAACGGTATAGAATGATACCTTCGTCAGGGTAGATTCAATAAAAAAAATCTTAAAACGGTATAGAATAATACCTTCGTCAGGGCATATTAAATAAAAAAGAATCTTAAAACGGTATAGAATGATACCTTCGTCAGGGTAGATTAAAAAAAAAACTAAAAACGGTATAGAATGATACCTTCGTCAGGGTAGATTAAATAAAAAGAATCTTAAAATGGTATACAATGATACCTTCGTCAAGGTAGATTAAATAAAAAGAATTTAAAAACGGTATACAACGATACCTTCGTCAGGGTAGATTAAATAAAAAGAATCTAAAAACGGTATACAATGATATCTTCGTCAGGGTAGATTAAATAAAAAGGAATCTAAAAACGGTATACAATGATACCTTCGTCAGGGTAGATTAAATAAAAAGAAACTTAAAACGGTATACAATGATAACTTCATCAGGGTAGATTAAATAAAAAGAATCTTAAAACGGTATACAATGATACCTTCGTCAGGGTAGATTAAATAAAAAGAATCTTAAAACGGTATAGAATGATACCTTCGTCAGGGTGGATTACATAAAAAGAATCTTAAAACGGTATAGAATGATACCTTCGTCAGGGTAGATTAAATAACAAAAATCTTAAAACGGTATAGAATAATACCTTCGTCAGGGCATATTAAATAAAAAGAATCTTAAAACGGTATAGAATGATACCTTCGTCAGGGTAGATTAAATAATAAGAATCTAAAAACGGTATAGAATGATACCTTCGTCAGTGTAGATTAAATAAAAAGAATCTTAAAACGGTATAGAATGATACCTTCGTCAGGGTAGATTAAATAACAAGAATCTTAAATCGGTATAGAATGATACCTTCGTCAGGGTAGATTAAATAAAGAGAATCTAAAAACGGTATAGAATGATACCTTCGTCAGGGTAGATTTAATAAAAAGAATCTTAAAACGGTATAGAATGATACCTTCGTCACGGTAGATTAAATAAAAAGAATCTTAAAACGGTATAGAATGATACCTTCGTCAGGGTAGATTAAATAAAAAGAATCTAAAAACGGTATAAAATGATATCTTCGTCAGGGTAGATTAAATAAAAAGAATCTAAAAACGGTATACAATGATACCTTCGTCAGGGTAGATTAAATAAAAAGAATCTTAAAACGGTATACAATGATACCTTCGTCAGGGTAGATTAAATAAAATGAATCTTAAAACGGTATAGAATGATACCTTCGTCAGGGTGGATTAAATAAAAAGAATCTTAAAACGGTATAGAATGATACCTTAGTCAGGGTAGATTCAATAAAAAAAATCTTAAAACGGTATAGAATAATACCTTCGTCAGGGCATATTAAATAAAAACAATCTTAAAACGGTATAGAATGATACCTTCGTCAGGGTAGATTAAATAAAAAGGATCTAAAAACGGTATAGAATGATACCTTCGTCAGGGTAGATTAAATAAAAAGAATCTAAAAACGATATACAATGATATCTTCGTCAGGGTAGATTAAATAAAAAGAATCTTAAAACGGTATACAATGATACCTTCATCATCGTAGATTGCATAAAAAGAATCTTAAAACGGTATACAATGATACCTTCGTCAGGGTAGATTAAATAAAAAGAATCTTCAAACGGTATACAATGATACCTTCGTCAGGGTAGATTAAATAAAAAGAATCTTAAAACGGGTTAGAATGATACCTTCGTCAGGGTGGATTACATAAAAAGAATCTTAAAACGGTATAGAATGATACCTTCGTCAGGGTAGATTAAATAAAAAAATCTTTAAACGGTATACAATGATACCTTCGTCAGGGTAGATTAAATAAAAAGAATCTTAAAACGGTATAGAATGATACCTTCGTCAGGGTAGATTAAATAAAAAGAATCTTAAAACGGTATAGAATGATACCTTCGTCAAGGTAGATTAAATAAAAAGAATTTAAAAACGGTATACAATGATACCTTCGTCAGGGTAGATTAAATAAAAAGAATCTAAAAACGGTATACAATGATATCTTCGTCAGGGAAGATTAAATAAAAAGAATCTTAAAACGGTATACAATGATACCTTCATCATCGTAGATTGCATAAAAAGAATCTTAAAACGGTATACAATGATACCTTCGTCAGGGTAGATTAAATAAAAAGAATCTTTAAACGGTATACATAGATACCTTCGTCAGGGTAGATTAAATAAAAAGAATCTTAAAACGGTATAGAATGATACCTTCGTCAGGGTGGAGTACATAAAAAGAATCTTAAATCGGTATAGAATGATATCTTCGTCAGGGTAGATTAAATAAAGAGAATCTAAAAACGGTATAGAATGATACCTTCGTCAGGGTAGATTAAATAAAAAGAATCTTAATACGGTATAGAATGATACCTTCGTCAGGGTAGATTAAATAAAAAGAATCTTAAAACGGTATAGAATGATACCTTCGTCAGGGTAGATTAAATAAAAAGAATCTAAAAACGGTATACAATGATACCTTCGTCAGGGTTGATTAAATAAAAAGAATCTAAAAATGGTATACAATGATATCTTCGTCAGGGTAGATTAAATAAAAAGAATCTAAAAACGGTATACAATGGTACCTTCATCAACGTAGATTAAATAAAAAGAATCTAAAAACGGTATACAATGATATCTTCGTCAGAATAGATTAAGTAAAAAGAATCTAAAAACGGTATACAATGATACCTTCGTCAGGATAGATTAAATAAAAAGAATCTAAAAACGGTATACAATGATACCTTCGTCAGCGTAGATTAAATAAAAAGAATCTAAAAACGGTATACAATGATATCTTCGTCAGAATAGATTAAGTAAAAAGAATCTAAAAACGTTATACAATGATACCTTCGTCAGGGTAGATTAAATAAAAAGAATCAAAAACGGTATACAATGTTATCTTCGTCAGGGTAGATTAAATAAAAAGAATCTAAAACGGTATACAATGATACCTTCGTCAGGGTAGATTAAATAAAAAGAATCTAAAAACGGTATACAATGATATCTTCGTCAGGGTAGATTAAATAAAAAGAATCTAAAAACGGTATACAATGGTACCTTCATCAACGTAGATTAAATAAAAAGAATCTTAAAACGGTATACAATGATACCTTCGTCAGGGTAGATTAAATAAAAAGAATTTTAAAAACGGTATACAATGATATCTTCGTCAGGGTAGATCGGTATAGAATGATACCTTCGTCAGGGTACATTAAATAAAAAGAATATTAAAACGGTATAGGATGATACCTTCGTCAGTGTAGAAAAAATAAAAAGAATCTTAAAACGGTATAGAATGATACCTTCGTCGGGGTAGATTAAATTAAAAGTATCTAAAAACGGTATATAATGATACCTTCGGCAGGGTAGATTATATAAAAAGAATCTTAAAACGGTATACAATGATACCTTCGTCAGGGTAGATTAAATAAAAAGAATCTAAAAACGGTATAGAATGATACCTTCGTCAGGGTAGATTAAATAAAAAGAATCTTAAAACGGTATACAATGATACCTTCATCATCGTAGATTAAATAAAAAGAATCTTAAAACGGTATACAATAATACCTTCGTCAGGGTAGATTAAATAAAAAGAATCTTAAAACGGTATACAATGATACCTTGGTCAGGGTAGATTAAATAAAAAGAATCTTAAAACGGTATAGAATGATACCTTCGTCAGGGTGGATTAAATAAAAAGAATCTTAAAACGGTATAGAATGATACCTTCGTCAGGGTAGATTAAATAAAAAAAATCTTAAAACGGTATAGAATAATACATTCGTCAGGGCATATTAAATAAAAAGAATCTTAAAACGGTATAGAATGATACCTTCGTCAGGGTAGATTAAATAAAAAGAATCTAAAAACGGTATAGAATGATACCTTCGTCAGGGCATATTAAATAAAAAGAATCTTAAAACGGTATAGAATGATACCTTCGTCAGGGTAGATTAAATAAAAAGAATCTAAAAACGGTATAGAATGATACCTTCGTCAGGGTAGATTAAATAAAAAGAATCTTAAAATTGTATACAATGATACCTTCGTCAGGGTAGATTAAATAAAAAGAATCTAAAAACGGTATACAATGATACATTCGTCAGGGTAGATTAAATAAAAAGAATCTAAAAACGGTATACAATGATATCTTCGTCAGGGTAGATTAAATAAAAAGAATCTTAAAACGGTATGCAATGATACCTTCATCTGTCTGTCTGTCTGTCTGTTAGGTAGTCAGCCCGAAGGCTGGTTGGATCCTCAAAAAGTACCGCCGTTACGTTATGTGAGTAGATACCCACAAAAACTCAAGGCAGCGCTATATTGAGGCGTTCTAGGCAAAGAATTTATAAACGGTATACAATGATACCTTCGTCAGGATAGATTAAATAAAAAGAATCTAAAAACGGTATACAATGATACCTTCGTCAGGGTAGATTAAATAAAAAGAATCTAAAAACGGTATACAATGATATCTTCGTCAGAGTAGATTAAGTAAAAAGAATCTAAAAACGGTATACAATGATACCCTCGTCAGGGTAGATTAAATAAAAAGAATCTAAAAACGGTATACAATGTTATCTTCGTCAGGGTAGATTAAATAAAAAGAATCTAAAAACTGTAGACAATGATACCTTCGTCAGGGTAGATTAAATAAAAAGAATCTAAAAACGGTATACAATGATATCTTCGTCAGGGTAGATTAAATAAAAAGAATCTAAAAACGGTATACAACGGTACCTTCATCAACGTAGATTAAATAAAAAGAATCTTAAAACGGTATACAATGATACCTTCGTCAGGGTAGATTAAATAAAAAGAATCTAAAAACGGTATACAACGATATCTTCGTCAGGGTAGATTAAATAAAAAGAATCTAAAAACGGTATACAATGATATCTTCGTCAGGGTAGATTAAATAAAAAGAATCTAAAAACGGTATACAATGATACCTTCGTCAGGGTAGATTAAATAAAAAGAATTTTAAAAACGGTATACAATGATATCTTCGTCAGGGTAGATCGGTATAGAATGATACCTTCGTCAGGGTACATTAAATAAAAAGAATATTAAAACGGTATAGGATGATACCTTCGTCAGTGTAGATTAAATAAAAAGAATCTTAAAACGGTATAGAATGATACCTTCGTCAGGGTAGATTAAATAAAAAGAATCTAAAAACGGTATATAATGATACCTTCGGCAGGGTAGATTAAATAAAAAGAATCTTAAAACGGTATGCAATGATACCTTCGTCAGGGTAGATTAAATAAAAAGAATCTAAAAACGGTATAGAATGATACCTTCGTCAGGGTAGATTAAATAAAAAGAATCTTAAAACGGTATACAATGATACCTTCATCATCGTAGATTAAATAAAAAGAATCTTAAAACGGTATACAATAATACCTTCGTCAGGGTAGATTAAATAAAAAGAATCTTAAAACGGTATAGAATGATACCTTCGTCAGGGTGGATTAAATAAAAAGAATCTTAAAACGGTATAGAATGATACCTTCGTCAGGGTAGATTAAATAAAAAAATCTTAAAACGGTATAGAATAATACCTTCGTCAAGGCATATTAAATAAAAAGAATCTTAAAACGGTATACAATGATACCTTCGTCAGGGTAGATTAAATAAAAAGAATCTAAAAACGGTATACAATGATACCTTCGTCAGGGTAGATTAAATAAAAAGAATCTAAAAACGGCATACAATGATATCTTCGTCAGGGTAGGTTAAATAAGAAGAATCTTAAAACGGTATACAATGATACCTTCATCTGTCTGTCTGTCTGTTAGGTAGTCAGCCCGAAGGCTGGATGGATCCTCAAAAAGTACCGCCGTTACGTTATGTGAGTAGATACCCACAAAAACCCAAGGCAGCGCTATATTGAGGCGTTCTACGCAAAGAATCTAAAAACGGTATACAATGATACCTTCGTCAGGGTAGATTAAATAAAAAGAATCTTAAAACGGTATAGAATGATACCTTCGTCAGGGTAGATTAAATAAAAAGAATCTTAAAACGGTATAGAATGATACCTTCGTCAGGGTGGATTAAATAAAAAGAATCATAAAACGGTATAGAATGATACCTTAGTCAGGGTAGATTCAATAAAAAAAATCTTAAAACGGTATAGAATAATACCTTCGTCAGGGCATATTAAATAAAAACAATCTTAAAACGGTATAGAATGATACCTTCGTCAGGGTAGATTAAATAAAAAGGATCTAAAAACGGTATAGAATGATACCTTCGTCAGGGTAGATTAAATAAAAAGAATCTAAAAACGGTATACAATGATATCTTCGTCAGGGTAGATTAAATAAAAAGAATCTTAAAACGGTATACAATGATACCTTCATCATCGTAGATTGCATAAAAAGAATCTTAAAACGGTATACAATGATACCTTCGTCAGGGTAGATTAAATAAAAAGAATCTTCAAACGGTATACAATGATACCTTCGTCAGGGTAGATTAAATAAAAAGAATCTTAAAACGGGTTAGAATGATACCTTCGTCAGGGTGGATTACATAAAAAGAATCTTAAAACGGTATAGAATGATACCTTCGTCAGGGTAGATTAAATAAAAAAAATCTTTAAACGGTATACAATGATACCTTCGTCAGGGTAGATTAAATAAAAAGAATCTTAAAACGGTATAGAATGATACCTTCGTCAGGGTAGATTAAATAAAAAGAATCTTAAAACGGTATAGAATGATACCTTCGTCAAGGTAGATTAAATAAAAAGAATTTAAAAACGGTATACAATGATACCTTCGTCAGGGTAGATTAAATAAAAAGAATCTAAAAACGGTATACAATGATATCTTCGTCAGGGAAGATTAAATAAAAAGAATCTTAAAACGGTATACAATGATACCTTCATCATCGTAGATTGCATAAAAAGAATCTTAAAACGGTATACAATGATACCTTCGTCAGGGTAGATTAAATAAAAAGAATCTTTAAACGGTATACATAGATACCTTCGTCAGGGTAGATTAAATAAAAAGAATCTTAAAACGGTATAGAATGATACCTTCGTCAGGGTGGATTACATAAAAAGAATCTTAAATCGGTATAGAATGATATCTTCGTCAGGGTAGATTAAATAAAGAGAATCTAAAAACGGTATAGAATGATACCTTCGTCAGGGTAGATTAAATAAAAAGAATCTTAATACGGTATACAATGATATCTTCGTCAGGGTAGATTAAATAAAAAGAATCTAAAAACGGTATACAATGGTACCTTCATCAACGTAGATTAAATAAAAAGAATCTAAAAACGGTATACAATGATATCTTCGTCAGGATAGATTAAGTAAAAAGAATCTAAAAACGGTATACAATGATACCTTCGTCAGGATAGATTAAATAAAAAGAATCTAAAAACGGTATACAATGATACCTTCGTCAGCGTAGATTAAATAAAAAGAATCTAAAAACGGTATACAATGATATCTTCGTCAGAATAGATTAAGTAAAAAGAATCTAAAAACGGTATACAATGATACCTTCGTCAGGGTAGATTAAATAAAAAGAATCAAAAACGGTATACAATGTTATCTTCGTCAGGGTAGATTAAATAAAAAGAATCTAAAACGGTATACAATGATACCTTCGTCAGGGTAGATTAAATAAAAAGAATCTAAAAACGGTATACAATGATATCTTCGTCAGGGTAGATTAAAAAAAAGAATCTAAAAACGGTATACAATGGTACCTTCATCAACGTAGATTAAATAAAAAGAATCTTAAAACGGTATACAATGATACCTTCGTCAGGGTAGATTAAATAATAAGAATTTTAAAAACGGTATACAATGATATCTTCGTCAGGGTAGATCGGTATAGAATGATACCTTCGTCAGGGTACATTAAATAAAAAGAATATTAAAACGGTATAGGATGATACCTTCGTCAGTGTAGAAAAAATAAAAAGAATCTTAAAACGGTATAGAATGATACCTTCGTCGGGGTAGATTAAATTAAAAGTATCTAAAAACGGTATATAATGATACCTTCGGCAGGGTAGATTATATAAAAAGAATCTTAAAACGGTATACAATGATACCTTCGTCAGGGTAGATTAAATAAAAAGAATCTAAAAACGGTATAGAATGATACCTTCGTCAGGGTAGATTAAATAAAAAGAATCTTAAAACGGTATACAATGATACCTTCATCATCGTAGATTAAATAAAAAGAATCTTAAAACGGTATACAATAATACCTTCGTCAGGGTAGATTAAATAAAAAGAATCTTAAAACGGTATACAATGATACCTTGGTCAGGGTAGATTAAATAAAAAGAATCTTAAAACGGTATAGAATGATACCTTCGTCAGGGTGGATTAAATAAAAAGAATCTTAAAACGGTATAGAATGATACCTTCGTCAGGGTAGATTAAATAAAAAAAATCTTAAAACGGTATAGAATAATACATTCGTCAGGGCATATTAAATAAAAAGAATCTTAAAACGGTATAGAATGATACCTTCGTCAGGGTAGATTAAATAAAAAGAATCTAAAAACGGTATAGAATGATACCTTCGTCAGGGCATATTAAATAAAAAGAATCTTAAAACGGTATAGAATGATACCTTCGTCAGGGTAGATTAAATAAAAAGAATCTAAAAACGGTATAGAATGATACCTTCGTCAGGGTAGATTAAATAAAAAGAATCTTAAAATTGTATACAATGATACCATCGTCAGGGTAGATTAAATAAAAAGAATCTAAAAACGGTATACAATGATACATTCGTCAGGGTAGATTAAATAAAAAGAATCTAAAAACGGTTTACAATGATATCTTCGTCAGGGTAGATTAAATAAAAAGAATCTTAAAACGGTATGCAATGATACCTTCATCTGTCTGTCTGTCTGTCTGTTAGGTAGTCAGCCCGAAGGCTGGTTGGATCCTCAAAAAGTACCGCCGTTACGTTATGTGAGTAGATACCCACAAAAACTCAAGGCAGCGCTATATTGAGGCGTTCTAGGCAAAGAATTTAAAAATGGTATACAATGATACCTTCGTCAGGATAGATTAAATAAAAAGAATCTAAAAACGGTATACAATGATACCTTCGTCAGGGTAGATTAAATAAAAAGAATCTAAAAACGGTATACAATGATATCTTCGTCAGAGTAGATTAAGTAAAAAGAATCTAAAAACGGTATACAATGATACCCTCGTCAGGGTAGATTAAATAAAAAGAATCTAAAAACGGTATACAATGTTATCTTCGTCAGGGTAGATTAAATAAAAAGAATCTAAAAACTGTAGACAATGATACCTTCGTCAGGGTAGATTAAATAAAAAGAATCTAAAAACGGTATACAATGATATCTTCGTCAGGGTAGATTAAATAAAAAGAATCTAAAAACGGTATACAACGGTACCTTCATCAACGTAGATTAAATAAAAAGAATCTTAAAACGGTATACAATGATACCTTCGTCAGGGTAGATTAAATAAAAAGAATCTAAAAACGGTATACAACGATATCTTCGTCAGGGTAGATTAAATAAAAAGAATCTAAAAACGGTATACAATGATATCTTCGTCAGGGTAGATTAAATAAAAAGAATCTAAAAACGGTATACAATGATACCTTCGTCAGGGTAGATTAAATAAAAAGAATTTTAAAAACGGTATACAATGATATCTTCGTCAGGGTAGATCGGTATAGAATGATACCTTCGTCAGGGTACATTAAATAAAAAGAATATTGAAACGGTATAGGATGATACCTTCGTCAGTGTAGATTAAATAAAAAGAATCTTAAAACGGTATAGAATGATACCTTCGTCAGGGTAGATTAAATAAAAAGAATCTAAAAACGGTATATAATGATACCTTCGGCAGGGTAGATTAAATAAAAAGAATCTTAAAACGGTATGCAATGATACCTTCGTCAGGGTAGATTAAATAAAAAGAATCTAAAAACGGTATAGAATGATACCTTCGTCAGGGTAGATTAAATAAAAAGAATCTTAAAACGGTATACAATGATACCTTCATCATCGTAGATTAAATAAAAAGAATCTTAAAACGGTATACAATAATACCTTCGTCAGGGTAGATTAAATAAAAAGAATCTTAAAACGGTATAGAATGATACCTTCGTCAGGGTGGATTAAATAAAAAGAATCTTAAAACGGTATAGAATGATACCTTCGTCAGGGTAGATTAAATAAAAAATCTTAAAACGGTATAGAATAATACCTTCGTCAAGGCATATTAAATAAAAAGAATCTTAAAACGGTATACAATGATACCTTCGTCAGGGTAGATTAAATAAAAAGAATCTAAAAACGGTATACAATGATACCTTCGTCAGGGTAGATTAAATAAAAAGAATCTAAAAACGGTATACAATGATATCTTCGTCAGGGTAGGTTAAATAAAAAGAATCTAAAAACGGTATACAATGATACCTTCGTCAGGGTAGATTAATTAAAAAATCTTAAAACGGTATAGAATAATACCTTCGTCAGGGCATATTAAATAAAAAGAATCTTAAAACGGTATAGAATGATACCTTCGTCAGGGGAGATTAAATAAAAAAAATCTTAAAACGGTATAGAATAATACCTTCGTCAGGGCATATTAAATAAAAAGAATCTTAAAGCGGTATAGAATGATACCTTCGTCAGGGTAGATTAAATAAAAAGAATCTAAAAACGGTATAGAATGATACCTTCCCCAGGGTAGATTAAATAAAAAGAATCTTAAAACGGTATAGAATGATACCTTCGTCAGGGTAGATTAAATAAAAAGATTCTTAAATCGGTATAGAATGATACCATCGTCAGGGTAGATTAAATAAAAAGAATCTTCAAACGGTATACAATGATATCTTCGTCAGGGTAGATTAAATAAAAAGGATCTAAAAACGGTATACAATGATATCTTCGTCAGGGTAGGTTAAATAATAAGAATCTTAAAACGGTATACAACGATACCTTCGTCAGGGTAGATTAAATAAAAAGAATCTTAAAACGGTATACATTGATATCTTCGTCAGGGTAGATTAAATAAAAAGAATCTAAAAACGGTATACAATGATATCTTCGTCAGGGTAGGTTAAATAAAAAGAATCTAAAAACGGTATAGAATGATACCTTCGTCAGGGTAGATTAATTAAAAAATCTTAAAACGGTATAGAATAATACCTTCGTCAGGGCATATTAAATAAAAAGAATCTTAAAACGGTATAGAATGATACCTTCGTCAGGGTAGATTAAATAAAAAGAATCTAAAAACGGTATAGAATGATACCTTCGTCAGGGTAGATTAAATAAAAAGAATCTAAAAACGGTATAGAATGATACCTTCGTCAGGGTAGATTAAATAAAAAGAATCTTAAAATTGTATACAATGATACCTTCGTCAGGGTAGATTAAATAAAAAGAATCTAAAAACGGTATACAATGATACCTTCGTCAGGGTAGATTAAATAAAAAGAATCTAAAAACGGTATACAATGATATCTTCGTCAGGGTAGATTAAATAAAAAGGATCTTAAAACGGTATACAATGATACCTTCATCATCGTAGATTATATAGAAAGAATCTAAAAACGGTATACAATGATTCCTTCGTCAGGGTAGATTAAATAAAAAGAATCTAAAAACGGTATAGAATGATACCTTCGTCAGGGTAGATTAAATAAAAAGAATCTTAACACGGTATAGAATAATACCTTCGTCAGGGTAGATTAAATAAAAAGAATCTTAAATCGGTATAGAATGATATCTTCGTCAGGGTAGATTAAATAAAGAGAATCTAAAAACGGTATAGAATGATACCTTCGTCAGGGTAGATTAAATAAAAAGAATCTTAAAACTGTATAGAATGATACCTTCGTCAGGGTAGATTAAATAAAAAGAATCTTAAAACGGTATAGAATGATACCTTCGTCAGGGTAGATTAAATAAAAAGAATCTTAAATCGGTATAGAATGATACCTTCGTCAGGGTAGATTAAATAAAAAGAATCTAAAAACGGTATACAATGATATCTTCGTCAGGGTAGATTAAATAAAAAGAATCTAAAAACGGTATACAATGATACCTTCGTCAGGGTAGATTAAATAAAAAGAATCTAAAAACGGTATACAATGATACCTTCATCATCGTAGATTAAATAAAAAGAATCTTAAAACGGTATACAATAATACCTTCGTCAGGGTAGATTAAATAAAAAGAATCTTAAAACGGCATACAATGATACCTTCGTCAGGGTAGATTAAATAAAAAGAATCTTAAAACGGTATAGAATGAATCCTTCGTCAGGGTGGATTAAATAAAAAGAATCTTAAAACGGTATAGAATGATACCTTCGTCAGGGTAGATTAAATAAAAAAATCTTAAAACGGTATACAATAATACCTTCGTCAGGGCATATTAAATAAAAAGAATCTTAAAACGGTATAGAATGATACCTTCGTCAGGGTAGATTAAATAAAAAGAATCTAAAAACGGTATAGAATGATACCTTCGTCAGGGCATATTAAATAAAAAGAATCTTAAAACGGTATAGAATGATACCTTCGTCACGGTAGATTAAATAAAAAGAATCTAAAAACGGTATAGAATGATACCTTCGCCAGGGTAGATTAAATAAAAAGAATTTTAAAATTGTATACAATGATACCTTCGTCAGGGTAGATTAAATAAAAAGAATCTAAAAACGGTATACAATGATACCTTCGTCAGGGTAGATTAAATAAAAAGAATCTAAAAACGGTATACAATGATATCTTCGTCAGGGTAGATTAAATAAAAAGAATCTTAAAACGGTATACAATGATACCTTCATCTGTCTGTCTGTCTGTTAGGTAGTCAGCCCGAAGGCTGGATGGATCCTCAAAAAGTACCGCCGTTACGTTATGTGAGTAGATACCCAAAAAAAACCAAGGCAGCGCTATATTGAGGCGTTCTACGCAAAGAATCTAAAAACGGTATACAATGATACCTTCGTCAGGGTAGATTAAATAAAAAGAATCTTAAAACGGTATAGAATGATACCTTCGTCAGGGTGGAATAAATAAAAAGAATCTTAAAACGGTATAGAAAGATACCTTCGTCAGGGGAGATTAAATTAAAAAAATCTTAAAACGGTATAGAATAATACCTTCGTCAGGGCATATTAAATAAAAAGAATCTTAAAACGCTATAGAATGATACCTTCGTCAGGGTAGATTAAATAAAAAGAATCTAAAAACGGTATAGAATGATACCTTCGTCAGGGTAGATTAAATAAAAAGAATCTTAAAACGGTATAGAATGATACTTTCGTCAGGGTAGATTAAATAAAAAGAATCTTAAATCGGTATAGAATGATACCTTCGTCAGGGTAGATTAAACAAAAAGAATCTAAAAACGGTATACAATGATATCTTCGTCAGGGTAGATTAAATAAAAAGAATCTAAAAACGGTATACAATGATACCTTCGTCAGGGTAGATTAAATAAGAAGAATCTAAAAACGGTATACAATGTTATCTTCGTCAGGGTAGATTAAATAAAAAGAATCTAAAAACGGTATACAATGATAACTTCGTCAGGGTAGATTAAAAAAAAGAATCTAAAAACGGTATACAATGATATCTTCGTCAGGGTAGATTAAATAATAAGAATCTAAAAACGGTATACAATGGTACCTTCATCAACGTAGATTAAATAAAAAGAATCTTAAAACGGTATACAACGATACCTTCGTCAGGGTAGATTAAATAAAAAGAATCTTAATACGGTATACATTGATATCTTCGTCAGGGTAGATTAAATAAAAAGAATCTAAAAACGGTATACAATGATATCTTCGTCAGGGGAGATTAAATAAAAAGAATCTAAAAACGGTATACAATGATACCTTCGTCAGGGTAGATTAATTAAAAAATCTTAAAACGGTATAAAATAATACCTTCCTCAGTTAATATTAAATAAAAAGAATCTTAAAACGGTATAGAATGATACCTTCGTCAGGGTAGATTAAATAAAAAAATCTTAAAACGGTATAGAATAATACCTTCGTCAGGGCATATTAATTAAAAAGAATCTTAAAACGGTATAGAATGATACCTTCGTCAGGGTAGATTAAATAAAAAGAATCTAAAAACGGTATAGAATGATACCTTCGTCAGGGTAGATTAAATAAAAAGAATCTAAAAACGGTATAGAATGATACCTTCGTCAGGGTAGATTAAATAAAAAGAATCTTAAAATTGTATACAATGATACCTTCGTCAGGGTAGATTAAATAAAAAGAATCTAAAAACGGTATACAATGATACCTTCGTCAGGGTAGATTAAATAAAAAGAATCTAAAAACGGTATACAATGATATCTTCGTCAGGGTAGATTAAATAAAAAGAATCTTAAAACGGTATACAATGATACCTTCATCATCGTAGATTATATAAAAAGAATCTAAAAACGGTATACAATGATACCTTCGTCAGGGTAGATTAAATAAAAAGAATCTAAAAACGGTATAGAATGATACCTTCGTCAGGGTAGATTAAATAAAAAGAATCTTAACACGGTATAGAATGATACCTTCGTCAGGGTAGATTAAATAAAAAGAATCTTAAATCGGTATAGAATGATATCTTCGTCAGGGTAGATTAAATAAAGAGAATCTAAAAACGGTATAGAATGATACCTTCGTCAGGGTAGATTAAATAAAAAGAGTCTTAAAACGGTATAGAATGATACCTTCGTCAGGGTAGATTAAATAAAAAGAATCTTAAAACGGTATAGAATGATACCTTCGTCAGGGTAGATTAAATAAAAAGAATCTAAAAACGGTATACAATGATATCTTCGTCAGGGTAGATTAAATAAAAAGAATCTAAAAACGGTATACAATGGTACCTTCATCAACGTAGATTAAATAAAAAGAATCTAAAAACGGTATACAATGATATCTTCGTCAGGATAGATTAAGTAAAAAAAATCTAAAAACGGTATACAATGATACCTTCGTCAGGATAGATTAAATAAAAAGAATCTAAAAAGGGTATACAATGATACCTTCGTCAGGGTAGATTAAATAAAAAGAATCTAAAAACGGTATACAATGATATCTTCGTCAGAGTAGATTAAGTAAAATGAATCTAAAAACGGTATACAATGATACCTTCGTCAGGGTAGATTAAATAAAAAGAATCTAAAAACGGTATACAATGTTATCTTCGTCAGGGTAGATTAAATAAAAATAATCTAAAAACGGTATACAATGATACCTTCGTCAGGGTAGATTAATTAAAAAGAATCTAAAAACGGTATACAATGATATCTTCGTCAGGGTAGATTAAATAAAAAGAATCTAAAAACGGTATACAATGATACCTTCGTCAGGGTAGATTAATTAAAAAATCTTAAAACGGTATAGAATAATACCTTCCTCAGGCAATATTAAATAAAAAGAATCTTAAAACGGTATAGAATGATACCTTCGTCAGGGTAGATTAAATAAAAAATCTTAAAACGGTATAGAATAATACCTTCGTCAGGGCATATTAAATAAAAAGAACCTTAAAACGGTATAGAATGATACCTTCGTCAGGGTAGATTAAATAAAAAGAATCTAAAAACGGTATAGAATGATACCTTCGTCAGGGTAGATTAAATAAAAAGAATCTAAAAACGGTATAGAATGATACCTTCGTCAGGGTAGATTAAATAAAAAGAATCATAAAATTGTATACAATGATACCTTCGTCAGGGTAGATTAAATAAAAAGAATCTAAAAACGGTATACAATGATACCTTCGTCAGGGTAGATTAAATAAAAAGAATCTAAAAACGGTATGCAATGATATCTTCGTCAGGGTAGATTAAATAAAAAGAATCTTAAAACGGTATACAATGATACCTTCATCATCGTAGATTATATAAAAAGAATCTAAAAACGGTATACAATGATACCTTCGTCAGGGTAGATTAAATAAAAAGAATCTAAAAACGGTATAGAATGATACCTTCGTCAGGGTAGATTAAATAAAAAGAATCTTAACACGGTATAGAATGATACCTTCGTCAGGGTAGATTAAATAAAAAGAATCTTAAATCGGTATAGAATGATATCTTCGTCAGGGTAGATTAAATAAAGAGAATCTAAAAACGGTATAGAATGATACCTTCGTCAGGGTAGATTAAATAAAAAGAGTCTTAAAACGGTATAGAATGATACCTTCGTCAGGGTAGATTAAATAAAAAGAATCTTAAAACGGTATAGAATGATACCTTCGTCAGGGTAGATTAAATAAAAAGAATCTAAAAACGGTATACAATGATATCTTCGTCAGGGTAGATTAAATAAAAAGAATCTAAAAACGGTATACAATGGTACCTTCATCAACGTAGATTAAATAAAAAGAATCTAAAAACGGTATACAATGATATCTTCGTCAGGATAGATTAAGTAAAAAGAATCTAAAAACGGTATACAATGATACCTTCGTCAGGATAGATTAAATAAAAAGAATCTAAAAACGGTATACAATGATACCTTCGTCAGGGTAGATTAAATAAAAAGAATCTAAAAACGGTATACAATGATATTTTCGTCAGAGTAGATTAAGTAAAAAGAATCTAAAAACGGTATACAATGATACCTTCGGCAGGGTAGATTAAATAAAAAGAATCTAAAAACGGTATACAATGTTATCTTCATCAGGGTAGATTAAATAAAAAGAATCTAAAACGGTATACAATGATACCTTCGTCAGGGTAGATTAAATAAAAAGAATCTAAAAACGGTATACAATGATATCTTCGTCAGGGTAGATTAAATAAAAAGAATCTAAAAACGGTATACAATGGTACCTTCATCTACGTAGATTAAATAAAAAAATATCTTAAAACGGTATACAATGATACCTTCGTCAGGGTAGATTAAAAAAAAGAATCTAAAAACGGTATACAATGATATCTTCGTCAGGGTAGATAAAATAAAAAGAATCTAAAAACGGTATACAGTGATATCTTCGTCAGGATAGATTAAGTAAAAAGAATCTAAAAACGGTATACAATGATACCTTCGTCAGGATAGATTAAATAAAAAGAATCTAAAAACGGTATACAATGATACCTTCGTCAGCGTAGATTAAATAAAAAGAATCTAAAAACGGTATACAATGATATCTTCGTTAGAATAGATTAAGTAAAAAGAATCTAAAAACGGTATACAATGATACCTTCGTCAGGGTAGATTAAATAAAAAGAATCAAAAACGGTATACAATGTTATCTTCGTCAGGGTAGATTAAATAAAAAGAATCTAAAACGGTATACAATGATACCTTCGTCAGGGTAGATTAAATAAAAAGAATCTAAAAACGGTATACAATGATATCTTCGTCAGGGTAGATTAAATAAAAAGAATCTAAAAACGGTATACAATGGTACCTTCATCAACGTAGATTAAATAAAAAGAATCTTAAAACGGTATACAATGATACCTTCGTCAGGGTAGATTAAATAAAAAGAATTTTAAAAACGGTATACAATGATATCTTCGTCAGGGTAGATCGGTATAGAATGATACCTTCGTCAGGGTACATTAAATAAAAAGAATATTAAAACGGTATAGGATGATACCTTCGTCAGTGTAGAAAAAATAAAAAGAATCTTAAAACGGTATAGAATGATACCTTCGTCGGGGTAGATTAAATAAAAAGAATCATAAAATTGTATACAATGATACCTTCGTCAGGGTAGATTAAATAAAAAGAATCTAAAAACGGTATACAATGATACCTTCGTCAGGGTAGATTAAATAAAAAGAATCTAAAAACGGTATACAATGATACCTTCGTCAGGGTAGATTAATTAAAAAATCTTAAAACGGTATAGAATAATACCTTCCTCAGGCAATATTAAATAAAAAGAATCTTAAAACGGTATAGAATGATACCTTCGTCAGGGTAGATTAAATAAAAAATCTTAAAACGGTATAGAATAATACCTTCGTCAGGGCATATTAAATAAAAAGAACCTTAAAACGGTATAGAATGATACCTTCGTCAGGGTAGATTAAATAAAAAGAATCTAAAAACGGTATAGAATGATACCTTCGTCAGGGTAGATTAAATAAAAAGAATCTAAAAACGGTATAGAATGATACCTTCGTCAGGGTAGATTAAATAAAAAGAATCATAAAATTGTATAGAATGATACCTTCGTCAGGGTAGATTAAATAAAAAGAATCTAAAAACGGTATACAATGATACCTTCGTCAGGGTAGATTAAATAAAAAGAATCTAAAAACGGTATACAATGATATCTTCGTCAGGGTAGATTAAATAAAAAGAATCTTAAAACGGTATACAATGATACCTTCATCATCGTAGATTATATAAAAAGAATCTAAAAACGGTATACAATGATACCTTCGTCAGGGTAGATTAAATAAAAAGAATCTAAAAACGGTATAGAATGATACCTTCGTCAGGGTAGATTAAATAAAAAGAATCTTAACACGGTATAGAATGATACCTTCGTCAGGGTAGATTAAATAAAAAGAATCTTAAATCGGTATAGAATGATATCTTCGTCAGGGTAGATTAAATAAAGAGAATCTAAAAACGGTATAGAATGATACCTTCGTCAGGGTAGATTAAATAAAAAGAGTCTTAAAACGGTATAGAATGATACCTTCGTCAGGGTAGATTAAATAAAAAGAATCTTAAAACGGTATAGAATGATACCTTCGTCAGGGTAGATTAAATAAAAAGAATCTAAAAACGGTATACAATGATATCTTCGTCAGGGTAGATTAAATAAAAAGAATCTAAAAACGGTATACAATGGTACCTTCATCAACGTAGATTAAATAAAAAGAATCTAAAAACGGTAAACAATGATATCTTCGTCAGGATAGATTAAGTAAAAAGAATCTAAAAACGGTATACAATGATACCTTCGTCAGGATAGATTAAATAAAAAGAATCTAAAAACGGTATACAATGATACCTTCGTCAGGGTAGATTAAATAAAAAGAATCTAAAAACGGTATACAATGATATTTTCGTCAGAGTAGATTAAGTAAAAAGAATCTAAAAACGGTATACAATGATACCTTCGGCAGGGTAGATTAAATAAAAAGAATCTAAAAACGGTATACAATGTTATCTTCATCAGGGTAGATTAAATAAAAAGAATCTAAAACGGTATACAATGATACCTTCGTCAGGGTAGATTAAATAAAAAGAATCTAAAAATGGTATACAATGATATCTTCGTCAGGGTAGATTAAATAAAAAGAATCTAAAAACGGTATACAATGGTACCTTCATCTACGTAGATTAAATAAAAAAATATCTTAAAACGGTATACAATGATACCTTCGTCAGGGTAGATTAAAAAAAAAGAATCTATAAACGGTATACAATGATATCTTCGTCAGGGTAGATAAAATAAAAAGAATCTAAAAACGGTATACAGTGATATCTTCGTCAGGATAGATTAAGTAAAAAGAATCTAAAAACGGTATACAATGATACCTTCGTCAGGATAGATTAAATAAAAAGAATCTAAAAACGGTATACAATGATACCTTCGTCAGCGTAGATTAAATAAAAAGAATCTAAAAACGGTATACAATGATATCTTCGTCAGAATAGATTAAGTAAAAAGAATCTAAAAACGGTATACAATGATACCTTCGTCAGGGTAGATTAAATAAAAAGAATCAAAAACGGTATACAATGTTATCTTCGTCAGGGTAGATTAAATAAAAAGAATCTAAAACGGTATACAATGATACCTTCGTCAGGGTAGATTAAATAAAAAGAATCTAAAAACGGTATACAATGATATCTTCGTCAGGGTAGATTAAATAAAAAGAATCTAAAAACGGTATACAATGGTACCTTCATCAACGTAGATTAAATAAAAAGAATCTTAAAACGGTATACAATGATACCTTCGTCAGGGTAGATTAAATAAAAAGAATTTTAAAAACGGTATACAATGATATCTTCGTCAGGGTAGATCGGTATAGAATGATACCTTCGTCAGGGTACATTAAATAAAAAGAATATTAAAACGGTATAGGATGATACCTTCGTCAGTGTAGATTAAATAAAAAGAATCTTAAAACGGTATAGAATGATACCTTCGTCAGGGTAGATTAAATAAAAAGAATCTAAAAACGGTATATAATGATACCTTCGGCAGGGTAGATTAAATAAAAAGAATCTTAAAACGGTATGCAATGATACCTTCGTCAGGGTAGATTAAATAAAAAGAATCTAAAAACGGTATAGAATGATACCTTCGTCAGGGCATATTAAATAAAAAGAATCTTAAAACGGTATACAATGATACCTTCATCATCGTAGATTAAATAAAAAGAATCTTAAAACGGTATACAATAATACCTTCGTCAGGGTAGATTAAATAAAAAGAATCTTAAAACGGTATAGAATGATACCTTCGTCAGGGTGGATTAAATAAAAAGAATCTTAAAACGGTATAGAATGATACCTTCGTCAGGGTAGATTAAATAAAAAAATCTTAAAACGGTATAGAATAATACCTTCGTCAAGGCATATTAAATAAAAAGAATCTTAAAACGGTATACAATGATACCTTCGTCAGGGTAGATTAAATAAAAAGAATCTAAAAACGGTATACAATGATACCTTCGTCAGGGTAGATTAAATAAAAAGAATCTAAAAACGGCATACAATGATATCTTCGTCAGGGTAGGTTAAATAAGAAGAATCTTAAAACGGTATACAATGATACCTTCATCTGTCTGTCTGTCTGTTAGGTAGTCAGCCCGAAGGCTGGATGGATCCTCAAAAAGTACCGCCGTTACGTTATGTGAGTAGATACCCACAAAAACCCAAGGCAGCGCTATATTGAGGCGTTCTACGCAAAGAATCTAAAAACGGTATACAATGATACCTTCGTCAGGGTAGATTAAATAAAAAGAATCTTAAAACGGTATAGAATGATACCTTCGTCAGGGTGGAATAAATAAAAAGAATCTTAAAACGGTATAGAATGATACCTTCGTCAGGGGAGATTAAATAAAAAAAATCTTAAAACGGTATAGAATAATACCTTCGTCAGGGCATATTAAATAAAAAGAATCTTAAAGCGGTATAGAATGATACCTTCGTCAGGGTAGATTAAATAAAAAGAATCTAAAAACGGTATAGAATGATACCTTCGCCAGGGTAGATTAAATAAAAAGAATCTTAAAACGGTATAGAATGATACCTTCGTCAGGGTAGATTAAATAAAAAGAATCTTAAATCGGTATAGAATGATACCTTCGTCAGGGTAGATTAAATAAAAAGAATCTAAAAACGGTATACAATGATATCTTCGTCAGGGTAGATTAAATAAAAAGAATCTAAAAACGGTATACAATGATATCTTCGTCAGGGTAGATTAAATAATAAGAATCTTAAAACGGTATACAACGATACCTTCGTCAGGGTAGATTAAATAAAAAGAATCTAAAAACGGTATACAATGATATCTTCGTCAGGGTAGATTAAATAAAAAGAATCTAAAAACGGTATACAATGATACCTTCGTCAGGGTAGATTAAATAAAAAGAATCTAAAAACGGTATACAATGATACCTTCATCATCGTAGATTAAATAAAAAGAATCTTAAAACGGTATACAATAATACCTTCGTCAGGGTAGATTAAATAAAAAGAATCTTAAAACGGCATACAATGATACCTTCGTCAGGGTAGATTAAATAAAAAGAATCTTAAAACGGTATAGAATGAATCCTTCGTCAGGGTGGATTAAATAAAAAGAATCTTAAAACGGTATAGAATGATACCTTCGTCAGGGTAGATTAAATAAAAAAATCTTAAAACGGTATACAATAATACCTTCGTCAGGGCATATTAAATAAAAAGAATCTTAAAACGGTATAGAATGATACCTTCGTCAGGGTAGATTAAATAAAAAGAATCTAAAAACGGTATAGAATGATACCTTCGTCAGGGCATATTAAATAAAAAGAATCTTAAAACGGTATAGAATGATACCTTCGTCAGGGTAGATTAAATAAAAAGAATCTAAAAACGGTATAGAATGATACCTTCGCAAGGGTAGATTAAATAAAAAGAATTTTAAAATTGTATACAATGATACCTTCGTCAAGGTAGATTAAATAAAAAGAATCTAAAAACGGTATACAATGATACCTTCGTCAGGGTAGATTAAATAAAAAGAATCTAAAAACGGTATACAATGATATCTTCGTCAGGGTAGATTAAATAAAAAGAATCTTAAAACGGTATACAATGATACCTTCATCTGTCTGTCTGTCTGTTAGGTAGTCAGCCCGAAGGCTGGATGGATCCTCAAAAAGTACCGCCGTTACGTTATGTGAGTAGATACCCACAAAAACCCAAGGCAGCGCTATATTGAGGCGTTCTACGCAAAGAATCTAAAAACGGTATACAATGATACCTTCGTCAGGGTAGATTAAATAAAAAGAATCTTAAAACGGTATAGAATGATACCTTCGTCAGGGTGGAATAAATAAAAAGAATCTTAAAACGGTATAGAAAGATACCTTCGTCAGGGGAGATTAAATTAAAAAAATCTTAAAACGGTATAGAATAATACCTTCGTCAGGGCATATTAAATAAAAAGAATCTTAAAACGCTATAGAATGATACCTTCGTCAGGGTAGATTAAATAAAAAGAATCTAAAAACGGTATAGAATGATACCTTCGTCAGGGTAGATTAAATAAAAAGAATCTTAAAACGGTATAGAATGATACCTTCGTCAGGGTAGATTAAATAAAAAGAATCTTAAATCGGTATAGAATGATACCTTCGTCAGGGTAGATTAAACAAAAAGAATCTAAAAACGGTATACAATGATATCTTCGTCAGGGTAGATTAAATAAGAAGAATCTAAAAACGGTATACAATGTTATCTTCGTCAGGGTAGATTAAATAAAAAGAATCTAAAAACGGTATACAATGATACCTTCGTCAGGGTAGATTAAATAAAAAGAATCTAAAAACGGTATACAATGATATCTTCGTCAGGGTAGATTAAATAATAAGAATCTAAAAACGGTATACAATGGTACCTTCATCAACGTAGATTAAATAAAAAGAATCTTAAAACGGTATACAACGATACCTTCGTCAGGGTAGATTAAATAAAAAGAATCTTAAAACGGTATACATTGATATCTTCGTCAGGGTAGATTAAATAAAAAGAATCTAAAAACGGTATACAATGATATCTTCGTCAGGGAAGATTAAATAAAAAGAATCTAAAAACGGTATACAATGATACCTTCGTCAGGGTAGATTAATTAAAAAATCTTAAAACGGTATAGAATAATACCTTCCTCAGGCAATATTAAATAAAAAGAATCTTAAAACGGTATAGAATGATACCTTCGTCAGGGTAGATTAAATAAAAAAATCTTAAAACGGTATAGAATAATACCTTCGTCAGGGCATATTAAATAAAAAGAATCTTAAAACGGTATAGAATGATACCTTCGTCAGGGTAGATTAAATAAAAAGAATCTAAAAACGGTATAGAATGATACCTTCGTCAGGGTAGATTAAATAAAAAGAATCTAAAAACGGTATAGAATGATACCTTCGTCAGGGAAGATTAAATAAAAAGAATCTTAAAATTGTATACAATGATACCTTCGTCAGGGTAGATTAAATAAAAAGAATCTAAAAACGGTATACAATGATACCTTCGTCAGGGTAGATTAAATAAAAAGAATCTAAAAACGGTATACAATGATATCTTCGTCAGGGTAGATTAAATAAAAAGAATCTTAAAACGGTATACAATGATACCTTCATCATCGTAGATTATATAAAAAGAATCTAAAAACGGTATACAATGATACCTTCGTCAGGGTAGATTAAATAAAAAGAATCTAAAAACGGTATAGAATGATACCTTCGTCAGGGTAGATTAAATAAAAAGAATCTTAACACGGTATAGAATGATACCTTCGTCAGGGTAGATTAAATAAAAAGAATCTTAAATCGGTATAGAATGATATCTTCGTCAGGGTAGATTAAATAAAGAGAATCTAAAAACGGTATAGAATGATACCTTCGTCAGGGTAGATTAAATAAAAAGAGTCTTAAAACGGTATAGAATGATACCTTCGTCAGGGTAGATTAAATAAAAAGAATCTTAAAACGGTATAGAATGATACCTTCGTCAGGGTAGATTAAATAAAAAGAATCTAAAAACGGTATACAATGATATCTTCGTCAGGGTAGATTAAATAAAAAGAATCTAAAAACGGTATACAATGGTACCTTCATCAACGTAGATTAAATAAAAAGAATCTAAAAACGGTATACAATGATATCTTCGTCAGGATAGATTAAGTAAAAAGAATCTAAAAACGGTATACAATGATACCTTCGTCAGGATAGATTAAATAAAAAGAATCTAAAAAGGGTATACAATGATACCTTCGTCAGGGTAGATTAAATAAAAAGAATCTAAAAACGGTATACAATGATATCTTCGTCAGAGTAGATTAAGTTAAAAGAATCTAAAAACGGTATACAATGATACCTTCGTCAGGGTAGATTAAATAAAAAGAATCTAAAAACGGTATACAATGTTATCTTCGTCAGGGTAGATTAAATAAAAAGAATCTAAAAACGGTATACAATGATACCTTCGTCAGGGTAGATTAATTAAAAAGGATCTAAAAACGGTATACAATGATATCTTCGTCAGGGTAGATTAAATAAAAAGAATCTAAAAACGGTATACAATGATACCTTCGTCAGGGTAGATTAATTAAAAAATCTTAAAACGGTATAGAATAATACCTTCCTCAGGCAATATTAAATAAAAAGAATCTTAAAACGGTATAGAATGATACCTTCGTCAGGGTAGATTAAATAAAAAATCTTAAAACGATATAGAATAATACCTTCGTCAGGGCATATTAAATAAAAAGAACCTTAAAACGGTATAGAATGATACCTTCGTCAGGGTAGATTAAATAAAAAGAATCTAAAAACGGTATAGAATGATACCTTCGTCAGGGTAGATTAAATAAAAAGAATCTAAAAACGGTATAGAATGATACCTTCGTCAGGGTAGATTAAATAAAAAGAATCATAAAATTGTATACAATGATACCTTCGTCAGGGTAGATTAAATAAAAAGAATCTAAAAACGGTATACAATGATACCTTCGTCAGGGTAGATTAAATAAAAAGAATCTAAAAACGGTATACAATGATATCTTCGTCAGGGTAGATTAAATAAAAAGAATCTTAAAACGGTATACAATGATACCTTCATCATCGTAGATTATATAAAAAGAATCTAAAAACGGTATACAATGATACCTTCGTCAGGGTAGATTAAATAAAAAGAATCTAAAAACGGTATAGAATGATACCTTCGTCAGGATAGATTAAATAAAAAGAATCTAAAAACGGTATACAATGATATCTTCGTCAGGATAGATTAAGTAAAAAGAATCTAAAAACGGTATACAATGATACCTTCGTCAGGATAGATTAAATAAAAAGAATCTAAAAACGGTATACAATGATACCTTCGTCAGGGTAGATTAAATAAAAAGAATCTAAAAACGGTATACAATGATATTTTCGTCAGAGTAGATTAAGTAAAAAGAATCTAAAAACGGTATACAATGATACCTTCGGCAGGGTAGATTAAATAAAAAGAATCTAAAAACGGTATACAATGTTATCTTCATCAGGGTAGATTAAATAAAAAGAATCTAAAACGGTATACAATGATACCTTCGTCAGGGTAGATTAAATAAAAAGAATCTAAAAACGGTATACAATGATATCTTCGTCAGGGTAGATTAAATAAAAAGAATCTAAAAACGGTATACAATGGTACCTTCATCAACGTAGATTAAATAAAAAAATATCTTAAAACGGTATACAATGATACCTTCGTCAGGGTAGATTAAAAAAAAGAATCTAAAAACGGTATACAATGATATGTTCGTCAGGGTAGATAAAATAAAAAGAATCTAAAAACGGTATACAGTGATATCTTCGTCAGGGTAGATTAAATAAAAAGAATCTAAAAACGGTATACAATGATACCTTCGTCAGGGTAGATTAAATAAAAAGAATTTTAAAAACGGTATACAATGATATCTTCGTCAGGGTAGATCGGTATAGAATGATACCTTCGTCAGGGTACATTAAATAAAAAGAATATTAAAACGGTATAGGATGATACCTTCGTCAGTTTAGATTAAATAAAAAGAATCTTAAAACGGTATAGAATGATACCTTCGTCAGGGTAGATTAAATAAAAAGAATCTAAAAACGGTATAGAATGATACCTTCGTCAGGGTAGATTAAATAAAAAGAATCTTAAAACGGTATACAATGATACCTTCATCATCGTAGATTTAAAAAAAGAATCTTAAAACGGTATACAATAATACCTTCGTCAGGGTAGATTAAATAAAAAGAATCTTAAAACGGTATACAATGATACCTTCGTCAGGGTAGATTAAATAAAAAGAATCTTAAAACGGTATAGAATGATACCTTCGTCAGGGTGGATTAAATAAAAAGAATCTTAAAACGGTATAGAATGATACCTTCGTCAGGGTAGATTAAATAAAAAAAATCTTAAAACGGTATAGAATAATACCTTCGTCAGGGCATATTAAATAAAAAGAATCTTAAAACGGTATAGAATGATACCTTCGTCAGGGCAGATGAAAAAAAAAGAATCTAAAAACGGTATAGAATGATAACTTCGTCAGGGCATATTAAATAAAAAGAATCTTAAAACGGTATAGAATGATACCTTCGTCAGGGTAGATTAAATAAAAAGAATCTAAAAACGGTATAGAATGATACCTTCGTCAGGGTAGATTAAATAAAAAGAATCTTAAAATTGTATACAATGATACCTTCGTCAGTGTAGATTAAATAAAAAGAATCTAAAAACGGTATACAATGATACCTTCGTCAGGGTAGATTAAATAAAAAGAATCTAAAAACGGTATACAATGATATCTTCGTCAGGGTAGATTAAATAAAAAGAATCTAAAAACGGTATACAATGATATCTTCGTCAGGGTAGATAAAATAAAAAGAATCTTAAAACGGTATACAATGATACCTTCATCATCGTAGATTAAATACAAAGAATCTAAAAACGGTATACAATGATACCTTCATCAGGGTAGATTAAATAAAAAGAATCTTAAAACGGTATAGAATGATACCTTCGTCAGGGTGGTTTAAATAAAAAGAATCTTAAAACGGTATAGAATGATACCTTCGTCAGGGTAAATTAAATTTAAAAAATCTTAAAACGGTATAGAATAATACCTTCGTCAGGGCATATTAAATAAAAAGAATCTTAAAACGGTATAGAATGATACCTTCGTCAGGGTAGATTAAATAAAAAGAATCTAAAAACGGTATAGAATGATACCTTCGTCAGGGTAGATTGAATAAAAAGAATCTTAAAACGGTATTGAATGATACCTTCGTCAGGGTAGATTAAATAAAAAGAATCTTAAATCGGTATAGAACGATACCTTTGTCAGGGTAGATTAAATAAAGAGAATCTAAAAACGGTATAAAATGATACCTTCGTCGGGGTAGATTAAATAAAAAGAATCTTAAAACGGTATAGAATGATACCTTCGTCAGGGTAGATTAAATAAAAAGAATCTTAAAACGGTATAGAATGATACCTTCGTCAGGGTAGATTAAATAAAAAGAATCTAAAAACGGTATACAATGATATCTTCGTCAGGGTAGATTAAATAAAAAGAATCTAAAAACGGTATAGAATGATACCTTCGTCAGGGTAGATGAAATAAAAAGAATCTAAATACGGTGTAGAATGATACCTTCGTCAGGGTAGATTAAATAAAAAGAATCTTAAAATTGTATACAATGATACCTTCGTCGGGGTAGATTAAATAAAAAGAATCTAAAAACGATATACAATGATACCTTCGTCAGGGTAGATTAAATAAAAAGAATCTAAAAACGGTATACAATGATATCTTCGTCAGGGTAGATTAAAAAAAGAATCTTAAAACGGTATACAATGATACCTTCATCATCGTAGATTATATAAAAAGAATCTAAAAACGGTATACAATGATACCTTCGTCAGGGTAGATTAAATAAAAGAATCTAAAAACGGTATAGAATGATACCTTCGTCAGGGTAGATTAAATAAAAAGAATCTTAACACGGTATAGAATGATACCTTCGTCAGGGTAGATTAAATAAAAAGAATCTTAAATCGGTATAGAATGATATCTTCGTCAGGGTAGATTAAATAAAGAGAATCTAAAAACGGTATAGAATGATACCTTCGTCAGGGTAGATTAAATAAAAAGAATCTTAAAACGGTATAGAATGATACCTTCGTCAGGGTAGATTAAATAAAAAGAATCTTAAAACGGTATAGAATGATACCTTCGTCAGGGTAGATTAAATAAAAAGAATCTAAAAACGGTATACAATGATATCTTCGTCAGGGTAGATTAAATAAAAAGAATCTAAAAACGGTATACTATGGTACCTTCATCAACGTAGATTAAATAAAAAGAATCTAAAAACGGTATACAATGATATCTTCGTCAGGGTAGATTAAGTAAAAAGAATCTAAAAACGGTATAGAATGATACCTTCGTTAGGGTAGATTAAATAAAAAGAATCTTAAAATTGTATACAATGATAACTTCGTCAGGGTAGATTAAATAAAAAGAATCTAAAAACGGTATACAATGATACCTTCGTCAGGGTAGATTAAATAAAAAGAATCTAAAAACGGTATACAATGATATCTTCGTCAGGGTAGATAAAATAAAAAGAATCTAAAAACGGTATACAATGATACCTTCGTCAGGGTAGATTAAATAAAAAGAATCTAAAAACGGTATACAATGATACCTTCGTCAGGGTAGATTAAATAAAAAGAATCTAAAAACGGTATACAATGATATCTTCGTCAGGGTAGATTAAATAAAAAGAATCTTAAAACGGTATACAATGATACCTTCATCATCGTAGATTATATAAAAAGAATCTAAAAACGGTATACAATGATACCTTCGTCAGGGTAGATTAAATAAAAAGAATCTAAAAACGGTATAGAATGATACCTTCGTCAGGATAGATTAAATAAAAAGAATCTAAAAACGGTATACAATGATATCTTCGTCAGGATAGATTAAGTAAAAAGAATCTAAAAACGGTATACAATGATACCTTCGTCAGGATAGATTAAATAAAAAGAATCTAAAAACGGTATACAATGATACCTTCGTCAGGGTAGATTAAATAAAAAGAATCTAAAAACGGTATACAATGATATTTTCGTCAGAGTAGATTAAGTAAAAAGAATCTAAAAACGGTATACAATGATACCTTCGGCAGGGTAGATTAGATAAAAAGAATCTAAAAACGGTATACAATGTTATCTTCATCAGGGTAGATTAAATAAAAAGAATCTAAAACGGTATACAATGATACCTTCGTCAGGGTAGATTAAATAAAAAGAATCTAAAAACGGTATACAATGATATCTTCGTCAGGGTAGATTAAATAAAAAGAATCTAAAAACGGTATACAATGGTACCTTCATCAACGTAGATTAAATAAAAAAATATCTTAAAACGGTATACAATTATACCTTCGTCAGGGTAGATTAAAAAAAAGAATCTAAAAACGGTATACAATGATATGTTCGTCAGGGTAGATAAAATAAAAAGAATCTAAAAACGGTATACAGTGATATCTTCGTCAGGGTAGATTAAATAAAAAGAATCTAAAAACGGTATACAATGATACCTTCGTCAGGGTAGATTAAATAAAAAGAATTTTAAAAACGGTATACAATGATATCTTCGTCAGGGTAGATCGGTATAGAATGATACCTTCGTCAGGGTACATTAAATAAAAAGAATATTAAAACGGTATAGGATGATACCTTCGTCAGTTTAGATTAAATAAAAAGAATCTTAAAACGGTATAGAATGATACCTTCGTCAGGGTAGATTAAATAAAAAGAATCTAAAAACGGTATAGAATGATACCTTCGGCAGGGTAGATTAAATAAAAAGAATCTTAAAACGGTATACAATGATACCTTCGTCAGGGTAGATTAAATAAAAAGAATCTAAAAACGGTATAGAATGATACCTTCGTCAGGGTAGATTAAATAAAAAGAATCTTAAAACGGTATACAATGATACCTTCATCATCGTAGATTTAAAAAAAGAATCTTAAAACGGTATACAATAATACCTTCGTCAGGGTAGATTAAATAAAAAGAATCTTAAAACGGTATACAATGATACCTTCGTCAGGGTAGATTAAATAAAAAGAATCTTAAAACGGTATAGAATGATACCTTCGTCAGGGTGGATTAAATAAAAAGAATCTTAAAACGGTATAGAATGATACCTTCGTCAGGGTAGATTAAATAAAAAAAATCTTAAAACGGTATAGAATAATACCTTCGTCAGGGCATATTAAATAAAAAGAATCTTAAAACGGTATAGAATGATACCTTCGTCAGGGCAGATGAAATAAAAAGAATCTGAAAACGGTATAGAATGATACCTTCGTCAGGGCATATTAAATAAAAAGAATCTTAAAACGGTATAGAATGATACCTTCGTCAGGGTAGATTAAATAAAAAGAATCTAAAAACGGTATAGAATGATACCTTCGTCAGGGTAGATTAAATAAAAAGAATCTTAAAATTGTATACAATGATACCTTCGTCAGGGTAGATTAAATAAAAAGAATCTAAAAACGGTATACAATGATACCTTCGTCAGGGTAGATTAAATAAAAAGAATCTAAAAACGGTATACAATGATATCTTCGTCAGGGTAGATAAAATAAAAAGAATCTTAAAACGGTATACAATGATACCTTCATCATCGTAGATTAAATACAAAGAATCTAAAAACTGTATACAATGATACCTTCATCAGGTTAGATTAAATAAAAAGAATCTTAAAACGGTATAGAATGATACCTTCGTCAGGGTGGTATAAATAAAAAGAATCTTAAAACGGTATAGAATGATACCTTCGTCAGGGTAAATTAAATTTAAAAAATCTTAAAACGGTATAGAATAATACCTTCGTCAGGGCATATTAAATAAAAAGAATCTTAAAACGGTATAGAATGATACCTTCGTCAGGGTAGATTAAATAAAAAGAATCTAAAAACGGTATAGAATGATACCTTCGTCAGGGTAGATTAAATAAAAAGAATCTTAAAACGGTATTGAATGATACCTTCGTCAGGGTAGATTAAATAAAAAGAATCTTAAATCGGTATAGAATGATACCTTTGTCAGGGTAGATTAAATAAAGAGAATCTAAAAACGGTATAAAATGATACCTTCGTCGGGGTAGATTAAATAAAAAGAATCTTAAAACGGTATAGAATGATACCTTCGTCAGGGTAGATTAAATAAAAAGAATCTTAAAACGGTATAGAATGATACCTTCGTCAGGGTAGATTAAATAAAAAGAATCTAAAAACGGTATACAATGATATCTTCGTCAAGGTAGATTAAATAAAAAGAATCTAAAAACGGTATAGAATGATACCTTCGTCAGGGTAGATGAAATAAAAAGAATCTAAATACGGTATAGAATGATACCTTCGTCAGGGTAGATTAAATAAAAAGAATCTTAAAATTGTATACAATGATACCTTCGTCAGGGTAGATTAAATAAAAAGAATCTAAAAACGGTATACAATGATACCTTCGTCAGGGTAGATTAAATAAAAAGAATCTAAAAACGGTATACAATGATATCTTCGTCAGGGTAGATTAAAAAAAAGAATCTTAAAACGGTATACAATGATATCTTCATCATCGTAGATTATATAAAAAGAATCTAAAAACGGTATACAATGATACCTTCGTCAGGGTAGATTAAATAAAAGAATCTAAAAACGGTATAGAATGATACCTTCGTCAGGGTAGATTAAATAAAAAGAATCTTAACACGGTATAGAATGATACCTTCGTCAGGGTAGATTAAATAAAAAGAATCTTAAATCGGTTTAGAATGATATCTTCGTCAGGGTAGATTAAATAAAGAGAATCTAAAAACGGTATAGAATGATACCTTCGTCAGGGTAGATTAAATAAAAAGAATCTTAAAACGGTATAGAATGATACCTTCGTCAGGGTAGATTAAATAAAAAGAATCTTAAAACGGTATAGAATGATACCTTCGTCAGGGTAGATTAAATAAAAAGAATCTAAAAACGGTATACAATGATATCTTCGTCAGGGTAGATTAAATAAAAAGAATCTAAAAACGGTATACTATGGTACCTTCATCAACGTAGATTAAATAAAAAGAATCTAAAAACGGTATACAATGATATCTTCGTCAGGGTAGATTAAGTAAAAAGAATCTAAAAACGGTATAGAATGATACCTTCGTTAGGGTAGATTAAATAAAAAGAATCTTAAAATTGTATACAATGATAACTTCGTCAGGGTAGATTAAATAAAAAGAATCTAAAAACGGTATACAATGATACCTTCGTCAGGGTAGATTAAATAAAAAGAATCTAAAAACGGTATACAATGATATCTTCGTCAGGGTAGATAAAATAAAAAGAATCTTAAAACGGTATACAATGATACCTTCATCATCGTAGATTAAATAAAAAGAATCTAAAAACGGTATACAATGATACCTTCGTCAGGGTAGATTAAATAAAAAGAATCTTAAAACGGTATAGAATGATACCTTCGTCAGAGTGGTTTAAATAAAAAGAATCTTAAAACGGTATAGAATGATACCTTCGTCAGGGTAAATTAAATTAAAAAATCTTAAAACGGTATAGAATAATACCTTCGTCAGGGCATATTAAATAAAAAGAATCATAAAACGGTATAGAATGATACCTTCGTCAGGGTAGATTAAATAAAAAGAATCTAAAAACGGTATAGAATGATACCTTCGTCAGGGTAGATTAAATAAAAAGAATCTTAAAACGGTATTGAATGATACCTTCGTCAGGGTAGATTAAATAAAAAGAATCTTAAATCGGTATAGAATGATACCTTCGTCAGGGTAGATTAAATAAAGAGAATCTAAAAACGGTATAAAATGATACCTTCGTCGGGGTAGATTAAATAAAAAGAATCTTAAAACGGTATAGAATGATACCTTCGTCAGGGTAGATTAAATAAAAAGAATCTTAAAACGGTATAGAATGATACTTTCGTCAGGGTAGATTAAATAAAAAGAATCTAAAAACGGTATACAATGATATCTTCGTCAGGGTAGATTAAATGAAAAGAATCTAAAAACGGTATAGAATGATACCTTCGTCAGGGTAGATGAAATAAAAAGAATCTAAATACGGTATAGAATGATACCTTCGTCAGGGTAGATTAAATAAAAAGAATCTTAAAATTGTATACAATGATACCTTCGTCAGGGTAGATTAAATAAAAAGAATCTAAAAACGGTATACAATGATACCTTCGTCAGGGTAGATTAAATAAAAAGAATCTAAAAACGGTATACAATGATATCTTCGTCAGGGTAGATAAAAAAAAAGTATCTAAAAACGGTATAGAATGATACCTTCATCATCGTAGATTATATAAAAAAAATCTAAAAACGGTATACAATGATACCTTCGTCAGGGTAGATTAAATAAAAAGAATCTAAAAACGGTATAGAATGATACCTTCGTCAGGGTAGATTAAATAAAAAGAATCTTAACACGGTATAGAATGATACCTTCGTCAGGGTAGATTAAATAAAAAGAATCTTAAATCGGTATAGAATGATATCTTCGTCAGGGTAGATTAAATAAAGAGAATCTAAAAACGGTATAGAATGATACCTTCGTCAGGGTAGATTAAATAAAAAGAATCCTAAAACGGTATAGAATGATACCTTCGTCAGGGTAGATTAAATAAAAAGAATCTTAAAACGGTATAGAATGATACCTTCGTCAGGGTAGATTAAATAAAAAGGATCTAAAAACGGTATACAATGATATCTTCGTCAGGGTAGATTAAATAAAAAGAATCTAAAAACGGTATACTATGGTACCTTCATCAACGTAGATTAAATAAAAAGAATCTAAAAACGGTATACAATGATATCTTCGTCAGGGTAGATTAAGTAAAAAGAATCTAAAAACGGAATACAATGATACCTTCGTCAGGATAGATTAAATAAAAAGAATCTAAAAACGGTATACAATGATACCTTCGTCAGGGTAGATTAAATAAAAAGAATCTAAAAACGGTATACAATGATATCTTCGTCAGGGTAGATTAAGTAAAAAAAATCTAAAAACGGTATACAATGATACCTTCGTCAGGGTAGATTAAATAAAAAGAATCTAAAAACGGTATACAATGTTATCTTCGTCAGGGTAGATTAAATAAAAAGAATCTAAAAACGGTATACAATGATACCTTCGTCAGGGTAGATTAAATAAAAAGAATCTAAAAACGGTATACAATGATATCTTCGTCAGGGTAGATTAAATAAAAAGAATCTAAAAACGGTATACAATGGTACATTCATCAACGTAGATTAAATAAAAAGAATCTTAAAACGGTATACAATGATACCTTCGTCAGGGTAGATTAAATAAAAAGGATCTAAAAACGGTATACAATGATATCTTCGTCAGGGTAGATTAAATAAAAAGAATCTAAAAACGGTATACAATGATATCTTCGTCAGGGTAGATTAAATAGAAAGAATCTAAAAACGGTATACAATGATACCTTCTTCACGGTAGATTAAATAAAAAGAATTTTAAAAACGGTATACAATGATATCTTCGTCAGGGTAGATCGGTATAGAATGATACCTTCATCAGGGTACATTAAATAAAAAGAATATTAAAACGGTATAGGATGATACCTTCGTCAGTGTAGATTAAATAAAAAGAATCTTAAAACGGTATAGAATGATACCTTCGTCAGGGTAGATTAAATAAAAAGAATCTAAAAATGGTATATAATGATACCTTCGGCAGGGTAGATTAAATAAAATAGAATCTTAAAACGGTATACAATGATACCTTCGTCAGGGTAGATTAATTAAAAAGAATCTAAAAACGGTATAGAATGATACCTTCGTCAGGGTAGATTAAATAAAAAGAATCTTAAAACGGTATACAATGATACCTTCATCATCGTAGATTAAATAAAAAGAATCTTAAAACGGTATACAATAATACCTTCTTCAGGGTAGATTAAATAAAAAGAATCTCAAAACGGTATACAATGATACCTTCGTCAGGGTAGACTAAATAAAAAGAATCTTAAAACGGTATAGAATGATACCTTCGTCAGGGTGGATTAAATAAAAATAATCCTAAAACGGTATAGAATGATACCTTCGTCAGGGTAGATTAAATTTAAAAAATCTTAAAACGGTAAAGAATAATACCTTCGTCAGGGCATATTAAATAAAAAGAATCTTAAAACGGTATAGAATGATACCTTCGTCAGTGTAGATTAAATAAAAAGAATATAAAAACGGTATAGAATGATACCTTCGTCAGGGCATATTAAATAAGAAGAATCTTAAAACGGTATAGAATGATACCTTCGTCAGGGTAGATTAAATAAAATGAATCTAAAAACGGTATAGAATGATACCTTCGTCAGGGTAGATTAAATAAAAAGAATCTTAAAATTGTATACAATGATACCTTCGTCAGGGTAGATTAAATAAAAAGAATCTAAAAACGGTATACAATGATACCTTCGTCAGGGTAGATTAAATAAAAAGAATCTAAAAACGGTATACAATGATATCTTCGTCAGGGTAGATTAAATAAAAAGAATCTTAAAACGGTATACAATGATACCTTCATCATCGTAGATTAAATAAAAAGAATCTAAAAACGGTATACAATGATACCTTCGTCAGGGTAGATTAAATAAAAAGAATCTTAAAACGGTATAGAATGATACCTTCGTCAGGGTGGAATAAATAAAAAGAATCTTAAAACGGTATAGAATGATACCTTCGTCAGGGTAGATTAAATAAAAAAAATCTTAAAACGGTATAGAATAATACCTTCGTCAGGGCATATTAAATAAAAAGAATCTTAAAACGGTATAGAATGATACCTTCGTCAGGGTAGATTAAATAAAAAGAATCTAAAAACGGTATAGAATGATACCTTCGTCAGGGTAGATTAAATAAAAAGAATCTTAAAACGGTATAGAATGATACCTTCGTCAGGGTAGATTAAATAAAAAGAATCTTAAATCGGTATAGAATGATACCTTCGTCAGGGTAGATTAAATAAAGAGAATCTAAAAACGGTATAGAATGATACCTTCGTCGGGGTAGATTAAATAAAAAGAATCTTAAAACGGTATAGAATGAGACCTTCGTCAGGGTAGATTAAATAAAAAGAATCTTAAAACGGTATAGAATGATACCTTCGTCAGGGTAGATTAAATAAAAAGAATCTAAAAACGGTATACAATGATATCTTCGTCAGGGTAGATTAAATAATAAGAATCTAAAAACGGTATACAATGATTCCTTCGTCAGGGTAGATTAAATAAAAAGAATCTAAAAACGGTATACAATGTTATCTTCGTCAGGGTAGATTAAATAAAAAGAATCTAAAAACGGTATACCATGATACCTTCGTCAGGGTAGATTAAATAAAAAGAATCTAAAAACGGTATACAATGATATCTTCGTCAGGGTAGATTAAATAAAAAGAATCTAAAAACGGTATACAATGGTACCTTCATCAACGTAGATTAAATAAAAAGAATCTTAAAACGGTATACAACGATACCTTCGTCAGGTTAGATTAAATAAAAAGAATCTTAAAACGGTATACATTGATATCTTCGTCAGGGTAGATTAAATAAAAAGAATCTAAAAACGGTATACAATGATATCTTCGTCAGGGTAGATTAAATAAAAAGAATCTAAAAACGGTATACAATGATACCTTCGTCAGGGTAGATTAATTTAAAAAATCTTAAAACGGTATAGAATAATACCTTCGTCAGGCAATATTAAATAAAAAGAATCTTAAAACGGTATAGAATGATACCTTCGTCAGGGTAGATTAAATAAAAAAAATCTTAAAACGGTATAGAATAATACCTTCGTCAGGGCATATTAAATAAAAAGAATCTTAAAACGGTATAGAATGATACCTTCGTCAGGGTAGATTAAATAAAAAGAATCTAAAAACGGTATAGAATGATACCTTCGTCAGGGTAGATTAAATAAAAAGAATCTAAAATCGGTATAGAATGATACCTTCGTCAGGGTAGATTAAATAAAAAGAATCTTAAAATTGTATACAATGATACCTTCGTCAGGGTAGATTAAATAAAAAGAATCTAAAAACGGTATACAATGATACCTTCGTCAGGGTAGATTAAATAAAAAGAATCTAAAAACGGTATACAATGATATCTTCGTCAGGGTAGATTAAATAAAAAGAATCTTAAAACGGTATACAATGATACCTTCATCATCGTAGATTATATAAAAAGAATCTAAAAACGGTATGCAATGATACCTTCGTCAGGGTAGATTAAATAAAAAGAATCTTAAAACGGTATAGAATGATACCTTCGTCAGGGTGGAATAAATAAAAAGAATCTTGAAACGGTATAGAATGATACCTTCGTCAGGGTAGATTAAATAAAAAAAATCTTAAAACGGTTTAGAATAATACCTTCGTCAGGGCATATTAAATAAAAAGAATCTTAAAACGGTATAGAATGATACCTTCGTCAGGGTAGATTAAATAAAAAGAATATAAAAACGGTATAGAATGATACCTTCGTCAGGGTAGATTAAATAAAAAGAATCTTAAAACGGTATAGAATGATACCTTCGTCAAGGGTAGATTAAATAAAAAGAATCTTAAATCGGTATAGAATGATATCTTCGTCAGGGTAGATTAAATAAATAGAATCTAAAAACGGTATAGAATGATACCTTCGTCAGGGTAGATTAAATAAAAATAATCTTAAAACGGTATAGAATGATACCTTCGTCAGGGTAGATTAAATAAAAAGAATCTTAAAACGGTATACAATGATACCTTCGTCAGGTTAGATTAAATAAAAAGAATCTAAAAACGGTATACAATGATATCTTCGTCAGGGTAGATTAAATAAAAAGAATCTAAAAACGGTATACAATGATACCTTCGTCAGGGTAGATTAAATAAAAAGAATCTAAAAACGGTATACATTGTTATCTTCGTCAGGGTAGATTAAATAAAAAGAATCTAAAAACGGTATACAATGATACCTTCGTCAGGGTTGATTAAATAAAAAGAATCTAAAAACGGTATACAATGATATCTTCGTCAGGGTAGATTAAATAAAAAGAATCTAAAAACGGTATACAATGGTACCTTCATCAACGTAGATTAAATAAAAAGAATCTTAAAACGGTATACAACGATACCTTCGTCAGGGTAGATTAAATAAAAAGAATCTAAAAACGGTATACAATGATATCTTCGTCAGGGTAGATTAAATAAAAAGAATCTAAAAACGGTATACAATGATATCTTCGTCAGGGTAGATTAAATAAAAAGAATCTAAAAACGGTATACAATGATACCTTCGTCAGGGTTGATTAAATAAAAAGAATTTTAAAAACGGTATACAATGATATCTTCGTCAGGGTAGATCGGTATAGAATGATACCTTCGTCAGGGTAGATTAAATAAAAAGAATATTAAAACGGTATAGAATGATACCTTCGTCAGTGTAGATTAAATAAAAAGAATCTTAAATGGTATAGAATGATACCTTCGTCAGGGTAGATTAAATAAAAAGAATCTAAAAACGGTATATAATGATATCTTCGTCAGGGTAGATTAAATGAAAAGAATCTTAAAACGGTATACAATGATACCTTCGTCAGGGTAGATTAAATAAAAAGAATCTAAAAACGGCATAGAATGATACCTTCGTCAGGGTAGATTAAATAAAAAGGATCTTAATACGGTATAGAATGATATCTTCGTCAGGGTAGATTAAATAAAAAGAATCTTAAAACGGTATAGAATGATACCTTCGTCAGGGTAGATTAAATAAAAGGAATCTTAAAACGGTATAGAATGATACCTTCGTCAGGGTAGATTAAATAAAAAGAATCTAAAAACGGTATAGAATGATACCTTCGTCAGGGTAGATTAAATAAAAAGTATCTAAAAACGGTATAGAATGATACCTTCGTCAGGGTAGATTAAATAAAAAGAATCTTAAAACGGTATACAATGATATCTTCGTCAGGGTAGATTAAATCAAAAGAATCTTAAAACGGTATACAATGATATCTTCGTCAGGGTAGATTAAATTTTTAAAAAATCTTAAAAACTATGATAACAAATACAAAGAGAAAATGGATATCCTTACAAAAGCATTAGAATGTAAATAAATGAAAGTTCACAAAAAAAATAGAAAATACATTAAAAAAAACAAGATTAAAAGTTAATATAAATCTACCTTAATGGACTGTCTATCAGACGTCGCTGTTGAGAGCTATGGGCTGTTGCTTCCAGCGCATAAAATTTCATAAAGATGAAGTCATTCAACCCTGTAGAGATTCTGCCGAATCCCAATTTGTCGCCTTCAATATGTCGCTTTTAGATGGTGGAACACTTGCACAAACTTCTCTTTAAATGGTAAATATCAACTAACCTCGAACAAGACAGAGGTTTCCCACCTGTTTTCTAGCTCCGTAGGAATAGCCGTCCAAACGGGCAATGCATTCCCCAATACAACTCAGGTTAGCCGAGGTACACTTATGAGTTGTAACGAAATACTTGGACTTTGATAAGCCCAATGTAATATATATAAGTCTAGAAATAAACTCAAACTAGCACATTCACGAAGCAGTGCGTATCAAATGGAACATGCAAATGAAATGAAATGTAATATGACAGTAACAATATGCAAGCTACCTGGTATCTCAGCACTTAATAGGTTAAGAAGTGTTATACGTGTGTCTAATAAGAGGGCCTAAAAGAAAGAAGGAGGAGGAGGAGAACAACAACAACAACAACAAAATATCAACATTGGGTAAAAGGAATAACTTACGTATCGATGGCCTGATAACGACAACGGGGAGGCTCTCTTTGAAGTCATTGATCAAATGCTCCGCAAGTGATTTGGAAAATAGGTGTGTGTTGTTCAGTCTGCCTAATATCCTGTAATGAAGAACAGTAACAATCAGCTGATAGGTCTTAATTGCTCTTACATTGTTTTATATTTCATTAATATTATTATTTATGCTGAACTTGAGTTCCAAGTCAGGCACATATCCTCGTGCCGCGCAGAATATTGTTTTTAGCCTACTTTCGATTTTTGCAAAAAATGAAAGTAGACTTATGAGATCACTACAGGGCGAAAAAAAGTGTGTCTGTCTGTGTGTGTGTATGTGTGTGTGTGAGTCTGTGTGTGTGTGTGTGTGTGTGTGTGTGTGAGTGTGTGTACTCTGAATGTCTGTCCCCCCCCTATCAATTCGAACACGGTAAGCGCAAATTGAACGAAATTTGGTACAAAGGTAGCACTAGCAAAGGACACCTCAGTGTCATGTTTTATATCGCCGCCATCTTGACGGAAACGTAATGGCGGCCACACAAATGTTCAAAGCTTAAATCAAATTACGACTAACCTAATCATCCGATCTCTACCAAATTTTGCAACAACATACCATTATGGAGGAAGCATCTTTTGACAAATCTAATAGGTCATTAGCCTAATAGTTTGCGGATGGCGGCCATCTTTGTGCCAAAATCGATTACCCCTATTAGTTCGAACACTGTGAAACCGAATGGAATGAAATTTGGTACAGAGGTAGCACTAGCAAAGGGCACCTCAGTGTCATGTTTTATATCACCGCCATCTTGATGGAAACGTAATGGCGGCCACACAAATGTTCTAAGCTTAAATCAAATTACGACTAACCTAATCATCCGATCTCTACCAAATTTTGCAACAACATACCTTTATGGAGGAAGCATCCTTTGACAAATCTAATAGGTCATTAGCCTAATAGTTTGCGGATGGCGGTCATCTTTGTGTCAAAATCGATTACCCCTATCAATTCGAACACGGTGAAACCGAATGGAATGAAATTTGGTACAGAGGTAGCACTAGCAAAGGCCACCTCAGTGTCATGTTTTATATCGCCGCCATCTTGACGGAAACGTAATGGCAGCCGCAGAAATATTCAAAGCTTAAATTAAATTGCGATTAACCTAATCATCCGATCTCTACCAAATTTTGCATCAACATACCATTATGGAGGGAGCATCCTTTGACCAAACTAATAGGTCATTAGCCTAATATTTTGCGGATGGCGGCCATCTTTGTGTGAAAATTGATTCCCCCTATTAATTCGAACACGGTGAAACCGAATGGAACGAAATTTGGTACCGAGGTAGCACTAGCAAAAGGCACCTCAGTGTCATGTTTTATATCGCCGCCATCTTGACGGAAACGGAATGACGGCCACCCAAATGTTAAAAGCTTAAATCAAATTTCGACCATCCTAATAATTTGATCTCTACCGGATTTTGCAACAACATGCCTTTTTGTGGAAAGCATCTTATGACTGACTACAAGGTCATCAGCCCAATAGTTTGCAAATAGCGGCCATGTATGTGTGTAAATCCATTCCCCAGATCAATTCAAACACGGTGAAACCGAATTGAATTAATTCTTTTACAGAGGTAGCACTAGCAAAGGGCACCTCATATTCATGTTTAATATCCCTATAGCACGTTGTATTTCAACAATCTACTACAACCAACATTCAATTCTACTCCTTGAAAAGGACAAAGAGTTTTAACAATACCCATGCATTTAGGAGAAAGTAGGCTATATGTTCTTTACTGAACATCTTGTTTTTATATAGAAACGGTCTATAAACCCTAAAATAACTGTTCAAAATTATGTTAATAATTTTCCTTATTCTCATATGTAAGAATTTAGGTTAAACTTGTCTTAATAAAAAATATAATATTAATAATTTTAAACTGGATTAGGGTTTTCCTTAACACTGCTGAAATAAGGTGATTTTGTGACTTCAGATTTTTTTTAAATCTACGGATTAAAAGGTTGGTTGGTTGGTTCCTTAGTTTAGGAGTTTTGACAACGCCGTCATGTAGTCCCGTGCACTTTGGGTGTGTGTAGAATTTGTCTAGGCGGCTTCGGTGGCGTAGTTGCTAGCATGCTGAGCTTCTATGCCCAAGGTCGCGGGTTCAAACCCGGCCGAAGTCGTCGGATTTTTTAAGAGCGTTAAAAATCCCTCAGTATGCCTTCCTTTGGAGGGGAAGTAAAGCCGGTGGTCCCATGTCATAGATTTATGGCATGATAAAGAACCTTCCACTAATTACACTTGTGTGAAGCTGAATTATGGGTTATATTTGACTAACGCTCTTAGGTTCCAACGTTCGTCGCCAGGAGCCGATGACTGCGGTGGCATCTAGTTACAAAGTTCAGAACTAGTTGGTCGTTAACGGTGGCGTTAGGTAGCAAAAGTTTGAACTACTTGAAAATCGAATGTCTGCAGTCCTTACTTGAATTAAAAACAGATAACACGCACTAATACAGCCATCACAATTAACACCGGTTATCAGACAGATTCAACACACACCCAAAGTACACGGGGCTATATGACCGCGTTGTCGCAGCCCCTAAACTGAGGATCCTACCAACCGACCAACCAACCAGAATTTGTCTGATAACCGGTGTTAATTGTGATGGCTGTATTAGTGTGTGTTATCTGCGATTCAGGTAGAAGGACTGCAGACGATTATTTTTTTCAAGTAGTTCCTACTTTTGCTACCAAATGCAGCAGTCCACGACACCTAACTGCGGACGTGGCTACTACTAAATGCCATCGCAGTCAGCACCTGCGGCGAACGTTGGATCTAATATAGCGTTATCAAGCTAACCTAGCAATTTTAGCTTCCACAAGTGTAGTTAGTGGAAGGTTCTTTTTCATGCCAAAAATCTATGACATGGGACTTTACTGTACTTCCCCTCCGAAGGAAGAAATACTGGGGGATTTTAACGCTCTTAAAAAATCTGGCGACTTCGGCCGGGTTGGAACCCGCAATCTTGGGCATTGAAGATCAGCATGCTACCAACTACGCCACCGAGGCCGCTACGGTTTAAAAGGAATAATCAACAATTTGCATCCATGGATCTTTCAATTGAACTATTACAGATATTTTAATGTTACGTAAATAAAATACCATACGTATTTATTAAATTTAACACACCTTAGTCAATAAATTATGAAAATAGAATACATTATACCACTTTTGTCCAAATTGTGGCCTTCTTCAATAATTGTTTTCTAAAATAATTCCAAACTATTTGAATTACGATCAAAGTTATTGGATCAATAATTAACTTGGGTTTTCCTTTCTTTGATTAAAAAGTATCTATAAAACGGATCTGTAAAATGCTGGTTGGATGGTTCCTTATATTAGGGGCTGCGACAACGCGTCATGTAGCCCCGTGTACAATGGGTGTGTGTAGAATCTGTCCGATAACCTGTGTTAATTGTGATGACTGTATTGGCGTGTGTTATCGGTTTTTAATTCAAGTAAGGACTGCAAACGAGAATTTCAAGTAGTTACTACTTTCGCTAGCAAATGCTACCGTCCACGACATCTAGCTGTGAAATTGGCTGCTACTAGATGCCATCGTAACCAGCGCCTGGTGACGAACGTTGGAACTTAAGAGCATTAATCAAACCTGACCTACAAATTTTGCTTCACACAAGTATAGTTAGAGGAAGGTTCTTTTACATGCCATAAATCATTGACAAGGGCCCGCCGGCTTTACTTCCCCTCCAATGGAAGGCATACTGAGGGATTTTTAACGCTCTTCGGCCGGGTTTGAACCCGCGATCTTGGGCATAGAAGCTCATCATGCTACCAACTATAGTACATCACCGAAGCCGCCACGCACACATTTCAGAATAAATCTACTTACGTCTTTTAAAAATCAAAAATCAAACTGTTAGTTTTCTAAATATACAATATTTTCTTCCAGTGTGCACCTCTAGTTGTTTTCTAATTGAGACGGTAATAGAAAATTATTATAATTTGTTTAACTTTAAATTGATGGTACTATAAAGTAATATAATATAAAATAATGTTCTGAAAAATACGTATATCTAAAATATTATTTTAGAGTATCATCAATTTAAAGCCCACATTGTCACAGATCTGTTTTTTAAATAATTTTTATGAAAATTTTTTATCAAAGAAATGGAATACCCGAGTTATATATTGATTCAATAACTTTGATCGTAATTCAAATTAAAGAAAAGCCACTGATTTTTAAGTGACCAACAATAGATGAAGATGTTGTTGGATATCATCAGATACACGATATCCTGCCAGAGCCAACAAAAAATGTTAAAAATGATCGTTTGGTTAGCTTTCAGTTCCTTGGTTACAAGTTTTCTGACCTTAAAGTAGGATAAGCCTAAATGTGGTTTCAAGTTACATATTTTTATTTTTATGACCATAGACCTAATTTTTTTCTTGTTTGTTTGTTTGTTTGTTTGTTTGTTTCCTAAATGTTGTATTTCAGTATCCTAAAAGAGATGGACAAAAGTGATTTTTTTTATGTTTTAGTTTTCTGATGCATTATTTCTTACTAGGCTATGATTTTTCTCTTCAGAATTACAGTATTTTTATTTCAAGTCAATAAATCACTAAATTGCTGAAAAGTGACCGCTTAGTAAGTTTATATTGCTCACCTGTATTTATTCCTGGTGAGATTTTAATACGGGCATCTAATGGTAAGATACTGGTCAGATACTGGGGATATTTTCAAGAAAAGGTTTCCAATTTTTCCCTCGAACTATGTAAGTACCCCGGTCAAAATTACTATGAAATACTGTACTCTGATAATTGCTAAGTAAAAGGAAGAGTTCATAATCTTATTGAATATGGCTTGTGGATATTAATCTTGTAAAAAATTCCCTTAAATGGTCAACCACTGGTTGGATAACCCCAGTTTTGATTCATTTTAAAAAACAATGTTGTTGGAACTGGTATAATGATATCTATTTTCAATTTTATTGACTAAGGTGTATTAAATTTCAGAAATACTTATGGTATTTTCTTTCCAATTATAACGTCAGTAAGGAAACTTTCTAAATATGATTAATTTCATATACCGTAATTAGTCATTACGTTACAATAGGCCAATTTTATTTGAAAATATATCTTACAAAATAGTATTTGAAGTGTGATAATAGCAATAGAACTCCTGGCGGAGATTTTGTAGCCTATTAGAGGTTGCAATTTAATTTTTTTTTTCGAACATTTACCACACTCCACAAATGATTTGGAAGGATGACTCTCATACTGTCCTTGTAGGCTGGATACGGCCCGCGAGCCTATTTTGTCCGGCCCGCCGTTCGGCGTCCGCGCCGGGTCACCGAAACTTTGAATCAACTAACTAAAGCCAAGTGGACAAAGCAGGCCACGCGCACCCCTACCCAAGGTCATTGACTCACTGATGAACACTTAAAATACGTATTAATGATTTGTACAACTAAGTTTGATTCTAAGTGGAAAGAAGTTAGTTAGTTATTGAGGTTTCAAGGGGAGGAACTACGAGGTCATCTGCCCCTAGGAAAGAAATTTTAATTACCGATACAAAGCTTTTCCAGTAGTCGCACTAAACTAAATTATCATGAACTTTATTTGATTGCCACGGTGGGTGAGTGGTCAACGTGTCGGTCTACTAACCCCAAGCTTGCAGGTTCGCTCCTGGCCGTGGTGAGTGATTAATGAATGGTGGCAAAAATTACGACACCATGTCATACGACGTTGGCGTGTCAAAGAACCTATTTGAATTCAGTAGGCCGTGTTCATAATGGCAAAATGTATCTTGGGTGTTTCCGCCAACACAAAGTTCCTCATTTCTCTAGTAGAAAGCGCTATAGTATTCAAGGAGCTTAGATATATAACCTCCTTGACTTTCATAGTGCTTCAAGGAACAACGAAATTCGACATGCAAGCTACCCTTTGGGTGTCAAATAACTCAGCTTGAACCCTGCACCCGAGGCCATACGATATTATTATTATTATTATGAACTTTATTTCAAAACTAGCAGAAGTACCCGTTCTTCGAACGGTGTTCGGTGTTAACACCAGACATTATCTATTGAGCTACTGTTGCAATGGTTAGGGGTTTGTCATTCCTTCATAAGTTTATCAGAACGAAGTTAGTTTTCTGGGAATATCACACACACTGTTAATTTAAGGGCCTTAAAATGTGGTTTTCGGAGACCCTTTATAGACTCCCGAATTTTGTGTCTCATATTGAGAAGCGCTTCATAAGCTTTGGTCGTCCTTCTAGGATAATTTTGTATTTCGCCTATTTCAGCATGTATTTTGAGAAGTTTTCCCTATATCCACCCTTCTACTGTGTGAAACGTACGGTGAAGAGTTTTATAAATGATTGGTGTATTGACTCATGGTTACCATACCTAACTTTACGATGCACCAAGCATCCGAACACGAGTTATAGGCGTAAATAAAGTTACACAGAAAGACAGACAGACAATTCTATTGTCTACAACGTATCACCCAGATATCCAAATATGGGTATATCTACCATACGTATCAAACAAAATCATCCTTACGATGAACCCGTATGTCGACCAAAAAAAAAAAGATTAGTTAAAATGTGCTCTCAAACTAAATTCACCTAACGTGTACTTCCTGACGTCAAATAGAATTGAAAGCCTCGTAGACGAAACGCAATACATGTCACATAAGAACTTACCCTCTACGTTGGGTTAGGTCCCCTTACACAGGAAGACCCCTTTCATAAATTATAAAGGCATATGGTGCATGAAAATTCAGGTTCTTGAGCCTCAAATGGCCCTAATTCCTAAAAGCCGCAGAAAATGCTGATTCAATTCAGGAATTTTGGGAAATAATGTTGCTGTCTGGAGTTATAATAGACCTTCTGTACTATATGTCGCACGTGAAAATTGCATGAAAAAATTCTAGGTTACCACTTGACCCCCTTAATTGCATTGATGATTTATACAGTCTACGTTGGTTCCATGATAACCTTATAGCCATTTGCAAACTTTCACAGAAATGTTAACAAATGGAGTGACATTGCTTTTACAGAAATAGATGTAAAGTTGGATAATGTTGTCATGGTTACCGATTTGCATTCCTTCATTAGTATGTTAAATTCAATTAGTTTTCCGGGAATATTTCAGAAACTGTTGGATTTAGAGCCTTATAATTTAGTTTTCGAGGACCCTTTAGGGCCCCCGAGTTTTGTTTCTGGCACCGAGGGGCTTTGTCTCGTCGTTGTACGCCATAATATAATACTAATAATAATAATAATATAATATAGGGATAGGAATATAATAGACCTGCCATACCACACCCGCAGGTGTAAATCGCGTAAAAAAATCTAGAGTACCCCTTGACCCCCTTAAGCGTATTATACGTATTGATGAATTTTACAGCTTATTTGGTTCAGTGATATCCTTCTAGCCGTTTGCAAACTTTCACACTAATGTAATTAATGGAATTGCATTGCGTCTTACAGCAATAGATGGACCTCTGAGAATCTGTTGCGTTGGTTACCGGCTTGCATTCGTTCATTAGTTTATTAAATGAAATTAGTTTTCTGGGAATATCTCAAAACATGGTTGGTTTTAGGGCCCTAAAATGTGTTTTTCCACGAGTTTTGTCTCTCACATGAGGTGCTAAAAATGAGCTTTTTCTCGTCCTTCTACGCCTATTTCAGCATGTATTTTAAGGGGGTATGCCCCCTTTTATGAGAGGTACGGAGAAGAGTTACATCAATGATTAGTGTCGTGCCTCTGATGGATATCTGTACCAAATTTTACGTTGATACACCCAGCCGTTCTCGAGTTACAAGGGAACAAATTTGTCCACAGACAAACAAACAGACAGACAGACAGACAGACAGACAAAAAAATTATTTTCGCGCGCATCCATCATAAAACAGTCTGAAACGCGTAAAAAACTCAAATTTCCGTAGAAATTTAGAGAAAAACACACACATTTTCATTTTTCTATATAGAGAGATCTACTGCACCGCTCGGTGTTGACCGTGTTTTATTGCACAGATTTTGGTTTTACTCGCTAACCGTTGGAGATATACGAAAAGTGATAAGGACCTTTCGGATAGAAAATTAAATGTTAAAGCTCATGTAAACCATCAAAAGTTTGCTATTTCTTAGCGTTCTCTTTTTATTTGAAAAGGAAATATGAAATTTAGAAACCAAAGGGTGTAGTGACGTCACAAATGTCGGTTTTACTCGCTAACTGTTGGAGATACACGAAAAGTGACAAAGACCTTTCGGATAGGAAATTAAATTTCAAAGCTCATATGTGCCATCAAAAGTTTGCTGTTTCCTACCGTTCTCTTTTTATTTGATATGGAAATATGAAATTTTGAAACCAAAGGGTCTAGTGACGTCACTGAAATGATCCCCATTTTTTAATAGTGCAAAATTTCGAAATCAAAAGTATCCTATATGTAAACCTGGTAAATCAGCTACATCCATGCAAAATTTCATTTAAATCGGACCAGTGGTTCTTGCGTTATTGAGTAACAGACAGACAGACAGACAGACAGACACACACCATCTCATTTTTATATATTAGTATGATTTGTTCAATAATTGTGTCAAATGAACATACTCTTTGTCATTCATGCTGTATGAGTGTATTGAATATCATCGTACTTCTATTTCAAAGCGATTTACTAAAAATATTTACATTTTTGGTTTGTTTTTTTATCCACTACAAATAAATATAGAAAACGGCAACAATACTAAGACAACTAAGCTCAGACAGTCACAAAACTCGCCATATTGCACGTATATTCTAAAAAAAAAATAAAAAAAAAATCCTTACTCCCAAACCGCCCGGAGTGTTATTGGCCCACAAGATCCCCCAACTATTTGCAATGTGGCCCTTAGCCAAAAAAAAGTTTGGGCTCTCCTGTAGTAGAGTGCCCGCAAGAAGAGCTTGCCGAAACTCAACGTTGCGCAAAGACCAATATCAATCGGCGTAGTTTAATGCTCATTGCGGGGCTGCTGTTTGTCCCCCGAATGCTGATTACCGGGCTCACTGCTCACTGCATTCTTCAACTTTGGGGGCTCGCTGCGAGACGCGGTCTACAGCTGTAATTCAAGCATAGAGTGCAAGAAAGCAGCAAACAATATCGGTTAATTAGGGTATAGGTTACTGTGTGCTGGCTCAGGTAATAACTACTGTGTAAGGCATTACATACACGCGCTGAGAGCTCACAATTTAGCATGCCAGGCCTCCGGCTGGGCAGACGGTCCGTTCAGAACTGCTGCCAGCGAGTTACTGAAGCGAAGTGGGAGGGGCGGGCGTTTTCTGCCACTACCGAGCCCACCCGAACATTGCCGAACATCTGCGCAGGATTTTGTGGCAAGCTCTTCTTACGCGTATTCTACTATGTTCCCTTCCAGCCAATAATTATTTTATGACTGATATTTGCTTCAGATCCGGTGACTTGCAGGCCACATTTTCTCAACTGCATAAGTTTGCCTAGTTGCGTAGTGACTAGCATTCTTGGCTGTCATCACAGTGGCTCGGGTTCAATTCCCTGCTCTGCCAATAAATTTGATACTGGTCTGTGGGCTGGAACGGGGTACACTCAGCCTCGTGAGACAAACAAACTGAGAAGAGACGAGTTCGATTCCTACATCAACCATTCTGGAAGTGGTTTTCCCGTGTACTTGGGTGTGTGTAGAATTCGTCTGATAACCTGTTTCACTGTGATGTCATACTGGCGTGTGTATTTGTAATTGAGGTAGGATTTGGGTACGAAGCAGCTGTGGCCTTAAGTTACGTACCGTCGCCACATTTGCCTGGAGTAGAAGTGGGAAATCACGGAAAACCACCCACGATGACTGAGGTAGGAATCGAACCCACCTCTTCTCATCTTTGCCTCACGATGCTGAGTGTCCCCCGTTTCAGCCTTCAGACCAGAATTAAATTTCTTGGCAGAGCCGGGAATCGAACTAAGGCCTTCGCAGTGACAGCCAAGAGTGCTAGTCACTACGCAAGGAGATGAATATCTTAGTATTAGCAGATGACCTATGTGTTTTCGCCCTTAAGACAACAATCACTACCATCACTCATTAAACACACCGAGATGATTGTCCCAGTATAATCCCAGTTTTATACAGTTACGTTTCCTCGAGTTCTAGTGTATCTCATGATCTGAAAATCGCAGGTCTTGGTAGCAAAAATCTACGGCACTCTAAGTCTTACAATGTCAGCTCGCAAAAGAACTCTTTTATCACATTTGGTGAAGTTTTTTTTTTTAAATCGCTTATCCTCAGAGCTCGGTTACATCTTCGTTTATATTTGAAGGCTGAATACTATCACCGTCACATAGTTACTATTTCATTTTGCTCTATACTACAACCTACTTATATGGTGCACCATATTAGGTTCAATACTGTTACCACTTATATTTAAGTGCCATGCTTCTTCATAATTTTCTTTATGCTTTACTATTGGCTGATGAAGGGGATACAAAATGTTGCTGATTAATCTCTGAAACATGTACCAGGAACAACTCTACTAATAATTCTTTTCGTTTATGTATTGATGAAGGCGGCTGTATAATTATTGTTAAATACTATTTAGTGCATCATGAGTAATTTAATTAATAGAATCTACCATTTCGTTATTAATCTATTTGCAGACATTTCTTTGACAGCCATTCTTTACAGCTTTTATTTTTATGCAAAGAATATACATTAATAAGAAATTACTGCATTGATCCATTTGAAATTTTCACAGTATCTTTATACGCATATATTGAACCCATGGGAGAGGTTCAGTATCGAACTCATATCCTTGTATTTCGAAGAAAAGAGAGAATTGATGCAGGCTTTAGAAGGGAATTATAAAGCGTTGAGAAGCAAATGCTGCATAAGATTGCGTGAGGCAGAGTCAAGTTGTGCAACCAGAGATTACCAGGCTGCAGCTGCCCGGTGATGTCATCTGAACAGGCACCATAGAGCGGGTTACGCACGCGGTAAAATTAGATCAATGGAAACGTCCATGTACGAGTGAGAATGAAGTTTCGGAAATAGCCCCGAGTCATCAATAAAATGGCAGCATCGCATGAGAGGAGGGGCCTGGAATAAGAGAAATAATTGAAATTAAGCCATTTGCAGGCATTAAAGTAAAGAAAAGACTCCACCAGTGATGATTATCCAGGGAATGAGATATTTTAGAGTGGATAAAGTTCATAGAAGTTATGCAGGAAAGAAATGCAAACTCATCATTACGTAGTTGGTGAATTCCCGAACTAGAAGCTGATGGTGGGAGACAACAAGAATAAACTACCCACACATCTGAAGAGAACATTTAAATTAATATTAAAGATTTGTACGATCGATTCCTGAAAATTTAGATACCATTGAGACGTTTAAAACCTCAGCTTTCCAGAGATATTTTTCTTAACATCGTACGACGATTATTTTGGAAATTGGTGGTGAGGAAGATGAGAAAATTATTTATTTTTGCCAGAATCAGATATAAGGGCCTGTAGCCCAAGCCAGAGCATGCAGTAACTCAACAGACCTCGTACTGGTCGTGCTGCTTGTCAGCACAGGAGGACTCGAACCTGTATCAAGACGCGGAAGTACTCTAAGTCGAAGTACTGTCCAGCTTTCTTCAGTGTCGCCGCGCTCTAAATAGTTGAAGTTCCTTTCAAAGGAAAAGTACAATTTAGAACTTCGAAAAGTATAATAGTCTACGGTGGTAGGCCAAGCTATAAACAGTGTGCGAACATATACGGTAGCCGGCGAGGGTAATTGAAGCCCTGACACTAGTATTCGAAGTGAGAACATAGTATCTCAAAAGTATACGAGACATCAGCAAAGAGTAGAAACTCTAAAGACGTTTTCCCAGTGCGTTAAGTATACCACGGTCGGGTAAAACATTTAGCTAACACCTAATTTTCCTGATTGAGGAGATTAGGGTAACACAGTGGCGATAGAATTAGGAATCCACAAAGATATATCCGTAGCCACGTGGAGTTTTATAGAAGTAGTCCACAGAGAAAAGACAATAGCCGTCCGAATTCAGTTCCGACGTATAGTATCAGATAAACAATTGTAGAAGTGCGTAATAGCGACTTCAGGGGTTAGCGTGAAAATATACCGTTTTCCCAGATAGACAATTGCGAACCGGAAAAGACTACATTATCGTGCAGTATTGGAAATGCCGATAAATTAAACACCAGAATTAGGAGGGAAAGCCTCCGTGGCTTAGGCGGCAGCACGCCGGCCTCTCACCGCTGGGTCCGTGGTTCAAATCCCGGTCACTCCATGTGAGATCTGTGCTGGACAGAACGGAGGCAGACAGGTTTTTCTCCGGGTACTCCGGTTTTCCCTGTCAAAATTTCATTCCAGCAACACTCTCCCCTATCATTTCATTTCATCTGTCATTCATTTTATCATTGCCCCAGAGGAGTGCGTCAGGCCTCGGCAGCCGGCACAGTTCATATCCTCGCCGCTAGATGGGGGCTTCATTCATTCCATTCCTGACCCGGTCGGAGACTGGAAGCAGGCTGTGGATTTTCATTTCATTTCAATTAGGAGGGAACTTTTTATCCAAGGAGATATTTCGTACGAGACTGTCAACCTCAGAGTAGAAGGTAGAAGGCAACGTCGAAATTTGCACCCCTGCGATTTGGTGAAGAAAGAATTCACGTGTGTTTGTTACCCAAAAAGTGAAATTCTGTGTGTGTAAATATAATATTAAGTGAAGTTATAATTTTTTTTTAGTGTAGTAAAAAATGTTTGCAAACCCTCATGTAAATTTAAAAATGTGTAATTCAGAGGGCAATTTAATAAGTGTAAGTGTGTGTATCATGATGACGTAAGAAATTTGATGTGGGCCGGATGTCGTTCCACTGGAATTCGGACAATGGGGCCGGATAAACCCTGTAAGTAACACCCAAATTTATTATGTGTTTTGGATTCGGAAATCTCATGTAGAAATGATGACCACGGAGAAAGTATTCTCCAGTATTGAAAATTCAGGGATATAAAACTGTGTGAAAATAATAAGTGCGGAATCTAATATGAAAATTGCTAAAATGTCTTGTTAATCAAATGAAATCGTATTCAGTGGAATACTTGGGAATATAAAAGGAATAATGTTATTTAAAAGGCAAACAGGATAATATAAGAAGGAAAATGTAACATAAAAGTATGGAAATAATATTCAAATATGAGCCGTGGTGTGCTAAAATTAATAAGAATAATGTAATGAATAAACTAATTGTTGAAGTAATAATTCAAGTATGAGCCGTTGTGCTAAAGTAATGATAATAATTATAGAACCGTTGTGTTCTTGGAAATGAAAGGTCGAGACTTAATAAAAGGCAAATCTGTTAATTATCGACGAAGGTAAAAATGAATTACGTTGAAAATAATTATTTAACTTTGGAAGGCATCACGAATGTATTGATTGTCGCCTTTGAGCGCTAAATGATAAATGGTCACGCTAAAAATTTCAGTGAAGATAATGCCAGGAATTATAATTGCGGGGACCAGCTGTGTGAAGTAATTGATGTGTATGTGTTTGCTGTGACAAACTTTAAAAAGGGTGCTATATATTATTGTCAAGCATGGAATTGAGTGCGAATACCTTTTCCCAGTTGCTTCTATTATTGTTAGGAGTGGTGTAATACCCTCGCTCTATGGAATTAGCCCTTAGACCTCAAGAATGGAATTGTCCTAGAGGCAGGCCAGAGAATCGAACCAGATGTATCTTACGTCGGAAGCCCCTTAATTATGATTGGTTTTGAATTCTTACTTCCCAGTGTTAAGACTCCGAAATTATAATCACACCTGAGCTATAGTAATAGGTCCTTGGAACCTCAGAATAATGTTGTTATATTAATGTGATGTGTAGCCTTTCCAAGTTCTGTTCACGCTTGTTTGAAAGCGGTGTTTAAAGTCCAGTTGAAGAAGGAGGGAACATTGACTTCTCCCCTAGGTCATAAATTAAACCGTAATGTCTCGACGTTTTCTTAATGGAGGTTGGTTAGGGTAGGTCCAGACAGAGACAGACCATGTCTGCACTCTGAAGTAATAAACCTTTTAATGGAACGGTATCCTGTACCGTGTTTATATTGATCATTTATCCTTGCCGTTGTATTATGGATCCGCACTTCATGAATAATTAGAAATTGTCAATTGAGACAATAATGAAAATCCCTGCGCATTGTTGCATGATAAATGTTATTGTTCCCAAGTAATTGTTGAGGATATCGAATAGCTGGGAGTCTATTTCGAATTGAATAAATCAGTAGTCTTTAACGCTTGTGGTGCATGAGGTTTCCGAAGACAAATACATTTTTGGTAGTGTTGAAGAGAGTGATGATATGTTACGAATGTCATGTGGTACCCAAATAAGTGGTAATTGTTGATACCATTGAATTGTAATTAACTCAAATTTCTTTTAAATATATTCAAATTTGGAATATTTAATATGTTTCTTAAACATAGAATTATGTAATAAAATTAGTCGAGACTTTTAGAGCTCGTTTTCGAGAAAGTTTTAACGTTGCTAAATGGAAGTGAAACTAGATTTGAGATTTATTTTGGGGTTCAATGGAACCTAAATTATTGATTTTTTTTGTATTATTCCTTGTTCATTAGAACAAGTGTGATGTTGATTTCAGTTATTTTTTTGTATTGTAGCGCCAAATTTTGAGAATTAAATAGTTTTATTAGTAGGATTTTGAGTTTCATTCCAGTGATGTGTTATCCTAAGCTTGATCCTATAATGTGTGAATCACTCAGTGGGAGGACGTTCTATGCCCCCAAAGAGATAAGATTGAGCAGCTGGATAGTGATTTGCATATTTCTTTTACGAAAGGGCACAATATGCAATAATCTAACCTAGATTAATGGCTGCAGTATTTATGCATTACTTCCAATTCAAAACACTCTTTAAACTTATCGAAGAAAAATGTACAAACGATAACTTTGAAGAACAAGATTCATGATTTAGGTTGGATTGGAAACCATGAAATCTTCATCAAATGTATCTTATAGATTCAAATCATAAAGTTCAATATTAAAGTCATAAATGTACATTTTGATAAATATTTTGTTTTTAAGAATTGATAAATTGTAATGTTGGTAACAGTGAATGATATTGCATTTTTAGTAACTTAACTATTTTATTATCATGGGGATTGAAGCCATTTTTCAGTGTTGCCTTAGTAAACAAAAGTTTGGTGCTTTTCAGTCGGTCAACACGAATGTACCCAAAAGAGTTGGGTTATGCCCTAATCCTAAAAAAATTACATGATATTAATAAATACACTAGGATGACCAGTTTCGATCGTCAAGCGATCATCACCGACTGAAAAGCACCAAACTTTTGTTAACTATTTTATCTTATAAATATAAATATTGATACATTTTCATAACAATTGATTCTGTAGTTTGTTCAACTATTCAGTTAGTGCCACCTTTAGTAAAGTACTGTACCAACACAGAGAGGGCATGAATCAGTAGAGGAATTGTACAGCGACTTACTTCTTGGCCAGTATGTTGAGGATGAAGGGATCTGATGTCTCCGCCGCTTGGATAATATCCCGCCAGTCACCATGTGCAGGATATAATTTCTCCTCTACCACAAAGCGATCAGCGTTACTGAAAGTGGTTGAGACATGTACAAATGCCTGAAAAAGTTGTTAACGTTGTAGTTTTCTTGGTACACTGCCAAGAAACATTTAGAGTTAAATCACAACTAAGCAACTACAAAATTGAGTGTTATATTATTTGTGATTAAATTACGATGAAACAGCATCATAAACATTTGTTTATCTGTGAAAAAGTTACATACTTAATCCAAAATATTATTATTCCTTTCATTTAAAGAGAAAGTCATTATTTGGTTACAACAGCGCTTTTCAAGGTCACAAATACATCGGGTGGCTCACCTAAAGAAGAGTCGTTAGACTCATTATTTCCCGTGTTTATGAAGAGTTGTGAAGTGATATAACTTACAGGGTGTTTTGAAAATGTTTGACCAAAACAATATGTATTAAATAATAGTGTGTAGGTTGAGAGATTGAGTCCCCTGAAAAAGAAACTCTGTTCATCATGCATAGTGTACCCGAGGGTAGTAATGCTGACTGACATTGAAACCAGATGGGTACAATAGTGCTATTTTATTGTGTCTCAATCAATTGGTTCACTACATCTATTGCTAGAAATATCTCGCTCCTGCATCAATGTAATGAGTTAATCGACGCAGAAATGACGGAGATAAAATTAATTAACTGCCGCTGATATCACGCGTACTATTTTGGACAAACATTTTCAAAACACCCTGTATATCGTTTCACTGATATTTGCCTTTATCTATCTCAAAACACAGTAGTTGGTTGGTTGGTTTCTCAGTTTTAGGGGCTGCGACAACGCGGTCATGTAGCCCCGTGTACTTTAGGGTGTGTGTAGAATCTGTCTGATAACCGGTGTTAATTGTGATGGCTGTATTAGTGTGTGTATCTGTTTTTAATTTAAGTACAGACTGCAACTTAGAATCTTTCAAATAGTTCCTACTTTTGCCGCCAAACGCCACCGTCAACGACTACTAGGCTTAGTTCAGAACTTAGCTACTAGACGCCACCGCAGACGGCTCTTGGCAACGAACGTAGAAATCTAAGAGCGTTGTTTACATTCTTAACCTATCCAATTTAGCTTCACACAGGTGTAATTAGTGGAAGGTTCTTTAACATGCCATAAATTATGGCATGGGACCGCCGACTTTACTTCCCCTCCGAAGGAAGGCATACTGAGGGATTTTAACGCTCTTAAAAATCCGACGGCTTCGGCCGGGTTTGAACCCGCTATCTTGGGCATAGAAGCTCAGCATGCTACCAACTACGCCACCGAAGCCGCTTCACAACACAGTAGAAGCGATGAAACATTTTAAATAAAACACAATTAACATCATAATTTGAAAATGATCGCTAGCCAATGTCCTTAAACCAACCGGAATGTTGCTATAAAGACACTAATATAATTGCGAAAAAAAGCTCTGTTGTTAATATTTCACTTGAATTTTTTATGAAATATCTTTTAGGTATAATAGTTAAAAACAGATGTGTAACAAATGTGGCCTTTAATTTGATGTTAATAAGATTTTCTGTTCTATGAGGCTTCGGTGGCGTATTTGGTAGCATGCTGAGCTTCTATGCCCAAGATCGCGGGTTCAAACATGGCCGAAGTCGTCGGATTTCTTATGAGCGTTAAAAATCCCTCAGTATGCCTTCCTTCGGAGGGGACGTAAAGCCGGCGGGCTTGTAAAAGAACCTTCCACTAATTACAATTGTGCGAAGCTAATTTTGTAGGTTAGATTTAATTATCGCTCTATACGTTCCAACGTTCGCCCCAGGTGCCAGTTGCGGTGGCATCTAGAGGCCACGTTCACAGCTATTTGTCGTTGACGGTAGCATTTGCTGGCAAAAGTAGGAACTACTTGAATCGTCTGCAGTCCTTTCCTGAATTACAGATAACACACACTAATACAGCCATCACAATTATTAACACCGGTTATCAGGCAGATTCTAATATGGCCGAAACTAGTACATTTTAATAATTAGTTTATATTAATAGAATTATTATTGACTAAGGTGCAATAAATTTATTAAATACCAATTGATATTAATTTAGATTTTATTACATAGCTCACAAATCTTAAGCTTATTTAAACGAAACTCTGGAGTGGGAGCTACACATAAAGCTCTAACCAACTTAGAATCTGCGCCAGTGCTTAGATGAAAGTATTATTCCATAAGCATGGTGCACTGACAGAGAGACTACCTGATTTTTATCAGCAACAATTTGATGCTTATACAGGCAATTTTATATAATGCAGTGTGTCAGCAAAGTCTCTCCGCAGCGCGTGCCTTGCCTTGCGGGATGTGTTGGGTTGGCAAAACATTCATGTTATGTTGTTACAAGGAAAACATTTACATTAAATTAAGTAATGCAATTATATATACGATACTCACCACTATCACGCTATGCTCCGTAACTTTCCACTAGCATGAAAGACCTCTTCCTCTAAATGCACACGCTCATCAGTAGTAAGCATTCCCACTAGACTCAGCTTACACAAGAACTTCACAAGAACACAACTTACAGCGTCAACACTGTCACGCACAAGCACTCACTGTCGGCAATAATAAACCGGTATTCACCACCCTATCACTCCAGTTCAAGGTCGACACGGAACAAGTGCATGCTTATGCCAACCGCTGCGGTGAGACTTTGCGTATACAGCGACATGAATTTGCTGCCAAACTAACACGTCCCGCAAGGCGAGACCCGCGTAGTTCGCCGCTGCGAAGAGACTTTGTGAATGTTCTGAACTTTGACTATTGATACAATACTGTTAAGATATTGTTACCTTGAGTTTCTTCATCCCCAGAGCCAGGCTAACTGTTTCTCTCGTGCCTCTGGTGGTGACAAGCACGGCTCTCTCAAGAGGGTCTTCCAGGCGAGCGTTAGCCGCCAGGTGGAACACTACATTGACAGTGTTCTCTAGGAGCTGGCGGTCCTCTGTGCCGAGACCTAGCCCCAGCTCCCCCACATCTCCTTCAACAACCACCAGTTTACTGAGTGCATTAGGACGCTCTTTCTTCAATCGCTCGAAGATCTAGTGTGCAGAATGACATACCATACTCGTTTAGTGACACACTTGCTATTAATGCCTAAAAATTAAAAACTGCCATCAATACAATGGTTGTTATTAATTCACTTTAGGAAATTAGGACATACTGGTCATAAACTCCGTGTACTGAGGGTGCGTGTTGAAGTTGTCTGACAACCAGAGTAACGATTAGCAAATAATATTTAATGATGAAGGCGGAAATCGACCTTTAAAAACGTTTTTCAAGTGTTTTAAAATTATTTTGGACGAAACCTATTTATCTTCCTTTATAGTTAATTTTCAAGTCGTCATTATTATTTTCTTTTGTTCTTGTAAGTATATCATAAAATATCTTTTTATAGGTGTATTTGATTTGAAGACCATAATTATTATAGATTACTAGTTTAATGTTATTTTAGTTTAATTTTTCTGATAATTAGCTTTAAGTTAGAGTCATTTACAGGATGAAGATGAATCCATCGAGATTTGAAACGTGTTCATTCGTTAATCCTCCAGTGATCGAGCTTGAAAATGGAACGCCTGTAGTCGCGTGGATTACGATCGTAGGCCAATTTGATTGGGTATTTAATTAGCTATTTAGCTGTTACATATGGTCTAGAAATAGTATGGGATCACCTCGCTATAAGCGATCCCGAAAGAATTGAGAGTGTCAAGTCGCGATTCTTAGAATATGTGCTAAGAATTAGAAAGATGGCCCCTACAAGATTGGTATACGAGCTAGCGAAGAAAACCTTCTACATTGAGGAACTCAGGCTGGAAATACCATTGCCAGCTACAGGACCATCTACAGGCCTATTAGAGTGAAAACTTCTTATCACTGACGCCACAAAGACGTGGACCAAAGAGAATCAAGAACTTTTTTTAACTTTCTTCGGCTTTTTCCAAATTAATTGGGGTCGCCGGAGCCAACCAGGCTCATTTTGGTTTTGGCCGGGGATTTAAGGCCGGATGCCCTTCCTGACGCCACGTGATTTTTCAGGTGAAAAAATTCCACCCCGCTGTCACAGGGTGAAAGACGAGTAGCTAAGCCAGTGTGCCATCACGCTCCCCAAAGAGAATCAAGAACAATACATATAATAATGAGACTCGGCATGCATGGCTTTCATGATGAGTAAGGTTCGTATGTTAAGGAAAAGTAATATTTTTTATGAGCTCATTTTACCCGAAATCTGAAGAATAAGTTTGAATGACGGGTCCCTGACCACGTTTAAAGCAATTTGATGTTGCCTATAAATGCATATTTCGGCCATTTTTTATTGTTTTGGTCATATTTGGTCATATTTTAGTGATATAAGGTCATATTTGGTTATAATTTCAGCATGCTTGTTTAAATTGAGGCGTCGTTAACAAGGTACGTCGAGTTTCAAACACAGGATTTCCAAACAGTGTAGTAGATATATTTTTCTTTCTTTTCCCGGAACAGGCAGATAGCAGGTTTAGAAGACCCGATTCCAAGAAGGCGCTCCTCTACGCACGTCTTTTAGCACATCTTTCTGGACAAGTTAGATTGCGACACTGTACGCATGAGGTCACGGAACATGATGATAGTGTGCTTCCACCTATCAATAGAATGTCACTCCAGTAGATATATTTATCTCAGAAGCAATTAGCAAACAAGGAAATGCCATGTTTTTAGGTCATATTTTATATTTTTAGGTCATATTTAGCTAGATTTTAGGGCATATTTTGTACTTCTTTAGATCTTAAACTTCCGAACCCTAGTGATGAGATTTGCTTAACCAGATCTTACCATAGCCCGAGTGACAAATGTGTATGTGTACTATGTGACGAAAGCTGTACCAAGTACCGTACAGCGACATGCCCCAAAAGAACAAAATCACTTAGTGAATACAGTAAACATTAATGCCATTCGGGCGATCGTTCTTCCTTTATTGTGTGTTTAATTTAGTTATTTCAATAAGGGAAATCTTTCATTAGCTATTTTTGTTTTAAAATTTTGATTTTTGATTTTATATTATGGATGGAGAGTGATACATATACTAATCATAGACAAATACATTAAATACCAAATATTTTGACACGGCATGAAGAACTTAGCCTATTTCACTTGATTATTTGAATGAAATTTAGTAATATTTCTCGTATTGAGCCAAAACATGAAATATTTGCAAACAGATGAGTATTTTTCTACAATAAAGTGTTCATATTATATTAAGTTTTCCGATTATATACAATACTATACCTACACAAGCAAACCAAAGCAGTTCCGTAAATGGTCTTGTGGATTACAGTTGTAATCCAAGTTAACTCTTTGGTATGCCACTGACATGCTTGTGGCCATTGATGTAGTATTTCACGGTGATTGTTGTGGAGAGATCTTCTACGAAAGGTATTGAACAGTATGTACCAAAATCTAGTATATTATGTTCGCAAATATAAAACAAACGAAACTGGATTACAATAGGAATCCACGAGACCAATGGAGGGTCAAGTAGATTTTGTTTCAATAAATTATGTCTTGATAGGCATTTGTTGCAATTTATAGAATCACTATACGTCTCACACACGCTCTTAAATAACATGTGTAGTCATCCATCTAGCGTATTAAGAAAACAGCATTTATAATTTGAGGATTCCATCATCCTTGCAATTTTTCGAGTACATTTTAACACAGTAAAGCTATTTTTAGAGATTAATTAGATTATTCTAAAATAAAATATTATTAATAAGTGACTTACCACATGTGTGTCAAATTGTTTGATGCGCTCAGCTGGACTGAGTCCATTTAGCGGCCGAACAAGCACGTATACGGTACCAATATCTGGACATGAACGCAGGAGCTTCTCTATGAGGATCCTCCCCAAAAGGCTTGTACCTCCTGTCACAAAGACATTCTGTCCTGCATAGAACTCAGGGATGCTCTGGTCCGGGATAACATCCACATCGTCCTCCTGAAAGTACGAGGAGTTGTCATGTAATTCATAATTCGTTGTAAATATTGAGGAAAAAATGACTGTCAAGGATTACTTAGTTTCCCCACAAGTACGATTGTAACACAAAACACTATAATTATACAAGACAAGGAAATAACGATGTCTTGAAAATGATCTTTATTGACTAAGTTTGAGAGATAACAATAGTATACAATAATATACCTCCAGTCAATACCCCATGGTGTTTGAAGCCATTTTCAGTATTGCCTAAATAAACGATACGTTGACCTTGATCTGCGGTAGAGTCTATTGTTGTTGTTTTTGTTGTTGAATATTTAGGGATTTTGAGGCATCATGGTCTTGTAGCACCATTTACTTGGGTGTATGCAGAAGTTGTCTGATAACCTGTGTCACTATGAGGTCTGTAGGCTTACTAATATGTGTACTTTTATACGAGGAAGAATTTGGGTAGGAAGCTGTTGTTGTTGTTGTTTCATTTGAGATGCATGGACGTCATGGTCATTAGGCCCATGTACTTGGGTGAGTGTTGAATTTTGTCTGATAACTTGTGTTATTGTGATGGATGAATTAGTGTGTGTGTATATAATTCAGGTGAGGATTCAATCAATGTTTAATATCCGTATATCACGTTTTATTTCAACAAACTACTACAGCCAACATTCAATTATACTCGTTAAAAAGGACCAAGAGTTATAACAATACCAATGCATTTAGGAGAAAGTAGGCTATATGTTCTTTACTGAACATCTTGTTTTAAATAATTTTTCTTTATTTTAAGGCACTTTTTGTTTAACGTATTTACTTATCATCGGTTTTTCTTTCATGACGACGTTACAAACATCTAGTCACTGTGCCAGAAGAATTAACCACAAGAGATTAAAATTCCCACAGTATGGATGGGAACAGAACCCACGACCTTTCGGCCAACGTCTAGCTTAATAACCAATTAGCCAAGACCGGACATATATTTTAGACCTCCTAATGGTGTAGTGACTAACACTCTTGTCTGTCACCCCGGAGATTCAATTTCCGGCTCTGCCAAGAAATGTAATTCTGGTCTGAGAACTGTAACAGGGTACACTCGGCCTCCTGAGGCAAACCTGAGAATAGGTGGGGTCGGTTGCCACTTCAGCCATCTTGGAAGTGATTTTCCGTAGTTTACCACTACCACTCCAGGAAAATGGTGGGATTGTTCCTATCGTCAGGCCACGGCAACCTCCCTCCAAATCCTCACCGTAATTACAAATACACACTCTAACACCAGTTATCAGACAATATTCCACTTACACACATCCAAGAACACGGGGCAGAATGATCACGATGTCCAAGCCCCTCATTTGAAACAATAAACAAAACATACAGTATTTGACCACGGGTCTTTTTTTGGCAGATTTCATTAGAAAGCTACCTATTGCAATGGATATCACGTTTCAAATTCCGGAAAATTACGACATATCTTCGCGTTTTATGTCCCCCAGACCCCAAAACTACCACCAGTTCAAACGTTTATGTATATAACTACCGTTATTTTGCACCAATCACTTTGAAATGTATACATAAAATATAACCATTCAAAATCTCGGTCGAGTTTGTTAATGGGGGAAAAAAAACAAGGGGGTGGAAATGGTGGGGGGTCTCTTTCATAAAAGTGAAATAGTGCTATACATTTCTTAGTAGGCTATGTGAAAACTCAAATCCGATCAAAGTTCGTACTATTCTTCAAATAAGGGCCAAAAAATCATCTCAGTAAAGTTTTTTGATAGCATCACCCATTGACCAAAGGAGAAAATGGAGTTTTGAGGGAAAAAATCATACCGGTACCTCCCTTGATAGACACGATATCAAAACCGTTTAAAATGGTCAATAGTCCTCTAAACAGTACCTAATAGAATACTTTGGCCTGCCACGGTGGGTGAGTGGTTATCGTGTAGGACTACCAACCCCCAAGCTTGCACGTTCGCTCCTGGCCATGGTAAGTTTATTTTTGAAAGGCGAAAAAAATCACAGCACGCATGTCATACGTTGTTGGCATGTTAAAGAAGCCATTTGAATTCAGTAGGCCGTGTTCATATTGGCAAAATTAATCTGGGGAGTTTCCGCCAACACAAAGTTCCTCCATTCTCTACTAGAAAGCGCTATAGTGTCAAGGAGCTTAGATATCTAACCTCCTTGACTTTCATAGCGTTCCAAGGAACAACAAAATTCGAAATGTAAGCTGGCCTCTGGGTGTCAAATAACAAGGCTTGCACCTGGCTACCGAGGCCATACGATTTTTTTTTTTTTTTTTTTAGCGTATGGCTTTTGGTGCCGGGAGTGTCCGGGGACATGTTCGGCTCGCCAGTTTTGTAGCTGCTTCGAGACGAACACCCAATGGGTGAGCTACAAGTACCGTTGGGGAGGGAAGGAGGGAAGTTGGAATGTAAGGACGAGGAGTTGGAAGGTAGCGGCTGTGGCCTATAGTTAGGGACCAACCCCGGCATTTGCCTGGAAGGAAGATGGGAAACCACAGAAGACCATCTTCAAGGTTGCCGGCGGGGGGATTCGAACCTCCTCGCCTCCCGGATGTGAGCGACTGCCATCAGTCATGCCGTAACCACCACGGCTAACTCACCCGGTCATACGATATTATTATTATATTATAGACTACTTTAGCCTGAAATATTTTTTCATATGACCCACCGTTATGCCGAGGGATGAAGAAATGAGTTTCGGAATTAGACGAATATGGGGCTTTTCGTTTGCTAAACATGTGGAACTTTTGTAGGTATCCAACAATTGGCAAATTCAGTGAATTCGAAATAGTTTTCTTTACCCGGTGAAATGTACCTCCACCTCCGGCGTACCGAGAGTGAATTTTAAATGGGAATCTGATATCTTACAGTGCCGTGGTGTTCGGGTAGCGCGCCTGTCTCTCATCCGGAGGCCCCCGGTTCGATTCCCGGCTCCGTCAGGGGTTTTAGAAACTGACGTGAGGGCTGGGACGGGGTGCACTCAGCCTCATGAGGACAATTGAGTAGCTGCCTGACAGTGGGGCAGTGCCCCGGTCACAAACACGATTAACGGCCGAGGGGACCCGATGCGCTGACCACGCGTCATCCCAATATCTGCAGGCCAAATGGCTGGGCAGCGGTCGCATGGTAAGCCTAGGCCCTTCATGGGCTGTAGTGCCAGGGGGGGATCTTACGGTCTCGACTGTGAGACTCCCGACCTCGTATCGTTTCCTCTTGAGTCAAACTAAAGTTATTAAGAAATCGCCATTCGATGAGCACTATCAATAATTTTGTACATATATAATCAACACTCAAATGTATATCAATCGTATGGTTTGATAACATCTAAATGCATATCATCGGTTTGTTTCGAAACACATTGCAAGGACTATGCATATTTGAACGATTGAAAACACGAATATGATTTAATTATTCATTAGCAATAAACACAGGTTGGTTGGTTGGTTCCTTAGTTTAGGGGCTGCAACAACGCGGGCATGAAGCCCCGTGTACTTTGGGTGTGTGTAGAATTAGTCTGATAACCGGCTGTATTAGTGTGTGTTATCTGTGATTCAGGCAGAAGGACTGCAGACGATCAATTTTTCAGGTAGTTCCTACTTTTGCTACCAAATGCGGCGGACTTGGCTACTAGATGCCATCGCAGCCAGCACCTGGTGGCAAACATTGGAACTTACATAGCGTTATCAAACTAAGCTATAAATTTTAGCTTCCATAAGTGTAATTAGTGGAAGGTTCTTTTTCATGCCATAAATCTATGACATGGGACCGCCGGCTTTATTCCCCTCCGAAGGAAGGCATACTGATGGATTTTTAACACTCTTAAAAAATCCGACGACGTCGGCCGAGTTTGAACCCGCGATCTTGGGCATAGAAGCTCAGCATGCTACCAACTACGCCACCGAAGCCACGCTATATACACATATTCTTAATAAAGTGAGGGTGAACTTACGAGGTAGTCCTCTTGCGCCATTCTCTGATTTCGATGTACCCAAATTGGATTATGGCCCACCGTGGAACATGTACAACGTAGCAGGCCTTCAGTCGGATAATAACGTCTCTTACTTCACCGGCAATCAGGATTTATGGAAATATATTCAATAACTGACGCACAGTGACGTCTGCGTATTACACTCACTATTGTATGATTATTTATGCCGTCAATTCAATCACTGGCATTTTTAACATGTCCCTAATAGACTACTCACTATGCATTACTTTACACAAGCCAAGGTTGAGGTCAAAAGACAAGAATCAACCAATCCTTTGCAACAGTCTGTACAAAGTACACTAGATTAGAATAACATCAAAATGGGTCGGTTTCGTTGGCGTAATTAGTAGTATGCTGAGCTTCTAGACACACCTTAAGTACACGGGGCTACATGACCGCGTTGCCGCAGCCCCTAAACTGAGGAACCAACCAATCATTAAAAAAATTACAGTCAGTCTGAAAGACTAGACGTTATATCATTTCAAATGACGCATTCTACAAATACTACACATGTTAGAAAGGCTCAGGAGGGCTTCTCTCTTCGCTCGAAGACCCAGGACTCTTTCAACAGACTCAATTACCCACTAACTTAGGCTTCCCACGCGCGCAGCTCTTTAAGTGTCACCCTATATTTGAGTCTGACATCTTTTACAACTCTTTAAGAGTCACCCATTATTTGAATCTGATATCTTGCAAACCTCCTTAAGGGTCACCCTGTATTTGAATTGAATCTAACATACTGTACACCTCGTTAAGTGTCACCCTATAATTTGCTCTGACATCCTGCACACCTCTTTAGGAGGCACCCTGTATTCTTTTCTGGCATCTTGTATATCTCTTTAGAAGTCACCCTGTATTCTTGTGTGACATCTTGTACACCTCCTTAGGAGTCACCCTGTATTCTTGTCTGATATCTTGTGCACCTTTTTAGGAGTCACCCTGTATTCTTCTCTGCCATCTTGTACACCTCTTTAAGAGTCACCTTGTATTCTTAACTGGCATCTTCTATATCTCTTTAGGAGTCACCATGTATTCTTATCTGGCATCTTGTACTGTATTTTGCTCTGATATCCTGCACACCTCTTTAGGAGGCACCCTGTATTCTTACATGGCATCTTGTATATCTCTTTAGAAGTCACCCTGTATTCTTGTGTGACATCTTGTACACTTCTTTAGGAGTCACCCTGTATTCTTGTCTGACATCTTGTGCACCTCTTTAGGAGTCACCCTGTATTCTTCTCTGCCATCTTGTACACCTCTTTAAGAGTCACCTTGTATTCTTATCTGGCATCTTGTACTGTATATCTCTTTAGGAGTCACCCTGTATTCTTATCTGGCATCTTGTAACCTACACCTCTTTAGGAGTCACCCTGTATTCTTTTCGCTTCGCTCAAAGACCCAAGTCGCTACACGCCCCAGGACTCTTTCAACAGACTCCACTAACCATTAACTTCGGCTTCCCGCGTGACTGCATGGCGTCACGCACTCGCCGTCCTTTACCCATTAACTTAGGATTCCCACGCGGCTGCATGCCGTCACTTCCGTCTCCGTAACGCAACCGTCTCCGTCCCGCATAATATTAGACTCAAGCATAACGACGAAGTCGACAAGATCATTTGAAAGGATAAAATGGAAGTGAGAGCGGGAATTTCATCCCTCCGAAAATTGAGTGTATTGGAAATTGAGTTTGTTTGTCGGTATGTTTATTTCCTATCTTCAGTTTCTTGGACCATAATGATCTTAAGTCTGTGATCTTTTACTCACTCAACTAGTTCAAAACGGGAATTTTTATCGAGTTTCACGGATAGTTGGCTGAGGTGGTTTCGGAAATATTGAATTAGTTTTGGCTCCGATTCATACTTAGGGCTACTGTCGAGCTTAAAGTTTGTGGCTATCGGCTTTGTGCTCAATGTGTGGAGAGCTCCGTGATCACTACGACTGCAACGCTCAGCGAGCGACTAGAGTGACCTCTCCTATTCCCACATTATATCCACAGGCTGAGCGCAAACATGGCCTCCCCTATTCCCACATTATGTCCACAGGCAGAGCACAAACATGGCCTCCCCTATTCCCACATTATGTCCACAGGCTGAGCACAAACATGGCCTCTCCTATTCCCACGTTATTTCCACACGCCGAGCACAAACATGGCCTCTCCTATTCCCACATTATGTCCACAGGCAGAGCACAAACATGGCCTCCCCTATTCCCACATTATGTCCACAGGCTGAGCACAAACATGGCCTCTCCTATTCCCACGTTATCTCCACACGCCGAGCACAAACATGGCCTCTCCTATTCCCACATTATGTCCACAGGCTGAGCACAAACATGGCCTCTCCTATTCCCACGATATCTCCACACGCCAAGCACAAACATGGCCTCTCGAATTCCCACGTTATCTCCACAAGCCAAGCACAAACATGGCATCTCCTATTCCCCCGTTATCTCCACACGCCGAGCACAAACATGGCCTCTCCTATTCCCACGTTATCTCCACACGCCAAGCACAAACATTGCCTCTCCTATTCCCACGTTATCTCCACACGCCGAGCACAAATATGGCCTCTCCAATTCCCACGTTATCTCCACAAGCCAAGCACAAACATGGCATCCCCTATTCCCCCGTTATCTCCACACGCCGAGCACAAACATGGCCTCTCCTATTCCCACGTTATCTCCACACGCCAAGCACAAACATTGCCTCTCCTATTCCCACGTTATCTCCATACGCCGAGCACAAACATGGCCTCTACTATTCCCACGTTATCTCCACAAGCCGAGCACAAACATGGCATCTCCTATTCCCACGTTATCTCCACACGCCGAGCACAAACATGGCCTCACCTATTCCCAAATTATCTCCACACGCCGAGCACAAACATGGCATCTCCTATTCCCACGTTCTTTCCACACGCCGAGCACAAACATGACCTCTCCTATTCCCACGTTATCTCCACACGCCGAGCACGAACATGGCCTATCCTATTCCCACGTTATCTCCACACGCCGAGCACAAACATGGCATCTCCTATTCCCACGTTATCTCCACATGCCTAGCACAAACATGGCCTCTAATATTCCCGCGTTCTCTCCACACGCCGAGCACAAACATGGCATCTCCTATACCCACGTTTACACCACACGCCGAGCACAAACATGGCCTCCCCTATTCCCACGTTCTCTCCACCCGCCGAGCACAAACATTGAATCTCCTATTCCTACGTTCTCTCCACCCGCTGAGCACAAACATGGCCTCTCCTATTCCCACGTTATCTCCACATGTCGAGCAGAAACATGGCTTCTACTATTCCCACGTTATCTCCACATGCCGAGCACAAACATGGCCTCTCCTCTTCACACGTTCTCTCCACACGCCGAGCACAAACATGGCCTCTCCTATTCCCACGTTCTCTCAACACGCCGAACACAAACATGGCCCCTCCTATTCCACGTTCTCTCCACATGCCGAGCACAAACATGGCCTCTTCTATTTCCACGATATCTCCACACGCCGAGCAAAACATGGCCTCTCCTATCCCCACGTTCTCTCAACACGCCGAACACAAACATGGCCCCTCCTATTCCACGTTCTCTCCACATGCCGAGCACAAAAATGGCCTCTCCTATTCCCACGTTCTCTCACCACGCCGAACACAAACATGGCCTCTCCTATTCCGCGTTCTCTCCACACGCCGAGCACAAACATGGCCTCTCCTATTCCCACGTTCTCTCACCACGCCGAACAAAAACATGGCCCCTCTTATTCCGCGTTCTCTCCACACGTCGAGCACAAACATGGCCTCTCCTATTCCCACGTTCTCTCAACAAGCCGAACACAAACATGGCCCCTCCTATTCACACGTTCTCTCCTCATGCCGAGCACAAACATGGCCTCTCCTATTTCCACGATATCTCCACACGCCGAGCAAAACATGGCCTCTCCTATTCCCACGTTCTCTCAACACGCCGAACACAAACATGGCCCCTCCTATTCCACGTTCTCTCCACATGCCGAGCACAAACATGGCCTCTCCTATTCCCACGTTCTCTCACCACGCCGAACACAAACATGCCCCCCCCCCCCTATTCCGCGTTCTCTCCACACGCTGAGCACAAACATGGCCTCTCCTATTCCCACGTTCTCTCAACACGCCGATCACAAACATGGCCTCTCCTATTCCCACGTTCTCTCCTCACGCCTAGCACAAACATGGCCTCTTCTATTCACACGTTCTCTCCTCACGCCGACCACAAACATGGCCTCTCCTATTCCCACGATCTCTCCACTCGCCGAGCACAAACATGACCTCTCCTATTCCCACGTACTCTCAACACGCCGAACACAAACATGGCCCCTCCTATTACGCGTTCGCTCCACTCGTCGAGCACAAACATGGCCTCTCCTATTCCCACGTTCTCTCAACACGCCGAGCACAAGCACGGCCTCCCCTATTCCCACGTTCTCTCCACACACCGAGCACAAACATGGCCTCTGCTCTTCACACGTTCTTTACACACGCCGAGCACAAACATGGCCTCTCCTATTCCCGCGTTCTCTCCACACGCCGAGCACAAACATGGCATCTCCTATACCCACGTTTACTCCACACGCCGAGCACAAACATGGCCTCTCCTATTCCCACGTTCTCTCCACTCGCCGAGCACAAATATGGCATCTCCTATTCCTACGTTCTCTCCACCCGCCGAGCACAAACATGGCCACTCCTATTCACACGTTATCTCCACATGCCGAGCACAAACACGGCTTCTCCTATTCCCACGTTATCTCCACTTGCCGAGCACAAACATGGCCTCTCCTCTTCACACGTTCTCTCCACACGCCGAGCACCAACATGGACTCTATTCACAGGTTCTCTCCACCCGACGAGCTCAAACATGGCCTCCCCTAATCGCACGTTCTCCCCACACGCCGAGCACAAACATGGCCTCTTCTATTCCCACGTTCTCTCCACACGCCGAGCACAAATATGGCCTCTCCTCTTCACACGTTCTCTCCACACGCCGAGCACAAACATGGCCTCCCCTATTCCCACGTTATCTCCACACGCCGAGCACAAACATAGCCTCTCCTATTCCCACGGTCTCTCCACCCGCCAAGCACAAAAATGGCCTCTCCTATTCCCACGTTCTCTCAACACGTCAAGCACAAACATGGCCTCTCCTATTCCCACGTTATCTCCACACGCCCAGCACAAACATGGCCTCTCCTATTCCCACGTTCTCTCCACACGCCGAACACAAACATGGCATCTCCTATTCCCACGTTATCTCCACACGCCGAGCACAAATATGGCCTCTCCTATTCCCACGTTATTTCCACACGCCGAGCACAAACATGGCCTCTCCTATTCCCACGTTATCTCCACACGCCGAGCACAAACATGGCAACTCCTATTCCCACGTTATCTCCAAACGCCGAGCACAAAAATGGCCTCTCCTATTCCCACGTTATCTCCTCACGCCGAGCACAAACATGGCATGACCTATTCCCACGTTCTCTCCACACGCTGATTACAAACATGGCATCTCCTATCCCACGTTATCTCCACACGCCGAGCACAAACATGGCCTCTCCTCTTCACACGTCATCTCCACACGCCGAGCAAAATATGGCATCTCCTATTTCCAAGTATCTCCACATGCCGAACACAAACATGGCCTCTACTATTCCCGCAGCCTCTCCACACGCCGAGCACAAACATGGCATCTCCTATACCCACGTTTACTCCACACGCCGAGCACAAACATGGCCTCTCCTATTCCCACGTTCTCTCCACCCGTCGAGCACAAACATGGCATCGCCTATTCCTACGTTATCTCCATCCGCCGAGCACAGACATGGCCTCTCCTATTCCCAAGTTATCTCCTCATGCCGAGCACAAACATGGCTTCTCCTATTCCCACGTTATCTCCACATGCTGAGCACAAACATGGCTTCTCCTATTCCCACCTTATCTCCACTTGCCGAGCACAAACATGGCCTCTCCTCTTCACACGTTCTCTCCACACGCCGAGCAAAATCATGGCCTCTATTCACACGATCTCTCCACCCGACGAGCACAAATATGGCCTCTCCTAATCCCACGTTCTCCCCACACGCCGAGCACAAACATGGCCTCTTCTATTCCCACGTTCTCTCCACACGCCGAACACAAATATGGCCTCTCCTCTCCACACGTTCTCTCCTCACGCCGAGCACGAACATGGCCTCTCCTATTCCCACGTTATCTCCACACACCGAGCACAATCATGGCCACTTCTATTCACACGTTCTCTCCACACGCCGAGCACAAACATGGCCTCTCCTATTCCCACGGTATCTCATCATGCCGAGCACAAACATGGCCTCTCCTCTTCACACGTTCTCTCCACACGCCGAGCACAAACATGGCCTCAACTATTCCCGCGTTCTCTCCACACGCCGAGCATAAACATGGCATCTCCTATACCCACGTTTACTCCACACGCCGAGCACAAACATGGCCTCTCCTATTCCCACGTTCTCTCCACCCGCCGAGCACAAACATGGCATCTCCTATTCCTACGTTCTCTCCACCCGCCGAGCACAAACATGGCCTCTCCTATTCCCACGTTATCTCCACATGCCGAGCATAAACATGGCTTCTCCTATTCCCAAGTTATCTCCACATGCCGAGCACGAACATGGCCTCTCCTAATCCCACGTTCTCTCCACACGCCGAGCACAAACATGGCCTCTCCTCTTCAGACGTTCTCTCCACACGCGAGCACAAATATGGCCTGTCCTATTCCCACGTTATTTCCACACGCCGAGTACAATCATGGCCTCTTCTATCAAAAAGTTCTCTCCACATGCCGACCACAAACATGGCATCTCCTATACCCACGTTTACTCCACACGCCGAGCACAAACATGGCCTCTCCTATTCCCACGTTCTCTCCACATGCCGAGCACAGAAATGGCCTCTCCTATTCCCACGTTATCTCCACATGCCGAGCACAAACATGGCTTCTTCTATTGCCACGTTATCTCCACATGCCGAGCACAAACATGGCCTCTCCTCTTCATACGTTCTCTCCACTCGCCGAGCAAAAACATGGCCTCCCCTATTCCCACGTTATCTCCACACGCCGAGCACAAACATGGCATCTCCTATTCCCACGTTATCTCCACATGCCGAGCACAAACATGGCCTCTCCTATCCCGCGTTCTCTCCACACGCCGAGCACAAACATGGCATCTCCTATACCCAAGTTTACTCCACACGCCGAGCACAAACATGGCATCTCCTATTCCTACGTTATCTCCACATGCCGAGCACAAACATGGCCTCTCCTATACCCGCGTTATCTCCTCATGCCGAGCACAAACTTGGCATATCCTCTTAACACGTTCTCTCCACCCGCCGAGCACAAACATGGCATCTCCTATTCCTTCGTTCTCTCCACCCGCCGATCACAAACATGGCCTGTCCTATTCCCACGTTATCTCCACACGCCGAGCACAATCATGGCCTCTTCTATTCACACGTACTCTCCACCCGCCGAGCACAAACATGGCCTCTCCTATTCCAATGTTCTCTCCACCCGCCATGCAAAAACATGGCCTCTCCTATTCCCACGTTCTCTCAACACGTCGACCACAAACATGGCCTCTCCTCTTCCCACGTTCTCTCAACACGCCGAGCACAAACATGGCCTCTCCTATTCCCACGTTCTCTCAACACGCCGAACACAAACATGGCCCATCCTATTCCACGTTCTCTCCACACGCTGACCTCAAACATGGCCTCTCCTCTTCACACGTTCTCTCCACACGCCGAGCACAACATGGTCACTCCGATTCCCACATTCTTTCCACCCGCCGAGCACAAACATGGCCCATCCTATTCCCACGTTCTCTCCACCCGCCGATCACAAACTTGGCTTCTTCTATTCAAACGTTCTCTCCTCATGCCGAGCACAAATATGGCCTCTCCTATTTCCCCGATATCTTCACACGCCGAGCACAAACATGGCCTCTCCTATTCCCACGTTCTCTCAACACGCCGAACACAAACCTGGCCCCTCCTATTCCACGTTCTCTCCACATGCCGAGCACAAACATGGCCTCTCCTATTACCACTTTCGCTCAACACACCGAACACAAACATGGCCCTTCCTATTCCCACGTTCTCTCAACACGCCGAGCACAAACATGGCCTCTCCTATTCCCACGATCTCTCCACACGCCGAGCACAAACATGGCCTCTCCTATTCCGCGTTCTCTCCACACGCCGAGCACAAACATGGCCTCCCCTATTCCCACGTTCTCTCAACACGCCGGGCACAAACATGGCTTCTCCCCTTCACACGTTCTCTCCACACGCCGAGCACAAACATGGCCTCTCCTATTCCCACGTTCTGTCCTCACGCCGAGCACAAATATGGCCTCTTCTATTCACACGTTCTCTAGTCACGCCGAGCACAAATATGGCCTCTCCTATTCCCACGATCTCTCCACTCGCCGAGCACAAACATGGCCTCTCCTATTCCCAAGTTCTCTCAACAAGCCGAACACAGACATGGCCCCTCATATTCCGCGTTTTCTCCACACGCCGAGCACAAACATGGCCACTCCTATTCCCACGTTATCTCAGCACGCCGAGCACAAACATGGCCTCTCCTATTCGCACGTTCTCTCCACACGCCGAGCACAAATATGGCCTCTCCTCTTCACACGTTCTCTACACACCCCGAGCACAAACATGGCTTCTCCTATTCCCACGTTCTCTCAACACGCCGAACACAAACATGGCCCCTCCTATTCCACGTTCTCTCCACACGCCGAGCTCAAACATGGCCTCTCCTTTTCCCACGTTATCTCCACATTCCTAGCACAAACATGGCCTCTCATCTTCACAGTTCTCTCCACACGCCGAGCACAAACATGGCCTCTACTATTCCCGCGTTCTCTCCACACGCCGAGCACAAACATGGCATTTCCTATACCCACGTTTATTCCACACGCCGAGCACAAACATGGCCTCTCCTATTCCCACGTTATCTCCACATGCCGAGCACAAACATGGCTTCTCCTATTCCCACGTTATCTCCACATGCCGAGCACAAACATGGCTTCTCCTATTCCCACGTTCTTTCCACCCGCCAAGCAAAAACATGGCCCCTCCTATTCCCACGTTCTCTCAACACGTCGAGCACAAACATGGCCTCTCCTATTCCCACGTTCTCTCAACACGCCGAACACAAACATGGCCCCTCCTATTCCAGGTTCTCTCCACACGCTGTGCTCAAACATGGCCTCTCCTCTTCACACGTTCTCTCCACACGCCGAGCAAAAGCATGGCCTCTATTCTCACGTTATCTCCACCCGACGGGCACAAACATGGCCTCTCCTAATCCCACGTTCTCCCCGGACGCCGAGCACAAACATGGCCTCTTCTATTCCCACGTTCTCTCCACACGCCGAGCACAAACATGGCCTCTCCTCTTCACACGTTCTCTCCACACGCCGAGCACAAACATGGCCTCTCCTATTCCCACGTTATCTCCACACGCCGAGCACAATCATGGCCTCTTCTATTCACACGTTCTCTCCACACGCCGAGTACAAACACGGCCTCTCCTATTCCCACGTTAACTCCTCATGCCGAGTACAATCATGGCCTCTCCTCTTCACACGTTCTCTCCACACGCCGAGCACAAACATGGCCTCAAATATTCCCGCGTTCTCTCCACACGCCGAGCACAAACATGGCATCTCCTATACCCACGTTTACTCCACACGCCGAGCACAAACATGGCCTCTCCTATTCTCAAGTTCTCTCCACCCGCCGAGCACAATCATGGCATATCCTATTCCTACGTTCTCTCCACCCGCCGAGCACAAACATGGCCTCTCCTATTCCCACGTTATCTCCACTTGTCGAGCACGAACATGGCTCCTAATCCCACGTTCTCTCCACACGCCGAGCACAAACATGGCCTGTCCTCTACAGACGTTCTCTCCACACGCCGAGCACAAACATGGCCTGTCCTATTCCCACGTTATCTCCACACGCCGAGCACAATCATGGCCTCTTCCATTCAAACGTTCTCTCCACACGCCGAGCACAAACATGGCATCTCCTATACCCACGCTTACTCCACACGCCGAGCACAAATATGGCCTCTCCTATTCCCACGTTCTCTCCACCCGCCGAGCAGAAACATGGCATCTCCTATTCCTACGTTATCTCCACCCGCCGAGCACAGACATGGCCTCTCCTATTCCCACGTTATCTCCACATGCCGAGCGCAAACATGGTTTCTCCTATTCCCACGTTATCTCCACATGCCGAGCACAAACATGGCCTCTCCTCTTCATACGTTCTCTCCACACGCCGAGCAAAAACATGGCCTCCCCTATTCCCACGTTATCTCCACACGCCGAGCAGAAACATGGCATCTCCTATTCCCACGTTATCTCCACATGCCGAGCACAAACATGGCCTGTCCTATACCCGCGTTATCTGCTCATGCCGAGCACAAAGATGGCCTATCCTCTTCACACGTTCTCTCCACCCGCCGAGCACAAACATGGCATCCCCTATTCCTACGTTCTCTCCACCCGCCGATCACAAACATGGCCTCCCCTATTCCCACGTTATCTCCACATGCCGAGCACAAACATGGCTTCTCCTATTCCCACGTTATCTCCACATGCCGAGCACAAATATGGCCTCTCCTAATCCCACGTTCTCTCCACACGCCGAGCACAAACATGGCCTCTTCTATTCCCACGTTCTCTCCGCACGCCGAGCACAAACATGGCCTCTCCTCTTCACACGTTCTCTCCACACGCCGAGCACAAACATGGCCTCTATTCACACGTTCTCTCCACCCGACGAGCACAAACATGGCCTCTCCTAATCCCACGTTCTCCCCACACGCCGAGCACAAACATGGCCTCTTCTATTCCCACGTTCTCTCTACACGCCGAGCACAAACATGGCCTCTCCTCTTAACACGTTCTCTCCACACGCCGAGCACAAACATGGCCTCTCCTATTCCTACGTTATCTCCACACGCCGAGCACAATCATGGCCACTTCTATTCACACGTTCTCTCCACACGCCGAGCACAAACATGGCCTCTCCTATTCCCACGTTATCTCCTCATGCCGAGCACAAACATGGCCTCTCCTCTTCACACGTTCTCTCCACACGCCGAGCACAAACGTGGCTTCAACTATTCCCGCGTCCTCTCCACACGCAGAGCACAAACATGACATCTCCTATACCCACGTTTACTCCACACGCCGAGCACAAACATGGCCTCTCCTATTCCCACGTTCTCTCCACCCGCCGAGCACAAACATGGCATCTCCTATTCCTACGTTCTCTCCACCCGCCGAGCACAAACATGGCCTCCCCTATTCCCACGTTGTCTCCACATGCCGAGCACAAACATGGCTTCTCCTATTCCCACGTTCTGTCCTCACGCAGAGCACAAACATGGCCTCTTCTATTCACACGTTCTCTAGTCACGCCGAGCACAAACATGGCCTCTCCTATTCCCACGATATCTCCACTCGCCGAGCACAAACATGGCCTCTCCTATTCCCACGTTCTCTCCACCCGCCGAGCACAAACATGGCATCTCCTATTCCTACGTTCTCTCCACCCGCCGAGCACAAACATGGCCTCTCCTATTCCCACGTTATCTGCACATGCCGAGCACAAACATGGCTTCTCCTATTCCTACGTTCTCTCTACACGCCGAGCACAAACATGGCCTCTCCTCTTAACACGTTCTCTCCACACGCCGAGCACAAACATGGCCTCTCCTATTCCTACGTTATCTCCACACGCCGAGCACAATCATGGCCACTTCTATTCACACGTTCTCTCCACACGCCGAGCACAAACATGGCCTCTCCTATTCCCACGTTATCTCCTCATGCCGAGCACAAACATGGCCTCTCCTCTTCACACGTTCTCTCCACACGCCGAGCACAAACGTGGCTTCAACTATTCCCGCGTCCTCTCCACACGCCGAGCACAAACATGGCATCTCCTATGCCCACGTTTACTCCACACGCCGAGCACAAACATGGCCTCTCCTATTCCCACGTTCTCTCCACCCGCCGAGCAGAAACATGGCATCTCCTATTCCTACGTTATGTCCACCCGCCGAGCACAGACATGGCCTCTCCTATTCCCACGTTATTTCCACATGCCGAGCACAAACATGGTTTCTCCTATTCCCACGTTATCTCCACATGCCGAGCACAAACATGGCCTCTCCTCTTCATACGTTCTCTCCACACGCCGAGCAAAAACATGGCCTCCCCTATTCCCACGTTATCTCCACACGCCGAGCAGAAACATGGCATCACCTATTCCCACGTTATCTCCACATGCCGAGCACAAACATGGCCTCTCCTATCCCGCGTTCTCTCCACACGCCGAGCAGAAACATGGCATCTCCTATTCCTACGTTATCTCCACCCGCCGAGCACAGACATGGCCTCTCCTATTCCCACGTTATCTCCACACGCCGAGCACAAACATGGCATCTCCTATACCCACGTTTACTCCACACGCCGAGCACAAACATGGCATCACCTATTCCTACGTTATCTCCACATGCCGAGCACAAACATGGCCTGTCCTATACCCGCGTTATCTGCTCATGCCGAGCACAAAGATGGCCTATCCTCTTCACACGTTCTCTCCACCCGCCGAGCACAAACATGGCATCCCCTATTCCTACGTTCTCTCCACCCGCCGATCACAAACATGGCCTCTCCTATTCCCACGTTATCTCCACATGCCGAGCACAAACATGGCTTCTCCTATTCCCACGTTATCTCCACATGCCGAGCACAAATATGGCCTCTCCTAATCCCACGTTCTCTCCACACGCCGAGCACAAACATGGCCTCTTCTATTCCCACGTTCTCTCCACACGCCGAGCACAAACATGGCCTCTCCTCTTCACACGTTCTCTCCACACGCCGAGCATAAAACATGGGCTCTATTCACACGTTCTCTCCACCCGACGAGCACAAACATGGCCTCTCCTAATCCCACGTTCTCCCCACACGCCGAGCAAAAACATGGCCTCTTCTATTCCCACGTTCTCTCTACACGCCGAGCACAAACATGGCCTCTCCTCTTCACACGTTCTCTCCACACGCCGAGCACAAACATGGCCTCTCCTCTTCCTACGTTATCTCCACACGCCGAGCACAATCATGAACACTTCTATTCACACGTTCTCTCCACACGCCGAGCACAAACATGGCCTCTCCTATTCCCACGTTATCACCTCATGCCGAGCACAAACATGGCCTCTCCTCTTCACACGTTCTCTCCACACGCCGAGCACAAACGTGGCTTCAACTATTCCCGCGTTCTCTCCACACGCAGAGCACAAACATGACATCTCCTATACCCACGTTTACTCCACACGCCGAGCACAAACATGGCATCTCCTATTCCCACGTTCTCTCCACCCGCCGAGCACAAAAATGGCATCTCCTATTCCTACGTTCTCTCCACCCGCCGAGCACAAACATGGCCTCTCCTATTCCCACGTTATCTCCACATGCCGAGCACAAACATGGCTTTTCCTATTCCCACGTAATCTCCACATGCCGAGCACGAACATGGCTTCTCCTAATCCCACGTTCTCTCCACACGCCGAGCACAAACATAGCCTCTCCTCTTCAGACGTTCTCTCCACACGCCGAGCACCAACATGGCCTGTCCTATTCCCACGTTCTCTCCACCCGCCGAGCAGAAACATGGCATATCCAATTCCTACGTTATCTCCACCCGTCGAGCACAGACATGGCCTCTCCTATTCCCTCGTTATCCCCACATGCCGAGCACAAACATGGCATCTCCTATTCCCACGTTATCTCCACATGCCGAGCACAAACATGGCCTCTCCTCTTCATACGTTCTCTCCACACGCCGAGCAAAAACATGGCCTCCCCTATTCCCACGTTATCTCCACACGCCGAGCACAAACATGGCATCTCCTATTCCCACGTTATCTCCACATGCCGAGCACAAACATGGCCTCTCCTATCCCACGTTCTCTCCACACGCCGAGCTCAAACATGGCAACTCCGATACCCACGTTTACTCCACACGCCGAGCACAAACATGGCATCTCCTATTCCTACGTTATCTCCACATGCCGGGCACAAACATGGCCTCTCCTATACCCGCGTTATCTCCTCATGCCGAGCACAAACATGGCCTCTCCTCTTCACACGTTCTGTCCACCCGCCGAGCACAAACATGGCATCTCCTATTCCTACGTTCTCTCCACGCGCCGATCACAAACATGGCCTCTCCTATTCCCACGTTCTGTCCTCACGCCGAGCACAAACATGGCCTCTTCTATTCACACGTTCTCTAGTCACGCCGAGCACAAACATGGCCTCTCCTATTCCCACGATCTCTCCACTCGCCGAGCACAAACATGGCCTCTCCTATTCCCACGTTCTCTCCACCCGCCGAGCACAAACATGGCATCTCCTATTCCTACGTTCTCTCCACCCGCCGAGCACAAACATGGCCTGTTCTATTCCCACGTTCTCTCCACCCGCCGAGCAGAAACATGGCATCTCCTATTCCTACGTTATCTCCACACGCCGAGCACAAACATGGCCTGTTCTATTCCCACGTTATCTCCACACGCCGAGCACAATCATACCTCTTCTATTCAAACGTTCTCTCCACACGCCGAGCACAAACATGGCATCTCCTATACCCACGTTTACTCCACACGCCGAGCACAAACATGGCCTCTCCTATTCCCACGTTCTCTCCACCCGCCGAGCAGAAACATGGCGTCTCCTATTCCTACGTTATCTCCACCCGCCGAGCACAGACATGGCCTCTCCTATTCCCACGTTACCTCCACATGCCGAGCACAAACATGGCTTCTCCTATTCCCACGTTATCTCCACATGCCGAGCAAAAACATGGCCTCTCCTCTTCATACGTTCGTTCCACACGCCGTGCAAGAAAATGGCCTCCCCTATTCCCACGTTATCTCCACACGCCGATCACAAACATGGCATCTCCTATTCCCACCTTATCTCCACATGCCGAGCACAAACATGGCCTCTCCTATCCCGCGTTCTCTCCACACGCCGAGCACAAACATGGCATCTCCTATACCCACGTTTACTCCACACGCCGAGGACAAACATGGCATCTCCTATTCCTACGTTATCTCCACATGCCGAGCACAAATATGGCCTCTCCTATACCTGAGTTATCTCCTCATGCCGAGCACAAACATGGCCTATCCTCTTCACACGTTCTCTCCACCCGCCGAGCACAAACACGGCATCTCCTATTCCTACGTTCTCTCCACCCGCCGATCACAAACATGGCCTGTTCTATTCCCACGTTATCTCCACACGCCTAGCACAATCATACCTCTTCTATTCAAACGTTCTCTCCACACGCCGAGCACAAACATGGCATCTCCTATACCCACGTTTACTCCACACGCCGAGCACAAACATGGCCTCTCCTATTCCCACGTTCTCTCCAACCGCCGAGCAGAAACATGGCATCTCCTATTCCTACGTTATCTCCACCCGCCGAGCACAGACATGGCCTCTCCTATTCCCACGTTACCTCCACATGCCGAGCACAAATATGGCTTCTCCTATTCCCACGTTATCTCCACATGCCGAGCACAAATATGGCCTCTCCTAATCCCACGTTTTCTCCACACGCCGAGCACATACAAGGCCTGTTCTATTCCCACGTTCTCTCCACACGCCGAGCACAAACATGGCCTCTCCTCTTCACACGTTCTCTCCACACGCCGAGCACAAACATGGCCTCAATTCACACGTTCTCTCCACCCAACGAGCACAAACATGGCCTCTCCTAATCCCACGTTCTCCCCACACGCCGAGCACAAACATGGGCTCTTCTATTCCCACGTTCTCTCCACACGCCGAGCACAAACATGGCCTCTGCTCTTCACACGTTCTCTCCACACGCCGAGCACAAACATGGCCTCTCCTATTCCCACGTTATCTCCACACGCCGAGCACAATCATGGCCACTTCTATTCACACGTTCTCTCAACACGCCGAGCACAAACATGGCCTCTCCTATTCCCACGTTATCTCCTCATGCCGAGCACAAACATGGCCTCTCCTCTTCACACGTTTTCTCTACAGTCCGAGCACAAACATGGCCTCAACTATTCCCGCGTTCTCTCCACCCGCTGAGCACAAACATGGCATCTCCTATACCCACGTTTGCTCCACACGCCGAGCGCATACATGGCCTCACCAATTCCCACGTTCTCTCCACCCGCCGATCACAAACATGGCATCTCCTATTCCTACGTGCTCTCCACCCGCCGAGCACAACCATGACCTCTCCTATTCCCACGTTATCTCCACATGCCGAGCACAAACATGGCTTCTCCTATTCCCACGTTTTCTCCACGAGCCGAGCACGAACATGGCCTCTCCTAATCCCACGTTCTCTCCACACGCCGAGCACAAACATGGCATATCCTATACCCACGTTTACTCCACACGCCGAGCACAATCATGGCCTCTTCTATTCAAACGTCCTCTCCACACGCCGTGCACAAACATGGCATATCCTATACCCACGTTTACTCCACACGCCGAGCACAATCATGGCCTCTCCTATTCCCACGTTCTCTCCACCCGCCGAGCAGAAACATGGCATATCCAATTCCTACGTTATCTCCACCCGCCGAGCACAGACATGGCCTCTCCTATTCCCTCGTTATCTCCACATGCCGAGCACAAACATGGCATCTCCTATTCCCACGTTATCTCCACATGCCGAGCACAAACATGGCCTCTCCTCTTCATACGTTCTCTCCACACGCCGAGCAAAAACATGGCCTCCCCTATTCCCACGTTATCTCCATACGCCGAGCAGAAACATGGCATCTCCTATTCCCACGTTATCTCCACATGCCGAGCACAAACATGGCCTCTCCTATCCCACGTTCTCTCCACACGCCGAGCTCAAACATGGCATCTCCAATACCCAAGTTTACTCCACACGCCGAGCACAAACATGGCATCTCCTATTCCTACGTTATCTCCACATGCCGGGCACAAACATGTCCTCTCCTATAACCGCGTTATCTCCTCATGCCGAGCACAAACATGGCCTATCCTCTTCACACGTTCTGTCCACCCGCCGAGTACAAACATGGCATCTCCTATTCCTACGTTCTCTCCACGCGCCGATCACAAACATGGCCTCTCCTATTCCCACGTTCTGTCCTCACGCCGAGCACAAACATGGCCTCTTCTATTCACAAGTTCTCTAGTCACGCCGAGCACAAACATGGCCTCTCCTATTCCCATGATCTCTCCACTCGCCGAGCAAAAACATGGCCTTTCCTATTCCCACGTTCGATCAACACGCCGAACACAAACATGGCCCCTCCTATTCCGCGTTTCTCCACACGCCGAGCACAAACATGGCCACTCCTACTCCCACGTTCTCTCAACACGCCGAGCACAAACATGGCCTCTCCTATTCCCACGTTCTCCCCAAACGCCGTGCACAAACATGGCCTCTCCTCTTCACACGTTCACTACACACGCCGAGCACAAACAAGGCCTCTCCTATTCCCACGATCTCTCAACACGCCGAACACAAACTTGGCCCCTCCTATTCCACGTTCTCTCCACACGCCGAGCTCAAACATGGCCTCTCCTTTTCCCTCGTTATCTCCACATTCCGAGCACAAACATGGCCTCTCCTCTTCACACGTTCTCTCCTCACGCCGAGCACAAACATGGCCTCTACTATTCCCGCGTTCTCCCCACACGCCGAGCACAAACATGGCATCTCCGATACCCACGTTTACTCCACACGCCGAGCACAAACATTGCCTCCCCTATTCCCACGTTATCTCCACATGCCGAGCACAAACATGGCTTCTCCTATTCCCACGTTATCGCCACATGCCGAGCTCAAACATGGCCTCTCCTATTCCCACGTTCTCTCCACCCGCCAGGCAAACACATGACCTCTCCTATTCCCACGTTCTCTCAACACGTCGAGCACAAACATGGCTTCCCCTATTACCACGTTATCTCAACACGCCGAGCAAAAACATGGCCTCTCCTATTCCCACGTTCTCTGAACACACCGAACACAAACATGGGCCCTCCTATTCACGTTCTCTCCACACGCTGAGCTCAAACATGGCCTCTTCTCTTCACACGTTCTCTCCACACGCCGAGCACAAACATGGCCTCTCCTATTCCCACGTTCTCTCCACCCGCCGAGCACAAACATGGCTTCTTCTATTCAAACGTTCTCTCCTCATGCCGAGCACAAATATGGCCTCTCCTATTACCACGATATCTCCACACGCCGAGCACAAACATGGCCTCTCCTATTCCCACTTTCTCTCAACACGCCGAACACAAACATGGCCCCTACTATTCTACGTTCTCCACATGCCGAGCACAAACATGGCATCTCCTCTTCACAAGTTCTCTACACACGCCGAGCACAAACATGACCTCTCCTGTTCCTACGTTCTCTCAACACGCCGAACACAAACATGGCCCCTCCTATTCCACGTTCTCTAAACACGCCGAGCACAAACATGGCCTCTCCTATTCCCACGATCTCTCCACACGCCGAGCACAAACATGGCCTCTCCTATTCCGCAATTCTCTCCAAACGCCGAGCACAAACATGGCCTCTCCTATTCCCAAGTTCTGTCAACACGCCGAGCACAAAAATGGCCTCTCCTATTCCCACGTTCTCTCCACACGCCGAGCACAAACATGACCTCTCCTCTTCACACGTTCTCTCCACACGCCGAGCACAAACATGGCCTCTCCTATTCCCACGTTCTGTCCTCACGCCGAGCACAAACATGGCCTCTTCTATTCACACGTTCTCTACTCACGCCGAGCACAAATATTACCTCTCCTATTCCCACGATCTCTCCACTCGCCGAGCACAAACATGGCCTCTCCTATCCCCACGTTCTCTCAACACGCCGAACACAAACATGGCCCCTCCTATTCCGCGTTTTCTCCACACGCCGAGCACAAACATGGCCTCTCCTATTCCCACGTTCTCTCAACACGCCGAACACAAACATGGCCCCTCCTATTCCACGTTCTCCGAATGCCGAGCACAAACATGGCCTCTGCTATTCCCACGTTCTCACTACACGCCGAACACAAACATGGCCCCTCCTATTCCAACGTTCTCTCAACACGCCGAGCACAAACATGGCCTCTCCTATTCCCACGATCTCTCCACACGCCGAACACAAACATGGCCTCTCCTATTCCGCAATTCTCTCCACACGTCGAGCACAAACATGGCCTCTCCTATTCCCACGTTCTGTCAACACGCCGAGCACAGAAATGGCCTCTACTATTCCCACGTTCTCTCCACACGCCGAGCACAAACATGGCCTCTCCTCTTCACACGTTCTCTCCACACGCCGAGCACAAACATGGCCTCTCCTATTCACACGTTCTCTCCTCACGCCGTGCACAAACATGGCCTCTCCAATCCCACGTTCTGTCCTCACGCCGAGCACAAACATGGCCTCTTCTATTCACACGTTCTCTACTCTCGCCGAGCACAAATATCGCCTCTCCTATTCCCACGATCTCTCCACTCCCCGAGCACAAACATGGCCTCTCCTATTCCCAAGTTCTCTCAACACGCCGAACACAAACATGGCCCCTCCTATTCCGCGTTTTATCCACACGCCGAGCACAAACATGGCCGCTCCTATTCCCACTTTCTCTCAACATGCCGAGCACAAACATGGCCTCTCCTATTCCCACTTTCTCTCCACACGCCGAGCACAAACATGGCCTCTCCTCTTCACAAGTTCTCTACACACGCCGAGCACAAACATGGCCTCTCCTGTTCCTACGTTCTCTCAACACGCCGAACACAAACATGGCCCCTCCTATTCCACGTTCTCTAAACACGCCGAGCTCAAACATGGCCTCTCCTATTCCCACGTAATCTCCACATGCCGAGCACAAACATGGCCTCTCCTCGTCACACGTTCACTACACACGCCGAGCACAAACATGGCCTCTCCTATTCCCACGATCTCTCAACACGCCGAACACAAACTTGGCCCCTCCTATTCCACGTTCTCTCCACACGCCGAGCTCAAACATGGCCTCTCCTTTTCCCTCGTTATCTCCACATTCCGAGCACAAACATGGCCTCTCCTCTTCACACGTTCTCTCCTCACGCCGAGCACAAACATGGCCTCTACTATTCCCGCGTTCTCCCCACACGCCGAGCACAAACATGGCATCTCCGATACCCACGTTTACTCCACACGCCGAGCACAAACATGGCCTCTCCTATTCCCACGTTATCTCCACATGCCGAGCACAAATATGACTTCTTCTATTCCCACGTCATCGCCACATGCCGAGCTCAAACATGGCCTCTCCTATTCCCACGTTCTCTCCAGCCGCCAAGCAAAAACATGACCTCTCCTATTCCCACGTTCTCTCAACACGTCGAGCACAAACATGGCCTCTCCTATTCCCACGTTCTCTCAACACGCCAAGCAAAAACATGGCCTCTCCTATTCCCACGATGTCTGAACACGCCGAACACAAACATGGCCCCTCCTATTCACGTTCTCTCCACACGCTGAGCTCAAACATGGCCTCTTTTCTTCACACGTTCTCTCCACACGCCGAGCACAAACATGGCCTCCCCTATTCCCATGTTCTCTCCACCCGCCGAGCACAAACATGGCTTCTTCTATTCAAACGTTCTCTCCTCATGCCGAGCACAAATATGGCCTCTCCTATTACCACGATATCTCCACACGCCGAGCACAAACATGGCCTCTCATATTCCCACTTTCTCTCAACACGCCGAACACAAACATGGCCCCTCCTATTCCACGTTCTCCACATGCCGAGCACAAACATTGCCTCTCCTCTTCACAAGTTTTCTACACACGCCGAGCACAAACATGGCCTCTCCTATTCCCACGATCTCTCCACACGCCGAGCACAAACATGGCCTCTCCTATTCCGCAATTCTCTCCACACGCCGAGCACAAACATGGCCTCTCCTATTCCCAAGTTCTGTCAACACGCCGAGCCCAAAAATGGCCTCTCCTATTCCCACGTTCTCTCCACACGCCGAGCACAAACATGACCTCTCCTCTTCACACATTCTCTCCACACGCCGAGCACAAACATGGCCTCTCCTATTCACACGTTCTCTCCTCACGCCGTGCACAAACATGGCCTCTCCTATTCCCACGTTCTGTCCTCACGCCGAGCACAAACATGGCCTCTTCAATTCACACGTTCTCTACTCACGCCGAGCACAAATATTGACTCTCCTATTCCCACGATCTCTCCACTCGCCGAGCACAAACATGGCCTCTCCTATTCCCACGTTCTCTCAACACGCCGAACACAAACATGGCCCCTCCTATTCCGCGTTTTATCCACACGCCGAGCACAAACATGGCCGCTCCTATTCCCACTTTCTCTCAACACGCCGAGCACAAACATGGCCTCTCCTATTCCCACTTTCTCTCCACACGCCGAGCACAAACATGGTCTCTCCTCTTCACAAGTTCTCTACACACGCCGAGCACAAACATGGCCTCTCCTGTTCCTACGTTCTCTCAACACGCCGAACACAAACATGGCCCCTCCTATTCCACGTTCTCTAAACACGCCGAGCTCAAACATGGCCTCTCCTATTCCCACGTTATCTCCACATGCCGAGCACAATCATGGCCTCTCCTATTCCCACGTTCTGTCAACACGCCGAGCACAGAAATGGCCTCTCCTATTCCCACGTTCTCTCCACACGCCGAACACAAACATGGCCTCTCCTCTTCACACGTTCTCTTCACACACCGAGCACAAACATGGCCTCTCCTATTCACACGTTCTCTCCTCACGCCGTGCACAAACATGGCCTCTCCTATTCCCACGTTCTGTCCTCACGCCGAGCACAAACATGGCCTCTTCTATTCACACGTTCTCTACTCACGCCGAGCACAAATATTGCCTCTCCTATTCCCACGATCTCTCCACTCGCCGAGCACAAACATGGCCTCTCCTATTCCCACGTTCTCTCAACACGCCGAACACAAACATGGCCCCTCCTATTCCGCGTATTCTCCACACGCCAAGCACAAACATGGTCTCTCCTCTTCACACGTTCTCTCCTCACGCCGAGCACAAACATGGCCTCTACTATTCCCGCGTTCTCCCCACACGCCGAGCACAAACATGGCATCTCCGATACCCACGTTTACTCCACACGCCGAGCACAAACATGGCCTCTCCTATTCCCACGTTATCTCCACATGCCGAGAACAAACATGGCATCTCCTATTCCCACGTTATCGCCGCATGCCGAGCTCAAACATGGCCTCTCCTATTCCTACGTTCTCTCCACCCGCCAAGCAAACACATGACCTCTCCTATTCCCACGTTCTCTCAACACGTCGAGCACAAACATGGCCTCTCCTATTCCCACGTTCTCTCAACACGCCGAGCAAAAACATGGCCTCTCCTATTCCCACGTTCTCTGAACACGCCGAACATAAACATGGCCCCTCCTATTCACGTTCTCTCCACACGCTGAGCTCAAACATGGCCTCTTCTCTTCACACGTTCTCTCCACACGCCGAGCACAAACATGGCCTCCCCTATTCCCACGTTCTCTCCACCCGCCGAGCACAAACATGGCTTCTTCTATTCAAACGTTCTCTCCTCATGCCGAGCACAAATATGGCCTCTCCTATTAACACGATATCTCCGCACGCCGAGCACAAACATGGCCTCTCCTATTCCCACTTTCTCTCCACACGCCGAACACAAACATGGCCCCTCCTATTCCACGTTCTCCACCTGCCGAGCACAAACATGGCCTCTCCTCTTCACAAGTTCTCTACACACGCCGAGCACAAGCATGGCCTCTCCTGTTCCTACGTTCTCTCAACACGCCGAACACAAACATGGCCCCTCCTATTCCACGTTCTCGAAACCCGCCGAGCACAAACATGGCCTCTCCTATTCCCACGATCTCTCCACACGCCGAGCACAAACATGGCCTCTCCTATTCCGCAATTCTCTCCACACGCCGAGCACAAACATGGCCTCTCCTATTCCCAAGTTCTGTCAACACGCCGTGCACAAAAATGGCCTCTCCTATTCCCACGTTCTCTCCACACGCCGAGCACAAACATGACCTCTCCTCTTCACACGTTCTCTCCACACGCCGAGCACAAACATGGCCTCTCCTATTCACACGTTCTCTCCTCACGCCGTGCACAAACATGGCCTCTCCTATTCCCACGTTCTGTCCTCACGCTGAGCACAAACATGGCCTCTTCTATTCACACGTTCTCTACACACGCCGAGCACAAATATTGCCTCTCCTATTCCCACGATCTCTCCACTCGACGAGCACAAACATGGCCTCTCCTATTCCCACGTTCTCTAAAAACGCCGAACACAAACATGGCCCCTCCTATTCCGCGTTTTCTCCCCACGCCGAGCACAAACATGGCCTCTCCTATTCCCACGTTCTCTCAACACGCCGAACAAAAACATGGTCCCTCCTATTCCACGTTCTCCACATGCCGAGCACAAACATGGCCTCTGCTATTCCCACGTTCTCACAACACGCCGAACACAAACATGGCCCCTCCTATTCCAACGTTCTCTCAACACGCCGAGCACAAACAGGGCCTCTCCTATTCCCAAGTTCTGTCAACACGCCGAGCACAAACAAGGCCTCTCCTATTCCGCAACTCTCTCCACACGCCGAGCACTAACATGGCCTCTCCTATTCCCACGTTCTCTCAACACGCCGAACAAAAACATGGTCCCTCCTATTCCACGTTCTCCACATGCCGAGCACAAACATGGCCTCTCCTCTTCACAAGTTTTCTACACACGCCGAGCAAAAACATGGCCTCTCCTATTCCCACGATCTCTCCACACGAGAGCACAAACATGGCCTCTCCTATTCCGCAATTCTCTCCACACGCCGAGCACAAACATGGCCTCTCCTATTGCCAAGTTCTGTCAACACGCCGAGCCCAAAAATGGCCTCTCCTATTCCCACGTTCTCTCCACACGCCGAGAACAAACATGGCCTCTCCTATTCCCAAGTTCTGTCAACACGCCGAGCACAAACATGGCCTCTCCTATTCACACGTTCTCTCCTCACGCCGTGCACAAACATGGCCTCTCCTATTCCCACGTTCTGTCCTCACGCCGAGCACAAACATGGCCTCTTCTATTCACACGTTCTCTACTCACGCCGAGCACAAATATTGACTCTCCTATTCCCACGATCTCTCCACTCGCCGAGCACAAACATGGCCTCTCCTATTCCCACGTTCTCTCAACACGCCGAACACAAACATGGCCCCTCCTATTCCGCGTTTTATCCACACGCCGAGCACAAACATGGCCGCTCCTATTCCCACTTTCTCTCAACACGCCGAGCACAAACATGGCCTCTCATATTCCCACTTTCTCTCCACACGCCGAGCACAAACATGGCCTCTCCTCTTCACAAGTTCTCTACACACGCCGAGCACAAACATGGTCTCTCCTGTTCCTACGTTCTCTCAACACGCCGAACACAAACATGGCCCCTCCTATTCCACGTTCTCTAAACACGCCGAGCTCAAACATGGCCTCTCCTATTCCCACGTTATCTCCACATGCCGAGCACAATCATGGCCTCTCCTATTCCCACGTTCTGTCAACACGCCGAGCACAGAAATGGCCTCTCCTATTCCCACGTTCTCTCCACACGCCGAGCACAAACATGGCCTCTCCTCTTCACACGTTCTCTTCACACGCCGAGCACAAACATGGCCTCTCCTATTCACACGTTCTCTCCTCACGCCGTGCACAAACATGGCCTCTCCTATTCCCACGTTCTGTCCTCACGCCGAGCACAAACATGGCCTCTTCTATTCACACGTTCTCTACTCACGCCGAGCACAAATATTGCCTCTCCTATTCCCACGATCTCTCCACTCGCCGAGCACAAACATGGCCTCTCCTCTTCACACGTTCTCTCCTCACGCCGAGCACAAACATGGCATCTACTATTCCCGCGTTCTCCCCACACGCCGAGCACAAACATGGCATCTCCGATACCCACGTTTACTCCACACGCCGAGCTCAAACATGGCCTCTCCTATTCCCACGTTATCTCCACATGCCGAGAACAAACATGGCATCTCCTATTCCCACGTTATCGCCGCATGCCGAGCTCAAACATGGCCTCTCCTATTCCTACGTTCTCTCCACCCGCCAAGCAAACACATGACCTCTCCTATTCCCACGTTCTCTCAACACGTCGAGCACAAACATGGCCTCTCCTATTCCCACGTTCTCTCAACACGCCGAGCAAAAACATGGCCTCTCCTATTCCCACGTTCTCTGAACACGCCGAACATAAACATGGCCCCTCCTATTCACGTTCTCTCCACACGCTGAGCTCAAACATGGCCTCTTCTCTTCACACGTTCTCTCCACACGCCGAGCACAAACATGGCCTCTCCTATTCCCACGTTCTCTCCACCCGCCGAGCACAAACATGGCTTCTTCTATTCAAACGTTCTCTCCTCATGCCGAGCACAAATATGGCCTCTCCTATTACCGCGATATCTCCGCACGCCGAGCACAAACATGGCCTCTCCTATTCCCACTTTCTCTCAACACGCCGAACACAAACATGGCCCCTCCTATTCCACGTTCTCCACCTGCCGAGCACAAACATGGCCTCTCCTCTTCACAAGTTCTCTACACACGCCGAGCACAAACATGGCCTCTCCTGTTCCTACGTTCTCTCAACACGCCGAACACAAACATGGCCCCTCCTATTCCACGTTCTCGAAACACGCCGAGCACAAACATGGCCTCTCCTATTCCCACGATCTCTCCACACGCCGAGCACAAACATGGCCTCTCCTATTCCGCAATTCTCTCCACACGCCGAGCACAAACATGGCCTCTCCTATTCCTAAGTTCTGTCAACACGCCGAGCACAAAAATGGCCTCTCCTATTCCCACGTTCTCTCCACACGCCGAGCACAAACATGACCTCTCCTCTTCACACTTTCTCTCCACACGCCGAGCACAAACATGGCCTCTCCTATTCACACGTTCTCTCCTCACGCCGTGCACAAACATGGCCTCTCCTATTCCCACGTTCTGTCCTCACGCTGAGCACAAACATGGCCTCTTCTATTCACACGTTCTCTACTCACGCCGAGCACAAATATTGCATCTCCTATTCCCACGATCTCTCCACTCGCCGAGCACAAACATGGCCTCTCCTATTCCCACGTTCTCTAAAAACGCCGAACACAAACATGGCCCCTCCTATTCCGCGTTTTCTCCCCACGCCGAGCACAAACATGGCCTCTCCTATTCCCATGTTCTCTCAACACGCCGAACAAAAACATGGTCCCTCCTATTCCACGTTCTCCACATGCCGAGCACAAACATGGCCTCTGCTATTCCCACGTTCTCACAACACGCCGAACACAAACATGGCCCCTCCTATTCCAACGTTCTCTCAACACGCCGAGCACAAACATGGCGTCTCCTATTCCCACGATCTCTCCACACGCCGAGCACAAACATGGCCTCTCCTATTCCGCAATTCTCTCCACACGCCGAGCACAAACATGGCCTCTCCTATTCCCACGTTCTGTCAACACGCCGAGCACAGAAATGGCCTCTCCTATTCCCACGTTCTCTCCACACGCCGAGCACAAACATGGCCTCTCCTATTCCCACGTTCTCTCAACACGCCGAACACAAACATGGCCCCTCCTATTCCGCGTTTTCTCCACACGCCGAGCACAAACATGGCCTCTCCTATTCCCACGTTCTCTCAACACGCCGAACACAAACATGGCCCCTCCTATTCCACGTTCTCCACATGCCGAGCACAAACATGGCCTCTGCTATTCCCACGTTCTCACAACACGCCGAACACAAACATGGCCCCTCCTATTCCAACGTTCTCTCAACACGCCGAGCACAAACGTGGCCTCTCCTATTCCCACGATCTCTCCACACCCCGAGCACAAACATGGCCTCTCCTATTCCGCAATTCTCTCCACACGCCGAGCACAAACATGGCCTCACCTAATCCCACGTTCTCTCAACACGCCGAACACAAACATGGCCCCTCCTATTCCACGTTCTCTCCACACGCCGAGCTCAAACATGGCCTCTCCTCTTCACACGTTCTCTCCACAAGCCGAGCACAAACATTGCCTCCCCTATTCCCACGGTCTCTCCTCACGCCGTGCACAAACATGCCCCCTCCTATTCCCAGGTTCTCGCCACACGCCGAGCACAAACATGGCTTCTTCTATTCGCACGTTCTCTCCACACGCCGAGCACAAACAAGGCCTCTCCTATTCCCACGTTCTCCCCCCCCCCCCCCGGTAAGCACAAACATGGCCTCTCCTATTCCCACGTTCTCTCAACACGCCGAACACAAACATGGCCCCTCCTATTCCGCGTTTTATCCACACGCCGAGCACAAACATGGCCGCTCCTATTCCCACATTCTCTCAACACGCCGAGCACAAACATGGCCTCTCCTATTCCCACTTTCTCTCCACACGCCGAGCACAAACATGGCCTCTCCTCTTCACAAGTTCTCTACACACGCCGAGCACAAACATGGCCTCTCCTGTTCCTACGTTCTCTTAACACGCCGAACACAAACATGGCCCCTCCTATTCCACGTTCTCTAAACACGCCGAGCTCAAACATGGCCTCTCCTATTCCCACGTTATCTCCACATGCCGAGCACAAACATGGCCTCTCCTCTTCACACGTTCACTACACACGCCGAGCACAAACATGGCCTCTCCTATTCCCACGATCTCTCAACACGCCGAACACAAACTTGGCCCCTCCTATTCCACGTTCTCTCCACATTCCGAGCACAAACATGGCCTCTCCTCTTCACACGTTCTCTCCTCACGCCGAGCACAAACATGGCCTCTACTATTCCCGCGTTCTCCCCACACGCCGAGCACAAACATGGCATCTCCGATACCCACGTTTACTCCACACGCCGAGCACAAACATGGCCTCTCCTATTCCCACGTTATCTCCACATGCCGAGCACAAACATGACTTCTCCTATTCCCACGTTATCGCCACATGCCGAGCTCAAACATGGCCTCTCCTATTCCCACGTTCTCTCCAGCCGCCAAGCAAAAACATGACCTCTCCTATTCCCACGTTCTCTCAACACGTCGAGCACAAACATGGCCTCTCCTATTCCCACGTTCTCTCAACACGCCGAACAAAAACATGGCCTCTCGTATTCCCACGATATCTGGACACGCCGAACATAAACATGGCCCCTCCTATTCACGTTCTCTCCACAAGCTGAGCTCAAACATGGCCTCTTTTCTTCACACGTTCTCTCCACACGCCGAGCACAAACATGGCCTCCCCTATTCCCATGTTCTCTCCACCCGCCGAGCACAAACATGGCTTCTTCTATTCAAACGTTCTCTCCTCATGCCGAGCACAAATATAGCCTCTCCTATTACCACGATATCTCCACACGCCGAGCACAAACATGGCCTCTCCTATTCCCACTTTCTCTCAACACGCCGAACACAAACATGGCCCCTCCTATTCCACGATCTCCACATGCCGAGCACAAACATGGCCTCTCCTCTTCACAAGTTTTCTACACACGCCGAGCACAAACATGGCCTCTCCTATTCCCACGATCTCTCCACACGCCGAGCCCAAACATGGCCTCTCCTATTCCGCAATTCTCTCCACACGCCGAGCACAAACATGGCCTCTCCTATTCCCAAGTTCTGTCAACACGCCGAGCCCAAAAATGGCCTCTCCTATTCCCACGTTCTCTCCACACGCCGAGCACAAACATGACCTCTCTTCTTCACACTTTCTCTCCACACGCCGAGCACAAACATGGCCTCTCCTATTCACACGTTCTCTCCTCACGCCGTGCACAAACATGGCCTCTCCTATTCCCACGTTCTGTCCTCACGCCGAGCACAAACATGGCCTCTTCTATTCACACGTTCTCTACTCACGCCGAGCACAAACATGGCCTCTCCTATTCCCACGTTCTCTCAACACGCCGAACACAAACATGGCCCCTCCTATTCCGCGTTTTATCCACACGCCGAGCACAAACATGGCCGCTCCTATTCCCACTTTCTCTCAACACGCCGAGCACAAACATGGCCTCTCCTATTCCCACTTTCTCTCCACACGCCGAGCACAAACATGGCCTCTCCTCTTCACAAGTTCTCTACACACGCCGAGCACAAACGTGGCCTCTCCTGTTCCTACGTTCTCTCAACACGCCGAACACAAACATGGCCCCTCCTATTCCACGTTCTCTAAACACGCCGAGCTCAAACATGGCCTCTCCTATTCCCACGTTATCTCCACATGCCGAGCACAATCATGGCCTCTCCTATTCCCACGTTCTGTCAACACGCCGAGCACAGAAATGGCCTCTCCTATTCCCACGTTCTCTCCACACGCCGAGCACAAACATGGCCTCTCCTCTTCACACGTTCTCTTCACACGCCGAGCACAAACATGGCCTCTCCTATTCACACGTTCTCTCCTCACGCCGTGCACAAACATGGCCTCTCCTATTCCCACGTTCTGTCCTCACGCCGAGCACAAACATGGCCTCTTCTATTCACACGTTCTCTACTCACGCCGAGCACAAATATTGCCTCTCCTATTCCCACGATCTCTCCACTCGCCGAGCACAATCATGGCCTCTCCTATTCCCTCGTTCTATCAACACGCCGAACACAAACATGGCCCCTCATATTCCGCGTATTCTCCACACGCCAAGCACAAACATGGCCTCTCCTCTTCACACGTTCTCTCCTCACGCCGAGCACAAACATGGTCTCTCCTCTTCACACGTTCACTACACACGCCGAGCACAAACATGGCCTCTCCTATTCCCACGATCTCTCAACACGCCGAACACAAACTTGGCCCCTCCTATTCCACGTTCTCTCCACATTCCGAGCACAAACATGGCCTCTCCTCTTCACACGTTCTCTCCTCACGCCGAGCACAAACATGGCCTCTACTATTCCCGCGTTCTCCCCACACGCCGAGCACAAACATGGCATCTCCGATACCCACGTTTACTCCACACGCCGAGCACAAACATGGCCTCTCCTATTCCCACGTTATCTCCACATGCCGAGCACAAACATGACTTCTCCTATTCCCACGTTATCGCCACATGCCGAGCTCAAACATGGCCTCTCCTATTCCCACGTTCTCTCCAGCCGCCAAGCAAAAACATGACCTCTCCTATTCCCACGTTCTCTCAACACGTCGAGCACAAACATGGCCTCTCCTATTCCCACGTTCTCTCAACACGCCGAGCAAAAACATGGCCTCTCGTATTCCCACGATATCTGAACACGCCGAACATAAACATGGCCCCTCCTATTCACGTTCTCTCCACAAGCTGAGCTCAAACATGGCCTCTTTTCTTCACACGTTCTCTCCACACGCCGAGCACAAACATGGCCTCCCCTATTCCCATGTTCTCTCCACCCGCCGAGCACAAACATGGCTTCTTCTATTCAAACGTTCTCTCCTCATGCCGAGCACAAATATGGCCTCTCCTATTACCACGATATCTCCACACGCCGAGCACAAACACGGCCTCTCCTATTCCCACTTTCTCTCAACACGCCGAACACAAACATGGCCCCTCCTATTCCACGATCTCCACATGCCGAGCACAAACATGGCCTCTCCTCTTCACAAGTTTTCTACACACGCCGAGCACAAACATGGCCTCTCCTATTCCCACGATCTCTCCACACGCCGAGCCCAAACATGGCCTCTCCTATTCCGCAATTCTCTCCACACGCCGAGCACAAACATGGCCTCTCCTATTCCCAAGTTCTGTCAACACGCCGAGCCCAAAAATGGCCTCTCCTATTCCCACGTTCTCTCCACACGCCGAGCACAAACATGACCTCTCTTCTTCACACTTTCTCTCCACACGCCGAGCACAAACATGGCCTCTCCTATTCACACGTTCTCTCCTCACGCCGTGCACAAACATGGCCTCTCCTATTCCCACGTTCTGTCCTCACGCCGAGCACAAACATGGCCTCTTCTATTCACACGTTCTCTACTCACGCCGAGCACAAATATTGCCTCTCCTATTCCCACGATCTCTCCACTCGCCGAGCACAAACATGGCCTCTCCTATTCCCTCGTTCTCTCAACACGCCGAACACAAACATGGCCCCTCCTATTCCGCGTTTTATCCACACGCCGAGCACAAACATGGCCGCTCCTATTCCCACTTTCTCTCAACACGCCGAGCACAAACATGGCCTCTCCTATTCCCACTTTCTCTCCACACGCCGAGCACAAACATGCCCTCTCCTCTTCACAAGTTCTCTACACACGCCGAGCACAAACGTGGCCTCTCCTGTTCCTACGTTCTCTCAACACGCCGAACACAAACATGGCCCCTCCTATTCCACGTTCTCTAAACACGCCGAGCTCAAACATGGCCTCTCCTATTCCCACGTTATCTCCACATGCCGAGCACAATCATGGCCTCTCCTATTCCCACGTTCTGTCAACACGCCGAGCACAGAAATGGCCTCTCCTATTCCCACGTTCTCTCCACACGCCGAGCACAAACATGGCCTCTCCTCTTCACACGTTCTCTTCACACGCCGAGCACAAACATGGCCTCTCCTATTCACACGTTCTCTCCTCACGCCGTGCACAAACATGGCCTCTCCTATTCCCACGTTCTGTCCTCACGCCGAGCACAAACATGGCCTCTTCTATTCACACGTTCTCTACTCACGCCGAGCACAAATATTGCCTCTCCTAATCCCACGATCTCTCCACTCGCCGAGCACAAACATGGCCTCTCCTATTCCCACGTTCTATCAACACGCCGAACACAAACATGGCCCCTCCTATTCCGCGTATTCTCCACACGCCAAGCACAAACATGGCCTCTCCTCTTCACACGTTCTCTCCTCACGCCGAGCACAAACATGGCCTCTACTATTCCCGCGTTCTCCCCACACGCCGAGCACAAACATGGCATCTCCGATACCCACGTTTACTCCGCACGCCGAGCACAAACATGGCCTCTCCTATTCCCACGTTATCTCCACATGCCGAGAACAAACATGGCATCTCCTATTCCCACGTTATCGCCGCATGCCGAGCTCAAACATGGCCTCTCCTATTCCTACTTTCTCTCCACCCGCCAAGCAAACACATGACCTCTCCTATTCCCACGTTCTCTCAACACGTCGAGCACAAACATGGCCTCTCCTATTCCCACGTTCTCTCAACACGCCGAGCAAAAACATGGCCTCTCCTATTCCCACGTTCTCTGAACACGCCGAACATAAACATGGCCCCTCCTATTCACGTTCTCTCCACACGCTGAGCTCAAACATGGCCTCTTCTCTTCACACGTTCTCTCCACACGCCGAGCACAAACATGGCCTCTCCTATTCCCACGTTCTCTCCACCCGCCGAGCACAAACATGGCTTCTTCTATTCAAACGTTCTCTCCTCATGCCGAGCACAAATATGGCCTCTCCTATTACCACGATATCTCCGCACGCCGAGCACAAACATGCCCTCTCCTATTCCCACTTTCTCTCCACACGCCGAACACAAACATGGCCCCTCCTATTCCACGTTCTCCACCTGCCGAGCACAAACATGGCCTCTCCTCTTCACAAGTTCTCTACACACGCCGAGCACAAACATGGCCTCTCCTGTTCCTACGTTCTCTGAACTCGCCGAACACAAACATGGCCCCTCCTATTCCACGTTCTCGAAACACGCCGAGCACAAACATGGCCTCTCCTATTCCCACGATCTCTCCACACGCCGAGCACAAACATGGCCTCTCCTATTCCGCAATTCTCTCCACACGCCGAGCACAAACATGGCCTCTCCTATTCCCAAGTTCTGTCAACACGCCGAGCACAAAAATGGCCTCTCCTATTCCCACGTTCTCTCCACACGCCGAGCACAAACATGACCTCTCCTCTTCACACGTTCTCTCCACACGCCGAGCACAAACATGGCCTCTCCTATTCACACGTTCTCTCCTCACGCCGTGCACAAACATGGCATCTCCTATTCCCACGTTCTGTCCTCACGCTGAGCACAAACATGGCCTCTTCTATTCACACGTTCTCTACTCACGCCGAGCACAAATATTGCCTCTCCTATTCCCACGATCTCTCCACTCGCCGAGCACAAACATGGTCTCTCCTATTCCCACGTTCTCTAAAAACGCCGAACACAAACATGGCCCCTCCTATTCCGCGTTTTCTCCCCACGCCGAGCACAAACATGGCCTCTCCTATTCCCACGTTCTCTCAACACGCCGAACAAAAACATGGTCCCTCCTATTCCACGTTCTCCACATGCCGAGCACAAACATGGCCTCTGCTATTCCCACGTCCTCACAACACGCCGAACACAAACATGGCCCCTCCTATTCCAACGTTCTCTCAACACGCCGAGCACAAACATGGCCTCTCCTATTCCCACGATCTCTCCACACGCCGAGCACAAACATGGCCTCTCCTATTCCGCAATTCTCTCCACACGCCGAGCACAAACATGGCCTCTCCTATTCCCACGTTCTGTCAACACGCCGAGCACAGAAATGGCCTCTCCTATTCCCACGTTCTCTCCACACGCCGAGCACAAATATGGCCTCTCCTATTCCCACGTTCTCTCAACACGCCGAACACAAACATGGCCCCTCCTATTCCGCGTTTTCTCCACACGCCGAGCACAAACATGGCCTCTCCTATTCCCACGTTCTCTCAACACGCCGAACACAAACATGGCCCCTCCTATTCCACGTTCTCCACATGCCGAGCACAAACATGGCCTCTGCTATTCCCACGTTCTCACAACACGCCGAACACAAACATGGCCCCTCCTATTCCAACGTTCTCTCAACACGCCGAGCACAAACGTGGCCTCTCCTATTCCCACGATCTCTCCACACCCCGAGCACAAACATGGCCTCTCCTATTCCGCAATTCTCTCCACACGCCGAGCACAAACATGGCCTCACCTATTCCCACGTTCTGTCAACACGCCGAGCACAGAAATGGCCTCTCCTATTCCCACGTTCTCTCCACACGCCGAGCACAAACATGGCCTCTCCTCTTCACACGTTCTCTCCACACGCCGAGCACAAACATGGCCTGTCCTATTCACACGTTCTCTCCTCACGCCGTGCACAAACATGGCCTCTCCAATCCCACGTTCTATCCTCACGCCGAGCACAAACATGGCCTCTTCTATTCACACGTTCTCTACTCACGCCGAGCACAAATATTGCCTCTCCTATTCCCACGATCTCTCCACTCGCCGAGCACAAACATGGCCTCTCCTATTCCCACGTTCTCTCAACACGCCGAACACAAACATGGCCCCTCCTATTCCGCGTTTTATCCACACGCCGAGCACAAACATGGCCGCTCCTATTCCCACTTTCTCTCAACACGCCGAGCACAAACATGGCCTCTCCTATTCCCACTTTCTCTCCACACGCCGAGCACAAACATGGCCTCTCCTCTTCACAAGTTCTCTACACACGCCGAGCACAAACATGGCCTCTCCTGTTCCTACGTTCTCTCAACACGCCGAACACAAACATGGCCCCTCCTATTCCACGTTCTCTAAACACGCTGAGCTCAAACATGGCCTCTCCTATTCCCACTTTCTCTCCACACGCCGAGCACAAACATGGCCTCTCCTATTCCCACGATCTCTCAACACGCCGAACACAAACTTGGCCCCTCCTATTCCACGTTCTCTCCACACGACGAGCTCAAACATGGCCTCTCCTTTTCCCTCGTTATCTCCACATTCCGAGCACAAACATGGCCTCTCCTCTTCACACGTTCTCTCCTCACGCCGAGCTCAAACATGGCCTCTACTATTCCCGCGTTCTCCCCACACGCCGAGCACAAACATGGCATCTCCGATACCCACGTTTACTCCACACGCCGAGCACAAACATGGCCTCTCCTATTCCCACGTTATCTCCACATGCCGAGCACAAACATGACTTCTCCTATTCCCACGTTATCGCCACATGCCGAGCTCAAACATGGCCTCTCCTATTCCCACGTTCTCTCCAGCCGCCAAGCAAAAACATGACCTCTCCTATTCCCACGTTCTCTCAACACGTCAAGCACAAACATGGCCTCTCCTATTCCCACGTTCTCTCAACACGCCGAGCAAAAACTTGGCCTCTCGTATTCCCACGATGTCTGAACACGCCGAACACAAACATGGCCCCTCCTATTCACGTTCTCTCCACACGCTGAGCTCAAACATGGCCTCTTTTCTTCACACGTTCTCTCCACACGCCGAGCACAAACATGGCCTCATCTATTCCCATGTTCTCTCCACCCGCCGAGCACAAACATGGCTTCTTCTATTCAAACGTTCTCTCCTCATGCCGAGCACAAATATGGCCTCTCCTATTACCACGATATCTCCACACGCCGAGCACAAACATGGCCTCTCCTATTCCCACTTTCTCTCAACACGCCGAACACAAACATGGCCCCTCCTATTCCACGTTCTCAACATGCCGAGCACAAACATGGCCTCTCCTCTTCACAAGTTTTCTACACACGCCGAGCACAAACATGGCCTCTCCTATTCCCACGATCTCTCCACACGCCGAGCACAAACATGGCCTCTCCTATTCCGCAATTCTCTCCACACGCCGAGCACAAACATGGCCTCTCCTATTCCCAAGTTCTGTCAACACGCCGAGCCCAAAAATGGCCTCTCCTATTCCCACGTTCTCTCCACACGCCGAGCACAAACATGACCTCTCCTCTTCACACTTTCTCTCCACAGGCCGAGCACAAACATGGCCTCTCCTATTCACACGTTCTCTCCTCACGCCGTGCACAAACATGGCCTCTCCTATTCCCACGTTCTGTCCTCACGCCGAGCACAAACATGGCCTCTTCTATTCACACGTTCTCTACTCACGCCGAGCACAAATATTGCCTCTCCTATTCCCACGATCTCTCCACTCGCCGAGCACAAACATGGCCTCTCCTATTCCCACGTTCTCTCAACACGCCGAACACAAACATGGCCCCTCCTATTCCGCGTTTTATCCACACGCCGAGCACAAACATGGCCGCTCCTATTCCCACTTTCTCTCAACACGCCGAGCACAAACATGGCCTCTCCTATTCCCACTTTCTCTCCACACGCCGAGCACAAACATGGCCTCTCCTCTTCACAAGTTCTCTACACAGGCCGAGCACAAACATGGCCTCTCCTGTTCCTACGTTCTCTCAACACGCCGAACACAAACATGGCCGCTCCTATTCCACGTTCTCTAAACACGCCGAGCTCAAACATGGCCTCCCCTATTCCCACGTTATCTCCACATGCCGAGCACAATCATGGCCTCTCCTATTCCCACGTTCTGTCAACACGCCGAGCACAGAAATGGCCTCTCCTATTCCCACGTTCTCTCCACACGACGAGCACAAACATGGCCTCTCCTCTTCACACGTTCTCTTCACACGCCGAGCACAAACATGGCCTCTCCTATTCACACGTTCTCTCCTCACGCCGTGCACAAACATGGCCTCTCCTATTCCCACGTTCTGTCCTCACGCCGAGCACAAACATGGCCTCTTCTATTCACACGTTCTCTACTCACGCCGAGCACAAATATTGCCTCTCCTATTCCCACGATCTCTCTACTCGCCGAGCACAAACATGGCCTCTCCTATTCCCACGTTCTCTCAACACGCCGAACACAAACATGGCCCCTCCTATTCCGCGTTTTATCCACACGCCGAGCACAAACATGGCCGCTCCTATTCCCACTTTCTCTCAACACGCCGAGCACAAACATGGCCTCTCCTATCCCCACTTTCTCTCCACACGCCGAGCACAAACATATCCTCTCCTCTTCACAAGTTCTCTACACACGCCGAGCACAAACATGGCCTCTCCTGTTCCTACGTTCTCTCAACACGCCGGACACAAACATGGCCCCTCCTATTCCACGTTCTCTAAACACGCCGAGCTCAAACATGGCCTCTCCTATTCCCACGTTATCTCCACATGCCGAGCACAAACATGGCCTTTCCTATTCCCACGTTCTGTCAACACGCCGAGCACAGAAATGGCCTCTCCTATTCCCACGTTCTCTCCACACGCCGAGCACAAACATGGCCTCTCCTCTTCACACGTTCTCTCCACACGCCGAGCACAAACATGGCCTCTCCTATTCACACGTTCTCTCCTCATGCCGTGCACAAACATGGCCTCTCCTATTCCCACGTTCTGTCCTCACGCCGAGCACAAACATGGCCTCTTCTATTCACATGTTCTCTACTCTCGCAGAGCACAAATATTGCCTCTCCTATTCCCACGATCTCTCCACTCGCCGAGCACAAACATGGCCTCTCCTATTCCGACGTTCTCTCAACACGCCGAACACAATCATGGCCCCTCCTATTCCGCGTTTTCTCCACACGCCGAGCACAAACATGTCCTCTCCTCTTCACACGTTCTCTCCTCACGCCAAGCACAAACATGGCCTCTACTATTCCCGCGTTCTCCCCACACGCCCAGCACAAGCATGGCATCTCCGATACCCACGTTTACTCCACACGTCGAGCACAAACATGGCCTCTCCTATTCCCACGTTATCTCCACATGCCGAGCACAAACATGGCTTCTCCTATTCCCACGATATCGCCACATGCCGAGCTCAAACATGGCCTCTCCTATTCCCACGTTCTCTCCACCCGCCAAGCAAACACATGACCTCTCCTATTCCCACGTTCTCTCAACACGTCGAGCACAAACATGGCCTCTCCTATTCCCACGTTCTCTCAACACGCCGAGCAAAAACATGGCCTCTCCTATTCCCACGTTCTCTGAACACGCCGAACACAAACATGGCCCCTCCTATTCACGTTCTCTCCACACGCTGAGCTCAAACATGGCCTCTTCTCTTCACACGTTCTCTCCACACGCCGAGCACAAACATGGCCTCTCCTATTCCCACGTTCTCTCCACCTGCCGAGCACAAACATGGCTTCTTCTATTCAAACGTTCTCTCCTCATGCCGAGCACAAATATGGCCTCTCCTATTACCACGATATCTCCACACGCCGAGCACAAACATGGCCTCTCCTATTCCCACTTTCTCTCAACACGCCGAACACAAACATGGCCCCTCCTATTCAACGTTCTCCACATGCCGAGCACAAACATGGCCTCTCCTCTTCACAAGTTCTCTACACACGCCGAGCACAAACATGGCCTCTCCTGTTCCTACGTTCTCTCAACACGCCGAACACAAACATGGCCCCTCCTATTCCACGTTCTCGAAACACGCCGAGCACAAACATGGCCTCTCCTATTCCCACGATCTCTCCACACGCCGAGCACAAACATGGCCTCTCCTATTCCGCAATTCTCTCCACACGCCGAGCACAAACATGGCCTCTCCTATTCCCAAGTTCTGTCAAGACGCCGAGCACAAAAATGGCCTCTCCTATTCCCACGTTCTCTCCACACGCCGAGCACAAATATGACCCCTCCTCTTCACACGTTCTCTCCACACGCCGAGCACAAACATGGCCTCTCCTATTCACACGTTCTCTCCTCACGCCGTTCACAAACATGGCCTCTCCTATTCCCACGTTCTGTCCTCACGCCGAGCACAAACATGGCCTCTTCTATTCACACGTTCTCTACTCACGCCGAGCACAAATATTGCCTCTCCTATTCCCACGATCTCTCCACTCGCCGAGCACAAACATGGTCTCTCCTATTCCCACGTTCTCTCAACACGCCGAACACAAACATGGCCCCTCCTATTCCGCGTTTTCTCCACACGCCGAGCACAAACATGGCCTCTCCTATTCCCACGTTCTCTCAACACGCCGAACACAAACATGGCCCCTCCTATTCCACGATCTCCACATGCCGAGCACAAACATGGCCTCTGCTATTCCCAGGTTCTCACAACACGCCGAACACAAACATGGCCCCTCCTATTCCAACGTTCTCTCAACACGCCGAGCACAAACACGGCCTCTCCTATTCCCATGATCTCTCCACACGCCGAGCACAAACATGGCCTCTCCTATTCCGCAATTCTCTCCACACGCCGAGCACAAACATGGCCTCTCCTATTCCCACGTTCTGTCAACACGCCGAGCACAGAAATGGCCTCTCCTATTCCCACGTTCTCTCCACACGCCGAGCACAAACATGGCCTCTCCTCATCACACGTTCTCTCCACACGCGGAGCACAAACATGGCCTCTCCCATTCACACGTTCTCTCCTCACGCCGTGCACAAACATGGCCTCTCCAATCCCACGTTCTGTCCTCACGCCGAGCACAAACATGGCCTCTTCTATTCACACGTTCTCTACTCACGCCGAGCACAAATATCGCCTCTCCTATTCCCACGATCTCTCCACTCGCCGAGCACAAACATGGCCTCTCCTATTCCCACGTTCTCTCAACACGCCGAACACAAACATGGTCACTCCTATTCCACGTTTTATCCACACGCCGAGCACAAACATGGCCGCTCCTATTCCCACTTTCTCTCAACACGCCGAGCACAAACATGGCCTCTCCTATTCCCACTTTCTCTCCACACGCCGAGCACAAACATGGCCTCTCCTCTTCACAAGTTCTCTACACACGCCGAGCACAAACATGGCCTCTCCTGTTCCTACGTTCTCTCAACACGCCGAACACAAACATGGCCCCTCCTATTCCACGTTCTCTAAACACGCCGAGCTCAAACATGGCCTCTCCTATTCCCACGTTATCTCCACATGCCTAGCAAAAACATGGCCTCTCCTCTTCACACGTTCACTACACACGCCGAGCACAAACATGGCCTCTCCTATTCCCACGATCTCTCAACACGCCGAACACAAACTTGGCCCCTCCTATTCCACGTTCTCTCCACACGCCTAGCTCAAACATGGCCTCTCCTTATCCCTCGTTACCTCCACATTCCGAGCACAAACATGGCATCTCCTCTTCACACGTTCTCTCCTCACGCCGAGCACAAACATTGCCTCTACTATTCCCGCGTTCTCCCCACACGCCGAGCACAAACATGGCATCTCCGATACCCACGTTTACTCCACACGCCGAGCACAAACATGGCCTCTCCTATTCCCACGTTATCTCCACATGCCAAGCACAAACATGACTTCTCCTATTCCCACGTTATCGCCACATGCCGAGCTCAAACATGGCCTCTCCTATTCCCACGTTCTCTCCACCCGCCAAGCAAAAACATGACCTCTCCTATTCCCACGTTCTCTCAACACGTCGAGCACAAACATGGCCTCTCCTATTCCCACGTTCTCTCAACACGCCGAGCAAAAACATGGCCTCTCCTATTCCCACGATGTCTGAACACGCCGAACACAACCATGGCCCCTCCTATTCACGTTCTCTCCACACGCTGAGCTCAAACATGGCCTCTTCTCTTCACACGTTCTCTCCACACGCCGAGCACAAACATGGCCTTTCCTATTCCCATTTCTCTCCACCCGCCGAGCACAAACATGGCTTCTTCTATTCAAACGTTCTCTCCTCATGCCGAGCACAAATATGGCCTCTCCTATTACCACGATATCTCCACACGCCGAGCACAAACATGGCCTCTCCTATTCCCACTTTCTCTCAACACGCCGAACACAAACATGGACCCTCCTATTCCACGTTCTCCACATGCCGAGCACAAACATGGCCTCTCCTCTTCACAAGTTTTCTACACACGCCGAGCACAAACATGGCCTCTCCTGTTCCTACGTTCTCCCAACACGCCGAACACAAACATGGCCCCTCCTATTCCACGTTTTCTAAACACGCCGAGCACAAACATGGCCTCTCCTATTCCCACGATCTCTCCACACGCCGAGCACAAACATGGCCTCTCCTATTCCGCAATTCTCTCCACACGCCGAGCACACACATGGCCTCTCCTATTCCCTAGTTCTGTCAACACGCCGAGCCCAAAAATGGCCTCTCCTATTCCCACGTTCTCTCCACACGCCGAGCACAAACATGACCTCTCCTCTTCACACTTTCTCTCCACACGCCGAGCACAAACATGGCCTCTCCTATTCACACGTTCTCTCCTCACGCCGTGCACAAACATGGCCTCTCCTATTCCCACGTTCTGTCCTCACGCCGTGCACAAACATGGCCTCTTCTATTCACACGTTCTCTACTCACGCCGAGCACAAATATTGCCTCTCCTATTCCCACGATCTCTCCACTCGCCGAGCACAAACAGGGCCTCTCCTAGTCCCACGTTCTCTCAACACGCCGAACACAAACATGGCCCCTCCTATTCCGCGTTTTCTCCACACGCCGAGCACAAACATGGCCTCTCCTATTCCCACGTTCTCTCAACACGCCGAACACAAACATGGCCCCTCCTATTCCACGTTCTCCACATGCCGAGCACAAACATGGCCTCTGCTATTCCCACGTTCTCACAACACGCCAAACACAAACATGGCCCCTCCTATTCCAACGTTCTCTCAACACGCCGAGCACAAACATGGCCTCTCCTATTCACACGATCTCTCCACACGCCGAGCACAAACATGGCCTCTCCTTTTCCGCAATTCTCTCCACACGCCGAGCACAAATATGGCCTCTCCTATTCCCTCGTTCTGTCAACACGCCGAGCACAGAAATGGCCTCTCCTATTCCCACGTTCTCTCCACACGCCGAGCACAAACATGGCCTCTCCTCTTCACACGTTCTCTCCACACGCCGAGCACAAACATGGCCTCTATTCACACGTTCTCTCCACCCAACGAGCTCAAACACGGCCTCTCCTAATCCCACGTTCTCCCCACACGCTGAGCACAAACCTGGCCTCTTCTATTCCCACGTTCTCTCCACACGCCGAGCACAAACATGGCCTATCCTCTTCACACGTTCTCTCCACACGCCGAGGACAAACATGGCCACTCATATTACCACGTTATCTCCACACGCCGAGCACAATCATGGCCACTTCTATTCACACGTTCTCTCCACACGCCGAGCACAAATATGGCCACTTCTATTAACACGTTCTCTCCACACGCCGAGCACAAACATGGCCTCTCCTATTCCCACGGTCTCTCCACCCGCCAAGCACAAAAATGGCCTCTCCTATTCCCACGTTCTCTCAACACGTCGAGCACAAACATGGCCTCTCATATTCCCACGTTATCTCCACACGCCGAGCACAAACATGGCATCTCTTATTCCCAGGTTCTCTCCACACGCCGAGCACAAACATGGCATCTCCTATTCCCACGTTATCTCCACACGCCGAGCACAAATATGGCCTCTCCTATTTCCACGTTATCTCCACACGCCGAGCACAAACATGGCCTTTCCTATTCCCACGTTATCCCCACACGCCGAGCATAAATATGGCAACTCCTATTCCCACGTTATCTCCTCACGCCGAGCACAAACATGGCATCACCTAATCCCGCGTTCTCTCCACACGCTGATTACATACATGGCATCTCCTATTCCCACGTTATCTCCACACGCCGAGCACAAACATGGCCGCTCCTATTCCCACGTTATCTCCACACGCCGAGCACAAACATGGCATCTCCTATTTCCACGTTATCTCCACATGCCTAGCACAAACATGGCCTCTACTATTCCCTCGTTCTCACCACACGCCGAGCACAAACATGGCATCTCCTATACCCACGTTTACTCCACACGCCGAGCACAAACATGGCCTCTCCCATTCCCACGTTCTCTCCACCCGCCGAGCACAAACGTGGCTTCTTCTATTCAAACGTTCTCTCCTCATGCCGAGCACAAATATGGCCTCTCCTATTTCCACGATATCTCCACACGCCGAGCACAAACATGGCCTCTCCTATTCCCACGTTCTCTCAACACGCCGAACACAAACATGGCCCCTCCTATTCCCACGTTATCTCCACATGCCGAGCACAAACAAGGCCTCTCCTGTTCCCACGTTCTCTCAACACGCCGAACACAAACATGGCCCCTCCTATTCCCACGTTCTCTCAACACGCCGAGCATAAACATGTCCTCTCCTATTCCCACGATCTCTCCACACGTCGAGCAAAAACATGGCCTCTCCTATTCCGCGTTCTCTCCTTACGCCGAGCACAAACATGGCCTCTCCTATTCCCACGTTCTCTCAACACGCCGAGCACAAACATGACCTCTCCTATTCCCACGTTCTCTCCACACGCCGAGCACAAACATGGCTTCTCCTCGTCACACGTTCTCTCCACACGCCGAGCACAAACATGGCCTCTCCTATTCACACGTTCTCTCCTCACGCCGAGCACAAACATGGCCTCTCCTATTCCCACGTTCTGTCCTCACGCCGAGCACAAACATGGCCTCTTCTATTCACACGTTCTCTGCTCACGCCGAGCACAAACATGGCCTCTCCTATTCCCACGATCTCTCCACTCACCGAGCACAAACATGGCCTCTCCTATTCCCACGTTCACTCAACACGACGAACACAAACATGGCCCCTCCTATTCCGCGTTTTCTCCACACGCCGAGCACAAACATCGCCACTCCTATTCCCACGTTCTTTCAACACGCCGAGCACAAACATGGCCTCTCCTATTCCCACTTTCTCTCCACACGCCAAGCACAAACATGGCCTCTCCACTTCACACGTTCTCTACACACGCCGAGCACAAACATGGCCTCTCCTATTCCCACGTTCTCTCAACACGCCGAACACAAACATGGCCCCTCCTATTCCACGTTTTCTCCATACGCCGACCTCAAACATGGCCTCCCCTATTCCCACGTTATCTCCACATGCCGAGCACAAACATGGCCTCTCCTCTTCACACGTTCTCTCCACACGCCGAGCACAAACATGGCCTCTACCATTCCCGCGTTCTCTCCTCACGCCGAATACAAACATGGCATCTCCTATACCCACGTTTACTCCACACGCCGAGCACAAACATGGCCTCTCCTATTCCCACGTTATCTCCACATGCCGAGCACAAACATGGCTTCTCCTATTCCCACGTTATCTCCACATGCCGAGCAAAAACATGGCCTCTCCTCTTCACAGTTCTCTACACACGCCGAGCAAAAATATGGTCTCTATTCACACGTTCTCTCCACCCGACGAGCACAAACATGGCCTCTCCTAATCCCACGTTATCTCCACACGCCGAGTACTAACATGGCCTCTTCTATTCCCACGTTCTCTCCACACGCCGAGCACAAACATGGCCTCTCCTCTTCACACGTTCTCTCCACACGCCGAGCACAAACATGGCCTCTCCTATTCCCCCGATCTCTCCACACGCCGAGCACAAATATGGCCTCTCCCCTTCACACGTTCTCTCCACACGCGAGCACAAACATGGCCTCTCCTATTCCCACGTTATCTCCACACGCCGTGCACAATCATGGCCTCTTCTATTCACACGTTCTCTCCACACGCCAAGCACAATCATGGCCTCTCCTATTCCCACGTTCTCTCCACCCGCCAAGCACAAACATGGCCTCTCCTGTTCCCACGTTCTCTCAACACGTCGAGCACAAACATGGCCTCTCCTATTCCCACGTTCTCTGAACACGCCGAGCACAAACATAGCCTCACCTAATCCCACGTTCTCTCAACACGCCGAACACAAACATGGCCCCTCCTATTCCACGTTCTCTCCACACGCCGAGCTCAAACATGGCCTCTCCTCTTCACACGTTCTCTCCACAAGCCGAGCACAAACATTGCCTCCCCTATTCCCACGGTCTCTCCTCACGCCGTGCACAAACATGCCCCCTCCTATTCCCAGGTTCTCGCCACACGCCGAGCACAAACATGGCTTCTTCTATTCGCACGTTCTCTCCACACGCCGAGCACAAACAAGGCCTCTCCTATTCCCACGTTCTCCCTCTCCCCCCCGGTAAGCACAAACATGGCCTCTCCTATTCCCACGTTCTCTCAACACGTCGCGCACAAACATGGCCTCTCCTATTCCCACGTTCTCTGAACACGCCGAGCACAAACATGGCCTCACCTATTCCCACGTTCTCTCAACACGCCGAACACAAACATGGCCCCTCCTATTCCACGTTCTCTCCACACGCCGAGCTCAAACATGGCCTCTCCTCTTCACACGTTCTCTCCACACGCCGTGCACAAACATGGCCCCTCCTATTCCACGTTCTCTCCACACGCCGAGCTCAAACATGGCCTCTCCTCTTCACACGTTCTCTCCACACGCCGAGCACAAACAAGGCCTCTCCTATTCCCACGTTCTCCCCCCCCGGTAAGCACAAACATGGCCTCTCCTATTCCCACGTTCTCTCAACACGTCGCGCACAAACATGGCCTCTCCTATTCCCACGTTCTCTGAACACGCCGAGCACAAACATGGCCTCACCTATTCCCACGTTCTCTCAACACGCCGAACACAAACATGGCCCCTCCTATTCCACGTTCTCTCCACACGCCGAGCTCAAACATGGCCTCTCCTCTTCACACGTTCTCTCCACACGCCGTGCACAAACATGCCCCCTCCTATTCCCACGTTCTCTCCGCACGCCGAGCACAAACATGGCTTCTTCTATTCACACGTTCTCTCCTAGTGCCGAGCACAAACATGGCCTCTCCTATTTCCACGTTCTCTCCACCCGGCAAGCACAAACATGGCCTCTCCTATTCCCACGTTCTCTCAACACGTCGCGCACAAACATGGCCTCTCCTATTCCCACGTTCTCTGAACACGCCGAGCACAAACATGGCCTCACCTATTCCCACGTTCTCTCCACCCGCCGAGCACAAACGTGGCTTCTTCTATTCAAACGTTCTCTCCTCATGCCGAGCACAAATATGGCCTCTCCTATTTCCACGATATCTCCACACGCCGAGCACAAACATGGCCTCTCCTATTCCCACGTTCTCTCAACACGCCGAACACAAACATGGCCCCTCCTATTCCCACGTTATCTCCACATGCCGAGCACAAACATAGCCTCTCCTGTTCCCACGTTCTCTCAACACGCCGAACACAAACATGGCCCCTCCTATTCCCACGTTCTCTCAACACGCCGAGCATAAACATGTCTTCTCCTATTCCCACGATCTCTCCACACGTCGAGCAAAAACATGGCCTCTCCTATTCCGCGTTCTCTCCATACGCCGAGCACACACATGGCCTCTCCTATTCCCACGTTCTCTCCACACGCCGAGCACAAACATGGCTTCTCCTCGTCACACGTTCTCTCCACACGCCGAGCACAAACATGGCCTCTCCTATTCACACGTTCTCTCCTCACGCCGAGCACAAACATGGCCTCTCCTATTCCCACGTTCTGTCCTCACGCCGAGCACAAACATGGCCTCTTCTATTCACACGTTCTCTACTCACGCCGAGCACAAACATGGCCTCTCCTATTCCCACGATCTCTCCACTCACCGAGCACAAACATGGCCTCTCCTATTCCCACGTTCACTCAACACGACGAACACAAACATGGCCCCTCCTATTCCACGTTCTCTCCACACGCCGAGCTCAAACATGGCCTCTCCTCTTCACACGTTCTCTCCACACGCCGTGCACAAACATGCCCCCTCCTATTCCCACGTTCTCTCCGCACGCCGAGCACAAACATTGCTTCTTCTATTCACACTTTCTCTCCTAATGCCGAGCACAAACATGGCCTCTCCTATTTCCACGTTCTCTCCACCCGGCAAGCACAAACATGGCCTCTCCTATTCCCACGTTCTCTCAACACGTCGCGCACAAACATGGCCTCTCCTATTCCCACGTTCTCTGAACACGCCGAGCACAAACATGGCCTCACCTATTCCCACGTTCTCTCCACCCGCCGAGCACAAACGTGGCTTCTTCTATTCAAACGTTCTCTCCTCATGCCGAGCACAAATATGGCCTCTCCTATTCCCACGTTCTCTCAACACGCCGAACACAAACATGGCCCCTCCTATTCCCACGTTATCTCCACATGCCGAGCACAAACATGGCCTCTCCTGTTCCCACGTTCTCTCAACACGCCGAACACAAACATGGCCCCTCCTATTCCCACGTTCTCTCAACACGCCGAGCATAAACATGTCTTCTCCTATTCCCACGATCTCTCCACACGTCGAGCAAAAACATGGCCTCTCCTATTCCGCGTTCTCTCCATACGCCGAGCACAAACATGGCCTCTCCTATTCCCACGTTCTCTCCACACGCCGAGCACAAACATGGCTTCTCCTCGTCACACGTTCTCTCCACACGCCGAGCACAAACATGGCCTCTCCTATTCACACGTTCTCTCCTCACGCCGAGCACAAACATGGCCTCTCCTATTCCCACGTTCTGTCCTCACGCCGAGCACAAACATGGCCTCTTCTATTCACACGTTCTCTACTCACGCCGAGCACAAACATGGCCTCTCCTATTCCCACGATCTCTCCACTCACCGAGCACAAACATGGCCTCTCCTATTCCCACGTTCACTCAACACGACGAACACAAACATGGCCCCTCCTATTCCACGTTCTCTCCACACGCCGAGCTCAAACATGGCCTCTCCTCTTCACACGTTCTCTCCACACGCCGTGCACAAACATGCCCCCTCCTATTCCCACGTTCTCTCCGCACGCCGAGCACAAACATGGCTTCTTCTATTCACACGTTCTCACCTAATGCCGAGCACAAACATGGCCTCTCCTATTTCCACGTTCTCTCCACCCGGCAAGCACAAACATGGCCTCTCCTATTCCCACGTTCTCTCAACACGTCGCGCACAAACATGGCCTCTCCTATTCCCACGTTCTCTCCACACTCCGAGCACAAACATGGCCTCTCCTATTCCCACGTCACCTCCACGCCGAGCACAAAAATGGCCTCTCCTATTTTAACGTTTCCCCCACACGCCGAGCACAAACGTGGCCTTTCTTATTCGTGCCTTCCTATGCGCCTCGACCACTCCAAACTTTTACTCTCATAATCAGCCCTAAATACCAGTCTGGTCCTAAAGCGTTTCAACTTTTGGGAAGTACATGACCTCAGTCGAATACTCATTTAGACCAAACTAAATACCAGTTGCGAACATGTTGTGTGTTCCTTGTGAGTTTGTCAAGTCTGTCTGATCATCATCATCATCATCTTCATTTCGCCTTTTCCAGCTGACACTTGGGGGGGGGGGGGCAGATATGGTTCCTCTCCACTTTGTTCTGTCTTTCCACCATTCCTCTTCCGTCACGGTGATCCAATCGAGGTTCTGATTTCTATTGCTATACCTCACCGAGTTCATCCAACGCATTCTTGGTCTTCATCGTCCTCTCTTCCCTGTCATCCGTCGTTCCAGTGCTCGTCTTGGTAACCTTTCTTCATTCATCCGTTTGACATGTCCAAACCATCTCAATCTGTTTTGCTCCAGTTTGTCATTTAGTTCCTGTACACCCAGTTCTTTCCGTACATCTTCATTTCTCTATCTCTCCTCGTTTTCTGGGCCAAACTTCTCAGGAATCTCATCTCAGCTGCCTGTACTCTGTTCTCATCCCTCTATTAGTCATTCTATTATTTAAACTAGTTTCCATGATGGTTCCGTATTGACGTACTAAATAGTTTTAATAACAAATTGTATATCCGCCTTAGTCAATACATAAACGAAAATAAATTATAATTACACTTGCTCCTGGTACATGTTTCGGGGATTAATTGCTTTTATCCCTTTCATCAGCCAAGACAAATTTCCGAAGAAAGATATAAGATAGCGTAGCACTTAAAAAATAAATAGCTATTTAACTTAATATGGTGCACCATATAAGTAGGTCACAGGAAATTGTTGAGCAAAACTAAAAACATATATGTAACAGCGATGATATTCAGCCATCAAAACACAGGGAATCAGTGGACAGTTAACTCGTAAATCCGCTCCAAAACACTGGTCGAAGCTTGAATTGGCAAAAATCACAATACTTCACCATATGAACACAACCAATGAAGATGCCTTATGCTCAACAGGTCCAAAATCAAATGCCTGCATACGAATTAGACGAGCGTGGAAGGAACAACTTCAAATAGCAATGAGGTTAGCTCAATGCATAACCTGAAAGAAGCAAAGGAAAAACAAACACCATAATAAAAGGGACCAAGGGGAAATTTATAGACTGAAATAATTATGAAAAACTATAAAAAATAATTTATAATGATATAGAACGAATGCAAACTTAATAATATTCGAAGAACTTACTTCGGGTTAAGTCAAGGTATCAATTATGAAGAGATTGTCTTATGTTTGAAAATTATTGTAAATAATTTATGGGTGTAGCCAATTCCAACACTCATATATATGGTAGCAGTAGATGATAAATATTGCCATAGCTAGTTCTGTAATAAGACGTATGTATGAGTGGAGCGCTACTATGAAAAAATTGTAACGCCAATTATATAGGTCAAACAGGAAGAAATTTCACCACAAGATATAATGATCACTTAAATGCCACTAAATATAGAAAGTATTCAGCCATGGCCGCACATATAGAGGATTCAGGCCACAAATTCAGTAGTATAGAGAATGATTTAGAAATCTTACATTACACTAGCAAGGGTACTATGTTGAATGTTCTCGAATCCATTGAAATCAACACAGCACACAGTATTTCAGACCCAGTGAATCTTAATGAAGTCATTTCCGATTCTAATATCTTATTTGGCACTCTCAAAAATAACTTAACTAGTAAGTCCAATAATAAACCACCTTAGATGCTCTTTATGGCCTGTTCGCCATCTCTTGATGAATACAGTACTTTTGCATTTGTCAGTTGGCACAGGCTAGAGTAAAATGTGGCTTTTCACCGATGTCTCAGTCTCACTCATGGCTGTGATTATATGGAAGCTACTGAGGTATGGGTGGTGCTTAGTAATGGCATTCGGGGCACAGTCAGTGCCTGTGAATGCTGTGAAAGGTTCAACTCATAGGGTTAGGTCTACTGTTCTGACTCAGTGAGGAAAGCAATGGCAAACTACCTCACTCCTCTTCTTGCCTAGAACGCCTCAAAATAGTGCTGCCTTGGGTTTTTGTGGGTATCTACTCACATAACGTAACGGCGGTACTTTTTGAGGATCCAACCAGCCTTCGGGCTGACTACCTAACAGACAGATGCTCTTTAGGATAACTTTTCTACATCACATATTTATACATAATTACATACTTATTAATATACTGTTACACCCCTCTGCCATTACAATTCCCTACAACTTGACTTATATTATATTACATTATTTAATTTCCACTTTGAACATTTTTTCCCCCAAAGAATCTATTTTTTCATAGTAGCGCTCCACTCATACATACGTCCTATTACAGAACTAGCTATGGCAATATTTATCATCTACTGCTACCATATATATGACTGTTGGAATTGGCTACACCCATAAATTATTTGCAATAATTTTCAAACATAAGACAATCTCTTCATAATTGATACCTTGACTTAACCTGAAGTAAGTTCTTCGAATATTATTGAGTTTGCATTCGTTCTATATCATTATAAATTATTTTTTATAGTTTTTCATAATTATTTCAGTCTATAAATTTCCCCTTGGTCCCTTTTATTATGGTGTTTGTTTTTCCTTTGCTTCTTTCAGGTTATGCATTGAGCTAACCTCATTGCTATTTGAAGTTGTTCCTTCCACGCTCGTCTAATTCGTATGCAGGCATTTGATTTTGGACCTGTTGAGCATAAGGCATCTTCATTGGTTGTGTCCATATGGTGAAGTATTGTGCTTTTTGCCAATTCAAGCTTCGACCAGTGTTTTGGAGCGGATTTACGAGTTAACTGTCCACTGATTCCCTGTGTTTTGATGGCTGAATATCATCGCTGTTACATATATGTTTTTAGTTTTGCTCAACAATTTCCTGTGACCTACTTATATGGTGCACCATATTAAGTTAAATAGCTATTTATTTTTTGAGTGCTACGCTATCTTATATCTTTCTTCGGAAATTTGTCTTGGCTGATGAAGGGGATAAAAGCAATTAATCCCCGAAACATGTGCCAGGAGCAAGTGTAATTATAATTTATTTTCGTTTATGTATTGACTAAGACGGATATACAATTTGTTGTTAAAACTATTAGTCATTGTCCGAGTTTCTGCTGCCTATGTCATCATAGGAACATAATATGCTTTGTACATAACTTCTTTAGCCTTAATTGGTATAACCTTGTTCCATACTAGTCACCGTACCTGTTGGTAGAAAGCACTCCTGAGTTGTATTCTTCTGCTAATTTCCAAATCTGGTCTTCCATCTTCAGTCAGTTCACTTCCCAAGTATTTGAAGTGTTTCACCACTTCCAATTCCTTATCTCAGACTTTGATTACTCCTTTTCCTTCTTTCTTAGCTCTACCCATCATACTGTTTTACTCTTCTCCACATTTATCTTCAATGCCCATTGCTCAATCTTTTCATTTATTACGTCTAACTGTTCTTGTACCTCCATCTCATCCTCGCCCCAGATCACAACATCGTCTGCAAACAACATTACATTCATCTATGCCCTACTATAGTCTCGCATGTTGTCAAAGTAATGGAAAGAATCCTAGAAAAAAGAATTAGAGTAAAGGTAGAAAGCCAAATAGAGGAGGAGCAGTTAAGGTTTAGAGGGGGCAGGTCAACAGTGGAACCCAATATCATTCTTTCATTCGGTCTGATAACTTATGTTATTGTTGTAAATGTAATAAATAATGGATTTAACGTCCCTTCTAACTGCTGCAGATAGCGAGACGCCGTAATACCGGAATTTTCTCCATAAGCGTAGCTGTAAATCTACTGAGACGGGTCTCTCGTATTAAAGAGCCCTCAACTACCAATCGATTGCCCTAGGATTCGATCCCGCTACCATTGAGCACAGCAGGTGAAAACCTTACCGCTGCGTCATACGGCCGGTCATGGTATCAGTAGCCTATTCACTTAACGTGTGCATCTCAAATATCTTCCACACCGTTCAGGACATCTATATGTGCCCGCAGGGGCTAACTACTATTGTTGGGACATAGGTTGACGACCACAGATCCTCAGCTGAGTCCTGCATTGCTTCCACCTATTTGTATAGTGCTCCTCTCTGTAATGCTTCCTGTCGACCTCCCTCTCCACCTCTTGTTACTTTAATGTAGCCAAGGTCTAGGGTTGTTCTTTCTATCGCCTTAATTAACACCTAGCCAATCTCTTCTTTCCTGGCACCCCAATTTTTCGCGGGGTGGTACATATCTCTTTCTCTTTCTCTTTCTCTTTCTCTTTCTCTTTCTCTTTCTCTTTCTCTTTCTAAAAGACCGCCAACAGTTACGTATAGCAGAACTCGTTCTACAAATCTCCTGCGAATGTTCCTCAAATTTCAATAAAATATCTTTTGTCCACCAACGAAACAACAGATTTACAGATACTCTTATGCAAATACCCAAGCATCGAATGACTAAATGTTCTCTATCATTTACAATTAGGGCCAGTCTGTTGTAGAATGTAATGGGCCTTAGAGCCGATGTTTCAGAAATAGCCTCTCTATAGCAAAACATATTTGTACAAAATATAATATGTCAATACAATATTTGAAGCCACTTTCTTAATGTTTGTTGTTCAGGTACACCATCATATTAGTCGCAGAAAATATTCCTCCTCGTCACTTAATATGGAACGGAAACTTTTCTGATCCATTCGTTTGTCTTTGTTTGTTTGTTTGTTTGTTGACTATATTATTTTCGTTGTTGTTGTTTTTGTTGTGTTATCGATGCGCTGTGTTTATTGTAAAAGGCTTAAAAGCCTTATTTAAGCAAAAATGATAATTTATTTCAAAATTCAACCCTCTCTCTTTTTTCATGAACGCCAGTCCAAACTACAATTTATCTCATCTCTACAGTTTCCTATCAAGGTTAGAATATTCACAAGGCAAATGATTTGGTGGTGTTATCGAGTAAAATTGTATTCGGTAATCGTCCTGAGGAATCAATGATCCCTGTAGGCTATAGCAATGCTATAGGCTATATTTACGTCACTCGAAGTAGAAATAGAGTAGCGTCCATCCTAGTGCATTGTCTCATCATGTTGGGGCTGGCTGCGTGGCTAAGTGGTAAAGTTCTCGCTTGCTGGGCCCAAGGTTGCAGGTTCGTATCCTGGCGCAGTCAGCTGGCATTTGAGGGTGCTAAAATGCGAGGGAGCCGTGTCAGTAGATTTACTGGCACGTTAATGATCCCCTTCGGGGCAAAATTCCGGCACCTCGGCGTCACTAAAAGCCAGAGTAGTTAAAAGGGACGTAAAACCAATAACATTATTATTATCATCGTGTTGGAAACTATTTATTGCCTACTTTCGATCTTTGCAAAAAAAATGAAAGTAGACTTATGAGATCTACACGGGCCAAATGACCCCTATGTATATCTCAGCACCCCTCCCCCCCCCCCCCCATACCCCTCCCCTCCCCACCTATCAATTCGAACACGACAAAACCGAATTGAACCATTTTTTTTACAGAGGTAGCACTATAGGGGTACCAGGTAGAAAAGACTGTTGGAGGCGGGGCTCGCATTACGTAGCTGTTGAAGAGCTTCCCCCTCCATATACGACTTCGGAAGGTCCAGCGACAAGGACAACGAAGCAAGTAGCAGCGAGAAAGAGAGAGAGACACTTCCCCTACCTGACGCACATGCGCAGAAGAAAGACTAGCAGTTAAGAGGCAAGGGAGCTAGAAACACTCTCCCCTACTTTGGTGTGCTTGCTCATTGAAACATTCTTTTCTACCTGGTCACTCTATAGTAATGGATACTACAACGTCATGTTTGAGATTGCCTCTATTTCAACCAAACCAAAATGGTGACCACCCAAATGCTGAATGCTTAACTCAAATTACGAATAAACTAATCGCCAAATATGTTCCAAATTTTGAAAAGAATATACCTTCATGTAGAAAGTGTTCGGCTCTCAAACAACAAAGTCACCACCAAAATAATTTCAAGATGGTGGCCGTGTGAATCATACAATCATTATAACCCTTAACTTATGAATAAATGAATAAATGTTCACAGTATATGGCATTCAGAGTTTTGTATTGGGACCCTCTATTGCCAACGTGTTAACAATTTGTGACTGTTTGTTACGTGCAGACGCCATCTTAAAATTATCATACTAATATATAAAAATGAGATGGTGTTGTCTGTCAGTCTGTTACTCAATCACGCAAGAACCATTGGTCCGATTTAAATGAAATTTTGCATGGATGTAGCTGATTTAACAGGTTTACATGTAGGCTTCTTTTGATTTCGATATTTTGCACTATTTAAAAATGGCGACCATTTTAGTGACGTCACTACACCCTTTGGTTTCAAAATTTCATATTTCCATTTCAAATAAAAAGAGAACGCTAAGAAATAGCAAACTTTTGATGGCATGTACGAGCTATAAAATTTATTTTTCTATCCGAAAGGTCCTTATCACATTTCGTGTATCTCCAACGGTTAGCGAGTAAAACCTAAATTTGTGCTATAAAACACGGTCAACGCCGAGCGGTGCAGTATATCTCTATATAGATAAAAATGAAAGTTTGCCTGTTTTTTTCTGAATTTCTACGGAAATTTGAGTTATTTACGCGTTTCGGACTGTTTTATGTTGGATGCGAGCGAAAATAATTTTTTGTCTGTCTGTCTGTCTGTTTGTCTGTGGAAAATTTTGTTCCCTTATAACTAGGGAACGGTTGGGTGTATCAACTTAAAATTTGATACAGATATCCATCAGATGCAAGACACTAATCATTGATGTAACTCTTCTCCGTACCTCTCATAAAAGGGGGCCTACCCTCTTAAAATACATATTGATATAGGCGTAGAAGGACGAGATAAAGCTCATTTTCAGCCCCTCAATGTGAGAGACAAAACTCGAAATCCACATTTTAAGGCCCTAAAACCAACCGTTTTTGAGATATTCCCAGAAAACTAATTTCATTTAATAAACTAATGAACGAATGCAAGCTGGTAACCATGGCAACAGATTCTCAGAGGTCCATCTATTGCCGTAAGACTCAATGCAATTAATTCCATTAATTTAATTAGTGTGAAAGTTTGCAAACTGATAGACGATTATCACGGAACCAAATTAAGCTGTCCAATTCATCAATACGTATAATGCGCTTAAGGGGGTCAAGGAGTACTCTAGATTTTTTCACGCGATTTAAACCTGTGGGTCTGGTAGGGCAGGTCTATTATATTCCTATCCCTATATTATATTATTATTATTATTATTATTATTATTATTATTATTATTATTATTATTATTATTATTATTATTATTATTATTATTATATTATGGCGTACAACGACGAGACAAAGCGCCTCGGTGCCAGAAACAAAACTTGGGGTTCTACAGGGTCCTCGAAAACTATATTATAAGGCTCTAAAACCAACAGTTTCTGAGATATTCCAGTAAACTAATTTAATTTAACAAACTAATTAAGGAATGCAAGTCGGAAACAAAGACAACAGTATCTCAAGGGGTGACATCCAACTTTCCATCTATTTCAGTAAGAAGCAATGCCACTCCATTTATTACATTTCTGAGAAAGTTTGCAAATGGCTCTAAGGTTAACACGGAACCAACTTAGATTGTATAATTCATCAAGGGGAAACCTAGAATTTTTTCACGCATTTTTCACGTGTGACATATAGTACAGAAGGTCTATTATATCTCCAAACAGCAACATTATTTTCAAAAATTCCTGAATTGAATCAGCATTTTTGCGGCTTTTAGGAATTTGGGCCATTTGAGGCTAAAGAACCTGAATTTTCTTGCACCACAAGCCTTTATAATTTATGAAAGGGGTCTTCCTATGTATGGGGACCTATCACAACGTAGAGGGCAGTTTTTATGTGACGTGTATTGCGTTTCGTCTACAAGGCTTTCAATTTTATTTCACGTCAGGAAGTACACGTTAGGTGAATTTAGTTTGAGAGCACATTTTAGCTAATCTTTTTTTTTTTTCTTTTGACATACGGGTTCATCGTAAGGATGATTTTGTTTGATGCTGTGTGGTAGATATACCCATATTTGGATATCTGCGATATATGTTGTCTGTCTTTCTGTGAATCTTTATGTACGCCTATAACTCGTGTTCGGATGCTTGGTGCATCGTAAAAATAGGTATAGTATCCATGAGAGTCCATACACGAATCATTTATGTAGCCCTTCACCGTACTTTTCATACAGTAGAAGGGTGGATATAGGGAAAAACTTCTCAAAATACATGCTAAAATAGGCGAAATATAAAAATTATCCTAGAAGGACGACCAAAGCATATGTTGCGCTTCTCAATGTGAGACACAAAATTCGGGAGTCTATAAACTGTCTCCGAAAACCTCATTTTAAGGCCCTTAAATTAACAGTGTGTGTGATATTCCCAGAAAACCAACTTCGTTCTGATAAACTTATGATAAACTTATGAAAGAATGACAAACCACTAACCATTGCATCAGTAGCTCAATTGATAATGTCTGGTGTTAACACCGAAGACCGTTCGAAGAACGGGTACTTCTGTTAGTAAAATATAAAAACATATAACTCGCAACACTTAAGAGCTACTGTAACGAAACTTTGTGACAAGGTAGGCCAAGGCAGTAGAACATACTCTCCATATATTCAAGATGGTAGTTGTGCGAAATATTAGAACATTAAAATCAACAACTCCGAATGAAATTGGATAATTAAGACGAATCTTGCGAGAGGTGAGTATCGTATTAGAGCTCTCAGATGCGTTGGTCATAATTAGAGATCCCAGATAAAGCTATAAATTGTTTATTGAAAAGAAAATGCAATTTCTTTGCGAATCGAATGCAATATTGTTATCGCGAATAAACTATTTCGGAGAAAACAAGTAGTTCCGTGAAGAACTATACAGCCTATTTTCATATATCCTGCTCATGTTAAGTGTCTCTATCAACATACAAAATTTTAGTTTAATTGCTGTAACAGATTCGTATATATTGAGAACCGTTTAAATATTTCAGATGGTCGCCAGGTTGGATTTTTATTTCTGTACTATTACATTAAGATTATTGTGTACGTGTGGTATTCAAACTTCAATCGCATGATCAGAACACAAGAAGTAAAAACAAGATTTTAAAAGTACGCACACCAGCCATCTTGTGATTATGCAAACAATTGAAATAAATTAGATGCCAGTGGATCAACATTTGTATAAGCATTTAACGTGCAACGTTTCACGGCACTCGGATAGTTAATTCGCGAGATACGTCCATTTAAATATTTATACTTCACGTCGCTGCCATGTTGGATTTGTGCTCACCAGGTTACTGAAAGTCCTATAGGTGATCATATGTTCATAATCTCTATGAACATAAAAAAATCAGTTTGGTTGCTGTAAAAGATTCATAGATATTGAGAACCGTCTAAATATTTCGGAAGCTCGCCATTTAGGATTGTTATATGTATAGGCCATAGAGTTATGTACCATTCAAGGACACTTATTGCCTAGGTTCATTATTCAAACTTTCACTTCGATCGCATGATTACGACACAAGAAATAAAAACTTAATTTTAAAATTTCGCACAACCGCCATCTTGAGGTTATGTAAACAATTGAATTAAATTAGATGGCAGTGCATTAAAATCTGCAAAATTATTTACTGTACCACATTTCACTGCGCTCAGAGGGTTAAATCACGAGAAAAGTCTATTAAAATATTTCAAATTCGCTTGGTCGCCATGTTTGTTTTATACTTTACAGATTTATGAAATATACATAAGTAAACTTGTATCAGTACCCTTTATCACCGTACAAAATTGCATGGTGATATCTGTAATAGTTTCGGAAATATAGAATGTCAGTGAAATATTTCGCACAGCCGCCATTTTGAGGTTATGTAAACAATTGAACTAAATTAGACTCCAGTGCATTACAATGTATATAAACATTTGTTGTACCAGGTTTCATTACGTTTGGATAGTTAAATCGTAAGAAAAGTGTATTTAAAAGTCTCAACTTCGCTTGACCGCCATGTTGGTTTTGTAGTCACCAGGTTTTTGAAAGTCTCATATGTGAACTTCTAATAGTGCCCTTTATCACCGTACTCAATTTCAGGGCGATATCGGTAATAGTTTCGGAGATATTGAATGCTAGTGAAATATTTCGCACAGCCGCCATGTTGGATTGGAGAGACGTAACAAAATTGGAAGGGCACGGTCGAGGTCGCCAGGAATAGTGCTATGAACTTACCGAGTTTCATTGAAATCGCTCCAGCCGTTTAGATTTTATTAGGGACACACACACACACACCTCACACACACACACACACACACACACACACGGACAAAAGGTGATCTCATAAGCCGATTTTTTCAAAATTGAAAATAGGCTAAAAACATCAACATTTATTGGCATTTTGTATTAATTACTTTTTTAATCTTTGTACAAGCCAAAGCCGGAATGGGAAAAGAACACATTCCAAAGGCGACTTAGATAAACTCCCAGCGGCCACTGACATTTGGTGGAGGGTAAAACACTATTGGGTCTATTGTCCATCTCCTGGAAGGGTGCTGGTGATAACTCAAAGGTCACCAAGAATGTCTGCAAGTTACTATTTTAGGAACTTTTCCAATATTCAGTCCTAGTTGAGAATTAGAGATGGGTCGAACGCCAATAGTGAGAGTTCATTCACGAGCCAAAGAATTTTTCACTGAAGGTCTTCTATGTATCCTATTCTAGAATGTTAATGTGTAAATATTGTAATATGCGGGTAGATTGGGAGAAACGAGATACAGTGTCTGGTGATATTAAACTGGGCACTGGGAGTACCTCTACTTATGTTATCTTTTACCACCGACAGCAGTGGCTACGCTCGCTAAAACGCAGCGTTAGGTCATGGGGCCAAGCTCTCTGCTGACTCGGTAGACGCGTGGGTTCTAGCCCCACCGTCGGCCGTCCTTGAAATGGTTTTCCGTGGTTTCCCCATTTTCAACACCAGGCAAATGCTGGGACGGTACCTTCTGACAGGCCACGGCCGCTTCCTTCCACATCCTTGCCCAGTTTCATTCATCTGCATCCATTCCATCTCTCCTCCCGACACGAAGGTTGCCCTCAGGCGTCGACTAGAAAGACCTGCACTCGGCCTCTCAGCAGGTCACACGACAAAAAAAAAACTTTTTACCAAATTTTATTCAATTCGTTTTCGTCCTTTGAGAACTGATAGGGGAGGATAGGCACCGAGAGACAGGCCGACAGACACACTGATATCTCGCCAGGAGATGGCAGTCGGGTTTGAACTGTAGTTGTCTTCCCGCTCACTGCGTATCGCGTATTCCAAAAACATTAAGTTGGTCACTGTTTCCATTACTGTACCTGATACTGCCACACTGTTAAAAGTAAACCCCAAGGCTTGTAAGAATATCTACAGTAGGAAGGAAGGTAACAATACACACACACGTGAAGCCAGAGAACAAATTATCATGCAGGAAGTAGGAGCAACTGGCTGCCAGCCGATATATTTAGGTTTGGAATAGGCGGGCCACGCATGCGTACTTCCATACCCCCCTTTTCCCGTCCTAGCATGTTGAACTGCCATATCCTGACGTGATGACATAACAGACCGATGGATGACCGGACATTTCTTTTATTTTATTTTATTTTATTTTATTTTTAAACTATCGTTTAGTGGTTGACGTGTATATATCTGTTGGAAAATGGTAGAATGCTGTGATTCATAACGTTCGTATCTTATTTTAGGCAATAAAAGGAGTTCATCATCTAGGCTTACAGGATGGAACCGCGTCGTGCATCGGAAATTATTTCCCGACGCTGGGGCGCTGATCAATCAGGAAGCAACGTGACGTCAATGCAGATCAAGCAGGCACGTCTAGCTAGCAATAACAGTTAGGTTGAGTACGGAAACCAACTCGTACCCATGCCGCAATGACAGCCGAAACGTCGGGAAACAATCACCGATATACAGGGTGTATCTTAATTATATCGACAAAAAAAATCAGGGACGCTCTGCGTGTTATGTAAAAGGCGATGCCGCAATCGGATTGGCAGAGAAAATTTTTCCCTCCGATAAAATGAGGTTACTTTGTTACTTCCGGGCGCGCGATTCAAATCTACGAACTCAGCGTATTTGCTGAGCTAGGGAGCAAGTCGCTGGCCACCGCTGTGCTTCAAGCAAGGGAAGGGAGTGTGATAGAAGGTGACAGACATATGCTGGCGGGCGTGCGCAAGTTTCCTCGATCGCGTCGGCTTGCCGCATGCCCGCCAGCATATCTCTGCCTCCTTCTATCACACTCCCTTCCCTTGCCTGAAGCGCAGCAGTGGCCAGCGACTTGCTGCCTGGCTCAGCAAATACGGCGAGTTCGTAGATTTGAATCGTGCGCCCGGAAGTAACAAAGTAACCTCATTTTCTCGGAGGGAAAAATTTTCTCCGCCAATCCGATTGCGTCATCGTCTTTTACATAACACGCAGAGCGTCCCTGATTTTTTTGTCGGTATAATTAAGATACTCCCTGTAGTTGCCACACTCTCCTGGTTAACGAGCGACGACTCGAACGTTAAGCATTAGCACGCACCGACAGTAGCCATTGTTTATTGCTGACCAATAACTGACGGTTCTTGACCTATAAGAAGCTTCCTCCATCTGCCACGTGGAGTGCAGACCAGTGTTGACGTCAGCCCTGTCCAACTGCTCACTTTACAGTATCCAGAGTTGCACTGTTGCACGCTCTTCTGACCAGTCTCGCTACTACTAGCCGTGGAGACCGAGTAAGTTGCTGCTACGGTGATGGACAGTAGACAACACTGTGAATGCCTTGGCACTCCGCAGCCATGGAATGCTAAAATATCCGCCCAGACACTTTTCAAAGGCAAGCCGCACGTTAACGAGGAACGTGAGGCAACTATACTCGTCGCGGCTCTATTCTGTAAGCCTAGATGATAAACTAGACACCGGTCGCGAAAGTCTACGATATATATAAATGGAGTGAATAAATATCTCATAGTTGGATGTCTGCAGCCATTAAATCAAAAGACGATTGCTACTTGGTTGACAGGCATTTTCAAATCTGGATAATATCTTAAGGAGTAGAGACATACCATTAACAACAAAGATCCGTATAGCAAGGGCTATGGTTTTTCCATTTGTGATGTATGGATGTGAGACCTGGACCATAAGAAAAGCTGAACGCCGTAGAATAGATTCCTTCCAATTATGGTGTTGGAGAAAAGTTCTTAGAGTTCCATGGACTGCGAAGAGAACAAATAAGTCAGTTTTACAGCAAATTAAACCAGAGTGTTCCCTGGAGGGCTTAATCCTGAAACAAAAACTGAGCTCTTTTGGACACATCATGAGAAGACATAATTCATTAGAGAAGACCTTAATGCTGGGGAAGATCGAAGGCACAAGGAGGAGAGAGAGGCAAAGAATGAGATGGATGGACGGCATCACAGAAGCACTAAATTCCAGCTTGGAAAATCTTCGGGAAGCAGTGTAGGACAGAACAAATTGGCGTAGTTTAGCACATGGAGTCACGGAGAGTCGGAATCGACTAAACGAATAAAGAGAGAGAGAAGAGAGAGTCGGATGTCACATCCTGGGCTGACGTTGCTATGGTTATGGAGGGCCATTCCATGACCCGTTAACCAGTATTCTGGAAATATCTTAGAAACTGTTGGCATTAGGGCCCTAAAATGTGTATTCCCATGTGACTCTCCATTTCTCTCTGTCCTGAGCTAATCGTTTCATCTCTACAGAGCTACTACATCTTACATCCGAGGCAATCTATTTAACATAGTCTAACCTTGGTCTGATCCTACAGTTGTCTTCTAACTCTCCTTCCATAACAAAGTTTGCTATTCCTGAGTGTCCTAATGTATGTCCCACAAACATATATCTTCTCCTCATTAGCACTCGCTAGAAATAACTTTCCTCCCCCACTCGTCTTAACTCTGATTTATAAGATGTGACATGAAAATGACAATGTGTTCCTTATTGACGAAGTATAATAAGTCCAGAACATTAAAAACCTGAAGTCAATATTAATTTTTACTTCTTATTGTACCGGTTTCGGCCACATTGTGGCCTTCCTCGGCGCAAATAATAATACAGTATGAATAGAAAAGTAAGACTTGCAGTACATGAAAAATTTTACCATAAAAGAAGGTTGTTCTCAATACTATTTCTAAAACATTAATCGTCTAAAAGCTAAAAAACACATTCACTAAATTTAAAAAAAACAGAACTGTTACAAAAATATTTTAAATGCGAAAGAAATAAATCTTGATATAAAACCAGCTTGAAGAAGGAACTGTGATGTGGATGTTATGTAGACAAAAATTTTAGGTTAAGATTAAATTTATAAGAATGGGTATAATCATGTGTAAATGTGAAGAAGCTGTGGAATGATAGCCTATCGTTGAGATAAATATTCCAATATATCTCGAATTATCGATATCTTGAAGTAAGTTTAATTTCCCGCCGAAGTTCTACACAATTTAAATGTCTTTTTCTTTTTTCTATAATTCGAAGTTCTATTACTTGAATATTTCGATAAATGGAATGATATTTTCTTCTCCCAGACATAAAATGTGTGTCCTTAACTTGAGGGTGGGGTGAAAATTCAGTTGAATTACGTTCTTTAGGGGTGACATAGGAATAAAAAAAATCAGTTGTGTAAGGTACCTGGATTGTGTATTACTGTCAATTTCTGTCAGCAGCTTATTATGTTCGGAATTCAAACGTTATGAAATAAACACAAGATTTTTAGCGCTATGCAGGAGTCACGTTGTTTAAAGGAATATAATAATAATATCGTATTGAGCCCGTGTGAGCTCATCCTCGGTGATATTTTCCTTGAAAAGTATATGTGAATACTTTGCTTCAACATTGAATGCGCCCGGAGGCCAGCACATGCTTTGACATGATGTCAGATGATCTTTTGACTTTGAAGGAACGTCCTATTAATTTTTCTGAGCATATATTACTACATGTTTTGATACTAAAAGACTCAGAACTTCGCACTTTGTAATTCTGCATAATCTGAACACTTTGATGTGTGAGTTTATATTTTGGTAAAGGTATTTTCCATCGCAGATATGCGAATCGGATGTAATTAGTCGCTCAACGACTAGAGCACTTGCTTGAACCCAGGAGCATGATCCGGTGTCTATCACAACCGAGTTTGGAGTCGTCCAAATTAGACGTGTTACACAGTCCGTCCGCAGTGACGAGGGAACGAAATATAGTCCACCCACGAGGTGATGAACATTTTTGTATCTGCGTGCATCGTTAATAATTTTGCACGGTGTTGTGTGCTGTGATCCTTAAACTGCATTATTGGTCAGGTATTATTGACCACAGTGAAGATTAGGCAGATGTGTAATTTTTTAGCGTATTTCTGACCGTGTGGAACACCATATTTCAACCACGAGGCAGAACTTTTCTAAGTCCACGAGGGACAGAAAATAATCGACAGTGTACCCTTGAAAGAAGCCTTTTAGCAAGATCCAGTCTTCGGGGTCGCGTTCAGTCCGTGGTTCTTCAGTTAGACAATAATATCAAGGATAATAGGGTAAACTTAAAATTAGAAAAAGAAGTGAAAACACAGGAGTAAAATAAACAATATTAAATAGCTGAATCGTCGTAAACGTAAGACAAAGACACAGAAAATAAATCCACCCTGAGTTGATCCCCAGAATAACAAGATTTAAAAAACATAAAATAATGTGGAGATACCATTCCACTATCTGATTAGATTGTATGTGTGTGCGTTATTTAGTTATTGAAGAAAATGAGTATTGTTTGACGGCATTTCGCTTCCAAACGATTCAATCGGATAGGTCGCGAATCACTGTTCTGCAAACTGCAATTATGGCCCATGGGAACACACTAATAAAAATGGCTGTACACTTAATAACTAACTTGACAACGCTAACCTTACAAAACAATAATTTACAAGACTTCCTTGGAAATCACACAATTATGCGAGAAGGCATATGACAAAAACAAATGAGCCGCCTTAACAGGCACCAATGGCTCCCAAGGCTAATGACCACATGTGACATATCAAAACAATAAACATGGCCGACACGGGGTCGCCGTACTCAAACATAAACAAACTAACATACATGCCCAAACAGGCTGATATACAACATGAACACAATGCACAATGTGATCAATATAACGCTCGGAAAGGTAACGATTAAGACGTGAATAGCTCCCATTACTGTTTCAATTAATTTATAACAATCAGGCCCTTTTTAAGAAAAGATAAACATTCAAATAATGACGGGCCAAGGTCCCAACCTTAATGAGCCTCACAGCTGTCTCTGACCTGCGCACGACCGTGGAACTCCCTCTCTTTCACACAATATCTATTTCAGTCTCAGCCCAAAGCAAGTGTCATAACAAGTACAGGTAACCCCAGCTACTCGGGTCCTGTTATTTCTGCCAACCTGTAAACGCGTATAATTTATCGCAGACACAATATCTCACCAATTCCCCTGGAATTGCAAGATTAATTATAAATTTTACACAATCGTCCCGCGGGATTATGATTGTTGAAACCTGGGTCGCGGCATGTCGAGGGATGTAATTAAACACTATCCTCCGCGAGCAGACCCATAACACATAAAGACACTTCATCGCTTTGACTGACTGACTGACTGACTGACTGACTGACTGAACACACAATATCCACCATGCCGACGCTAGATCAGAGATTCCCTAACTTCGTGTTCAAGACACGTTCTCTTTAATAAAGAAGGAAAACAATTATTATGAGTAAGCAGATGGCTTCTCTTGTACAAATATTCGCAAAGTGGCGAATTATAAATCAAAAGCCTGATTGATTATAAATCATCTATCAAATCACCCCTCAATACTGCATTTATGCTAATTTAATTTAGAATCATTTTTGTCCTAATTTTAATTTTCAGACTATATGGATCAACAGCGCTACGCGAACATCGTGCTCCGGGAGCAAGCAATGCCGCGTGAACTAGAACCAACAACAAAAATCACAAAGAAAAAATATCTACAAAATATTTCACAATGCGCCGTGCACTAAAATCGTGTGTCAGTAACAAACAAACAAGACTCTACGTTACTAAAACTCAAATCAAATATTTACACACAAATTATTCCCATTAAAACCATAATCCGTTTGTCAAAAATTAAATAAATAATTTTTAATACTTATTCCTCCGCCAACCAGCTTGCCAGATAACATCCCCTGCAATCATCCCCTCTGCTATGCCTTGCACATACTGCCCAGTCAAATGGTAGTTTTGACCAAAAAACTAGGGTAGAAGGTTTTCTAGACGGATTGTTACGCTTTTCGGTGTGCTGAATCCGATTCTGAAGTTTGCCAACAAAAAATGACGGCTTCACAGTGAAAATAACAGAAAAAACTAAAAATTTCGGACTTTTTTCACAAAATGGCTTATAAGTTGAAAAGTATGCTTCCTAGTAAATTTCTCACTATTTACAAAATTAAAGTAGCCAAACTTTTCTTCGAAATTCACTGGTCACTTTTATTTTTTGAGTGCAGGGCACCGCTGCTAGAGCGCTCTGAAAAAGAGCAACTTTTTGGCCCTTAGGCAAAAACGAGAGAAACTCAGCCCTAACTAGCCCCAGACGCTTTCTTATCGTGTTTCCTCCATGAATACGTGTTTTATTCATGTTCTATGGTGGTTACAAGATTACGGAGCACTTGAAAAACATTGCCCACGGAGTGGTAGGAATTCATAAAGGACCGATCAAGCCGTTAGATTATTTATTTCAAAATTAAATTAAATGAATATAATGAAAAGGAATGTAATAGCAATTAACTATTAATACTTTACAATTAATTTCAATTCTTTAATTGAGCTTCCTCCTTTTTGGCCTCGATGGAGCAGCCTCCGGTTGCCGAGTAGAAGGCCCCGGTTGATCGCTATCGGTCGGTAACTCCACTGGAAAAGGAATTGTACATATTATTGTACACAATACTTTCAGGTGTCTAGTTGGAAAACTGTTCAAAACCCAGTGAAATAGGGTGTATTACACACATGCAGTTTACCTTCTGCTGAAGTCTCCGCTATCGTCGTTGGTGATTCGACCGGGATGGAATCGTCAGGATCCTCGGACACTTCTGAAAAAGAAATCGTACGAATACATTAGAGGGTGAAGTAAGCAAACCGCATTGGAATAAGGTGGCGTACAAACATGCTATTTCTCAACGTTACAGTACTTAAATGTGCCATCTCGACACTCAAAACAGTAAAGTACAAAGTGTCGCCTGGACACGCAAAATGGAATAACGTCTATGTCCCTCGGATATCAAAAGTTGAATGTAGAAATAACGTCAGTGTCGCCTGACACTTCGAAAAATAATATCAACTGTGATGCGTGGACATTTCAAATGTAATAAAATCATCAGCACTCAGAACAGTATTTATTCAATACGGGCAAATGCCGATGGAGTGGGAGTGGATTCGAAGCTAGATTCCGTAATAATAGGTCCACTGACATGCAATTACACTCATTGAGGTCGTATCATTCTGGAGGTTACAATGATGTTGGTCCGATTGAAAATCGATCGTAGATTTGATAGCAACTTGATTCCCGCGTAATCGCCAGTCTACGCTTGGTGAAGCCGCGTCCCCGCGAAAAAGTGCATCATATTTTTCATTGGTTCTTCTGAACATAGAAATCGAGGTTCCTGGAGCTTAGACCCGCCCCTAGGAGTGGCCAAATCATATATCCTTCCTTTATATTTCATCTTCCTTCCTCGTCTTTCACTCAATAGGCAAAGGCATAGCTCTACCATGACTCAGAGAGACAGAGACGCAGACTAGGCCGTTCAACCCTTCTTCTAACGGCGCTGCATCCTTTGCAGGCCAAGTCATTAATAGTTGCTGCCTCGGTTCTATAGAAATATAACATTCCTTTGCTGACTCAAGTGTCGCCAGACTTAACTGAATTTCGAAATATTGTCTGGTCTTCATACTCGACTGTCAGTAGCATTCCCATGTAGAATAGAATAAAACTAAGGAATCATTAATATGACCTAATATTAAGGGTTAATTTACCATGTAGTTGGGAAAAATCGAACTTAGGTAGAAAGTCGATTTTTACATCCACAAATCACCAAGTTCAAAATGGTGACAGCTACCCTTAAAATCTCCAAATCTATTCTCCACTGCTTCTCCACTACTGTTCGGCTCCCTCTTGCTACTCGTTCTCGCATTCCATCTTCCTCGCTATCGCCTGAGGCATTGTCTCGCCCTGAGACTATCTTCCTCTCTCTTGCACGCAGTGTGTCACTCAAGTCTGGCTCACCTCTCTGTCAGTAAGCAAGACGAGCAGCTGGTTACTTCCGCCTCAGACTCTCTCTTACTCTCGCCCCGTCATGGATGTTCACATAATTTGCAGCAACATTATTTCTTGGCTCCCAAGGTTCTCGTGTATGATAAATTTTGAGATTGGCACTATTATGAACCGACATGATTCCTGTGCTCAATTCTTTAATACGATATGCATTATTTCCAAGGTTCCTCACTATGCTGAACGGCCCCGTATATTTGACACAAAATTTACCGAATATCGTCTTTACTGGATCAGATAATGGTGGTTTTCGGACAACACCATCTCATTAACTTGCAACTCCCTCGTAGTTCCGCCCCTTAAAACAACAACTAACTTGTGAAATCTCTTTCCTTGCACACGAAACGTCTGCCTGGTTTCTCGTGTGGACTCTAGTGTTTGAATTCTCAAATCATGAGCTATTACTAGATCTTGTGGAAAGTTAATGACAGTCTTCCACGATCTCTCCGGATGATCATTCATGTGCAGGACCATACGTATTTGTCCTGTCGATTCATGTTTCGTAGAATTCATGCAAATCTCGATATCCTTCACTCTCTCGTCCCACTTGTGGTGCTCATTGGGTATAAATACTCGGAAGTACTTAGCCACACAACGAATCGCTCTTTACTATGGATATCCGGCTGGGTGACGAATGGATGATAGAATATGTTTGACTCCCATGTCCTCCATTCCTTTCTTAAATTCAGCGCTAGTGAAATAACTCCCGTGGTCAGATAATATGAATTCAGGTTTACCGAGTACTGGTATAACTCTGTTCTTGGTTCTGCTTAGCACCTGCTTGGATGTTGTTTTCTGAATTGGACACAACACCACGAATTTGGAAAATACATCAATGCAGACTAACAAGTGACGACATCCTCTTCTTCCCTTAAGAATAGGATCAAAGCAATCAAGTGCCACAGGCTCACATGGCTTCTGAGGTAGTAATTGTTTAGGGTATTACTTCATAAGATAGTTGTTAGGCTTTTTCCTCTGACATGGGTCACAAGTCTTGACCACCTCGCATATGGTTGTTCTCATGCGTGGCCAAGTAAATGTTTCCCAATCGTCGCTTCCGACTTGTCTATGCCAATATGACCTAGACTCTCATGTACGTGCTAAGTCAATCCACGCTTTAGGGAAGCTGGTACCATTATACGAGTTTTGTATGGTATTCATCCACAAATTTATGAAGCAAGTTGTTAACGTAGTGGTATTTTCCTTCTTTTGCTCTGGCCTCTTGATGTGCTGGAGTTCAGGTTGCAATTCTCTTCGGAAATATATAATCATCTCAAGCATCCAAGGTTCCGCTTCCTGTTCTCGACGTATCTCTCTCAGTTCTTCAAAGAATTCATGATCCCTCGCTGTCAACTCCATATGCTGGACCACTGCCATTTCTTCCATCTCAGGTTCCGGGTTCCTGCTTAGAGCATCAGGAATGACATTCAATTTTCCTGGGCAATGCTCTATCTGAATATCAAACTGCTGAATGTAGATGGACCATCGTGTCACACGTTCACTTGCCATCGATGTCTTAAATAAGAACGTCAGTGCCTTATGATCTGTTCTTATAATTAATGAGTGTCAAAAATGTATTTTTCCATAGCTGCAGAGCGTGAAGTATAGCCAAAAGCTCCCGCTTTGTTTTAGTGTAGTTGCGCTCGTGCTTACGCAGCCTGCGGCTTACAAATGCCAAGTATGATCTGTTATTATTATTATTATTATTATTATTATTATTATTATTATTATTAGGATTCTCTTGGTATATTATAACTCCTATACCAATAATTGAAGCATCCACTTGAATTATGAATTTACGGCCGAAATCTGGATATCCTAATTTAAAGAAATTTTCCAGGAGTACTTGCGTTGCTTGTATCGACTGTTCACACTCGCCATTCCACAACAATTTGTTGTTCTTTTTAAGCATTTCTTGCATGGGTGCTACGGTTTCAGTGTAGCCGGGGCAATTTTCTTAAAAGAAACCCGTTACTCTTAGGGAAGCCCGAATATGCTTGACTCTCGTAGGGGTATGGAAGTTCTTTATTGCATCAATCTTGGCAGGGTTTTGTCTCACTCCTTCCATGTATATAATATGGCCCAAATAAAGAATCTCGCTCTTGAAAACCTGGGATTTCTTTAAGTTTATCTCAAAATTTTTAGTTCTCTGGTTTTCCAAAAGTTTGTCTACATTTCTCATAAGTTCATCAATGTTATCGGAAGCCAGCAGAATGTCATCGATGTAACGGACTGTCATCTCCTTTACATCTTCTGTCAGATTACGATCTAATGCACGGATCAGTGCACAACCAGCTGTTTTCACACCAAATGGCATATGCACGAAGTGGAATGTCTGGTTGTCAAATAAGAAGCCAGTAAGCAACTGTGACCTCTCATCTAACTCAATATGGTGAAAAGAATTAGTCAAATCAACTGAACTGTAGATACTCTTGCTTCCGAATCCCTTCAAGACGTCTCTAATGAGTGGCGCTTGGTCATATTCAGGAAATATTAACCGAAGGTTGAGGTTTCTGGCATCTAAACATAGCCTAATGGATCCGTAGAGTTTTGTGACCGCTATTCAGATAAGGCGTGGGTGCCTTCTTAATTACTCCTGCCTGTAGAATTCCATCTATAATTTATTTTACTTGGTTATGGTGTTTCTCCGGGATGGGATATAACTTGCTTCTAAAAGGAGACAATCTTCAACTTGCATTGAATACTTGAAATTTTTTTTTTTCCTGGAACTGTATCAAAAGCTTGCTTATGTTTTCTCAAAATATCTTCGAGCCTTTTCCTATCTTGACCCTCTAATTCAGTTCCTCTGAGTCGCTCCTGTAGTAATTCCTCAAAACGTGCTGCGCTGTCATCTTCTACCGTTAACAAAGACCATAATTCTTGAGATTCGCTCTCCCCTTCCGGCTCCGCAACAGCTGTGTTTACTATGTCCATTTCAGCTTCCATTAGTGCTTCAACTGTTTCTTCCGTAATCGCCTCGAGCGTCCATGAGCTAACATCTCTACCAGTAGTTATCTCGTCCATGTGTAAACCCACGTTCTTCATGTCTTCTATCTCCCTGAAGCTGACCGTATTATTGTGAAGATCAATCACCGATTGATATTCACATATGAAGTTGGAACCGAGTATAATATTACAGTTCATTTTAGCCATTACCAGGAACGTTTGACCAAAACTGTGGTCCAATATATTTAATTCCAGGTAAGCTTGATGCTTGCATATGACAGAACGTTCTGGGATGACGCCTCTCACTTTCTGTTGGGGAACAAAAATCATAGGGACATCATGATTCCGCCCTAACTCTCTAATTAAGGCCTCAGATACCAAGCTAACTTGCGAACCAGTATCAACCAAACATCTGACACTCAAACCACCAATCCTGGCATAAATAACCGGTAACTGCTTAATACTTTCGTTCCGTGGTTTTACCACTTCCTCCAAACAATCCTCTGGCATTACAATCCTTTCCTCAATGCATGTTACAACCCAATCTTCATGGTTTAGGCACTGCTGCTCTCTCAGGCTATCGTCTCCTTCATTTATTGGCTTCTTTTATTACCGCCGCGACCCCCTTCTTCTTTCTGCCGCTCCTGCTGTCACTGTAAACTTTCAGCTCCTCCTTCATTTATAGTGTCCGGATTCTTCCTTTTATCTATGGCGCGTTCCCAGCGTCCTTGTTCGTTCTCTTCAATCGAGGGCAATTCTTCAAGATAGCGCTGCGATTCAGCGTGCCTATCATTCCAGTTATTGCCTTCGTTCCTTTCCTTCCTGTCATCCCTTGGTTCGGCTTTGCCGTGATACCTTGTGTCACGCCATCCCTGATTTCCTCTCGACTCCCAATTGCGTTTGTAAAGTGCCTCTTGCCACCTATCGTTTCGCCACTGTTGGTACCCTCTCTGGTAATATCTATTGCCAGCCCGGTACTGCCTATTGTTTCCCGTGTTATCATATCGCTGCTGTGGTATGTATTCGATTACATCTGGATTCCTTGTTTGTGTTCGTAGCTTGAGTTCGAGTGTTGACACGACTCGGCTTTACGACCTTGACCGTATTTACCATCTCTACATGACGTCCCTCTCTGTTATGAACATGAGAAGTAGTTTCGTCAATCTGCCTAAGAACCTGCTCTGCCTGGACTGCTGTAGTAATATTCGCTGCGACCAGAAATTGTTGAACGTTAACCGGAAGCTGTTTTCCGATTGTCATGATTAGATCCGCTTCTTGTAAAGGATTGTCAAAGTCTTTGAATTTGAGCATTTGTGGCGAAAATAAATCCGAATACTTGGTTTGTTGCGTACTCTGGTATTTTCGTGAAAATAACTCCATGCGTAAGCTCTGCTGATACGATTTGTTCCAATATTTCTGTAAAAATGCCTCCTTGAATTCGTCCATATTTCCAAAAGTATATTTGAAACTTAGGTACCAAGTTAACATGCTACCAGATTAAAAAAAACTTCTCCATCATTCTTAGCTGTCGTGCTGGCACTACGTTATTGTCTGTAAAATAATCCTGGACTTCCCGTAAAAAGGATTTTGGTGTCACGCCCCCGCCTTCTACAAACTTAGCCGGTTTAAATTCGTTTGATTTAATCACTTGGATTAATTTTGTAAGAGGTTGGCCTTCATGTGGAGTGGAACTTCTTCCTGCACCGTTGTGAAATGTCTCTGTGTTCGCTGTAAGTGGACTCTGACCTGTCGTTTGGACTGCTCTCGTGTTCATCGCCTCGAGGCTACCAATAGTCACCTCCTTTTCCTTGTCTGCTAAAGAGGTAAACACAGTGTCTCGTTCTAGTGATTTCAGCTCACTTTTAATTAACAGGTCTTCTTGTTCTCTGAAGTTGATTTTAATATTCTCTTCGATAGCTTTATGCGAAAATGATAGTCGTCTAGTTTCCTGATTATAGATAATCTTTCCTCTTTACTATCGGTGTTCATTTTCTTCCAGTCTTTCCGAATGCTTCTTTTCATTTGACCCAATCTTTCCTCAATCTCCTGTTTACTAGTATCCTGACTTGCCTCAATCTGCTCTAATCTTTCCCCTAGACGTAAATTATTTTCGTCAATAATCTGTTTGAGTTCCTCTTGATCAGCCTCGATGTTCCCCCACCGTTCTGTCGACTGAATTTTAAGCCTGTCAATATCCTTAATGAGATCGTTAACGTTTTCATCTACTGTGGGTAACTGTTGTTGCACAGTTTGCGCGCTGCTCTCCATCTTATCAAATCGGCTTTCTAATCGTTCTTGTGCCGTACTGACCTCGCTAGTGATTGTCGTGCATGCCAGCTCTATTTGACCTAGCTTCGCAAGAACTATCTCGTCCAAACCCTTAATCTTGTCGTTAAAAGTCTGTTCAAATTGTGTTATTTGTCCCATTTGCTTCTCATTATTTTTACTCACATCTAAAGCTAACAGTACTAGCTGATCATTCATATAGTCTTTCATTTCAGCAGTAAATGCTGCCAACCGTTCATCATTCCAATCTCTTTGTGCGGATAACTGAGCATTTATTGTCTCATTAATGGTGTCTTTCATTTCTAACTTAAACTGATTGGCTTGCTCCGCGTTAAGTGTGCTGATATATGTTCATTCTGCACTGTTAGCTGTGTATTGATTGTTTCATTCTGCAACGCTAACTGTGTGTTAATAGTTTCACTCTGCAACGCTAACTGTGTGCTAATAGTTTCATTAATAGAGTCTTTCAACTCTAATTTCAATTTAGCTGCATGTTCTGCGTTAAGTGTATTTTGAAATGTTATTTGTTCGGCATTACGTTCATTCTGCATAGCTATCTGTTCAGTAATAGTGTTATTCATATCACACGTCATTTCTCTCCTCATCTCAACCAGCTGTTCCTGCGTACGTGCAGTAGCAAGTTCAATTACTTCACGGATTGGCTCTAAAGTAGCCATCACACAATTTATTTCAGAGTAAATTGGGGAAGATGCCATATGGGAATGTTCACTGACACACACGCAAACACAATTAAATATACATTTACTTCGTTAAGTGTACTCAATTCATGTACTTCTTACATCTAAAAACCCGCTAAACAAATTGCATCATTGAGTATCTCTAATTTAATTTAAAAACACCCCTCAGATTCAGTCATTAAATTTCCTTGCCTTACTTTGACGTTACGTTACACAGACGAATTAACCAAGTATTTATTTGTCTTCCCAAGGCTACATGCCTTCCTAATTCATTCATGGAGCTTGTCTTTGCTAAACAATGCTAAGTTTACATTTAATATATATTTGGTGGGCGCCCGATACACGAATACTATCCTTAATAATTAAATCCAACAATAAAAGTGTGTATCGCATTTTAATTGTGCAAACTCCTGACTCTAATACATTTCAACTTTCGTTGCGGTAACTCCTTCGCCATATTTACGTTAATAAAATTCACTTCCCGGTGATTCAAGTCTTCCCGCTTCTGCCTCCAGTTTACTCGTAAAGTATCTATTGGCAAAAGTATGTTAAATAAATTCTAAAAAAAAACAGTAAAATGCCACACGTGGCGTGTCAGTTTATCCTTATGTACCCTTGAAAGAATCCTTTAACAAGATTCTGTCTTCGGGGTCACGTTCAGTCCATGCTTCTTCAGTGTTAGAGAATAATCAAATATCTCGCTTCCATAATATCAAGGATAATAAGGTAAACTTAAAATTAGAAAAAGAAATGAAAAACACAGGAGTAAAATAAACAGTATTTAACAGCTGAATCATCGTAAACGTAAAACAAAGACAAAGAAAATAAATCCACCCTGAGCTGATCCCCAGAATAACAAGATTTAAAAGACATAAAATAATGGGAGGTACCATTCCACTATCTGATTAGATTGTATGTGTGTGCGTTACTTAGTTATTGAAGAAAATGAGTATTGTTTGACGGTATTTCGCTTCAAAGCGATTTAATCGGATAGGTCGCGAATCGCTCTTCTGCAAACTGTAATTATGGCCCATGGGAACACACTAATAAAAATGGCTGTGCACTTACTGTAATAACTAACATGACACACGCTAACCTTACGATACAATAATTTACAAGACTTCCTTGGAAATCACACAATTATGCGAGAAGGCATATGACAAAATCAAATGAGCCACCTTAACAGGCACCAATGGCTCCCAAGGCTAATGACCACATGTGACATATCAAACAGAAATCTGACGTCAGCACGTCTGTAAAAATAATCAACAGTCTGTCTCAAATTAATAGAGCATTGGTTTCTGGGTAGGCAATAACTCGTTCAGCGGGTGAGTCAATACACGCGAACCTCCCTGCGTTTGGCAGTAATGTAACAAATTCATTCAGGCAGAAATTCACTTCATGACAATCCTGATGTGAATTGTACACGTAGTACACGTGTTTGTGAGAGCAATAAATTACGGTGTAAATCTGCATAATGTTGATATGTGTAGGTTAGGTACCTCTTATTAAAAAGCATACAATTATTTTGTGAAGCTATCCGAAGAAATACGTTATGGCAACATGTCAAATGTTATAGTTTATTGAATAACTTATAATTTGGTACCGGTATTTGACCTTGAAATAAATAATAGAAAATGTCCGGCAGTGACCTTACATTTTGGTATGAAGTTTAGCATTGTCATCTTACCCTGGTCTCTCGTCTTTAGGTGCTTGCGACGGTTCTTCCAGGCTTAATGTATTTAAGAGAATACATTGTGGCTGGTTCAGTGAACCCGCTATGACTAGGATATTGACTCTTGGACGATGTAAATTTATGCATGCGTTCTGTCACGTCCGTTTATTGTCGACAAGAACATCCGTTCTCTAAGTGCACAAATATAAATTAGTTCACTTCTGCCAACTCGTCCACATTGTATTTACAGGTACACATTGAAAAGTATGACGTTGACTCATGGAGTAGTTACGAAAGAACTGAATAGCTTATTTTCGTATATGCTACTGGTCTTTGCAGTTTCAAAATTCTTCCGACAATTTTCGTATTTTCCATGTGAGGGACCAAACAGTTTTTGGTACGCGACATTCGCCAGATCATTTGTTTTCACAATCTAGGTCAAGGCTAGCAGCCATCTTGTAAGCTGTCATATGTTTTGTTATGGTATGGAGGACTCTTGAGTCATATGTTAGATCGCTATTGTAGAGCGACAAATTTTATTATACTGTTTCAGGAAGTATTAGGAATTGATGAATGGTTTATTCTTTGTTTATTGACTATGAGGACACGATGTACAAGGCCATTTTAATATGTATTTAGTGCATGCGAAGCACTGTTGTATAGACTTGTGTCTGCAACCAGGATTGTTGTATTTTTGCGATTGCCGGGAAGGAACTGATGTTATGCCAGACTTATCCGAGGCTGATCAGGTGAGCCACGCACTACCGACAGTTTGTAGTTTGTGTTATTGTTTCATTCCGAGCCAGTGTTAGCTCGTGGAGTTGTGCTGACTATAAGTCAATGTTGTAAGTGACTGATCTCACAGGAGACTCACTGTTTTTAGCCTACGTGTCATGGAATCATCAGTATTTCGTCATAAACCAACGATAACCTAATTCGACGCATATAAATCACGAAACATAACTATTCTAAAAATGATTAACTGATTAATTGCTTGATTGTTGATAACTTTGGACCTACATTTTTGCTTGCTTACTGATGCCATGAGAGGTGAATAATTTCCCAGCGGAAATGACATTTAGACAAGTTTACACTAATTTGAGACGACGGAGTGGCGCATGAACCTGAAGTTCCTACCTGGAGGAGCACAATACTCATGTGGCGTAAGACGTAGGTTTTACTGCGCTGTTGCCAACGTAACAAACATTCACTTGGATGACTTTTGAGTACAAACGGTATCTCAAAATGTGCAGGAAAGCTTTAATCAGAAAGAATTTGTGTCTAGTGCTTTATTTCTGTATTCATCCCTATTGTACCTGTAGTGTTGTTGAACACTTGTATTCATAAGACTGATTGTTTTTTGTTGTTGTTACTGGTTGTCATGTTAGCTTTTATTGTAATTTTTTGCTTACGGACGCCTATCGCCGTAATTTGTATTCATGTCAGAACTTAGCTAAATTAATTCAAATTAACTGAAAAGCGGAAGTGGTACCATCATATCTTAGGCCTTGTTTTGCTACTATGTTAAATGTAAATTCTGATCTTAAGTTACTTATTTATAATTGCGTAGGGGTTATTTTACGTACCCCATTCCAAGCTTTGCTGTTGTTGCTTTCACATTTGTATTAAAGGACTTTCGAGAGGGTTTTAACTTAGTCTCAGTTAGGGCCCTGGATTAATTTATTTATTTTTATTTATTAGCTTTGCGGATTAGCCGAAACAAACCCTCCGAAGTAGGATAGAGGTTTGTTGATTTTAAATAAGCATGTTCACGAGATTTTACATAAGCCTGGATGTTTTCATTTCTTAGTTTTGTGTTTGAGGGTGTACTTCTTGGGCTGTCTTTGGCATTCGCCTCCATGAACACCCAGATCTCTGGGACCACGATTCTCGTGCTACATTGGCCTAGAAGAAGTGCATCCGATCCTCTCGGTTTATGTGTTTGACAGATGGGAATGTTTGGGAAGTAATTTCAGTTGTTGGCAACCCTGGCAAGCTCCTCTTACGGGCACAGTATGGCCTCGGGTACTGGGTGCAAGCTTTGTTAATTGACACCCAGAGGGCAGCTTGCATGTCTAATTCTGTTGTTCCTTGGAGAAGGAGGTTGGATATCAGTTTTCAAATCAAACCTCCTTGACACTATAGCGCTTTCTATTAGAGAAAGGAGGAATTTTTGAGTTGGCGGAAAATCCCGAGATTAATTTTGCCTTTATGAATACGGCCTACTGAATTCAAATGGGATCTTTAACATGCCAACAACGTATGACATACCATAGCTTATCATGGCCAGGAGCGAACCTGCAAACTTGGGGTTGGTATACCGACGCGATAACCACTCACCCACCGTGGCAATTTGTTTAAAGGAATGGAAAATACAAACAGTAAAATTAATCGAAATCTCTCTGCAATATTTGCACGGCAACATTTAACTCTAGTTAGTATACCTGCATGAGTAGACCTAGACACAATAACAGCATGACGTAGTAACAGTTGACTATTTATGAGTACAGAACCCCATTTTTTCAGGTATTTATATATCTCAAATGATAACTCAAAGTAATTTTGATTTCCGAAAGCACTTAAAGATATCGAAGCTCAACTGTATTTATTTTCATCAAGACTTTCTCACTCAAAACTGAGTCCATATACCTTCCTTCGAAGGGCAAGTAAAGCCGGCGGGCCCATGTCATAGATTTATGCTATGTAAAAGAACCTTCCACTAATTGCACTTGTGTGAAGCTAAATTATAGGTTATATTTGACAAACGCTTTTAAGTGCAAACTTTCGTCGCCAGGAGCCGACTGCGGTGGCATCTAGTAACCAAGTTCACAACTAGTTGTCGTTGACGGTAGCATTTGGTAGCAAAAGTAGGAACTTCTTGAAAATTGAATGTCTGCAGTCCACACCTGAATTACAGATAACACACACTAATGGAGCCATCACAATATTAACACCGGTTATCAGACAGATTCTACACACCCAAAGTACACTGTGCTACATGACCGCCATGTCACAGCCCCTAAACTGAGGAACCAACCATCCATTAAAAAACTCATTCAAATGATCTGGCGAATGTCGCGTACCAAAAACTGTTTGGTCCCTCACATGGAAAATACGAAAATTGTCGGAAGAATTTTGAAACTACAAAGACCAGTAGCATATACAAAAATAAGCTATTTAGTTCTTACGTAACTACTCCATGACTCAACGTCATACTTTTCAATGTGTACCTGTAAATACAATGTGGACGAGTTGGCAGAAGTGAACTAATTTATATTTGCGTACTTAGAGAACGGATGTTCATGACGACAATAAACGGACGTGACAGAACGCATGCATAAATAATTTGCATCGTCCAAGAGTCAATATCCTACTCATAGCGGGTTCACTCAACCAGCAACAAAGTATTCTCTTAAATACATTAAGCCTGGAAGAACCGTCGCAAGCACCGCAAGACAAGAGACCAGGGTAAGATGACAAAGCTAAACTTCATATAAAAAAGCAAGGTCACTGCCAGACATTTTCCATTATTTCTTTCAAGGTCAAAGACCAAATTACAAGTTATTCACTAAACTGGTTGTTTGTGAGAGCAATAAATTACGGTGTAAATCTACATAATTTTGTTATGTGTAGGTTAGGTTCCTCTTCGTAAAGAGCATACAATTAGTTTGTGAAGCTATCCGAAAAAAATACGTTATGGCAACACGTCAAATATTATAGTTTTTGGAGCATGGTGGCGCAACGGTCAAGCTGTTGGCCTCTCACCACGGCGGACCGAGTGATTTTCAAAGTGAAATGCCATGCTCTGTGGTTCGTGTCCCACTTAAAAAGGAGGTCATAAAAGCGAGATTAACGGTCACGTAAAGCTACAAACTTCCTTTGTTATAGTTTTGACCGAACCGTCAATTATATTATTACATAATAGTCACTCCACTGATTCCAAAACACGTGCTGTCTTTCTTCATATTGAAATTTTCCATAGATGTATTCCAAACTTAATTTTAGTCAACTATATTTTGGAATGTTAGCCTTTTTTATTAAGAAACACAGAGATATTGTTAACTCAAGTGTATTTGTAAGTATATCCATTTATTTACGGTATTTTATTACATTGTATTTAACAATTTTTGGTTTAAATTAATTATTTATATTTACTTAAAATATCTAAGATTTGCTGAAAAGTGGCGTCGGTGGAGTATTTGGTAGCATGCAGAACTGCTACGCCCAAGATCGCAGATTCAATCCCGGCCGAAGTCGTCGGATTTTTAAGAGTGTTAAAATCCCTCAGAATGTATTCTTTCGGAGGGGGAGTAAAGCTGGTCGGCCCATGTCATAGATTTATGGCATGAAAAAGAACCTTCTACTACAATTGGTAGGTTATTGGGTGAGAAACGCTCGATCAAGTTCCAACGTTCACCGCTGGGTGACAGTGGCGTCTGGTAGCAAAAGTTAGTTAGTTAGTTAGTTAGTTAGTTAGTTAGTTAGTTAGTTAGTTAGTTAGAGGCGGAACTACGAGGTCATCTGACCCAAAAGTTGGAAGTACAGTACGTGAAATTGCACTTTCATTTACCTTCATTCATTTCATCTCTCATTAACTCCTCTCGTAAAGTTGGCGTCAGGATGGGCATCCGACCGTAGAAACCATCAGCCACGTGGAATGTCATCGCATCTCATCCCCGACCCCGTGAGACACGGGATTTATAAGGGGTAGATCAAAGATTTGCTGAAGATGGTCTCAGCGTAAACTGAAATAAGTAAACATGTGTGTTTGAGTCTTCATTCTTTCGACTGGTTTGATGCAGCCCTCCATGCTTCCCTGTTCTGAACTAATCGTTTCATCTCTACATAGACACCACAGCCTACATCCGAGGCAATCTGTTTAACATATCCTAACCTTGGTCTACCCCTACTGTTCTCATCCTTAACCCTTCCTTCTATAAATAAGTTTGCTATTGCTGGGTGTCTTAGTATATGTCCTACCAACCTAGATCTTCTCTTCATTAGCAGTTGCCAGAAATCTCTCCTCTCCCACTCATTTTAATACCTCTTCATTCGTAACCCTATCTACCCATATGATCTTCATCATTCCCCTGTAACACCACATTTCAAACGCTTCAATTCTCTTCTTTTCTGCTGCACCAATAGTCCAAGTTTCACTTCAACAGAGCGCCCCGCTCCAGACAAAGGATTTCAAAAATGACTTCCTAATATCTAAATCTATATTCGATGTCAACAGATTCCTATTCTGTAGAAATGCTTTCCTTGCTTGTGCTAACTTACTTTTTATATCCTCTTGCCTTCGTCCATCACTGGTTATTTTGCTTCCCAAGTAACAGAAGTCACCTACTTCCTTTAGCTGTTCACCTGCCAATTCGACATCCATAGGGGTTTCTGATTTATTTCGACTGCATTCCAATTTTTTTGTTTTACATTTATTAATTTTCATCATGAATTCTTTCCTCAAGACAGAATCCATACCATTTAAAAACTCATTCAACTCCTCTGGTGTATCGTCTAAGATGACGATGTCATCAGCAAATCTCAGAGTTGTTATTATTTCTCCTTGAATCTTTACTCCTACTTTGATATTTTCTCCAATTTCTTTCATTGCTTGTTCAAGGTACAGATTGAAAAGTATTGGTGATAAGTTGCAGCCTTGCCTTACACCTTTCTGAATACCAGCTTCTCTCTCATGTCCTTCGGCTCGAATAACTGATGTCTGGTGTCTGTATAGATTGTAGAGCACCCTCCAATCCATGTACTGAACCCGCTGAGCTATGGTTCATGTGATATTTTTTTATGACAGAGCATTTATGATGGGATGTTGTACTTTTGAACACACCCAGGAAGCCACGTGAAGCTGAGAGATCACGCGATACTTTGAAGTAGCGGTGAATCGCACTTTTGACTTTGGTGTAAACTGCTAATTATTATCTGAGGTCTTATTAATTATTTTTATCTTTCCTACGAGACTCAGAATATTCCATTTCGTCATGCTGCATTATTAAAACATTTTGGAGAATGTTTATTTTACTTTAGGTAAGGTAATACCCTTGCAGATACGCAAAAAGGAACGTAAGTAGTCGCTCAACGTTTTCGTTTTGACGACCTACTTTCTAGAGACACCCAGTACCGGAGCACTGCGTCTTGAGAATCCGCCTTGTGTAGGCGTGGAATTACATTTGTCCTACGAGACGTAGAAGAATATCCGCTGTTTAGCGTTAAAAAGTGATTATAAAGTGCCATCGAGCAAGCAAATACTAATATTCACTGTCGATGAAGTCCAGTGAATTAAATAAGAAGCTTGGGAAATAATTATTGGCAAGTATAGTGTATTGCACAACATTGCTGTGACATCACATATTACCCACGCGTATGTGGAGGGCAGATGCCTAGTGGAAATATACAGGTAATAGTGTTACAATTATCCTGAATAAGTGTGATTATAATAGTATGAGATATTTAAATTGCCAAAGTGGAAATTTCATCTTTGAAACGTCGTATAATTCACGGATGCTGCGTGATACAAAAGTAGCGTCACTAGCACGTGCAGCATTATAAAATAGTATTAGCTCACATGCTAATCCACATCTGCAAGATTAAGGCTGTGTCGTATTTTATAATTGAAGCCTATAATAGTCACGACGGACATTATAATTTTGGAAGTGAGAGGATGAATAATCACGCAACTTATTTCGCTACCCACGTGATTGGACTTTTATTCACCATGGTTGAAGCAGTCACCATGGGCTAATACCATCCCAGTATGGGGGGGGGGGGGGTGACGTTTCTACAGGAACCAGCATGATGGTGGAACTTCCAGAACGATGAACGAGAGGGAAGGAGCCAAAATGCCATTTCCAGACATATCCACGAAGATGTCGACAGGGACAAATCGAACCCTGGTCTTTGGGGGAGTCCAGATGAGAATCCTGATGAGGAGGATACCGATCCAGAGAGCCAGAGAGGTTTATGTACAACCCTTGTTGTGGAATAGAGAGCTGAGTGAGAGCTCCTCCATTTCGTGAGTTTTTGTCACACCCCTTTCTTTGTTCTAGTTTCTGGTGGTGTAGTAGTTTTAATGTAGTTTGTAAATCAACCACACTCAGTGTCAGCCATTTTTCTAGGTAGGGATGTAACTAAATTAGTTAGATGTCATTTATTTCAGTTTAGAGTGAGACACCTTTGGGGTCAGACATTTTGGTCAGCCCTGGTGCAGCTTGGTGAACGTCGTGGAACGTCAATGCCTACCTTTTTTGCTGAACCTGATCGTAGTCATTTTGAGGCTATTTTGTTCAACCCTACTTGGGGTAATTTTCAAGTCTTTGCTGACTGTAGTTATGGCAATCAGATGCCTTGGTTATTAATTGACTGCATTCTTCGCAGCCATCCTTTGTTACACCCCTGACTGTCGTTAGAACGGTCGTATCATTTAGGTAGTCGACAGTAACTACCAGTTTGTAAATGCATTATATTTCATTTTGAATAAGCTCAGAAGCTATTCTTGGTCATGTTTGAACCTAACAACTAGAAGGAATGTTTCGTTGCCTAGCATCGAACGCGGTTCCCAACGCATCATTAAGCAGATCTAGTGTGTGAATCTGTGCCACATTTATCATATTTTTCTTGTGTCGTGTGAGACACGTTTTTATTTGATGTTCTAGCAACTACTGAGTTGCATTTTTAAAGCAAAGAGCTTCAGTTATTGTAAGTTTACTTTCATTTAGACGTCTTTGGCAGAAAGACGGAAGTGTATTACTATACTCAGATTTATAGCGTGCGTTTGATACACGGACTCTGTAGAGATCCGTAACCTACGGTAATGTTTTTTTATGAACCGGCCAAGTGCAGGTTTTGTATTGATTAAATCGCCGGCCTTGAATAAACTGGTTATGTAACCCAGTGACCTAGAGCACGCCTGCTTCATTGTGAGACAAAACTACTATAGACGAGGACAGAGTACAATTTGTATTCGCTTTTCCTTTCATTGCTATTTTGCTTATGGAAACCAGTTTCCACTCTTGTATTTGATCACTTGTTTTATGGATCGGTTTTTGTTAGTTCAGCGCTCTGTTGCGTGTATTGTCGTATGACAGGTACAGTTATGTAAGGTTTTCTATAGGATGGTGAAGTCTACCCTGTTATAACAGGATGTTATTGTATGCTTTGTCCGGGGATGATCCCGTTGACCAGATGTTATTGGAAGGTAACTGTTGTACAGGCCTATCCCAGAGTTATTGAACGCGAGCTTAGCGCCGCTGGTAACCTGTGTTATTGTGTGTCCGAGTTGTTATACTCGTTGATTATATTCCGACTGTTGAGTCGAGGCTTTTTGGTGGAGAATGATCTCAGTTGGAGACACTCCGTGCCCAGGCTATTGTCAATGTTATTCGCCATAAACCTACGATAAACCTATAAACCGACATTCTAATAATAAAATGCATAATTGTTGTAAAACAAGCCTAACTAACGATTCTTTCTATCTAACTTTGTTCTTTGCATTCTGGAACTGTTGACATAGCCGTGCAGTTGAAGATAATTTCCTTGTGAGGAAATGACTAGGACAGTTGACATTTTTGTAGCGACCTGAAGCATGTGCGAACCTAGAGTTCGTAGCTTGTGGAGCTCAGGCCATGCGATGTCAGACGTGGTCTCAACTGCGCATTCGTCACCGTAACTATACACATTAGATGACTATGGTTTACAAAGAGTAAACCAAGGTGTAGGCAGGAATTTTTAATAAAACTACTGTGTCTATTTCGTTATTAATTTATGATGTCAAGTGTATTAAACCCTACATGTTACTTTATTGTGTGCTGTTAGCACATAGTTATTAAGCATAATTAAATTGTTTGTTTTTCATGGCTGTACACTTAGCTTTTGGATGTAATTGTTTTCTTTTACGGACGTCATCGCCGTAAATTTTGTTAATTGATAGGACTTAGCTAGTTGAATTAATGTTAAATTTAAATGTCGAAATGGTACCATCCTAACCTAGATTTGTTTTGCTACCCTGTTAAATGTAAATTCAGATATTAGCTTGGTCTTGTAACTTGAACTAGGGACTTGCGTCGTGCCATATTCCTAGCGTTGCTGTTGTTGCTTTATCATTGTGAGTTAGATCTTTCGCGAGGGTTTTCAGTAACTTCTCAGGTAGGGGACCTGTTCTTTATCTTAGTTTATTTATTAATTTGCGGACTAGCCGATTATAACCCTCCGAACTAGGCTAGGGGCTTGTGAATTCTAATAAATTTTCACGGTGTTTTACATGAGTCTGGATGTTTATTCTCTCAGTCTAGTTTTAAGGTGAACCTTTCCTTAGGCGGTCTATGACCATCGTCACCATGTACCACGATCCCTGTGGACTACGGACTCTCGTGCCGCTTTAGCCTTTATGGAAGGTCACCTGATCCTCACGGTACTTTTCTTTTTATTCGATTTATGTGTCGTTAGTTGAGTCATCGTGGTTGTTGACATCAACTTGACTTGGACGTCATAAAATGGCGCACAACGTTGTGGGCTTGACTTGGACGTCATAAAATGGCGCCCTACTCATGTGCCGACGTTAACGTGGTGACCCTCAGTACCATGTTATTTTTTTTGAGGATCCTAATGTTGATTAATGGTAAATTGACAGGACTGGGACGAACTTAGAAAGTCGTACTGCGGATCAATTGACCGCATGGCATTCATGTTTGATAGAAGTCCATGGGGTGAGGCTTTAGTGTTGAATAAATGAAGGATAGGATTTTCTTTGATGATGCCTCATCCTAAGTAAATGTAATACTTTGCTTTGCTCACCGTTGTCTTTGTAAATGTAGAAGCACTTAGTTTGCATACTCCAGCTGTACTCGTGATATTTATATAAATGAAGCAAGCTTTATACCACCAAGTAACTAATCATAGCTGTAAGTTCCAGTAGAAATTGATCCCTCACTTTCTCATATATTTCTTATCTATGGATGAGGAAACTATTCGTCGTGTGTTTGGAGAGATGTTGGCAGGTGTGAATGCCAATCTTCAACAGATTACTGCTGACCTAGGTGAAGTCCGGGGTGACTTGGGTCAAAATACTCAGGCTGTCAATACTGTAAGTAGTCATGTGGGCCAGGTTAGACAGGAAGTCAACAATGTAAGACAGGACTTAGAGATTAACACTCAGTCTATAAACAATGTCAGTGGTCATGTGGACCAGGTTAGACAGGAAGTCAACAATGTAAGACAGGACTTAGAGATTAACACTCACTCTGTAAATAATGTTAGGGCTGATTTAACTCAAGTCAGGGCAGACATGGACACATATAGGATCGAAGCGAGAAATGATCTGACGGCAGGTTTAGCAGCTGTTAGGGTTGATGTCATACGACACCATCAGGAGGCTAACCAGCGCGTAGATTGCTTAACCGACCAGATGAATAGAGCTAGGGAGGAGGTGCAAAACCGATTGGAGGAGCACACAGCTCAAATTCAGACAACCTTGAATAAAGTCCAGATAGACATGAGAGCAGATCTGGAACATACCAGGGAAGAATTCGGGACTCGACTAGATCACGTCGAGGGATTTATCGGAAATGTGAAGAAGGACATGGCAACCATGAACGTTGGTTTAATCTTGATGAGAGGAGCTGCCAATGCCGTTAATAACAACGTGAAGACTATCGTTGATGGCATGATGGAGATTAAAGAGGAACTTAACACCAACAGGAGAAACATTTCTGAATTGACGGAAACCGTAGCCAGTCTACGTGAGACAGTTGATGTTCATCATGAGGAACACAAAATTGACCTCATGTTATTGAGAGGTGACCTCAACGAACACGAAGCTACAGTCGAGGCTAAGGTAGCCGAGGTTAGAGACGATGTGGGTAAAATCCAAGAAAATATATCCAGAGTTGAAGGAGATATCGATTCCTTACAAAAGAGATTTGAGGAAGTCGCGGTGACCGAGAGGTTAGACCTCAGTTATAACCTTAGGACGGCCATACGCGAGGTAGACACAAACCTCAAGGGAAAGGTTGACAGGATCGAGCTGCAATTGAACGACTTAGGCAACAAAGTCGCAGCCAGAACCATCCCAGGTCTTGAAGTAATAGAAAGACGCCTGGACAGACTCGAGACGACTCCAAGAGAGAGACACGTACACCCACAGATGGGAGAATCTCAGGAAACGCCTATATCTCAATCAGGAGGAATGATGCCTACCCATTTCCAACCCAGCGCGCCTATGGAATCGCAACCGTCACAATTCACTAATTTAGCGCAAGGTCAGACCTTGAACTTTAACGCTCACCCGTTTCAACCAGCATCTAATCGAATTAGTCATGAGACTAACACTCCTACGCAGAGTTACATGCAAAATACTTTCAGACCCGCGAATACGCAGGGAAATGTCACCATAATTCGTTCAAGAGAGGAGCAACCAGCTCGCTTCTCGGGAACTGGGAGCGGTGTTACTCCAGTGGAATTCCTAGCAAATGTCGAAAGCTACTTACGTGATACTATGGTAACTCCAGAGAGGGAACTAAGAGTTATAGAGCGACTGCTTGAGGGACAAGCCGGTACCTGGTTCAGAGCATTCCGATACTCATTCACAGGCTACCAAGACTTTAAGGAAGCGTTATTAAGAACATATTGGTCGAGCGACATCCAGCAGAGCAACCCAGCAGAATGCGTGATGTCTATTATCGCAAAATTCTGTCGATTATATTGTCAAGAAGAACACTGGCGATGGACTGAAGTCCTTGTTATTATGGCAAAATGTATTAATTCAACAGTACATGAAAGCACTGGTCAAATACCTATGGTCTTGCATTTGAACCAGATGCCGCTGAGAATATGGGATCGTGTGATTGTAAATCCACCTTGTTTACAACCATCACATGCCAGCAGACTTTTAGCTGCGAGAGAGACTATGGACAGACAAGCTGCCAAGCGCTTGAGAAGATCTAGACGCCAGAGGTTTAGAGAACCACTAGTAGAAGGAGACCTTATCCTTATAAGGAGACCCGGAATTTCTAGTCCTATAGACCGCATATATGGGAAATTTCTATCCTTGTATTATGGCCCTAGTCGCATCCGACAGCCTTTAAACAATGGAAGTTATGTGATAGAAGACATTAGGACAGGAGAACGCATTGGAACCTTTAATGCAGCCAATCTAAAAAAATATCACTCTTGAATGAATTTCAAAGCAAATAAAAATGTTATCCCAACATTTTATTTGAAACGACAGAGAGGCAGATGAACCCGCTGAGCTATGGTTCATGTGATATTTTTTTATGACAGAGCATTTATGATGGGATGTTGTACTTTTGAACACACCCAGGAAGCCACGTGAAGCTGAGAGATCACGCGATACTTTGAAGTAGCGGTGAATCGCACTTTTGACTTTGGTGTAAACTGCTAATTATTATCTGAGGTCTTATTAATTATTTTTATCTTTCCTACGAGACTCAGAATATTCCATTTCGTCATGCTGCATTATTAAAACATTTTGGAGAATGTTTATTTTACTTTAGGTAAGGTAATACCCTTGCAGATACGCAAAAAGGAACGTAAGTAGTCGCTCAACGTTTTCGTTTTGACGACCTACTTTCTAGAGACACCCAGTACCGGAGCACTGCGTCTTGAGAATCCGCCTTGTGTAGGCGTGGAATTACATTTGTCCTACGAGACGTAGAAGAATATCCGCTGTTTAGCGTTAAAAAGTGATTATAAAGTGCCATCGAGCAAGCAAATACTAATATTCACTGTCGATGAAGTCCAGTGAATTAAATAAGAAGCTTGGGAAATAATTATTGGCAAGTATAGTGTATTGCACAACATTGCTGTGACATCACATATTACCCACGCGTATGTGGAGGGCAGATGCCTAGTGGAAATATACAGGTAATAGTGTTACAATTATCCTGAATAAGTGTGATTATAATAGTATGAGATATTTAAATTGCCAAAGTGGAAATTTCATCTTTGAAACGTCGTATAATTCACGGATGCTGCGTGATACAAAAGTAGCGTCACTAGCACGTGCAGCATTATAAAATAGTATTAGCTCACATGCTAATCCACATCTTCAAGATTAAGGCTGTGTCGTATTTTATAATTGAAGCCTATAATAGTCACGACGGACATTATAATTTTGGAAGTGAGAGGATGAATAATCACGCAACTTATTTCGCTACCCACGTGATTGGACTTTTATTCACCATGGTTGAAGCAGTCACCATGGGCTAATACCATCCCAGTATGGGGGGGGGGGGGTGACGTTTCTACAGGAACCAGCATGATGGTGGAACTTCCAGAACGATGAACGAGAGGGAAGGAGCCAAAATGCCATTTCCAGGCATATCCACGAAGATGTCGACAGGGACAAATCGAACCCTGGTCTTTGGGGGAGTCCAGATGAGAATCCTGATGAGGAGGATACCGATCCAGAGAGCCAGAGAGGTTTATGTACAACCCTTGTTGTGGAATAGAGAGCTGAGTGAGAGCTCCTCCATTTCGTGAGTTTTTGTCACACCCCTTTCTTTGTTCTAGTTTCTGGTGGTGTAGTAGTTTTAATGTAGTTTGTAAATCAACCACACTCAGTGTCAGCCATTTTTCTAGGTAGGGATGTAACTAAATTAGTTAGATGTCATTTATTTCAGTTTAGAGTGAGACACCTTTGGGGTCAGACATTTTGGTCAGCCCTGGTGCAGCTTGGTGAACGTCGTGGAACGTCAATGCCTACCTTTTTTGCTGAACCTGATCAAAGTCATTTTGAGGCTATTTTGTTCAACCCTACTTGGGGTAATTTTCAAGTCTTTGCTGACTGTAGTTATGGCAATCAGATGCCTTGGTTATTAATTGACTGCATTCTTCGCAGCCATCCTTTGTTACACCCCTGACTGTCGTTAGAACGGTCGTATCATTTAGGTAGTCGACAGTAACTACCAGTTTGTAAATGCATTATATTTCATTTTGAATAAGCTCAGAAGCTATTCTTGGTCATGTTTGAATCTAACAACTAGAAGGAATGTTTCGTTGCCTAGCATCGAACGCGGTTCCCAACGCATCATTAAGCAGATCTAGTGTGTGAATCTGTGCCACATTTATCATATTTTTCTTGTGTCGTGTGAGACACGTTTTTATTTGATGTTCTAGCAACTACTGAGTTGCATTTTTAAAGCAAAGAGCTTCAGTTATTGTAAGTTTACTTTCATTTAGACGTCTTTGGCAGAAAGACGGAAGTGTATTACTATACTCAGATTTATAGCGTGCGTTTGATACACGGACTCTGTAGAGATCCGTAACCTACGGTAATGTTTTTTTATGAACCGGCCAAGTGCAGGTTTTGTATTGATTAAATCGCCGGCCTTGAATAAACTGGTTATGTAACCCAGTGACCTAGAGCACGCCTGCTTCATTGTGAGACAAAACTACTATAGACGAGGACAGAGTACAATTTGTATTCGCTTTTCCTTTCATTGCTATTTTGCTTATGGAAACCAGTTTCCACTCTTGTATTTGATCACTTGTTTTATGGATCGGTTTTTGTTAGTTCAGCGCTCTGTTGCGTGTATTGTCGTATGACAGGTACAGTTATGTAAGGTTTTCTATAGGATGGTGAAGTCTACCCTGTTATAACAGGATGTTATTGTATGCTTTGTCCGGGGATGATCCCGTTGACCAGATGTTATTGGAAGGTAACTGTTGTACAGGCCTATCCCAGAGTTATTGAACGCGAGCTTAGCGCCGCTGGTAACCCGTGTTATTGTGTGTCCGAGTTGTTATACTCGTTGATTATATTCCGACTGTTGAGTCGAGGCTTTTTGGTGGAGAATGATCTCAGTTGGAGACACTCCGTGCCCAGGCTATTGTCAATGTTATTCGCCATAAACCTACGATAAACCTATAAACCGACATTCTAATAATAAAATGCATAATTGTTGTAAAACAAGCCTAACTAACGATTCTTTCTATCTAACTTTGTTCTTTGCATTCTGGAACTGTTGACATAGCCGTGCAGTTGAAGATAATTTCCTTGTGAGGAAATGACTAGGACAGTTGACATTTTTGTAGCGACCTGAAGCATGTGCGAACCTAGAGTTCGTAGCTTGTGGAGCTCAGGCCATGCGATGTCAGACGTGGTCTCAACTGCGCATTCGTCACCGTAACTATACACATTAGATGACTATGGTTTACAAAGAGTAAACCAAGGTGTAGGCAGGAATTTTTAATAAAACTACTGTGTCTATTTCGTTATTAATTTATGATGTCAAGTGTATTAAACCCTACATGTTACTTTATTGTGTGCTGTTAGCACATAGTTATTAAGCATAATTAAATTGTTTGTTTTTCATGGCTGTACACTTAGCTTTTGGATGTAATTGTTTTCTTTTACGGACGTCATCGCCGTAAATTTTGTTAATTGATAGGACTTAGCTAGTTGAATTAATGTTAAATTTAAATGTCGAAATGGTACCATCCTAACCTAGATTTGTTTTGCTACCCTGTTAAATGTAAATTCAGATATTAGCTTGGTCTTGTAACTTGAACTAGGGACTTGCGTCGTGCCATATTCCTAGCGTTGCTGTTGTTGCTTTATCATTGTGAGTTAGATCTTTCGCGAGGGTTTTCAGTAACTTCTCAGGTAGGGGACCTGTTCTTTATCTTAGTTTATTTATTAATTTGCGGACTAGCCGATTATAACCCTCCGAACTAGGCTAGGGGCTTGTGAATTCTAATAAATTTTCACGGTGTTTTACATGAGTCTGGATGTTTATTCTCTCAGTCTAGTTTTAAGGTGAACCTTTCCTTAGGCGGTCTATGACCATCGTCACCATGTACCACGATCCCTGTGGACTACGGACTCTCGTGCCGCTTTAGCCTTTATGGAAGGTCACCTGATCCTCACGGTACTTTTCTTTTTATTCGATTTATGTGTCGTTAGTTGAGTCATCGTGGTTGTTGACATCAACTAAACGGTCTCAGTACTTTATTCCAATCGCCTTCAAAATATCAAACAACTTATTCCAATCAACGTGATCAAGCTGATGGTACGGTAATCTTCACATCAGTCAGCTCCTGATTTCTTCGGTAAAGGGATAATAACATTCCTCTTGAAATCAGAGGGTACCGGTACCTCACCGGTCTCATAAACCCTACACACCAAGTGAAATAACCTGATCAGACCTTCATCTCCTATGCAGCTCAGCAACTCAATCGGTATATCATCTATGTCGGGTGCTTTGTTCCTGCTTAAGTCTTCCAATGCTCTGTCAAATTCTGATCTCAATATTAAATCTCCTTTCTCATCCTCATCAAGTTCCTCTTCCCTTTCCATTACATGATTCTCAATATCCTCTCCCTTATACAAACACTCTATGTAGGCTCTCCATCTCTCCACCTTTTCTTCCCTATCTGTAGGTTTTCCATGTGAGTCTTAATTAGAATTCCTTTCCCCGAAAGTACTCTTAGTCCTTCGATAAGCTGTATCTACCTTTCCAAATTTCAGACAATGTTCTATACTTTCACATTTCTCTTTCAACCATTCTTCTCTTGCTTCCTTGCCCTTCTTGTTAAGCTCATTTCTCTGACGTCTGTATTCTGCTTTACCCCTTTCATCTCTTTCATTATTGTGCCTCCGCGGTTCGTCCATTAATTCTAGTATATCCTGCGTGATCCACGGTTTTCTACTTACTATTTCTTGCCTACCAATGTTTTCTTCTGCGGATTTTGTTATTTCATTCATCAATAGTGCCCATTCCTCAGCAATTGTAGCTTGTTCAGGGGTTTTCATTAGTCCTTCCTCTATACTCGCCTTGAATCGTTTGGTCACGTCCTTCTCTTTCAGTGTATCTATTGCCCACCTTCTTGGCTTTTGACTTTTCTTCAATTTCTTCAACTTAAATCAGCATTTCATAATAACCAGATTGTGGTCAGAGTTTATGTCAGCACCGTGATACGTTTTGCAATCCAAAATCTGGTTTCGAAATCTCTGATTGACCATAATGAAGTCGATTTGGTAACACCCTGTATCTCCTGGTCTTATCCATGTGTATATAATCCTATTGTGTTTTTTGAATAAGACCAACTCATGCTCGGTGCAGAATTCCATCAGCCTGCTTCCTCGATCATTCCTTTCACCTAATCCGAATTCTCCTACTATTTTCCCTTCTCTTCCTTTTCCTACCATAGAATTCCAATCTCCTATTACTATAACATTTTCATCACCCTTGACATACCTCAAATCTTCACCTATTTCCTCGTAGACCGTTTCAACATCTTCATCATCAGCTTGACTGGTAGGCATATATACTTGTACCACTGAGGTGCACTTAGGTTTTGTGTTTATTTTTACTACAATAATCCGTTCACTGTCTTGCTCGTATTATTCTACCGCTGTCCAAGTTTCCTACTCAATATGAGACCAACCCCTGCTTGGCCATTGTTTGATTTAGTGCTAATGATTCTATAGTCTCGTGACAAAAAAAATACTGATCTTCCTGCCAGCGCATTTCACTAATCCCTACCAAATCAAACCTCAACCTATCCATTTCCCTTCCTAAGTTTTCTAACCTCCCACAGCCTATCAGACTTCTAACATTCCACGCCCCGATCCGTACAATGTCAGATTTCCTCTTTGTCACATGTACAATAATTGAATAGATGTTTCCTAATTAGTATTGATAGGCGTAGTATATCTAAGAGTTAGGTTCCTCTGTCTTAGTCTTCTAATTTTACATGCATACCCAAGTACACAGAACTAATAATCACGCTGAACAAGGCCTAGCAGTGGTTGACGGTGGCGTTTGGCGGCAAAAGTAGGAACTATTTGAAACATTCTAAGTTGAAGTCTGTACTTAAATTAAAAAACAGATACACACACTTATACAGCCATCACAATTAACACCGGTTATCAGACAGATTCTACACACACCCAAAGTACACGGGGCTACATGGCCGCGTTGTCGCAGCCCCTAAACTGAGGAACCAACCAACCAACTAAATAACCATGATGTCTCAGCCTCTCAAGTAAAACACAAAAACAATTTCATAGTTTTCTATTAGCCTATTTTGCAAATAATATGATGATCAATTTAAAATTAGTCCTAATCTTTACTTAGTATAAAACAAAGTCCCCGATACTTGCATGTCACGGGTAATCTCGAGAACCTCTGGATGGATTTTGATGCGGTTTTCACCATTCTGTAGAAATAATTTATTTATGATCAAAGGAAGCCCAGTACTAACGATTTCAGTGAAAAAGTCGTAAAAAAAGGCCTGGCGTCCGAGCGCTTTGTAAGCTTACGCTGGTCAAACCGTTAAAAAATCTAAATACTATGAGTGTAAGAATTGTTCAACATGAAAACTTCTACAAAAAAGTCCGCGAGAGCATATCTCTATCTTCAATGCATCGCCCACTATAAGTGTTTTTACGTTTTCATTTCTTCCAACCATGTCCATTCAAATACTTAATTGACAGTTTACGAGCTAGCTAAGGGGGAGTCTATAACCCCTGTTACAGCCTAACTAGCGGGCGAACTTATTACCCCATATAGAGCCAGCAGCAAACCGTCGAGTCGTGTTGAGTCAAGATCTATAGTATTCTGTAGTTAAGACTTCAGAAAAGGGTGGTTGTGTTTGGAGTTTCCCTGGAAGTGCAACTCGGCTTTTCTACATTTCGCCTGTGAACTTTCCGTTCCGCGAAATACACAGTCAAGTTAAGATTGGACGGAAGGGGGATTTGTGTTCCATGCATCTCGCCATTCCCTGGATGTGCTACTCGGCTTTTCTTCATTTTGCCTGTGAAATTTTCGTTCCGCAAAATACACAGTCAAGTTAAGATTGGACTGAAGGGAGATTTGTGTTTCATGCACCTCGCCATTCCCTGAAGTGCAACTCTTCATTTCGCCTGACAACATTCCGTTCCTCAAAATACACAGTCAATTTTAGATTGGACGGAAGGGGGATTTGTGTTTCATGCACCTCGCCATTCTTAAATTACGTCTGACAAGAATTCGTTATAGTTAATAGTCCAGTCAGTGATTTTAAGCTATCATGCCGAGATATAAAACGGATATAGGTCATAGTTTATTGACATCGAATAAAAAGCGCTTATAACGTAACAATGAAACAGACGCAGTAGTCGATAGTGAAGAAGCTGTGCATTACCCTATAGAATTCCTAAATTCTTTACTTCCTTCTGACTTGCCACCACACAAGCTTATTTTAAAAGTGGGAGTGCCTATTATATTGCTACGCAATTTACACCCACCAAAGTTATGCAATGGGACGCGATTGGTAGTGAAAACTTTGAAAAACTGTTTCATTGTAGCAACTATCTTAATTAGCTGTGGTACAGGAGAAACGGTCTTAGTACCCATAATCCCTATGATTCCTTCATATTTGCCTTATCATTTCAAACGAGTACAATTCCCAGTAAGAGACTGCTTTGGTATGACCATAAACAAAGCACAGGGTCAGACACTTAGCGTGACTGGAGTTCATCTCAGTGGAGAATGTTTTTCTCATGGACAGATTTACGTGGCTCTATCGCGTTTTACATCAAACCGAAATCTTTTCGTATTCACTGCTGGAGGGAAAACGACTAATGTCGTATACAAGGAAATCTTATAAGACGTCGGTTAAAAGTAGCCTATCACCTTGCATTCATAACTGTTCCCGGGCGAACCCGGGGTGGGTTGCTAGTTGCTACATATAATATTTGACAAAAACCTCTTTTTAACAAATTTGTAAAACAATCGTTTTATTCTCCATTCTTAAATGTGAATTTTTTAGCCTACTTACTATTTTTGCAAGAAATGAAAGTAGACTGAGATATACACAGGTCAAAAGTTGCGTGTCTGTCTGTGTGTGAGTGTGAGTGTGTGTGTATGTCCTTCCCTATCAATTCAAACATGACGAAATCGAATTGAACGAATTTGGTACAGAGATAGCAGTAGCAAGGAGCACCTTAGTGTCATGTTTTATATTGCCGCCATCTTTACCAAAACTTAATGGTGGCCACCCAAATGTTCAAAACTAAAAATTAATTTACGACCGAACTAATCATCGGATCTCTACCAAATTTGGTAAACACATACCTTCATATGGGACGCGTCTTACGCCAAAAAGTACATGGTCATCATCCGTACCATTTCAGAATGGCGGCCGAATGAATTATGCAATCATTACAATCAACATTTTAGGACCCACCAGTTCCGATTATCGAACCGAGGATGGTTTAAACTGTACTAAAGGACGTGGCCCGTTTGATATTATAAGTTCATAATATAACATTATACAGTGGCAGTGACTTTAAAAAGCTGAGATATATCGGTTACAAGACAAGATGGCTGCTTATCTCTCATGCCTGACTTATATTTCAATATTTTGAGTATGGCGCATGCAATATAGCCTAATAATAATAATAATAATAATATCGTATGGCCTCGGGTGCCTGGTGCAAGCTTTGCTATTTGACACCCAGAGGGTAGCTTGCATGTCGAATTTCGTAGTTCCTTGACTATGAAAGTCAAGGAGGTTAGATGTTAAATATCTAATCTCCTTGAACACAATAGCGCTTTCTAGTAGAGAAATGAGGAACTTTGTGCTGGCGGAAACTCCCGAGATTAATTTTGCCCTTATGAACTCGGCCTACTGAATTCAAATGGGTTCTTTGACATGCCAACATCGTATGACATGCGTATCGTATTTTTGCCGCCTTTCAAAAATCACTTACCACGGTCAGGGGCGAACCTGCAATCTTGGGGTTAGTAGACCTACACGCTATCCACTCACCCACCGTGGCAAGCTATAGCCTAATGATAGAAATCATATAAACTTTGTATGAGGCGGCTTCGGTGGCGTAGTTGGTAGCATGCTGAGCTTCTATGCCCAAGATAGCGGGTTCAAACCCGGCCGAGGCCGTCGGATTTCTAAGAGCGTTAAAAATCCCTCAGTATGCCTTCCTTCGGAGGGGAAGTAAAGCCGGCGGTCCCATGTCATAGATTTATGGCATGTTAAAGAACCTTCCACTAATTACACCTGTGTGAAGCTAAATTGTATAGGTTAGGAATGTAAACAAAGCTCTTAGGTCCCTACGTTCGTTGCCAAGAGCCGACTGCGGTGGCGTCTAGTAGCTAAATTCTGAACTAGGCCTAGTAGTCGTTGACGGTGGCGTTTGGCGGCAAAAGTAGGAACTATTGTGAAATCCAAAGTTGCAGTCCTTACTTGAATTGAAAAACAGATACACACACACTAATAGAGTCATCACAATTAACACCGGTTATCAGACAGATTCTACACACACCCAAAGTACACATGACCGCGTTGTCGCAGCCCCTAAACTGAGGAACCAACCAACCAACCAACCAAACTTTAAATGAAATGGTTTACAATAAATATATGGGCCTACTCCACTGAATAAATCGTTTAGTCCATATCATTATTTGCTAAGGCGTTGTATGTAAGTCTATTGATAACGATAAGCTTTGGTGTGCCTGTTTCGCTCTGTGGTAGAGCTTCGTCTTTTGTCCGGTCGGCCGGGGTTCAAAATATATCAGCGTTGAGATTTTTTGCTTGAATTCTTTTATATTTATTGTTTTTAATCACTCAGATGTTATAAAATTAAGCGTTATATTGTGCATTTTGCAATGGAAAATAGTCTATATCTCATATATAAAAGTGAAAGTTTGTATGTGGGTATGTATGTGGGTATGTGGGTATATTTGTTCCGTATAAAATTCTACACCGTTCCACCAATCTCAACCAAATTTTACATACACATAGTTCAGGACCCAGAATAAACCGCTGGCTACATGAATTTTCGATAGTCTTTCCCATTCTTCTGATTTCGGCCTTTTACACTCGAGCAAAGGCTAATATAATCAGAAAATAGACACATGAAGAAATGGCAAGGCCTGCCATCTCCATGGCAACAGTAGCTCAAGACAGAACCACCAATTTTCCATCTATCTCGGTAAGCGGCCATGGCACTCGATCTTTCAACGGCAACAGTAGCTCAAGAAGTGACCACCAGGTTTCCATCCATCTCTGTAAGAGGCCAGGCCACTCCATATTCTCCATGACAACAGTAGCTCAAGACGTAACCACCAGGTCATGGCACTCCATTTTCTATCCAAACCACGATAACAACATTAGGAATCTAACGCCATAAAAATCTGAATGCGTATTTTTTATAATTTTATTAACAGGGGTCGATGTAGGGAATTAAAATTAAAAAATAAATACATTGGCTAACCCTGCACGCAGGGTAACGTTACAACGGCTGGAGATATCATCACGAAACTTAGTATTAAGATTAAATGAGCTTAAATTATTCTGTTGTTGTTGATTGATTTAGAGGCTTTTCGACATCATGGTAATGTAGCCCCATGAACTTGAGTGAGTATGAAATGTATCTGATAACCTGTGTTACTGTGATGGCTGTAGCAGTGTGTGTATTTGTAATTCAGATGAGTATTGGAAAGGAGCTTGCTGTGGCCTTCAGTTAGGAACTATCCCGGTATTTGTTTCGAGTAGAAGTGGGAAACCACGGAAAACAACTTCCAAGTTTTTCCTCGGGAAGCGCAGTGTACCCCGTTTCAGCTCTCAGACCAGAATTAAAATTTCTTGGCAGAGCCGGGATTCAAACTCGGACCTCCAAGGCGACAGCCGAGAATGTGTACCCGCTAATCTACGTGATCGTCTAAATGATTTTGAATTTTATATATAAGATTTCAATTCATTTTTATTGTCTTAAGGACACCGAAACCTATTTTGGGTCTAATCATATACTCCTGATGCCGCTGCTGTTACGGGAGATTTTGAAACTTTACCTTATAGCGGTAGGTATCACGCGCAATATATTGTATTGTAGTGTTATACTCTCCGTTAAGGACATTATATAGTTCGATTCTGTTCGTTCACACGTCTTTTACTATATGTATGTAGGCTATTTATATTAGTCATTTTAGTGCTTAAATACAAAAGTTATTGAAAAATGTTACAATTTACTGTCATGAGTTCTAATCACTCTGGATTCCGCTATAGCATTTTAGAGATTATAAAGGATTGAGTTTAGAGAATTTATTTCTTATCTTACGAAATATGGTACTTTAGGGGCTAAGGAAGTCCAATGTGTACAAAATCTAAGCATGATATTTGACATTATACTAGTATTATACGTTGCTTTATTTACTTTAACTTGATGAGGATTAGAAAATATGCATGTAAATTATTACGCAGCTATAGTACACACTGACCTATGTACAGGAATAAGCAATTTCTCATTATTCACGTAATTTGTGCGGGATTTAAAATCATAAGTATATTTGACTCCACAATGATGACCTAATCTTCCAATCATTGAATAATTTAAATATTATTTCCTAATAAGAAGGTAGTTGCAACATTTTAGAAATAATAGAGATAACTATGAGATCACTGCAATAAGATGTCTTAATTACCCCCAATAAAACAAAAGTGAACACTATCAGGAAAGTAATTGTGAGACTGAGTTCGCGAGGAATTGTGCATATGCATCCCTTTTACTATTGTTCCATGCTCTGCTACGTTATTGTACTCCACAGTACTTTTCGACTATGTTTACGGCGAATTAATATTGCACTTGAGTAACATCAGAATCAAGGAGAACTAGGTTCTAAGCTCACTTATGGAAAAAATGAATATACTCTGCGAAATATATTGGCATGTATCTTTCTATAACATATAAAGACAGCTCCCGGGCAACGCCGGGTACAATAGCTATCTTCTATATATATAAAGCACAAAGTTTGTCTGTCTGTCTGTTATGTATACAAATCTACACCGTTTCACCGATCTGAACCAAAATTTGTATACTTACCCTTTGGAATCCGACGAGTAACCCTATCAACATTAAATTTCGGACAGACCACCCCATTCCCTGCATTTAAGCCCTTTTGCACAAATCTACACCGTTTCACCGATCTGAACCAAAATTTGTATACTTACCCTTTGGAACCCTGCGAGTAACACTGCCCACTTAAATTTTCGGAAAGACCACCCCATTCCCTGCATTTAGGCCCTTTCGTCCAAATCTACACCGTTTCACCGATCAGAACCAAAATTCGTATTCTTACCCTTTGGCACCCTGCGAGTAACACTGTCTGCTTGAAATTGCGGACAGACCACTCCATCCCCTGCATTTAGGCCCTTTGGCCCAAATCTACACCGTTTCACCGATCTCAACCAAAATTTATATATTTTCCCTTTGGAACACTGCGACTAACACTGTCTGCTTGAAATTGCGGAGAGGCTACTCCATCCCCTGCATTTAGGCCCTTTGGCACAAATCTACACCGTTTCATCGATCTGAACCAAAATGTGTATACTTACCCTTTGAAACACTGCGAGTAACACTGTCCATTTAAAATTTCGGACAGACCACCCCATTCCCTGCATTTAGGCCCTTTGACTCAAATCTACACCGTTTCACCTATCAGAACCAACGTTCGGATACTTACCCTTTGGTACCCTGTGAGTAACACTGTCCACTTGAAATTTTGGACGGACCACTCCTTTCCCTGCATTTAGGACCTTTGGCAAAAATCTACACCGTCTCACCCTTCTCAACCAAATTTTACATACTTACCTTTTGGAACCCGACGAGTAACACTGCCTACTTAAAATTTCGAACAGACTACTCCATTACCTGCATTTATGCCGTTTGAGAAAATCTACACCGTTTCACCCATCTCAACCAAATTTTACATACTTACCCTTTGGAACCCAACGAGTAACCCTGTCTACTTGAAATTTTGGCCAGACCACTCCTTTCCCTGCATTTACTTTTAATTTTGGGCAGACCACTCCTTTCCCTGCGTTTAGGCCCTTTGGCAAATATCTACACCATTTCACCCATCTCAACCAAATTTTACATACATAACCTTTGGAACCCGACGAGTAACCCTCTCTACTTGAAAATTTGGGCACACCACTCCTTTCCCTGCATTTAGGCCCTTTGCTAAAAATCTACACAGTTTCACCCATCTCAACAAAATTTTGTTCTTGCTCGACTGTGATTCATTATTACTATTACGTTAGTTTGTAAGTTTGACGTGCCAATTCAATAGTTGTAGTGTATGTATGTCCCCTATGCGTTCATATTCCATTCATCCGATTGCGATGATACTTGGGTCTGTTGTTGTGTGGATTCCAGGGAAGGATTCTAGCTACAAATTATGAACGTAACACGAAAGGGTGAGGGACTTAACAGGAAGTTTTAAATGCCCCAGTAACCCAATTGCACAATGCCAGTTGTGATGATGATGATGATGTTTAAATGGGCCTAACATCGAGGTTATCGCCCCTAATGGTTTGGGGGATCGTGAAAATGAAACTAATACTAAAACTAACTACAAAACTTATGGGCTAGAAGAAGATAAGGACAAAAGAAAGGAATAAGGGAAATAAAAGACAGGAGGAAATGAAATGCCATCAACCCTAGATAAATGAGAATTGAGGACTTGGAAGGAAGGAGAGCCACGAAATGCAGATAGGAAAGGGAAAGAGGACAGGTTCCGTCCCAAAGGCAATGGAAAAAAGGGGTAAAACCGGACCCAGCTCAGGAAACCCTCAGGGTTGCCAGCTCCCGAACTCACCAGCCATGAGCCCTTGAGGATGTAGCACTATCCAGGGTGCACCACAGAAGTGGTGGGGCTACACACGCCCTGCCTCCTTGAGTGCCTTGAGCAGAAGACATGAGATATTAAGAAAAGAAAAAGAAGGCTAACGCCTCGAAGAATGAGGCTATCAGGAATGATTAGACAAGGGCTAATTAAGGCGGGAAAGTGAAAGAATCGCTTGGCCTCGGATACCCTGATACCATCGGGATCGGAAGAAAACAAGAGTTTGACCAAGGGAGGCTGACTGGAAAGGGAACTGAAAGGAGCCCGGCACCAGTAAGTAGAAGCAATGCTGGATTCAGCTGGGGTCCCGTGGTCACAAACCCACGTCCCACAAGTTGTGAGACCCTGGGGGGTGGAGGGTTGGAGGAGGGGGCAGGTGTGAGAATAGCTTGCTGATTCATCGCGAGGTGACATGAGAGGAGTGTCCGGAGGCCGCCGTGTTACCAGTTATTGCTGACTATGCTGATGTTCATACAGGGCCTTTGCTCAAACCACTTTAGTGTTACGAAAGAGTGAGTGATTCACCGGCCAATGTATAGGACCGGGAACCCCCCCCCCCCCCCCGAACGTCTGTCATCATATATCGTCATCAACTGTGATATTCTCAGGTTCGTGAAGCTTGGACCCGAGTAGTACTTCATCAGCTTTTTCACTAGACGCTTCGAGTATAGGCCTAAGCCAGAAAATAAGGTTCAGACTTTGGAAGACATCGAAGGTAGAAATCTGAATTACCTATATCAGATTTAAAATTACACCATGTTCGTTTAGTAGTCATTTTTCATTACCTTATTATTATCATAATAAGGGAAAATGACCTAGATGTTACGTCCATTATACTACTAAGCAACACCACAGTCTACCTAGCCTGTGATTTTTAACATATGTATTTCCATTAGATTGTAAGTTTGATATACCCGTTCAGTAGTAGTCGTCTACATAAATAAAATTTATCACGTTGAGTGTTCAGGAGACTGAGATATTATCATCATTCCACCGGGCGAAGCCGGGTACTACTGCTAGTATTATATAAAAGTGAAAGTCTGTATGTGGGTATGTACGTGTGTATGTGGGTGGGTGGGTTTGTCCTGTATACGAAACTACACTGATCCTCCAATCTCAACCAAATCTTGCATACACATACTGTAGTTCAGGACCCAGAATATAGTTATTAGTTATTGTTGTTTTAAGGGGAGGCAAACCCAGAATAAACCGCTGGCTACATGAATTTTCGATTGTATTTCTCATTCTTCTGATTTGGCTAGGCCGGCCATCTCCATTGCATCAGTAGCTCAAGACGGGAACACCAAGTTCGCATCTATCTCAGTAAGAGACTATGCTACACCCACTGCCAGCTGGATCGCAACCATCCAAGCTGCTTTAAACTGCCTGCCCATTCAATACAAGATAGGTTGCAGCACCAACCCACTGTGATCACCGCGGCTTTTTCACTGCCAGCTGGATCGCATCTCTCCTGGCTGCTTTAATCTGCCTGCCCATTCAACACTCAGACGCGTACAGGATATACTGTATATTAATTCACCGCTAGGTTGCAGCGCCAACCTACCGCGACTTTTTAAAGGAGAAGATACCTGAAACGAAGGGTTGCTAAGTTTGGAGGCTAAATATCGAGATTGAAAAAACGTGAAAACATGGCACTTTTTTTAGCGTATGGCTTTTAGTGCCGGGAGTGTCCGAGGACATGTTCGGCTCGCCAGTTTTGTAGCTGCTTCGAGACGGACACCCAATGGGTGAGCTACAAGTACCGTTGGGGAGGGAAGGAGGGAAGTTGGAATGTAAGGACGAGGAGTTGGAAGGTAGCGGCTGTGGCCTATAGTTAGGGACCAACCCCGGCATTTGCCTGGAAGGAAGATGGGAAACCACAGAAGACCATCTTCAAGGTTGCCGGCGGGGGGATTCGAACCTCCTCGCCTCCCGGATATGAGCGACTGCCATCAGTCATGCCGTAACCACCACGGCTAACTCACCCGGTAACATGGCACTAAGTTCTATCTGCATAATGAATATGATATTAATTCAGACACATACTTACGGACACATTTTCAATATAAAGGAAAGCGAAAAATACATGGTGGTGGAGGTGATTGTTTTCAAGGGGCAAAATGTCTAGCTCATTTGCCCGTGATTATACGGTACGGATGATAATAAAAATACAACTACTTCCAACTAATTTAAATCTAACTTACATACTAAACGAGATGAAAAGAAAATATTAAGGGCAATAAAAGACAGGGAAAAGAAATGCCTCCGGCCGCCGAAGAATGGGATGTTGATAAATTTAGGGGTTTTGCGACATCGTGCTCCTGTAGCCCGGTAACTTGGATGTGTGTTGAATTGGATGACCCGTCTTATTGTGATGGTTGTATTAGTGTGTGTATTTATAAGCGAAGTTAATTGTCGGATGGTAACTCATGAAATGAGATTCCTCGCCATTCTAACTTGCCCTGTTCTGATTTACAGAAAGGCACGCAGCAGTACACCATTATAAAATCCAGAACACAACTTCGACAGTAACATCAATACAAAACAAATGTCTGCAACAGTGACTTGAAAAAGCGGCGATTACAGTGGGTTGGTGCTGCTCTTAGCGTCTATATTTGGAAACGAGGTTGTAAGCATGAACCAATGCTGTAATCGTTGAATGGGCAGCCAGTTTAAAGCAGCCAGGAGGGATGCGACCCAGCTGGCAGTGGTCACACCATTTAAAATATAAACCACGATTTAAAAAAACATTAGAAATCTGAACGCAATAAAAATCTGAAATTGTATCTTTCTTATTAACAGGGATCGTAGTAGGGAAATTACATTAAAATAGAAATACACTGGCTAACCCTGCATTCGACATACTATTGCAGATTGCTCTAAAAGTAGCATTATTGTCTTTGCGAATAGATTTCGGATGATAAGGACCAGACTCTAACTGTGGCGGTAGTAACACAGTTTGTCACCAGGACCAATGTGGCGGTAGTAACACAGAATGACACCAGGTACCGCCACGGACAGAGACAATCCAAAGATATTAGTGTTGACCAAAGAGGATATAAATAAAGTGTTGACTAAGGCTAGCGGTTGCCAAGACTGCAGTTTGGTTATTGACAAACGAGTGCTGTTCTTTGTACATGTATCTGATCTCCTGGTTCTTCAAATAAAAAGTGTGTTCATCCCACATGTTTCTGACCCCGACATGATCGATTGTGTTATAAAGCACGATGGTGTTTCTAGAAGAACTGCGTCAGCTTCAGGCACAGAATTTACTACTGCAGTAACACATTGCATAAACATAACCACCTCAACGGCCTTCATTCTCCCATGTAAGCAGAGTTGCAGTGAAACTATCATCGTAGTGGCCCCAAAGACTCCCTATACCAGTGATGTGTAAATAGTGTTGTACATATATCATTGCCATGTAAATCAATGAGGCCACGAACGCTGCAATGCCACATACCAACAAGCCCACCAACCAACTAAGCGACCTACCAACCAACCATCCACGAAATACACTGGCTAACCCTGCATGCGACATACTATTGCAGATTGCTCTAAAAGTAGCATTATTGTATTTGTGATTAGACTCCATCAGGCCAGCAACACAACAACAATGCATTACAGCCGACGTATGAGATTTCCGAACTGTTTTCTACAGTAGCCACCTCAATTCCGAGGGGGGCTGGTGTGGCGATAGTAACACAGTTTGCCACCAGGAACCGCCATGGACAGAGGCTATCCAAAGACATTAGTGTTAACTATGACTAGCGTTTTCCATGACTACAGTTTGTTGGTTGACAAACGAGTTCTGATCTTTGTACATGTATCTGATCTTGGTTCTCAAAATAAACTGTGTTCATCCCACGATATGTTTCCATAAGAATACGATAGATACATTATATAGTTCGTTTCTGCGTTCACACGTATTCTTCTTATGTATTAGCCATTTTAGTGCTTACTGACAAATCATATTGTATAATGTTGTAGCTATAAAGAGTACTAAACACGCTGAAATCCGCTATTACAATTCAGAGATCATTAAGGGATGGGTTTAGAGAATATATTTCTTATCTTACGAAATACTGTACTTTAGGGGCTAAGGAAGCTCTATGTGCTCAGAATCGATGCATCTTATTTTACATTATACTGAGATTATACGTTGCTGCATTTTAACTAGGTGAGATAGGTTGGTTGGTTCCTCAGTTTAGGGGCTGCGACAACGCGGTCATGCAGCCCCGTGTACTTTGGGTGTGTGTAGTATCTGCCTGATATCCGGTATTCGTTGTGATGGTTCTATTATTGTGTGTTATCTGCAATTCAGGTAACGACTGCAGACAGTTCCAAGTAGTTCCTACTTTTGTTACCAAATGCTACCGTCAACGACACCTAGCTGCAAACTTGCCTAATAGATGCCACCACAAGCAGAACCTGGTGGTGAACGTTGGAACTTAATAGCGTTAATAAAATGTAACCTACAAATTTAACCTTCACACAAGTGTAGTTAGTGGAGGGTTCATTTACACCACATAAATCTATGACATGGGCCCACCGGCTTTACTTCCCCTCCGAAGGAAGGCATACTGAGGGATTTTAACGCTCTTAAAAAATCCGACGACTTCGGCCGGGTTTGAAACCGCGACCTTGGGCATAGTAGTTCAGCATGCTACCAAATACACCACCAAAGCCACCCAATATGAGATAATATGCATGTAAATACATTAATACTATTTCCTAATATGCAGCTATAGTATACACTGACCTATGTACATGAATAAGTAATTTCTCATTATTCTTGCCATTTGCGCGGGGTTTAAAATCATAAGTATATTTGACTCCAGAATGATGACTTTATATTCCAATCATTGAATAATTTAAATATTGTTCCCTTTCAAGAAGGTAGATGCAACATTTTAAATATGAAAAAGAGAACTATGTGAATAAGACGTCTTAAATACACCCATTACAACAAAATAAAGACTGTCAGGAAAGAACTGTAATTGTGAGACTAGGTCCTTGAGAAATTGTGCATATACAGCCCTTTTTGTTATTGTTGCATTCTTAACTACGTCAATGTACTCCACAGTATTTTCGACTAGGTTTACCGTGAGTTAATATTGCACTTTATTAACATCAGAGCCCAGGAGAACTATGTTTTAAACTCACTTAGGGGCAAAGTGAATATACTCTACGTAATATATTGGCATGTATTTTTCTATAACTTAACATATAAATACACATTCCTGGAAACACCGGGTAAAATACGTAGTATTTAATAAAAACGACGTTCACCACCGTATCTGTACGACAGACATCTACCAGCAACCGGATGAACTGCGCGTGGCAACTACCGCCGTCTCGATCCTCTTATCTCTTATACTGCCTGCTCTATGCAAACGCGAATAGGCTGAGTCAAAAATTCTCCGCTGGGTGGCAGATATAGACGCACAATGTTTCCAGCGCATTATTAATGGCAACGCAAAGAACAACACGCAATTCAGTCAGATATTCACTGGATTAGATTTATTATAATATAATTTTTATTGCAGCCTGCGGCCATATCAAATGGGCGTACATTTTAGCAGAAACCCTAATCAATCAATCCTTGCTATAGTCTATGCCACTACTGATATGATTCGGCTTGGGCATGTGATGCTGTGACACATTTCACGTACATTCCCTCATACAGTAGTTCAAATGCACAATTTTCATCGGGACCATGGAATTCTTTCCTGAAGCAGATCTTCTAATGAAATCCATGGACCGCAAGCCTGGTCACGTCATTGGTTTAAAATTAAAAGAAGCTCATAAATGAATCAACAAGCCTTATATTTTCCACAAGATGGCTGGTGATTAGCATACAGGGAGATTCATTGTACTTGTGTGTAAACCCAGCCTTACACAATGCATTTCCTTTGAAGCAAAATCACATGACCGTAAAAGTGCTTGTTAATGTCTCACGTGCTTAAGTTCGCTCACACCTAGCTGACACTCTCAGTTCGCGACAGAAATTCGATATGTTTCTGAACTAAAACTAACAAATTAGAGTTTACGTTAACTTTAAAAACAGATATTTCTAACGAACGCATCTTCAACAGTCTTCCATCAGGAAACAATTTATTACATTTCCCCGAGTGCTTTTCAGACGGTTGATGTTGTTTCATGAATTGTTTTAAAGACTTGTGACATCCTGGTCATCAGTCCTGCATACTTGGGCGAGTGTTAAATTCGTCTGATAACCTGTGGTTCTGTGATTACTGTAGTGGTGTGTGTAACCGTAATTATTAGGGTCAGGAACGGGGTAGTTGCCCCGGGACCATTAGCATACATCATTATAAGTTAGAGTTCCCTGCAGGCTTCAAGACACAAGTTGTACTAAACAACAACAACATACGACGTGAATATCGCTTAGGCGTACCAATAGTAGCACAGTTCACGGAATAACGAGGTAGATAGCGCCACAACAAATAAACCAAGCTATCCGGGGCTAACACTGTTCAATCCACGGAGAGTAGTGAGTGGAAGTGGACGCTGCACAGGATAGCCCAAACACCAGTTATTTTTTTTTAAATCGATTTTACACTCCAGGTTGGTGTTTCCCACGGACTCAGCGAGGGAACTCACCACTACCGCCTCTACGGGCAGTGTCCTAGAGCTGGGAACATCTGGTCGGAGTGGATACAGCTGAGGAGGTGTGATCAGCACCTCGCCCAGGCGGCCTCACCTGCAAAGCGAACAGGGGCTTCATGAAGGATGGGAAGGGAAGGGAAGATTAGGATGGATAGGCAAGGAAGTGGGAAGGAGGCGGCCGTAGCCTTACAGTAGGTACTGTACCCGTAAAAATCAAGGAGGTGCTCACTGGTCATCCAAAGCGAAGCTGGATTTTTGAAAAGTGAACGTCCCAGCTTAAGATCATTACACAGTCCCGCCAGTGAGTTCTCCAAGATTATACACAGCAAGCTTGAAACATGTTATGGTTTTAACAAACTAGCTTTTATACGTAAGTGTGGAGACTTACCTGATTTTCTCCGGGCCTTGTCGAAAGGGAAAAAGACATCCTATCTAATTAAGGGGAGACGTGCACGAAATCCTTCTGAAATATGATTTTTTTGTTGTTGCTGAAATTGCAAGCTTATTATCTTGTGAATCTATTCCCAAAAGGATTTGGTTGAATTCAATGCCGAAGTCCATTAAAAAAATTAAATTCCTAACATATGCACGTCAGATGCCACACCCCCTTTTCAATACATTGCTATTTTTCATCTTTGCTGAACAATTTACGTCATTTTATTCAGGCAGTTGGCGGTATCACACTTGGGAATATTGCAGAAGGCTGTGGTGCGCACTTCCGGTTGATCAAGCATGGCGATTACCGCGGAAAGTTTGTTTTGATTTCAGAGATACAGTGAGAGGTAGGGAGTTATTATTTCTTCAAAATTTGTAAGAGACGTTATTAATAACAATGGGCAGGTCTGCTAGAGTGTTCAAGAAAGTTAAAAGGTCTATTGTACTGAATACAAAGAAAAATATACCGGGCTTATCTAATTTAGTCCAATTGTTTACATACCTAAAGATGGCGGCTGTGCGAAATTTTGAAATTAAGTTTTTATTTCTTGTGTCCTAATCATACGATCGAAGTCAACGATTGAATATCGATCCTACGCCATAATCGTCATCTAATAGTATATAACTCTATGGCCTACATATATAAAAATTCAACATGGCGACAATCCGAAATATTTCGACCGTTTTCAATATCTACGAATCTATTAGGCCTACAGCAATCAAACTGATTTTTTTATGTTGATAGAGGCAATTAACGTAAGTAAGATGTACGAAAATAGGCTATTTAGTTCTTCACGGAACTACTTTTTCGGCTATGAGTCGCTCGCTTCTTCATGGAGAACATTATACAGGGCATCGACAAGAGGCGTATTGATTCTGCAAACAAGGCTGTGGATGACATCCATAAGGAGGCCAGGCAAAAGAAAACACTTGGGAGGAAAGCAGCTGAAGAGGTGGATGATGAGCATTGAGGATATGGTCAATTTTGATGTTGTTGAGTCGAGACAAGTACCATGTCTACCTTGCTAAAATTCAATTGTCATTTCCTGGACTTCCTTTTTCCAAAACAAATGTACCTTTTCCACTTGAACTACTAAAGATACCTATTCAAAACTTGGTAGACCGACAGGTTAAACATTGTTACACATTTTACTGGTAGGGAATTACAAAATATGTAATTTTATGGATTTCAGAGGTTCATATGTATGCATTTTTTGTGATTTTTTCAAATTCAAAAGTTCTTTCATTTTCAAAAAGTCTAAATAGGTATGGAATTAAAAACGGCTCCAGAGATTGCATTAACAGGGTTATAAAAACCACTAAAATAAATTACAAGTTCCAGGACCTTAGTGTTGCCGAGAAAAAGGTACACCTATGTGACCAAAATTCAAATTTCATTTTTTTTTTCGAAAACATTCTGCCCAAATTAACTGATTAATTTTTGTAGCAAATACCAATGCCTTTTTAATCAGTGTGAAAAGTTTAATGATTATAACTCAAATAACCTCCAAGTTATAGAATCTTTAGAAAGTCAATGCAACTTCGTGCACGTCTCCTCGATTTTACCCTCCAGGTTGGTGTTTCCCAGGGACTCAGCGAGGGAACTCACCACTACCGCCTCTACGGGCAGTGTCCTAGAGCTGGGAACATCTGGTCGGAGTGGATACAGCTGAGGAGGTGTGATCAGCACCTCGCCCAGGCACCTGCAAAGCGAACAGGGCCTTCACGAAGGATGGGAAGGGAAGATTAGGATGGATAGGCAAGGAAGGGGGAAGGAGGCGGCCGTAGCCTTACAGTAGGTACTATACCCGTAAAAATCAAGGAGGTGCTCGCTGGTCATCCAAAGCAAAGCTGGATTTTTGAAAAGTGAGCGTCCCAGCTTAAGATCATATCACAGTCCTGCCAGTGAGTTCTCCAAGATTATACACAGCAAGCTTGAAACATGTTATGGATTTAACAAACTAGCTCTTATACGTAAGTGTGCAAACTTACCTGCTTTTCTCGGGGCTTTGTCGAAAGGGAAAAATACATCCTATCTAATTAAGGCTGTTCCATAACATGTCTCTATTTATAGAGTAATAAAGGAACATCGAACAAACGTGTAGAAAAATATAAATTTATTACTAGAACTAAATAACAATTCAAAATCTACATAACACCCTAAATGTAAATATACATTTACGCCACTGACACTCAAATAAAAACTCCCTTCATTTATACATGCGTTAACTGTTGAAATTTAAAGAAGCTCTGCCGTCTGCAAGTGTTAAAAATAAATCTCTATATTTTATACTGCTGCTCCTTTGAAGCGAGCATTCCAATTAAAATTATTGGCATATTTCAGTCTCGTGTCCGTGAACAACTGGACTGGTTATGTCATAGCCTTCTTGTCTGTCCTCCACACCACAGGTGCAATGGATCAGCTCGTTTCTCAGCTGTTGTGGTCGACACTAGACTCACAATGCTAGCAAATGAACACGCAAACACAGTTCTTGCGTTTTATAAAATACAGCTTTACAAAAACTGTCATATCTCAGCTAATTCTAGTTGAAATTCATTCATACTTGAAACAATCATACTTACAATTGCGATCGTTGTTCATGACCAACGATGCTAGCATACACACTGTATTAACAATAAAAATCAAACACTCATTTGAAAAACATTCACTCCTTCTAGCTATAACCTAAGTCAAAAACATTTAAAAATTATTGTTATTAGCAAAATTTAAAAACCCTTAATATTAACAAAATAAAATATATACACACTATATACAAGTGTCTACCGCTTCTAAGACTTATTCTTGAGCGATACGACCGCGTTAGTTTCATTATCAACGCTCCTTTCTCATAATATCAATTACTATAGCCTTCTATTTACACACTGCTTGACCACTTTCTTGTCATATCAAGTTAAAAGACATTATCGGTATCTCAATGACCGATCATTCAAGGTGAGTTCATTGTCGTTACAACTCCAGTTTAATAAAGTTAATAATGATTCAGAGAACAGGGACATTATATCTTTTCCTAATGAAGTTCCGCCAATAAACCACATTCGTGTAGCAGATCTGATCACAAGAGAAGTCTTTGCTGATTCTCTTCAAAATACAACAATGCTACTTTTATACAATCCTCAGTACTTCATGACAATAAATACGGTATTCCCCTTCGTATTACAATCAACTATTTATGGCAAAAACCTCCATTACTCCACTATAAAACTCACATGTCACTAACACTCTTGTTCTAAACAATGGTTCCACTGTTCTGGTATAGCTCTCTCCTAGCTTAGATCTTATTGTTGTCTCAACAATACAACATATCAATGAACAGCGATATTTGTTCTACAATTACATTTATCGATTTCAAACGATGGTATTAATAGATCTTTCAAGGTTTACTAAACAAAATTACTCAGACATAAAATACCATGTCTCCAAATCTTATATATATATAACAAGAAGTTCCGTGACGAACTAAAGAGCCTACTTTTCTTAAAATTTAAGAATCATGCTAAAGATTAATCTATATTATGGATCTATCTAGAATAATGACGAAATTAAGTTGGCAATAAAGAAATTTCTAATTAGTTCGAAATACTGTATACCTGGCATAACGTAGCCTAATAGAGAACTACAGTTGGCAGCCCTGGTGACTGAATATATTCTTATTTCCATCTCTTAATGTACAGAATACAAAATTTGGTTGAAGTCCAATGGATAGCATGGAGGTTACATGCAGTTAAACATTGGATCTAACAGCACGTGTAAAATCATGTTGGCAACAATGACATACATGTATTGGTCAGAAATAATCTGAAATAATATGATCTATTGTTGTGTCAATTTTGAATGAAATCCATTAGTTAGTATAGAAGTTACATGCATTTTAAAATTGGACCTATCAGCAGGCTTAAAATCATGTTGGCAGCACTGGCGTAGGCCTATATTAGTTACTCCAAATTAATGTAGAATTCCAGGTACTATACGTGTGCAAAGTTTAGAGCTATTGGCTTGCATACTTTCTGATATATTGATATTAGGGTAACAAAAATAGAGACAGTATTTATTAACAGTTGGCAGCCCTGGTTACTCTTAAGAATCGGCATAGTCATATATGTTATGGTACACATAGCAAACACAAAATTTGTTTGAAATCCAAATGATAGTATAGAAGTTACATGTATTTTAAGTTGGACCTCTCAGTAGGCTTAGAATCATGTTGGTAGCACTGACGTATATAAGTTACTGCAAATTAATATAGAATGTCAGGTACTATACGTGTGCATAGTTTAAAGCTGTCGGCTTGCATACTTTCTGATATATGGGTATTTGGATTTAAAAAATTGAGAGCATTTTTTAACAGTTGGCAGCCCTGGTGGTTCCTCAGAATACGCTCAGTAATATATGTTTTTGTACACATAGCACATACGAAATTTGGTTGAAATCCAATTGATAGTGTAGAAGTTATATGCATTTAAAATTTGGACCTATCAGCAGGCTTATAATCATTTTGGCAACACTGACATGTATGGCCTCCTGGAATATAACTGCAATATTATTATCTATATGTGTGCCAATTTTGAAATAGCTCCCATTCATACCTTCCAAGATATAGGCCAACAACATGGAGCTCAAATTTCAATTGCGATTTTTCAGCAGTTGGTAACACTGACATCATTTTGAAATATGGACGTGAGTTATTCAGGTATAGATCTTTACTCCTACCAAATTTTGTTTCGATTGCTGCAGCCGTTTAGGAGTTGATAGGGGGACACACACACACAGCCAGACAGACAGAAGGACAGACAGACAGACAGACAGACAGACACACATTCGCCCGATCTCATAAGCCTACTTTTTCCTCATTTTTGCAAAATGTGAAAAGTAGTCTAAAAAGGAATGTCTGTGTGTTCGTCTTTTATGCGCTCATAAACCATTCATCCGAATGCGAACAAATTATGGTGAGTTGTTGTAAGCACTTCCGGGATGTTCATAGGCATAGTTAATCCATTTCACAATAGATAGCGCGCGAGTAGTTTAAACAAATGCGTAATGGCGATGCGTTCATATACAATTCGTCCGATTGCGATCACATTTTGGTGAGTTGTTGTGCACAGTCCCGGAAAAGTAACAGGCGTAGTAAATCCAATTTCCAATAGATGGCGCGCGACTAGCTTCAACAAAATGGCGTGCGTTTGTTTCAAGAAAGTCCCACATGTGTTCATATACCACTCATCCCATTGCATTGAAACTTGGGTGAGAGGTTGTGTACACTACAGGCAAGGTTTCTGACTTAAAAAATGCATGTTATAATAGGTACCGCACGAGTAGGTTCAACAAATGAGCGACGACGGGCGAAGTTTTTCAACAAAGTCCCGTATGCGTTCATATACTATTCGTCTGATAGTGATAAAACTTGGCTGAGATGTTATGTACACTTCAGGGAAGGTTTCTGGGTTAGTAAATCCAATTAACAATAGGTATCGCACAAGTAGATTAAACAAATGAGCGACGACGCGCGAAGTGTTTCAACATAGTCCCGTATGCGTTCATATACCATTTGTCCAATAGCGACTAAACTTGGGTGAGTTGTTGTGTACACTCCAGGGAAAGTTTTAGGCTTAGTAAATCCATTTTTCAATAGGTAGCGCACAAGTAGATTCAACAAATGAGCGAAGTCGCGCGAAGCATTTCAAGAAAGTCCCGTATGCGTTCATATACCATTCGTCCGATAGCGATGAAACTTGGGTAATATGTTGTGTACTCATCAGGGAAGGTTTCTGGCTTAGTACATCCACTTTACAATAGGTATCGCACAAGTAGATTCAACAAATGAGCGACGCCACGCGAATCGTCTCAAACAAGTCCCGTATGCGTTCATATACCATTCATCCGATTGCTATGAAACTTTGGTTGGTAGTTGTGAACACTTCCGAAATCCAATTTACAATGAACAGCGCGCGAGTATTTTAAACAAATGAGTGTTGGCGATGCGTTCATATAGCCTACAATTCATCCAATTGCGACCAATTTGTTGTGGGTTGTTTGGCACACTTCCGGGATGGTTATAGGCATAGTTAATCCAATTAACAATAGATAGCGCACCAGTAGTTTAAACAAATGTGTGTTGGTGATGCGTTCATATACAATTCATCCGTTTAAAATCAAATTTCGGTGAGTTGTTGCGCATACGCCAGGAAAAGTTATAGGCATAGTAGATCCAATTAACAATAGATGGCGCGCGAGTAACTTAAACAAAATGGCGTGCGTTTGTTTCAACAAAGTCCCACATGCGTTTATATACCATTCACCCCAACGCGATGAAACTTGGGTGAGATGTTGTATACACTCAGGGAAGGTTTCTGGCTTAGTAAATCCACTTAACAATAGGTAGCGCACGAGTAGATTCAACAAATGAGCGACGACGCGCGAATTGTTTCAACAAAGTCCCGTATGCGTTCATATACCATTTGTCCGATAGCGATGAAACGTGGGTGAGATGTTGTGTACACTTCAGGGATGATTTCTAGCTTAGTAAATCCATGTTACAATAGGTAGCGCACGAATGGAGTCAACAAATGAACGACGTCTCGCGAAGTGTTTCGACAAGGACCCGTATGCGTTCATATACAATCGTCCGTTAGAGATGAAACTTTGGTGAGTTGCTGTGTACACTCCAGGGAAGGTTTCTGATTTAGTAAATCTATTTTACAATTGGTAGCAAACGGGTAGATTTAACTAATAAGCGACAACGCGTGAATCGTTTCAATAAAGTCCCGTATGCGATCATATACCATTCATCCGAGTGTGATAAAACTTTGGAGAGCTAAGTACAGTCCTGCGAAGGTTCATGAATTAGTAAGTCCGTTTTTCAATGGGTGGCGCACAAGAAGATTCACCAAATGAGTGACGGCGCGAATCGTTTAAACAAAATCCCGTATGCGTTCATATGCCAATCATCCGATTGCGATGAAAGTTTGATGAGTTGTTGTGTACACGCCAGGAAAGGTTTTCGAGTTAGTAAATCCGTTTTACAATTGGTAGCGTACGATTATATTCAACAAATGGGTGACGGCGCTCTAATCGTTTCAGCAGTCCCGTATGCGTTGATATAGCATTCATTTCATTGCTATGTAACTTTCGTGAATTGTTGGTCACGCTCCCGTGAATGTTTCTGAGATAGTAAATTATTTTTTTTATAATAGTTTAGAGGTGGTTAACGGAAAAAGAAGAAAATATTGGCTATCCAAAACCACTGCAACTAACAAAGTAAAAACCCCAACACTTTCTTTGATTGGCATTGCAACGCATGCCTGGTACAGCTAGTATTTAATAGGCGCATCACCCAAAAAAATCGGAGAGGCTAGCGTCGACACAGGCGCTTTCATTCTCCATTTTGAGGGTGATGTAGTACCTAAACAGGCGGAGGTCACATCGTACCATTGTGATGTTAAGCCGTACATCCCTCCACCTACTATGCACTGCTATCAATGCCAGAAATTCGGATATGTCTGCGCCAGGTGCACTGCCAGGGCCATTTGCAGAGAATGTGGTAAGGGGACACATGAGGGTGAGAGGTGTACGCTTCCCCCGATATGTCCCAACTGCCAAGGAAGCCACTCTCCACGATCGAAGCAGTGCCCTCGAGTTCAACATTTTCAGCTCTATTTAAATCTCCCCTTGCTGACGCAGCGAAACCTATTAGCCCGAAGGAGGCCTCACCACCTTCTTCGGCCATTGAAAAGAAGGCGCTGGTTATACCAACTAAGCCAGCGCCATCGGAGAAGAAGAAGTCTTATGGACACCCAGTCTTCGGTCCGGGAGAAAGTCCCCCGACACCACTCTCGCTCTACCCCAAGAGCGAGAGAGCGAAAGTCCAACGAGAGCCGCGCGCTACCAATGAGAGCGCCCCCTTCATTTTCTTCGTCTTCGGGCGGAGATGTGGAGATTGACGTGTGCTCTCCTCCCCCATCATCTCCACCTAGAGATGGAGAAGGGTGGAAAACAGTCAAGCGTAAGTAGAAGACCAACTTCTACTAAGTCCACACTATGCCACTATTACAATGGAACTGTAACAGCTATTCTGGACATCTCGCTGAGTTACGTCAACTTATATCTTCGTTTTCGGCAACCATTGTCTGTCTTCAAGAATCCAGGTTGCATCCTGGACATGAGACAACAATGCGTCACTTATAACTCTTCTCTAAAGACCGGGTGGATGGAGCTGTGGCCGCCGGTGGCGTCTGCACTCTTGTCCATTCTAGCCTCTTTAGTGAAGAGGTGCCACTGCGTACTCAGCTAGACGCAGTTGCAGGTCATACTTCGTTGCCAATGATGGCAACAGTAGCATATGTAACGTGTACATCCCACCGGATTACCAATTTGACTACAACCCGCTGGTGGATCTAGTCTCTCCGCTTTCCCCCTTCTTTCCTCCTTTCCCCATCTGGGACTCCGCTACCACTAGCGGTAGAGGGAGAGACTTTGAGAGACTGATCAGGTGGCTGGACCTGTGTTTGTTGAACACAGGGGATCCTACGCACTTCTCTGTTGCACACGGCACTTTCTGGAATGTCGACATCACCTTGAACAGTCATGCGCTGGTCTCCCTGCTACAGTAGGGTGTGCACGACGACCTTTGTAATAGTGACTATTTCCCTATTATCGTCACTCTTCCGAACCAGAGAGCCATCGAGTTACCAAGTCGATGGCTTCTCTGTCGGGCTGATTGGCCAACATTCACAGTACGTGCGGTTTTTGCCGAAGATAACTTTGAGAGTGTCGATGATCCTACCATTCACATAACAAATGGTATTTTGGCTGCGGCAGAGGGAAAAAAAACTTCCTCCTCCGGCAACACCCGCCGGAAACTTGTCCCTTGCTGGACAGCTGACATTGCAGAAGCCATTAAAGGTCGTCGACGTGCTTTCAAAAGCTATTAGAGGCAAAACACCATGGTCAACCTTATGACCTAAAAAAGTATGCGTGCTAGAGCTTGATATCTGATTCGGGGAGTAAGAACACGACTTGGGAAAAGTATTTGTCGTCCATGACGGCACATATTCCTTCATCACAAGTGTGGACTAAGCTTCGTTGGATCTCTGGACTCCCGACATCTTTGACGTTACCTGGAGGTCTCCATCATCAGAGTAATCATCACGGACCATCTTACCATTGCCAACCGTATTGGATCGTAGTTCAATGATGTATCCTACTCTGGGAGTTATGATCCTATATTTATGACCCTGAAGCGGGTGACAGAGGCTCACCCCTTGTCCTTTGCCACTGCTGTTTCGTAGTTCTACAATGTACCATTCTCTGAGTAGGAACTGCGCAGTGCACTTGCACTGGACCGGGTAACATCCATAATGAAGTGCTGAAACATCTGGGCGATTCCAGTTTAAAACAACTGTTCTTTTCAAACGTATATGGATTGAAAGGGAGTTTCCTTCTCAATGGCAAGAGGGGATCGTGATACCGATTCCCAAGGCTGGAAAGGATCCCAATCTTGTCAGCAGCTATAGCTCCATTTGTCTGACAAATGGGCCGTGTAAGCTGCTGGAGAAGATGGTGAACCGTCGACTTGTGTGGTTCCTAGAAGAGAGAGGTCCCCTGTCTGAGTACCAGTGTGGATTTCGCTCTCATAGGTCCGCCACCGACCATATGGTGTGACTTGAGAGCGCCATACAGGAGGCTTTCCTCTGAAAGGAACACGTTGTCACGGTTTTCTTCGACCTCGAAAAAGCGTACGACACTACATGGCGCTACGGGATCCTTTCCACCCTTCACGAGTGGGGACTCCGTGGAAATCAACCGATATTTATTGCAAATTTCATGTCCGTCCGACTCTTTCGTGTAAGGGTCGGTAGGACATTATCGCAAATATACACCCAGGAAAATGGAGTTCCTCAGGGTTCTGTGCTGAGTGTCACCATGTCGCGGTTGCCATAAACGGCATTATTGCCACCGCCGGGCCCACGGTAGTTCCATCGCTGTATGTGGACAATTTAGCTCTACATTACAGCTCTGGAAGTATGGCAATCGTGGAACTGCAATTGCAGCCAGCTATTAACCGGGTCGACAGGTGGGCTCACGGCCGAGGTTTTCGTTTCTTCAGCAGCGAAAACCTCCATCGTCCATTTTTGTCGGCTCCGGAGGCTACACTTACACCCTGAATTACACCTCAGGGATGCTGAGTAGCTGGTGGTTGACGCTTATCACTTCCTGTGGCTCCATTTTGACAGCAAATTAACGTGGCAGGACCACATACGGCAACTAAAAACGACGTGTCTCAGGAAACAGAACATGCTCAAGTTTCTTAGTTGCACTACGTTGGGGGCTGACCGTGCGGTACTGCTACGGTTTTACCAAGCCCTCGTCCTATCCCGGCTAGACTAAGGTTCTGTCGCATACGGTTCAGCAAGGCCGGCAACCTGGAAAATTCTGGGCAGTATCCACTCTGCTGGCTACCGGTTCCTTCCGGACCAGCCCGGAGGCAAAACTGAGAAGAGGTGGGTTCGATTCCTACCTCAGCCATTCTAGAAGTGGTTTACGGTGGTTTCCCAATTCTAGTCCAGGTAAATACCGGGATGTTACCTAACTTAAGGCTACGACAACTACTTACCAAAATCCTACCTCAATTGCAAATACACACACTGGTACAGACATCACAGTGACATACGTTAACAGACAAATTCTACATACAATCAAGTGCACTGGGTTACATGACCTCGATGTCACAAAGCCTCTAAAGAATCAACAACAACAACAAAATTTACCAATGGAAAGAGAGGAGCATTGTGCAAGTACAGTAGATGGAAAAAATTCTGGGATCAGCTGAGACCCGATGGTTGGCAATGCATGTCCTACTGTAGTTAATGGCCTTTAAGAGTTGAAGTATGTCTTACCTGGGGTTGTGGGGAGGGTTTCTACTAGTCTCCACTCCCCACAGCTCTTACCGTCTTCATGGTGGATATAATTAACATGAAAATGGCCATTCATGAACAAACTGATCTATTAAAAGATCTAGAAAATCGAAACTGTGTTTTTTGAAACTATGATAAACATTTTGATTCAGAATCCTTTCAGGATCTGATGATGATTGCTTGACGATCGAAACTAGTCATCCCAATTAAATAATTAATGTCATGTTGTTGTTTTTTCAGGTTTAGGGAAAAACACCCGTTACAAGTTGGGTACAATCATGCTGATCGATTGAAAAATATTTAAATTTCGTTTGTTTGATATGTAAATATTGATTTTGTTACCAGGACATTGAGAAGATGATACCTGAACAGAACGTCCCTGAGTTTTACGCAGGGAAAGATGTGTTTATCACAGGAGGTACTGGTTTCCTGGGAAAAATACTTGTGGAAAAGTTGTTGCGCTCATGTCCTGATATAGGGAACATCTACTTGGTTATTCGCACAATCAAGAATGTCACTCCAGAAGATCGCTTAAAGAAATTCTACAACCACGTAGTAAGTCTTGTTTAAAATATATTTTCCAGGCAATTGATTTTATTCAGGACTCGTTTTGCAAATATTTTAAAGATATAATGTGGTAGGCTAGAATTGCCTGACATAATGTAAGACATTACGTAATGAATCTACTGTTTTATATTATTCAAGATAGCGTATGTGTGTAATATTCAGTGTGGCAGTATTGTGATTCATAAAACTGTCATTAAAGACTCTCATTTCGCCACTTTTTGAGGTAATTGCTCCATTATATAATGTTTTATCGATTTTAATATGCTTGGCAACCATCTTGAATGTATGACGATGAGGCACTTGAGCTAACAATACTCCTGTACAATAATACCGTTTAGCATAGTTTTGAAATTCTGAAGTTAATTTATTGGATGGTTAATAAGAGATTTTAATAGTTTATATATTCAAAGATGGCGGATGCATGTAATATTAAATATGATTACTACGTAACTCGAGCAACTTATGTCCGTCAGTACAATGCTTTCTGAATGCCAATTTCGGTGAGCATTGATCTGTTAGAACTTAAGTTATTGATTATGTGTTTGAAAATTATGTGTGCCGCAATATTGAAATTCATTAGTCGAGAAATGTGTGACTATTCAATCATGATCTCTTGTTTCCAAACCTTTACATGTGTATCATAGTGCTTCTCAAGACTTTATAGATTCTGATATAAAATAGTTGTACCTCTCATTTATATGAAACTCCGCTTGACAGATATTTGACCTCTTGAAGAAGGAGCGGCCTGGTGCAATCGACAAAATAAAGCTAGTGAAAGGAGATATGGCTGAAATTGGACTAGGCATAAGCGCAGAAGATCGTCAACTTCTACAAAACCGCGTGAACATTATTTTCCACGTGGCAGCCAGTGTACGCTTTGACGATTCTTTACGCAAAGCAGTACTCACTAACGTTCGAAGTACCCGAGAAGTGGTAGATCTTGCACTTGGGATGAAGAACTTGCAGGTAAGCAACATATCTATTTCCTTCTACTATATTTTTTCTTGTTAATACAAATACTTGATGGGCAGCAGACACAACATGCGCATCTATAGATGGTGAGTGAAAACCAGTGCTTTTTATTATTTACTTTTAACCGGTCAAAAGATCTATCCAAACCATCCCTAAAAAGAGTTTTAAGTTGTAGTTGTGTTGTAGACTGATTTAGGGGATTTGCGACTTCGTGATCATATAGCCCCGTGTACTTGGGTGTGTGTGTAACGTAACTGTTAACCTGTGTTATTGTGATGGCTGTATTAGTGTGTGTATTTGTAAGTCAGAAGAGAATTGGGAAGGAGGCGATCGTTAGGAACCACTTCCAAGATGATTGTGATGGGAATCGAACCCACCTTTTCTCAGGTTTGCCTCACGAGGCTGAGTGTTCCCCGTTCCAGCTTTCAGATCAGAATTAAATTACTTGGCAGAGCGGGGCGACAGCCAAGGATGCTAGCCGCTACACCACGAGATGGTCTTAGTGATAGGCTATAAGTTATAGCAACGATGTCAGGTTTAGTCCTAAGCTACTTTCTCATGCCTAAATTGCTGTCAATCTTTTAAATGCAGATACACACATCAAAAAAGTATTGCATCACCTTGGTGCGAAGAGATCCTGCACCTTGACATACAAATGGCTTAGAGATGTACACAACAACGTTTCAGCTCTCTTTATTGCTCATCTCGTCCAGAAACAGCTCTTTTCATTTCAATGTATCCCAAGCATGTTAGATGGGGTTCATGTCTGGAGAACACTCTAGGCGAACGATGGCGTTATCCTCAAGGAACGCATTCACAAGATGTGCACGATGCGGCGAGAATATTGTCATCCATGAAGAAGAACGCCTCCCCAAAATTCTGCCGATTTGGTTGCACTATGGGTCGGAGGATGTCATTCATGTGTCGTGGAGCCAGTTCGGCGCCTTCCATGACCACCAGTGGCGTACGTAGGCCTCACATGATTCCACCCCAAAAACAACAGGGAACAACCATCTTGCTGCACTCACTGGACAGTGTGTCTAAGACGTTCAGCCTGACCATTGAAGGCATATGCGACACTCATCTGTGAAGAGAACGTGATGCCAATTCTGACGGCTCCATTCAGTATGTTGTTGGGCCCATCTATACCGCGCTGCATGGTGTCGGGGTTGCAAAAGTGGACCTCGCCATGGACGGGGTACAAAAGCCTTTTTTATATCAGAAACTTCTACCTCTAATTGACTTATTGCGAACTAAAAGGACAATAGTTTTCTTTTTAATTTGTATTTTTTTATCTTTAAAAATGTTTTCATTTAATGAACCTGACCCCTTTTTAGTCCTGAGCTTTTGTTCCAGGTGCTCATGCACATTTCCACAACATACTGCAATGCAGATATATATGAGGTTGAGGAGAAGGTACACACTGCCCACGGAGATTGGCGGACATTCATCAAAGCTGCAGAGACACTGGACCCAGCAACAATCGACATCATCACCAGAAAGTAAGAACTGAACACCAAAACGTAACGCTCATTTTTCAAGATTTAGGGTGCTATATTTACTTTGAAACGTAAGATCTGAAAATGAGACTGCCAACTCTTTTCTATGAATTTTAAGGGTGTTTAACATCTAATATCTCCTTCTAAATTTCTCAGTCAGACATTATCATAGCCCTGTTACACACTTTTTTGGAGGGTTAGAGGCATTTATAGGGGGCTGTGTAGCTCATTCGGTAGAGGCGCTGAGCTTCTAACTGAAAGAGTGTGGGTACGATCCCCACCCGGTAGTGGATTATAGAAACAAAACTACCACTTTTGGAAACGCATATAGCCCTGGTGTTCACTTAGGCCTACACCAGAATTGAGAAATTCCTGGGAGCAATGACGGCCGGGCGTGGAGCTGACAAATCCAACCCATCTAGTGCTGATGTTATAATTTTATTAATGCAGCCAATGGCCATGTACTTTTCTTTTGAGGACTGGTCAGAAAAAGGATATTATTGGAAGGAAAATGGTCGTGGACCTATTGAAAGCAACCGTCCCGGCATTTGCCTGGTGATGAAAATGGTAAACCACGAAAACCATTCTCAGGACGGCTGAGGTGGGATTCGAACCCACGCTCTCCCGATGCCAGCGAGGTATGAGGTAGCGCGCTAGCGCTCTCGCCCACCGCGGCCGGATAGTGCTGTAGTTATAAAGGGTGGAAGCCTCTACCTTCCACTACTCGCAGGACCTCCATGGCCTGTACGGAGATGGATTTGGCTAGAGGCATTTATGTTCAATTTTTCCTATGTACTTGGCTCTTTGCCCATCAAATCCATTACTTTCATTATTATTGGTAATACAGTACTTGTTTTTGATGTGTAACATCTTTCCACTCGGTATCTGGATATTTTTGTGGCACTCGGTAGCTGGACATTTTTGTGGGAGTGATTTTGGAAAAGAGACGGAAGTGGATGGGACGGAAGTGCATGGGACGGAAGTGCATGGGACGGAAACAATGTGCGCGCGCGGTGGCGGAGATCGGTACAACGACGTACTGTAATCCATGTGACTATGTGGAGTGTAAATCGCATATGGTTTACCTCAAGGTTTGGAGGCCCCATTAAAGAAATGCCTACAATAAATCATCTTCAAGTTGTCGTTGGTGTGAAAATATTCATTATATCATATTTGCTGAAAACAATTACGATTTATTAAATCTTCATACTTTTGCTGTATTCTTATTTAATGTAAGCACTTGATACCTCGAGTGCTATATCGCATCAACCAACACTCCAAACAACGTAGGAATTCAGTATATTAACACCGACTACTAACAATAATTGAAACTTCGTTGGTCTAAACGTATCACTGGGAGAAACGCATTTAATATACCTACTGCACGCCTAATTTTTAATCGCTCCTATACTTGGCAGTGCGCTATATCAGCAATAAGAGGCCATTTTCAATAACACCGCTGGCAATGGGTTCACTAACTGGCCGGTATAAAGCGCAGCTCGCATCAAGTAGGCAGTGGATTGCTCCCGCATACAGTTGCAGTTATATGTCACTACCGTACTGCAGCTTTCCACGGTGGGTGAGTGGTTATAGTGTCGGACCACCAACCTCAAGATTGCAGGTTCGCCCCTGGTCGTGGTAAGTGATTTTTGAAAGGCGACAAAAATCACGACACTCATGTCATACGTTGTTGGCATGTTAAAGAACCCATTTGAATTCAGTAGGCCGAGTTCATAATGGCAAAATTAATCTCGGGATTTTCCGCCAACACAAAGTTCCTCCATTCTCTACTTGAAAGCGCTGTAGTGTCAAGGAGTTTAGATATCTAACCTCCTTGACTTTCATAGCGTTCAAAGGAACGACGAAATTCGACATGCAAGCTACCCTCTGGGTGTCAATTAACAAAGCTTGCACCAGGCACCCATGGCCATACGATATTATTATTACCGTACTGCAGACCAGATGCATTGGAGAATCATTTCATGTTTGCTGGCACAAGGAACTATGAGTTCATTCTTTAAAAAATGAGAGTAAGTAATATGGAATTATTCGAAAAACATGTCAGATGTTACACATCATATGCGACTACTGTAAGGCTCGTTTTTTTCTTCATATTTTTTATCTATCTTTCATGCGCTATATTTTCTAATCGTGCTACTTGCAATTAAGATGCATTGCATGTATTTTCTGCTTCTCTTACCGGGAATTGCAGCCTATATGTCATCATATGAAAACAAAATCACCGCATACAGGACATTATGGGCGACACTAAAGGTTTAACTATAAACACAATATAAAACACAGACAAAAAATTGCCTTAAGAACAATTTGTCAAGTAAATATTTTTTCCAAACAAGCAACATTTAAACAGAAAAGTGTGTCACAATACATGGGCCTACTTGTTAAATTCCTTGTGTTGATAAGGCTTTGGTTGGTTCCTTAGTTTAGGGGCTGCGACAACGTGGTCATGTAGCTCCGTGTACTTTGGGTGTGTGTAGAATCTGTGTGATAACCAGTGTTAATTGTGATGACTGTATTAGTATGTGTTATCTGTTATTCAGGCAAGGACTGCAGACGATCAATTTCAAATAGTTCCTACTTTCGCTACCAAATGCTATCGTACACGACACCTAGCTGTGAACTTGGCTGCTACTAAATGCCATCGCAACGAGTGCTTGGTGACAAGCGTTGAAACTTAAGAGCATTAATCAAACCTAACCTACCAATTTTGCTGCACACAAGTTTAGTTAGTGGAAGGTTCTTTTACATGCCATAAATCTATCACATGGGTCCACCAGCTTTACTTCCCCTCCAAAGGAAGGCATACCGAGGGATTTTGACGCTCTTGAAAAATCCGACGACTTCGGCCGGGTTTGAACCCGTGATCTTGGGCATAGAAGTTCAGCATGCTACCAACTACGCCAATAAGCCGCTAATAAGGCTTTACGTAAAAATACAAACGTGATGGATGTATATGTCCAGGTAATTCAAGGAATGTTGCTTTTAAATGCAACACCTAATTCCTCTCTCTGATCTAGGAGATAGAGTACTTGACCATCAATCTTATGGCCAGAATTGACAAGGTGAGACCACTTCCAGGATAGCCGAGGTGGGAGTCAAACCTACCTTTTATCAGTTTTGCTTCACGAGGCTGAGTGTATCCCGTTCCATCCCCCAGACCAGATTTAATTTCAAGACAGAGCAGTGGCGCAGAAAGTTGAAGCTCGCAGGTTCGAGTCCCGCTGGGGTCAGACAGTTTAATTCTCCTACTTCTATCTCTATGGTTTGCTCTGTCTTGAAATAAAGATGAAGGTATCCACTATATTGATTGGACTTTAATGTATGTTACAGAATCTTGAATGGCATTGCACCTAGATTTTGTAATAAAATGCTTCCTTCAGCAATGGAAAAGACAGTGGCACATTTTTAATTGCCCATAAATGTTGACCGACTGCAAAATTATCAGTGGATGTCAATACGACCTTCAATTTAGAGGAAATCATGGTTTATTTTCAGTGAGATCATCTCATGGTGTAGCAATTAGCATTCTTGGTTGTCAACCAGGAGGTTCAGGTTCGTATCCCTTCTCTGCCAAGAAATTTAATTCTGGTCTGAGGGCTGGAAAGGGGGTACACTCGGCCTCATGAGGCAAACTGAGAAAAGGTGGATTTGATTCCGACCTCTGCCATCCGAGAAGGCGTTTTCCGTGGTTTCCCACTTCTACTCCAGGAAAAATCCGGGATAGTTCCTAACTTAAGGCAAAGTTCGCCTTCTTCCCAATCCTCACGTGAATTACAAATACACCCATTACTGACGACACCATAATAACACAGGCTATCAGACAAATTCTACATAGATAGCTTTGAAGCCACTTTTCAGTGACAATTGATATTGCAACTGTTCGGTCGGTCGACACAATATAATCCCAATTACTGGGACATAAAAAAATATCCAGAAAAAAAATCATGTTAATCTCTCTTGTGTAGTCCTTCTTCTTCTTCTTCTGATTTTTACGGTCTCATTGGGCACTTCAGTCAATCATTTCCTGGTCCTCTTCTTCGGTAAGTTTTCTTTCCGAGTTGCCTCGTAGCTTCTCATTGGTTCTGATCTTCTTTGGCGTTCCTCATCTGTAAATAAGCGGCTTCGGTGGCTTAGTTGATAGTATGCTGAGCTTCTATGCCCAAGATCGCGTGTTCAACCCCGGCCAAAGTCGTTGGATTTTTAAGAGCGTTAAAAATCCCTCAGTATACCTTCCTTCGGAGGGGAAGTAAAGTCAGCGGGCCCATGCCATTGATTTATGACATGTTGAACCCTTTATCCTCTGATGGATAAATGATTCGATGTTTTATTTCTTCAATTAATTAATATTTCCACCAGCGTCATAAAATAGCCAGACGAAGATGAGGAAACTTCAAGCATTTGTTGGAGACAGTTGGGACATACCTGCAGCAGTTTGACAAAAGGCTGAATACTTAAGGATTGTGAAAAGAAATAGCATAGCAATGATTCAGAAGGACAGGTGGTGGCTACCTCAATATAGAAGGGACGCGTGGTGTGACACGCTTATGGCATGTGCATTGTACTGTTCGCGCCTAGAAAAAATATAATGCAGTAACGTGAGTGGTTGATGGTACCACTGGACACTCCTACGAGGTCGATGTCTGAAAAAAAAAAACCGCGAAGTTAACAGAAAATGTGGAACCAATGAGAGATGAATGCTTACGAGCACGCCAAGTCTAGCTTGGGCACGCGATAGCGAGCATTAACGCGGGAGATCGGCTAGACAACATCTCTACGATCGATTCTTGAATTAATGGGCATATTCTTGACCTGCGCAATTTTACGAGTTCAGTGATATTTGTTTCATTCCTGTACCACTATTATTTTGAGAAATTTTTATATAATTTCCCCCTCTATCGATACCTAGGGCCAGTTCATTTATGAGTGGCGTGAAGAGCCAAGAAGACTGATTATATTTTGTGCGTCCGAGGACGTAAGACTGATTACATTGTGTGTGTCGGAAGACACAGGTTATTACGACTACTGACTATATTTTGTGCGTCTAAGGACGTAGGTTACTTCTACTGATTACATTTGCGCGTCCGAGGACGTAGGCACTTGTACTTTGCGTGTCATGAGGACACAGATTTTTATTTATACTAAAGTGTGTTAAAATCAGTGTGAGAGATAGTCACTGTACTATTTTTGTAGGGACAGTATCTTCGACAATTCGCCAACAGACTGTTTCTGGGGAACTAAGTACCTAGAACGGCGAATTTAGTAGTCAGATATCGAGTGTATAATAATTTATAACTTTTTTACATCAGCACGAGAGATGACATCACTGACCATGGAAGAAGTTTGGAACCGACAACACTCCGTCGAAATGTTTGAGACGAGCTAAGCAGCATAAGTTGGGAAATGGCTGCAGATGTCCGTTGACGGTGATTGGCTGAGGATGAGTACTGAATAATATTCTTATTATCTGATAAATTAACTTATGGTATATGGGCCAAATAGTTTTTGTAAATATCTTGCTTGTGTTGATTAACGTAGTGTATTTAGTTTTGGTCTGACACACCTTTTGCATGGAAACAGCTCGCACAATTTTGTTTAGTTATAGTTTCTAGTTTTTTTATTAACTAACGTGACTATGTGGACGACCGTGTTCGCATATGTTTACGTAATGCGGTTAAGAAACGTCTCTCGGAGATATGTTGTGTTTCAGAAGTAGGACTGAATTAGTATAAACATGCAGTAGATTGGAGGGTAAATTAATCTTTGTAATGTTTATTATTGATCATATTCAGTGAAATTATTGCCGTTGGAGCAATGTGATTTGTGGCGAGGAGCAGCTCACTCGTAGGTTTTAATATTTTTCTTAAATAGTTTGTGAGCATCTTATTCAACCGACCTGTGTGAAAAGTGTTATGTCATTCCCAGCAGTGTGTGTGTGTGTTTTATTGGTCATTACAAGCGGGAATTTCAGCGTAGACTGATTTCTGTCAGCTTGATGCCAAGCCCATATCGTTACCTTGCGAGGACATATGTGGCTATTTCGATTAATGTCTTACCATATGTTTATGTGGTTGAGATTTGTTGCTGTTGATTCTACGAGATAACGAGACAGTTGGTCAGGTTATTTTTACACACTGGGCTGGACGATGACAGGTGTTGTGGTAGGGGGAAGATAGTTTCACAAGGCGGGCTGAAGGGATTGCAGCAAGGTCATTAGGGAGTGCTTTGGCTCCGTAAAGTTACTTGAAATACAGAATAAGAACTGATCAATGGTAAAAATTGTTTAAATAAATGGGAGTTTCCTACGAATCACTATAATCTCCGAAGCGTTAGCTTAACGTGCATGTTTGTTCATATAAGGTAATCTCAGCCGTTGAGGCTTTTGTTGTTGTTGGTTTAATTCCATATTTATGATTCACATTTGTGACCCGTGTAGTCACGTGCGATGCTGTCTTTCCTTGTTTGTGTATTGAGCAATTGGCCGGGTTGGCAGCTCATTTTTTCAGATGCGTCACCGCATTAAAGGAGGGTCTCGAGGGAGATTCCTGTAAATACTAGATTTTAGATTGTGTGTCAGCATTAATTTTTAAGGGTTTTTTATTAGTGTTGTGTCCCATATCCGTAAACGTTGATTTACGAGATGATTGATCGTAAGCATCGTGGCTGTTACCCGATGTAAACGAACAGTCATCCAAAGTACTCATTCCTCGTAGTTAGTCATTACGCGTACATAAAATCCAATGCAAGTTAGTGGAACTTGGATCCACATTTTCATAAGGGGGAGATCCGTCTGACTCCTCAACATTAATAGATATTTTGTCATGGGAAGATTCAGGGAGGAATTTTATTATTGTTATTGTTTATATTCATTTCTTTTGCACAAATAGTCATTAAATTATGTTATTATTTTACGTCTTGTCACTTCTTTCTTATTATAGTTTTAATCCTATAACCCTTACCTCAGTAGAGCATGTTGCTTGGCGAACGTAAACATCACACTATGAACTGAGCGCGAACCCTTGATTAAGATTTCTTACATATAAACACTGAAATACTAAAGGGTTCAATGTAAAAGAACGTTCCACTAACTACAATTTTGTGAAGCTACATTTGTAGGTTAGATTTGATTAACGCTCTTAAAGTTCCAACGTTCACCACCAGGTGCCTGTTGCGGTGGCATCTAGTAACCAAGTTAACAGCTAGGTATCGTTGACGGTAGCATTTGGTATAAAGAGCAAGAATTACTTGAAATTGATCGTCTGCAGTCCTTACCTGAATTAAAAATAACATACACTAATACAGTCATCATAATTAACACGGGTTATCAGACAGATTCTACACACACGTCAAGTCCACGGGGCTACATGACCACATTGTCGCAGCCCCAAAACTGAGGAACCAATCAACCATCTGTAAATACCCTTTTTACTGTATGTCGTTAGTCTCTTTTTGGTTGAAATCTTATTTCTATGTTTTTGAATTTCTTTAAATGTTTTGTTTTGTTTTGTTTTGCAAGTCATCCAAGGTTATTTCTAGTTCGTTCATATCCTCTCTAATGGGGAGCGTGATGGCGCAGTGGCTTAGCTGCTTGTCTTTCACCAGGACGGCCGGGGTTCGAATCCCAGTGACAGCGGGGTGGAATTTTCATCTGAAAAATCACGTGGCGTCAGGAAGGGCATCCGGCCTTAAATCCCCAGCCAAAACCAAAATGAGCCTGGTTGGCTCCGGTGACCCCAATTAATTGGGAAGAGCCGAAGAAAAAGTATTCATATCCTCCCTAATTTCCTGAATCCATCCTACTTGTTGCTCCATATTCCAGAGTTTCTCTATAACTTTTTTAGGTAATCTGGTCTCAGGTGTCCTCATGATGTTAGGGCATAACCCCCACTCTCTCCCAAAGACATTTCTTTACTTGAATCTTTATATTGTCCTATCTAACACCTGGCAAATTATTTTGGGGCCGATAACATAGATGTTAGTCCCCTTAAAACAACAATTATTATCATCAACATCATCATCATCATCATCTGGTAAATTATTTACACTTTAATCCGTAACAAGTGTGTATATATTTTTAATCACTTGTAATTGAAATTACTGTATATTGTGTTCACCGACTGAAAAGTTTCAATATCAATTGTAAAATTCTACACACACCCAAATACTGTGCCCATTTGGATATTGGCACAAACGAAATCTGGACCATTGACAGGAGAATATGATGGAGTTTTATAAAGACTGAAAGAAGTTAGAGGGAGATTTCGCTGGGGAATGAGCTACAGAAACACTGCAGGACACGCAGGTGGCGTATTTCAACTCATAAAGAGACATTAAGTCTGACAGCTTAAGTAAAAAGGGTCGTTATAGAAGCCATTAAAAGAGCCAGAAAATGTAGAGTTGAAGGGCAATAACTAACACTCAACATTCCAGCAAGTAAGAAGTTCAGCGAGAAATTATCACTTTTCAAGTATGACGTTTATGAGAAAACTATTTTCTCAAGAGCCTACTTGAAGCCCCAGAAAACGATGAGCCAGCGAGAATTCAAACATGTTAAATTTAACAAAATATACTCCCCAAGTTAATTAAATCTAAAGTCGAAACAGAATTAGGGACAGCATAAATCGGAAGGTTGGTATACTTGAAAGAAGGCACTTCAGAAAATGCAAGCTAAGCAATACCTCATGGGAATGTAGAGCGGATGATACCCGCGGAGGCAGGAGAAATAAGGCCGGCTCCGTAGAGGAAATAAGAACTAATTTAATTAATTAAAAATCAACCTGTGAACAAATTTCGTTCCGCCAGTAGGAAATTGTAAAGTCATTACTAATTACACTTGGAAATTAAATATAGACTAGATTAGAGCCATGAGTCAGAAGTTGAACTCCCTGGTTCATCAGAGACTAATTTCTGCCCCAAAACGAATAAATAGGGCCTTAAGCTCAAACCAAAGCATGAAGTCCATCAGTTGATAGAGAAACCTCGACAGAGGAGGTACGCTACACAAAGTTGATCAGTCAGAGTCAAGCCTCGGTGGAGGTGGGACGTTAAGTTTATCAGTACGATCAGTTTTGATCCGAACTTTAGAAGAGGTTACGCTAGTAAGCAATATCATCACAACCTCATTAGAGGAAGTAACGTTCAAAGACATTAGAATTCGAATCTTGGAAGAGGCACAGTATAAAACAAGTCGCGATAGACAAATTATTAAGTTCAAGTGAAGTTGTGTAAAGTCACATTGGTTCGATACCAAGCCGCGTTAAAATACGTTAGGCTACAATACGAAAAGCACGTTAAAGACTTTAAAGGAATCAAAAGTGCGGAAGTAAAGAGACATTGAAATATTGGAAGAACTCGTATCCAGGAACGTGTAGGTTCGAGACCACATACAAATAGTTGTGAGCGATAGAAAGCTACACCATGCAGAACAGAGACAATATAACTAGAGATCCCAGAGGGGAGCTTCAAAACAAGTTATAATAGTAGAAGGTTAACGAGTTGAACGTCTGACGACATAGGTTTGAACAAAACGGAACATTAAAAGAACACAAATCATAGAGTGTTAAAGACAGAAGAGTACGGTCTTCAGGGAAGTCCAAGATAGATTGCGATAGAGGCAACCATAGAATCGAGAGCATAGAGCGACTGTAAATAAACAAATAACGTTCAGTTAACAAGTGAGAAGCTCTATAAGAAAGACATTGAAACAATAGATATAGACATTATCTTAGGAAGAATAGAAGAAAGAGAGACTTACCTAGAAGTAGGAGATCGATAGGAGCAATCACACGTCCAATGCAGGATAGGGAGACTATCTCAGGATCACCAGCGCCGTGGTGAGTTTCTCACCACAGTACGCTGAGATTTGGGTTCGTGTGCAAGTGTAAATAATATTTTAAGTGAATTTTTGTATTTTAATAAATGTTAAGAAAAAGCATAGAAATGATATGTCAAGATATAAACGTGTGTAAATGTAAAGACCACAAATTGGAAGAGGTCTATTTTAGTGTAGAAATGTGTCACTAAGAAATGAAAATGGGTGAAGACATCCAGAGGCCAGGTCATGAGCCGAACAGCAGAAAAGGGTGAGTGAAAATGTTTATTATATAAAATGTATAAAATGTATGCACTAATGAATGAACAAATGATGTTAAAATGTAAAGGAAAAAATCGCAAAGATTGTTTGCAAAAATGCAAATGATAATTATTGAAGTGCAAAAATGATAATAATAATAATGAAAACCCGTAAAATGAATAATTAATGATGAAAAGTCAAATTTGAGAAGAGGTATTGAATATAATAATGTTAATGGCAAGAAAATTACGCCAGATAAATGAAAAGTAAAGTAAAATGAAAAGAGCACCATAATAATTATAATAATAATAATAATAATAATAATAATAATAATAATAATAATAATAATAATAATAAAGTTTTGAGTTTTTATACTCCGAAAATAAGTATTGAATTGAATAATTGCATTCCAGAAGTGAATAAGGAAACGATAAGTATTAATGAGAATGATAATAATAAACTCGAGTTGAAATAATTAAAACAATTGAAATAATTGAAGTAATTGAAGTAATTGTATGATTGAAGGATCTTTTAGATACCTTAAAATAATAAAGTAATAATGCTATTCAGCCAATAAACGAAATGAGTTAAAAGTAATCGGTGGTAATCGAACACCTGGGAAATGTATTGTGAAGTTGTAAGCCATAGGCTAGGTTGAAAAGTAAAATGTCGAAGTATAGACCAGTAAAAGTAAATGCCTTGATGTAAGTGAAGTTGAATTGTTGAAGATAATTTGTAGGATGCAATGAAAGTCCAAGTTATTTTAAAGTTGTGTTGCCAAAAATGGGCCTATAAGTAATGAAGGAAAAGTAATATCAGGCTAGCAAATATATATCCTGTAACATGCATAATTTGAGAGATCAAAAATAAAGGTATCAATTGTCGGAAATCGTCGGTATTATTGTTGTTTACGAGGGTATGACCCACTTGGGGGACAATAGATTCCACCCAAGGTAATATGTTGCGGTGTAAGACCTGTTGAGGCTTCGCTAAATGTGTGTATATTAATCTGGAAGGTATACGGGTTTCTACGAGATATGATATGCCTGGGGAAACGCAAGGGGTTCCGAGCCTAATATCATATAACCCAACTTTTGCCAGCATCGTTGTTGTATATCCGACCAAATAAAGTATGTGAAATGAATGAATTAATAGGACTGAAGCGAGGAGTGATAAGGATCCCTCGTGTTCTACCTATAAAGGCACGGAACAAGGCATGATTGAGATCTCTTGTATCCGCCCTATAAATATGTAATGCGTCGTGATCTCTGATTATGGCATTGATTATAGTGGAATGAGAGGAATGATAAATAAGGTAGGGAATAAAGAGTTGAAATAATGTGTTAACTTGGACGATCATAAGCTTTTAAGAAAGAAGTAAACAGTTGAAAAGCCACGAGGAAAATGAATGGGACGGAGAGTCGTAAATCACAGCTAAGTACGAGTGAGAGGGGAGTCTCGCTACCGAGCAGACTTTTAGACCGTGAGGGGTGAATGAATACAATAGGCGCTTTGTGTACCGAAGTAGTAGGAGCTGAATGGATATTAGTAAATGATAACGGAATATGCAAATTTGTTAATTAAGGGTGTCATAAGGTTATAAAGTAAATAAATGTGTCGGTGGGTCTTCGACAATTGTCCCCACATTAAATTTGAAGAAATTCTATAATAATTGACCATTGTAGTCAAGGAATAAGTTTGGTGATAAATATTCGATTCCTGCCTAAAGAAAAATGTATTAAACAATACGGGTAAACTAAAAATTGAGTTTGTAAGCAAACTATGTAATGAAAAATGATAGCACATGATACATCATTAATAGACCACCCTAAAGCATGAAAGAAATAAGTCTGAGGGACGTGAGTTCGAGACCATGGCATGCATGTTTAAGAATTGTTGATTTGTTTAACCTAAGGCTTAACTGGAAGAGTCAATATAGCTTGGAAAGTGATTCAAAGTAAAATAAAGGTAAATAGAAACCCAGAAGGGATTATAGTAATACGGTAAATGTCCGTGAAGCCTTAGCGTATATAAATTTTATGAAATGATAGGCATGCTCTATGTCTTAATGAAATGTTGTAAGAAAGGGAATTTTGCATTGATATTCAAATATAGATATCAACTAAGCAAGATAAGGCTATGATAGAGAGTAATATGATTTTATTTGAATTTGTGGATTTTTGAGTTTGATGATCTTTGGATTTTCCAAAAAAGATTGATGTTTACGTTGACTTGTATTTGTTCCTGGGAGTTTTGATAAATAAACTCATATTAAATTGTAACATATTTAGTTTTCTATGTAGTCTTGTAGATCCTAAAAGTGCTTCCATATCTGAATGTGAGATCATGTTGTGGGCTGGACGTAACATACCTCGAATGCCGCTGTAGCAAGCCAGGTCGTGATCGAGCATTATCCATGCAATATGGGTACAATACACGAGGATAAATTACCATGATGCCCAAAACCATCAATGGAAACAACAATAACAACATTATTTTCAGTGAATTTTTAAAATTATTTAATTCATTTTATTAATGTAGCCAATGGTAATTTATTTTATTTTCAGGGAGAGGGAAGGGATTTTGGAAATAAATCGGCCGTGGATCTATTGAAAAGAACCGTCCCGGCATTTGACTGGTGGTGAAAATGGGAAACAACAAAAAACATTTTCAGGATGGCCGAGGTGGGATTTGAACGCACGCTCTCCCGATTATTTTTTTAAATTATTAAACTGAAAATATCTCTCAAACATTCCATTATTATGAGATTTAAGAATGTTAAATCAACAACCTCCATCGTATTAAAACCTGCCTTTCTAAATGTAGATTCTTTGTTGCTCATGACTACCAGCTTCAAGGTCGCTAAAAACTACTGTGCGTTACTTTTGTTAAATGATGCCAAACTGCATTATTCTTTACTATAACATGGCAGTGTAGCCTAATAAAATTCTGAATGGCTGATACTTAAAGCATTGTGTTTGCAATTATAATGCTTACTGTTTTTGAAAGTAGGCTAATTTTTACCTGTAATTAGGACCATTTCATATCTGTAATTTCCTCTAATTCATCTCCTTTAGTACTTTACTCATCACTGACTGTCAGACGAATTGTACAAACAGCGAATGAGCTCACTCTTGGTAATGACAATGTTTCTGCGCGGTTTCGGCATGCACACACCGTCTGATCTGATCATGGTTATTTCATTCACCAAGAATTTTTTGTCCCGAAAATAAGCCCCCCGCATATAAGTCGCACCCTTAATATTCGAAGAGGAAAAAGGAGAAAATGTTTATGCCCGAAAATAATCCGCATCCGGATTAAGTGAAGACACGGAGGCGACTAATTTAATTATAACACCCTATATATCAACACTCGACTAGAGCGATTACAATTCGTTGTCCTTGATCCTTGTCCTAGTTGTTGTTTTTGTTGTTGATTCTCTAGGGATTTTGCGGCATCAAGGTCTTATAACCCCGTGTACTTGGGTGTGTGTAGAAGTTGTCAGATAACCAGTGTCACTGTGATGTCTGTAGGCTTACTAGTGAGTACACTTTTATACGAGAAAGGATTTGGGTAGGAAGCTGCTGTTGTTGTTGATGTTCATTATTGATGCATGTATATCATGGTCATTTAGCCCCGTGTATTTGGGTGAGTGTTGAATTTTGTCTAATAACCTGTGTTATTGTGACGGATGTATTAGTGTGTGTGTATATAGGCCTATAATTTGGGTGAGGATTCATTCAATCAACGTATAATATCCGTATAGCACGTTCTATTTCAACAAGCTACTACAACCAACAATCAATTATAACTAGGGGTGGTGAATTTTCGCAAATGCGACAAAGCGCGAAATGCTCACAAGCGCTCGTACTCTTGTACCTTCATTCTTCACGACCTGCAAACAACGTTTTAATGTGTTTTGAAAAAGCGACAAAATGCGATATTGACTCAAAATGCGAAAATCATACTAAAACGCTATATAAATGCGAAATCCACGATTTTTCAAATAAAAAGTTTTTCTTTCTTGTCTAAGTTCCTACTGAGGAGTTTGTACACCCTTGAAGTGTTTACGACAGCTTACGGCTTCAGAAGTTTACTCGAATTTACAATTGTAAATACTTTCTATTTTGCACGGTATGCTTTCATTTTCTTTATAAATTTATAAATTTGTTTTTTGTTAACTGAATATTTTTGTTTGCCAATTTTGATGCAAGATAAATTGAAAAGTGCTTTTGTTGAAGATTCAGCGAAGACATAAAAAACATAAAGATAAAATGACTGAAGACTAAAAATATCTATATTTAGGGGTGTGTTACAAAACCGTATTAAGTGCCCGATATTAGTTATTGTAGCATGGAAGAGATCTTCTAAGAGCGAACGTTTTTAATTTCGTTGCGAGTTGCTGGTTGTGGTGGCATCTAGAAGCCAAGTTCACAGCTAGGCCTTGCACTATCCCTTTCCGTGTATGACTATTCTCTTCTCGTAGGACAAGTTAACAAGTAAGCTACTAAGATGGTGAGATCGAAAATATCTATAAAACAGCGGGCAGAAAATTTTTTCCGATTCTCAAAAACTAAGGGAGAGCCATGAATTTAACGAGGTCATTTCTGCAACGTATATTCACAGTCGAATGTGTCGTATTCTACCGGCTGTCACGCTAATTATTATTGTTTCTTAAATTATCTTACTGAGGAATTGGGCAATCTTATTTCAATAAGGGGGCGTGGTGGCTCAGCGGTCTAGCTGTATGCCTCTCACCAAGGCGGTCCGGGTTCGATTCCCGGTCAATGCATGTGAGATTTTCGAAGTGAAATGCCATGTCCTGTGGTTCGGATTCCACGTAAAAAGGAGGTCCCGTGGCTTATAATCACAAGATTCATGGTCACGTAAAACTACAATCTTCCTTTTTATTTCAATAAAGTTGGTATTTTGTCTTTCACGGCCTTTGAATCCCCGCACAAGGCACGGCTTAAACCTAGAAAAGTTGCTGAGTTGTACTAATGGACTAATGGTGCAGCGGAAAAGAGAATAATTGAAGCTTTTGAAATGTGGTGATACAGGAGAATGATGATCAGATGGGTAGATAGGGTGACAAATGGGAGAGGAGAGATGTTTCTGGCGACTACTAATGAAGAGAAGAGATAGGAGGGTAGGTCACATATTATGGCACCCAGAAATAGCAAGCTTACTCTCGACCCAAATATTATGTGCACTCGAGTTTGAAGGTTGTTTATGAAGTAACCAATAGACCTTCATAAAATCCAATGACATCATCATTTTCGACGTCAAAAGTCGGGGACATGTCAGTGCAAAAGAATGTTTTAACAGTAAATCAGAGGAGGAGCAACGCGGAGTAAAGCGGCAAGCCGTTAGAATCTCTCACTGAGGTGACCGGTTTCGAATCCCCCTTCCGACAATGCAGATTTTTTTCTTCGAGTCGTTTGTATTTGCATCAATTAATTACTACATAGGACTAGATTAGATCCATTTTGTTTCTAATTTCGTTTTAAAAGGAGCTACATTATACGCCGCAATTTTGCCTTTTAAAAGAAAAACAAATTGGTTCTGTTCGTTGCCGATTTATTTCTTCGCGGTAGGATTTTGTTTGGACACAAATGATCTCTTTGTTTTTGTCGTAATTGCTGTATGATTGTTTCGCAATGCTATGTTTAAGATCGCAATTTGAGGTAAAGGCCATAGGCGGTTACTTTACAAGCAAAATATTGCGAGTTTAAAAAAGGTACAGTGAAGATACAGAGACAGGTTCAGCGATCGTTGGAACTGAGGACATTTAATTAAGATTCTTAAAACGTTCTTGAAACATCTACCTGAAAACATCATGCTTACGGTAATTAAGTTGATCCATCATCAAATTACTCGGAGGGAAAAAAATAAAGTTGGGTTGGAAGAAGGATTCGAAACCCCAGCGTGGAGTCACCTAAACCTGAGGGTCGAGCGCTTTACTACTGAGCCACGAAGTGGGAATTGAGCTAGGTAGACTTGTGAGCGATAATCGGTCCTCTGCCGTGAATAGCACGCGACTTTGCCAGATGTACTCATAATTAAAATCGCTCATAGGGGCGTTACGGTTGCGTTGCGGACATGGGTTCCCTATCTCAAATTACTCCCTGCCCCCATCCCCATGCGGAGTTTAAGTTTGGTGCAGGACTTTTTTTTACAGCCTGTATATATATAAATTATATATAAACTTTTGAACTGACGGTGGTTTTGGGGTCTGGGGGATGTGAAACGCGAAGATATGTCGAAATTTTCCGGAAGTAGAAACATGGTACCCATTGCAATAGTTAGCTTTCTAATGAAATCTACCTAAAAATACTATTCCCCGCCCCCCCCCCCCATCCCCCCCCCCCATCCCCCCACGGGTAAGGGTAGTTTTTTTCGAGTGGACATACGTCGTCCATAGCAAAGGGGGGTTCACCACGAGTCCTACGACACCCTATATGCTCAAATCCGACCATGCGTTTGCGAATTATCGTCAATGTTCGCCAGAAAGTAGTCTATCATTTTGTTTTGTCCTACACACTTGAAACTTGCTGTCAGTCTAGAGGGCATAGGGACCTTTCATTCACGTCAAACAAACTTTTTTCTCATCTTCACGGTTTCCAAAATAGCGCCAATTTCAAAAAACAATTTTCAAAAAAATATTAAAAATACCAACACACATTCATAGCAAAGAGGACGTCACCCCATTCCTAAAGAACACATCATTCTAGCCTTACAAGCTCATTAAATATCGCCAAAATGTCAAAAACGCACGTTTACCTCAAATTGCGTTTCCAAATTCCACCCATTTAAAAAAATAACGTCACCATCAAATAGAGCGGGAAGAATACCATCTAAATGACCCCTCACTCAAACCTAGTCCTCGCCCACCACCTAACCTTTTTCCAACATAGCCATACGTATTCAAGCACACAAGCGACTTGCAACAGAACATACGCTACCCCACCACTCGCAGATGAGCTTTTAGATTTTGTCTTTTAATTAAATAAAGAGGCTATAGGAAAAGAGGGGGCATAACTACGAGTTCTAAGACACCCTTTATGTTCAAATCCCATGATTGGTTAGCGAGATATCAGGTTCGGGGCCGCTACGAGGGTGGCTCTATAAGAAGGCAAGCAGAACCCCCCCGTACCTCACTACTAACATTCGTTTGTGAACAAATGTTTTCAATTACGAATATTAACAAAGCAAATTCAAGGTCAAGTTTGTCTGATGCTTCCTTGGAAGCTATACTTCAGATTGCAACTGCCAAAACGGTTATTACAAATATCGGAAAATTAGTGGCTCCAAAGTGATGCCAAAGATAAACAAAGGATGTTGAAACTTTGTGCCAAATCAGGAGCCAAAGCAGTGTGTCTGTACACACAATTAGGCATTATTAGTATTATTCCTTTTCTTATCGGTATTCCACCTGGCGCGCGCTGATTTGCCCAGCCTCATTCATCAAATTACAACACGACTCTCGCCTCGCTAAGCGCCGTCACTACACGTTCCTCTCCTACTGCAGAGCACCGGTGCTTTTGCCGGTGACGGCCGGTGCTCGCGAAGTACCTGAGTTGGCGTGGCCTGGCATAGGCTATACCCCCCAAAGACATTTGTTTACTTGAATCCTTCTATTGTCCCATCTATCACCAGGTAAATTATTTACACTGCCACCAGTGAAACTTCTTTATTTCTGTATATTAGGTAGATTTCATTTGAAAGGCTACCTATTTATTTTAATGTGATCACTTTCTTCACTTGGAAATGCCCTTCACTTTGCTCGCAGCGAGACTCCTCTTCCAGCGTTGGAGTGAGCCATGGATCAGTTTTGCTGTTAAAGTGTGCAATCGGCAACTTTTTTCACGTCGCTTCGGACTGCTTTAAATGTGCATTATGTGTGTCACTGTGTGTCCGTTTCATTAAAGATAATTCGGTACAGGAGGAGTTTCTGCAATTTATTTCTATCAATGAAACAGATAAAGGCATTAAGATAGGTAGATTTTGAGTGTCAATAGCAATGGCAGCGAGAAAATGGAAAGCAAAACGTTATTTTCCTCTCACATAATATCAATATTAAAAGCAGTCACGCATGAACATGTTGATACCACTGTATCATTTCAGTTTTAATATTTAGTTTCTGTTTTCCATATTTAAAAAAAAATTATTGTGCTGGAAAATATAATTAAAATAGTTTTCATTCAAAGAGAATATTTATAAAATTGTTGCATTTTATGAATAATAATCGAAATATTTTAATAATGAACACAACTACTTTATGAATGAACCCCCTCCCCCTCAGGAAGAAATCCTGTACGCCACAGCATATGCTATACAACCAAGTATACCAGGATGTTGTTAAAAATTAAGTTAATTTTAAGTTATTTCCTGTCCAATGATTGCTTGTTTAATGAGAATTGCACGAGTGCAAGCAATATACAGTAGCCTATAATTAAGATCAAACACTGTACCGGTATGTTGTTTGTGTAGATTGCTGGGGAAACTGCCGAACACGTATTTATTCAGCAAGTCACTGGCAGAACATATAATCAATGACCACAGACACCTCCTGCCCGTCGTGATCGTCAGGCCATCAGTTGGTGAGTCATTTCATTAATTTGATCACTAGGGCTCGGATTCGAGCATATTTGCATATTTTTTTCCTGAATAGTACACATTGAAAGAAGCCTTTCGGTGGTATTTTCACCTCTCTGGGACCAACAGAATTGAAATTTATCGAACATATAAATACATAAAACCGCGGTTTTCAGAATAGAAGCATATAAATGCATATTCTTGTGGTTTTCGTCTAAATAGTTTGTTTTTCTTCGAATTCTCCCCCGAATTCGGGCCCTGACAGTCCTTAAGGTTCGAAAACAGAAATAATTATTGAAAAGCCTATCTGGTGCGAATAATAGAACCGCAGGCTTTTAACCTTTTGTGAGGTCGTTCTCGTCATTGAAACTTTTATTGACTGATTTAAGAAAATCATTCAAAACTGAAAACATAGAAAATTTCTTGTTGTACAGACCAATGCAGATCTACTTCATTGACTCGCCTAATTCTGAACATTTTGTAAATGAACTTTTAAACTGTATCTTTTATAAGAGCACTTCTCTTATATATACTTGTAACACTTGAATGCGAGTATATTGCAGTGAATCATACATACAATTAGAAAATAAAGCTCGTATTTAAAGGTATGTTATTGGTTTTTTCGTTTCACTTTCCTTTCTATAGTTTTTAACGGTGTTTTTCGAGCAAATTCTGCATATTTAACCGCATATAATGGGGGTTTCGAGCATATCTATCGAGCATATAATCGGTTTATAATGGTTTTTTCGAGCATATAATGGGTTTTTCGAGCATATCTATCGAGCATAAAACACATGGTTTTCGAGCATATCTGGAGATTTTATCGAGCATATCGATCCGAGCCCTATTGATCACATTTCAATATAGACTACACTTAAGTCCCGATTATTCGAGCTTGATGGGACCGAGGGTCATTTAGATTTTATGCGCTCCTAGGCCCCTGGGTTTTCTTCCCCCTCTTCATACCATCGTGAAAGAGGGAGAATTTAGACCTCATAAAAGTCTTTGTGATGGTAATTTTTATTTTATTGTAATGTTGTTGTTGTTGTTTCCTATGGCTAGCCTGGATTCCAATCCATCAGCTTTCTTGCGTTCCAATAGAGTTGTGTGAGATTTCCTGAAGTTCTAGCAGTCATATCAAGTTTGTTGCAATGTAGCAGGTGCTCCTTATCCATTTTACTTCCAGGTTCATGACAAAGTATTCATTCTTCAGATCTCAGGATGTTGATTCGTTTCAGATGAGCTGCAAGGCAGTCATGGCCAGTGTTAAGTCTGAAAAAGGCTACAGCTTCTCTTCTTGGTGTTAATTTATATTGATCCCATTTAGCATCAATGTCCTTCCATAATTTGGTTTCTGCTGTTTTCTTTGCCATTTCTTCATACCTGTTTTTGATAGTATTTTTCAAGATCCTTTTTGCTGACATAAAATCAGTCTGACTGACAGGTTGTTGTAATGTATCGTAAAGTAAAATCAATTGAAAAATGAAAATCCACAGCCTGCTTCCAGTCAACTGACCGGGTCAGGGAATAGAATGAATGAAGCCCCCATCTAGCGGCGAGGATATGAACTGTGCCGGCTGCCGAAGCCTGTCGCACTCCCCTGGGGCAATGATTAAATGAATGACAGATGAAATGAAATGATAGTGGAGAGTGTTGCTGGAATTAAATTGTGACAGGGAAAACCGGAGTACCCGGAGAAAAACCTGTCTGCCTCCGCATTGTCCAGCACAAATCACACATGGAGTGACCGGAATTTGAACCACGGACCCAGCGGTGAGAGGCCGGCGTGCTGCCGCCTAAGCCACGGAGGCTCAGTAAAATCAATTAAATAAACTAAAAGAATGAGAGAATCAACTGTTTCTAAATTTGGATATATATATACCACTAGCAGTAGTACCTGGCTTCGCCCGGTGGATTTATTTGTTTTATGAATGATAATGAATACTACTACAGAACTGGAGCACTGAAGGATAAGGATCGGAATACATGAAATTAAATTTGAAAGCACCAACGCTTATTGCAGCTAATAACCTCAGTATACTACACCAACACCATCGCCCTTATACAGAGGCATACTATTATTATGATGATAACTGTTTAAAGGGGCCTAAGACATCATTTTGCACTAATTACTCCCAGTGACTGCAATTTATAAGCAGCTCGCAATTCAGCACCAGAACACTGGTAGGGGCGACGTGATGCAGCCCGCATTACCAGCCAACAATAAACTTTTTTAGTAGTAGGTATCATTGAAGCAGTTCGGGACCGTTTGTTCTTCCGACTTACTAAACAAAAATAAATCTTTAAGGTTACCTGAGAGGTATAGCCTAATGCTACATAGCCTAAACCATTCCTCCTGAATCAGGCTATCATATGCAAAAGAATTTTTCGAATCCGACAGGTGGTTCCAGAGATTAGCGCGTTTAAACACACAAACAAACAAACAAACAAACAAACAAACAAACTCTTCACCTTTATTATTATTATTATTATTATTATTATTATTATTATTATTATATTATATTATATTATATTATATTAGTATAGATAAATAAATAGTCCAACGAAATATTAAAATAAGTTAAAACCATTTAAGACTCATTATACACTTACAGATATTCATAAATACTTATAAACTGATATTAATATTCAAGGCTTAAATTTTCTCATAATAAATCATGAAATATTCCTGTTCTAAAGCAGAAGTCGAAAAATCTGCTGTTGCTAAACATTTGTTGGAAAATGATGGCCACAATATGAATGGGAAAAGTGTCAAAATTTTGGAAAGTTTAATTTAAATCATAAAATTATACGAAATTGTGTTTATTTTAATCATAAATAGTAAAAGTCTTGGTTGGTTCGTTCTAAAGTTTAGGGGCTGCGACAACGCGGTCATGTAGCCCCGTGTACTTTGGGTGTGTGTAGAATCTGTCTGATAACCGGTGTTAATTGTGATGACTGCATTAGTGTGTGTTATCTGTTTTTTAAATTTAATTAATGCAATTTAGAATTTTTCAATTTTTTTTTTTTTTGCCGCCAAGCGCCACCGTCAACGACTACTAGGCCAAGTTCAGAACTTAGCTACTAGACACCACCGCAGTCGGCTCTTGGCAACGAACTTAGAAACCTAAGAGCGTTGTTTACATTCTTAACCTATCCAATTTAGCTTCACACAGGTGCAATTAGTGGAAGGTTCTTTAACATGACATAAATCTATGACATGGGACCGCCGGCTTTACTTCCCCTCCGAAGGAAAGCATACTGAGGGATTTTTAACGCTCTTAAAGAATCCGACGGGTTCGGCCGGGTTTGAACCCACTATCTTGGGCACAGAAGCTCAGCATGCTACCGACTACGCCACCGAAGCCGATGAGGTAAAAGTCAGTTTAGTATATTTTGCGCCCCTCAGCATGGTGCTCCCCTAGGCCGGGGACTATTGGTAAATCCAGCTCTGGTCATTCCGTTAATCGAAATTTCGAACAATCAGGAAACATTCTTTTTCCACGATATAGGCTAATTAGCATACGGCAACTACGTGCACCCATTTATCGTTTATAAATCAATCTTGAAATGATGGTTTTGAAACGGCAAAATAACGTATTTTATGGTTGTGTTCGTTAAAGGCAGATGACCTTACTGTTCCTCCCCTTAAAACCTCGATAACTAACTACCTAACTAAGGATACTGTGTACTCTTGAGCATGTGAATTGTGTATATTACACCAGGCCTCATTGTAATACCGGTAAGCATTTCCTCGTTTTGTGCTATGATTCTTGTAACCTGCAAAAAGTAACATTCTAAACTGGATGATAATCATATGATGATATTTAAAGGTAAACAAGAAGTTCCGTGACGATCTAAAGAGCCTACTTTTCTTAAAATTTAAGATTCATGCCAATGTTTAATCTTTATGGACCTATCTAGAATAATGACGAAATGAATTTGGTAATATCGAAATTTCTAATTAGTTTGAAATATATCTGGCATGATGTAGCCTGATAGAACACTACAGTTGGCAGCCCTGGTGACTGAATATATTCTTAGTTCCATCTCTTAAGGTACAGAATACAAAATTTGGTTGAAGTCCAATGGATAGCATGGACGTTACATGCAGTTAGACATTGGACCTATCAGCGCATGTTGGCAACAATGTCATGTATGTGTTGGTCAGAAATAATTTGAAATATTATCATGTATTGTTGTGCCAATTTTGGATGAAATCCATTTGTTAGTATAGAAGTTACTGGAATTTTAAACTTGGAATTATCAGCATGCTTAGAATCATGTTGGTAGCGCTGACATACATTATTTGTTCCAAATTAATCTAGAATGTCAGGAACTATACGTGCGCAAAGTTTAGAGCTGTTGGCTTGCATACTTCCTGATATATTGATATTAGGGTAAAATATATAAACACCATTTATTAACAGTTGGAAGCCCTGATTGCTCTAAAGAATATGCACAGTCGTATCTGTTATGGTACACATAGCACATACGTAATTTGGTTAAAAACCAATGGATAGTATAGAAGATACATGTAATTAAAAATTGGTCCTTTCAGCAGGCTTAGAATCCTGTTGGTAGCACTGACATACATTAGTTGCTCCAAATTAATCTAGAATGTCGGGCACTATACGTGTGCAAAGTTTAAAGCTGTGGGCTCGCATACTTTCTGATATATTGGTATTTGGATTTAAAAAAAAGAGAGAGCATTTATTGACAGATGTCAGGCCTGGTGGCTCTTTAGAATACGCTCAGTCATATCTGTTTATGTACACATAGTACATACGACATTTGGTTGAAATCCAATTGATAGTGTGGGAGTTATATGCATTTAAAATTTGGACCTATCCGTAAGATTAGAATCATTTTGGCAACACTGTCATGTATGGCCTCCTGAAAATTAAACTGAAGTATTATTATCTATATGTGTACCAATTTTGGAATAGTTCCCATCTATACATTCCAAGATATCCAACATGGAGCACAAATTTCAATTGCGATTTTTTAGCAGTTGATAGCACTGACATAATTTTCAAGTATGACATTGAGATGTCCCGGTATTGATCTTTACTCATACCAAATTTGGTTCCGATAGCTGCAGCCGTTTAGGAGTTGATAGGGGGGGGGGGGACACACACACAGACAGACAGACAGACAGACGGACAGAAGAACAGACAGACAGACATTTTCCCGGATCGATCTCATAAGTCAACTTTTTCCTGATTTTTAGCCTACTTTCGATTTTTGCAAAAAATGAAAGTAGACTTATGAGATAAACACAGGGCGAAAAAAGTGTGTCTGGCTGTGTGTGTGTGAGTCTGTGTGTGTGTGTGTGAGTGTGTGTACTCTGAATGTCTGTCCCCCCCCCCTATCAATTCGAACACGGTGAACGCGAATTGAACGAAATTTGGTACAAAGGTAGTACTAGCAAAAGGGACCTCGGTGTCATGTTTTATATCGCCGCCATCTTGAAGGAAACGTAATGGCGACCACACAAATGTTCAAAGCTTAAATCAAATTACGACTAACATAATCATCCGATCTCTACCAAATTTTTCAGCAACATACCTTTATGGAGGAAGCATCCTTTGACCAAATTAATAGGTCATTAGCCTAATAGTTTGCGGATGGCGGCCATCTTTGTGTCAAAATCTATTCCCCCTATTAATTCAAACACGGTGAACCCGAATGGAACGAAATTTGGTACAGAGGTAGCACTAGCAAAGGGCATCGCAGTGTCATGTTTTATATCGTCGCCATCGTGACAGAAACGTAATGGCGGCCACACAAATGTTCTAAGCTTAAATCAAATTACGACTAACATAATAAACTGATCTCTACCAAATTTTGCAACAACCTACCTTTATGGAGGGAGCATCCTTTGGCCAATCTAATAGGTCATTAGCCTAATAGTTTGCGGATGGCGGCCATCTTTGTGTCAAAATCGATTCCCCCTATTAATTCGAACACGGTGAAACCAAATGGAACGGAATTTGGTACAGAGGTAGCACTAACAAAGGGCACCTCAGTGTCATGCTTTATATCGCCGCCATCTTGACGGAAACGTAATGGCGGCCACACAAATGTTCAAAGCTTAAATCAAATTACGATTAACCTAATCATCCGATCTCTACCAAATTTTGCAACAACATATCTTTATGGGGGGAGCATCCTTTGACCAAACCAATAGGTCATCAGCCTAATATTTTGCGGATGGTGGCCACCTTTGTGTGAAAATCGATTCCCCCTATCAATTCGAACACGGTGAAACCGAATGGAACGAAATTTGGTACAGTGGTAGCACTAGCAAAGGGCACCTCAGTGTCATGTTTTATATCACCGCCATCCAGTCTCTACCAAATTTTGCAACAACATATCTTTATGTGGGAAGCATATTCTGACCAAACTGCAAGATCATCAGCCCAATAGTTTGCAGATTGTGGCCAAGTATGTGTGTAAATCGATTCCCCCTATCAATTCAAACACGGTGAAACCGAATTGAACGAAATTTGGTACATAGGTAGTAGAAGCAAAGGGCACCTCAGTGTCATGTTTTATATCGCCGCCATCTTGACGGAAGCGGAATGCCGGCCACCCAAATGTTAAAATCTTAAATCAAATTACGACAATCCTAATAATTTGATCTCTACCAGATTTTGCAACAACATGCCTTTTTGTGGAAAGCTTCTCATGACTGTCTACAAGGTCATCAGCCCATTAGTTTGCAAATAGCGGCCATGTATGTGTGCAAATCCATTCCCCATATCAATTCAAACACGGTGAAACCGAATTGAATGAAATTTTTTACAGAGGTAGCAATAGCAAAGGGCTCCTCATATTCATGTTTAATATCCCTATTGCACGTTGTATTTCAACAAGCTACTACAACCAACATTCAATTATACTCCTTGAAAAGAACAAAGAGTTATAACAATACCCATGCATTTAGGAGAAAGTAGGCTATATGTTCTTTACTGAACATCTTGTTGCAAAATGTGAAAAGTAGGCTAAAAATCTGGAAAATTAATACAAATTATAACAACAGAAAATTCAGAAAAAAGTAACATTAGTTTGTTCAGGAAAATTTATCTCAGTTGTTTTTCAGCCAAATATTCTCTAAGTTTTATCACACACCGGTACTAATTTCAGTGTGTTAACCTAAAATAAATTTCATCTAATATTAGGAAGTAGGGAGCGTGATGGCGCAGTGGCTTAGCTGCTCGTCTTTCACCCGGACGGCCGGGGTTCGAATCCCGGTGACAGCAGAGTGGAATTTTCACCTGAAAAATCACGTGGCGTCAGGAAGGGCATCCGGCCTTTAATCTCCGGCCAAATTCAAAATGAGCCTGGTTGGCTCCGGCGATCCCAATTAATTGGGAAAAGCTGAAGGAAGTTTTATATACGGTATATATATAAAATCCATTTTACATTAATAAAAAATAAATAAATTTGGATAGGATTTTTTAAATTCTATTTTAACACAGTGAGGGACATCTCTAAAGAATGGGGCTTTCCAAATGCCTTGCCGCCGACAGGTCGCAATTACTCACTGTTACATTTATAGCATGTGCCTATTACAACAGAGTGCCAATAAGCCCCCATTGCTTTATTTATTAGACACGTTACGCAGCTGGCAGGATACCTTAGTTGTGATAATTAAGATTTGCTGTGAAGTACTGTAGCCTAAGCCGTATCATATGAACATGGTTAGGTATAGAACAAAACATCGAATTTTGCTAGTGGGAACTTACCTTCTCTAGAAGAAGTCTTCCAGTAAATGTGTTAGCACTTTTCAGCGCAGTGCGATTTTTACTTATGGGGTAACCTCAAACAAAAGGTAGGCCTACCGTACACAGAAACAATCCGCGTACTCGGGAGGTTCTCGAGAACGAAATAACTGCACTGATACGAGATATCAGTGAGGATGAATTACAGCGAGTGTACCAAAACTCCTACGTTGGAGCAACTGCAATGTGATTTTAGAAAATGATACCGGTGATGTAAGGTAGCTTTTTCTCGGCTCGAGGTGGTTGGAAAATGTAGTTCTTGGTCGCGTTGTAATCCTTATACATCGAAAAGTTATGCTGTATGACTGTGAAATACACTGAAGAAAATGGAAATTGCAACACCCAGAAGGAGTGGTGCTACATTGCTGCAATTGAACATGCAGGACGAGTGTTCGGTCGTGATTCGATGATTACACTTTCAAGTCCCTCTGACCGCAAGATTGGACAACAATAAATAAAGGATGTGTCACCACGAGATGCAATACATTGATGAATTCGGCGAGGCATGGAGTCAATAATGCCCTGGATCGCTTCCTAAGGAATTGTGGCCCATGATTGCTGCACTGCATGGGTCAGCTGCTCCAGAGTTGTGGGTGGCTGAGGACGGTTGGCCAGTTGTCGACCCATCATGTCCCACACATGCTCAATAGGACTGAGGTCCGGGGATCTGGCGGGCCATTCTAAGGTTGAGATGTCATGGAGAGCTTCTCTGGAGATGCGTGCAGTGTGAACCCGGGCATTGTCCTGCTGAAATATCCCATTAGCAATGTTCGCCATCATAGGGACAACCACTGGACTGAGTACCCTATCAACGTACTGTCGAGCAGTCATAGTGCCCTCAACAAGCACTAATTGTGATATCACATTAAAGCCAAGAGCTCCCCAGACCATAATGCTTGGTGTTGGCCCTGTGTGCCTCTCGACAATAAGGTCTGGGTGGCCCCTCTCCCCGGTACGTCGGCGCACACGATTCCGGCGATCACTGCAGGCAAGACAAGCGCGATTCATCACTAAAGACGACCCTTTGCCATTTGCCGACCCACGTATATCGCTCTCGACACCAGGCCAGCCTTACATGTCGCTGTTGTGGGGTCAATGGAACACCTTCTGCAGGGACACGGGATCGTAAGCCAGCTGCATGCAGGCGATTACCAACTGTTTGTTGTGTAACGTGGGGTGCCACAGCTGCTCGAATTTGCGCTGCTCTTGCATGGGGTTCCATCTGGCCCATCCGAATGATGCGGCGATCCTCTCTCACAGTTGTCTGTCGCGCTGGGCCTGTGCCAGGTCTAAGAGTATGGGTACCTTCATTTGACCACTGTTGCCATACACGTTGTACAGTAGATGCCTGACGGCCAACACGTGCAGCGACAGACCTTAGCGATAATCCAGCCACACACAGCCCAATTATCCGAGCCCTCTCAAACGGCGACAGTTCTCTGTCGTCGAGGCATGTTTGACGGGAAAAACTTCACTGCACAGACTGCAAGTCAACTACGCTACACCTGAGTCCGTATACTGGAGTTGATTCCTCCGCGAGCAATCACGTGGGTAGACCTGTAGCAACACTCCAATGTGTCTGAAACGTTGATCGTTTACATACCTACATGGCATCGTTCCATATCTTGAAAATCAACACAAATGACCAATGCCTTCATGGTGTTGCAATTTCCATTTTCTTCAGTGTACGTACATTAATTCACTTATTTTATATCAGTTTGTATTTGTACGGGGAAATAACACATGGTTTACCAGCTAGCCGCTCCGGGGAAAGCTGTACAGCGTTGCCGAAATGGACCCCACACGCATCATGGCTCGCCTCGCTCGGAAGTGATGGGTTCCATCTCAGCAACGCTGTAGAGCTTTTCCCGGAGTGGCTAGCTGGTGAACCATGTGTTATTTCCCCGTACAAATACAAACCGATATAAAATAAGTGAATTTATTTACGTATTTCACAGTAATACAGCATAGCTTTTTGATGTATAAGGATTACAACACCACCAAGAGCTACATTTTCCAACCACCCCGGGCCGAGAAAAAGTTACCTTACAACAATGATGACACCTTTGTTTCTTGGACACACAAACTTTTGAAATTAATAAACCAGTTATACAGCATTCCAATGTATGTTGTGTTAAAATTTGGATTCGATCTGATGCCGGGTTTATGAGATAATAAATCTTAAATGTGTCGCATGGTTGAAACACGCTTAAAGACGTGCACTTTTTGTGTTCCAACTGCGATAAAAAATATTAAAATATAAATTTAAAAAATCCAAACCTACATGAACTAACGTAAAATAGAACGACGAAAATGATGATGGTATTGGATTTTATGTAGGTCTATTGGTTATTTCACAAACAATCTTCAAACTCGAGTGCACATAATACTTTGGCCGACAGTAGTGTTGGTGTTATCCGGTGCTTAACTCATGGTGACACCTCCTCCTTCATGGACTCCTCCCGTCTCAGGGGTCCAGATGGCAAATCTTACATTTAAAATATTTTTTAAAATATGCCTTGTAGATTTTTTTGAGGGGGGGGGGAGGAGGGGGAAGAGCCTTTTTTTAGGCCCTCTACTGAGGGCTCCGCATATCCCCCTAAATGACGTCACTGTTATAGGGTGCTCCCAGATATGAATACCTGTGGGTGAGGACAAAAACAATGGCAACAATAATACCTGTCTAGCGCCGACAGTTTCCCAGTTTTAAGCACTAGCTTCACTCTGTGTAATGCCATGAAAACTAACTCAGTGATCTGCCTTCCTCTTCTACTGAATTAGTATTTTAAGTGGTGAAAATTGTCTTTATTTCTATTTATTATTACTTTAACAACTATGTTACCAGCATTTTTGTTGCAAATGTATTTTGCATTATCTTATTATAGGCCTATAATACGCTAAGGCTAAGGTGTATGTTTCACAAAACTCAAGCTCCTAAACCAGAAGGAGTTAGAAGGTGTGGTTTGCACCAAAATCTTTCAAATCGTCTCAATAGTATAGGAAAAATCTTGCATTTCTTGAAAAGTCAACGGAAATATATTTTTATTGTTTATAAAGGGCTTTTAAACAAATAAACAAGACGATAGCCCCTGAGAGAACTCTGTCGCCTACATCCCGCATAGCACTAGAGCCGAGCGGGTAGTCTGTACGCATGGCGCGTAAACATCCCATTATGCGAGAGTTCTCGCACGGGTCCGCTGGATGCTACTTATTACTATCGTATAGGACGCTATCAGTCACATGACAAATGATACGATGAAAATGTTAATGATTTAAATTACTTGACAAAACTGAAGGAAGGAAACTTGTAGTTTTACGTGACCGTTAATCTTGCGGTCATGAGCCACGGGGCCTCCATTTTTACATGGAATCCGTGCCAAAGGACATGATATTTCACTTCAAAAATATCACATGCATTAACCGGGCTTGTTCAAATCCTAGGTAACATTTTTAACTTGTCTGTTACTTTCAAAAATATCTCCCCCCAGGGGCTCACATCTTGTGGGCGTGGGTTGGCGTCCACGGGGCCCCAGCTGAGTCCGGCATTGCTTCCACTTACTTGTGCCGGGCTCCTCTCCGTCTTCTTTCCTGTCGACCTCACTTGGTCAACTCTTGTTCTCTTCTGACCCCGACGGTATTAGGGTATCCGAGGCCTAGGGAGTCTCTTCCTTTCCCGCCTTAATTGGCCCTTGTCTCATCTTTCCTGACACCCTCCTTCTGTGAGGGGTCAGCCTTCTTTTTCTTTTCCTTTTACCTCCTGCCTTGTGCTCAAGGCCCTTAAGGAGGCATGGTGTATGTAGTCCCACCACTTCTGGTGCACCCTAGATAATGCTACACCCTCAGGGGCTCACGGCTGGTGAGTTCGGGAGTTGGCGATCCCGAGGGATTCCTGAGCTGGGTCCGTTTTCCCCTTTTGTCCCTTACCTTCGGGGCGGACCCTCTCCTCTTTCACTTTCCTATCTGCCTTTCATGGCTCTCCTTCCTTCCAAGTCCCTCAATCCGCATTCTTCGAGGGTTGAGGGCATTTCTTTTCCTCCTGTCCATTATTTGCCTTATTCTCCTTTAGTTTTCCATTTCTTCTTCTAGTATGTAGGTTGGTAGTTAGTTTTAGTTTTAAGTTTACATTTCATTTTCATCTTCACGTTCACCCAAACCATCAGGGGCCGATAGCCTAGATGTTAGGCCCCTTAAAACAACAATTATCATCATCATCATATCAAAAATATCTTTAAATTTTAATCGTTAACATATTCCCTAACAATTAAAGCGTCTGAAAGCCAAGTGGCCTATTGCAGTATTAAACTTAATTGTTGCTAATAAGCATAGGACGCTTTCGGTCACGACACCGGACACGATTAAAACTTTTAACACTTAAAATTGCGGGTAAATGTTAACTTTATTAGTTACTCAATCAACTGAATTGCTCTTCAGTTGGTCAAGGCAAGAGTTCTCAAATAGATTGGGCAGAAAGTGGTGATTATTTTATCAGCCTATTATCTGAAAGGAATTATTCATACATTAACACAGAGAAGTGTATGTAGGCTATCCGGGACACTGGGAATCCGGGTATCTTGTGTGAGGGCTGGAACAGGGTACTCTCAGCCTTGTGAGGCAAAACTGAGGAGAAAATGGTTCGATTCCCACCTCAGCCATCCTAGAAGTGGTTTTCCATGATTTCCCCACTTCAACCCCAGGCAAATGCCGGGATGGTTCCTTACTTAAAGCCACAGCCGCCTCCTTCTCAATCCTCACCTGCATTACAACTACAGTTACCACAATAACACAGGTTATCAGACAAATTCTACACATACACACCCAAGTACACGGGGCTAAATGACCACGATGTCGCAAAGCCCCTAAACGAATTAACAACTATTTTACAAAAGAAAATGTAGGTAGGCCTACTTGACCCAAAAATGCATCATGAATCTAGATAGTGCCATACCGTAGATCCTGAAGTTCTAAATAGGAAACCACAGAATATCGTTTTGATGGCAGCCGACAATTACAGTAAATAAAGCTTTGAAGAACTTGGATATCCTGATCTGATTACATGCACTAATGGATTAATAGGCCTAGTCCAGTATGCTTCTCTTATACGCGTAAGCTTTACTGTACTGGTCTAGTAATATGCTTGGATTGTTTCAGTGGTTGGCGTTGGCAGGGAACCACTACCAGGCTACGTAGACAACTTCAATGGTCCTGCAGGCCTTGTAATTGCTGTAGGTAAAGGTATCATGAGGGTTACTTGGGGAGATGAAAACAGTAATCTTGACTGCATGTCTGCGGATATACTCATAAAATGTATCATCATTGCAGCTTGGAAGCGAGCAGTTAGGCCGTAAGTACTAAAGCACATTCTACTATCACTTCGTTGCAAGTTAACTGTCCAGCTATGCTTCTTAACTAACTAAGAAGGTTCAACCAAACCTGAAACATCTACATGTTCTCTCAGTTTTCTCGTTAACGAACGGCGACTCAAACGTTAGGCAGTTTACGCACCGACAATAACCTCATTGCTGACTAATAGCTGTTGGTTCTTGACCAATAGTATGCTTGCTCTACCTCTCCGTGTGGAGTCCATGTCTGGCTGTTGGCTGGCTTGTCATGTCACCAGTGTTGCACAGTTGCACGCAATTCTGCAGTCTTGCTGCTTGCTCTCAGTGACAAGTTGACAACACTGTGCCACGAGCTGGTAAAGTCCTGGCTCCACGCAGGCATGGAATGTAAGCATGGCTGCCCATGGAGCCGGTCGTTAACGAGGAAATTGAGATAACTATATCCCAATTAGTTTAAGAAAATGTATTGATTGGGTGGAACAAACCCAAGTATTTATTTCTGGAGAATTAACCCCATTGTGTAAGTTAATACAGAACCATTACCAATGATTGATTTCATGTCATACATCGAGGTTGCTCTTTACAGTTTTTCTCAAGCACTGTTTATCCTAAATAACTTCCATATTTTTTTAAATGTTTGAAGACTATTAACTTACTTTCCAGTTTTGTAAAAAAAAAAAAAACTTATGAGATCCATACGGCCAAAATATTCGTATTCACTGCCAACTTAAGGGAGGATGTAGGTGAAATGTTCATGATCTTGTTTTATTATTTTCTGTAAAAATTGTATTTAGTTTTAAGATTATAATCCCAAAGTTTCTTTGCTGTACTTCAATTGTAAAGGCCTCAAAAAGTCGAAACGTTATGGCGCCACGCCCCCTATTTTGCTGTCACCAGTACAGCTGGACAGGAATCCGTATAATATCTTGTCACTCTGACCGTCATTGCGATGAAATGTTTGATGTTATTGTTCAGAAGGCTGTGGACAAGATGACGTCTGTTCCGGGTCTTTGTCGTTGAGTAACCATGGATACCACGAGGTTAATAAATGTGTGTTACCTGTGATAAGCGTTTCTGTTGAACATTCGTTTCCAGTTGTTGATTAGGTTATAGTTTTTAACGTAAATATGGGGAGAATAAGGGTAGAGTGTTTAAAATAGTGGAAAGGAATAGGATTCAAGGTGCAGGTACCGGTACAGTGAAGGGAATTGTCCCGCAAATTTTGATTACCAGTTCATCTACCAAAAATAAATAAAAATTAGTGAGGTTATTTTACCTGATATTAGCTCCGAAGAAACTTCTAATAGTTGTTTCACATTAATTGACATCGAACTATTTAGTTATTGAGGTTTTATGGGGCGGAACTACGAAGTCATCTGGGAAGCAATTCATAACAGCTGTAGGCTACATGCGCCAATTGTGGTTCAAAGTATATGAAATTGTATGATTATGGTACACATCGTTAGTTGTTTATGAGGAGTGCATATCAGACATTAAGTTTAAAACATCACTTATAAACAAACGGGTTTATGATGCTTAGGCCTACATTTATACTTTGCTACGGGATGACGCACCTAGGTGTGGGAAGGGGAGCTAATTTATTTTGTGGCTTGATGATTATGCCACCACCTGTCAATAGGTTTACAGGTCTCAACACTAGATTGCTAATTTCCTTGGAAGATGCCAAAACAAACTTACTAGCTGCAAAGGAACTAGTTGAAGCAGAAGGATATGAGGAGTATGGATATGGCCTGCACTGAAAACTTCAGCTCTAGGTATTGCATTGTAATATGAAGATAAAACTTCAAATTAAGTTTTCAGTAAATGACATTTTTACACTTGTAAGGTGCATTTTCTCAGACACTACTGCATATAAAGCAACGAAACTTGGTAGTCTCCTTCTAAATAGGACTGTGCACAATCCTTTGCACCAGAATTTTAATGTATGGCCTATTATAGAAGTTATGATATGGATAACAACATTTTCATGCAGATTTTATTGTAATAATATTTTTTTATTTTTTATTTGAGTAATTTAAAAGGTATCAAAATTCCGTTACACAGGATTCTAAGTTGAGCCTTTCTAAATCTGTGATAAAAATATCAGAAAACAATACGCAGTAGTTCTGGAGAAAATGCACCTTACAAATTCAGGATGAGTAAAATATTTATTTTTATGTATTAAGATTCTATGCTCATATTGAGTTACAATTGCAATGCAATATCAAGCAGCATGTTGACAATGACCATACAAAATATGAACTAAATATCTCTAACGTAAGCATGTAGAAGTTATGGACATTTATCTACTGCCATGTTTTTTACCTATGCCCTCCCTTAACTAAAATGGTGGCGACATGATTGTTCAATTCCTAAATCAAATACAAACATATTGGATCTCTACCTAAGTTTGCGAACACCAACGTCCATGTGGAAAATATCAAAGGCCCAAACTATAGGCCTACGTCCATTATCTGGATAACGTCAAGATAGCGGCCATGTAAATGATGCAAAGATAATCGATAATGTATGATCCAATGAAGCAATGCTCACAGTAATTGGAATTCAAGGACCCTTTGCTACCAACGTGATGACTTTATAAGACTAAATATCAAGGACAACACCATGTTGTGACTACACAAAATAAACATAAATAACTCAACTCTAAAGGAACTACAGTATAATCACAAACAAGTAGTTCCGTGAAGAATTAAAGCCTATTTTTATGTATCCTACTTATGTTAAGTTAATTGCCTCTATCAACATACAAAATTTCAGTTTGATTGCTATAATCGATTTGTAGATATTGAGAACCGCCTAATATTACGGATGGTCGCCATGTTGGATTTTTATATATGTAGGTCTTATGCCCGTTGCTCACGGTAAAATTTTCCTTCAAATTTATTGTACAATAATTTAATTTTATAAAATTTCTGTTGTTCACTGTCAAATTCAAGTTTTATAAAACCTTTGATAAAATTTTCCATAAAATAGGACATGTTCTATTCCGTAAAATTAATTTTACGAAACGAACCAATCAGGGAAGCTGACATGACGATGATGCTGGCGCCACGTGGTGAGGAGATTGTGAAGCTCGCTTGTAAACAAACACTTCGAAAATGGCAGGCTCCGGCTGGACTAAGGAAGCTGTTAGTGTTTTACTGGACGGGTACCAGAAATATCCATCTTTGTATCAGGTTAAAACGCTCATATACCACAAGAGAAATGCAAGAAGGGAGGCAGAAATCTCAATCGCCGAATATGTTTCACAAATTCGACCGAACACAAGCTAGGCTGATGTGAAGGCGAAGATAAACGGGATTCGAACTCACTTGCAGTCTCATTTTAGGAGAAATGGCTTTCCTCATGTTAGTGTCCTGTCGAATAATTTTGGGATCAACAAGATCTAGACGTTTTTTTAAAACCGCTTTCCTCCATTCTTATTGTTAGAAAATTCCTATATGAATTCTGATTTTCTTACCTCAACTGATTTTCGACCAAGGACACCATTCCTCTACTCTTCTCTTCTTTTTATCCATTCCCGAGTCCAGCACTTCCTAGCATTTCTTTTCTTCCTTTTTACCACCGTACGACATATAATTGTAGCTAAAGCAGCAATTTTTGCAATTTTTGCTTTGTTTGTTGGAGCCATACTCTCAAACCAATGTGTGTTGAACAGCTGATTATTTGTTTATCGGTAAATGGCGATCCTGATTCATCCACGGATTTTATAAAATAATTTTACCGTGAACAACACAGCTTGCTTTCGTTAAATTTTTATAAAATTAGTTGTAAAATAAATTTTAAGAAACATTTTACCGTGAGCAACGGGCATTAGAGTTATGCATTACTACATGAAGATTATTGTGTACTGTGCCCGTTTGGACCGAAGCCCAACGACCACATATGCATATCAGTCAGCACGAGATTCAAAATATCTCAGGGCGCTATATGGGTGAAAATTACAACAACAAAACAATATCTAAATTGCGTTACTGATTTTCGGCTCGATGCATCAATAAGGATTGAAGGGAGCTTTGAAAATACCACAATTTCTAAAAGAATCTCATTTTATTTATAGTTAAAAATTTACTCTTAAAAATGCAAGAATTGCATTTGGATGCATAAAAGTTCCATACATGTTATGTACAAAATAGAATTATCAACACATGAAACACTATTTAATTTGAACCAATGCCAAAATATCAGTCCTGTTGGCATTGTCCAAAAATGTATATACAACTGTAGGTTGTTCAGGGCAAATTTTAATTGTCCAGCCTGAATCCTACTTGTAGAAAAATCACATTTAACTTATTCACTCGTTTATCAAAATCACTTTGTTTATATGTTCCGTTGTTTAAATAAATACCTATCACTTTCCAAGGATCAAAATTACATTCGAAATCGGTATGATAATTGCCATCGCAATGAGTAATCACAAAAAAAAAAAGACTTGTAGGACATCTGAGCATCATCAATAACAATAACAATTGTTTAAACATTATGAGCATGGATTCGAAGAACTTCGATTATGAGAAAAAAATATTGTATCATCTGTTCTCTATCCTATAACAATTATGAATAACATGATTCATTAAACTGTAAATTCCATGGATTGAACAATTAACCAAAACATTTTCCATATGTCAATTAAACCACAAAATATCAATTATTTAAACTTGGCTTTCAAATCATTGAAAAGATCAATCTGACTATTTTCATCAAAATAGTAACAAATACTATCATCCATAAATTATTAATCTTCATCTAAATATTAAATACAGTGTTAACTTCCACAAAATTTAAACATTTATAAGGTTTGGAACTTCAATAAGATCACAAATATCCTTGAGATGGTAGTGGCTGTTCATTAAATAACAATGACAATATAACCTTAAGCACAGGCCCATTCCACTAATGTGTCAACAATTACCTGATCACATTCGTATTCGACTAACGGCAAGGCATCGTCAAAATAAAAGATTTATTTATAACAAATCGGGTTGACAAATACTGGAAAAATATGTAGAACACGAGAAATCAAATGTGAAATTTAACCATGATGGTTGCATGAAACAACCATTGGGTCATTCGACGCGAGTGTGATTCGTAATTATTTTTATGTTCGACCCTCACTACTATGTGTCAGAAAACTGTATCATAATGATGTTCATTATACCACTGTTTTAGGTAGATTTCATTAGAAAGCTAACTATTGCAATGGGTCCCATGTTTCGACTTCCGGAAAATTTCGACATATCTTCGCGTTTCACATCCCCCAGACCCCAAAACCACCGTCAGTTCAAAAGTTTATATATAATTTATGTATATATATATATATATATATGTATATATATATGTATATCAGTTTCTTGTGGACACGATAACTGCCGTAATTGTGCACCAATTACTTCGAATTTTTTACCGAAGATGTATACCTATAAAATCTCGGTCGAGTTCGTTACTGGGCTAAATCGGTCGAAGGGGGTGAAAATGGGGGGCTTTTTTCGAAAAAGTGAAATTTCGCTATAACTCTCTTAATACGTGCAATAACGAATCCATTCAAAGTTCATAATATGTGTCGGATAAGTGCCAAAAATTTATGTCAAATAAGATTTTTGATAGCACCAACCATTGACCAAAGGGGTGGAAAAAAGTGGGTTTTTCGGGAAACATTAATCATATCTCTCTTAATAGGCACAATATCAAAACCGTACAAAATGGAAAATATTCCCCTAATAATTACCTAAAACTTTTGTCTGAAAGAATTTTTGATATGACCCACCATTACGCCAAGGGACGAGAAAAATGATTTCGGAATTATAAGAAAATGCCAAGAGCTATCAGTGGTTGCCATGGCAACACTACTAAATTGATGAGGCATGGACCATCAGACGTTGCCATGACAACGCACTTGCACGAGATCAGATTCAGTATTTCCATCTGATTAAGTGGTTGGTTGGTTGGTTCTTAAGTTTAGGGGCTGCGACAACGCGGTCATGTAGCCCCGTGTACTTTGGGTGTGTGTAGAATCTGTCTGATAACCGGTGTTAATTGTGATGACTGTATTAGTGTGTGTTATCTGTTTGTTAATTTAAGTACTGCAACTAACAATTTTTCAGATAGTTCCTACTTTTGCCGCCAAGCGCCACTGTCAACGACTACGAGGCCAAGTTCAGAACTGAGCTACTAGACGCCGCCGCAGTCGGCTCTTGGCAACGAACATAGAAACCTAAGAGCGTTGTATACATTCTTAACCTATCCAATTTAGCTTCACACAGGTGCAATTAGTGGAAGGATCTTTAACATGCCATAAATCTATGACATGGGACCGCCGGCTTTACTTCCCCTCCGAAGGAAGGCATACTGAGGGATATTTAACGCTCTTAAAAAATCCGACGGCTTCGGCCGGGTTTGAACCCGGTATCTTGGGCATAGAAGCTCAGCATGTTACCGACTACGCCACCAAAGCCGCCTGATAAAGTGGGAAGCGGCTTCGGTGACGTAACTGGTAGCATGCTGAATGTCTATGCCCAATGTCGCGGTTTCAAAGCCGGCCGAAGTCGTCGGATTTTCTAAGAGCACTAGAATCCCTCAGTATGCTTTCCTTTGGAGGGGAAGTTCCAACGTTCGTTGCGAGTTGATGGTTGGGGTGGCATCTAGTAGCCAAGTTCACAGCTAGGTGTCGTTGACGGTTGTACCTGGTAGCAACATTAGGAACTACTGCTTGAAATTGACCGTCTGCAGTACTTACATGAATTAAGACTAATACAGCCATTACAATTCACACCGTGTATCAGACAGATTCTACACTCACCCAAAGTACACGGGGTTAGATGACCGCGTTGTCGCAGCCCCTAAACTGAGGAACCAACCAGAGGTAGATTTCGTTAGAAAGCTAACTATTGCAATGGGTACCATGTTTCGACTTCCGGAAAATTTCGACATATCTTCGCGTTTCACATCCCCAGGCCCCAAAACCACCGTCAGTTCAAAAGTTATATATAATTTATGTATGTATATGTATATCAGTTTATTGTGGACACGATAACTGCCGTAATTTTGTACCAATCACTTTGAATTTTTTACCGAATACGTATACCTATAAAATCTCGGTCGAGTTCGTTACTGGGCTAAATCGGTCGTTGGGGGGTGAAAATGGGGGGCTTTTTTTTTCGAAAAAGTGAAATATTGCTATAACTCTCTTAATATGTGAAATATCGAATCCGTTCAACATTCATACTATGTGTCGGATAAAGCCCAAAAATGTATGTTTGAAGAGTTTTTTTTATAGCACCAACCATTGACCAAAGGGGTGGGAAAAAGTGGGTTTTTCGGGAAACATTAATCATATCTCTCTTAATAGGCACAATATCAAAACCGTACAAAATGGACAATATTCCCATAATAATTACCTAAAACTTTTGTCTGAAAGAATTTTTGATATAACCCACCATTATGCCAAGGGATGAGAAAAATAATTTCGGAATTATAAGAAAATGCCAAGACCTATCAGTGGTTGCCATGGCAACACTACTAAATTGATGAGGGATGAGCCATCAGACGTTGCCAAGATAACGCACTTGCACGAGATCAGATTCAGATTTCCATCTAAGTGTGAAGCGGCTTCGGTGACGTAACTGGTAGCATGCTGAATGTTTATGCCCAAGGTCGCGAGTTCAAAGCCGGCCGAAGTCGTCGGATTTTCTAAGAGCGCCAAAAATCCCTCAGTATGCTTTCCTTTGGAGGGGAAGTTCCAACGTTCGTTGCGAGTTGCTGGTTGCGGTGGCATCTAGTAGCCAAGTTCACAGCTAGGTGTCGTTGACGGTAGTACCTGGTAGCAACATTAGTAACTACTGCTTGAAATTGACCGTCTGCAGTCCTTACCTGAATTACAGACTAATACAGCCATCCCAAAGTACACGGGGTTACATGACCGCGTTGTCGCAGCCCCTAAACTGAGGAACCAACCAAAATCTCTGCGGTAGATATAATTTTGCGTGAAGAAGTAACAGACCGTTACATAGTTGCACATCAGTGTCGAAACCTAGCATAAGGACAGTGTGACCACAAGTATAAAAAAGGACCCCAAATGACAAGAAGGTTACCGTTCCCATAAGACAATAAAATGTTTAAAATAAGCATAAAATGACGAAAAACAAAGTTAATTAAGCTCCAATTATAAAATACCTTCTCGCATTAAATGAGGTCTGATCCTTCTACGAAAATCTGCATATTCTGCCTATTTTCGCCTATCCCCAAGTTTGTCCGGTGAAATCTACCTCCGCCTTCCGGCGTGCCGAGAGGACTTTTTCATTACGATACAGTTTCTCCAGCCAATCAGAGCTCGTTCATTGACCAATTAGGTAACGATACATTCGCGCATGCGCTCAAAATCCAACATGTCGGACATAAACACAACATCGAACTATAATAAATTACCGACATGGAATACGCATCGTCCATATGTTCGCGTAAATAAACTGGCGAATATGAGACAAGGAATAGCACTGTACCTTAAAATCACCAGCACTAATTTCTACACAGCCCATTGCCTTCAAACGACTCCGGTGACAATATTACTGAGGGACACAGATGTCAACATATGGCCTGCATACGGCATTGCTAGCACACACAGCGCATGCGTCGGTCGGTCAGAGATCTTGAAAGACAGAGATATACTCAGCGCTCGCTCTCCGATCACAAAATTCAAGTGGCTGACTCTCAACAGATATTTATGAATATTTATGTTAAAACATATAGTAAAGTTATAATTATCGTCGAACATAAACAGTCGTATGCAACTCGCCTATAATGGTAATTAAGACACTCGTACGGAAATTATAAAACTCGCATACGCTCGTTTTATAAAAAATACTCGTGTCTTAATTATAGCCATTATAGGCTCGTTGCATAATGTACTATTTTACTTCCTTATTTTTATCAACATATTTAAGCCATCTAACCATCACTATGGTTGATGCTTCACATAACAACATATGAAAATAGGCTAAAAATTAGTGACAAGGTGAAGTGACCCTGTGCCCAGTGCAAAACAACAGCGACTCCATACATTCTAGTTGTGTTGTTGTTTTAAGGGACGAAACAGCAAGGTTCCAGACATTCAAGATAGTGACTGGGCGAACTATTAGAACGTGATGGTGCAATTAAGATAAATCTTGTCAAGAGATGAATAATATACAGTATGTTTCTAAATTCCCATTAGAGACTTTTAGGGCTTGTAGTGGGGACCAAGACGGTTAAGTTTAGCATGGGAACTTGTGTCCGGAAACGTACCTTCTTCCCGCTACCCACAAAAAGTTACCACAGCACACTGTTACAGCTCCCGCATTTTTGGCGCTCTGTCTGACTCCTGTTGCTTGTCGTCTGGGTCCAATTACAGATGGGGCTCGATATGACAACCACCGACGTCAACACAGACACGGTACCTCCATACACACAATCACCAATCCCTGGTCCTCCAACATCCGCCGCAGCCATAATCCGCGCCTGTAGGTCTTACTTGGATTCCTCAGGAGTCTCAAAAATCATGATTTTCATGTAGGAGATATGGGACATCAGGTGATCGTTCAATGGCGCACGTACTCTAGTCAGTGGCGCCGAAACTGCGGGAGATTTAAACGTGTGCTGTGGTAGCTTTTTCGGGTAGCGGGAAGACCGTAAGTTTCCGGACACGAGTTCCTATGCTAAACTTAACCGACTTGGTCCGCACTACAAACCCTCAAATTCTGTAATGGGGATTTAGAAACAACCCTGTATAAGTGATCTAATTAACTTTAGTTATAAGATTATCACACTGACTCTAGCGCAGTGCCCATATTGGAATTTTAAAATAAATCAGTAACTCTTAGCATCTCGGAGCTATAGTAACAAAAGTTAGTAATAAGTAAAACCTTATAAATAGCTTCATATGCCCAAAGCAAAATGAAAAGAACAGGAACCCCATACATTCAAATAGGTGTAGTTCTGTATAACTCAGGACGTAATTGTGCAATAAGGCAAAACTTGGTAAGAGGAGAATATCATATAAGCAACATCACTAGTGTTAGTGATAAATTTATCACAATGAATATAGAGTGCAGCGGTAATCGTGAAATTTTAGACTATGAAAGTAAATGACTCTTAAAGCTATAATAGTAAAACTTAGTAACAAAAGAACCATATATGTGGCTTTGTATGCCAAAAGCACAAGGATAACCATTCTATAAATTCAAAATGGCAGCTGGGCATACTATTCAAACATGAAAATCAATTACTATTCATTATGTTAATGTGCAATCAACATGAAACTTAGTAAGAAAGAAGTAGCATATTATAAGACACGTCACTGGCATAAGTTACAAGAATTCCACACTGGACACAGCACACAATGCCACGTTTGATTTGTAGAATAGGATAATAAGTTAGTTTCAATATTTTAGAGCTCCAATAACGAAAATTTGTAGTGATATAGAATCTTATACTGTATGTGTCTTCCTATGACTAGAATGGCTAGTTCTCACGATGGCACTGATGTCACGACATTGCCGTCATGAAATGTCACGGCATTCGCTGCCACGGCAGTTACCTGTTCACACGACAGGTACAGAAGTTTGGGCTTGCGTGGCATTTTCGCGCAACATGGTGGACGTTGTTTGTGCCGTTGCCAGTGTTGTCGGAAAATTGATAAATTGATATATTTCATCTGCGCCGGTCCCTGTTCTTGTTGATGTTTTAATTTTGCGATATTCATTGTAATTTGTTCCGCGAATCGACCTAATTTTCGCTCTCAGGGTTTTCACGTTTATGAGGCCACTTATAACGCTGATTCAGCATCATCTCTCTTTTGCCTATTTTTAGCCTATTTTCAATTTTGAAAAAATAGGCTTGTGAGATCACCTTTTGTCCGTGTGTGTGTGGGTGATTCGTGTGGGTGTCCCCCCCCCTAATAAAATCTAAACGGCTGGAGCGATTTCAATGAAACTCGGGAAGTTCATAGCACTATTCCGGGTGACCCCGACCGTTCCCTTCAAATTTTGTGACGACTCACCAATCCAACATGGCGGCTGTGCGAAATATTTCACCAGCATTCAATATCTCCGAAACTATTACCGATATTACCCTGACAGTTTGTATGGTGATAAAGGGAACTACTATAAGTTCACGTATGTGACCTTTGAAAACCTGGTAGCTACAAAACCAACATGGTGGCCAAGCGAAGTTGCGACTTTTAAATAGACGTTTCTCGCCTTTTAACCAACCAAACGCAATGAAACTTGGTACAGTATATGTTTATATACATCGTAATGCACCGACATCTAACTTGGTTCAATTGTTTACATAACCACAAGATGGCGAATGTGCGAAATATTTCACCGGCATTCTATATCTCTGAAACTATTAGCGGTATCTCCATGAAATTTTGTACGGAGATAAAGGGCTCTACTGGAAATCCATCTATAAGACTTTCAAAAACCGGTTAACTACGAAACGAACATGGCGGCCAAGCGAATTTGAAAATTTTAAATAGACCTTTCTCGCGTTTTAATGTTCCAAACGCACTGAAATCTGGTACAGGAAATATTTATACACATTGTAATGCACTGGTATCTAATTTAGATCAATTGTTTACATAACCTCAAGATGGCGGCTGTGCGAATTTTAAAATTAAGTTTTTATTTCTTGTGATATAGTCATGCGATCGAAGTGAAAGTTTGAATAATGAACCTACGCAATAATTTTCCTTTAATGGTACATGACTCTATAGCCTATACATTTAACAATCCAACACGACGACCATCCGAAATATTTAGACGGCTCTGAATATCTGCGAATCTATTATAGCAATTAAACTGAATTTTTTAATGATCATAGGGGCTATGAACTTATTTCACCTATAGGACTTTAAATAACCTGGTGATCACAAATCCAACATGGCGGCGACGCGAAGAATAAATATTCACACGGACGTTCCTCGCAATTTAACCATCCGAGTGCAGTGAAACTTGGTACAGTAAATCCTTATACGAATGGTAATCCACTGGCATCTAATTTATTTCCATTGTTTCCATAACCTCAAGATGGCAGCTGCGCGAAATTTTAAAATCTCCTTGTTACTTCTTGTGTCCTAATTATGCGATTGAAGTTTGAATACTACACGTACTGCATGTAACAGTACATAACTCTAGGACCTACATATATAAAATCCAACATGGCGACCATCCGAAATATTTAGTCGGTTCTCAATATCTACGAATCTATTACAGCAATCAAACTGAAATTGTGTATGTAGATAGAGGCAATTATCGTAAGTAGGATGTATGAAAATAGGCTGTATAGTTCTTCACGGAACTACTTGTTGAACTCTGGGACAGATTTGTCCCACAAGCAGGGATATTGCTGATAGTGTTCCAGAAACTGAAGAATATCAAACGCAGCCATAATATAATTACGCAAAATACACGTGGTCGAGTGATGTAATATCACGACACGACTGGCACAAACCTGTTCTCATGACGACATAGCGTTCGGAAATTCACGTTAGTGTCACGACAGCGCTGATGCCGCGGTGTCGCATATCAAAACTTTTGAGTACGCGACACCAATGCCACGACACTGTGACGGTGGTATTGACAAAAGAAACAGCAAATCCATACTTTAAAGATGGTGGCTGGGCACATTCCTGAAACTTCAAAATGATAACTCATGATAGAATAGTACAGTTGACACAACATTTGGTGCGAGGTATAAGACCTTGTTGGTATTACTCATAAGAATATCAAACTGAATACAGCGCACAGCGGCCATCTTCAAATTATAGACTGTAACAATAAATAGCTCTGTATATTTATGGCTTAGCTACAATAACAAAACTCAGTAATAAGGAAGGACTCGAGGCAAAGGCACATGAACAGAAAGTAGTACTATATTATAAGAGACCTAGCTAGTATCTGTCGTAAGACTAATCGTACTACACATAGCATGCAGTCACCATCTTGAACATATTATCATACATTAATCATTAACATTGATAATCCATTATTAGGGTTACAATGACCTCAGTATGGCTTCCTTCGGAGGGGAAGAAAAGCCGGTGGTCCCATGTCATAGTTTTATGGCATGGAAAAGAACCTTCCACTAACTACACGTGTGTGAAGACAAAATATGAAGGTTAGAATTGATAACGCTTTATTAGTTCCAACGTTCGCCGACAGGTGCTGACTGCGGTGGTATCTAGAAGCCATGTCCGCAAGCTAGTGTCGTGGACGGTAGCATTTGGTAGCAAAAATAGGAACTACGGTACTTGAAATTACTTTATTTAAAACAGATAACACACTAATATAGCCATCACAATTAACACAGATTCTACACACACCCAAAGTACACGGGGCTACATGACCGCGTTGTCGCAGCCTCCAAACTAAGGAACCAAGGGTTACAATGATGAAACGCAGCAATTTGGCAGTCCCACAAGACTTTCTCTGCAAATGGCACATGACGAACAATTCCATACATTGAAGATACTTTTCTAACACTAAAATCAATTACTTGGGCGCAATAGTAAATGAAGCAGTGGCGGCTGGTGCAGAATATCACTAGTGTGTGGTAACCCATCCCCCCTCTAAACAATAAAATATTTAGATACATACAGGAAGATTCACTCAGAAACACTCAAGAGTAAGTTGGGAGTGTTAAAAGACCTTTTGGTGGGAACAGCTGATAGCTTCCTCAATGTTTTCCCCCGTTTGATTTGAGCGATTCCCTCTAAAATGCTATCACAGAGTTAAGAAGGTGCCACCGGCCACGTTCTCATTTCTTGTGACAGTGCTGCCACTCTGTGATCGAACGAAGAATGCCTTGGCTCTGTTCTGGGCTGTTGTCCCAACAGCACAAGGAAATAGTTGGGAACGCATGCGCAAAAGGCAGAGTTCATTTTTGCTAGCTATAAACTTAGAAATTCTCGCTGAGCTGTGATCTGCACAGCCAGTGCCTGGCGCGGAGTGGAATGCAGGACTAGATACCTCGTTGTGAGTGGACTTGAACTATTTCCTGTTCTTTGCCTGACATCTAATAATGCGCTATATTTGATTGTAGTTAATATTATTAAAGAAATTTATTTTCAAATAGAACAATGTGCTGCAGCACTTCAGCACAAAGGTGCAGCCGCCCCTGTAATGAAGCGTTTTATAGAGGATACAACTCTTAACGTTCGTCACAACATCATTCAAATTAGTATTTTAGCAGTCTTCAAGCTGCACGTTGTCAATGGGTCAAACACCACCGAAAGTGTGCTGTGTAGTGTGGTCCAGTGAGTCGCGATTTGGCTTGTTTTCAAATAATTCAGTGGTGAATGTTTGTTGTTAATCCAATTTAGGAGCTTGGGACATCTTGGTCATCAGCCCCGTGTGATTGGGTGTGTGTTGAAGTTGTTTGATAGCCTGTATTATGTGATGAATATAGTAGTGTGTGCAGCTGTAGTAGGGACAGGGATTGGTAGGCGTCCGGCATACGCCTGGAGGGGGTGTGGAACCGTACTCAGGATAAACAATGTCAGCGCCAGCACTCAAATCTATGAACTCCCGACTTGCTGCAGCTGCCCGCTCAGTCATGGTTCACGATTTAACGAGCCCGGCTATGCCGTGGACAGTGACAATTCACCAACAACCCAAATAAACATTTAACCCACAGTGTGTGGAGATTGTAGTTCAAGCCAGGGGTGGTTCGGTGATGTTTTCCATACCATGACTTGGGCCTATTTATTTAGGTCACTGAGAACATTAACCAGGATCAACACTCATGGTAGCATTTTATTCAACATGAATATGCTATGGACACTTCCACCATTCAAGATCACAGTAGCTGCAAAAATAAGCGACTGGTTTGACGAACACACAGACAACCTGTTGCACTTCGACTAACCCACTAAAGCAACTGATCTTAATTCCATTCGTAAAGCTGGCCCATAATAAAATCATCTGTAGCCTTCTTCTTTAAATCATTAATCCCAACATGGAGTAGCAATACAGCAATTAAACTTGCGTTACATGAGCCACTGTACATTACGATGGCAGTGCTTGAGCCTGTGTATAAGGCAAACTATTTCCTGTATGGGTACCTCATTTGATAGGAACGCTGTTCAGACTGTGCGCTGCAGGATGTGCGTTGTTAGTAGGGTGGCCACACCGGCATCATTGAGTAGTGATGTGCTTTAGCCCGGCTCGAGCTGCTCGAACAGATGACGTCAGAGTTCGAACAAGTTCGAGCTTTCTTTGTGCGCCGTGACCTAGCGGCGTGTTCTTATCACCCAGAAACCTCAAGAAGACTGTGTTTAGAGTATTGTGCTAGGCGGTACCGGCTCCCGGCTCGTTATGTGTTTGCTGTACAGTTTGTGCATATAACTGTATCTTAATGTGGAGACAGCTACAATCTGTGTTTGTGCGATGATTCGATGCACATGTCTCCCCAGAATATACCAACTACCTACAGAACATAATTGGAGTGCAAAGAACAAAGGCGATGGGTCACAACACGTTCTTCGTACAATGGTGCAGAAACAGTATAATTATATACATATGCGATTAATTTGTTCTGTTTCAGGAACATATATTTGTTAATATCCTCGACAGCATTACATCCTTCCCAGAAGCCAAAGACGTATCAGAGATGGTAGGCGGTGAATAATCTACATTAATACAGTATTATTGTGAATAGTACAGTGTCACAATATGGAGCAATATAAGGAAGTGTAGTGGTACAGTAGTAACAGTGTTACAATGTGATGCAACATAACGGAGTGCAGTGTTATACAGCGACATTACTGAGGACAGTAGTAACAGCTGAGTGGGACAGCCTCTCTCCAGGGGTTATAAATATGGAGGGCCCAGCTCAGGGTATGAGTGAAGACCTCAACGGCATCTGCGGTGGTGAAGGAGTCCTTCGGTACAGCGAAATTGGCGGAAGAGGCAACCCAGTGCTCGGGGTTAAGAGTAAAAGATATTTGTCCATATTGTGGCACCTGTAGCGTCTGTACTCCAGAGGAGCGGCTACAAAAGGCGTCTCTTCTCCACGTTAGGAGCGGCCTAGTTCATACCTGGCAGTAGGTCATAAAATGCATTTAGGAGTGGTGCCCCATCGTAATAATAGCCTAAAATTAAAGCATATTGGTTCAGCCTCGGAAAATGCTAGGGCGTCCTCTGCAGGCGATGCTGTGGAGCTGTGAGAAATGAGCGACCAGCATCGCAGTAGGGACAAGACTGAGGTGCTAGTCGACTTCATGATAGAGAAGGATATAGCCATCCTCGGTCTCAGTGAAACGAAATGGAAAGAAAACTAAAGGAAGGATATAGGCTGTTTTACAGTGGAGGACAGGAGGCAAAAAATGGAGTAGGAATGATTGGTTGGTTCTTAAGTTTAGAGGCTGCGACAACGCGGTCATGTAGCCCCGTGTGCTTTGGGTGTGTCTAGAATCTGTCTGATAACCGGTGTTAATTGTGATGACTGTATTAGTGTGTGTTATCTGTTTTTTTAAATTCAAGTAAGGACTGCAGACTTATGAATTTTTCAAATAGTTCCTACTTTTGCCGCCAAACGCCTAGAGTATGTGGAGGAGGTGAAAAAGATAAGTGACAGGATGATCATAGGAAGGATACAGTTCCAGACAGGGACAAAAGATGCTCCACAAACGGGGAATAAAGAAGAGAACTTAGAAGACTTCCTAGAAGTGGCGGAAAAATATATAGACGATAAGGAAATAATAGTAATGGGAGATTTGAATATGCAAGTGAGAAGAGACAGACAAGGAAGATAGGAGATTTTGGGACCATATGGTTATGGCAGTAAGAATTCAGAAGGGGATTTCTTAATGGACTTCTGTCAGCGGAACCAATTAATTATAGGGAATACGTGGTTCAGAAAGAAAAATCGTCAGAAGATAACGAGATATGGATGGGGAGATATAAGAATGAAAACTCTGATAGACTATGTTTTAGTCGAAAAAGGACATCGGAAAGAGCTAAAGGATGTCACAGCCATGCCAGAGGAAGCCTTTGGAGGAGACCATAGGGCAGTGGTAGCAAAATTAAAAGTAGAAAAAGTTATGAGATTACCAGAAAAAAAAAGGAAAATAAATATTAAGGTCTGGAGACTAAAGGAAAAGGAGGTTGTAGAAGAGTTTAAGAAAGAATTGCAAGAACAGATACCAAGTACAGATATTACCCATGTGGAACAAGAATGGGAAAAGTTCAAGAGTGCATTTGTAAACAGTGCAGAGAAAACATGTGTTAGAACATCAGGAAAGGTACGGGAAAAGGCGACAAAATGGTGGAATGATAGAGTGAATGAAAAGGTAAGGGGGAAGAAAAATCTTGGAAGGAATGGAAAACAAAAAAGACTGAAGAAAGTATAGCAAATGGGTAGAAACCAACAGAGATTGCAAGAAAGTAATTTAGAGGAAAAGAAGGAAAGCTGGGAAGAATTCCCTGAGGAAATAAGGGAGGATTTAAATTGTGGAAAGAAATTGCTGTTTAGAATTATAAAAAGTAGAAGGAATGAAAAGGTGAACACTGGGTTCATGAAAAACAAGGAAGGTGAAATTTTGACAAAACCAGAAGAGATAACGGACATATGGAAAGAATATTTCAGCGAGCTGTTGAATGTGAGACGCCAGACATGCGGAGAAAGTACGCAAACAGTCAAAACAGGGATGGAAAAATAGAAGAAGAACCAGACATTACTTTGGCAGAAGTGGAATGGGCAGTTAAGAAGATGAAGATGGGGAAAACTGTGGGAATTGACGAAGTGGCAATAGAAATGATCAAGGCGGCAAGTCCAGTGGGACTGCAGTGGACATACCGACTTCTCAGGAGTGTGTGGAGAGAGAAGAAAGTTCCTGATGACTGGAAAAAAGGAATAATATTGTCAATATTCAAGAAAGGAGACAGGAAGGTGTGTGGTAACAACAGAGGAATCACCATCATCTCGCATGTTGCCAAAGTAATGGAAATAATCCTAGAAAAAAGAATTAGAGTAAAGGCAGAAAACTAAATAGAAGAGGAGCAGTTTGCATTTAGAGGGGGCAGGTCAACAGTGGAACCCATTTTCATTCTGAGACAGAACATTGAAAAGAGATGGGAATGTGGGGAGGATATGGTAATGACTTTTATTGATCTAGAAAAGGCCTATGATAGCATCCCTAGAACAAAAGTTTGGGAAAGCTTAACAAATAGGGGGATAGGCAAGGGACTGAGAGACATGATAAAAGGAATGTGCATGGATTGCTACAGTAGTGTAAAGACTAGAGTCGGGACATCGGAATGGTTTAAAATTGTCACTGGACTAAAGCAAGGAAGTGTGTTGTCACCATTATTGTTCTTAATGGTGATGGATGACATCATGAAGGCAGCAATGAAAGACTACAGTAGGGCAAAGATGAAGGTAATGTTGTTTGCAGACGATGTTGTGATCTGGGGCGAGGATGAGATGGAGGTACAAGAACAGTTAGGCGTAATAAATGAAAAGATTGAGCAATGGGGATTGAAGATAAATGTGGAGATGAGTAAAACAGTGGTGGTGAGTAGAGATAAGAAAGAAGAAAAAGGAGTAATCAAAGTAGGAGATAAGGAATTGGAAGTGGTGAAACACTTCAAATACTTGGGAAGTGAACTGACTGAAGATGGAAGACTAGATTTGGAAATTAGCAGAAGAATACAACTCGGGAGTGATTTCTACCAACAGGTACGGGGACTAGTATGGAACAAAGATATACCAATTAAGGCTAAAGAAGTTATGTACAAAGCATATTATGTTCTTATAATGACATATGCAGCAGAAACTTGGACAATGACTAAGAGGGATGAGAGCAGAGTACAGGCAGCTGAGATGAGATTCCTGAGAAGTATGGTCCAGAAAACGAGGAGAGACAGAGTGAGAAATGAAGATATACGGAAAGAACTGGGAGTACAGAAACTAAATTACAAACTGGAGAAAAACAGATAGAGATGGTTTAGACATGTCAAAGGAAGCTTGTAGTTTAACGTGACCGTTAATCTCGCGATCATAAGCCACGGGACCTCCGTTTTACGTGGAATCCGAACCACAGGACATGGCATTTCACATCGAAAATCTCACATGCAGTGACCAGGAATCGAACCCGGTTAGACATGTCAAACGGATGAATGAAGTAAGGCTACCAAGACGAGCACTGGAACGACGGATGACAGGGAAGAGAGGACTAGGAAGACCAAGAATGCGTTGGATGGACTCGGTGAAGAATAGCATTAGTAAACGGAACCTAGATTGGAACACCGTGTTGGAAGAGGAATGGTGGAAAGACAGAACAAAGTGGAGAGGAACCATATTTGCCCCCACCCAGTCGGTGTCAGCTGGAAAAGGGGAAATGAAAATGATGAATACAGTATTATTATTATGTACAATTTGGTTTACGTCGCACCGACACTGATAGGTTGTGTGGTGACAATGGGATAGAAGAGAGCTAGATGCAGAAGGATGCGGCCGTGGCCTTTATAAAGGTGCGTGGTGTGCAAATGGGAAACCACGGAAAACCATCTACAGAGATGCCGACAGTTGGATTCGAACCACTACGGTAATAGTCTAATACGTTCACACATACCGTACGCGAGCAAAAGTTTGCAGAAAATATCGTCTGGGCCGTCAGTGCTCCGCATATTTTATGTGTGGGGTTGCCTGACAGTTCGAACAGGTTCGATACCGTGTCAAAACGGCGCGAGCCCGCTCGAACTTCAGTATCATTCGCCCATCACTATCAGTGTGCATTACAGGTGCAGACAAATCAACATGGCTCTGGACAAGATGAGCAGGGCTTTACTCGTAAAGCTGTTTTGCCAAAACAACAATAGTGCTGATGGTCTGCGGGCGTATCGACGCATTAAAGGAATACGGAAAGGTCCTCTGTCCGCATCGCTCCTGGGAGAGGCCGCTAGCCAATTGCTCCACAAATTGTTGAAGAAGTTACTGTTGCTATGGCGGAGAATGTCAGATGCAATATGCGAACGTCAAGCAGTGCACGAGCTGTGTCATGACAACTGAACATTCCTAGGTCCACCGTTCGATTCGACACCTGCGCCCCAGCATCAGGTGCACGCATCAATGCTTCGAAGGCATAGCTAATGCCCATCTGCTTGTCAACAACAATCAGGCCTCCGCAAGACCTAGCCATTCCCATAGTTGACAAGTGTAAAATCTTGGGTATAACCTTCTTCCCAGAGTTTGCAGAAACTGTCAGCTACAACTGGAACCGGCGTCTAAATACGCTGAGATTTCAATTAAAGGAAGAACTGACGAGAAGATTGAACCTGATACAGAAAGTGTGGTATATTAATACCTTTGCACTGCCCAAAGTAGGGTATATGGCATAAGCAATTCCAGCTCCGCACGTTCTCTGCCAACGAATGGAAATGACCATCGGATATTTCCTATGGTCCGGATACCGATATAGAATTCGTCGCGATCAAATGAACCTGCCACTTCGACAAGGCGGACTGCAACTTGTGGCAGTTGAACACAAATGTGCCGCTTTGCAGACCACACAGATTTTTCGAGCGCAACAAAATATGGGAGACCCATTTGACAGTGTCTGCATGCAGTCACTTTTCCCAGGTGGCCGCAAGTAGCGCAAGTTTAATTATAACCACCCTGTACTTAAACTGTGTCACATTCTTCTATTGACACTTCTTCAACTTGATGTGTGAGCCGGTCAATACTTATTCCCGGATAGCACTTCACTTTCTTACCCGTTTTCCCCGATATATCCTCGCTCCACCTAATTAGCCTTTCAAGATATGACTGCCACTGAACTTGGCTGCGCCAACGTTTCTTGTTAATAGCAGTTGGAACCTTGCGAGACGATGAGGGGCACACAGCGACGACTAGTGCAGTCTACACATAAGTCAAGCAGCAATGCACACGCTACTTGTGTTAGACGTTATATCATGAATTGTGAACGGAATAATAATAATGGGCAAGTTAGGAATGGTGGGTTTCAACAGCACAGCTAAGCTTAATAGAAGCTCATGTCACCATGAAGAGTAAAACGATGCGACTGTACCTGTCAACTAAGCAAGCTGACAGCATGACACAAGTAAACAATGAATTGCTTCCATCTCGGCCACCGGCAATCATATCTTGTAAGGTTAATGCTTGATGTTTTTTCCTATTAGGAGAAATAATTTTCCCACCTACAGTAGTCAATACTGTACGTGTGGCATTCTTCAATCTATACAATGTACCTGTTTTGGGCCTTTCATAGGTTCATCTTTAACATAAATAACATATATTTTTTAAAATCTCTTGTAGCCGATCTATTTATTAACATTCACCAAAGAACAACAATAATACAAATACACAGAACGGCACAAATAGATATCCACAGATAGAGCACACGTGCTCTCTCTCTCTCTCTAGTACCAATCAGTACCACCAGGAAGTGGCACCTCAATACTCCCCCCTGAGAGTTCGACTAAATTTCTCAGTAAATCGAACCCGTCGTCCGGAACGGGTAATAACGGGAGAAGGTGAGGTAGTCGCCTGTGGTGTAGGTTTGGCTGAGTCCTGTTGTGGAATAACTGGAGTCGTCGAAGACCTATGCGGAATGGTGTCATCGGGCGTTGCGATGAAGGCAGGCTTCAGACGATCAATTGACACTGTTAATCGTTTCCCATTGTTATCAATGTCGTAGGTCTTGGTGGCACGAAGCAACACTTTAAAGGGGCTATCGTACGGGGCCTGTAATGGCCTTCGCACTTCGTCGTGCCGTACGAACACATGTGAACAGGTTTTTAGGTCACGAATGATGAAAGCCTGTTGAGCACCGTGTACCTTGGGAGCGACTGGACGCAGCTGCCTTAATCTCGTACGCAGGTCTCTGACAAAGTTGGACGCATCGATGATATCACTGCTGGTGTTCGTGAAGAACTCGCCTGGAAGATGCAATGTTTGACCATAAACTAACTCAGCAGCTGTTGCACCAATATCCTTCTTAACCGCAGTGCGGATACCCAGGAGAACAATAGGTAAATTTTCAGTCCAAGAATCGGTAGCATGACAACGAATAGCAGTTTTAAGTTGGCGGTGAAAGCGCTCAACCATTCCATTGGCTGCCGGATGAAAGGCTGTTGTTCGGATACGAGATGTTCCTGTCAGTACACTGAGGGCTTTGAAAAGATGTGACTCAAATTGCCGTCCTTGATCCGATGTGACTGTTTGTGGAACACCGAAGCGAGCAATCCAACTATTGAAAAATGCACGCGCGACAGTCGTTGCAGTGATGTCTGCTATGGGATGTGCTTCTGGCCAGCGTGAGAACCGATCAATAGCTGTTAGGCAGTAGGTGAATCCGTTGGATGGAGGAAGCGGTCCGACAATATCGATGTGCGCATGCTCCAAACGATGGTTAGGTGGAGCAAATGAACCAACAGGGGCCATGGCATGCCGTGTAACCTTGTTGCGTTGGCAGGAAATGCAGTTACGAACGAACTCTCTGCAATCGCGTTCAATATTGGGCCAAACAAAGGATTTCTTCACCAATCGGGCTGTAGCTTTCACTCCAGGATGTGACAAACTGTGTAAAGATGCGATAGCCATCATAACGAATGGGCGAGCTGAAGATGCTGAGGTGTCACAATATAACTGAATGCCAGAATTCGGAATGTAAATCTTTTTCAGAGCCAAGCTTGTGTTCGTACCAATGAATGACTGTAGTTCGTTATCAGTTTGTTGTGCTTCGGCAAGGTCTCTGAAGTTCACTTCCCTTTCAATGGATGAGATGCGGGAGAGAGTATCGGCTGGAATATTGTTAGCACCTTCGATGTGGCGTATATCTGTCGTAAATTGAGCGATGTAGTCCAGATGGCGTGACTGACGAGGTGATGCTTTCTCTGGTTTCTGCTTCAAAGCGAAGGTAAGAGGCTTATGATCAGTGAACACAGTGAAATGTCTTCCTTCAAGCATGTGTTTGAACTTCTTAACCGAAGCATACGCTGCGTAGAGTTCACGATCATATGCTGACCATTGTTGTGAAGGGGTAATTTGTGGCTGAAAAATGCTAATGGCTGCCAATTACCTCCTGTAAGTTGCTGAACCGATGCTCCTATTGCTGTCAACGATGAATCTACCATTAGTGATAGCGGTGCATCTGGTGAAGGGTGCACGAGGAGGGTGGCGTTGGCAACTGCATCCTTCAGTTGCTGAAATGCTTGTTCGGTATCAGAGGTCCAAGGTAGTTTGTCTTTAGGTTTCGGGCTACCTTGCAAGAATCTGTTCATTGGGGCAGAGATGGCTGCTGCATTACGAATGAAACGCCGATAGAAATTAACTATTCTCATAAACCTACGGAAATCTTGCACATTGATTGGTTTTGGAAAGTTTGTGATTGCTTCAACTCTACATGGAGGTGGACATATTCCATTTGAGTTCACCAAATAACCAAGGAACTGCACCTCGTCTGAGCCAATCACACATTTTTCTGGATTAATCACTACTCCAAAGTCACGAAGTCTAGTGAATACCTGGGGCCTGTTCCACGAATGAACTTTGCAACTTTTCATTTTGCACTTTGCACTTTTCAGTTCAGATTTTGTTCCACCATCACTTTTCAAATTTGTCTTGCAAAGTGAAAAGTGAAAAGTTAGGAATCTTTTCACTTTAGAAGACTGTTATGTTCCTCCACTGGTGCAGAAATGCAAAGTGCAAAGGAATGATTGAAACGTTTTCAGAAATCTTTGCAAAGAGACGATTCCCATTTCAGCTGTTAATGAACAAGTCTCTACACTAGTTTCTCGGCGCAGAATTTGGTTTAGTGATATAAATATGTTACGCAGGAGCTTTTGTTATCATCAAGTGAAGATAGTGATGAACAATCCAACAAGAAGACGTACAAAGACAGGATGAATTTTCATAACCTCACTTTAGTATTAACAGGTTAAAAGTTCCGCCTCTGATCAATACTTTTATTAATCAAGATCACTGTGTGGTCATTAGTGGGACATGTTTCACCATGAAAAATAAAGCATTAAATCATGGAATAAATATACAGTTTGTTCATGGAATAAACATGATCGGATCATTCCTATGCAAAGACTTTTCACTTTGCAAAGAAATTGAAAAGTAATATATAGATCATGGTGGAACAGAAAGACTTTGCACTTTGCAAGAATTGAAAAGTGAAAAGTGAAAAGTTGCAAATTTTATTCGTGGAACAGGCCCCTGATGTAAGTGCTCGAGATGCTCGGTTTCGTTACGAGATGCAACCAGTATGTCATCAATATAGACATAGCATAAATCGAGATTACGAGTAACTTCATCCATGAAGCGTTGAAATGTCTGGGAAGCGTTACATAGGCCAAATGGCATGAATTTAAATTCATACAATCCAAACGGAGTGGTCACAGCAGTTTTTGGAATGTCTTCTTCTGCAATGGGAATATGGTGAAAAGCACGAACAAGGTGAATGGTGGAGAATACATGACGTCCATGAAGGTTGATGGCGAAGTCTTCAATATGTGGGACTGGGAAGCGATCAGGAATTGTGCGAGAGTTCAGCTGACGATAGTCACCACAAGGTCTCCACTGATTGTTCTTCTTTTGGACCATGTGCAGTGGGGATGACCAACAACTTGTAGATGGTCGACATATTCCTTGGGCTAGCATGAATTCAAACTCTCGTTTGGCAGTGTTATGTTTTTCAGGTGCCAGCCGGCGTGGCCTTGATCGAATTGGTTGATCTGGAGTGATAACAATATGATGAACAGTAGAATGTTGGATTGGTGTAAGAGTTGAAGATGGACAAATAATTTCAGTGAATTTACTAAGCAACAAGTGGTAGGGAGAATCGCCGACTACAGTTCGAATTGATGGGCAAGCGATGCAGCGGATATAACCATTACTGGTCAAGTTGGTCGTTGAATCAATGAGACGTCTATGACGAAGATCAGGGAGAATTCCGAAGAATGCGAGAAAGTCGGCTCCAATGATGGGATGAGTAATATCGGCAACAATGAAACGCCACGTGAAATCACGGCGGAGGGAAAAATCAAGTTTCAGAACTATATGTCTGTAAGTCTTGATAGCTGCACCGTTCGCGGCAAAAAGTTGGTATTTTTCGAGGCTACGGCGAGGAAGGCGAGCTGTAGGATAAACAGAAACGTCAGCTCCAGTATCTATCAGAAAGGCAACTTTTGCTGATCGTTCGGTCATGAACAGACGACGATTCGAAGGTGTGGTCTCAGTTGCCGTCGCTACTGACTCTGGGAACTTGTTTCCTTGATTACATGGAGGGCGACATTGACGAGCATTAGAGCCAAACGTACGGTGAAACCAACAAGTGTCCCTGTTAACTGAAGGTGAACGTGGGGAGCGATAACGGTATGGGGAACTACGTCTCGAAGCTGATCGGCTGGATCGAGTGTTTCTGGTTGACATCTCGGTAACTAGTTTCGTCAGTTCGTTAATTTGGAATTGCAATGACGCATTAGTAGTAGGTTCGGAAGTAGATGCCATTATAGAGGTACCGGTACTGGGTGTTGCCAGATATAGTTCAAGTAATCTATCGGCGATTTTTGCAAGCCCATCAAGATTACCTTCTGAAACTGTGAGGATCTTCTGTACATCGGAAGGCAGGCGAGACATCCAAATGTTCCTAAGCATATCATCAGCTATGGTGGTACCGGCTAATGTTTTCAGACGACGAAGGAGTTGAGATGGAGTACCGTCTCCGAGTTCACCGGTTCGCAGTAGCTTCTCTATTCGTTTTGCATCAGATTGTGACATGCGGTCGATTAACGCCTGCTTTATTGTGGCATACTTATTAGTAACTGGCGGCGACGATAGCTAATTTTTCACTTAAGCTAGCTACTACATGACTATATTTTGTGGCGCCTGCAGTTACGTTAGCTAAAATGAACTGACCTTCAAGTTGGGCAAACCAAAGAGCTGGGTTTTCAGACCAAAACGGGGGTACCTTGACGGAAACGTGATGCACCGCTGGTTGATCATTGAGTGCCATGACGTTAGGTGAATGATACTTAGTGTAACACCCCCCTCCTAACAGCAGAATACGACCGAGCCCATTTGCGATATAACCCAGATGAATGTACCGAGACTACAGTATCTAGCATAGGCCTAGAAATAATACACTGATACAAACTGCGGTAACAACTTCTATTAACAATAACACTTCCATACATTACATGACATTTAAAAGACATGGAAAAAAATACAACATTCTTTGGTACTTGCCTTATATTCTAAACGACAGACCGACGTTCACAGTAATCCAAGTTTCCAAACAAGCAGTGACAACGGCGTATAATCTTTCACGACTTTCCTTCACTTGCATCGACTCGCCTTGTTACTAATATTCCTCAAATCGTCGGTAGTTCCAATATAAAGCTCATTCATGTTCCAGCGCATGTTAATAGGCTTGAATACATTTATCTCTTCTGATAATCCAAGAGCTTTCAAAGCAAACATTATCAATCCAACGTCCACTCTCTCTCATTAAAATACTCAATTTCTTCACAATATCAATATCAGCTGCTCGATACATATACATATTTAAACCCATGTCAAGATGTCGTAATTCATATCTTTTAATATAATACTTGACTATCCTCGGCAGCAAAATTTTATAAACGTCTAAGCCCTGTCATGGCTTCCTGAGAACTTCTCTTGTTCACTCCTCGGCTGACGGAAGACTACTGTTACCGTTTGCCAACAGAAGATTCATAAAACAAAAACCAACAGCAACAACTCCAATACATCATCCAAGGTTAAGGCTACCAAAACAACTCACCACATATATCAAGGTCAATTTTATCACTCCCGGCTAACATGATTCTTATCCGACAAGTCATATTTAACATCTCAAAGTCAATGCAGATAGTATCACATAATACAGTACAGATATTTACTCTCGGAGACACGAACTATCACCGTATCTCAGGCCACTTTGATACATAACAGGCCTAGCAGCAAACTCAACTACTGTCTTCTTCCATAGAGATCCAAGTCCAACCAAAATATTACAAGATCTCGGCACACTTCGTACTTGACATGCAACATAATAGTTAGACAAATGACAACTAACTCGGCGTTCTCTCACAGGACCGGAATATCAGCTGCATTCAGTAGAGAGACAAAAATAAGTTCTTACCTTTTCGGTGTAGCTCTCTAGCGGGAAAACAGAGAACCGAAGTCATCACATCAGGCAATCAAAATGAAACATATCGAAAGGCGTAGCAAACGTAAAATAGTGACGTAATACCGGCACATCCTCCCTGTCCACAAGCCTTAACTCCGGTTTTTATTTAAACCGCGAAAACAAATTCGGACAGTATATCAAGTCAACATGTAACATGCAAATCACAATACCCTGAAGTCTTTTTTTCTCACAATTACTTCCAAAATTCCATAAGGTAAACTCTTCAAAGCATACAAGTTCTTTCACATTCCAAACTCTTCGTCGCTCACACTAGTCGTTCCAAGATTTGACACTACGTCAAAGACAATATCAGTTGACATCAAGTCTATACAAAGTTTTACAAAGATGCTTTACATAATTAGATCCAATATAAATACATTCAACCGAAGCCTCCGTGGCTTAGGCGGCAGCACGCCGGCCTCTCACCGCTGGGTCCGTGGTTCAAATCCCGGTCACTCCATGTGAGATCTGTGCTGGACAAAACGGAGGCAGACAGGTTTTTCTCCGGGTACTCTGGTTTTCCCTGTCAAAATTTCATTCCAGCAACACTCTCCACTGTCATTTCATTTAATCATTGCCCCAGAGGAGTGCGTCAGGCTTCGGCAGCCTGCACAGTTCATATCCTCGCCGCTAGATGGGGGCTTCATTCATTCCATTCCTGACCCGGTCGGAGACTGGAAGCAGGCTGTGGATTTTCATTTCATAAATACATTCAACCAAATCGTAGTAGATTTCTTGCAAATGAGGAGAAAGCTTCGTTCCGATTCCATCCCACGATGCTTGTTCAATATCCGGGCCCTGGATAACTTCACATTAACATCGAAGCCACAACCATCGTCGAAGCAACCACTCCCACAATTAAGCTGACAGCAAATATACTAGAGGCAGTACCATGTAAGGAGTAACAACCTACACGATAACATAATACTTTTCAACCAACATTACTCATCCTTACAAGAAAATCAGGCAAGATACCAAACCGAATAATCACAAAATAGATAAATTTCCATGTTCTTCACAAACAAAATTAAGTTTGACAAATCATACATCACACGTTTACCATATAGAAGTTGCTACTATCCAAGCAATAATTAGATTCACAATTAAATATTCAAAGATACAGAAAATAACAGACAGAAGTTACCACTTAAAAATGAAATCTGAGTTCCTTGCCTCAAAAAAAAATTAGGGAAAATTGGATGTCGGCATTAGTCCTCCATAGTCCATCTATACTCACACTTAAGAAAACATAAACCCAAAAAACCACCTCCCAAAAAATTTACAAAACGAAGACAGACCCAAAGAAAAACCAAAGAAAACGGAAGTATACCTCAACACCAAAAATATAGCACCGAAAGTACATATAAACAGACCAACAACATACAACATCCATAATCATTTCTCCAAATCACACAACTTCACGTCACACAGAATATAATAATAACAAGTTACTACCCACAAATCTTCCCCAAAATTGCCTGAATATAAATAGAGTCCGTTAAAACATCTTCTCACAAAACATAAAAAACCCTAAAATAAAATCCATAATTCATCATATCATACTCACCGCATAATTCCCTGGTGTAGCATGAATACCCGTCACCACATAACAAATTCGGCCAGTACTTACTTTCCAACATCAACAAGCCACCAAAAATGAACCAGTCACCACTTTGAGACACAAAGGAACGATTTGTAAATACTCACCACACAATATAAGAACACCTTATGTCACCTAGTCAAGTCCCATACCTTGACAACAAGTTAGGATCGTAAGACGAACTAAGATATCCTAACGCAAACCCAATTTATATATTCGGCTTTACCCTTTATTTTTATTTTAACCCCATAATATGAATAAGACCTAACCTTTTTTATTAACCCAATACAACAACAACAACACCCACCCTATTACAAGAATAAAACTAAATAACAATCACTCACCCTCACACACTCAAATACATTTATACAAGTTTGACACTTTAGACCGAACACAATTTCGAAAATATCAAGACAAACCATTACTGATTTACACGATTCAGATGAAAGTGCATCACCTGTGTTGAGAAATAAAAATTTCCCGAACACAATTTAGAAAAAAACATCAACATTTCAAATTTCCATTTCCATTCTTAATAAAGGACAGATGTACCCTAAAAATCTTCTTTTTAACCGGATCACTAACTAGGCATGTGACAGGAGTTAGGAAACTAACAACCTTAAAAGGTCCACAAAACCTTTCTCTCAATATCCCTGACTCCTTTGGACCCACTTCTTTCAAGGAAAAATTCTTCACGTATACCATATCCCCTATTTTAACAGAAGTAAGTTTACGACCATTATTGTACTTCTCAGCCAATCTCTCATGGCAACCTTCATATTCCCTTTTGCTGTCTTCCAAATTTTCCTGATATCGTTAAAGGTATATTGTTCCGGAAGTAATTGATTCAAGGTCCACAGGTTTGAAATAGGAGAGTTAGGACGAAAGGAGAACATAAGATTGAAAGGCGTGGTTTTATGTGATTCGTGAACAGCGGTGTTAAACGAATAAGTAAGCCAAGAAATGCACGAGTCCCACCGACTGTGGTCTTTATGATGGTAAGCTATAAGAGCGGCATGCAAATTCCGGTTTACCCTTTCGGGGTAAGACCCTTTAGGGTAATAAGGAGATGAAGTGGTGTGAGAAATCGCCAGCTCAAAAAGAAAATTTCTAAAGATCCTAGATTTGAAACATTGGGCATTATCCGTCACAAAAAATTGACAGGGACCAAACCATGCAAAAATGTATTCAAGACACTTAATCACCGTTTGAGTAGTCGCCGACCTAGTTGGGAAAATCCAATTGAATCTAGAAAAGCCGTTGGTGCAGAACAACGCAAATCTATTTCCATCTCGCGACCTAGGAAACGGCCCAATAAAGTCAATAAACAACTTCTCCATAGGTTTCTTGACTATATCAGAGGCTAACATTCCAACTTTCGTATTTAATGAAGGTTTTGCCAATTTACACACATTACAATTATTTACCAATCGACGAATGTCATTGCCCATAACTCGCCAAATAAAATTTTCCCTAATTCGCTGTCTGGTTTTAAACACACCCAGATGTGCCCCAATAGGTGACTCATGAAAATAACTAAAGATTTCAGGAATTAAGGCTGAAGGTAATACAATTTTCGCGAGTTGATCGGTCCTAGCAGTACAACATAATATGTTTCCTTTCATTAAATAAGGTTTTATCACTTCACCTTTCTCAATCTTGCCTATTATTTCTCCTAAAATTGGGTCTTCTTTCTGATAACGAGAAACATCACCAAAAAGCAAAGGATAGTTTGACAAAATTACATTACACGACTCATCTGCTATATACGCTTTATCAACTTTACCCTCTTGATTACAATACTCAGAAGCTTCACCATACATCTGGCTTAAACAGTCGGCGATAACATTGTCGCTCCCTTTAATGTGCTTTACAGTGAACTTAAAGGACAAAATTCTAGTAGCCCAACGAGCTATGCGTCCTGTCTTCCGTGGCCTACCCAGAACCCAACTCAGCGCTTGGTTGTCAGTCTCAAGTTGGAACTCTACATGTTCAACATATAGCTTGAACTCTTCAAGCGCGAACATCACAGCAAGCCCTTCTAGTTCATACACCGAGTACTTCATTTCAGGATCAGTAAGCGTTCGGGAAGCATACGCAACAGGTAACCTGTCACCTTGATGTTCCTGTAAAAGTACAGCTCCGATAGCCCTATTCGACGCGTCAGTTTGCACTATAAACGGTTTACTAAAATCCGGTATCACTAATATTGGAGCATTGATCAACGCCATCTTCAAGTCCTCGAATGCTGGTTCCTGGGACGAACCCCAAATAAACTCAGTTCCTTTTTCCTAAGACTATTAAGGGGAGCAGCTCTATGGGCGAAGTTAGGAACAAACTTCCGAAAATAATTTAACATGCCAATAAAGCGTGCAAGTTCCTTTACATTCGCTGGGGTCTTAAAATCACTGATTGATTGAGTTCTGGAATGACCGACCGAGATAACATTAGAAGAAACAATATGCCCTAGAAATGAGATCTGAGATTTTGCGAATGATACCTTAGATGGTTTTACCGTTAAACCCGCTTTTCTAAGACGAGTTAAAACTTCTCTGACGTGTTCAACATGTTCATCAAAATTCCTACTGAATATTACAACATCATCCAAATCATGATAGACCGTCTTGAATTTGATCCCGTCAAAGACGATATCCAACAAACGATTAAGAACTGCCGCTCCTGTCGATAGCCCAAATGGAAGCCTCTGAAATTCATACAAATTTCAGTCAGTTTTAAAGCAGTTACTGATTTAGAAGACTCGGCCAAAGGAATTTGCAAATAGGCCTTGTTTAGATCTAACACCGTGAAAAGGTTCGCCCCCTGAAACCAGCCAAAACACGACTGTAAATCTGGTAAAGGAATTTGTTGTAGAACAACCTTTTTATTTAAAGCCCGGTAATCAACAACCGGCCTAAACTCTCCATTAGTCTTGGGTACAAGAAAAATAGGTGAAGCGTACGCAGATGTCGATTTTCTAATTACCCCTTCATCCAACATATCGTCAATAATTCCTTTTAATACTTTCATTTTTGGAGGAGCTAAGCGATAGGGTGACGACCTTACTGGAATGGAGTCCGACAGTTCAATTTCATATTCTATGACATTGGTCATTCCTAACCTGTCAGTTAACACATCTGCAAACTCATCACACAACTCTCGAATACAATCAGCTTGATCAGAAGTTAAATGACTAAGCTCCAAATCTTTCATTTTATCTCCATTTACACCTTTTTGTGCAGAATTCACATTTACCCAAGAAGCAAAATCCTTAAACTTTATCTTTAACTGAGGTTTAAATTTAAACCAACAAGTTTGATTTCTTAAATCAATCATCAGCCTTACGTGTGATAAAAAATCCGCCCCTAAAATTACCTTACATGAAAGATTCTTGACAACCCATAATCTGATTTTCCATGTAAAGTTCGAAATCCTAATCTTTCTTCTAATATACCCCTTTATGTCCAAAGAGGACGAATTCGCTGACGTTACATGATTCTTTTCCTCAATCAAGTCTCCAAACTTACACGTTTACTTCATATGTGTAAACCATTTAAAATCCAAAAATGAACTTACACTCCCAGAATCAACAAGAGCGACAACCGTTTCATTATTTATATCTATTTCAATAAAAGGCAAAAAAAACCTTTATCCACGTAAGAAACCCGATTGCACATTCTTTTACTTTTAGTAAGCCCTCTATGATAATTAGGGTCACGTGAATGTCTAGATTTCTTTTCCACTTTACATGACACTAAAATATTATTATCCTTAGATGCACCATTATAATGCTTACGATACTTATCAGAGAACTTAGCATTACACTCACGACGTAGATGATCGTAAGATCCTCAACAATGACACCTTTTACCTTTATAGTTGTTACCCCTAAAATCTCTCTGAAATTCACGCCCCTGAAACATATTCTGCTGAGAATCAGCAGGCATGATAGCACGTTTTTCCTGAACAACATCTCCCTGAAATACATGACTACCAGATACAGCATCATTATAGTTTCCAGCAGGTAGTAGAGCTTCACGCCACTGAAAATTGTTAGAAGTACAAGCTTGCACAGGTGGACCATAAATTGAAGTGCAAAACTTCGACGAATCTTGCATGCGTCTCAAATCACCTTTCTTTACCTTCTCAGCCTCCAAGATGATGTCATTAAACTCTTTGTAAGACTGGGGTTTGTCATTCATAGACAGGAATGACCTACAAATGGGGTTCATGCCTTCTACCATAGAAGTAACAATTTGTTTTTCAGTTAATTGGACAGCGAAAACCTTGGCATACCATTTAACATCTATAAAATACTGATTGAGAGTTTCGTCCATCCTCTGTACTCTACATAAGTGATCACGATGCAAGTCAGATAGGGTTCTAGGAGTAAAGAAACAATCTAAAACTTCAAGATGAAAGAACGTCAAGGAACGATGGTTACTCATACTCTCCACTAATCTCTCACGAAGTAACCCACTAGTGCACGGGAACACAATCCAATAAATGTGCAGCTCAGATAATCCAAAAACAGTTCCACTTTCTTTAAGCTCAATTAATTTCCTAAGAAATTTGATTAATAAATCATAATCCGTACCATCACACACATTAAAATCCCTTAAAATTATATTCAACGGATTGGGCACGGTAGAGAACTTAACATCATACTCAGACATGTTACGACCCAATTTGTCACCCTGAAGCAATGCACTATTATTCTCACCCAAATCAAATGCGTTCCCCCTTACCACATCATTTTCGTCAAATAAACTGTCCCCCGTCTGCACAGATTTAGGCACCAGAGACAAATTAGATTTTAGGTTCGTTTGAGAACACATCGTATCACTATTCTGAACCGATTTAGTAGTGAAAATACATCTTTCAGTGGAACTACTCCGATTAACATTTTTTGGACCTGACGGCACACAACATATTACGAGGTAAATCCGTAGATGACCCTATATAGCTACTCTCTTTCGAAGGATTTCTATTTTCACTAACCCTTGCACTATCCTGACGATTATCTGCCAACGTAGTTTCCAAATTGTCCACTAAATTCACACGATCACTCAATTCACACGCAACATCACCAATCAAACTATCACAATGCGAACCTTCAATGGATTCAGCCATATCACAATTACTTACCTCAGGAAACTTCAGATCAAATAATTCGACAAGTTTGGAACGTAGGCCTAATAACTCATTCGCAAAACTCACATCACTCAAAGACCAAACACCAATTAAATCCTGTAGCCGATGTACCCAATGAATAGACCTATACTTAATTCGTTTCCGTTGAGAAGTAGCCGTTTTCCCCAGAACATTCACAACATTTAAAGAATCAATTAAATTAGAAACAGTGGACACTATGGTGGACTTACCGGCGCTCCAATAAGGATGTTCATGGTCAGGAATAATAATAGGTTTTTCCTTTACTCTCTTCAGTACAGCAATATCCAACTCCCTATGATAATTAGGCTTTTCACCTCTGACCATCAATTCATGGACCACCTCATCTTTGGTCAGATAATAACAAGTAGGCAAAGGTCTCACTTCCATTTGTGACAATATTAAACATGAAACAAAACAACATACATATATTAGAAGTTATAAACATATGCATAATCGTACTTCACGTAAGTTAAGGTTAAGTGCATACCTCCACGCCCACACACAACACTGCAATCTCGATACATTAAGAAAATGTGGTAAAATATCGTTAACCACTCTCTAGCTACCAATGTAACACCTCCCCCCCCCCCCTCCTAACAGCAGAATACGACCGAGCTCATTTGCGATATAACCCAGATGAATGTACCGAGACTACAGTATCTAGCATAGGCCTAGAAATAATACACTGATACAAACTGCGGTAACAACTTCTATTAACAATAACACTTCCATACATTACATGACATTTAAAAGACATGGAAAAAAAATACAACATTCTTTGGTACTTGCCTTATATTCTAAACGACAGACCGACATTCACAGTAATCCAAGTTTCCAAACAAGCAGTGACAACGGCGTATAATCTTTCACGACTTTCCTTCACTTGCATCGACTCGCCTTGTTACTAATATTCCTCAAATCGTCGGTAGTTCCAATATAAAGCTCATTCATGTTCCAGCGCATGTTAATAGGCTTGAATACATTTATCTCTTCTGATAATCCAAGAGCTCTCAAAGCAAATATTATCAATCCAACGTCCACTCTCTCTCATTAAAATACTCAACTTCTTCACAATATCAATATCAGCTGCTCGATACATATACATATTTAAACCCATGTCAAGATGTCGTAATTCATATCTTTTAATATAATACTTGACTATCCTCGGCAGCAAAATTTTATAAACGTCTAAGCCCTGTCATGGCTTCCTGAGAACTTCTCTTGTTCACTCCTCGGCTGACGGAAGACTACTGTTACCGTTTGCCAACAGAAGATTCATAAAACAAAAACCAACAGCAACAACTCCAATACATCATCCAAGGTTAAGGCTACCAAAACAACTCACCACATATATCAAGGCCAATTTTATCACTCCCGGCTAACATGATTCTTATCCGACAAGTCATATTTAACATCTCAAAGTCAATGCAGATAGTATCACATAATACCGTACAGATATTTACTCTCGGAGACACGAACTATCACCGTATCTCAGGCCACTTTGATACATAACAGGCCTAGCAGCAAACTCAACTACTGTCTTCTTCCATAGAGATCCAAGTCCAACCAAAATATTACAAGATCTCGGCACACTTCGTACTTGACATGCAACATAATAGTTAGAAAAATGACAACTAACTCGGCATTCTCTCAAAGGACCGGAACATCAGCTGCATTCAGTAGAAAGACAAAAATAAGTTCTTACCTTTTCGGTGTAGCTCTCTAGCGGGAAAACAGAGAACCGAAGTCATCACATCAGGCAATCAAAATGAAACATATCGAAAGGCGTAGCAAACGTAAAATAGTGACCTAATACCGGCACACTTATAAAGGACGGAATGATAACTAACACTGCAAGTGATGTTCTCCAATATTTACTTCATGTCACGTCGGGATCACCAAATTGTAGCCGATCTATTTATTAACATTCACCAAAGAAGAACAATAATACAAATACACAGAATGGCACAAATATATATCCACAGATAGAGCACACGCTCTCTCTCTCTCTCTAGTACCAATCAGTACCACCTCACTCTGATTAAGAAAATTTTAAAATTATTAATTTCCTTAGTAGGGATTTTTTAAATTTGGTTCAAAAGTTTAGTAATTTATGGCAAGGCAGGTGTATACACGCACTAGACAGACATACCCTACGTGATAATATAACCCTTTGTTTTAGAACTTAACAGGTTCATTCTGGTTCCGTATTGATAAACTAATTAGTCTAAACAGGATGAAAGTTCCGCCTGATCAATATTTATTAATAGAGATCAGTGGGTGGTCATTAATGGGACATTTTTCGAGGCCTAAATATTATTATTGGCCCCTTCATCAGCCGCTATGATAGAACGATACAAGAATATTTTTTTGCGTAGCACTTAAAATTCCCTTAGAAATGAATCTTGTATGGTGCACCATAAAGAAAGATTGAAACATTTCCGCCTAATATGAGTTACGGTATGTAAAAGTCTTATGAACTACTGTAGGTCTGTACACATTGTCAATGGACGCCTCACGGTGGTACTTAAGATGGTATTGAAGACACAAATGTATGGTACCGGTTCGGTACGTCAGCAACAGTTCAGAACACCTTTGTTGCAATCAGCTGTAGGAACACTTAATTACTCAATACTTCACCAGCAATATAAAGATGATAAAATCAATGAAGTCACTGCACTGAAATCATATCTTGCCTAATATAGATCTTACGAAGTGCATAACTTCAACACTTGCCACGGCAGAGATTGGCCTCTAATCCGTCTAAAAAGAAAAATAATGAGAAAAATTAGTGAAAAGCTACGGGAGAAACGAGTAGGTGAAGGCCACTTATAAACTTCATAACCAGTAACGACAAATTACCTTGTTAGAGCAATGATAAATAACCAAACTTATTATATTGGAAAATAGCAAGAGGTTAAATTGTATGCAATGCCGGATTTGATTTGCCTTTTATTTTAAATAATATAGTCAATTTCATGGGTACAGCAGAGCTCATTACCCAGATATATAACTGAATTAAATGAAATTAATGGGAGTGTTAGTTCTGGTTAAAGCTGTAGAATGGGAGTGTTGTGCTAATATATGATATTAGCAAAATAGATTCTCCAAGAGGAAGACCCGTGCAAATGTGAAGATAATTTGGGAAGTGTAGCGAAAATAACAGGGAAAAGGGGGCGCGTATAAATGACAACAAGATTAACTTTCTTGACACAACCATCATTAAAAAGATAACAGACTACACTACCAAGTTTTCAGGAAACCAACGCAAACCCATACTGCTAGAAGGCACGATTCAAACCACCCCGGCTGTCATAAAGGAGCCACTTTTATCAGCCTTGTAAACAGAGCTATGAAATTACCCCTATCCAAGCAAGATTTTGATAAAGAGATTAAAGTTATTCATCAGATCGCCAGAACCATGGATAAAACTATCAATACATTAACAATATAATTAATAAATTAAAAATAAGTCTATCACACGCCTTCAACCGGAGCTAAAAGAAAAGTCAACATACGCAGTGTTCACATATTTCAATAATTCTACCTACAATGTCACCAACAAATTTAAAAAACAGAACATGAAGGTAGCGTACAAAACCAATAATTCCAACCAAAACCTATTCTTTAATTCTAATAAAGTAAAAGCGAAAGGTAGTTTCAGCAAATCTGGCATTTACGGATTGAATTGCAATGACTGCTACACTAACTACATAGGCCAAACTGGAAGGAAGTTTGCTACAAGATACAATGAGCACTTAAACGCTATAAAATACAGAAAATATGCAGCCATGTCCAACCATATGGAAGAGTCCGGCCATAAATTCACAAATATAGAAAAGGATTTAAAAATTTTACATTACACCAATAAGGGAACCATGATGAATGTACTTGAGTCTATTGAAATTAACACAGCGCATAAAGTTTCAGCCCCAATAAATCTCAATGAAATCATTTTCGACTCAAACGTTTTGTTTGATACCCTCACAGACAACATAACTGCGACACTTGGCTATGGAATGAATGATAGGCCAACTTACCTTTCTTAAGAGGTCCGCATCGCTTACTGCAAAATCACCGCCAGATGGCAAGCCCCAACAGAAGAACACCTAAAGAGCGAAAGAAGGTGGAGAAGGGGAAACGCACAGGCTCGTCTACAGACCCATTCCGATTACCCATAGAACTGCTACCGACGAAATGATGCCACAACAGTTGCTCAATATTTAAAAGAATATTTACTCAGCAAACAAAGGGGCAAGAAAAATATAATTTAACAAAATCATAAAAAGGAAACTCTATTGCCACAACAACCTCTCTCTGGTGATGCACATGGCTTAAGGCCATCATAATTAAATTACATAAGTAGGCAAGAGATGGTTTAACATGCTTGCTTGCAAAGTAAAAACGAAAAGATATAATTTAAAATTAAAATAATTAATCCCAAAAGAAAGAAAACCAGAATACAGGTATTACCAAATGAGAAAGGGCTTGATAAATTACTAAGGTACGCAATACCGACCCGACATGCAGACATCAGGGCCACGAGGAAAAACGAAAAGTTAAACAAAATTTAATAAAATAAAATTAATTCACAAAACTAAAACTTTCATGACGAAAGAAAACTCAGGAACACTCACAAAAACACAAAGTTAAACCATTAAGATTAACAAAAACATACTGATCTACCAGCACAACACGTTTGAGTGTCCCGCTCGACGCCTAGAGAACTACGCTCCACAGACCAGAATGTACTCGGGGAAAACAAAAAAAAACAAAAACATGGCCACCAAATAGACGACTGCATGTCCGGACGAATTACGGCAAACAATTACCTTTTTAAATTTAAAACGACACCAGAGAGAACAGAAAGGGAGGAAAGAATTACGCCTTAACACTATTGACACGAGGCAAATTAGGCTGCAACGGATCGTAAATTAAATTAATAATAGAGCAATCAAAAAGATTACCAAAGAAAATAAACTAAATAGAAAAATATTTTTACCAGGTACGATAACTAGGTACGTGTCTCCGGAAGGCACAGAAAAAGGAAATATTTACATATCAGGTAACATTAACAAACAGAAATATTAGGCCTGGAACACGAAATAAAATACAGAATAAAAACATTAATATATGGCCAATAACGGTGTTCCCATAACAACATATATATAAAAAAATAATAATAACGTACCTTAAAATCCTTCCTTAATGGAGACACAAGGAAACAAAACAAAATTACACATTTTAAATAATGTAAAAGATATGAACAGCATCAACATGGCTGTGATAGCACACGCATCCCGCTTCGATCACCCACGAGGCTTTTCTTCTAGTAGCCAGTAAAATAAACAGATCACACGTCATCTTCAAGGCAAGTTATGAAATAATAGCCTAGGAGCATAGGCATTTCCTTCCTTTTTGAATATATCCATATTTCGTAGAGGCTAGGGGACAGGCCCCCAGCAGCGGAGAGACACTCTTTCACCACCAACTAGCTTGTTGCTTTCTTGACGACAGACTGTTTGGTGCCAAGATGGCGGAGACTCCAAAGTCAAAAACCGTAGTGCATTAATGTTAATAGTAATTGTCCAATCACAGATTGACACATCAAGTAACAATGTGCAGATTATATAATTATTTTGGCGGCATGATGTATATATAGTATTTTGTTTAATGACGTATTAAACAATATCCTTCAAATATGACTCGATTATACGAGATCAGAAGACACCACACACACGCTCTAGCGGTCGAAGATACAACCCCGGCTAGAGGCCGATAGATGCTGCCACCTCGAGGTCATAAGCGAAACCAAACCATCAAGGCGGGCGCTTTAAATGGCAGGGGACACATGTAAATAGGGGGGATGCATTTTAAAAACGTTGGTACGGGCTTTGCACGTAACAATAACAATAAAAATCAATAATAAAAATAAACCCCCTTAAACTTTTTCGGCTGTAGTTTTACCATGTTTCTTAATTATGCACATTTTGTAAGCACCTATTTTAACAGGTTATTTACATTAACACATCCTGCCATTTATACGCGCCTCCTTTTCCCTGTTATTTTCGCTACACTTCCCAAATTATCTTCACATTTGCACGTGTCTTCCTCATGGAGAATCTATCTTGCTAATATCATACATTAGTACACCACTCCCATTCTACAGCTTTAACCAGAACTAACACTCCCATTAATTTCATTTAATACAGTTATATATCTGGGGGATGAGCTCTGCTATACCCATAAAATTGACTATATTATTTAAAATAAAAGACAAATCAGAACCGGCATTGCATACAATTTAACCTCTTGATATTTGCCAATATAATAAGTTTGGTTATTTATCATTGCTCTAACAAGGTAATTTGTCGTTACTGGTTATGAAGTTTATAAGTGGCCTTCACCTACTCATTTCTCCCTTAGCAATTCACTAATTTGTCTCATTATTTTTCTTTTTCGACGGGTTAGAGGCCAATCTCTGGCATGGCAAGTGTTGAAGTTATGCACTTCGTAAGATCTGTATTAGGCAAGATATGATTTCAGTGCAGTGACTTCATTGATTTTATCATCTTTATATTGCTGGTGAAGTATTGAGTAATTAAGTGTTCCTACAGCTGATTCCAACAAAGGTGTTCTGAACTGTTGCTGACGTACTGAACCGGTACCATACATTTCTGTCTTCAATAACATCTAAAGTACCACCGTGAGGTGTCCATTGAAAATGTGTACAGACCTACAGTAGTTCATAAGACTTTTGTCATACCGTAACGCATATTAGGCGGAAATGCTTCAATCTTTCTTTATGGTGCACAATACAAGATTCATTTCCAAGGGAATTTTAAGTGCTACGCAAAAAATATTCTTGTATCGTTCTATCATAGCGGCTGATGAATGGGCCATTAATAATATTTAGGCCTCTAAACATGTCCCATTAATGACCACCCAGTGATCTCTATTAATAAAGTATTGATCAGGCGGAACTTTCATCCTGTTTCTTCTTCTTATGGTTCCTATCCGTTCCGGATGTTGGCTACCATCTTGACTGTGTTGTTCCTATCACTTGCAGCTCGGAATAATTCAGTAGATGTTTTTGAGGTCCAGGCTGTGAGATTTCTTAACCAGGATATTCTTCTTCGTCCAACACTTCTCTTCCCTGGTATTTTTCCTTGAAGAATAGACTGTAGTAGATGCTACTTGGTGGTATTCCTCATGATGTGTCCTAGGTATTGGATTTTCCTGATTTTCACAGTGGTTAATACTTCCTTATTTTTTTTTTCATTTTTTGGAGAACCTCAACATTTGTGACATGGTCTGTCCATGGTATCCGCAATATCCTTCTGTACAGCCACATTTCAATGGCCTCTAACCGTTTACATAAAGACTCTGTCAGAGTCCATGTCTCAGCACCGTAAAAAAGAGTAGAGAATACATAACAACGCAAAAGCCTGATTTTCGTAGTCATTGTCAGCCCATGATGTTTGAACAAATTACGCATCATATTGAACGTTGTTCGGGCTTTACCAATTCGAGACTTCACCTCATCAGAAGGGTCCCATTGGTCATTTAAGGTAGTGCCAAGGTATATATACTTATGCACTTGTGCAATGGGTTTCTGGTCTATATTTAGTTTGCATGCAGAGACTTTGTTTTTACTAATGACCATCAATTTGTCTTCTGAGGGTTTATATCTAAACCATATTCATGGCTTTTTGGATAACTTTATCAATGAGATGTTGTAGGCTTTCTTGACTATCCGCAAAAATCACAAAGCCATCGGCATATCGAATGTTATTTATCCAGTTACCATTTAAGAGCACTCCCATCTCAACATCCTCTAGAGCTTCTTTAAAGATATATTCCCAATAGATGTTAAATAACAATGGAGACAATATACAGCCTTGTCTTACACCTCTTAGAATATCTATATCTTCCGTGTTCTCGTTACCCAACCTCACATAAGCAGATTGATTCCAGTACAAGTTCACAATTATTCGTAAATCTTTATCATCTAAGCCAATCTTTTGTAAAATTTCTATCCTGTTTAGACTATTTTATTTTCATGAAATTAGGCTAAAAGTACATAAATACAGGCATTACAACTGAAAGCAAATTCCTCATGAACAAAAATAATAATTCTGAACAATTGACTGAATGTACTTTGAAAAAAATTGAAAAAAACTTTATTTTTGCAGGCCTCCTGATGGAATAGAAGTATACAATGCTTCCACCAATGGAATCATTGATTGCACTCTGAAGCAGATAAAGCAGCATGGGCTGGCAGCTGTGAGCATGACTCCATTGACCTGTATTTATTATCCAATGATATACTACATTCCAAATAAAGTGCTCTACATGTTATTATTTTACTCGACACAGCTATTCATGGCCATCTTTGGGGATTTACTCCTATTCCTTCAACGACGACGACCAATGTATGTATAAGTGTACCAATTCATTATCTACCCTAGTGCAATAAGGTGTGTGTAGGTGTACAGTAGGTCTATTTGATAAGCCTTGACAACCTCGCACTTTAAGAAGCAAAAAAAAAAAGACCCTCCTTGATGCAGAATTTTTCTGCAGGAGGCGCACTTATATGTTTAAAGTTATTACGGTGTGACCAATACAGCAATAGTCACAGGTGCACTGATGGAGGGGCCCCCTATAGAAGCCCTCCTTGAGGACTTAAAATGAAAAGTGGCTGGAATTTCAAAGTGACAGTGGATAATTCCTACTGAATTTGGAAATGTTCATAGTTGACATGCCCTAACTCAGGTGTTCTCAACCCGGTGCTCGCGTCATACGAGCTAAAATGTGCTCACAAGCACATACTCCCCTGAGCAGTGGTGTAACTATGGGGGGAGGTTAGGGGGTTCAATCCCCCCTAGAACCAAATAATTTTAATATAACGTAATTTGATTAAATTTTTATATAAAAAAAAAACAATTTTCAAATTGTTGACAAACGATAAGGATTATGCAACCTATGTTTATAATTTGAGAACATTTAGGAGGCCAACCAACACTGTTCATTTCCGAGCTTTTGAACATTGAGAAGTGCAAATAAAACGTATCAAATGTTATCGAGATCAAACACGAAAACGTGTAGTTAAGCTTTCATTGATTGTCTTATTTTGCACCCCGCACAAAGCAAGAAAGAAAAATAAACACATGACAAAAAATGAAAACAAAAAGCAAAATTCAAAAACAAAAGCAGAAAAATACACAAAACCAAAAACACAAAGCAAAATTCAAAAAAGCATAAGCAGAGAACGAACACAAAACCAAAAAACACAAAGCAAAATTTAAAAGCCAAAGCAGAAAACAAACTCAAAGCAAAAAGTGGAAAAAAACAAACACAAAACCAAACACGCAATTAGTTCAGATTTGAAACCGCTCATCCCCCTCCAGAAGCAAATCCTAGTTACGCAACTGCCCCTGAGATCCCTTCTTCAAACCAAATTCTGTAGCACGAACCTCTATAATAGCATTTTCAGTTTTGACATTCAGAAATTAGTAACATTTTGTGAAATATAAGTATGAATTATATAAATAATTAATTGTACATCCCTATTTTATGAGTAACATGAAAGATGCTGATTCCACTCAACTGACAATGTATCTTACCTGCATGAGTCAGGCAATTAGTTGCAGCATACCAGGTGAGTGGTGAATCCCTAGCTATTTTAGCAATTCTGAGGGAGAGAGAGATAGGAATAGGAAAGAGAGGTACATGCTTGTTGCATAATAATAATAATAATAATCAATTTAATGGTGCTTGGGTACTTGGTATGGCAGGAGGGTGGTGCTCAGTCTCAAAAACGTTGAGAGCGCCTGCCCTAAAGTAATATTAAGTGTATTCAGTACTAGGCAAGTTGATCGGTGCTGAGGACCATGAGATATTGGTTGGAGGATGGAAAAGAGGACAAATAGAAACTCGCCACCCTACTGCTTTCAAACCTTGGCTCAGAAATGCCTATTTCAAGGTGCAGATCAGCCTATGAACTGACCACAATTCTTTTTTCGCATATTGTATAAACATGTACTATCGATTCTCCCATCACACTGGCATCCACAAGGACTAGCATGTACAGTGAAACCTCTCAATTGCTAACGCTGAACGGACGAACTTATTTGTCCGTATCTGGGGGGTGTCCTTAAATGGGAGGGGCCACATTTTAAATACAAAATTGGGTCAAACAGAAATAAAAATGCAATATGTACATTACATACTGAACAAAATACAAAACTGTACTATAGATAGGTTATACACATCTCCAATTACTGTAAATAAAAGCAGTAATGCAGTACAGTGCAGTACAGTACTTACAATTTTATGATATTGTACCCGCCTGTAGTAAGTACCACGACAGTGCAGGCTACGGTTCAAAATAACACTGAAGTTAGAGAAACAGATTTGCCGAAAATACACAGCTCATTTGTCAGGAATTCTTATGTGAGAATGTTATGCCTCCTTGGAAATTCCAACTAACGGTACTGTAAGGGGTAGGAGGTGTAAACAGTAACAGCCAGCCAACCATTATCAATTATTATTCTAGCAGCTTACTGATCTGGGAGGTAGACTAGCCTACTGTATGCAGTCTTTAGCCTATTCTTCTTAAAACATGTACGGGAGTACAGTAAGTTACAGTCTTCAAAGTAGAGATTTTCTCATTTTGCAAATTTTACGTTTGAAACCCGACTGATTTTGTCCGAATAACGGAGGTTAAGCAGATTTTCTGGCCTTAAAGAGCTGTCCGTGTCCGTAACTGAGTGTCCGTAAAAGAGAGTTCATTTTATTAGCAGCTAGATATAATTTAATTCGGGACATAAAATTCTGTCCCTATCTAGGGAGTGTCCGAAAAGAGAGGTTTCACTGTAATCAGTTTCCTCTCTTAGGAGGTTGGAAGAAAAAAATTAAGTAAAGCTAAGAAGCCCCATTTGTGCATGCAATCCACCCCCATTCCAACATGTAATAGTACAATCAATGCTACAAAATATACTTAAACATGGCGGCGACAGATCAGGGAAATCAGGGAAATACCAAGGAAATTCGTCTCTCTGGAAATATCAGGGATTTTCGCAAAGGTATAGAAAAAATCAGGGAAATGTGAAGAAACTTAAAGATTTTGCGTCGAGCGAGTGAGAATTATTTTGCAGTCATAACCTGGCGCAGTGCAGGGGGTTTCCGCGTTTCTTTTAAACTATAAATCATCTCTAAATGAATCGTTAGGCAAGAGGGGAGGTACGATATAAGCAAGATGATATACTAATTAATACCTTATTCGCTAAATTAATATCAGGGAATTTTGTGATAATATCAGGGAAAAGTCGGGGAAATATCAGGGAAATTTGTCAGGCAAAGTGTGTCGCCACCATTTTAAAATAAATAAATACTCAAGAAACTAAGTATTAAATCTCCACGGTGTCCGAGAGCGCTAATTCGTGCCCCGCTGGCATTGGGAGAGATGGGTTCGAATCCCACTTCGTACCCTGCCAACTAAATGGGACTGATGCCCAAACACATTCCAAGACTCAAAATAAAATAACAGAAACATAACAAATTAAAGCATTCAGCTATTAGGTCATGTAGGCCCTATTGTACAAACAGTAAAAGCCATATAGATTGAAAATAACAATTAAACCCATGATCTCCCAGAGAAGTGAATATCAAATATTATGCATTTTGTTTGCTTCTTTCCAGGTTGGTTAAGATACAACGACGTATCTTCCAATCCAATATCGCCCTGAGTCATTTTACCTGTAACGCTTGGAACTTTCGGAATGAAGGCTTCATGAGTTTAGAGCAAGAGATCCATGACAGTGATATTCGAGACTTCGAGTACTACCTAAAAGGGTCACTATGTTTCAACTTTTACGCATCAGCCATTAGAGCAGGACGCCTTTATCTTCTACGTGATAAACTGACGGAAAAACAGTCCAGAATCATATATACCAGGTAAGTGATAATGTATACAAATATATAAAAAATCTCGTGGTGTCAGTCTGTTTTTATGTTTTCCTTTTACTCTTTCATGCAAACACTACTCAACCGATTAAGCTGAAATTTTGCACGAACAAGAAAAGAAAGCACATAGAATAATTGCTCTTTCAAAATAAAATTTTCCTATCTAGGCCTTTTGGTGCTCAGGTATAGCCCTAAATATGGTAACAAAATTGTTGTAGAAAGACCAGCCATGGCTCATTTTACACCTCTCCAATCAAGTAAGACCCTAAGGCACCCTGAAAAGCACATTTAATGGCCTTAGAACTAACTGTTTCTGAGATATTCCCATCTCTAGTCTAGGACCAGCCATAACCATGCCAACGTTAACTCCAAAGGTGCCATTCAACTTTCCATCTAGCCCTGTATGGGGCAGGGCCCAGCTCCATTTATCATCTGAAATACCATACAAGCATTATTCAAAACATTTTACCCTCTTAAGCGATCAGGGTGTTTCAAAAATACTTATACAACCTTTGGGATTTGGTTCCATACACCAAAACAAGAAAAAAAAGTTCGTATATACATATGTCCCAAAATCCTTCGTTTTCGATTTATTAATGAAAGAACATTGTATAGTGACACATTAATTGACAGCCTGTTTGGAAGTGTTTAACCCATAAATTCATATAGAAAAAAAAAAGGTTCCTGACACCAACAGAAGGAAAAACATTCATATGCACAGGGTGTCCCAGAATCCTTTGTTTTCCCGGGAGGGACTGTTGAACACATTGGTACACTGATAACACTTCAGCACACACAGCTCACAACAAGTGCTCGAAATGTCCTCCTCTTCCGTCGAGACATGCATGAACACGCCACATCATGGACTGCCGGACCCGTTCAAAGACTCCGGGCTGTTGTCGCAGGCATCCAAGATACCTCAATGAAGAGTTTCCACATCCGGGATGGCTATGGCATACACCAATTGTTTCAGGTGCCCCCACAGATAAAAGTCTAACGGATTGAGGTCTGGCGACCGTGCAGCAGTCCCATCATGCATCCACCACTTACGTTGTCGTATTTGCAGGGACACATCGTCGTGCAGTAAGTCTGGAAGGGTGATCTGGATAAAGTCTCTATAGACAGCACCTGGAAGATGTGCTGATAGAACGTATGGACCTACCAGACAGTCACCTACAATGCCAGCCCACCCATTAATCCTAAACTGGTGCTGATGGTGAGCCTGAACTACAGCGCGAGGATTACGATACGCCCATACGTGTTGGTTGCAGAAATTGGTAATACCATCCCGCCCAAACATTGCCTCGTCTGTGAACAATATGGACGAGAGAAGGAATAGATTGGCTGTTTGTGCTACAAACCAGCGGCACAGGTTCTCCCGTGGTGGATAATCGGCACGCGAAAGGCCCTGCACACGTTGAATATGATAGGGATACAGGAGCTGTTCTTGAAGTACCCTCCATACTGTACTGTGCGATGTACCAGTTGCCCGAGCCACTTGTCATGTACTGATACCTGGATCGTCGTCGACATACTGTAAGATCTCTTCGTCGTGGTCCGGCGTAGGAACTACACGTGGTCGTCCTTGATCACATGTTGTGTTGTAACAGAACGACGAAAAACAGCCGGTATACATGTTAACCCCAAAATGATACATAAGAAAATAAAAGGTGATCTGAACATAATTATATGAAATGAAATGAAAATCCACAGCCTGCTTCCAGTCTCCGACTGGGTCAGGAATGGAATGAATGAAGCCCCCATCTAGCGGCGAGGATATGAACTGTGCCGGCTGCCGAGGCCTGACGCACTCCTCTGGGGCAATGATTAAATGAATGACAGATGAAATGAAATGATAGTGGAGAGTGTTGCTGGAATGAAATTTTGACAGGGAAAACCGGAGTACCCGGAGAAAAACCTGTCTGCCTCCGTTCTGTCCAGCACAGATCTCACATGGAGTGACCGGGATTTGAACCACGGACCCAGCGGTGAGAGGCCGGTGTGCTGCCGCCTAAGCCACGGAGGCTTTCATAATTATATGAAATAATTTACGTAATTAGTGCTTAGATGTGAGTAACATTATGTCATGGATAAACTAATATACAAATTTAAGAAATTATTCTATTCAACCCTCGATAATGATGCATATTAACATTCAACCCCTAACTCTTAACAGAAAAAGCAAAGAAAATCATGAAAAATTATGCCGTAATTGACTTCCAAGAATTGGATTTTCGCAATCAAATGACAAATGAAGGCTTTCATTTACCTGTCCTCAAATACCACCCAAATTAGTAGGGCATATGTTCCATGTTGACCGACTGAAAGCCAATTGCAGTGCTACACCACTGACTGGATCCTATTAGCCTTCAGGCTGTTGATTGAGAACAGACTTTCACAACTTTATCCCTTTCTTTTCTATTTGCGTGTCTAATCTAGTCTTCCATTCATTTTGTGAGATTGGTTGCTTGTAGGAGGCTTTTTTTTTCTCTTTTCAGGTGGAACCTTTTTTGTGAAAACAAGAGTCTGATAATAATTAATAAGATTTCTTGAATTATGAAGTTAAGGAAATTTCAAAATTTTGTTTGTTAGCCTTATTTGGAATACTCATAGTAAAATACGCACTGCATGAATTGTAAAATTGAACCAATCTTTGTTGAAAGGCACTAAGTCCGATTTTTAATGTTTTGAGATAAAAACAAAAAACTGTTTTTCCCCACTTGTACTGAAATATGAGACGTAATATTTTGTATGTGGAAAGTGCACACAAATGCCGATATAATAAAACCAAAATAGCATTGTCCGCATTTTACTAACAATTTTATTGAGAAAATACGTAACTGGACTTCGTCCATTTCAACATGGAACGAGCCGAACCTCTGAGCGAGGAATATCATTCACATTCTTAGTTTATTTCCTTTATTTCTAAATGAACATATGTATCAAGAAGCCTGAAAAAGAAAGGTAACATGTATGTAATAACTAACTTGACGGCTGTGGTAATAGCACATGCGCTGCCAAGACATGGTTCCATTCAACACCAAAACATGCATTTTGCTTCCTAGGATGCAAAATCGCAGTAAAAAGGATTTGTCAAAACGAGCGATTCAACTGATGAAATAGGAAGAAAACTTATACAGTAAAATCTCTCAATTGCGGACACTAATCGGACGAAATAATTTGTCCGTATCTGGTATGTGTCATTGAATGGGAGGGGGCACATTTTAAAAAACTAAATTCGGTCAATACAGAAATAAAAATAATAATATCTACATTACATACTGAACAAAATACTAAACTGTACTATAGTTAGGTTATACACATCTCCAATTATTGTAAATAAAAGCAGAAATGCAGTACAGTTCAGTACTTACAATTTTATGATTTGATAAATTAATCAGGCAGGTTGGATTGTCGAGTGAACTTTGCATGAGCAAATCCCTGTTTAAGGAGGTGTAAACAGTAACAGCCAACCAACCCTTATCAATTGTTCTTGCAGGTTACTGACCTGGGAGGTAGTCAACTGTATGCAGTCCTTAGCCTATTCTTCTTAAAAATATGTACGGGAGTACAGTACAGTACAGTCTTCAAAGTAGTGATTTTCTCATTTTGTAAATAATACGTTTGAAACCCAAATAATTTTGTCTGAATAATGGATGAGAGTCGATGCAGCATGGCTAAAGTGGAGGAAAATCACTGGTGTCCTTTGTGATAAAGAGAGATGCCTGTTCACCTGAAAGCAAAAATGAATAAAACAGTGGTGAGTCAGTAGCCCTTTACAGGATAAAATGCCGAACTTTGTCAAGGAAACAGGGACAGGTTCTCCACATGATGGAGATGTAGTTTTACGTAACCGTTAATAGTGCGATCATGAGCAATAAAAATCCCTGTATGCCTTCCTTCGGAGGAGAAGTAAAGCCGGCGGTCCCATGTCATAGATTTATGGCATTTTAAAGAACTTTCCACTAATTACACCTATGTGAAACTAAATTGAATAGGTTAAGAATGTTAACAACGCTCTTAGGTTGCTACGTTCGTTGCCAAGAGCCGACTGCGGTGGAGTCTAGTAGCTAAGTTCTGAACTAGTAGTCGTTGACGGTGGCGTTTGGCGGCAAAAGTAGGAACTATTTAAAAATTCAAAGTTGCAGTCCTTACTTGAATAAAAAAAAACAGATACACACACTAACACAGTCATCACAATTAACATCGGTTATTAGACAGATTCTACATACACCCAAAGTACACAGAGCTACATGACCACGATGTCACAACGCCCCTCAATGAAGCAACGACGACGATTCAAATATTAAATTAATCCAGAACCATTGAGGGTCTCATTCAATAAAATATCTTTGATTCTCCTCGCTCGGAATTGTCGGCTGTAACTCGATTCCGAGTACACTTAACTTCTTCCTTCATAAAATGAAGGAAGGAAACTTGTAGTTTTACGTGACCGTTAATCATACGATCATGAGCCACGGGACCTCTTTTTATGTGGAATCCGAACCACAGGTCATAGAATTTCTCTTCGAAAATCTCAAGTGCATGGACCCGGAATCGAACCCGGTCCACCTTGGTGAGAGGCTAATAGCTTGACCGCTGCACCACCGCGCCCCCTTCTGCATAAAAGTGTGTTTAAACCCAGCTTGTGAATGTGTTTCCGATGGCTGAACAGACCAATCGTGGCATGAAACATGTGCCCACTTAAATATTACACTGAACGGTTGGGGGAGGGCGAGGTTGTAATTGACAGAGCTTTCTTGCTCGTCGCCTAGCCTCTCCATGTCTGCGACGTTCTTCTTCAAATAACTTGACAACGGTTTATGTAGTGTTTCGCCACAGTAAACGGTCTCCACCAATATGCCATACTATAAAACAAAACTGAGGAAATTAGTGAAATAGTTTGGAGCTGTATACAAATTGTATTGTGCATACAAATAATATTGTTTCAAAGATTCCTGTTTGCACTCTGCCTCTAGGATCAGGTGACCTCGCTGTTCTGCTCCTTAAAAAAATAACTAACCAACCTCTACCTATTAAGTTAGTCCTTGAAACTCTTTTTCCAGAAAGAATGCCCCAGTTAATGTCTAATTTTTTTTTTGTCTTTTTCAGTTTCTTTCTGCTGCATTATTTCCTATGCTATACAACATTCTGTCTGGTATTGTGGGCAAGTTACACCTACTCAGTGCCTCAAAAACTGATGACCATGCTGATCAGCACTGTTCAAACTCTGCTAATATTGTGACACCTGAATAGGACAGCTATTTATTAAGAAAAATAAATATGATTTTCGGAATACAGTAATTTAATTCATTTATGCTCCAAACCTGATGATTACTTTTAACTCTTTTCTTGAGGAATAGCCAGTTGGGTAGGCACTTGCCACTTACCTAATCTACAAATTGCAAAGTTGCCAGAGTTGTTTTAGTATCAACTGTAGAAAGCAAAGGTGCTAGAAATGAGCTGCCTTCTGAGGTCTCGGCAGGCCCAACGATAGAAAGGGGCAAGTGGGGCCCGAGGTGGTTGACAGCTTTCTTTATTTTAATGTCTAAACTTTAATGATTTTTTCTGATATGCCTCTGTTCTATGTAAATATAGCTGGTGAACAGTTTTTCTTCTGGGGAAATTGCAAGGTTGCCAGAGTTGCCCATTTAATTTATAACAAGCTTACGTTCAAGAGCTCTTTGAGGATCATCGAGTTTCTAATTAAATTTTGGAAAAAATACTGTACATACATTTTTGAAAGAAGTATGGCTTATTCTTGTGGTGACTGAACATGTTCAGATGCAACACAATTGGAATTTTAATGCACAATGATCAAAACCTTGAAATATAAAAAAAACCAATGAAAAAGAAAGAAAAAAAAAAGAGTGGATGAAAAATTAAAATCGAAGTAAATTAATATTCAGTTGGGCAATCACATTCCACGGAGCCCAATTTTGGCGGGGGAGTTAATATTCAAGCTTTATACCATAATTTAAAAATTATGTCACAGGTTGAATAAAAATGGAGGGGCAAAGAAGACCTTCTTCTGGGGCCCATGATCGCTCTTTACAGCCTTGGGGTGTGTACATTATTGACACTTTGGATATAGAGAACCTGCGTTGATTCCTGGCTCAGCCAAGAATTTTAATTCTAGTATTGGGTACACTCAACTTCGTGAGGCAAAACTGAGAAGAGATGGATTTGATTCCTGCCTCACGTCTTAAAAGAAATAATAATGTTATTGGTGTTACGTCCCTTTTAACTACTGCGGCTTTTAGAGACACCAGGGTGCCAATTTTTGCCAAGAAGGGGATCTTAAACATACCAGTAAATCTACTGACACGGCTCTCTCGCTTTTGCGCACTCTCAAACGCCAGCTGACTGCGCCAGAATTCGATCCTGCAAACTTGGCAAAAGCGGCTGAGAATGTTTCTGCTGCGCCACGCAGCCAGTCTCTCTGTCTTAGAAGAGGTTTTCCACTTCTACTCCAGGTAAATACCAGGATGGTTCCAGACATAAGGCCACGGCCACCTCTTTCCTAATCCCAGCCTCAATACAAATACACACACACCCACCCACCCACCCAAGTACATGGGGCTACATGACCACAATGTTGCACAGCCCCATAAATGAAACAAGAACAACAACAATTAGAAATGATCTGACCTTTAAAAATTCTGCATTTTAATCTGGCAATTTATCCTTAATATATGTCTACTGTAATGCCATATACAAACCTTGCTCGAAGTATTGTCCCGTCAAAATATGACGGTCAATGGGAAAATATTTACTGAAGGATTCTCTTATATGCATTTTTTGAACGATTACGTTTTGACATTGTTGCAACTTTAAGGGCGTCGAAAGATCGACTTCGCAACATATAACTGGCCATGACTGAAACCTTGATGAGGCAAATAGAGACCTACACGTTCCAGGGTTTCCCCATGAGCTTTATTGATTGTGATAAATTACGCCAAGCGAATTGGAAATTGGATAATGGAAGTGTTTTATCGGATGATGTTAAATCAAGTCCAAGGATAATAGCTCTCTGCCCTATACCATCTGCAGTTATTATTTCGGTAGCATGCTGAACTGCTGTGCCCAAGATAGCGGGTTCAAACCCGGCTGAAGTCGTCGGATTTTTTAAGAGCGTTAAAAATCCTTCAGTATGCCTTCCTTCGGAGGGGAAGTAAAGCCGGCGGTCCCATGTCATGGATTTATGGCATGTTAAAGATCCTTTCACAGACTAAACTTGTGTAAAGCAAATTTGTTAGGTTAGATTTCGTCAGAACGCTCAATCAAAGTTCCAACGTTCACCACTAGGTATCATTGATATCTGGTGGCGAAAGTTGGAACTACTTGAAATTGAACGGAACTTGTAGTTCGCCCTTTAGGGTGTCCGCTGGAAGCAGCTACAGACTCAGGCGAGCCGAACATGTCCTCGGACACTCCCGGCACTAAAAGCCATACGATAAATAAATAAATAATTTCCAAATCCAAGCAATTTTTGTACATATTTCTCACAAATAATCTGGTTCCATATAGGAGACCTTGGGAAACGTTCAAATGTCTAAGGAGCATATTAACTATGGCTCAAAATTTAGAGTAACTTAAGTATATGTGCAGGTAATCACTTATTTCCAAGGAATTCAAGAATTCTGTAGGAAACTGAAGTAAGTTAACTGATTTCATCTTCAGTATTAATCTGTTAAGGCTGGTGCATATTTTCTCCAGCCCACACACCAGAAGAGCTTCAGCAGTCTGCCAACTGTTTCAACAGAGCTTATGAACGGTTTGGCCTGACTGTCAACTTTCAGAAACCAAAGTGCTAACTCAGCCTGCTCCTGGAACCATCCCCCCAGATTTTGATATCAACATATCTGGCTCAGCTCTGGAAAAGGTGGAACACTTCTCGTACCTTGGTAGTATTCTATCAGCGAACTGTACCTCTGGGAAGGATGTGCAAACAGAATTCAGGCTGCCCATGTGGCTTTTGGACGTCTCTCACATCGTGTGTTTCTGAACAAAGATCTAAGTATCTGCACGAAAGTATTGGTGTACCAAGCTGTTGTTATTTCTACGCTACTCTACGGATGTGAAACCTGGACCCTATGTCGCCGGGACATCAAGAAACTAGAACGCTTTCATCAACAAAAAATTAGATCAATCATGAACATCAAATGAGATGACTATGTAACTAATATAGCAGTCCTTGAGAAAGAAATGATAAACAGTATTGAAGCCTCCATTGTTGGTCATCGGCTTAGATGGGCAGGCCATATCCATCGTATGAGTGACAGCAGACTACCTCGGCAAATCCTGCATAGTGAACTCAACACTGGCAAGAGGTCATGTGGTGCTCCTTTAAAACGATATAAATACCAACTCAAGCAGACCATGAGGAGAGTAGAGATAAACCCAAATACTTGGCATACTCTTGCACTGGATCGCCCTCGCTGGTGTGCTACCATCTCAGCTGCAGTTGCACAGTTTGAGCAGGAACGTCGTAGACAGGAAGAGGAAATTTGCCATATGAAGAAGATACGTCAAATACTACCACGTCCTCCACCCTCCATCGGATGCAACATACGTGGTCGCATGTTCTATGCGAGAATTGGCCTGATAAGCCATCAGCGCCATCTTCATCGTCTGGACTAAAGATTATGAAACTGCAGGCGAAGCGTAAATTCGGATACGAGTATCGGCCGACGACGATATTTTTGAACTACTGGATATCAGTTCAACGACTTGAAAATTAATTTCATTACAGTGTTCACTTTTTTGGTGTAAGAATGCGAACTTCCTTCGCAGAAGTGTATTTTCGCCGTAAATCTCAGCCACGATATCATCATGAGTTAGAAGTCTGGCTGGTAATTCAATAACATTTGATTCCTCACCTTCCACAGAGGGTAGTCGTCGTTTACTTGTACCAAAAATTCAGAATATTCCATTTTATCTGGTTTTGATCGCGTGATTTTACTGTATGTAAGGGGCGTATTTTGGAGAAGGGCCAGGGAGTAGAGTATTTACTATTGTGAATAACTGTTTGGCGAGAAGGCACAACAGGCAAAACCTACCTGAAGACTCCTCCAAAAACAATAACTTTCCCACAAAAGGGAATAATGTTGTTACGTATAATATATTTTAGAAGTCGATTCACACACATTATTTGAATATTTGCCATTGTGGCTTCACCCCATATTATGAGCCATGATAATCGAATATCGTCTACTGGATTCCAATTTAATTTTAACTAGACACTGAACTCTCTATTAAGTTGAGAGGTATTTTAAATGCTGAATGTAGGGCTTATGCCCTTGCAAAATATTGTCTAAATTGTGAAGTGTACCCTCCCTGATGCAAGAATTCACTTGATTTACAGATCTGACTTGATTAGCTTCTGAGGCGTCTAATATATACAACTGGCCATTAAAACCTTCGCTTATATTTTTGGAATATAAGGAAGAAATACAATGATGTGACATTCCAGATTATTTTAAATCAAAGTATTCATGTGGCACGGTAAAATTGGCACCAAAGAAAACAAAGGACATAGCATTGTTGTACTGTCAAGTAATATCTCAGAAATTCCTTGAGATGTCATCTCAAGTCAAAAATTGTTTCAGCCTGTCAGGTATTTTATATTCCGGCAGATCAATCTTACCATTACAACAGGAAAGGCCAAAGTAACCAAGCGTTCTCGCAAGAAAAATACAATGCATAACAATGTTTACATTTGTTCGTCTAGGACCCTACACTGTACATCCGTGCGAGAACTCTCGCATGTGTATAAACCGCCCTCCCGGCTTCATTGTTATGCGGACTCGACTGACACAGTTCTAGCAGGGACTATATTCGCACTTTCTTTCGGGATTAGGGTACCACCCATTACAATTGGGTACAATCGTGTTGGCCGACTGAAAAACATTAAATTTCGATTACTAATGCAACACTGAAAAATGGCTTCAAATATCTGAATATTGTATGCTTATTTACGAAGTAAAGTCGTCCAGTATTTGTAATGTCAGAATTTCAACGTATTGCACATTATTGTCGCATAACAGGCAAAGGAATTAGTAGAATTTCATGAAACAACATTTTGGACATGCCTTGTATGTTTCATACGGCAACGAATGAACTGGGGGAAACGGAGTAACGTAGCCCATGGCGCGATTTCAAACACATCCAGAAGGAAGCAACCCAGGTGGGTGGATTCACTGCACATATATTTCGTAATGTGTTGGGATTCCTACTACTACAGAAATTCCCGGCTCTTTTAAGAAATGTTAATGCTGATTTGAAGGCTGGAACGGAGTACACTCAGCCTCGTGGGTCAAAACTGAGAAGGGGTGAGTTCGATTCCAAACTCAGCCATCCTGGAAGTGGTTCTGTGGTTTACTACTTCTACTCCAGGAAAGTACACGATGGTACCTAACTGAAGGTCATGGCCGCTTCATTCCCAATCCTATCCCCTATTTACACATACACACGCTATTGCAACCATCACAATAACACAGGTTATCAAAAAATCCACACACACGGGGCTACGTGACCATAATGTCCAAGACCCTCAAATGAAATAAAATCTGTCTACACATGAAAACTGCATAATGGTGAAAGGAAAATGTAGGAATAATATATTTCATAGATTTCTTGCCTGCTTTGTGCAAGAAATACTGTAATTCCAGTCAACTCCTACATAACTCACTCACAAAATATAAAACGTTAATAATACTCCTTGATAAAACAATATTTCAGTGGTAAGAAAAACTGCCGAGAAGTGGGACCGAACTGGGGTCCTTTGATCCACAGTCAGTCACCTTAACCACGTGCTATTAGCGCTCTCTTACTTAGTTTGTGGCGCAACCATTCAGTATCTTCATAACCCGCTGTCTGGAGAAAGTCCATTTCATTAACAAAAAAATCAATGTTGCACATTCGTATACTGTAGGTTCATACCGTTACTATATTTTATTGTCAGGACTTGGTTAATGTCCGTTTTCAAATACACGGAAGCTTTCTACATCCAGTCTTATAAAAATGTAAATGAGAGTACCAACACATTAGGTGTAACTCAACGTTCTGTATAAAATGTAAATATTTATTTTATTGTTGATTGATAATATTGAAACATTATAATTTAATGACTAGGAAAATTACATCGATTTAGTCATTACATTGTCGACGACCAATTACAATTAAACATTCTTGTATAGATTTTTTTTGGCTTATGTGTGTGTCGAGGTAGTGCGCCCGCTGGCCGAAGGTTTCGGGGAGCCACCGGTTTCAAATGACCCTTCCGAGACCCTCTTCCAGTTAACACACAAGTATGGGGGACGATACATTCATGGGCTGGTGTAGCACAAAAGTCTGCACTCGGGGGTGTCGGGAATTAGTGATGTTCGATCTTTAACCAGCTCAGAGGAATGCATCGATAACAAAACTAAACAAGAAAGAGAGGTTAGTCTTAGGTTAAAATCACAAATAAATTTATTCAGAATAGATCCCTAGCCTAGCATGAGAGTTGCAAACGGCTAGTCCGAAACTATTCTGCCCTGAAGGAAATATAAAAAAAGTTCTAAACAAGATCTAAATTACTCTCATGGTCCTAATACAAAATTCGACAAAATGAACAAGCTAAGAGAATGGCAGGTAAGATCGGCCCTAAGCAATTACATCGAAAAAAACTTACGGGTGGATCAAACATCAAAAGAATCTACAGCAAAGCAAGACATTTACTTGTTTACAAATACTAGAACATTTACATTTAGTAGCAAGGGGAAAATTTGTCCTATGCTATGATGGTGCCATCTCTAACATTCATCTTTAGAGTTAATTGTTAGCTAGTCCTAAATATCATTAATTATTAAACGAGATGCGTTTATTACTAAGGAAATCAAGCTATGTGCACAATGTTGCTGAATAAATAAAAACTATGCTAATACAACACAAATGCATACAATAATTCAGCACTCCTATGGTTGTGCAATTGGCACTGCCTACGTACTCGATTTGTTACTGTTTGTAACAAACGGTCATAGTGTCAAAGTGTTAAGAAAATATAAAATATAGGAAAGCCTGCAAATGCGATAGTAATTAAGCAATTACATCGACTCATATTGCTACTAATCTGATGTTTGTGCTTCAGTTATCACATCACCAATTAGTGGTCGACTAATCATGTGAAAATGTATCAAAATGCATCTACAATAGCTTAACAATATCTAAGTGTTAACATTTGGTCCAGAAAATATTTTATTTTTAATGTTTATAAATTTTATTTACGTTCAGGGGGGGGGGGGGGGGATTATAAGATTTGTTAGTTTTCAAAACCCTATTTTTGATTATTAAAGTTTCACACAATTATTTATTCCTGACAGTATTGTTGTTCAGTTTATGGACCTTTAAAAGCGTTCAGTGTATTCAGGTAACGTGTGTATCCAGCTTAAGCAAATAACTCAATAGTTCATTGTTCACGAGACATCCTGTGTCTTCATTAATATTTCATCACACTTATTAGACATCCTATGTCTTCACCAATTACTCCTTTGATCCAGGCGCCTTCGGTTTTGGTACGACTTTAGTTAGTTCATTACCACCGATATAACCACAATAACAATGTCGGAGGTATTCATCCACCGTCACGACTCATATAATACTCTTAATTTACAAAAGTGTGGAATCCTAATTGATACACGTTTGAATTGCTGGTAATAAAGATTAGGTGTATAAAAACACATCCTGACAACGCTTTAAACAAACATGAAGGTTCTGATACAAGCTAACTGTGTGTGTGCATTTATAAAATTGCCTCTTCCCTGAATAAATCGAACCTGCGTTCATTTGGTTACAAAATACAATTGCATTCATTGCCTGCGTGGCTTCTCTTAAAGAAAATAAACCTGTTTTCAAGTATTGTTCTGGCCAATAAATGTGAATAACGAACTCTGCATTCCACTTGTAATAATGTCAAGAATCTCACAGCCTTCTAAAACAAAATATTAATCTACTGCCTAGAATCGAGTGTGCTGTGTAGTGAACTTGGCTCGTAACCTTGGCCTTGATTTAAAATTGTCAAACTAGTTTATTTGTCATCATCCTGACAAAAATAAAAATTGATAATACCTGTTTTTAAATGATACGAATGAGCATTGAAAATCCCGCCTTCCTGGCGTCTAAATGTTTAATAAACTTATATTTTCCACACGCGTCTTATAATTAGCTACCTGCATTGTGCACTAAATAAATGAAACCAAAATAAACTAAGTCTACTGTTTTCCACTCTTACAATACGCTATAAATATTTGATCTGAGTTACAGATTCAGCGTCACTTGGTTCGAGTCCCGCCATGAGATGTTGTATGCGGTCTCGTGTATGGCTTTAGGTTACCATTTCATTGTGTCTGGACATCCTCCATCGCCAATTCCCCACGCATGATTTAGCAATCACATGGCATCGCGCGGTTGGAGTTGTATCTGAAGATCTGCTGGTTTATCATTATTGTAATGTTAACGTTGGTAAAATCGTAGCACATCTATATATATAAAGCTCAATGTTTGTCTGTCTGTCTGTCTGTCTGTCTGTTATGTATACAAATCCACACTGCTTCACCGATCTGAACCAAAATTTGTATACTTACCCTTCGGAACCCTGCGGGTAACCCTGTCCACTTGAAATTTCCGACAGACCACCCCATTCCCTGCATTTAGGCCCTTTGACCCAAATCTACACCGTTTCACCGATCTCAACCAAAATTTGTATACTTACCCTATGCAACCCTGTGAATAACACTGTCCACTTAAAATTTCGGACAGACCACCCTATTTCCTGCATTTAGGCCCTTTGGCAAACATCTACACCGTTTGACCGATCCGAACCAAAATTTGTATACTTACCCTTTGCAACCCTGCGGGTAACCCTGTCCACTTGAAATTTCGGACAGACCACCCCATTCACTGCATTTAGGCCCTTTGACCCAAATCTACACCGTTTCACCGATCAGAACCAAAATTTGTATACTTACCCTTTGGTACCCTGCGAGTAACACTGTTTGCTTGAAATTGCGGACAGACCACTCCATTCCCTGTATTTAGGCCCCTTGGCTAAAATCTACACCGTTTCACCGATCTGAACCAAAATGTGTATACTTACCCTTTGTAACTCTGTGAATATCACTGTCCACCTAAAATTTCGGACAGACCACCCCATTTCCTGCATTTAGGCCCTTTGGCAAAAATCTATATCGTTTCACCGATCCAGACCAAAATTTGTATACTTACCCTTTCGAATCCTGCGGGTAACCCTGTCCACTTGAAATTGCGGACAGATCACCCCACTCCCTGCATTTAGACCCTTTGGCACAAATCTACACCGTTTCACCGTTCAGAACCAAAATTTGTATACTTACCCTTTGGTACCCTGCGAGTAACATTGTCTGCTTGAAATTGCGGACAGGCCACTCCTTTCCGGGAAAGAGGACAGGGTCCGTCCCAAAGGCAATGGAAAAAAGGGGTAAAACCGAACCCGCTCAGGAAACCCTCAGGGTTGCCATCTCCCGAACTCACCAGCCATGAGCCCTTGAGGATGTAGCACTATCCAGGGTGCACTAGAAGTGGTGGGGCTACACACACCCTGCCTCCTTGAGGGTCTTGAGCAGAAGACATGAGATATTAAGAAAAGAAAAAGAAGGCTGACACCTCGAAGAATGAGGCTATCAGGAATGATTAGACAAGGGCCAATTAAGGCGGGAAAGTGAAAGAGTCGCTAGGCCTCGGATACCCTGATACCATCGGGGTCGGAAGAGAACAAGAGTTTGACCAAGGGAGGCTGACAGGAAAGAGAACTGAAAGGAGCCCGGCACCAGTAAGTAGAAGCAATGCCGGACTCATTTGGGGTCCCGTGGTCGTAAACCCACGTTCCACAAGTTGAGAGACCCTGGTGGGTGGAGGGGGGAGGAGGGGGCCAGGTGTGAGAATAGCTTGCTGATTCATCGCGAGTTGACATGAGAGAAATGTCCAGACCCCGCCGTGTTACCTGGTATTGCTGACTATGCTTGATGTTCATACAGGGTCTTTGCTCAAACCACTGTAGTGTTACGAAAGAATGAGTGATTCACCGGTCAATGTGAATAGGACCGGGAACCCCCCCGAACGTCTGTCATCATATATCGTCATCATCTGCGATTCGTGCAGCTTGGACCCGGGCAGTACTCGATAAACTCTTTCACTACACGCATCGAGTATAGGCCTAAGCCAGAAAATAACGTTCAGACTTTGGAAGACATCGAAGGTAGAAATCTAAATTGCCTATATCAGATTTAAAAATTACACCATGTTCGTTTAGTAGTCATTTTTCATTACCTTATTATTATCATAAGGGCAAATGACCTAGATGTTACGCCCATTATACCACTCTTCTTCTTCTTCTTCTACCTTATCCGATACGGACGTTGGCTACCACCATGGCTAACACCTTCTTATCCTGTGCAATCCTGAAGAGTTCCGTGGAAGACAGCCCAAACCACGTTTTTAAATTATCCATCCAAGTTATTCGTCTCCTTCCTGGTCCACGCCGTCCTTCAATTTTACCCTGAAGTATAACTTGGAGCAGACGGTATTTTGGATTCCTCATCATGTGTCCCAAGTATTCCAATTTCCTCTTCTTAATTGTGTTTAACAGCTCAGGTTGGCTGCTCACACGCTGAAGAACCTCGGCATTACTCACATGTTCTGTCCACGAAATTTTAAGAATCCGCCGGTATATCCACATTTCAAAAGCTCGAATCTTCTTTTCTGTAGCTACGGACAAGGTCCAAGCTTCAACACCATAAAGAAGGGTGGAGACAACATAACACTTCACAATTCTTTTCTTAAGCGTCATACTGAGATCTCGACAGCATAGTAGTTGTTTCATTGTCATAAAGATGGATCTAGCCTTCTCTATACGGCATCTTATTTCAACCGAAGGATCCCAATTCTCATTAATATTCTGTCCTAAATAAACCAAACTCTTGACTCGCTCAATCTGATGTCCATCGACTAAAAGGATTTGTGACAATGCTGGTTTTCGCGATATTATCATATATTTTGTTTTCTTAATGTTGAGGTCAAGGCCATATTGTTTACTCTTTTGATACACCATAGTAACAATCTCTTTAAGTCCTTCGAAACTATTTGCAATCAATACAGTATCATCTGCGTACCGTATATTATTAATATAATTACCATTGACCTTAATACCTTGTTGAATGCCATCAAGTGCCTCGGAGAAAATCTGTTCTGCATAGATATTATAAAGAAGTGGTGAAAGAATGCATCCTTGTCTCACACCACGCATTATTTCCACTGATCTCGATATATGTCCATCAATTCTGATACTAGCCTTTTGACCCCAGCATAAATTAATGATGATCCGAATGTCTTTCTCATCTATTCCTGAGTTCTTGAGTGCATTATACAACTTATCATGCTGACAACGGTCAAAGGCTTTTGCATAGTCCAGAAAACATGCATATACATCCTGATTCACCTTACGGCATCTCTGGAAAAGAACTTGAAGCGCAAATAATGCCTCACGAGTTCCTAGACCGTTGCGGAATCCAAACTGCGTGTCACTGATATTCATCTCGCATTTCCTGTATATGCGATTATGGATAACTTTGAGAAATATCTTGAGCACATGACTCATAAGACTGATTGTCCTGAAGTCACTACATGACTTAGCCATCGGTTTCTTCGGAAGAGCAATAAATGTAGACAAGAGCCAGTCTTCTGGTAATATGCCCGTGTCGTATATCTTGTTATATAAATTAGTGAGCGTCACAATGCTATCATCATCCAAGATCTTCAATAATTCCACTGGAATGTCATCTTGACCAGGAGCCTTACCATTTTTCGCTATCCTAATCGCATATTTCACTTCATCCATGGTGATCATGGGTCCAACAACTGAAGGAATTTCGGGTCGGGAAGGACGATGATCATCATTAAAAAGCTCTTGTATATATTTTTCCCAAACCTGTAATTTTTCTTCAACTTCAAATACCGTGTTACCTTGACTATCAACTAAGTTGACTGTGTTTCTTTTCCTGTGTCTACCTGAAACTTCTTTGATTTTCTTATGGACCTGGAAAGTATCATATTTACTATTAAGTTCTTCAATTTCTTTGCACCTATCTGACATCCAAACTTCCTTGGCTTGCCTGATCTTATTCTTTATCAATCTATGAATAAACCAATATTCTTCATTATCTCTTCCTTTGACTTCTCTTCGTTTATCCATTAGATTCAATATTTCATCCGTCATCCATGCCTTCCTTTTTTATGTTGTCTCTTGTTCTTAAGAAAATGATCTCCAACCCTCTTCAATGAGGTTTTAAAAGTGTCCCAAAGTTCCAAGGGCTGCATGTCATTTGAATTCAACGTCTTAAGATCAGTGGTAAGAGCAGCAGCCACCTGTGACCTTGTATTTATTTCCCGAAGGGCATCAGTATCATATTTATTTTGTGTTGTTTTTATCGGAATCTTGTTAAGCCGGACACAAATCTTGCTAATGAGAGGATTGTGGTCAGAAGGAACATCTGCTCCTGGATAGGTTTTTGCAAAAATCACGCTGTTTCTAAATCTGTTTTTAATTAGAATGAAATCAATTTGATTTCTTATTATGTTGACTGGACTATCAGCAGGTGCTTTCCACGTATAAAGTCTCCTGGCAGGAAGCTTAAACCAAGTGTTAGCAATGACAAAGTTCTCCTCTCTACAAAACTGCACTAAACGATCCCCTCTGTTGTTTCTTTGTCCGAGACCCCACTGGCCCACAATGTGTTCTTCAGAACCTTTCCCAACTTTTGCATTAAAATCTCCCATAACAAGGGTTACATCATGTTCTTTGGTGTCTTTGAGGACGGTCTGAATTTGGGCATAGAATTCCTCAACCTCTTCATCGCTTTTGTCACTGCTGCTGCCACTATATCATGTCCTCAGTTGATCACACAATAAGTCTTCATCGCCTGTGAATTTTGAAATGTTTCTTTCTATCACGGTAGTTTGTAAGTTTGCCGTGTCAATTCAACAGTAGTTTTCATTATCATCCTCATCAAAAGGGCAAATGGCCTAAATGTTACGTCCATTATACTACTAAGTAACACCACAGTCTTCATGGACTGTGATTTTAAAATGTGTATTTCCATTAGTTTGTAAGTTTGATATACCCGTTCAGTAGTAGTCGTCTTCATTATCATCCTCATCAAAAGGGCAAATGACCGAGATGTCACGTCCATTATACTACTAAACAACACCAGAGTCTACCTAGCCTGTGATTTTAAAAATATGTATTTGCATTAATTTGTAAGGTTGATATACCCATTCAGTAGTAGTCGTCTTCATTATCATCCTCATCAAAAGGGCAAATGACCTAGATGTTACGCCCATTATACTACTAGGCAACACCACAGTCTTACTCGCCGGTAATTTAAAAATATGTATTTCTATTAGAGTGTAAGTTTATTATACCCGTTCAATAGCAGTCGTCGTCAGTATCATCTTCATCAATGACGTTGAGTGTTAAGGAGACTGAAATATTATCATCATTCCACCGGGCGAAGCCGGGTACTACTGCTAGTAATTAAATAAAACTGTCGCGCACTGCAGCTAATATGCGGTAAAAAATTGCCCATTTTCACTCCGCCACTGGCTCTAGCCTCTGTCGCTTATGCGACACTCACTCGTGACTTGCACTGATATTTACACAAGAAAATATTAACAAAATTAAATCAAAATCACTGCCCATCCGGCAAATAAAAATTATAACTGTAGATTTTGTACAGTTATACAGCTAATCAAATACACAGTTTGTAGAACACTGAAATATGTGTGTGTGCGTGAAAATGAGACCAAGCGGTCGCAAAGTTTTCTTCACACAAGTCCATCATTTCACCTCGGATAATAATAAAAATACTTCACAGTTTTCGTAGTGGTGAATGTCTTCAATCGTTCAATTATTACACAATGCCATGATGGCTATCCGTAAGTAAGTTATTCGCAAATTTTTCCTGCCACATGGTTTCCTTTCACTTGTGCTCCATCATGCACATGTTGTCTCTTCCACAGACGAATAGGAAACTGGTGTTACCAAATATGGCGTGCTCTCAGTACATGAGCTGGCCGCGTAAATTGATAGTTTCTTCGATTTACGAAGTATGCTGTACTTCAAATATGCAGAATTACTTGGTTATAATTATAGTTGATTTTTGGAATATGAAAAATAAGTAAAAATATAATCATAAGTGATATTGCTTCAGCTTCTTCCCGCCGCTCGCAGGATATGTTCAGTTACATTTCAGCATAAGTTTTAGTCTCTGTTGTCTGAGCAAATATGCGTCAACGGGCTCATACATCTCCACGTCAAGTAAATAAAAATTCTGGAAGTCAATTTTTATTTCAGCCAATTACCAATCCTTGGTTTGACTTCGTGCACGATCCATTCTGTCAGTGATCCTGTGATATTCTTCATCACTCATGCGATTGTCTTCACCTGCTGGTTCAATCTCAATGTTGTGAACATCAGCTGTCGTAACTTTCCTGTTATTCTCACGACATTTGTCATTTCCATCTCCTCTTCTGTCTGTTTCTTCGTCTTCTGCATTTCTTCTTCTCCGTTCCTGAATGTATCGTCGACTTTCATTAGCCCTACCTTTCCAATCATTATCGTATTGGAAACTAGAATCATTTTCTCTTCGGTAACCGCCACTGTGTCTGTAATCTCTTCTGGTATTATCTGTGTATCGGTTATTTCGATCCTCACGATCACGTGGCTGTCCTCTATAACCACGGTTGAAATTAGCGTTGTTATTGTTATTGTTGTTACTACGACGATTGTTGTTTTAATTGTTGGCTCTATTTTGTTATCTGTTCTGGTAATTCTTGTTAATTGTGTCAAATCGACGATTCCTTGCATTAGGTGTATTGTCTACGATAATCACGGAAATCTCTCCTTCTCTCTGGTCCCTCGTGATTTTGACGATTATTTGTTCGACGATTTTCTGTAGTTTGTACAGTCTGACTGGTTCTGTCCACTGAAGTTACATTTACATCATGTGTGCTCCTGTGTTTAGGTGTAGGTGCAAATTGTTCGTGACTGCTATCCAGTTTTCTAAGAACTTCGTCACATTTAATAAATGTATTTGCATCTGACGCTATGAGTAACCTTTGTACTTCCATAGGATATTGTCTTCTAATGGTTTGGACAAGTTCTAATTCGGACAAAGGGGGTTCCAAACATTGCAATTTCGAAAGCTGACTTGCGAAGTAGGTAGCGTACTTAGTTGTTTGAGTACTAGAGTACCTCTTATTGTACATTTCCGCCCTTATATTTTGCTGACGTTCCAAAGACCAATAAGTCTTAAGGAATGCTACTTTAAATTCCTGATAATTGTGTAATGAGTATCTGAATGCCTTGAACCAGGTTAACGGGCTGTTCTCTAGGTATTTTTCGACAGTCCGTAACTCCCTGTCTGGTGTTACCATAGTTTCTCTCATGTATGACTCCAAGTTTCTCAGAAAACCTACCGGTGTAACGGAATTGGAAATATTGAATTTTGCCGGTCGATCTTCATGGCTTCTCAAATACACAATATTCGAGTACTGAGTTTGACCATAGTTCGGCGTGACATTAAAGTTAGGTGTCAGCCCATAATTTGGCGTTATGTTAGCATTCGGTGTCACAAATTGTGATGTTGTCCTAAATGGATTATAACCTTGGTTTTCCATTGGAATATTCGGTTTTGGTATGTTAGTCGCAGTGTTTGTAGATGGTACACCCTCTCTATTAGGTTTTAATAGACGATTGATGCGTTCATCCATTTCGGCGTATTCTAACACTATCTCAGGTTGCTTATTAATTATAGCACTCACCTGTGATTCTATCTGCTCAAATCTTCCTTCAATGCGATTATCGAATTCTTTCTGTTTCCCATCCTGTTCCTCAAGGTAAGCATCTAATATTTTTGCTACGTATTGGTTGGATCTGTGATTGTTCTCACGAGTTTCCTCTCGAATCGCTTCAATGTCTGTAGCTAAGTCATGTTTTATTTTGCTGACTTCAGCCTCCACCTTCTCTACTTTGTTTGCTACACGTTTCGTATTCATGTGTACGGCAAATGCTATGCCTCTAGTTAATTTTAATCCAGAGTTAACTACAGCCACATCAGCTTTTAACACACCAACGTTCGTGTTAACTTCTTCCATACGCTGTTCCACGGAGTTAATCCTAGTACTAACGATTTCTTTTGCTTTAGCGACTTCACTCCTGACTGATTCGATGTTATCATTCATCTCCGTCTGAACGTCTTTGAGTTTTTGATTTATCTCAGATCTATTTGTGCGTATCTCCTGTTTTATTCCCTCTAAGTGTGCGTGATATTCCGTGCGATAAGTTTCCATCTCTGCACGCAAATCATCACTAACCTTATTGATTGTGACAGTAATTTTGGCTTTAACGTTTGCAATGTCCTCTCGCACTTCAACTACATTCTGTGCCATATCTGCCCTAATGTTATTGTTTAACAGTGTGATGTCAGCTCTAATATTGGTGTTCAACAGTGTCATATCAGCTCTAATATTTATAGTAATGGTGTTACTAGTTTGTAACAGAGTAGCTGTATCATTGTTACTGTTCTCATTCATGTCTGCCCTAACAGTGTTTACATTTTCTGTAACAGTGTTTATATCTGCCCTTAAATTTTCATTATTTTGAGCCATGTCGGTCCTAACATTGTTTATATCAGCTCTGAGATCATAATTGTTACGTGTCAAATTGTCCATTGACACCTGCAGATTGTGCAGTAGGTCAGACAAGTTTGCCAACAACTCGGCCGTCTCTTGCGCAGACATAATATCTTCAATTGGAGAAATACGGGGAACTAACAACTTCATATGCCTTAACAATGTTTTGAGTTGGAAAACAGTAGAAAATCCATTCCTTCATAAATTTATTCGATGATAACAGCTGAACAACTGGTAAAATTTAAATGACATCAAGACAACAACCAAACTTACATTTACTCAAGACTAGGATAACTGCAAATCAAATCCTCAACTTATTGTCATTAATAAATGTTACCTAGCCTCATGGTCTTAATTCTGGAATAAGAATGCCATGTAGCCTTCCAAAACACTAGTACGAAATCTCAATTCGTTACTAATCTGTTGGATTTGCTAACAAAATAAAATCCTCACAAACAAACGAATCATGGAGATCGAACACGAGTTTCGATGCAACCACGTTCGGCGCCAACGTACTATATGTGCCCGCTGGCCGAAGGTTTCGGGGAGCCACTGATTTCAAATGACCCTTCCGAGACCCTCTTCTAGTTAACACACAAGTATGGGCGACGATACATTCATGGGCTGGTGTAGCACAAAAGCCTGCACTCGGGGGTGTCGGGAATTAGTGAGGTTCGATCTTTAACCAGCTCAGAGGAATGCATCGATAACAAAACTAAACAAGAAATTGAGGTTAGTCTTAGGTTAAAATTACAAATAAATTTAATTCAGAATAGATCCCAAGCCTAGCATGAGAGTTGCAAACGGCTAGTCCGATACTATTCTGCCCTGAAAGAAATATAAAAAAGTCCTAAACAAGATCTAAATTACTCTCATGGTCCTAATACAAAATTCGACAAAAGGAACAAGCTAAGAGAATGGCACGTAAGATCGGCCCTAAGCAATTACATCGAAATAACTTACGGGTGGATCAAACATCAAAAGAATCTACAGCAAAGCAAGACATTTACTTGTTTACAAATACTAGAACATTTACATTTAGTAGCAAGGAGAAAATTTGTCCTATGCTATGATGGTGCCATCTCTAACATTTATCTTTAGAGTTAATTGTTAGCTAGTCCTAAATATCATCAATTAATAAACGAGATGCGTTTATTACTAAGGCACAATATTGCTGGATAAAAAAAACTATGCTAATACAACACAAATGCATACAATAATTCAGCACTCCTATGGTTGTGCAATTGGCACTGCCTACGTACTCGATTTGTTACTGTTTGTAACAAATGGTCATAGTGTCAAAGTGTTAAGAAAATAGAAAATATAGGAAAGCCTGCAAATGCGATAGTAATTAAGCAATTACATCGACTCATATTGCTACTAATCTGATGTGTGTGCTTCAGTTATCACATCACCAATTAGTGGTAGACTAATCATGTGAAAAGGTATCAAAATGTATCTACAATAGCATAACAATATCTAAGTGTTAACATTTGGTCCAGAAAATATTTTATTTTTAATGTTTATAAATTTTATTTAGGTTCAGGGGGGGGGGGGGTTATAAGATTTGTTAGTTTTCAAAACCCTATTTTTGATTATCAAAGTTTCACACAATTATTTATTCCTGACAGTATTGTTGTTCAGTTTATGGACCTTTAAAAGCGTTCAGTGTATTCAGGTAACGTGTGTATCCAGCTTAAGCAAATAACTCAATAGTTCATTGTTCACGAGACATCCTGTGTCTTCATTAATATTTCATCACACTTATTAGACATCCTATGTCTTCACCAATTACTCCTTTGATCCAGGCGCCTTCGGTTTTGGTACGACTTTAGTTAGTTCATTACCACCGATATAACCACAATAACAATGTCAGAGGTATTCATCCACCGTCACGACTCATATAATACTCTTAATTCACAAAAGTGTGGAATCCTAATTGATACACGTTCGAATTGCTGGTAATAAAGATTATGTGTATAAAAACACATCCTGACAACGCTTTAAACAAACATGAAGGTTCTGATACAAGCTAACTGTGTGTGTGCATTTATAAAATTGCCTCTTCCCTGAATAAATCGAACCTGCGTTCATTTGGTTACAAAATACAATTGCATTCATTGCCTGCGTGACTTCTCTTAAAGAAAATAAACCTGTTTTCAAGTATTGTTCTGGCCAATAAATGTGAATAACGAACTCTGCATTCCACTTGTAATAATGTCAAGAATCTCACAGCCTTCTAAAACAAAATATTAATCTACTGCCTAGAATCGAGTGTGCTGTGTAGTGAACTTGGCTCGTAACCTTGGCCTTGATTTAACATTGTCAAACTAGTTTATTTGTCATCATCCTGACAAAAATAAAAATTGATAATACCTGTTTTTAAATGATACGAATGAGCATTGAAAATCCCGCCTTCCTGGCGTCTAAATGTTTAATAAACTTATATTTTCCACACGCGTCTTATAATTAGCTACCTGCATTGTGCACTAAATAAATGAAACCAAAATAAACTAAGTCTACTGTTTTCCACTCTTACAATACGCTATAAATATTTGATCTGACTTACAGATTCAGCGTCACTTGGTTCGAGCCCCGCCATGAGATGTTGTATGCGGTCTCGTGTATGGCTTTAGGTTACCATTTCATTTTGTCTGGACATCCTCCGTCGCCAATTCCCCACGCATGATTTAGCAATCACATGCCATCGCGCGGTTGGAGCTGTATCTGATGATCTGCTGGTTTATCATTATTGTAATATTAACGTTGGTAAAATCGTAGCACATAATTAAATAAAACTGTCGCGCACTGCAGCTAATATGCGGTAAAAACAATTCCCATTTTCACTCCGCCACTGGCTCTAGCCTCTGTCGCTTGTGCGACACTCAGTCGTGACTTGCACTGATATTTACACAAGAAAATATTAACAAAATTAAATCAAAATCACTGCCCATCCGGCAAATAAAAATTATTACTGTAGATTTTGTACAGTTATACAGTTAATCAAATACACAGTTTGTAGAACACTAAAATATATGTGTGTGCGTGAGAATGAGACCATGCGGTCACAAAGTTTTCTTCACACAAGTCCATCATTTCACCTCGGATAATAATAAAAATACTTCACAGTTTTCGTAGTGGTGAATGTCTTCAATCGTTCAATTATTACACAATGCCATGATGGCTATCCGTAAGAAAGTTATTCGCAGATTTTTCCTGCCACATGGTTTCCTTTCACTTGTGCTCCATCATGCACATGTTGTCTCTTCCACAGACGAATAGGAAATTGGCGTTACCAAATATGGCGTGCTCTCTGTACATGAGCTGGCCGCGTAAATTGATAGTTTCTTCGATTTACGAAGTATGCTGTACTTCAAATATGCAGAATTACTTGGTTATAATTATAGTTGATTTTTGGAATATGAAAAATAAGTAAAATTATAATCATAAGCGATATTGCTTCAGCTTCTTCCCGCCGCTCGCAGGGTATGTTCAGATACATTTCAGCATAAGTTTTAGTCTCTGTAGTCTGAGCAAACATGCGTCAACGGGCGCAGTAGACACCTTATTTCTTGCCACAGTTGTTGGCATTACCAGTATTTTGTTACTGGCATTCAGTATTTTACCCAAGTTTTCTGGCGCATTTCTTTCCTTTTAGTAGGAATGTTAGGATTTTGTCCAGATTTCATACTTTTTCTGAATAAATTGAATTTCATTTTAAAATTCTTCTGCGTGATGCTTTAAACAGTTGAAGGATGGTTGTATTAGGAAGGCCATCGCTGGGTATTTCGGAATAGTCCGCTCTCCCGAGGTGCTCCATTTGCGGAAATCTCTTTTTCTCTGAGCTATTATGTGATTTTCGCCTTGGTCTTTCCTAATGCCATATTGTTAGATATAATTGTGTCCTTTTTATCCCATTCACATGTTAGTAGGACTTGGAGGTTTTTCTAGCCGGAGATTTTCAGGTTCTACGATCCGGCTGTCTTCGTGGGATTAAACAGGTAGGTAAATTCGGGCACAGTACCAATAATCTAGTCATAATAAGCAAAAACCTTAGGTTATAACGTGCACAAAAGGGGTTAACTAGAGGAATAATTTATTCAATAACAAGCATGATGCAACAAGAATAAATGCGAAGACACATCAAATGTAAAGATGAGAACGGATAAGTTTGTTTAACAAAAAATAGCAAGAGTACAAAGTACGGTAATTGCGTAGAATAAAATAGGCACGCGTAGCAAAAATATGTAAGGATGTTATTAAACACCAATCCAAACAAACATCGGCTTCGGGTTTAAACAAGTAAACAGAGTGAGTAAACAAAGCAACAAAACAATTGGTGATGTTAGATGACATAAATAAACAACTACAACGGTCAGTGATAGCATGGTCACTGGAGAGAACCAGTTTGTCTGGACGAGGAGGTAAGTACATCTCTGATTTACAGTAGCAAAACGGTTTACTCACTGGATGACAGTGGCAGGTAGGTAGCCAAGTTTGAGATAAGGCAAGCAAGCGGACGAAATAGACGGTGAATTACTAATACGTAAGTTTGTATACAAACAAGGTTGCAAGGCACGTGGTTGAATGTAAACAAACAAAGTGAATGTAAACAAACACTGATTAAGCGTAACTTTAAAGAGCGCACACGGTGATGCATGGCTTGGACATGAAAGACCCATTTGAGGACAGAGGAAACGAAGAGATCAATCGATTTTACATAATTTTGAAGATTTTTGAGCCAAAAATTTAAGAAAACAAAAGTGCTACATTTTCCTAACCAGCGGAGAGAAGCAGGGAACTTGACAAAGAAATTGGGCTTATAAATCCTCATCCTTGAAGCTAGAGAAACAAGGTTGTTAAGATGGTTCAAACGCTGCTTCCGAGTGTGATAGAGAAGGACGGAGGCGTCCGCGGCCTTCCGACGTAACAGAAAAAGAAGCAAGACAGAACTCTCAGCGAAGCGATGGTACATTGCGTTGAAGAAGCTACTGCAATTTAAGTGATGCGAGCTGATGACCATAGTTTGACGCAAAGTGAAAATTGTTTGCGATAAAGGGTTTAAACAATTACCTGCTACGAGGAGTGACAAAAGGCAGTACAACAAACTACTGAAGGCAAGGCGAGCTTCGATTACCTTTCTGTAAGGAAGTAAAGCAGTGGCGTAGTTACTGAGATTAGAAAAGTTAGTGTTCTCTTTTTCAGAAACTGAGCTTGAGTCAGCACTGACAAAGTGACATTGAGATTTGAGTTGAGGACTGAAACGTTGTATTTGACCGGTTATGACCCAACCAAATTTAGTGTCGTGGGCTAAGACTTCACGAGCTAGGAAACGCTTTTGCGGGCGTAAACTTTCCAAATAACGTTAGCGTTCAAAATAAGGTCAATAGGACCTTGTACGTTAAACAAAGGATCGGCAAGCCTCAAGTTAGCGGGAATATTCAAATAGTAAGTGTCAACAGAGTGACTGGGGGTGTTTTCGCCGATACTGTTGAGAATGAGACAGTTTAGTTGAAGATTCGTGTTTCTTTGACAAATATCTCTGATGTTTATTTTGAGGATTGCAAAGCTTGCGATTTTAAAGTATTGATGCCTGATACTTCAATAGAAGTTGGTGCGACTGGGAGGCCAAGTTTTATGATTAATGATTGTGACGCAAAATTGTGAGTTGAAGCTGAATCTAGCAAACCTCTTGCTTGAATCCAGTTGCCCTGTTTGTCCTGGATTTCAAATTGAACGGTAGACAACAAACCTTGCGCACTACGAAGGGTCTTGGCATTGTGAATGCAGGAAGACGCACTTGTCTTTTCCGGGTTGCTCTGCTTAGAGTTAACAGATGCAGGCATTGATGACCTCGATGTGGCATGGTGATGTAAAAGAGTTGATGTTTCATTTGGCAATGGAAACAACTTCTTTTTGAGGGGCATTTCGAAGCGGAATGACTTGGAGACAAGCAATTAAAACAATATTGATGGTTTAAAATAAGCTTCTTTCTGTCATCGACAGTAAGCGCTCGGAAAGCATCACAGGAATAGACTGCGTGAAATTCAGCACAAAGTATGCATTTTGGGAACTTGTTGAGCGATTTACCAAGTTCTCCTTGAAGGTTAAAGACAGTGGGACAAGTTTGTTTGTTCTCGCCAGATTTGAGCTTATGTCCATTTGACGAGACATTAGGTTTGGCAACAGAGGTGTTGTGACGTAAGGAATCAGATGCAAAGCTTTCGCACTGAAAGGAAAGTGCGGTGAGAAATTGGCAGCGACTTTTCATGAAGCTGATGAGGTGCTCGAAAGAATATTCGACCTTATGAGCTAGCTCAACTTCCCATGCCTTTAAAGTAGAGAAGTCAAATCTAGACGTGGCAAGAAAAATCAAAAATTGTCCCAAGTTTGGACTGGCTGATCGAGTTTATATAGAGCTCTGACACGAAGTCGCATGATGTCAACAAGGTCTCTTAAAGAGGTGACATCATTGTGACATACCACCGGCAGGTTGAACAAAGATCTCATATGTCAATGAACACATAAGCGTACGTTACCGTATCTCTCTTTAAGCAAGTTAAAGGCGACAGTATAGTTGTTGGTGCTTAAAGGAAGTGCTTCTACTAGTGTCAGAGCCTGGACGTGCAGAGACAAGCGAAGGTAATATAACTTTTGGATATCTTATTACTATTAATGAGGGAACAAATTAGCTCATAAAAAGAATCCCATTCAGCTTCATTACCTGAAAAATTAGGCAAATTTATTTTACGGAGTAAAGCCTTAGGTTTGTGAATGTCCTCGTGGACCGAAGCAGATGCAAACTGAGCCGGATTGATGACCTTAGTGTCAGGTTCAGTGAAACTACGAATTAGTTGATGGGCCTTGGCGATCCCTTGAAAATACAAGGGTTCGACTTAATCCCTATCAGATTGAAGTTCGGGGCAGACAGATTCATTGTCAGTTTAAATTTGATCATAATAATCGTAAGAACGTTCGTAAAGTTTTAAACGTTGAGATAGGACGTCTAAGTTACACTCAGTGGGAGTTAAGTTTTTAAGAAAATTCCTAAACCTAGTGAGTTGTCCTTTGTAGGAGGAACGTCTTGCAATGAGTGACTCATCTTTCTCTGCTGTCTGAGTTGGAGGTGCCATGATTGAGATTGACAGTTGGAGTGCAACTTACGATATTGAAGAAATGTGGAAATGCGGTCAGGTTGGCAGCAGCAAGCAGGTTGAAAGGTGATAGACACAGTTGGAGACAGGAGTGACTTCTTTCTCCTTCCACCAGCCTCGCACAGTATAAATTATAGCTGAAAAATTCAAAGTAGATATCAATAATTTGCAAAATATTGATTGAATGGATTCTCCCGGGTTTCGGCACCAAATTTTGATAGGTTAATACTGAGTTTCAACACTACCTGAGGGAAGATGATTGAAAGAAAGGGAGAGAGGTTTAGGAGTGTAAACATTTTTAGCCAGATAGGAAGAGAATCCAATAAGATTTGATAAAGAATTAACGATGTAAAGAGAGATTTTAGTGCACAAAGCCCATGAAGTACCTAAAATGAGCGGGGACTTGTGTAGGGCTAACAGAGAGCGCAGCGTGTGCTGAGGTCGCCGGCAATCTATCACTAAGTCACTAAGTGCTCTTTCCCTCCCGAGCGTGATTGCGGGTATATTGCAGGGACGTGGTGTGCTGGCGGACCCAGTGGTGCCAAATAGCAATGAATTTTGTACTTTCCCTTCAAAAGGGTGAACTTTTAGAGAGCATTCTGAAATGCCAGAAAGATTTAAATTAGCTGGAATATTGTTATCAGATACTGTCGGATCTCCGACAGAAAGGCCGAATGCCCCCAGAGTGGGCAGAGATAAAGCAACTCTAGTGCTTTTAGCAATATTTTTATTATTATTATTAGTGGAAATCTTTAGAGAGTACCAATTATTGAATCTAAAGCAGGCCAAACTCTTACCCAGCAGAGTGCCGACTAAAAGTTTAGAACAGAGGAAAAACCTCAAACCTAACTTGAACAAAACCATAGGTTTAAGCAGTAAATTATAAGCCGGAGAGAAAATCTCTACAAGTAGGAAGCTGGCGGAGCGAACTATACTTGCCTTAATAATTTACAAGAATCAGCTGAGATAGCTAAGAGAAACTTTGTAAATGTTGTTAATAGAAGTTTTGTTTTAAACGCAACAAGTGATGGGTTTTTTAATAAACATGTCATTCAGTGATTGCCTTTTTCTATGAATAAGGAATAATGTTAGGAGAAAAAATAGGGAAGAAAAGGTCCTGCCTAACCGTTTTTCAAGCGAGAGAGAGAACAAATAACAAAGAATTTATTTAACAAACGATTAAATGAAATGTAGCAACAATTTAAATTTCAGATTCAAATTTTGAGATTAGAACAACTTTTTTGGTTTACAAAAATTCGAGGTCTCAGACCTGTAATAGAAAGAGGTTTACAATTAACAAATAATGTTAAACAATGTTCAGGTTTAGAACCTGTTACAAGCACTAAACACCTTACAAGGCTTTTAAAAATTGTGCATATAATTAAGAAGATTAAAGCATATAACGATAATAGTAAAGGAATTACAATCTAGTTTAATAGTTCTTTGTATTAGTCATTTAGGACACCAAACACTAAAGAATGCCCCTTTTTGTAAGCGAAAAGGCTATGAATTCCTGAGCAAGCAGGATGAGAAAACGAGATTAATAAGAGGTTTCTATAACCTCTGTTATTTAAACAGAGTGAATAAGTTGTAAATGGAACAAAGATGGCAGGGCACCTAATTTTAGGCGAGGCCTCGTAGAATAGTAACTAGTGTGATTATGCTATTATGTTAGTATAGGGATTAGGAGTGTAGGAAACATGGGATTTGAGTCCTGGTCAATTTTATTGAAACGAACGAATCGCGACGCGGTAGATTGTTGAACAGACACTGGTTTTGTGGCACTAAAGTTTGTTGATAGATTGTAAATTTTCGCTATTGTAGTGGATAAAGGTTCATTGTGTTGTACTTTGACGGGTTTTAGCGGTATGTAGTCTTGATATTGCAGTTTATGAATTCACTTTAACTTAAAGATTGCAGTAATTTTGACGGTATTGAGTATGGTTCTTCACTGTTTGGAGTTTGTTTTGAATGGAACTGTAGTGACGGTTAAATGAAGCGGTAGTAATCCCACGGAGCAAATAAGTTAAGGTTTAGACAGCTGTTAATTTGACATGAATCCCTCGTTGCGAAAAAGTATTCCCTTATTTAGTGTAAGAAATGCTAGATTTCATGAGTAGTAGAAAGCCTGGTTGGCCAAGAATGACGGATCCCACGAAGGGCAGATATTGCACAATTTTGTGAAATCCCAACACTGACTATAATTTTCAGTAAAAGCATTCAAAATGTTGATTAAAACCTTCTAAAATGATTTAAAAATCAATGTAGGTAGTTACTTAACTTGCATGATGATTTGAAGTTGAAGGTTCCTGCAGCCGTTACCAGAAGAAATCAGACATGGTGTCGATTTTAACTTTTCCTCATTTGAAGAGGAGGATAGCCTCAGAGAGAGGACTAAACTGTTCACTTAAAAGTCCGGACGAGAAGTGGGAGTAGAATTTTGAACATACGGTGTGCAAGAAAACGAAGGAGAGGTGGGGGATGACAAAGGAACATAAAACAGAGTGGGCAACATTTGAGTGATATAAACCCTTTACAATATAACATTTTCTTCGTGATGTAGGGTATACAAGAAGATGTTAGCTGACGACAGGGACGACATCTGCTTGACGGTTTGTAAGTCCTCTTGAGATTGATGAATCCAAAACTTCGGCAGGTTGCCGCGTGGAGCGCCGTTGCTTTGAAAGGAATACATAACTGAAACAAACTTATAGCCCAGTCAAATGGTAGTTTTGACAAAAAAAAAAAAAAGGGTAGAAGGTTTCTCGACGGATTCTTATGTTTCTCGGTGTGCTGAATCCGAATCTGAAGTTTGCCAACAAAAAAAATGACGGCTTCACAGTGAAAATCGCAAAAAATCCTAAACATTTCGGATTTTTTTTCACAAAATCGCTTATAAGTTGAAAAATATGCAACCTAGTGAATTTCTCATTATTTACAAAATTAAAGTAGACAAAATTTCTTTCAAAATGCACTGGTCACTTTAAGTTTTTGAGTGCACGGTATCGCCGCTAGAGCGCGCTGAAAAAAAGCGAAGTTTTGGCACTTGGGCAAAAACGAGAGAAACTCAGCCCTAACTAGCCCCAGACACTTTCTAATCGTGTTTCCTCCATTAATACGTGTTTTATTCATGTTCTATGTTGGTAACATGATTGAAAGTTCGTTGGAAAAAATTTTGATAAATTAATATATTCAAGATAAATCATCTGTACTTATCCACCTAATGGTAAAGTGTGAAAGTGATGAGGTGAGTATTGTAAAACAGTTTTTGTGATTTTTCACTCAACATCTCACCATGTCACACATATCTCACACATTCCTAAAGAGATATATTTAATGATAGTGTGAAACCGGAGTCGTTTCCCACTTGTGTGAAATGTTCACCCTCAAGTCCTGAATAGGAAGGGTCCCTTTTTTGCCGACACATCTGTCCTTGACAGGTCCCCCTACATGCCTCCGGCCAACTCCTCTCCCATTCGGGTTTAGTGTAGTTTGCTCTCTCCTCCTCGTGGGACTGCTAAGCGTTCTTCTTCGGATTTCTGCCGTTCATTCAGTGTTTTCAAGTGAACTAATGTTGTTATGAGTGAATATGTGAGGGACGAAAATGTTGCGTCGTGAATGTGCAATTTGTGAGGAGCCTCTGGATGATCAAACTCGAACTTTCTTTCAAACGACAAGAACAAGAGTAGATTCATAGAGCTCCTCAGGAGTAGACTGAGTGAGGCAGGGATTGAATCACGACAAGCCATTGAGGATGCTGATGCCCTCATCATAAGAACGGCTCAATCCATAGCTTACACGCATGGCACAGTTGCAGTGGTGGGAGAAGATGTTGACCTTCTCGTCATCATGATAGGCATCCGCACTTCTCCTAACGTGTACTTCCTGAAACCAGGAAAAGGAAAAGTACCACTGACGCTATATAGCCCTGGTAGCTCGCTAGAGGAGCCCCTGAGCCATCATATTTTATTCCTCCACGCTGTCAGTGGTTGTGACTCCACATCCGCCATGTTCAACCAGAGTAAGACGAAATTCTTGAAGACCTTCAAGAAGAACCCATATCTTGTAAACTACCATGAGCATTACATGGACCCCACAGCACAAGTCGAGGAGCTAGTGAATGCTGGCGAAAAATTTCTAGTGGCCTTATATGGTGGTGACCACCATACCACTCGTCTAAACGAACTGAGGTACAAGCTGTACCTCAGTACAGCATATAAAGTCACCGGAAACATGGCCTCGATCCCTCCCACTGAAGCTGCAGCCCGTGAGCACTTTCTGCGAGTTTACCACCAGATCCAGCAGTGGCTCGACAATCAGCTCAACCCAGAACAGTGGGGGTGGAAGTCGTCGAGGAACAGCCTCACCCCCACGAGAACAGCTAAGGCCCCAGCTCCTGACAAGCTTCTCTGCAAGCTCTCTTGCAAATGCAAAGGCGAATCTCGAGGAACCTGCGGTTGTCGACGTGTGGGTCTATATTGCTCTAGGCTTTGTACCATCTGCGAGGGAAACTGTCTGAACCTTGACAACTCATGCGACATCGACAATGAAGGTGACCCTGATGACCCTTCTCCGGTTGAGTCACCACCTACAATCCTGGAGACATCAGCACAAGGTAATTAGCATGTTTGTACACCTCCTTATTCCAATGCGGTCTGTTTACTTCACCCTCTAATGTATTCGTACGATTTCTTTTTTCGAGTTTTCCGAGAATCCTGACGATTCCATCCCGGTCGAATCACCAACGACGATAGCGGAGACTTCAGCAGAAGGTAAACTGCCTGTTTGTAATACACCCTATTTCACTGGGTTTCGAACAGTTTTCCAACTAGACACCTGAAAGTATTGTGGACAATAATTAGTACAATTCCTTCTCCAGTGGAGTTACCGACCGGTAGCGATCAACCGGGGCCTTCTGATTGGTAACCGGAGGCTGCTCCAACAAGGCCAAAATGGAGGAAGCTCAATTAAAGAATTGAAATTAATTGTAATGCAATAATAGTTAATTGCTATTACATTCCTTTTCATTATATTCATTTAATTAAATTTTTAAATTTTCTTCCGGAAGCATTGTACGCCTCCGAAACTATATCTCTAGGAGGCCACTCTCAAATTGGTGAAATCGAAATCCAGGAACGTAAAATTCTCAGGAAAATATATGGCCCCGTTTATGTTAATGGTATATGGATTAAAAGGAAAACCACAGACTTGTACACAGTAATCAATAAGTTCACTGATACCGTGCGTAAGAGACGATTGAAATTTTATGGTCACATCTGCCGAATGGACAACACCAGATATGCAAAAAAACTGCTTGATATAATTAATTCAAAGAAGGTCAAAATCAGTTGGTTGGAAGAAATCAAACAGGACTTAAAGGAAATAAACATTACAGAAGATAGCATCATGAATCGCAAGACTTTTGGAACCCGAGTTACAAATCACTCTTTCGCCGAAAAAGCTAAAAAGACCACTGGAAAAAAATGGACGGAGGAACGTAAGAAGGGGCATAGCGAGTTCATGAGGAGATTTTGGGAGGAGAAGAAGAGGAAAGCTCCATCAACCCGAGTCAACAAGTTCAAGCGCGCTCCCTAAGTGGGCAAAACGAAGAAAGAAAGAAAGAAGAATAAAACGGCTTGATCGGTCCTTTATGAATTCCTACCACTCCGTGGGCAATGTTTTTCAAGGGCTTCGTAATCTTGTAACCACCATAGAGCATGAATAAAACACATATTCATGGAGGAAACACGATAAGAAAGCGTCTGGGGCTAGTAGGGCTGAGTTTCTCTCGTTTTTGCCTAAGTGCCAAAAAGTTGCTCTTTTTCAGCGCGCTCTAGCGGCGGTACCCTGCGCTCAAAAATTAAAAGTGACCAGTGAATTTTGAAGGAAATATTGGCTACTTTAATTTTGTAAATAATGAGAAATTCACTAGGAAGCATGCTTTTCAACTTATAAGCGATTTTGTGAAAATAATCCGAAATTTTAAGTTTTTTCTGCTATTTTCACTTGAAGCCGTCATTTTTGTTGTTGGCAAACTTCAGATTCAGATTTAGCTCACCGATAAACATAAGAATCCGTCGAGAAACCTTCTACCATAATTTTGTTTGGTCAAGACTACCATTTGACTGGGCTATTAGGAATGTGTGAGATGTGTGTTACATGGTAGGATGTTGAGTGAAAAATCACAAAAACTGTTTTACATTACTCACCTCATCACTTTCACACTTTACCATTAGGTGGATAAGTTCAGATGGACTTGACTTGAATATATTAATTTATCAAATTTTTTTCCAACGAACTTTCAATCATGTTACCACCATAGAACATGAATAAAACACGTATTAATGGAGGAAACACGATTAGAAAGTGTCTGGGGCTAGTTAGGGCTGAGTTTCTCTCGTTTTTATCTAAGTGCCAAAACGTCGCTCTTTTTCAGCGCGCTCTAGCGGCCATATCCTGCACTCAAAAACTAAAAGTGCCCAGTGCATTTTGAAAGAAATTTTGTCTACTTTAATTTTGTAAATCATGAGAAATTCACTAGGTTGCATATTTTTCAACTTATAAGCGATTTTGTGAAAAAAGTCCGAAATTTTTAGGATTTTTTTGCGATTTTCACTGTGAAGCCGTCATTTTTTTTGTTGGCAAACTTCAGATTCGGATTCAGCACACCGAATAACATAAGAATCCGTCGAGAAACCTTCTACCCTAATTTTGTTTTGAAACAGGCACTTCTGAGCACCAAATGACTGGGCTATTAGGTGGACTTTAATATACATTCAAAGAGAGAAGGGAATACAAATAAGGGGTTCCCTGTTGGTGTCTGTGAAAGAAAAATAAGAGAAACTGATGAAAAAGAAAAGGAAAGAGCAGCAAGAGCTCACCCTAACTAGCCGTGTATTCTAAAGAATACACCAAGTGTGCATGGTATTTGATAATCAGAAATCCGTGGAGTGAACAGTACCATTGTAGAAGTATTTGCCTGGAGTGAATGAGGAAAACTACAGCCAGTAAGGTCACTTTCAAGGGCATCTGTCAAACCTCTAATCTCTGAGCTGCAGTTGTTTTCAAATTCACATTTTTGTGGTTCTATGTGAAATGGTTGGCAGGTCAGCTGTAAGATTACACTCTTCTCTTGTACAGTATGTTATGCACATGACTTAATCACAGACAACTACACACAAGGGGCATATGAACTCGCTGTTTCATCCCATATTGTAAATATTTTTGGATGTGCATGTAATTACGAGTCTTGCAACTTATGCAGTAATTGTAGGTCATGGACCAGGTCTATCACAGAGTGACCATGATTGTAGGGCTAGCGATGTGGATCTTAGATTTTCTTTGGCAATGGCAGCAATTATCTATCATTAATATGCAAAATATATTTTTGCTATACTTATTAGGAAGGTCAGATTTTTTATGCAAGATATGTTTGCGTTATAGTAACATAATAATGTGTGTATCCTCCAGAAAGTCTCATGTCGCAGGTGTTAAGTTGACACCCATAAGTAATCTACACATCATAATGAGGAAAAAATGAATGATGAAGACTTTTGAAACGGCAGTCCCCGAGCTACCATTACTCCATTTAATTATAATATGTATAAATAATAATCCCTGGCACTACAGTCCTTGAAGGGCCTAGGCCTACCAAGCGACCGCTGCCCAGCCATTTGACCTGCAGATAATGGCGTGACGCGTGGTCAGCGCATCGGGTCCCCTCGGCCGTTAATCTGGGTTTTCGTGACCGGGACGCTGCCTCACTGTCAGACAGCTACTCAATTGTCCTCACGAGGCTGAATGTATCCCGCTCCAGCCCTCACGTCAGTTTCTAAAAACCCTGACGGAGCCGGGAAACGAACCCGGAGCCTCCGGATGAGAGGCGGGCACGCTACCCCAACACTACGGGGCTGGCTACTCCATTTAATTGGGCTTGTAAAATAATTTATTGACGGAATGTTTGGCGCAGACAAACAGCATAAAGCAGGCTTTGCCTGGTGTGATGGGGGATAAGGGGAATCAGAAACCATTATTATGACCAAGAGGTGGATTAGGAGCAATCCCTCTTCTCATTTAGATCGCCTCGGGGTGTAACGGCTAACACGCTTGGTTGTTGCACTGGAGGTCCGGCTTAGATTCCAGACTCTGCCAAGAAATTTAATTCTGGTGTGGGGACTGGAACCGAGTACACTCAGCCTCGTGAGGCAAAACTGAGAAGAGGTGATTCCCATCTCAGCCATCTTGTAAGTGGTTTTCCATGGTTTCCCACTTCTACTGCAGGCAAATGCCGGGATGGTACCGAACTTAAGGCCATAGTCGTCTCCTTCCCAATCCACACCTAAAATTACAAATGTACACACTAATACAGCCATCACAATAAGACAGATTACGAGACAAATTATACACACACCCAAGTACACGAGACTACATGCCAAAATTTAAATTCTCCTTGGCAAAACCAGGATTCAAAACTGGACCAACCAGTTAGAAATCAGCTGTGTTTACTTCTAGATCATGGCAGTAGCTGTGGAAACAATGGGCTTATATATTTGGCTATTAGCCTATTAGCCTACTTTCGATTTTTGCAAAAAAATGTGTGTCTGTCTGTGTGTGTGTGAGTGTGTGTACTCTGCATGTCTGCCCCCCCCCCCCCCCTGTCAATTCAAACACGGTTAATCCGAATTGAACGACATTTTGTACAGAGGTAGCACTAGCAAAGGGCACCTCAGTGTCATGTTTTATATTGCCGCCATCTTTACCAAAACGTAATGGCGGCCACTCAAATGGTCAAAACTTAAAATTAAATTACGACCGAACTAATCATCGCATCTTTACAAAATTTGGTATCAACACGTCTGGTGCCCAAACGACAGGGTCATCAGGATTTCAGGATGGCGGCCGTGTGAATTATGCAAACTTTATAATCCATAACATGGGACTCACCACTTCCGATTATCGAACCGAGAATCGTTTAAACTGTTCTAAAGGACGTGGCCCGTTCGAAATTAAAATTTTTATATTGTAATATTATAGAGCAGATGTGGCTTTAAAAAGTTGAGCCGTCTCTGTTACAGACAAGATGGCAGCTGATCTCTCGTTCTGACCTATATTTCACTAATTTGAGTATGTTGCATGCAATATAGCCTACTGCTAGAAGAATATGAACTTAGTATGAAAAGAACTTTGTTTGAAATATATTCCGGTGAAGAAATCGTTTAGTCAAAGTCATTATTTGCTAAGGCGATGTATCTGAACCGGTTAATAACATTAAAACTGGGAGGATATACAGTATTTAGATCTGTGGTTACAGCGTTGGTCTCTCACCCGGCCGGCTGGGGTTCTAATCCCAACAGAGTTGTATTTTTTTGTATTGATTAATTTTTGAGTTATTATTATTTAGCGTATGATGCTTACAAGACAGAAAGGAATTATATACACTATTTACAATAAACACTATTCACAGCATTAGGACCATCTCTTCAAATTTGGACAGGAAGGTCTGTAATCCACGCAATTGCATCAGGAGTTGCTGAGTGGAGATCATCCAAGGCACCGGAATATGAATGCAGAGGGCACTCCAGCAAAATATGCTCGATAGTCTGTATTTCAAACCCACAGTCACATCGGGGGGAATCTATCCAACCCCACTGGTGTAAGGCTGCACCTGTTCGACCAGTACCACATTGGATTCTGTTGAGCCTTGACCAAACTGCCCGAGGAAGATTAAAACCAGCAAGTCTCGTGGAGGGGTCACTGATTTGAAGTAGGCCGCGAGGTGAGGAGTTTCGCCATTCATCTCTCCAGGCATTTCGGAGGTTGAACTCAGTGGACGAAAGATCAATAGCTGTTTGCATGCTGGCTTTCGGGATTTCAACCTCTTTGTAGAGAGCCGCATGACATCCTGATGAATAGGAAGCTCAACATTTTCTTTGATCCTGTACCACAAACGAACAAGAGCTTGCTGTCTCCTTTTATGGGGTGGAGCGATATTACTAAGTACAGGTAGCCACTGGGTAGGGGTGCAACGTAGAGTACCAGAGATGATGCGCATTGCTTGGCGGAGTTGCATATCTACGAGTTGGCAGTGAGAGCTGTTCAACCACACGCCTGCACAATATTCAGCTGGAGAATATATGACAGCCAGAGCGGTAGTCCTGAGTGTGCTGGCGTCAGCGCCCCATGATGTTCCAGGTAACCTACTAAGTAGGTTATTGCGACTTCAGCAGTTTTTTCTGTATGTTGTTGATAAGTCAGTGTCCTGTCCAATGATATGCCTAAGTACTTAGGACATCTGTTGTACTTTAGGTATTGATTCCTAAACTTAACTCAAGGTTGGTAGTTTGCCTCTAGGTTGTTAAGGTGGAATGTGGCAACTTCAGATTTTGAGGCACTTGGCTGGAGGCGCCACTTCTTGAAGTACTCATCCATCTTCTGAAGATCTGCATTCATTATATCCTCTGCTTCATTAAAGGTGGTATTTTGGACTGTATGATTTATATCGTCCACATAGATGAATTTTCGGGATAGAGTTTCGGGCAGATCATGGGTACACAAGTTGAATAAGAGAGGGGATAGAACTGATCCCTGTGGCAGGCCATTATTAATAGTGTAGAACCTGCTTCTAACATTTTCAGTGAACACTTGGAATAGCCTGTTACTCAGCATATTGCCAATCAGGGTGACTATTTTAAGGCAAGGAACTGCCTTTATAAGTTTGAGGAGAAGTCCTTTCCTCCAGACAGTATCATAGGCTGCTGAAATATTCAGGAAGACAGAAACACTTTTGAGCTTCTTCTCAAAACCAGCTTCTAGATAGGAAGATAGGGCAAGGACTTGATCGCAGCAGTCTCGTTTTGGGCGAAATCCAGCTTGTTCAACAGGAATCAGTGACTCAATTGTGGGGGCAATCCTATTCAGTAAAATCCTTTCAAGTAGTTTGTAGGTGACACTAAGTAAGGAAACAGGTCTGTAGCTTTGAGGTAGCTTAGGATCCTTCCCTGGTTTCAATACTGCAATAATTTTGGTCCCCCTGAAAGATGGAGGCAGGCGTCCTGAATGCAGAATGGAGCTGAAATAGGTGGCAAGCCATCGCTTGGTTGCTGGGCCACATTTCTTTAGGAACTCTGGGTAAACACCATCCAATCCTGCTGCTTTGCCAGTCTGAAGACCATCTAAACAACTCTAAAGAAAATGGCCGTGAGTACAACGGATGTGGTTGGACTTCTTGTTTTAACTGGTTGAATTCCAGTCGTATCTTTCTACTGAACTTCTTCTGTCCTTCAGTCCTAGATGTAGAAGCAAGGTGGTTAGCTATGGATTCTACATTGATACTTGATTGTTTTCTCGATGGTATAGACGTTGGGTCCAGTTTTCGTATGAGGGACCATGCTTTCCTACTTGAGTGGGTAAAATTCAAGTTTTCAACAGTCTTGGACCATTTCTCTCTTCTAGCACTGTCCAAGGATTTCAGCTCTTCAATTGCTTTCTCACGGCTGCTGTCATTTTCAAATTCACAGCTTAGACGAGTTGTTTCTTCATTCCAACCAGGGATACAGTCTTTTCGGACTCCTCTAGGAATGCTTCTTTTGGCAGCAGCCTTGATCAAGCCAACAAACCGGTCATAGTTATCAGGGGTTGGTTTCACCCATCGAACATTAGCATCAGTATATCTTACGTACATATCCCAGTCACCTTTTTGGAAGTCCCAGCAGGGTTGGGGTCCAGATCTTATTGCAGGTATATGAATACCGATATTATAAATGATGGGTCTGTGTTGGCTGCGCGGGAAGTCATTCAGAACTTGTCTATGGATTTGTGGTGTTGGAGTCATTAGGCTTTGTGAAACAAAACATAAGTCAGGAGAGTAGTCCTGGTTCCAACGAGCTGAATGGAATGTGCCTCGGTCTTTAGCATCAAATATCAGTGCGAGATTATTTAAATCCATCCATTCAAACAACTTGTCCCAATTATCACCTTTTCTGTCATATCCCCAGGAAGTATGATGGCTGTTGAAATCACCAAGTATTACACTATCTTCATCAGGTACAAGTACTGAGGCGTTATACAATTGAGCGTTAAATTGTGCATTTTGCAATGGAAAATGTTTTTTTAATTAAAACAAAGTTCTCCAATGGATCTGCAGGATTGACATCTAACAGTAACTAGTTGAACTACAGTGTGCGGGAGCTATCCACTGCCTACTAGATGCGAGCTGCACTATATACCGGCCAGTTAGTGAACCCATGCCATCGGTGTTATTGAAAATGGCCTCTTGTTGCCGATAGAGCGCACTGCCAAGTATAGGCGTGATTAAGAATTAGGTGTGCAGTAGGTATATTAAATGTGTTTCTCCCAGTGATACGTTTATACCAACGAAATTTCAATTATTGGTAGTAGTCGGTGTTAATATACTGAATTCCTACGTTGTTTGGAGTGTTTGCTGATGAAATTGCAAAATACTGGAGTAAATTATAAACTATGGTTTGAACGCCGCTGCTCAAATCCAGTGTGCCAATTTGCATTTCGAATAGGAAGAAAATAGGAGGTGATAAGGACAAAGAGATAGCTATAGCCTACCCATACATTTAGGAGAAAGTAGGCCATGTGTTCTTTCCTGAACATCTTGTTTTTATTTCTTAGATATGAATATTTCTTTTATCCCCTTACCTCACTCCCAAACTCTTTATCATCCTAATTGGCAGTGTCATGGAGCCCTTTGATTCTAGAGGAAAGGATCATCCAAGCAGCCTCAAAGTAGATGAAAAGTAGAAGAGGCTAAGAAGGGAATTGGGAATTGACTGTGGTATATGGGAAAGCCACCGTCTCAGCATTTTGAGAAGAGAAACAAGGAAACTAACTTGAAATGACAGGTGAAGGGACATGAACCCACTTATTTCACAAACCAGGTCTTCATTGTGGTGAGTTAACCTGGTTATGTGATTTCCAGTTAATGTTGTACAACATCCTTAGGTCTCAAACCCCAATGCTTCCATTTTCTAACGACATGGGATAACCCAGAACTAATGGATCGTTGCACCTGTCTAAAACCATGTTAAGTCCTTTGGCAGTCCAACAATTTTAAGTTATTTTGATTTAGAAGTTATTGCTTTATGAGGTTACTTCCTTTGTTGTAATGCAATAAACAACCATTCCTTCTATCCTGATATCGTCATGAACCCAGATCACAGATTTGATTTCTGGTAGAGTGAGTCAGTTTTTGGAATACTGAAATAATGAACGAACTTCTTCAGACCTGTCATATCACATTTGTTGACAGCAAGACAAAATTATAGTTATTAGTCACAGAAGCCGCAGGTTAACTGATATGAATTCTAGTTTCTCTACTAGAAGGCAGTGATAAACAATAGGTTGATATTGGTGCACAGATTTCCCTAGGTAGCTCCACTCAAACATTGCACACTACATTTCTTAGTAGATAGCTAAAACGTTGCAGTTATAGTATTATTAAATCCCTTTCGTGTTCAGACCTACTTCAATGTTACAGTATTTAGGAAGTTAAATTTGCTCCTCAATGGCAATGCCAGAGCTTTAAAATTCACTATTGAGAAAACCTCTTTACGATTATACACTCGGTACCATATTTTATATACTGTAGGCCTCTAGGTCTGTAATAGTTTGAACGGTACTTGTCGCACTTGGGCGTAAAAATGTAATCATTTACCTGAAGTACTGTAGTCAAACCACAATAATCCTTAATCTTGTTGGGCGCCACCGGGTTCAATCCCATTTCAACCGCGGAATAAAACCTAAATCACTCACCATTACATCTCGGATATGCAGACTCTTCTTACTCAGCCCGTAGGGAAACCTAAGCTTCCAACCAGCGTAATATTTGCTAAGAGAGGATAGTGTCGACTTATAGCTACTTCTACCAGGAGGAAACACGACGAATGAATTTAAAGAATTGAATTTGATAATAATAAAAAGAGCAAATATTTAAAAAATATGATGGAAGAATTAGAATTCACAATTAACGTGGCGGCTAAGACAAACGGATTCGAAGACATGAGATTACGTTAACTTATACCAGAAACTAAATGAATTGAAATTTACTGTGCCCAAAGAAAAGATTTACTGATTTTTAAAAAACGAGAGATACGTGTGATGTTGTCATTTCGCTCACCGCAGGTGTCTTCATGAGATTGGTTTTACTCGCCAACGAGAAAATCTGTAGTCTGCTGCACGAAATCGCCGTCATCTTCTTGAAGTACTTGAGGTAGTTGTTTATTTAGTTGTTTGAGATTAAGACCTAGCTTCATAAATTCCATTTATGATAACAGCCTGATACACAACTGTCGTCATTAATATGAGTGGACGAGATGCGCCCCCAACATATTACGATGTAACTGGACAAGAGCTTATACATGCTGAAGCGTAGAAATGTAGTTTAATGGAAAATCAAATCGAATTGAATTTAATAGACGAATCAGTAGAATGATATCTTGGTCCAAGAGTCACGTCTTATAAAACTTTTCTTCAACCCCTCTCTTCAGTACCCCTCACACGTGACAGCCGACCAATCATCTTCTGCGTTTCAAATTCTCTTCTTCAACCTGTGTTAGCGTCCAACTTATGATTCGCCCAGAAATGGCATGGTGTAGATTCTGAGAATTGCTGTGCTTGTAACCAAATAAGGATGTTCTTGTCGTCATGAAGCAAGCTTCCCTTGTCTGCGTGAACTTGACCGCTGGTGAACCAATTTCTCGGAAAAGTGACCCAAGAAGCGTCAGTCCTTGTTTCCTCAAATTCTCAGAAAGTATCCCGTCGTGTGCCTGGCCAAGTTTAACCTGAGTTGCGACATATCCTCTCCCTATTGCTATCTGAACTAAAATTCTTCGTAAATGCACGCCTAGCCCTCACGTTAAATTATTAAATATGATTATTGAAAATCTTCCATTAATCAAATCAAATATGTACATAGTAAAACGACATTCTCCTTCCATATAAACTGTTGCGGAAAAATAATTTCAATCATGAATTAAAAAGAAATTTTATGGGTGGCTATGATGTTTTCCCAACGTTGATTAATAATAATAATAATAACTCATAATTTATGATAGTATCACATTCGCCTTAGTTTATCGTACGGTTTTGCTATGTAAAATCATTACGATAAACTAAGAGACACAAAATACAAAAAATACAAAAAAAACAACTAACATATCATATATATACAGTGTATCACTTCACACAAAAAAAACTTGTAAATTATCCTTATATAAAAGTCACCCTCTCCTTGACACATCATGCCAATGTTCTTTCATTGTTCTCGCACATTGTGCCTGTAAGAGTCTTTCTCAAACTTGCGGAAACACCGCTAGTTACCAAAAAAACATATTTACTCCCTTAAAAAAATCACTTACCCTTATACACACTTCACACGAGATTCTTCTTGTATCGACATACTTATGTCGTTTGATATGTTTATTTTCACATTTCATCTGTGATTTGCTTCACTCCCTTCGTGAATTATTTGGTGTGAATTCCTGGAGATTCACTCGATGCAAGTGTTTTATATCTATCACTTCTGCAGAATTCAACAATGATGCGTTATGCATCTTACACGCGACCACATTGTAACTTTTGTTACCACATTTCACACAAAAGGTGAAACGCTTGATGACCCCATTACAATATTCTCTGTAAGGAATTAACATCAAAAGGTACTACTTAAAAAAATACAATATTTAGATATCTCTATAATTCGATCTTATTTCTGTGCTTGTTATGTAAACAAAAGTTCCCTTTAAATATGGGATGTGTCACACCTCGCGTGCGCACACCTGCACTCTCATATCTTTACCATAGCGTATAGAAGAGAAAGTGACGCGCCTTGTGGAGTTTGTATGGTCCAGCCGCTAGGTGGCTCTAGCGTCGGCTAGCGCTGAGTGAGGACGGTATCAATACAAGCAGTTGAATGTTACTTTTCAGTAACTGAATGTTATCAGCTTACACTACGTTGTATTAGACAAGATGATCCAAATATAAAATTCTCCGCACTGAGTATATACAACGCTAACGTCCGTTGTGTTAATTATGAAACATCAGATTGCGTCATAGGTTCATATAATAAGGAAATAAAACATTCTGACGGGGGTCAAAATGTAACTGAATGTGTGAAAATCGTAAAGCTACAGACCTTTCACTACTGCACAAATAAAGTAAATATAATATAATACAGTATAATGACAAACTCACCCATATAACTTATAGCTCTCAGTTGTCCGAAGCTTTGGACAGCTTACGCGATGATTTTCCAGACTTAGAAGTTGACTGCTCTTTCCTAATTTCTTTCGTACGAAAGAAAAAGCGCACTTCATGAAATGAAAAACCAGTTTTCCAATAAGGTCCAGTTTATGTTCCATACACCATCAAAAAATCACGGCCCTAAAACAATCTCATCAATGCTGTCCAAACACTCATAAAATATATCAACCCACAAATTTGAAAGGGAAGATAATTCCATTTCAACGACTACTTCGACCTGTAAAAAAATGTTGAAGACACTGTCAGACGGCATTTATTGTGCCGAAGTCTTTTATATTAGTGAAAGTTGCAGCTGTTGTGTCCGACGGCCTTTTCACTTTGAAGGGTTGTTGCACACTTCACACAGCTGATCCCTTTCCTTAGTTGCTTGACAATATACCCGGCTAGATAGTGTGGGACTGCACCAGGCTTCAAACTCCATCTCATTCTCGCCATTTCGACTGTCTTTCCTTCTATAATGAAAGTGTCCGTTTTAATAAGGAAATTATCGGAGCAATGTTTGTCACATAGCCTGCATATGACTTACTTGACAATTTAATGTCTTTCCTCGGAATGGCCTTAGCCCATTTAAATAAATCATCTTCGGCTTTTGGAGGTCTAAAAAGTGCCTACTTGTTGCAGATGACTTGTCGTATCCAAATCGGCACCCGAGAACAAAACAACACGGCATATTCACTTACACAGTTTTGTTTGACGAATCTTACCAGGTTATAATTCACTCGACAGCACAAACGTAAAGAAATAAGTGTAAAGGCTTACAAATACTAAACACACCAGTGTCATAACGTATGTATTATTTCACTATCGCCTCTTGATCGCATACACTTTTCAACACCAAGAAATAAGGACTAAATACGGCAGCATTTCCATGTTTTCAAACTCGCGAGCGCTTAGAAAGTGTCTTCAGCCAGCCACAACCAACCGCTGCGCAGTCTACCGGCGGGCGCAGCAACTACCCATACTAAAGATACGGCAAACTCGGGAGTCGGCACACTTTCTCTTCTAAACGCTATGTCTTTACCAAGATCTCAGTACCGGACTCCAATTAGTCCATCTCTTTAAATGTCTTACTCACTCTTATAAACTCGGTCGGGTCAACAGGCGTCGAGCTAAATTAACCTGCATAGTCTGTTCCCCGTTATCTCAGCTGCCTCTTATCTGATTGAGTCAGACCGTGACCACCGATAAGAAGGCCAGCTCACTCACTGACGAAATTCCAGTGACGTCACGCTGCGTGGTTACAGCTTCAGATCGCCAGCCATTAGAGTCGAGTGGAGTCTTCTAGCTGTTTTACTTGTTCAACATTTCTCGTGTGATGATTTTTGGTTTAATTGTCATATTTGCGTTATCACAGTACCGTACAATTACAGTGGAGCATTCGGTGTAGTAATTGTGAGATAATGCCGCATAGTTCTTGTGTTTGGAACTACAAGAAAGCGTCAGTGTTTTCCTTCCCAAACGAATGTGAATAGGCTAGGCTTTTTTTTTACGAGCACACATTTTTATTCACTGACAGAAAACATGTACATATACAGATGTTGTATCAAAATACAGGGTGAATCCCACATAAGATAAACTTGTGCGTGGGCTTCATGAACACAATTTCTTAATTTATTTGCAACATGGTATGTGACTGATAATAATAAGAAAAGTTTATAGTAAAGGCATTAATTAAAAGGATACTAAAATAAAAGAAGACGATACATTACTTATTTGTGACTGAGTTGGTTTAAATATGTTCGTGAAAATTTATAAGTTCATTTACTTTATCAAAGTTATTAAGCAGCCATGTAAAAAGCCTTTTCTTCAGTATATTACGGGTGTTATTTGTCACATTTACTGGCAATATATTTTATATCCTAGTGCTAAGACAACTTAAATTCCTTTGGCCATGTAGTGTGTTTCGACGTGGGATATTTATTCCAGTTCTGTATTGAAGTCTAGTGCACATTTTAAGTTGTTGTCCATTGGAGAAGAGCTTCATATTTTTATGTATAAATATGATTGATGACTGAACAAATAACTGTCGTATATTAAGCACCATTCTTTGTTAATACAGTTCACATGTTGGAAACGTTGGTGGCTTTTTGTACATAACTTTTAGAATGAAATTCTGGCAGGTATTTACCTGAGCGAAATGTGAATCAAGTACTCCACCCCAACCATTTATTCCATATTGTAGTTGTGACTGGACTAAGGCAAAATATACAGTTCTCAAGACTTTTGCTGACAAGATATTTCTGATTCTGTAAAATATATAAATTAACTTTTGGAGTTTATTGGCCAATTTTGATGCATGCATATTCCATTTTAAATGACTATCTATAATAATCCCTAAATATGTAGCATTCATTGACTTTTATAGGGTATAGCAGTTGCATCTTTCGCCATTGTTACAATTTGGTGTATGGATCTTCAGTGTTAAATCGTCTGTGGGTTGTAATGTTTTGTTGTGTGAGAAGCATAGGTATTGTGTTTTGGTTTCATTTAAGGTAAGGAGGTGCTTTCTTAGCCGTTTTTGGACTGTAGCAAGGGTTTCTTGAGTTCTATTAAAAGTGTCCTCCCAAGTTGTTCCTGTGACTGTGACGACAGTGTCATCAGCATATGAGGTAATCATCGCATTACAGTTCAGCTCACACAAATCGTTAATATATAACAGAAAAAGAATAGGGCCTAAAACTGTTCCTTGGGGAATTCCAATTTTTACTTCAGCACTTCTACTTAGAGTATCTTTGATTCGTACCTTTTGAATTCTGTTAAAAAGAAAACTTTTCATTAGTTCTTGAGGAGTACCACGAATACCCTCCTTTTCCAGTTTTCTAATGAGTATATTGTGGTCCACGGTGTCAAAGGCCTTTTTTTTAAATCCAGGAACGCAGAAATTGTTCTTTTAGAACCATCGATGGCTTTATACAAATAATCAGTAAGGGAGAATATCGCATCTTGAGTACTAGTGTTTGATCTAAAATCAAACTGATTTGGCGACAATATGTTGAACTTATTCAGATAGTTAAGTAATCTGGTTTTGATGCATTTCTCTAGTAGCTTAGAGAGGTGGGTTGTGAGGGAAATTGGTCTATAGTTATTTAACTCTCTTTTATCATCTGATTTATAGACTGGGATTATGATGGCAATTTTGAATGAGTCTGGAAATTGCCCCTTCGTTAGTGATAAATTAAAATATGGTGCAGTGGTAGTAGATTTTCTGAACTAATTATCTTAATTGTTTTACTAGAGATATTATCATAGCTATTTGCTGAGTTATCTTCTAGAGCAGCTATGTGGTTTGTTATTTCTGATTTTGTTATGGGTATAAAAAAGATAGGCTGAGGTTGAGATTTTGCAGTGCTATCACGTGCATTTGTGTTGTCAGGTTCCTTTCTTGTATTACTTATCTTTTCAGATAGTTCTAAACCTATGTTACTAAAATAATCTACAAATTTGTTTGCAATGGCAGCTGGTTGGGATGTTTCTTGTGAGTCTCTGATAAATATGCTGTCAACAGCTGAAGATTTATTTCCCTTCCTACATGTTATATCATTAATATTTTTCCAAAGGACTTTAGAATTATTGGAGTTTGACATAATTTGTTTGGAATAGTACCTTTCTTTTGCTATTTTATCAAGCCTGTTCATCCAGTTTCTGTACAATTTATGTTTATTAACAGTTTCTCGGTCCTCATCACTGGTTGGGGATCTCTCCCTTTGTTTAACAATTTTCTGATGTAATTTATCTCTTATTCTATCGAATAGAAGTTAAAATTCCAGTTGTGATCCATGGAGTATTTTTTTTTACATTTTGATCTCACTTTACATGGTAGTGGAGTGTTGATAGATGTATTGAGTCAGTAATTTAATGAAACTATCAGCTGCTTTGTTAGCATCATGTTCAGTTATGATGGATTCCCAAGTTTCCTTAGTTAAGGATTTTTTTAGAGTTTCATAATTTATTCTTACATTGTTCAAAGTATTTTCTCCTGTTTGTGGAGTGTATTTTTGAGATTTATTTTGTATGAGAAATGTAGGACTGTGATCTGTGATACTGGTATGCAGAACAAAAGGGTCAAAGTTGCTGTTTCTGTGGGACTTAACATGTATGTGATCGATATATGTTCTGGATTTTGGAGTTATTCTAGTTGGTGAGTTTATGTACGAAATGAAACCATTTGCATGTAATACATTTAAATACTCATTTTTAATATTTTGGGCATATTGCCTTGTAGAATTTAAAATATCAATATTTATATCTCCTATTAATATACTGTGTGTAGCTGTGGGCAAGTGCTGGAGAGTATTTCCTAGTTCGTCTATGAATTTCTTTGGGCATGTGGAGGGTGATCTGTATATAGCAAGTATCACGTATCTTTCTTTATTATATATGAAGGTGAGTAGGCTAGCATTTGCAGCTTTGTGTTTTTACAGTAGATATTGTAATATTTTGAATGAGGTTTTCATGCACATATATCTTTATGCTGTCATGGGTAGAATTTTGAGGTGGTATGAAGTACTCATTATATCCTAAAATAGCAAATGGTATATCCTCAATGAGCTGAGTTTCAGACAGTATAATGACATCTGGTTTATGATCAAGTTGATCGAGCATAACTAGCATACTTTCAAAATTTGTTATCATGCCACATATATTTAGGTGCATGATTTTAATTCCCACAGTAAAGCTAATTAATTTGTTCAAGTCTTGAGTACTGTTTACAATGTTTGAAGTAATATCTTGGATATTAAGGTCTACTTCGTTATCTGATTTCATACCGTAAGTTAGTTGTTTTATTTCAGGGTACTTCCATAATTACTTTACACTCACTTAGAAACAGAATTTCATGAAATATTGATTGATCACTTGGCTCAGGCAAACATGCCTTCAGTTTCCGATTCCCATGAACTGTTGGTAGATCAGCTGCAGTCTTGATTTGTAGAATCGGGCTGTTTTCATTTTTCCTCAAGAAGATCTTCCCGTTCCTTGTCCATGCGAATTTATAATTCGTTGTCCGTTTTGAATTCCTGGCAAGCCAATATAAGTTTTGGTTGTCTTTGGTTAAATGTTCATTTATATACACTGGCGAGTCTCCGTTGATCTGGATATCTGTGCAAAGAAGTTTCCCATGTTTGCGTTTTTTGCTCATGATCATGTTTTTAGTTTGGCGGGAATAAAATTTTGCTACTAAGAGGGGCGTTTTCTTCTTTCCATACTTATCTGTAAAGGATGGAAGTCGGTGGCAATAATCAATGTCCCTATCAGTATCAACTTCAACACCAACTGCACCTGCCACTTGAGCCACAATATTATACACTTTCTCGTGTTCGGAGAACGGTATCCCGGCGATTTCAAGGTTGTAATTCTTGGAGTATTGCTCCAAGTCATTAACTTGCCTCTTAAGATGCCCATTTTGTTCTTTAAGCAAGCCATTCTCAACTTAAGTGTTGTTAACCTCTTGGGTGATTTGGTCAATGCAAGATTTTAGTGTGATATTTTGCTCCAATAGTTCATCAATTTTCTTTGATTGATACTCCAGAGAGTTACAAACATCTTTTAGCACTTGTTGCATATTGTTAACTGCTTCACATAAACTTACAGTGTCCGGTTTGACCTTATTCGGCTGAAAACTAGATGTAGCTGTCCTGATTGAATTTGGGTTATGTTTGCATTGTTTACAATACCACAGAATTTCGCCCGGATTTGCAATCATTGCTTTAAAAAGGCGTTCGTCACACGAGCACAGTTTAGATGAAACACTTCACCACACTTTTCGTCACATTGTACGAAATTTTCATTCTCCTTCAGGGAAACTTTACAGGAGGTACATATAACATTACTATTCTTGGGCGCCATGTTGACAGTGGTAGGTTTACAATTCAGTGCTTTGTGATAAATAAATTTGTGTTTTCACTACAAAAAACTGTCCACAATTATGGAACATGAAAGACTAGTGGAGATAGTCGGCTTTTTATTTCTTTATGTTTGTCTGCCAAATTATGGATTAGTAAAGCTGAACATAACCTTATGACTTGTTGGTGAGTACCGATATTTTAGATATTAAATAAAGCTCCTCACAGGAATTTGCTCTTTTATTTATTTTTATTATGTTTCCCTAGACTGTCCTTTCTAATCCAAGAATAATTCTGACATTTTTAGCCTAATGAGGTATTATGCCATTAAATGCAACATACTATCAACTGATATCACAGGGAGAAAAATATCACCTATTATTATTATTATTATTATTATTATTATACTGGAAGAGAATAATGAAAAATGTGCTCATTAACATTTCTCCTGTAAGCTGTAATTTATTGGAGTAGGCCTAGCTTAATATATGTCTTTCTCCAGCTGTAATTTTGTCTTGCAATTAATTCTTAATATTAATGTTAATGATTCCGTATCCCATTCATATGCTACATGCCATTGCTATACAACATAACGGTTGAGTATTTCCAGCTTGCCACACCCTTAGATTTATGTTTTAAGAGAATCTTTAATACAACATCCTACATTGAGTTGATATTTTCTACCCTCTCGATCATATACTGGTCATGGGTGTTTTCAGTTCTAGATGATGAATGCTTGCCTCGGTAACCATATGGGAGGCTCATATGACCTTCATATTGCAGTTTCATTAATACTTATTGCCTCGGTAACCATATGGGAGGCTCATATGACATTCATACTGCAGTTTGATTAATACTTGTTGCCTTTGTAACCATATGGAAGGCTCAAATGGCCTTCATACTGCAGTTTGATTAATACGTGTTGCCTTGGTAACCATATGGGAGGCTCATTTGACCTTCATACTGCAGTTTCATTAATACTTGTTGCCTCAGTAACCATATGGGAGGCTCATATGACCTTCATGTGAAGTTTCATTAATACTTATTGACTCGGTAACCATATAGACTTATTACAAACAGCAGTTTCATTAATACTTGTTGCCTCGGTACCCATATGGGATGCATGTAAACAGCATTCAGAAAAGCAAAATGAATATTGAGGTTAGGAATGTAACCATACAAACTCCTGTCAGTGCTTCACGAAAAAAATTGTCGTTATCTAGTGAACAGTTCAGATTCTTGGTGTAAATACACGCAAGCAAGTGTAACTGGTGAACATATTATTCATAAGAACAGCCTTCCTGAAGCTGTTCTTTTAGCCATAAAGCCAGTGTACCGAGTCCACGCTTCACCTGAGCTCCTCTAGAACTGTACACCTGGAAAAACTCAAAACCCTAATAAGAGTTTAAATTTTCTTATTTGCAAAAGATGTCCAAAGACAACATTTGCTCTCAGCCATTTGGTGAAAATGGCTGCTTTTGAGTCTGCTTCAGTCTACAATGATGGAAACAAAGGAATTAATATCCTAAAGCAGCTAGGATTTGAACCAGGCATGTTTGCACACAAAATGCTAGGACAAATCGACAGCCTTCGTGTCATGAAAGCAGATGCTGCTATCATAAATAAGTCCAAGTTGACAAGACAAAAAAAGAGGGGCAACAAAACAGGTGTAGAGGATCAGGAAGGACAGGAAGAGTACAGTTATGGAGGCTTTTAGACCGGGAAACACTGAAAAAATTAACATGCATTTATATTTTCTTGTTTTTCTAGGTTTTGTCATTTTCAGGGTGTAGGTACTTTTTTCTCCAGAACTACTCGTAGAATTAAAGAGAAAATTGAAACTCACATAGAAAATTACATGGTATACAATTGACTGGAAGCATTTTTTGATATGCCAATTATTTTGGAAACTAGGGTCTTACCAAGTAACATTCTGTACCGGTACATAAAAATGAATCCAAACTTTATAATCCTTTCAACATTCAACTAATGAAAAATCTAAGAAGCTTTTCCAACAAAGTTCCTTGTGCTCTAAAATATGTGTGGAAAATTATGAAGCGATATCTGCATAGGTTTTTTTTTTTTTAAAGTACCCGACTGATGCGATAAACTATAGCCTACAAGGACATTTTTTGAAAGAGTTCAAATATTAACCAAAAATCTATAAGTCATTACACAATAGGCTTTACTCATTATGAATGCTTGTGCAAATTTTCATTGATTTGTGTTTAATATTACAAAAGTTATGCCAATTTTAAAACCTCTCTGTTATTCAGCCATCGTCTCCTCTTAATATTTATTGCCTCGGTAACCATATGGGAGGCTCATGTGATCTTTATACTTCAGTTTTAGATGATTAACTTTTAGGCTATGTTCTGGACGATGTTGTTTTCCATGTTGTTCATATTAAAAACAGTACACTGTGCAGGTATTTACCCTATTATTTTCATTTTTCATTTCTATGGGGTCTTGATTATGGACAATTAGAAAGCCTCTGAAAGGACCTCTCATGACATTTGATTTCAAATAATTTCTAAATATTAATTATGACTACCGTAGTTAATTGTACAACCATCACCCCTTCAAAATTCTTGATGACAAGGACTTTCCTGGGATGTAAGCGATCACATTACTCCACTGAGTACTCATGTGAATTAGAATTCCATTAAAGCATTAACGAATGCAGGAGTGGAGTTATGAACCGGCTATAAAAGGCTAATTAATATAGTGGGGTAAAAATAATGTGCTATTTACATTCTAATAGCTATCACACAGCTTCCTTTAGTGAGTTTTGTGTGATATGGGCTTCAAATAATTTATTAGTGATCTATAATAATGAATCTGAAATTGTGCTCATTAACATTCCCTTTCTGTAAGCTGTAATTGATTGGAGTAGCCTAAGAAATGTTTTTCTCCAGCTGAAATTTTGTCTTACAATTCATTTTTAATATTGTAGTATAGTAGCCTACTCTTTCTATTTGTACTGAAATTTTCTCAGGATATGTATACTGCTGAAGTTAATTGATATTTATAATTAACACCAATGTACAATATTGATATTTATAATTAAGTAGGGGAAGGTCTGGTAGCCGCGGACGGATGGTAGTCCCGGACATGGCTTACTTTCACACCTAGTCACCAGATACCATCCACGTACATTTGTGAATAGTTTTATTTTTGTAAGTTGGCAAGCATACATTCTGTGAACACATGTTGTTTTGGCGCGCAATACACGCGGACAGAACTTACATTTGAATCTCTGTACCAGACTTTGCAGGGGAAGCACCCACTTGGCACTTATCCTAATTATTCAAAATACATTAAAAAACGCAGCCAACATATTTCATAACGAAAGTATTTGTAGTTGAGGGGATGTGAATGAATTCCTCTTACATAAACAATCTGGTAGCCCCGGACACCAGTTGTGATGGTAGCCCCGGACAGAGTGACAATGTTTTTATTTGGTTGCAGGTAATTTCTGGGCTTAAAAATTGCTGAAGTTTAAAGGCAGGAATACCAATGGAGGTACCTGTAGTTAAGATGCGATGAAACAAGCGATAGAAAGGGTGTTAGGGAATACAATATCATGTAGAGAAGCTGCTCAAGTATTTGGCGTGCCAAAAAGTTCTTTGCGTGATAAAATTAAGAAAATAAAAGGCTGTGAAGTTGAATTATCGATTACTCCGACGTTGGGTAGGTTCGAAAACATATTTTCGGAACAACTGGAGTATGAGATGGTGCAACATATAAAAGACTGGATCAATGACAGGCTTATGATAAATTCACCTACTGAATATACTGTAGTGATGCAGCAAAATGCAGATAATTTCTTAATATGGATGAAAAAAATTGTGAAGCATGTGCATCCTACAGAGGAAAGCCCTGTCCTCCTGTTAGTTGATGGACAAGACTTGCAAGTGATCTTATTTGCGCGTTCTCACCATGCGCATATTTTGAGGACTCTTCCTCATACGACCCACAAACTGGATACAGTGTTGTAGGTGCAAGGGATGGGCTCATGAGGGTTGTGCTGAGTTAGAAACAACTCATAATGATAATTATAACTGTGACATATGCATGTTGATGATTTTTGGGTTAACTTCAATCTTTGTGAAAGTCTTAGAGCAGTTATTTGTGTGTCCGGGGGTACCAGACAGATTGATTTAATGTACGAATTGTGAATAAATTTATCAAACCCACAACTCCTTCAAAGCCGGCCCCGTGGTGTTGGGGTAGCGCGCCTGCCTCTCACCCGGAGGCCCCGGGTTCGATCCCCGGCTCCGTCAGGGATTTTAAAACTGTCGTGACGGTTGGAACGGGGTGCACTCAGCCTCGTGAGGACAATTGAGTAGCTGTCTGACAGTGAGACAGCGCCCCGATCACGAATACCAAGATTAACGGCCGAGGGGACCCGACGCGCTGATCACGCGTCACCCCAATATCTGCAGGCCAAATGGCTGGGCAGCGGTCGCTTGTTCGGCCTTAGCCCGTCATGGGCTGGATAGTGCCAGGGGTTGACTTTTTTTTGACAACTCCTTCAAAACGTTTTCAAATTACTAATATTGCCTTAAACAGTGTGCTACTGTATATAAACTGTGTGATAATGTAAATATTGCCTAAAATTCGATGAATGGGTACGGACAGCAAACAAAATATGAAAATGTCCGGGGCTACCAGACTTTCCCCTACAATATTCATTGAAAAGGTAAGGTGAATGGGGATTTTAAAAGAAGGAATAATTCCATTCATCGAAGATTTATTTAGTTTCTAATTAGAATGGAAATGATGTGCCACATCCTTGTAGCTGATGTTATTAATCAAAAGGAGTTGGCCAAAAAGACGTAAGTATAAGTTTTTATTTTGCTCCAGGCACCTCCTCAGTTTCCAAAGTTTTAACATATTTTTTTCAGAATTTTTTAAATATTACATTGTATCCCCGCCCAGTTCAAACTTGTGTTGACCGACTGAAGAGTTACTACATGTTCTAGGCAACATTGAAAAATGTCTTCAAAACTTTACATTTCCTTAGGTATTGCATTCCTGATCTCATGGCATAATATAGCCTAGTAGGCCTATAGTGGTTAGCACTAATAACACCAATAGCACAAGGAACGCACTGATTTAAATATATAGCCTACAGTAGGCTATGTCACGAGCCATTAAAAAAATATACAAAAACGAAAAAAATTAACAACCTTTTTGTTTTAAGTTTACCTCCGACTGCCGAACGGCCGATATATCAAGCCGTGAAGAATAATTATATTCTAATTCCTCTTTTGATAAAATAAATAAAAATATATTTCAAGCAGACCTGTTCTAGTTAGACTTACTATCTTCGTAAGTTAGTACTAGAGATACCGGTACTGTAATATGTTACAAATATGTCTCTACAGTGAGGCAGAACGAATGATTTCTATGAACGTTAAGGTTTCAGGCAGTTGTAAATGCTGTACAGTTACTCGTTCAATTAATAGTTGGTCAAGATTTTACCGAATAGTACGTAGTACGTTTGTGCGCTGAGACGGTCGTGTGATTTCGGGTGACTGTGAAGAATGAATCGTCGGGCCGTGACGTCATAGCGGACCTCTATGGCCTTCCCCTCGGTGGTCACGGTCAGACCACCTGAGCTGTCTGGACTCACCAGCCCTAACTACTGTACGTGATCCAGACACGCACTTGAGTACACTGCACTGACGTCACCTACCAGTCTCAGAACATACAGTATGTCACTCATTAAGTAATCCATTTATTATTATTATTATTATTATTTCTTAAAAAGAACTTACTATAAGTTACACGTCTATTTATAGTACACACAATGCCTCATATCCTTACGATATATACCTCCTCGGTAGCATGCTGAGCTTCTATGCCCAAGATAGCGGGTTCAAACCCGGCCGAAGCCGTCGGATTTTTAAGAGCGTTAAAAATCCCTATGTACGCCTTCCTTCGGAGGGGAAGTAAAGCCGGCGGTCCCATGTCATAGATTTATGGCATTTTAAAGAACCTTCCACTAATTACACCTGTGTGAAGCTAAATTGGATAGGTTAAGAATGTAAACAACGCTCTTAGGTTTCTACGTTCGTTGCCAAGAGCCGACTGCGGTGGCGTCTTGTAGCTAAGTTCTGAACTTGGCCTAGTAGTCGTTGACGGTGGTGCTTGGCGGCAAAAGTAGGAACTATTTGAAAAATTCTAAGTTGCAGTCTGTACTTAAATTAAACAAGATGTTCAGTAAAGAACATATAGCCTACTTTCTCCTAAATGTATGAGTATAGTTATAACTCGTTGTTATTATCAAAGAGAATAATAGAATCATTTCTTGGTTGAAACCCTTAGAAACTATTTACCTCTACCAAACGCCACAACCTAGATAAAAACTGCTACCATCATTGAAGAAAGAAAGATAAGAAATATCTCAAGAATGTTATGGATCTGGAGACATAATCGACCGGACTGGCTGCGTGGCTCAGCGGTAACGTTCTCGCTTGCTGGGCCCTAGGTTGCAGGTTCGTATCCTGGCGCAGTCAGCTGGCATTTGAGGGTGCACAAATGCGAGGGAGCCGTGTCAGTACATTTACTGGCACGTTAAAGATCCCCTTCGGGCCAAAATTCCGGCATCTCGGCGTCTCTAAAAGCAGCAGTAGTTAAAAGGGACGTAAAACCAATAACATTATTATTATTATTATTATTATTATTATTATTATTATTATTATTATTATTATTATTATTATTATTATTATTACATAATCTACCTGCCGTGAGCAACATCCAACTTTGAGTTGAGGCATGTCTTTACACGTCTGGTTGTGCATGGCTTTCACAACCCTAATTGAATTAACAAATCTTTCCATGACCCTACAGAGAAGTGTGTATACAAACTATGTGGATATTTTCGATTGCTATTTGCCTAAAATAAAAGTAAGTAATTAATTAATAACCTGAACTAGCACCAACGGCTAGAATTCAGTTACTATGTGAAATCGTTTTGTTCTTTACTTCAAATAACATTTTCAAATAACGCACAATAGGCTGTTACAAACCCTTTGAAATAAAAAGTAAAAATGTATCGTAGTATCATCTTGTCATTCTTCAAATTCGATGCGCATAGAATGCCAATGGTATAGTAATCAATGGAGTCCCACGTAGACCAGTCGTGACATCTAGTGGCGAAGTATCGAACAATATAATCCTAACAGGGCGAGTGCATTCTAGCGGCCATAAGAAGAAACTTTTCAATAAAATCTGGTCGGCGTGCAGTTACCTTTTTGGCTGCTAGATGTCTCGAGCAAATCTGCTGGCGAATTATGTTTTAATTAAATATATATTTTCCACCATAATATGCACAATATAACGCTTAATTTTAAAACGTCTGAGTCATTACAAAACAATAAATATATAAAATTTCAAGCAAGAAAAACCCAATTCTGATGGGGTTTGAACCTTAGGCATATGAGCGATAGGCCAACGCTAGAACTTGTTAGCAAATAATGATTTATACTAAACGATTTCATCAGTGGAGTATATTATTTATATATAAAGCATTTCATACAAAGTTTATTTATTTTGTATCAGTACGCTATATTGCATGCAATACTCAAATTAGTGAAATATAAGTCAGGCACAAGATATCCGCTGCCATCTTGTCAAATAACCGAGACGACTCAGCTTTTTAAAATCACGTCTGCACTATAGTATTACAAAATAAACTTTTAATTTCGAACGTGCCTCTTCCTTTAGAACAGTTAAAACGATTCTCGGCTCGATAATCGGAACTGGTGGGTCCCATGATATGGATTATAAAGTTTGCATAATTCGCACGGCCGCCATCCTGAAATGGCCTTGTAGTTTGGTCACAAGACTCGTCCTATATGAAGGTATGTTGTTACCATATTTGGTAGATATCGGATGATTTGGTTAGTCGTTATTTGATTTTACGTTTTGACCGTTTGAGTGGCCGCCATTCAGTTTTGGTAAAGATGGCGGCGATATAAAACATGACACTGAGGTGCCCTTTGCTTGTTCTACCTCTGTACCAAATTTCGTTCAATTCGGTTTCACCGTGTTCGAATTGATAGGGGGGGACAGACATTCAGGGTACACACTCACACACACACACAGACTCACACACACATACACACACACACACAGACAGACACACATTTGTTGGCCCTGTAGTGATCTCATAAGTCTACTTTCATTTTTTGCAAAAATCGAAAGTAGGCTAAAAACAGATTACACACACTAATACAGTCATCACAATTAACACCGATTATCAGACAGATTCTACACACACCCAAAGTACACGGGGATACATGGCCGCGTTGTCGCAGCCCCTAAACTGAGGAACCAACCAACCATACCCAGGGCCGGATTTACCCAAAGTTACGCTATAGGCACCTTTCCATTGAGCGCCCCTCCTCACTTGAGCCCCCCCCGAGTTTTATGATAAGGCATAGCCACTCGCATGAGGTAAGGTTCGGAAAAAAGAATAAACAGATATATTATGGCTGACAGCATAAGTTTATGCTTGAATTTTTACGCAGGGAAATATAGTCAATTCAATAAAAATGACAGCTTGGAGTAAAACAACATGAACAGTTTAACTTTTATGCAACCAAAACACTTTATGAATACTGTACCCTTTCCAAAAATAATGTCTAGCCTTAATTCATACAACAAAAGTGAAGACTAGCCTCAAAAAAAAAACATTTTTTACTGCTGTAACTGAATGAACTGCGGTAGCACGAAATATAGTAAAAAAATAGTAGAACACTCACTAATTTTAAAACGCATTAAGAGCAGTGGTACGAACGACATTTTAAATTGAACAAAGCGCCTCTAAAATACAAATAAGGCCAACTGCATATCTTCCAGCAATATCTTTTAGAGAAATTAAAGTGCAGATTAAAAACATGAATGAAGACATAACGGGGCCTGCCTCAAGCACAACGAGAATTACTTCAAAAGTTTCCTTCTTGCCTTCTTTTCGGCAAATTCATTAATTATGGCATCGCAGTTCAAGTTTTTCGTCATTTCTTTTTCAATCGCTAGGAGTGCAATAGAGTTTAACCTTTCTTCTTTAGAGACTGACCGCAAATAGTTCTTGATGCGATTCAGTGCCGAAAACGATCTTTCTCCAGAACAATTGGTCACTGGAATGGTGAGAAGTATCCGTAAAGCAGTGTTTACGTTCGGGTACATATCGTGTAAATCTTTTTCATGAAGGAAAGTGCTGAGCTCAGAGGCTGACTTACCTTTAAAATCTGCAATTTTTAAATGCTCCTTTAAATGCAAGCACTCGTCAGCCAGTGCACTTTCTAAGTCATCCACATACATTTCTGCGAGATCGTCAGCGATTTTTTTTATTATTGGTCCATTTAGGTCTAACAGGTTTTCTAGAAAATAAAATCTCTTATGGAGGACTTTGTAAGCGTAACTTCGCCTCTTCAGCTCAGCACTTAGTACATCCAGAATTACATAAAATACATTGACGCGAACATTTTCTGAGCCCTCTGACGGTACATATTCTCCTTGCTTTGTCTCATCATTCCTAGTCTTTCGTTCCAGTCTTCTCTTTAGATCGTAGGAATATTATCACCCATACTTTTCAGTCTTTACATTGAACAAGCAATGAAGGAAATTAGAGAGAAATTTAAAGTGGGAGTGAAGATTCAAGAAGAAATAATTTCAACTCTGAGATTTGCTGATGACATCGTTATCTTGCCCGACACGCCTGAGGATTTGAATGAGTTTTTGAATGGTATGGACTCCGCCTTGAGGAAAGAATTCATGATGAAAATTAATAAATGTAAAACAAAAATATTGGAATGCAGCCGCAATAAATCAGAAATCTCTACGGACATCATATTTGCAGGGGAAAAACTAAAAGAAGTAGGAGACTTCTGTTACATAGGAAGCAAAATAACCAGGGATGGACGAAGCAAAGAGGATATAAAAAGTAGGTTGGCTCAGGCAAGGAAAGCATTTCTACAGAAAAGGAATCTGTTGACATCGAATATAGATATAGGTATTAGGAAGACATTTTTGAAAACCTTAGTCTGGAGAGTCGCACTCTATGGAAGTGAAACTTGGACTATTGGTGCAGCAGAAAAGAGGAGAATTGAAGCGTTTGAAATGTAGTGTTACAGGAGAATGATGAAGATCAGATGGGTAGATAGGGTTACAAACGAAGAGGTATTAAGACGAGTGGTAGAGGAGAGATGTTTCTGGCGACTGCTAATGAAGAGAAGAGATAGTTGTTAGGACACATACTAAGACACCCAGGAATAGCAAGCTTAGTTATGGAAGGAAGGGTCGAGGACAAGAACTGTAGGGGTGGACCAAGGTTAGTGTATGTTAAACAGGTTGACCCGGATGTAGTGTGTGGTAGCTATGTAGATATGAAACGATTAGCTCAGGACAGGGAGATATGGGGGGCTGCATCAAACCAGTCAAAAGACTGAAGACCTAAACAACAACATATTGAGCAATACCGCTTAATTGTTTGGCTTCTTTCTCATAGACATCGAAATTATCTCCTAAACGTTGAACAAATTCCGCTAACGAAGCGTAACATTCTACCACAGTGCTCAAATTAGTGCTAACTTTTTGGAGCTTCTGGCTGACAGTATTAAATCTTTTTATAATGGTACTCCATAAAACAACTAGGAAAGCAGTTTCTAATTGCAGGATATTACTTAAGATGCCTTTGGCTTCACTACGAGTGTTTGCCTTTTGATTTTTGTCTTCGTGTAGGCTATACTCTCAAGAACTGCCACGATGCCACACCAGCCTTCCCTCAGAGCTGGACTGGCGTCATATCGTGCCGACCAACGAGTCACTGACAGGCTTTTTTAGTACGCGCGCAATAAAGTTCTTTAAAATTTCGATCACAGGCCTCGAAACCAGTCTGAGTTTTTACGTATGTCACTTTGTGCAACAGTGTATCAAGGAATCGCCTATTGGGAAAGGCCAACTTTGCGTAAAGTAATTCGTGTACGGTAGCTTACCTCAAGTTGCTGAACACCATCGCAGTCAATGTCGTGAACCGCAGAGCAAGAATTGTTATTGTTATCCGAATTTGTCGCTGGAGGTGTAGGATTCACACGCGCACTAAACATTTCATTTATTTTCCGACATTTTGATTGTGTAACCTCGGCTTTCTTATCCTTTTCAACTTTGCGGACATGGTTTTGGTAACCAGACAACCTTTAACTGCCCATAGTTTAAAACATTTACTTGCAGATCACAACACAACAAAACAACACAACGCAAGCTCGAACTCGCACATAGGACAGGCAAGGGGGGTGGGGAGCGGGGCACTTCGATGCTACTACAATGCAAGCAAACCCAGCTACCGCAACAACAGCACGCGCAGCACAGCTACGCCTCCCCTCTCACACTTGTCGGGACACGAAAGGGCGTCGAGCGGCATAACGAAGAGCGAAGTGGAAGGGCATGGCGGGCATGCGACAAAGACAAGATATTATTTCTAAATGTCTCTGCTCATTTTTCAATATTTATTTTAGCATGTATACTGCTATAATCCTAACTTAGCACATTTAAAGCCCTAGCAAAGAGGGCGCCTGACGGCGGTGCCCTTCGGGGCGCCTCCAGTACAGATCATTGCCGGTTGCCTAACCGAAGGGGCGCCTTGTGGCGCCCCTTGGACTGCGGCGCCCCTAGGCACGTGCCTATTTTGCCTTATGGTAAATCCGGCTCTGACCATACCTCCTCAAGCTATTAATGTTGTACGTGCCATACAGTCTCTCACCCCGTTCGTTTTCAAAAACATATACAGTGTTGCCAATCCTCTAAGAAACAAAAAAAGAATGGCCTTCCAACTACCCATCTGGAGAGTTACCTACTTTCATCTAAATAAACCCTAACAAAAAAATAAGACCGAAGTCCACCCATGCACCATTGTGTACCCACCAAACTCTGCAGCCACTCCTCAATAGATAAAGATCTCACCTGGCCACACTGAAGTAAGAAAATTTAAGCGCGCGTGCCTCTAAATGAAACCTGACCATCCCGTCAGCTTTAAGAACAGTTACGAGTGAATTTAAATACTGACTATTGGAATAATCAATTATGCCATCTGCTAACATCTGATCAATTTGCTGTTGAACTGCTTTCTGATATCGAAAAGGAACTGGATACGTGTGTCCTACGAACACTGAATAATTATGCACGTTTAACGAGTGGGTGTAAGAATTTGCTTTACCAATTCTATCCTCAACAATCCTCTTATTATCTAACAACACATCATAGAGCTGAGCCATAGCCACCTATAAGAAAGGCCTTGCCCATAGCAGAGCGGCAATACCGCACACTTGTCTATATGAGGCGAGCGGTAACATGGTGATGAATGGTGCTGAACGTGCGACTCCGTACTAAATTGCATATATTCTTTTATGTTCGACCCTAACTGTTATGTGTCAGAAAACTGTATCATAATGAGGCTCATTATAACAATATTTTTCATTATGAAACAGTTTCTCCCACCAATCAGAGCTCAAGAAACAGTTGTGTGACCAATTAGATAAGGATACCTTCGCGCATGCGTTCAAAATCCAACATGTCTATATAAATTACCGAAATTTCACCGTCCATATGTTCGCGTAAATAAACTGAGACAAGAAATGGCACTGTACCTTAATATCCCCAAAATCAATTTCTACACAGCGCGTGGTTTTGAAACGACTTCGGTGACAGTTTTACTGAATACTGGAGCACAATCTGAACATATGGCAATGAAGAACACAGAGCGCATGCATCGGTTGTCCAGAGAGCTTGGGAAACAGAGATATACTACTCACCGCAGCACCCAATCACAACATTCTAGTGACTGAACAGATATTTATGAATATTTATGTTAAAACATATAATAAAGTTATAATTATCGTCGAACATAAACAGTCGTATGCAACTCGCCTATAATGGTAATTAAGACACTCGTATGGAAATTATAAAACTCGTGTCTTAATTATGGCCATTATAGGCTCGTTGCATAATGTACTATTATCACTCGCACGTTTTACAATAGCGTTTAACGTAGACCCAAGAAGGAAGGCTAATCATCTTGAAACGTACGTACAGCTCATAACTCAACGTCGTTATTCTATAATATTAAATAGTAGCAGTAGTAGTAAGCTCTCGAATCTTATTTTACACTTGGTTGCTCTTCTGCATTGTTCCAAAGTTTCTTGCATTATGATTTGTAAACTTCAGACACTTGCTAAAATATAAATGTGTTGTTTATTATAACTTAACCCTGTAATAACAATCGTACCTGAATACTAGCGTGGTCTGACCATCAGTGGCGTAACTACCGGGGTTGATCTGGGGGATCAATCCCTCACCCAGAGCCAAATAATAAAACTATTAAATTTGTTGAAGTTTTAAATTTTGAATAAAACCACTCTTCCGATTGATGGCTAATGATTGGAAGATGCAAGTTAATGCTTACAAATTTGATATATTTTTCCCCCACTCGTTTGACATATTCAGCGCTACCCTAACTTAACAATTACTGAATGAACAAAATAGTCAGCTGTTCAGTTAGCCAGAGAGGAAGCAGTGAGCTGGGTGAGCAGTATTTTTCCTCATCCCTTGCCAAAAAATACACCACTTGTCAGTTGCCTTCTTGTTAATATCCGAGAGTGAGTGTCATTTTGGAGAGTGAATTCCGATATTATTGTGTTAAACTTTCGTAGGAAACATTAGTTTATCAATATTTATACAATGTGGGGATATAGGGCCAGATGATAACGGGAAGAAAACTGGTCATCAAAATTTAATACCAACAAAAATGTTAATTTTCGATCATTTGTACATTGATAAGTAACAAGTAGTTCCGTGAAGAACTATACAGCCTATTTTCATATATCCTACTTTTGTCAATTGCCTCTATCAACATACACAATTTCAGTTTGGTTGCTGTAATAGATTCGTAGATATTGAGGACCGTCTAAATATTTCGGATTGTCGCCATGTTGGATTTTTATATATGTAGTGAACCCGAGGGGGTCATGCTGACTGATATTGAACGTGGATCTCAGAGACTGTGATCTCAGTATAAAGGTTCCACCAGGGAACGAACCCGAGGTCTGTTGAGGGAGTTGCATTGTAAAAACCCCTAGAGAAAAGTGTATATTTAATCACTGGTGTGATTTCAGTTGATAATGACATTATTTATTAAAATAATGCAGGGAAAAACGAGCGGAATACAGCATTATTGGACTACTTGGAGTAGGCTATGCTGGACTTGGAGCACAGTAGTGCAGAGTTTGACGTTTTACTAATAGGCCCAGAATAGTAGGAGGAGACTCTTGGAGCCGTGTCAATCTTGCTGACCTAGTTAAGTCGTCTGGAAGAGGTTGGGGGGTTGAATAATGACCCAGTTTTTCCCCGACTGAGAATAGGACGAAGAAGAGTGGGGAGAGATCCCAAGGAAAATCATTGATTACTCGTGATTGGAGTAACGCAATTACATGAGAGTTGCACACAGGTGAATCTTTAGCCAGGAGGCTAATTTTAGAGCCTTTAATCTGCGAAATTGACGCATATTTAATGGAGTGCGGAAGGACATAAGACTATGGAGGTTCGCGGCTGGGTCTGACGATGTCGCCAGGGATTCCCACAGAAACAGCGTCCCCACGCTATGGAGAAAGGAATTAATATTAATTAATTGACCGAGCGATCCTTCAGCACGCAGATAGTTCTGGGATCAGTGAAGAAAAAGGAACCCGATGAGCATGGTTTCGAGACCAGAATCATGCTGGGAGAAGAGTCGAGATAGCGCGGGAAATTTTAGCTCTACTTTTTGTGTGAAACCAATATAAGGGAGTCGACCCTTGGCTGAGGGGAGTCGCTACACAGTTTTTGTCACATAGTCGGAGACAGTTGTTGAGGCGGAACGTATGTCGGTCCGGCTCATGAAAGGACGCTCAAACAAAGACTTGTACATTTGAGTGAACCATTATATTCACCGCACATCATAATGCACCAAGTGAGAAGATAATAATGTATAGTCAGAAATTAATAAGAAGTACGGTAATCAACGAACTTTATTGTGTGAAATGTGTATTACCGAAGGCAAGGAAGGAGGCCCGGAATTCGATTGGGGAAGCCGTGCAGTAAAACTTTTAGAAAGCTTTTATTAAAGACAGTCGTGCTGCATGTGTAAAGTCGGCAGTACGAACAATGGTTTGTGTTCACTTAGGAAGCACCGTGTGAGATAAGTTGCAGAACTATTGAAAATAATAATTTGTGTAAAAATTGTGTACAATGTTAAGCGCAGTGTATAATGTATTGACTGATCATACATGTCTTATTACGCTGGAATGCGATGCGGGAAACTTTACGAAGCATTTGGTAATGTCTTAAGAATACCAAATAGTAACGCTCAGGACGGAAGTAAGCATATTTATGCAAAGCAGGACATTTACCGTAGGATTATCGATAGACTGTTGGTGAATTCCGGAGGCAGATGAACCAGACTTTCAATCAGAAGTTGGTAGGAGCACGGAAGATGCCGTCGACACCTGCAATTTTGATATCTTTGCTAGGGAATTTCAACCAATGAAAAGTGTAAAAAGTGACGTGTGTTATGTATAAATCATATGTGAAGTGTCTTTTAAATTAATGGTTTAATAAATGTTATAAAGTGTCATGAGTTTTGGGAGCAATAGCTTCTTTATAGAAATGCAAGGTGTCGTGTGGTTAGTGGAAGATATGTATCATAAAATGTGTGTATTGAAGATGCAAATGTCGCACTAAATCTGCATATGGCAGGCGACCCGGAAGGATATGAGTGGTTGGAGCCACCATGATGAGCTTATATATGTGAGTACCCCACAAATTATGTTGATGTAGAAGTATAGGCCACTGCATGTAATGTGATTTCAGAGTTATAAAGATGCCAGTAAGAATCAGTATTAGGAGATAGACCCTCCAGGTTTAATAATTATTGTGTTGATTTTAATAGAGTTGAGATGTTATTTTGCATCAGTGAGTGGATTAATCGTTACCACTATTAATTAAAAATGGCAAATCAGTTATGTAAACGTAACGAACACGGTTGTTCGAGTTTTAAGATGATTAAGTTGTGTCGGATTTTGGTAATCTATGTCAGTGAGAATAATATTAATAATAATGAATAATAAAAGGTATGAATGAATGCATCAGGCAAAATGTTGTAAGCAAGAAATATTTACGCTAAAGGGCAAGACTTATCGATCCAAGCAGTAAGATTATACAGTAAGATTACATTACGGGATTAAGAAAAGAGTTTTATATTCAGAATATATTGTATTAATGGGAATATAATTATGCCAGGCAATGGAAGAGCTTTCTAGTGAATTGAATTTGCAGCTTATGTAAAAGCTTATAGAGTAATTGATAGACTTCTCTTAATAATTATAGGACGAAGGTCGTAACATTAGGTCAGGAACCAGGTGGTATATTCGACGTATGAAATCTCGTATGCCTTGGGCATACTGGGAGATATTCTTTGTGCCAGAGTGTAATTAGTGATTGGACCCTAACTCTGATGATGGATATGGAATGTTCCGGGTTCGCATCCCGTGATAGGTGAGAGGAAAACGATGGACACCTCTGCACTCTATCTGATTCCCCCGAGAACTTGTTATTGAGTGATTCGGCTCGTTGAAGCGAATCTTATGACGGCAGCATGTGGGCTGACCGCAGCATTTATTAAGATACCGGTTACCTACTAGACCAATGTTTTATGAACCTCGTACCTTCATGTTGAAATGGGCCTATTTGGTGCCAGTTATTATTATCCTCAGGGTAGGAATAAATGTTAAAGCTCATCCAGTACCTATTTGCATAATATTCAGTTTAAATCCATTGGGATATGTGTGTCACTGGGACCACAGTATTTGTCTTGTAGAATCTTATACTGCTTGGGGAGAAAGCCTTGAGACAGGAAACGAGGGTCGAGGTAATGTTGGAACCTTACTCCACTCCTATTGTATACAGGCCGCTCGGAAGAGGGTCTGGGACGGTCAAGCGAACCGTGAAAGAAGGTTTAAAAAGGGCAGATTTTAGACCCTAGTTGTAGTGTGAAATGAAACATTGTTATATTGAGTAATGAAGTCATGTGGTTTAAGAACACATTGTTTTTTTTTTTTAAGCGTATGGCTTTTAGTGCCGGGAGTGTCCGAGGACATGTTCGGCTCGCCAGTTTTGTAGCTGCTTCGAATCGGACACCCGATGGGTGAGCTACAAGTACCGTTGGGGAGGGAAGTTGGAATGTAAGGACGAGGAGTTGGAAGGTAGCGGCTGTGGCCTATAGTTAGGGACCAACCCCGGCATTTGCCTGGAAGGAAGATGGGAAACCACAGAAGACCATCTTCAAGGTTGCCGGCGGGGGGATTCGAACCTCCTCGCCTCCCGGATGTGAGCGACTGCAGCAGTCATGCCTTAACGATCACGGCTAACTCACCCGGTAACACATTCGTAATTATAGATCACCCTGATGGTTCATGATTTTAGCAATCTAACGAATGGTTAGACGTTGCATTTGTACTGTCACTGACAACTTTTTCAGAAGTTGGTTACTCGACGCCACAGGCTACGCGCGCAAGGGTAGTTTAATAGTACCATCCGACACAGCAATAACTTAACGTTTTTAAGATGAAATCACAACGGCATGCGTTGGAAGTATATAAATAGAGGAAGTGTAGGGGTAGCTTACATAATTATGGAGTTGCACGTAGACTGCTGTGCAACACCTGAATAGGCTAATGCATGTAAAGCAGTTGGTGGGAAGAGAAAGATCAAACACACACGGTACACATAGTTGTCAAATTAAGACGAGGTTTAAGGAATAAGTAATTTTATGAAATTAAAGAAGTCACATTGGGTGACAGTAGAATCAAAGTACAGTTTGTTTCTGAGATTGTATGTGCATCAGCGCACTAGAGTATTTTGTGAAGTTGATATAAGGGTAAAGGTTTGTGTTATGATATGATTTTATTATGATAATATTATGTTAATATTAGTGGATTGTGGAAGTAATTTTTGTTTGATTTTGGTTTTATGGTTGTGGGGATTGTTTTGTTTGTTTGAAGCCATGATTTTATTACTGAATTAAAGTTTTAGAATAGAGTTGTGCCTTATCATTGTAGAGTTGATACCTTTTAGCCTCAAATCCAAAATATGCAACTGCTCAATGGGGGAACGATACACGCCCGGGTCCTGACGCTAGCTGGTGGCGGAAGCATATTTTCCATCGAGATTACTCACATGGGTAGATGGAAATTGATGTCCTGTACAGTGATTTGAGCTATAGGTACAACTAAAGTCGGTCTAGGTTTAGTGCACACAACTCTATTAAAGTAACAATTAACATGAAGTAGGGGATGACCGCGCCTAACCCTAGCTAAGCTCCGATACGAACAATATAAATTTTGATAAACACCTTATTCATTTATCATGGCGAGGACACTCGTACGATGATATATATTTATCATGTCGCCCGTGTGTGGGCAAAGCATGAGCTTTCTCTCATTTCTTTTATCATGGCGCCCAGGTTCGTGGAGATTATGGGATTTAGGGAAAACCCATAGATTTTTATGGTATTTCATGGGGAAAACCATAGTAATTGTTTTTTTGCCTCAAACTGTGTTTGAGTGATTTTTGAGTTCAGTAGGCTTTTGATGTAACGCAGAATCTCTCTATTGAGAAGAGAATTACCCAAGGGTATGAGCGCTACATACCAGATCCACAATTTATCATAATATTAACAGGTTTTGTACGATCTTACAATATGTGTACAGTGTTTGGTGTCGCTCTTCAAAACGTATCCACACATATTTCCAGGAAGCCTGCCTGCATCTCAAAGTATATTATTGTAAAAATGTCATGTACAGAGGAGATCCTTCAGGTTATTGCAGGGTTGAAACAGCATTTTGACGCTGTTAATATACAGAATAGGCTGGAAGCTAAGGCTTTCCAGGATGGAATAAACGCTCGGTTAGATGATAATCAGAGTGAATTGAATAATCGGTTAGATGCCAATCAGGAGGCAATTAATGCAAATCAGGTTGAATTAAATGATAAGTTAGGTCAAATGCAAGAGGTAATTAAGACCGAAGTAACAGAAACTGTTGTAAGCATTGTATCAGAAATGCAGGTTAAGACAGATAAACGTTTCGGGGCTATAGAAGCCAAGCTCGAAAGTAATTTACAAGCGTGTAAGCATGCGCAGGATGAAACCAACAGTAGGTTAGATGCGCTGTCTAATGACATTAAGGATATTCAAATCCAAAATGAGGCGAATCTCGAACGCCAAGTGAAACAGTTTTCAGAATTTACGAGAACGGTAGATCAGAGGTTAGAAGAGAACGACTCTAAATGGGACCAGAAATTGAAAAGCTATGCTAGAGCAATTAACGGTGATCTCAAGAAACAGGATCAGAACATATTAGATCAATGTCAGGAAATAAGCGAGATTAAGGCTATCGCTAATGAAAGTAAAGGGCTAGTAAGCAACGTGAAAGGTCAGATGGGCAAAGTTCATCAAGAACTGGACCAAGTTCAAAGTGACATTGTTGTTGTTAACAAAAGGCAAGAGGAGAATAGAGGTGAGATCATTAAGGTCCAGAATGAAATGTCAAAGGTTAATGGACACATTCGAGAGGAAATCAAAGGATTGAGAGAAGAACTCGAAGTGAGAGAAGGCCAGAAGACAGAGGCAAGCGACAAGACCCTTGCTCGAATTAAGGAAGATGTAGAGGATGAAATCTCCCATATCAAACAAAGCCTGAAAGAAGACAAGAAGAAAATATTTCAAGTGGCCGAGGAAAATCGAGATAGACTTACCAGAATCGAGAAGGAAGTAATTACTCGACTGGAAAGAGCGGAGATGCGCCACAATCAAATGGAGACTAGGATAATCGCACAGGAGGAAACCCTTATGAAAGATCCTAAGTCAAGTGAAGGCAGCATGGAAGATATGAGGAAAACAAGGTGGGCAGACTTAGAAACCCAACCTATAATCAGGAATGCTACAGGCCCAGGCGAAAGTCCTTATATGACGCCAGGTGCACCAGTTGCGGCATCAACGCCACAAGAAAATGCTATGCACACCCAGGTGATAAATGTAATCAGGGCAAGCGAAGAGAAACCAAGGAAATTCTCAGGTACCCACTGTAATATGACACCAAAATATTGGTTGAAGGAAGTGTCTGAATATCTGAATGATGCGGGGATACCACACGAGCGCAGGCTACGAGCCATTGAGAAACTAACGGAGGGAGAATGTGCATTATGGTTTCGCAGTTTCCGGTATACTTTCGATACTGTTTCAAGAGGCATTTTTGAAACGGTACTGGGATCCAACCACACAGCAAAATTTGAGATTGGATTTGTATTCAAAAAGATACAGCACCAACAACCAAACGAAGTATGCAGAATTTTTTATATCGCAGATGTGTCGGTTCAACGAACTGGATCAAAAACCGAGCGAGCTGGAATTATGTATTGCTATCGCCAAGCAGCTTCCATACGAGATCCAAAGACTGCTAATCTCGGCAAATGCGAAAACTGCTATAGAAATGGAGACAGTTCTTAGACAACTGGACCTCACAACAGCCAATACGATGCGTCAGAATCGAACCGTGGAACAGGTACACGTGACCAACACGCAGACTGACCAACATCAAGCTCCAAGGAACAACAAAGCTACGAGCACTGAAACATTAGATTCCTACGTACGGCAATGGGAACAGGAACCCAGAAGATGGCAGCCGAAGTACAAAGGGAATGCTAGTAGAGGAGGAAGAGGCCGAAATTCGTGGAATAAGCAGAATACCAGGGGTAGACCGTACCAAAACAATGGAGGTAACAATGGTCAAGAAGGCAACAATAGAAATTGGAGACCCCAGGAAAGAAGAAGTAACTTCGATGACGAGGTCGAGGAACGATATCACGCTTCATTGCGATACCTCGAGGAAAGGGGAGATGAGCCCCAGAAGCAACAAGTCCGCTGGCAAGACGTTATGCAGAACAGGACGTCGCCAGACAGGTATGGAGATGGAGCTAAGAGTTTGGAGCTACAGCGCAGCGAACAGGAGAGAAGAAACTCCAAGGGGACGGGCGTTGAAGAAAAAAAAACGCCAAAATTAGAAGAGTTCGGAAATGATGGATGGAAGTCAGTTAACATCATCAATTGGATAGCCAAACCAGAAGAGCTAATCGAGGATACAGGAGGATCACAGGTCTTGGTCAAGAGAGAATTGCCTATTATAATAGTAAGAGTGGCAGGATTGAAAATAAGAAGTCTGTTAGACACGGGTTCAACAGTGTGCCTTATGACACAAGCTTTATATAATGAAATAGCCCAGAGAGAGAATGTTTTGAAAATACCGATCTCTAGTGTAAAAATAAAAGGGGTAATTCCAGACAGAACAATGATATGTAAATATCAGGTATTCCTAGATTTACAGATAGGAGGCTCTATTTTCTCACAGAGTTTTCTATTGGTAAACAAACTGCCTTATAACCCACTTATTGGGGCAGAATTTATAAGGGAATACAGAGTGATAATAGACCTAGCACAGGACAGGCTTATGTTCCATGTGAATGAGGAAGCCGAAGGCTTGGAGGTCGCACTCAATCAGATTGAACCAGGGTCAAGTGAACAAGTATGGCATACATACAGAGACGTGGCGGAGGAAGAAGTGTTAGCTATGGAGCAGTTAGAAGAAGAACTGAAAACATTAGCCACAGACATGGAAAAAGATCTGGAACCCGAACTGGAAGAATATATTTCGGAAAAACTAGAAGAAGCGAAAATTGGGCTAAAAGAGAAGGAAAATTTAAAGCAATTATTACTGGAACAGAAGGAAGTCTTTGATCGAGACCTGGTCGTATAAAGAACTTCACTTATGCTTTTCAAGTCAGTGATTGGACACCATTTAGGCAGAAACCCTACGCTATAGCCGAAAAGCATTATGCCAAGGTGAAAGAGGCAATTCAGGAGATGTTGGAGGCTGGTGTTATTGAGAAGACACCTACGCCTTATGTAAGCCCATTGGTAATCGTACCGAAGACAGATGGGACTGTCAGAGTATGTCTGGACCTGAGACATTTAAATGTGAAGGTTATTCCGGAGTTTGACCAAGTGCCACCTATTAAAGAGATCCTCAGGAAGTTCAAAGGGAAGACCGTATTCACAAACTTGGATATCACTTCCAGTTTCCACAATCTTGAATTAGAGAAGAAAACTAGTCTGTTGACAGGATTCATGTTTGATCAACACACATACACGTTTTTATGGCTACCTTTTGGTTTGAAAACAGCTGGTTCAGCACTGATAAGAGCGTTAGATCGCAATCTATCAGATGATGTGAAGGAGAGTACCATCAGATACGTAGACGACATTCTACTCACATCAGAATCTCTGGAGGAGCACATGAGTGACCTGAAGAAGTTGCTAGATAACCTTCGAGAAGCTAACTTTAAGGTTAATATCAAGAAATCGCACTTCTGTCAGAGGGAAGTTAAATTCCTAGGGCATGTTATTGATGCAAATGGAGTTAAGCCTAATCCAGATAAATTGGAGGTAATTCGAAATTTCCCTCGACCCACGAAAGTAAAGCACGTCCGACAGTATTTGGGAGTAATTGGATTCTTTTCGAACCACTGCCCAAATTATACTACGACAGTAGCACCCCTGCAGGACCTATTGAAGAAAGGCGGCAGATGGAATTGGACGGAGCAATGTCAGGAAGCATTCGTGAGGTCAAAACAAATGCTTTTGGAATATGTGAAACTGGGATACCCGGATTATACCCAGAAGTTCATCATACAGACGGATGCATCACTTATTGGTGTAGGAGCGATGCTATTCCAGGAAAATGTTGACCAGCCTGAAAAGAAAGTTTTTATTGCCTTTATAAGTAGGAGGTTGAAAGCCCATGAGAAAAACTACACGATTACAGAGATAGAGTTGCTCGCAATTTTGTACGCGTTGCAATCATGGCATAAACTCGTGTATGGCTTTCAAATAGTCCTCAGAACAGACCATAAAGCTTTAACATTTTTGTTAAAGACAGACTTGTCTAGCCAGAGATTGACAACATGGTCCCTCTTTATTCAGCAATTCAATGTGGAAATAGAATACTGTCCAGGGAAAGATAATGTAATACCGGACATATTAAGCCGTAATCCTAGAGAAGAGGAAGCGCTAGCTGTCCAGATTGAGAATCGAGATCAGAAGACGTTGGATGACTTGAGGAATCCTACCAACCTACAACGCGAAGACCCGTGGTTGAAGATGATGATCGATTACTTCGAGGGACGCTTAGCAAGGGGAACTGCAATATACAGAGAGGCAGAGGCATTGGCAACAGATTATATATGGTATAATCAGATACTACACAAGTGGGATGATGTAGATCATACACGTCAAAGGATTGTAATTCCTGCATCTTTGCAGAGGAGATTGGTGTGGCTAGCACACAGAGCATTTGGACATCCCGGAAAAGACAAGATTCGTGCTCTGTTGAAATAAGCATTTACTTGGCCAAAGTTGAGAGAAACGGTGAGAAATGCTATTAGGACATGTGATTTGTGCCAAAGGGTAAAGCCAAATCCCTTTTTAATGAGACAACGACCTATCCCGTTGTTACCGGAGAAGCCAAGGCAGCTATTAAGCATAGACAATTTTGGACCACTGCCTAGAGCACGTAGAGGCAATAGCACATTTTTGTAGCCATGGATGTATTTTCAAAAATGGTGGTATTATGCCCCATACAAAAGACAAGTTCAAAGCAGGTATTGAAACGCCTGAAAGAGAGAGTTATTCCGATTCTTGGGAAGCCGGATAACATCCTCTCGGATCACGGAAGCTGCTTCACAAGTGCAGAATTTCGTCGAGAACTGGAAACTCTAGGAATTAGGCAGATTTTATCTACCATTCGCCATCCTGAGGCAAGTCCAGTTGAAAGAGTAATGAGAGAGATCCAGAAGTACATGAAGATCTACTGCTCTGAAGAGAATTGGCGTTGGATTGAGTTCCTAGAAGTAATTGAATACTGTATAAATAATACTGTACATGAGGTGACAGGTCAGGTTCCCGTGACTCTACATTTGGATCAGAGACCGGAGAGACCGTGGAATGGTGTCATTCCATTACCAGTAGACGCACAGCCAGGACGAGAATTGAGGATCCAACGAACCTTCGAATATCTCAAAGCACAGGCGGAGAGACGCCAGAGAAGAAATCGTGCGAAGAGGTATCACAGACCGCTTCTCGTCGGCGAAAAAGTGTTAGTGCGGAAACCCGCCAGTTCAGATCCAGAGGCCCGGAAGTATAAGAAGTTCATTTTTGCATATCACGGCCCGTTCGAGGTGATTAGAGACCTACAAAACAATGCATACAGGATAAGGCATTTAGAAACAGGAAACGAGGTCGTTATGAATGCAGCCAATTTAAAAATTTACCATCCGCCAGAAGAATTTGACGAACAAGAAGAAGTATTAGCAGCGCACACCCAACTGAACGTGGATAGCGAAGTCAGCCAGGCAGTCAGACCTGAAAGTTCGCGCGGCGAGACGGAACGAGAAGCAGACAGCTTGCCCAGTGGAAGGGACAAACAGCAAGAATGCCAGTGCCTGCGAGAACTTGACAAAGAAATGGTCGAAGCGGCGAGGGAAGTCGAGGCCATAAATGAAGCCCTCCGTCAAGAGAATGAACAGCTTAGAGCAGAGCGCAGTGTGGAAGGGGGAGTTAGACTAACCTACTCGCAGCCAGACGAGGTGTAGGACCCCAGATGTAAACACAGACAGTGGTAGACAGTCAGCTGGTTACTTACAGAGAGTCACTTGCAATATTGACTTCTATAAGTTTTGCAAGGGGAATATGAACCCGAGGGGGTCATGCTGACTGATATCGAACGTGGATCTCAGAGACTGTGCTCTCAGTATAAATGTTCCACCAGGGAACGAACCCGAGGTCTGTTGAGGGAGTTTCATTGTAAAAACCCCTAGAGAAAAGTGTATATTTAATCACTGGTGTGATTTCAGTTGATAATGACATTATTTATTAAAATAATGCAGGGAAAAACGAGCGGAATACAGCATTATTGGACTACTTGGAGTAGGCTATGCTGGACTTGGAGCACAGTAGTGCAGAGTTTGACGTTTTACTAATAGGCCCAGAATAGTAGGAGGAGACTCTTGGAGCCGTGTCAATCTTGCTGACCTAGTTAAGTCGTCTGGAAGAGGTTGGGGGGTTGAATAATGACCCAGTTTTTCCCCGACTGAGAATAGGACGAAGAAGAGTGGGGAGAGATCCCAAGGAAAATCATTGATTACTCGTGATTGGAGTAACGCAATGACATGAGAGTTGCACACAGGTGAATCTTTAGCCAGGAGGCTAATTTTAGAGCCTTTAATCTGCGAAATTGACGCATATTTAATGGAGTGCGGAAGGACATAAGACTATGGAGGTTCGCGGCTGGGTTTGACGATGTCGCCAGGGATTCCCACAGAAACAGCGTCCCCACGCTATGGAGAAAGGAATTAATATTAATTAATTGACCGAGCGATCCTTCAGCACGCAGATAGTTCTGGGATCAGTGAAGAAAAAGGAACCCGATGAGCATGGTTTCGAGACCAGAATCATGCTGGGAGAAGAGTCGAGATAGCGCGGGAAATTTTAGCTCTACTTTTTGTGTGAAACCAATATAAGGGAGTCGACCCTTGGCAGAGGGGAGTCGCTACACAGTTTTTGTCACATAGTCGGAGACAGTTGTTGAGGCGGAACGTATGTCGGTCCGGCTCATGAAAGGACGCTCAAACAAAGACTTGTACATTTGAGTGAACCATTATATTCACCGCACATCATAATGCACCAAGTGAGAAGATAATAATGTATAGTCAGAAATTAATAAGAAGTACGGTAATCAACGAACTTTATTGTGTGAAATGTGTATTACCGAAGGCAAGGAAGGAGGCCCGGAATTCGATTGGGGAAGCCGTGCAGTAAAACTTTTAGAAAGCTTTTATTAAAGACAGTCGTGCTGCATGTGTAAAGTCGGCAGTACGAACAATGGTTTGTGTTCACTTAGGAAGCACCGTGTGAGATAAGTTGCAGAACTATTGAAAATAATAATTTGTGTAAAAATTGTGTACAATGTTAAGCGCAGTGTATAATGTATTGACTGATCATACATGTCTTATTACGCTGGAATGCGCTGGGGGAAACTTTACGAAGCATTTGGTAATGTCTTAAGAATACCAAATAGTAACGCTCAGGACGGAAGTAAGCATATTTATGCAAAGCAGGACATTTACCGTAGGATTATCGATAGACTGTTGGTGAATTCCGGAGGCAGATGAACCAGACTTTCAATCAGAAGTTGGTAGGAGCACGGAAGATGCCGTCGACACCTGCAATTTTGATATCTTTGCTAGGGAATTTCAACCAATGAAAAGTGTAAAAAGTGACGTGTGTTATGTATAAATCATATGTGAAATGTCTTTTAAATTAATGGTTTAATAAGTGTTATAAAGTGTCATGTGTTTTGGGAGCAATAGCTTCTTTATAGAAATGCAAGGTGTCGTGTGGTTAGTGGAAGATATGTATCATAAAATGTGTGTATTGAAGATGCAAATGTCGCACTTAATCTGCATATGGCAGGCGACCTGGAAGGATATGAGTGGTTGGAGCCACCATGATGAGCTTATATATGTGAGTACCCCACAAATTATGTTGATGTAGAAGTATAGGCCACTGCATGTAATGTGATTTCAGAGTTATAAAGATGCCAGTAAGAATCAGTATTAGGAGATAGACCCTCCAGGTTTAATAATTATTGTGTTGATTTTAATAGAGTTGAGATGTTATTTTGCATCAGTGAGTGGATTAATCGTTACCACTATTAATTAACAAGATGTTCAATAAAGAACATATAGCCTACTTTCTCCTAAATGCATGGGTATTGTTATAACTCTTTGTCCTTTTCAAGGAATATAATTGAATGTTGGTTGTAGTAGCTTGTTCAAATACAACGTGCTATAGGGATATTAAACATGAATATGAGGTGCCCTTTGCTAGAGCTACCTCTGTAAAAAAAATATTCAATTCGGTTTCACCGTGTTTGAATTGATCTGGGGAATGGATTTGCACACATACATGGCCGCTATTTGCAAACTATTGGGCTGATGACCTTGTAGTCAGTCATAAGATGCTTTCCACAAAAAGGCATGTTGTTGCAAAATCCGGTAGAGATCAAATTATTAGGATGGTCGAAATTTGATTTAAGCTTTTAACATTTGGGTGGCCGTCATTCCGTTTCCGTCAAGATGGCGGCGATAAAAAACATGACACTGAGGTGCCTTTTGCTAGTGCTACCTCTGTACCAAATTTCGCTCAATTCGGTTTCACCGTGTTTGAATTGATAGGGGGAATCGATTTGCACACATAGGCTACTTGGCCACCATCTGCAAACTATTGGGCTGATGATCTAGCAGTTTGGTCAGAATATGCTTCCCACATAAAGATTTGTTGTTGCAAAATTTGGTAGAGACTAGATTATTAGGTTGGTCGTAATTACATTTTAGCCTTTAACATTTGGGTGGCCGCCATTACGTTTCCGTCAAGATGGCGGCGATATAAAACATGACACTGAGGTGCCCTTTGCTAGTGCTACCTCTGTACCAAATTTCGTTCCATTCTGTTTCACCGTGTTCGAATTAATAGGGGGAATCGATTTTCACACAAAGATGGCCGCCATCCGCAAAATATTAGGCTAATGACCTATTAGTTTGGTCAAAGGATGCTTCCTCCATAAAGGTATGTTGTTGCAAAATTTGGTAGAGATCGGATGATTAGGTTAGTCGTAATTTGATTTAAGCTTTGAACATTTGTGTGGCCGCCATTACGTTTCCGCCAAGATGGCGGTGATATAAAACATGACACTGAGGTGCACTTTGCTAGTGCTACCTCTGTACCAAATTTCATTCCATTCGGTTTCACCGTGTTCGAATTAATAGGGGTAATCAATTTTGACACAAAGATGGCCGCCATCCGCAAACTATTAGGCTAATGACCTATTAGATTTGTCAAAGGATACTCCCTTCATAAAGGTAGGTTGTTGCAAAAATTGGTAGAGATTGTATGATTAGGTTAGTCGTAATTTGAATTAAGCTTTGAACATTTGGGTGGCCGCCATTACGTTTCCGTCAAGATGGCGGCGATATAAAACATGACACTGGGGTGCCCTTAGCTAGTGCTACCTCTGTACCAAATTTCATTCCATTCGGTTTCACCGTGTTCAAATTAATAGGGGTAATCGATTTTGACACAAAGATGGCCGCCATCCGCAAACTATTAGGCTAATGACCTATTAGATTTGTCAAAGGATGTTCCCTCCATAAAGGTAAGTTGTTGCAAAATTTGGTAGAGATCGGATGATTAGGTTAGTCGTAATTTGATTTAAGCTTTGAACATTTGTGTGGCCGCCATTACGTTTCCGTCTAGACGGCGGCGATATAAAACATGACACTGAGGTGTCCTTTGCTAGTGCTACCTTTGTACCAAATTTCGTTCAATTTGCGCTCACCGTGTTCGAATTGATAGGGGGGAACAGACATTCAGAGTACACACACTCACACACACACACACACACACAGACTCACACACATACACACACACACAGACAGACACACTTTTTTTCGCCCTGTAGTGATCTCATAAGTCTACTTTCATTTTTTGCAAAAATCGAAAGTAGGCTAAAAATGGCAAATCAGTTATGTAAACGTAACGAACTCGGTTGTTCGAGTTTTAAGATGATTAAGTTGTGTCGGATTTTGGTAATCTATGTCAGTGAGAATAATAATAATAATAATGAATAATAAAAGGTATGAATGAATGCATCAGGCAAAATGTTGTAAGCAAGAAATATTTACGCTAAAGGGCAAGACTTATCGATCTAAGCAGTAAGATTATACAGTAAGATTACAGTACGGGATTAAGAAAAGAGTTTTATATTCAGAATATATTGTATTAATGGGAATATAATTATTCCAGGAATTATTCTAGTGAATTGAATTTGCAGCTTATGTAAAAGCTTATAGAGTAATTGATAGACCAGGAACCAGGTGGTATATTTGACGTATGAAATCTCGTATGCCGTGGGCATACTGGGAGATATGCTTTGTGCCAGAGTGTAATTAGTGATTGGACCCTAACTCTGATGATGGATATGGAATGTTCCGGGTTCGAATCCCGTGATAGGTGAGAGGAAAACGATGGACACCTCTGCACTCTATCTGATTCCCCGAGAACTTGTTATTGAGTGATTCGGCTCGTTGAAGCGAATCTTATGACGGCAGCATGTGGGCTGACCGCAGCATTTATTAAGATACTGGTTACCTACTAGACCAATGTTTTATGAACCTCGTACCTTCATGTTGAAATGGGCCTATTTGGTGCCAGTTATTATTATCCTCAGGGTAGGAATAAATGTTAAAGCTCATCCAGTACCTATTTGCATAATATTCAGTTTAAATCCATTGGGATATGTGTGTCACTGGGACCACAGTATTTGTCTTGTAGTATCTTATACTGCTTGGGGAGAAAGCCTTGAGACAGGAACCGAGGGTCGAGGTAATGTTGGAACCTCACTCCACTCCTATTGTATACAGGCCGCTCGGAAGAGGGTCTGGGACGGTCAAGCGAACCGTGAAAGAAGGTTTAAAAAGGGCAGATTTTAGACCCTAGTTGTAGTGTGAAATGAAACATTGTTATATTGAGTAATGAAGTCATGTGGTTTAAGAACACATTGGTAATTATAGATCACCCTGATGGTTCATGATTTTAGCAATCTAACGAATGGTTAGACGTTGCATTTGTACTGTCACTGACAACTTTTTCAGAAGTTGGTTACTCGACGCCACAGGCTACGCGCGCAAGGGTAGTTTAATAGTACCATCCGACACAGCAATAACTTAACGTTTTTAAGATGAAATCACAACGGCATGCGTTGGAAGTATATAAATAGAGGAAGTGTAGGGGTAGCTTACATAATTATGGAGTTGCACGTAGACTGCTGTGCAACACCTGAATAGGCTAATGCATGTAAAGCATTTGGTGGGAAGAGAAAGATCAAACACACACGGTACACATAATTGTCAAATTAAGACGAGGTTTAAGGAATAAGTAATTTTGTGAAATTAAAGAAGTCACATTGGGTGACAGTAGAATCAAAGTACAGTTTGTTTCTGAGATTGTATGTGCATCAGCGCACTAGAGTATTTTGTGAAGTTGATATAAGGGTAAAGGTTTGTGTTATGATATGATTTTATTATGATAATATTATGTTAATATTAGTGGATTGTGGAAGTAATTTTTGTTTGATTTTGGTTTTATGGTTGTGGGGATTGTTTTGTTTGTTTGAAGCCATGATTTTATTACTGAATTAAAGTTTTAGAATAGAGTTGTGCCTTATCATTGTAGAGTTGATACCTTTTAGCCTCAAATCCAAAATATGCAACTGCTCAATGGGGGAACGGTACACGCCCGGGCCCTGATGCTAGCTGGAGGCGGAAGCATATTTTCCATCGATATTACTCACATGGGTACAGTAGGTCTTAGCGTTATGTACTATTACATGATGATTATTGTGTAGGTGTAGTATTCATACTTCAATCGCATGATTAGGACACAAGAAATAAAAACGAGATTTTAAAATTTCGCACAGCTGTCATCTAGTGGTTATGAAATCAATTGAAATAAGTTAGATGCCAGTGGATTAAAATTTGTATAAGCATTTACCGACAAAGTTTCACTGCGCTAGGATGGTTAAACCGCGAGAAACGTCGATTAAAATGTTTCAACTTCGCTTGGCCGCCATGTTCGTTTTGTTCTTTACAGATTTTTGAAAGTTACATAGATAAACTTCTAGTAGAGCCCTTTATCACCGTAAAATATTTTAGGATGATATCATTAATAGTTTCGGAGATATAGAATGCAGGTGAAATATTTCGCACAGCCACCATGTTATATTGGTGAGACGTAATAAAATTTGAAGGGCACGGTTGGGGTCGGCCAAAATGGTGCTATGACCTCACCGAATTTCATTGAAATCGCTCCAGCCGTTTTATTACGGACACACACACACGGACAAAAGGTGATCTCATAAGCCTAATTTTGCATATATGAAAATAGGATAAAAACACAACGTATCAAATGCTAATGAAATAAAACATTTAAAAAGTGTAGGTAGGAGGTTTTGAAACTTCAAGATCATATACTTGATTTCATTATGTCCAAGTCCTTACCCCTCAATGTAATTTTCACTCAGCTCATCTCCCTCCAGAAGCCAACACTAGTTACGCCACTGCTGACAATCCTCGTCAATATTTAATAATTTCGGTCGATCATGACCTACGATAGCTATTTTTCTTATGTCTACGTTGACAATTTAGCAGTGTAAGTAAAACAGATACACATAAATCATTGATATGGGCGTACTAATTAGTCAGTAAAAATAGATAGCGATTTATTGCATGAGGAAGTGTTTTCTTGACACAGTTATTTCGTCACGTCGTTGAAGATACGTGTGTCTGTGGCAATAATTTCAATTGGATTAAACAATCTTCTCAGCAATTACTCTAAAATGATGACAGACCCATTGAATACTTCAAATTAAGAAACGTAATCTGTTAACACTTGTACGATGTATATACAGTATTTGTTTCTTGCCATGTTCTTGTATTTGTTTAATTATTAAATAACTTACATCAAAATCTTCATTTGTCACCTATACGTAACTACCCCCGTCCATACATATTAGTGAACTTCTTTTCAATAATCCGATATCAAATTGGAATATTAAGAGACAGCCTAGGCGCTCGGTCGGACGTATGAAGCCAGCGAGACGGTGTTGCAATTCGGTCTGGCCACGGCCTGGTTATAGGTGGCTATGGCTGAACACTACGTTGCTCACCTAATTTATCTCGAAATGCAGCCATCCGTAAGGAGTCTTCTAGAGACCTGTACGTCTGCACGTTCCCCACAAAAAATAATGGCACAGGTTCTATAGCAACAGACACCTGCCGACATCTTCGACTCTACTGGCCGAAATTACATTACTCAAAGTACACACCAAGTGAGACACCCTACACTGCTTACCTGGAACGTTAAACGGTGTAATTACTTCCTTCTCGTTCCAATTCACTTTTACACACTCTTGCTCATAGCATAATTTAGCTGAAAATGTACTTAACCAATCAGAACCAACGATAAGTTCATACACTAGGTTCGGTATTACCAAACAGGCCTGCCTCTCCACGTGACCATCAATTTCTAATTCCACCAGTACCTGTTTTGAAATTAAATGGGACCTTTTCCCAACTGCAGTAATTACATATGTAGATTTTATAGGCAACTCCTCAAAATTAATACCACTCTCTCTTTCATTTTAGCATAAAACATGGAACTTAAACTGGAGCGAGAACACCCTGAGTCAAATAAGGCATAAACGGGTGCCCCTGACACATATACTTTGGCCAATGGGTATAAATTCTTACACTCACTCACTTCTTGCACTTCTGTAAGCTCCTGCAATAAATCACTCTTCACATCTAGGTCATCATTATTTCTATACACAAAAAATTACCGGTTGGAGAAACAATCTACAGTACTGCAACCCTACATAAATGCTCTACTTTTGATTATTACTTCCCTTCATTTACACTGCTCAATTTATCTCTTTCTCTTTTTATCGTCACTCTCTCTTCTCTCCTTATAATTATTGTTTCCCCCTCCTCTATACTACACTTATCAATGGTGACACTACAGTTCGCTTCTCCTCCTATTGTTCCGTTCATCTCGGCTACAATTTCCTTCCACACCCCATTATCTTCTTTCTCTCTTCCATTGAACCTGGCTTCCATCTCCTCTAAGAAATTACCATTAATCTGTTCTTTCTTTCTACTCCTATGATTTCTATCTTCCTGCCTCCCTCAACTCCTATGATATCACCTTGCACCATTTCTTCTAATAAATTACTTTTATTCTGCTCTTTCTTTCTTTCTTTCTTTCTTTCTTTCTTTTACTTTTCGAATTCCTAATTTCTTCCTTCTGCCCTTCATTTTCGTTAACTATCTCTTTCTGGCTGTAGCCTAACATCCGCTTCTCCACTTCCGCTAATCTCCTAACTCCCTCTATACTTGCTTTAAAGCTGTCCCTAATTTGCACATTCTCTTCATCTATGACTTATTGCATTTTAATTTCCTGATTGCTTAAAGCTTTCTTTATTTTACCTATTTCCATTCCTATCTTTTCTCTAGTCTTCTTATCTTCTTTCTCATTACATTCCAGAATCTCTACCCTTACTTCCTGCACTATTTCTATCACCTGTTGACTAATCATATCTACTTTTTTGCCTATAATTTCAATCTTCTTCTCAACCTCTACCCTGACTTCCTCTAAGGTTTATTTTAACTGACCTCGCACCTCTTCCCATATCGTTTCTCTGAACTCCGACAAACTTTCCTTCATGCTCTCACATTCCCTACGCACCTCCTCGTTGCTTTCCACTGCACTGTGTACCCTTTTATTTAATTGCTCAATTTTAGTATTAGTTTCCGCCCTATTCTTATCTAATTTACTGTTAATTTCCCTAGTATCATTTTCCGTCTGATCATTAGTGGCATCTAATTTATTGTTGATTTCTGTATTATTAATTTTCATCTCCTCCATAGTAGCTTCTAATTTATTTTTAGTGGCATCTAATTTAATGTTAATTTCTGTATTATTAACCTTCATTTCCTCCTTAGTACTTTCTAATTTATTAGTAGTAGCTTCTAGTTTATTGTTAGTATCATCTAATGTATTGTTGATTTGCCTGAGTAAAGCCATAATCTCACCACAAGCATCCTGCAAACTTTGCTTAACAGCTCCCCTCCCTGGAAATTCCCCCGGTATTTCCTTCGAGCTATTATTTGTCCCAGCCGGACTCCCCTCATTAGCTTCAACATTCTTCTCCAGCTCATCACCACTCGTAACTTGACCACTTCTAAGTTTCATTTCTTCCCCTTTATCCGTCATTCTGATACAGCATACAATATATACATCCCCAAAAAACACACAAAGCACAGAAATAATACCTTTCCTCTCTCCACAAATACTAACTGGTTTTCGGCCACAACTTGAGCGTTCAAATGTAATAGTTTGAACGGTACTTGTCGCACTGGGGCGTACAAATGTGATCATTTACCTGAAGTACTGTAGTCAAACCACAATAATCCTTCATCTTGTTCGGTGCCACCGGGTTCAATCCCATTTGAACCGCAAAATAAAAACCTAAATAACTCTCCATTATACCTGGGATATGCAGACTCTTCTTACTCAGCCCGTAGGGAAACCTAAGCTTCCAACCAGCATAATATTTACTAAGAGAGGATAGGGTCGAATTATAGCTACTTCTAACTACCTGGAGGAAACACGAAGAATGAATTTAAAGAATTGAATTTGATAATAATAAAAAGAGCAAATATTAAAAAAACAGTATGATAGAAGAATTAGAATTTACAATTAACGTGGCGGCTAAGACAAACGGATTCGAAGACATGAGATTACGTTAACTTATACCAGAAACTAAATGAATTGAAATTTACTGTGCCCAAAGAAAAGGTTTACTGATTAAAAAAACAGAGAGATATGTGTGATGTTGTCATTTCTCTCACCGCTGGTGTCTTCGTGAGATTGGTTTTACTCGCCCACGAGCAAATCTGTAGTCTGCTGTACGAAATCGCCGTCATCTTCTTGAAGTACTTGATGTAGTTAATTGTTTAGTTGTTTGAGGTTAAGACCTAGCTTCATTAATCCCATTTATGATAACAGCCTGATACACAACTGTCGTCATTAATATGAGTGGACGAGATGCGTCCCCAACATATTACAACTGTAACTGGACAAGAGCTTATACATGCTCAAGCGTAGAAATGTAGATTAATGGAGAATCAAATCGAATTGAATATAATAGAAGAATCAGAAGATTGATCTCTTGGTCCGCGGGTCACGTCTTATAATTTTTTCCTTAACCCCTCTCTTCAGCACCCCTCACACGTGACAGCCGACCAATCATCTTCTGCGTTTCAAAGTAGTCGCCCCTTCTTCTTCAACCTGTGTTAGCGTCCAACTTATGATTCGCCCAGAAATGACGTGGTGTAGATTCTGAGAATTGCTGTGCTTGTAACCAAATAAGGATGTTCTTGTCGTCATGAAGTAAGCTTCCCTTGTCTGCGTGGACTTTACCTCTGATGAACCAATTTCTCGGAAAAGCGACCCAAGAAGCGTCAATCCTTGTTTCCTCAAATTCTCAGAAAGTATCCCGTCGTGTGCCTGGCCAAGTTTAACCTGAGTTGCGACATATCCTCTCCCTATTGCTATCTGAACTAAAAGTCTTCGTAAATGCAAGCCTAGCCCTCACGTTAAATTATTAAATATGATTATTAAAAATCTTCCATTAATTAAAGTAAATACGTACATAATAAAACGACATTCTCCTTCCATATAAACTGAAGCGCAAAAATAATTACAATCATGAATTAAAAAAGATATTATGTGGGTGGCTATGATGTTTCCCCAACGTTGATTAATAATAATAATAACAACACATCATTTATGATAGTATCACAGGTCTGTACATGCCAAACCACTTCAGGATATTTTTATTTATTTCTTATGCTTCCTCGACTTACAAGGCTGCTAATATACAAAGCTTAACTATAATAATGAGGTGAAAGAAGAAAAATGAGAAGGTTAACACAATACGAGTAAAGAACTATGAAATGTATGACACATATAAATTAGAATAAAGGACCTGAAGAGTGGGCAGGCCACAACTAAAGGTAAATAATTAAAATAGCTATTCAGCCTTAAAATACACATAATTTACGAATATAGGTGATTTCTCAAAATACTAATGGATCTTTTAAGGGCTGTTACTACTATGGTATTAATGGTGTTATTTGAGATACGAATATTTTACACGTTGAAGCAAAAGCAGAAGGTATTGTTCCCTGGGTCCCCTCTAATAACCCATTAACTTCTATTTCCTTGTAGAGAGGGACTGTAGGCTCGTAAATATCCTTATTTTCATTGTTCACTTCATCTGGCTGCTTGGCATGGGTTTCAAAACGCACGGTCGGGTCCAATATATAACCCTTCTTTTTATCCTCCTTGTAGGCTATGATGTCAATGCGTCTGGTACTGCCTTGCGTGGCTAGCCCTGAAACTTCTTCATGCACCACGAAGCTAATATCCCTCAGACTCTCCGCAAGGATGGATCTTACTGAGTGATGTATTGTGTTACGAAGAACCTCACCATAATTGCAGAACCCAAGGATATGAGGGTGTTTTCCAATCTCGTTGCCATAGCGGCGACAACGGTTATCGTCCCGGCTTCTGCCTGGTACAGCTCTAACTGCGGCTACATTATTTATTTATTTATTTATTTATTTATTTATTTATTTATTTGTTGATGGTACACAACAGGGCTCAGTGTGCGCCCCAATAATGGTGCACCTACACAGTAAGATACATTTCCTGATATGTCTGCATTAAGTATTAATATCTTAATGTAATTCTTAAAACTAAGAAGTTCACACAGATCAAAATGCATAGTAGTAAAAAGATAATATAAAAACTAAATCTAAATTTGATCTAATGCCAAATAAAAAAACAGGTTTTGAAATTATTACATAATAAACTAAAAAGTAACAGTAATAACTAGGGAACAGGCCTATCCACATATATACATTGTTGGTTCTGTTATGTGTGATAATTTTATTTCAAGTGTGAATTAGAGTGACTGGATTATAATTTCCAAGAACGGTCCGAATGAGAGACAGAAATCTAGTTTCCAGTTCACACGAACCGCATCGTTGTAAATACTGCAAGGCCTCCATACAGGTGAATTGTTATGTGAAGTGGTATTGGTTATATCATTTTTGAATGTTATGGTTGATCTTGTAGTTAAGCGAGGGATGTTGAAATTTAGGAGCGATAGGAAAAATGAGTTATCAATTTGACCGTTAATGACTTTATAAAGGAATTTCATATCATTCACTTGCCTTCGAGACTCCAAACTAGTCATGCCGAAATTCAACAAAAGTTCACCGTAGGGTACCATGTGTGGGTAATTGCCCGTTATTTTGAGGTGTAAGTATCTGAGGAATTTCTTTTGAACTTGCTCAATGGACTTAATGCATGTTTTCTGCCAGGGACTCCATACTTGGCTGGCGTACTCGAGCTTGGATCTCACCATGGCAGTATAAAGGTTTATGCAGGTACTGGTCCTAATGAATGGCTTAGTGTTTCTTATTATAAACCCTAACATGCGGTAAGCATCCCCGACCGTCTTTTGCACATGATAAGTGAAAGAAAGCTCTCGGTCAAACAGAATCCCTAGATCTTTCTTCTCGCTTACTGTTTTCAATGACTTAGGTCCAATTCCATAAACAAATGTGATTGGGTTCTTCTTACGTGTAAAGGTCATAACAACACACTTCGGTACGTTTAAGTATAATTTGTTTTCTATACTCCATTTGTGTATATTATTTAGGTCATTTTGTAGTAGTGCAGTCATTAGTGGAAGAACTTGATTTAAAAATGTTGAAGTCATCTGCATATAAATGACTATTTGAGTGCAGTATACATCGTGGCAAATCATTTATCATTGCTAGAAAAATCAAAGGTCCAAGGTTTGAACCTTGGGGTATTCCGGAATGAACTATGTATTCCTTTCAGACAATTTTCTGGAACAAAACAAATTGTTTCCTGTCTCTGAGGTAGGAGATAAATAATTTGAGTAATGGGTGGGAAAAATCCCAAAATACATAATTTTTTAAGAAGGATATCGTGATTTATTGTGTCGAAAGCTATCTCGAAATCTGTAAATATGACATCCATCTGCCCTCCTTTATCTAACTCTTTAGATATAATTTGAGTAAAATTAATTGCATTCGTCACTGTAGATTTCCTGGATAGGAAACCATGTTGGTTATCTGTTACGAGTGGTCTGAGAAATACTGATATTCTTCCGTGCAATATGAATTCAAATACCTTGGCTATTGCAGATAAAATAGATATAGGACGGTAGTTATTAATTAGTGATGGATCTCCCGATTTTAGTATAGGGCAGACGCGAGTGATTTTCCAGGCGTCAGGGAACGTACAAGTTTGTATGGCTAAGTTAAATATAAAGTGTAACGGGTCCCTGAGACTTTCAGCACATCCCTTAACTACATACGGTGGGATATTATCAGGACCAGCCGACGACTTAGGTTTTAATTTTTTTAATGCCATTACTATTTCTTCCTTTGAGACAAGTTTTATGTGAAGGGTGTTGGGAGTATTCGAATTGCAGGCTGGGACTTTGTATTGGGCTGACTGAGAGTCATACACTGATTTGAAATATGACGCGAAACCTTCAACAATGGAATCACCCCTGTCCAATTCTTCATTATTATATTTAAAAGTGTCGCATGTGTTCCTATTTTTTTTCTTGTTTTTAATAAACGTCCAGAATTTCTTTGAGTCCCTGCTAATGTTTTGTTCAATATTATGGATATATTTCTTATAAGATAATTCAATTTCCTTTTTAATTTCTGACCGTAATTCTTCAAAACGTAGTCTATGATGATCTGAGTAATATTTTCTCTTCCTATGGTGTTCCTTCTCCTTCAATTTACTCTTTGTTTCCTTCGAGAACCAGACAGGATATTTTCTGCCCGTTTGTCGTTTACATATAGGAACGGTTTCGCCAAGTACTGTGTTAAAAATCTGATAAAACAGGTCTACTGCAGTATTTACATCAGTGCACTCGTATATTTGACCCCAGGCACTATCCCTCAACCGAGTGTACATTTGCTCAAAATCGGCTTCCCGGAGGTTATAGGTATCATTGGGCTGGATAATTACTTGGTTTCGACATATAGTTAGAGATATTTCCACATTCAGAGCTGGGTGGTGGCGATCCAGCGGTAAGAGTGGGTCTGTGTTTTCCGTTACATTTATGTCGGGTTTGTTGGATAGAACTAAGTCCAGCGTCCTCCTGTTACGGTTTAGTACTGAATTATAAGATTTTAGCTGAAAATAATTAATAAAATTTACGAGTTCTCTTGTGTGAATATTGTCATCTTTAATTATTGTACTTTGTATTGTTGGGATATTGAAGTCACCAAAGATTAATACATTTTATCATATATTTCTGTGCTGGATTCCAGCCACCGGTATAATTGCCTGTACGATTCTACTTTTGAAGCTGGTGGAATGTAAACATACAAGCTTCAGTCCATCCTTCCATTCAGAGCTGGAAAGACCCTTGTGGTGCCACACCCATTTATTAGATGGCGTGAACTGCTTGCAGAGAATGACCCCTTTTCCTTTCTGAGTTAATCGACACCGCTTCAAACTGTTAATCTCTTAAATATGACCGTACTTTTTGAGAGTCTACAAAGTTATCTCGAGGACCAAGAAATGTTTGTGGTCCACCTATGCCAAGTTTTGTTCAACAAACGTCGACCTCTTTTCCAATGTCTCTCGTGGTCAGAATGTATTCATTTGGTGTTTTCCTGAGAGTTCGTAAACCATTTATTTGCCGGAGCACAGCCTCCCATTGCATCCTAAATAATCCGAGACCATTGTACTTTCTGTGAGTATAGACAATTGCATCTGGAGTATATGTGGGTAATTGAATTATATCTTTCAAAGCTCCCTTGATCATTTTGTCGGCATCGTCTAGAAATTTCAATGGAATTGATTTTAAAGGTATTTCTTGGAACGTATAGATGAGGGATGACAAATGGAAGTGTTCATAATACAGATTTTTTTGGTCGGGATGTAATAGCGGGCTAGACGAAAGAAGGAGAGTTTGTCTCTCAGGGCCTCTTGTGCTTTGAAAAGACAAATGTCAGAAAAATGTATGCCTAGGTAACGAACGCATTCGTCAGAGGATATGCATGAGATAACGGTGTCTGGCGAGATTTCAAGTTGGTTGGTAGCTAGCTTTCCTTTGCAAATATTGATAGCTACAGATTTTGCCAGATTTATTTCCAACCCAATAGTTTGGAATCTTGACATGGCCATTCGCGTAAGCTCTAAAGCTGATTATTCATCCTTAGCTATCAGAACCGTGTCATCTGCAAAGCCAAGCACTGTTACCGGACTTAAACTCGGCACTAGGCTTTATCCGAACTCGATGGCAATTGATTATTCAGACAATTCATTTAGTATGTGATCTGCGGCCAAATTGTATAATGTGGGTGAGAGTGGAGATCCTTGCATTACACCACGTTCTAGAACTATGGGTTTTGTTTTCCTACGATTAACTTCCACGCAAGTTGGTTATTAGACTGCAGATTTAGAACTATAGTAGCTAATTTAGAAGGTATAGGAGATACTTCAAGTGATTTCTTTAAATGCAGGTGTCCGATGTTATCAAATGCCTTTCTGATATCTAAGAAGATGATAGTGACGTTACGTTTCTGAGTTTTGGCTGATACCATAGTTGATCTAAGAAAGGATATGTTCATAAGTGTACCAGGTGATCGAGTAAATCCACGCTGATGCTCATTGAATGAGATGAACTCTCTGAGACGTCTGTCTAGCACTCTTTCGATGGCTCTGCGAACTACGGATACAATTGTGATTGGTCTCCAGTTCGAAATATCATCTGAATTCCCCCCTTTATCAATCAATACCGTTCTGGCTCTCTGAAAGCCAAGAGGAACGTGTCCCGTCTGCAGCATTCTTATGGCGATTATAACGATAATTTCTATCGCCATTCCATCCTTTATAGCTCTATGTTAGACAAAACTGGTGGGCTTGAAAACAGGAAACATAATGTTTCTTTAAACAAAAGTCAAATGTTTCCATGAAAATATATCAGAATACCCAAACATTTGCAGAAAAATATGCCTGTTTGAGTTGGAATATTTAGGCTTTCATGGCCAGAAAATAAATTACTGAAAATTCTTCTAGGTACTGTACCCGTAAATCCGGAAAGTAGCCTGTTGGAATATCCATTGGCCCAGCTGGATCGCCTATTTCTAACAGCACCGGCCTATTACTACATTAGAAGTCGCTCCAACATGGCCTTTAGGGATTTACATACAGCAGTTACAAGAATATTGTGAATAAACAACAAACTACACGGGGCACGCCTACCTTTACTTACGTTCTCGGGGACTGGGAATTCAGCTTCGCCTACAATACATCCACAATATTCTACTCCTTATATTTAAAATGAATCACACGTGAACAACGACAGATAACGAACTGAATAAATTTATTAACAATGGTAATCTAACCTAAATAAACAAAATAACAATAAACTAATCTAATAACAAAAGAAAAATAAAACCACACAATCATACACACTTCCTTTCTACTACACAACTTATTACAATGCCGTGCAAAAATATCAGCGTGAAAGCCTTGGTAGGTATAGGCCTACACTACGTAACAAAAACGTTTAAGGAAGGCTCTTACATTCATGGCATTCCTGACAACTGGTTACATTCACTAGCATGCGTCTGGAAAACGCATGTGCACTGGCCTGTTTCATCAATGAAACGCTAGCACCACGCAGCATTCAGAACTTTTTTCATTTTATGCAAGCCTGTGGATCTTCACCTGTTCATATTATGTCACACCGCTCTCCATTCCTAATGGTGAATCATTCTGGCTAGCCTACATTGAGACTGCTTTGTGTGCGTTTAAAATACACGTATAATTAACATTCAGATCTTACAAAAATGCTCACAACTTCTATGTTCCTTTAACAATCATTCTGAAAATTTTTATACACTCTTTCATTCGCACCCCGAATCGTTCTAGACCAATCCGGTTCACTAATTACTCTTAACAGTGGACAATCATTCATACAAAACATCTGCTCACAAAACATTCGCTATTCCAAAACAATCGATTAATAAATCCTACCAAAATTGTTTGACTAATTAAATCATTCCCGAAAAATATTTACATGTAATTTGTTCATAATAATATACACTAAACACGTTACTTACGAGAATCTGGATTCTCGGTTACAATACAATTCTCAATTAATTATATACTCTTTTTTCCACATAATCATTCTCTAACACTCCGTAGTTTTGATATACTGCTGACACATCGTCTTATATAGGTTTCATTACATTGTCGGTCTAATACAATCGACTGATTAAGGTTAACTGTACGTAATTACATAATATTCTATCCCTGTGTTGGGGGATAGGATGGACAGGGGAGTGTGAATGTATAATTTTCGGGGTGGTTTCCGAAAAGGTGTAGTTTCCCGTAATTGGGGAGACTACTAGTGTAATTGTTGGTGATAGGATGTAATCTTATGGGGTACGATCCTATGGGGTGCGACTGCTCGTTAAGGGATGTATAATTATGGAAGGCGCTATTAACTTAGACTAGCAGTCTAAGTCGGTACTTAGCCGCTAGCTGGCTGGCGGCTACGCGAATACAATGGAGTTCCTGACGGTGCAATTCCTGGCGTTCACGGTCAGGGGCAATTAGGAGTAAGAGCAGGTTGGGCGTAAGGATGTAAAAATAAGTGAAATGAGTACGAGATGTATGTTTACTGACCAAGTGTTTATTTGGTCTGTACTGGTGATCTGGTGTCCCTTTTACTAGTGGACAGGTGTAAAACAATGTGTTACAAGTACAAGTGTGGGTTTGGGTGATGTAGTACAAAGTTACAAGGAGATCTGAGCACCCTCTATTCTCACCTGGTAGTGACGTGCTGGAGTCGGAGCTGGAACTGGAGATGCAGAGTCGTCGGCCACGATTAGACATTGGGCTTTCCTGCGGCCTACCTTTTAAGGTCTCCCGAGCTGCTGACTTGGCGTTTCGTCATTGTTGGTGTTCCAGATTTCGGCGATAGTGTGTTTGTTTCTGAGTGATGTAAGCTTGGCTACAGCTAGACTACTGCGCCTGCCTGTGTTAAGGAAGTGTATGAGGCTTACAGCCTGTAGGGGTAGTTTATAGGTGAAAGATGAAGGGGTGTGTGGCGTTTCAGGTCCTAGGGTCGTACCGACTCTTGGGCTGAACAATAACTTCGGGTTTAATAAAATATAATAATTGTATCATTGACATGAGTAGACAATCGTTCTCTAGTTGTATTACCGCTAAACCCCTTTTGTCAGCACAGCTAAAACGTTAGTTCACATGAACTGGACTACTTGTATACAACGACTCTTATCATGATCCATGAATTCTTATCAAAGAACAACAATACTTTGACTTCCCTTAAAATGCGGAACTTCCTTCGCACGAGCACTTCATAGCTCTGTAAATCCTCATATAACAGTATATATGGCATAAACAAATATCATCCACTATGTTAAACAATAACCAAAATGGATTAATTGTTATTAACATTTCTTCTGTAGCAACTTTTCTCAAATAAAGGCGTGACCCTCAGTATCGTTTCACATGACTACTGATCTACAATTATACATACTTAAGTTCTTCAACCGAGACTTCCAATCGTAATGAACGATATTAGACTGTCGTGATTGATCTCCTAAAGTTTACTCCACAAAAAGTTAATTAACTGTTAACTCGTCTGTCGCAAATACATGTAATGAAAATAATACTCCTGTATCACTTCACTGATCAAGCTTTAAATTGTTTATTGTTGTAATATCAGGTCGACATAATGACGTGATGTTACACAAATAGTGTAAAATAACACACATCTTATTTATAGTGACAAATAGAATTCAATCTTGACCGGGATAAACTAGCTTTGAATTCCTAGCCAAAGATTTGAATAATCTTCTATCAAAAGGTATTTCCTCTAACATATTAAATGAACAAAGCTCTCAGCTTTACAAATAATAAAAAGGTTTGTCAACGTCGTAATGTTTTTATACTCTACACAAAGAATGTTTATAGGGGTTAAGACTTCGGTCTTATCAAACGACTAGTATTTCCTAGATCGTCGACAGTTTATGTACAATAATGAAATAACAATATAATTCGATGTTTCTTCTGTTCTTGAAGTTAGATGTTGTTACATTAAAGTGCTCAAATTAAATTTAAAAAGAATTTAATTTGAAGCTATGACACAATGTCAGAATACTTGGTTTAAATAAATTATTAAAAATTCGAGAGTCGAAACGGCTAGTCTTCTATGAGGCAATATGATTCCTCAAACAAAAATTTTTAATGTCAGTTCCACAACTGAACCGTAGAATAAAATTGAAAAGTAGATGAAAGGCAATCATCTCCTAAATAACCTTGAAGCATAAAAATCTTAGCACATATCTGAAGTGTAAAATACATGAGAACACTAAAATACATGAAATGAGAAAATATGGAGTAAGATCGTTGGCTCAGGATGTCACTAATCAAGCTCTATACTAAAAATTAGAGACACAGCTACCTTATTTGGACGAGAACTTGAAGATCAATGTAAGTATTCACACAATACTTTAGATGTTTCCTCAGTTCAAGATACTGAGATGGATCTGCATTCAAACCTCGGATCTGCGACCTCAGAGATAGGAAAGACGTTCCCTCTCCGGAATTCACCAACATTCGCCTGGGCTCGAACGACATCCTTCTGGCAAATTCTTCTGTGGTCGCTGGGCTGCCCCTAGCATCTTGACAAATCTCTTCTGTAGAATCTTCATTCTCTGTCGCAAATATATATCAGCCTCATCATTGAAATATAATTTATAGAAATATTCATATAAATGGTGAATGAAATATTTCTATTGCTAATTGATGTTGCGTTAGTGTTCGTAGACTGACGAAAATGTACAAGATGGAGCGTACATTACGTCTGAATTCAAGAATACGTCGTCTTACGAAGTTCCATCGTTGTATCTTAACTTCTGTTATCGAATATGTCTCTGGCGCATGAGTTTAGTTCATCATATCAACAATGTTAATTATGTTGTATGAATCCACTTGAAGAATAATGATAGTCATTATGATAATGTTTATTTGCTGCGCCAATGTTAAAAGTTCTTCGCTATTGTTCACTTGAACTGCGTTCGCCAACTTCACGTTGAGTCTAAAATGATATTCAGCTTTATAACCAACACATTTGAAAATCTGTCTTAACAGGCTTATATTGTCAAAACGGTAAATTTTAGAACGCTTAACTTTCAACAAAATGTAGTATTCGACCGGTTCTTTATATATATTCGCTTAGTTGAATTCAAATCTCAATTACATACGAGATATACTCATTTCAATGTTCCTCACAACTTCACATAAAATGGAAGTGCGGTAATCTCCTACGATCTACCTTGCTATCCTCGCGTCTCCACAAGTCGACAGTCGTCGCACTCGGACAAAGCTTTGGGATCTCCGTTAACCCAGTAAAACACTTCCTCACTCTTCAAAGACTGCTGGAATAAGAACATCGATCCTTGGATCTCCCCCTTCAAGCCGAAATTTTGGCGGCCATATCAATCTCCCACCATAATTTTAGCGCGTAGATTACTAATGCTTATTACTGCGTAGATTAACCGATCTGCGGTTTTTAATGTATCAGACATAATTTCTATTAATATTCTCTTCATTACCAAATAAGAAAATCTTCTTCTAGGGGCCTAAATGCATAATTTCACCAAATTATGTAGTTGAAGTTGATCCCGTCTTCAATAAGACCTCTTCTCATTGGCTCTGGGCTGGGATCCAATAGCATAATTTATAACAATATTTATAATATTAATTTCCAAACTCACTGTTGCTATGCCAATTTTAGCCTTCTAGAAGCGTCTATTGTCAATATATCACGTGATCGGGCTCTCCCACGGCCTCGAGCTTGTAACACTACCCTCCTGTGTCACACTTCCAGAATTTATATTTGCTGGTTAAATTTTATCATGGGGATGGAAAATACTCTCATTTTGTCCCAGAATAATTCAATTTTCGGGGGCAGTACTATGGATATGTATGGTGGGGCACAGACGCAAAGTACCGAGAAGAATTCACTGTAATATTTATACCAGTTGATTCTACATGTACGATGTACCATGTAAACATCTTGGAAGTTGGTAAGTCATACTATGATGCAGAAAAATGTGAGATTGCAAGCAAAAGTTTGATCTTGACACTTTTCTTTCTCACATATCATATTCTGCGGAGTTACTTTAGGAAGAATATATTGTTCGTAACCAGATGCGGCTGGTTGAAAAGGTAAACTGATAAGGGTGCTGCAGTATTTTAGGGCTTGCCGATGGTTAAAAATGAGATATTGGGAGCAGATGTTTGATCAAAGCCTACATACCTTTCATTTTCACCTGGCCTGACAGTAGACAGTGAGTTACTGACGTGTACTTTAAACCATCATTTAATCAGCCATGTTAATATAGAATGTACTGGCATCATAGGAGGAAACTATGTCCTTTTTGAGGAATACACAAGTAGTTTTTCTCAGGAGGGACTGATTACCACCGAGTATATTGTTATCAGAACTACTGTATTGAGATCGTATCTAAAAAAATCCTGTACAGTTTTCTGACTTTTGAGTACTTCTGCCAACGAAGAAGACACGTATAACTTGATAAAAAACCAACCCAGTTTGCTCAGTGCTTTAAACTGCAAGACAATATGAACAGGCTTAACTCCAGTCTCCCGAGACAAGTGGGTTCAAACCCCAATGTCTTTGTCCTTAAAATAATTTTTCTGTTTCACTCCAGAAATCTGCTGGGACCTTTCCTTTTAATAGATTCCAGCCATTTCCAGTCCCTTGCCCAGTTTCATTCATCTCTAATTAACTCTGATGAGTATATATTTTTTTTAATTTTAATATATAGTCTACCGTAAATCTTTCTGCATAATCACCCCTTAAATGAATGAATAATGTACTAATAGCAGGACATGTTCGGGATATTAATTACATCCTTAATCAGCCATTACAATTTTAGTATGTATACCTTCACAATCCATACGATTCCCGATCCCCACAGAAATGTGAATAATCAAGGGTTGAAATTAAAATGGATGCACATTCTGAAATTTATACCACAACAATGCCAAGTGTAGCAAGCACAATGCCTATGTAACTTTGACATATAGGTTGGTTGGTTGGTTGGTTGGTTTCTTAGTTTAGGGGCGGCGACAATGCGGCCATTTAGCCCCGTGTACTTTGGGTGTGTGTAGAATCTGTCTGATAACCGGTGTTAATAAATTGTGATGACTGTAATAGTTTGTGTATCTGTTTTAATTCAAGTAAGGACTGCAGACATTCAATTTTTCCAGGTAGTTCCTACTTTTGCCGCCAAACGCTACCGTCAACGACCAACTAGTTCAGCACTTAGTTACCAGATGCCACCGCAGTCGGCTCCTGACGACGAACGTAGGAACCTAAGAACGTTGGTTGGTTGGTTCTTAAGTTTAGGGGCTGCGACAACGCGGTCATGTAGCCCCGTGTACTTTGGGTGTGTGTAGAATCTGTCTGATAACCGGTGTTAATTGTGATGGCTGTATTAGTGTGTGTATCTGTTTTTTTAATTTAAGTACAGACTGCAACTTAGAATTTTTCAAATAGTTCCTACTTTTGCCACCGTCAACGACTACTAGGCCTAGTTCATAACTTAGCTACTAGACGCCACCGCAGTCGGCTCTTGGCAACGAACGTAGAAACCTAAGAGCGTTGTTTACATTCTTAACCTATCCAACATAACTTCACACAGGTGGAAGGTTCTTTAATACGACGGCTTCGGCCGGGTTTGAACCCGCTATCTAAGAACGTTAGTCAATTGTTTAATATATATAATTTAGCTTCACACAGGTGTAATTAATGGAAGGTTCTCTAACATGCTATAAATCTATGACATGGGACCGCCGGCTTTACTTCCCCTCCGAAGGAAGGCATACTGAGGGATTTTTAACGTTCTTAAAGCACCGGGTGAGTTAGCCGAGGTCGTTGCGGCATGGCTGTTGGCAGTCGCTCACATCCGGGAGGCGAGGAGGTTCGAATCCCCCCGCCGGCAACCTTGAAGATGGTCTTCTGTGGTTTCCCATCTTCCTTCCAGGCAAATGCCGGGGTTGGTCCCTAACTATAGGCCACAGCCGCTACCTTCCAACTCCTAGACCCTCCAATCCAACATTCCTCCCCAACGGTACTTGTAGCTCACCCATTGGGTGTCCGTCTCGAAGCAGCTACAAAAACTGGCGAGCCGAACATGTCCTCGGACACTCCCGGCATTAAAAGCCATACGCTAAAAAAAAAACACGTTCTTAAAAAAAACGACGACTTCGTCAGGGTTTGAACCCGCGATCTTGTGCATAGAAACTACCAACTACGCCACGGAAGCCGCTTGACATGGAGATTATACCAAATTCTACACCTTTTGCTTGTATCACATGAGACATTGCCCATGTTTACAGCTGGTATTAAACAGATTATTTGTGCAATGATGAGAATCAGGTCCTTGCCCAACAATAGAATTTGATGAATTAACAAGCCTGATATTTTCCACATCATGTCTGGCGATTATCATACAGAGAGATGCATTGTACTTGCGTGTAACGTCAGACTTACACAACGTATTTCCTTTGAAGCAAAATCACATGACCGTGAAAGTGCTTGTTAATGTCTCATGTCCTTAAGTTCGCTCACACCTAGCTGACACTCTCAGTTCGCGACAGAAAGTCGATATGTTTCTGAACTAAGACTAACTAGAGTTAACGTTAACTTTAAAACAGATATTTCTAACGAACGCATCTTCAACAATCTTGAAAGTAGGTATCCTTCAGGAAGCCATTTATTACATTTAACCGAGTGGTTTTGAGACGGTTGATAATTTATTAATTGGATTAAGGGCTTGTGACATCCTGGTCATCAGTCCTGCATACTTAAGCGTGTGTTAAATTCGTCTGATAACCTGTGGTTCTGTGGTGACTGTAGTAGTGCGTGTAACCGTAATTATTAGGGTGAGGAATGGAGTAGGTACCCCGGGAGTATTAGCATACACCATTATAAGTTAGAGTTCCTTGCAGGCTTCAAGACACAAGTTATACTCTAAACAACAACGTACGGCGTGAATATCGCTTAGGCGTACCAATAGTAGCACAGTTCACGGAATAACGAGGTAGATAGCGCCACAACAAATAAACAAAGCTATCCGGGACTAACACTGTTCTAACCACGGAGAGTAGAGAGTGGACGTGGACGCTGCACAGGATAGCCCAAACACCAGTAAAGTTTATTGTTTTTAAATCGATTTTATCCTCCAGGGTGGTAATAATAATATCGTATGGCCTCGGGTGCCTGGTGCAAGCTTTGTTAATTGACACCCAGAGGGTAGCTTGCATGTCGAATTTCGTCGTTCCTTAGAACGCTATGAAAGTCAAGGAGGTTAGATATCTAAACTCCTTGACACTACAGCGCTTTCAAGTAGAGAATGGAGGAACTTTGTGTTGGCGGAAAATCCCGAGATTAATTTTGCCATTGAACACGGCCTACTGAATTCAAATGGGTTCTTTATCATACCAACAACGTATGACATGAGTATCGTGATTTTTGTCGCCTTCAAAAATCACTTACCATGGCCAGGGGCGAACCTGCAATCTTGGGGTTAGTAGTCCGACACTAGAACCACTCACCCACCGTGGTGTTTCCCACGAACTCAGTGAGGGAACTTACCACTACCGCCTCTACGGGCAATATCCTCGAGTTGGGAACATCTGGTCGGAGTGGATACAGCTGAGGAGATGGGATTAGCACCTCGCCCAGGCGGCCTCACCTGCAAAGCGAACAGGGGTCTCATGAGGGATGGGAAGGGAGGGAATGATTAGGATGGATAGGCAAGGAAGCGGGAAGGAGGCGGCCGTGGCCTTATAGTAGGTACCAGCCCGGCATTAGCCTGAAGACGAACTGGGAAACCACGCAAAACCACTTCGAGGATGGCTGAGGTTGGAATCGAATCCCCTCCACTCATTTGGGCAAACCGAGGCCGAGTAGATCCCGTTCCAGTACTTATACAACTTTTCAAATTTCGTGGCAGAACCGGGAATCGAACCCAGGACCTCCGGGGCGGCAGCTAACCATGCTGACCACTACGCTACGGAGGCGACATCCAGTTAAGTTTACATAACCTTATTCAGTTGGTTGGTTCCTCAGTTTAGAGGCTGCGGCAACGCGATCATGTAGCCCCATGTACTTTGGGTGTGTGTAGAATCTGCCTGATTACCGGTGTTAATTGTGATGACTGCATTAGTGTGTGTTATCTGTTTTTAATTCAAGTAAGGACTGCAGACGATAATTTCAAGTAGTTCCTACTTTCGCTACCAAATGCTACCGTCCACGACACCTGGCTGTGAACTTGACTACTACTAGATGCCATCGCAACCAGCGCCCGGTGACGAATATTGGAACTTAAGAGCATTAATCAAACCTAACCTACAAATTTTGCTTCACACAAGTTTAGTTAGTGGAAGGTTCCTTTGCATGCCATGCCATAAATCTATGACATGAGCCCGCTGGCTTTACTTCCCTCCGAAAGAAGGCATACTGAGGGATTTTTAACGCTCTTAAACAATCCGACGACTTTAGCTGGGTTTGAACCCACGACCTTGGGCATAGAAGCTCAGCATGCAACCTTATTCAATTAGTGTTTGTAGTAATTGTGTATTTGCCTGATTAACCTAACTAGCCTCATTATAAAAGACCACTGGTTAAATAGGACCTTTAAATAGCAACGGACATTAACAAAATAGTATTGACAGCATTAATATCTGAATCTCTTTGCAGAATAAGTTAACAAATCACAGTGTTGACATACTTTACCACATAAGCAATATTAATATTAACGCAACATTTATAGAAGTGCTATTATTTCGCCATCATATTAGTCTGTAGTCACATCGAGGGAAAACATAATAGTGTTCAGTATCGTTTGCAGGATATGCTTGCAATGCATTAGTACCATACGGGATGCAAGCAGAGAACAACGCTAGTTGGGCTGCATAAAACAGTATTATTAGGGGCAGCTGATTCACCTGGCATATAAAACGCTAAGGCACTATACAGCCTAGGCCGACAAAGCGACCGCTGCCCAGCCATTTGGCCTGCAGATATTGGGGTAACGCGTCATCAGCGTATCGAGTCCCCTCAGCCGTTCATTTTGGTTTTCGTGATCGGGCCGCTGCCTCACTGTCAGACAGCTACTCAATTGTTCTCACGAGGCTGTGTGCACCCCGTCCCAACCCTCACGTCAGTTTTAAAATCCCTAGCGGAGCTGGGAATCGAACCCGGGGCCTCCGGGTGAGAGGCAGGCGCGCTACCCCAACACCACGGGGCCGTCACGCTAAGGTGAATGTTTCACAAAACTAAAGCTCTTTTTTTTTTTTTTTTTTTTTTTTAGCGTATGGCTTTTAGTGCCGAGAGTGTCCGAGGACATGTTCGGCTCGCCAGTTTTTGTAGCTGCTTCGAGACGGACACCCAATGGGTGAGCTACAAGTACCGTTGGGGACGAAAGTTGGAATGTAAGGACGAGGAGTTGGAAGGTAGCGACTGTGGCCTATAGTTAGGGACCAACCCCGGCATTTGCCTGGAAGGAAGATGGGAAACCACAGAAGACCATCTTCAAGTTTGCCGGCGGGGGGATTCGAACCTCTTCGCCTCCCGGATGTGAGCGACTACCAGCAGTCATGCCGTAACGACCACGGCTAACTCACCCGGTACTAAAGCTCCTGAACCAGAGGGAGTTAGAAGGTGTGGTTTGTACCAAAATCTTCCAAATTGTCTCAATAGTACAAGATTTAGGGGGCGTGGTGGCTCAGCGGTCTAGCTGTATGCCTCTCACCAAGGCGGTCCGGGTTCGATTCCCGGTCAATGCATGTGAGATTTTCGAAGTGAAATGCCATGTCCTGTGGTTCGGATTCCACGTAAAAAGGAGGTCCCGTGGCTCATAATCACAAGATTCACGGTCACGTAAAACTACAATCTTCCTTTTATAGTACAAGAAAAATCTTGCATTTCTTGAAAAGTCAACGGAAATATATTTATTTGATTATATTGTGCTATTAAACAAATAAACAAGAAAGAACCGTGTCGCGTAAAGCCCGCTTAAACCTAGAGCTGGGCGGGTAGTCTGTACACATGGGGCGCACATAACCCATTATGCGAGAGTTTTCGCACAGGTCCCTTAGTATCATTGCAGCTGCCCTTTATTTACAAATACGAGGGTAATTCCAAAAGTAAGGTCCAATTCGCCGTAGATATTTGAAAGCGGCGCCAAGGGCAAAACACGCATGCGCGCCGACTCCTGGCATGCCTTGCGCGGCAAAAGCCGCCAGTAGCGTTGTTACTGTTGCTGTGTGCTGTTGATAGTGTCAGTTCACAATGTTTAAGACAATTAATCAGCCCGCCGATTGTGAAGTAAGGGCAGTGATACGGTTTCTGTCTGCAAGAAACATTTCTGCGGCAGAAATTCATCGGCAGATTACTGAAGTGTACGGTCCTAACATAATGAGTGACAGTAAAGTGCGCAAGTGGGTGCGAGCCTTTAATGAAGGACGGGAAAATGTGCTCGATGAACCCCACTCTGGCAGACCATCAGTGATTTCAGACGAGTTGGTTCATGCGGTTGACGACAAAATTGGTGAAGATCGACGATTCACTATTTCAGGGACAACGATCAATAAAGCCGCCTACTGCGCTACCCTGATTAAACTTCGACGTGCAATCCAGAATAAGCGACGTGGTCTTTTGTCGTCTGGAGTGTTCTTGTTGCATGACAATGCTAGACCCCATACTGCGAATGACACGCAAACCCTAATCAAGAAATTTGGGTGGGAACAGATGGACCAGCCACCGTACAGTCCGGACTTGGCGCCAAGTGATTTCCACCTGTTCCGCTACCTGAAGGAGTTTCTTGGCGGCAAGTGCTTCGACACAGATGATGAAGTGAAAGAAGCTGTTAAAGACTGGTTAACTTCGCAGGTGGCCGAGTTCTACGACTTAGGCATTCAAAAGCTTGTGGAACGATGTGACAAATGTGTAAATAAGTATGGAAATTATGTAGAAAAATAGAGAAAGACGTAAGGAATGCCAATAAAACAATTGTTTTGGAACCAATTTTGATTTTGGATTTTTTTTTACCGGACGTTAGTTTTGGAATTGCCCTATTAAACTACAAAAGTTGTTTTTAAACTTACGGATTTTGTAGGATGTGCAGGTCATTTGGGGTGTTAGTCCCAGATAGCAGAACATATTCAGTACTTCCAATTACCTTTCCTTAAAGTATATCATTAAAGCATAGTTTTTCACCTCCTGGAGACCACTTGAAATGTCGATTGACAGTGATTTTGTTCTTTTATGAAGAGTCTATAACTTCCGTGAGTCATCTGTGGATCGTCATTATCTCTCAAGCCCAAAGGTAAGTCACCTGCATGCACGTAAATGCGAGTTGTCCCGTTATGCAGGGCTTTCAATTATAATGAATTATGAATTATGATTAACTTATTTTAAAATTATTACTAGTTCGAACACTGTAGACTATATGTTAATACTACGATTACTTCTTCTATGGCTACAATTATTACTAACTTACACACAAGAAGAAACCAGGAGTGAGTGGGGCCGTGAAAGACAGGAAAAGTGGAGACAGTTAGTTATTGCTTTTTAAGGGGCGGAACAGCGAGGTCATCTGCCCCCCCCCCTCCCCCAGCTGAGGAACCCCACCCAGGGTTTCCATTCTCGAACTCACCAACATGCTCCCGTGTGGGTGCGGGTTAGAATATACCCACGGTATACTCTGCCTGTCGTAAAAGGCGACTAATAGGGGGTCCTTTTCAAAGGTCTCTTTTGATTTTCCGGTCCCAATTTTGGTTGGACCCTTGGAATGAACATGCATGCCGCTTGGGGAAGGGGCGACAACTTGGCCATCTGGCCAGAAGCCTAGATGGTATTCGCCATTCCGTCAGGTGGGTGCGCCATGTACCCTTGCGGTAGTATCCGCCTCACAACGGAGGTCCCTGCATGGCCGAATACTTGCGCCGAACATATCACTGTGCATGCCGAGGGGTATGTGCCTGATCGAGGCATAAGGACACCAGGAAATACTTATTATCGGCAGGTAGGTATTGCCTTGGCTGGGTGGCACCCACAGTGATGGCCCTCGTTCGGAGTAGGTAGTATTCGGGGAGGATGTTTCCGGGATGACGCGTAAGCGCCCCAATAACACCACACACGGTGGCACCCTTAAAAATCCGTCTCTTGAATGTCGAGCTAATCTCAAGTTGTATACGCCTTGGGATGAAGCCTTTAATAAAAGATTTGGCACGGATAAGTCACCTCGCTACCTGATGGCTACCAGGACAGACGGTGGAGATTTTAAGCTGGTTAAGTCCATCATATTTTCTGAGGAAATCGAGGAGAAATTTGGAAACATTAACGGGATTTCTAAGCTCCGGAACGGGCAGCTTTCGCTCCATACCGTTGACCGGAAGCAAACCGAAGTGTTGCTGGAATGCACGCATTTCGGCAAAATTCCCGTTAAGGTTGAGAAACACGATACGCTGAATGAGGTTCGCGGGGTTATATTCCACCGCGACCTCATACTGAACAGAGATGCTGAACTATTACGGGATCTGGGGAAGAGAGGTGTAACAAAGGTTAGGCGCATCACTCGAAAAATCGGAGAGGCTAGCGTCGACACAGGCCCTTACATTCTCCATTTTGAGGGTGATGTAGTACCTAAACAGGCAAAGGTCACATAGTACCATTGCGATGTTAAGCCGTACATCCCTCCACCTATGCGCTGCTATCAATGCCAGAAATTCGGACATGTTTCCGCCAGGTGCACTGCCAAGGCCATTTGCAGAGAGTGTGGTAAGGGGACACATGAGAGTGAGAGGTGAACTGTACGCTTCACCCGATATGTTCCAATTGCCAAGGAAGTCACTCTCCACGATCGAACAAGTGCCCTGAGTTTACTAAGGAGCAAAGATCCAGGAAATCCGGACTCTTGACAGGCTTTCATATCACGACGCTCGCAAGAGGTACCGTGATATGAATGTACCCGATTTCGGGTATCGTTTGGAGCCATAGCAACGCCCCTCGTCAACCCTGCCGTTTCTGTTCAAAGTGTAGAACCCTCGAGTTCAACATTTTCAGCTCTATTAAAATCTCCCCTTGCTGACGCAGCGAAACCTATTAGTCCGAAGGAGGCCTCACCACCTTCTTCGACCACTGAAAAGAAGGCGGAGGTTATACCAACTAAGCCAGCGCAATCGGAGAAGAAGAAGTCTTCTTCTCCGAAGAATCCGGGGAAGAGAGGCATCACAAAGATTAGGCGCATCGACCGAAAAAAATTACATACAGTATTTATTAATCTCGTGTAATATTTTTCAGGATTGTGGTATAACCCATCTCATTTGGGTACAATCGTGTTGACCGACTGAAAAGCATCAAACTTTTGTTTACTAAGGCAACACTGAAAATGGCATCAAACACCATAACTAACTAACTAACTCACCAACATGAGCCTATAAGCGTTTAGACCTCTTTGTATTTCCTAAGGTATATCATGTGTGCTGAATTAACACGCCCTGCCCTTTTCGTCACCTCTGTTATCTTGTTATTGTTGTTTTAAGGGGCGGCACTACGAGATCATCTGCCCCTCTTAATACAGATTAAAGGATACAAAATGGAAAGCGGTAATACTTAAAAAAGGGAATTTAGAACGAAAATACTCTCAAAAGGAATAGATTGAAAGATACGCACAAAATTTAGGTTAGGTTCAAAATACGCACAAAATGCAATTTAGAGTCGAAATACTTACAAAATGCAAATGAGATTGTAAATACGTACAAAATGCAATAGAGGTTCAAAATACTTACAAAATGTAATTGAAATTGAAAATACACAATGCAATTCAGATTGAAAAACTCCCATTTCACATTCAAAATACTCACAAAGTGCAATTGAAATTCAAAATACTTACAAAATGTACGGTAAATTCAAACTACTCATTTGGATGGACAATACTTACAAAATGAAATTTAGATTGAAAATGCTTACAAAATGTACGGTAAATTCAAACTACTCATTTGGATGGACAATACTTACAAAATGCAATTTTGATTCAAAATACTTACAAAATGCAATTGAGATTCAAGATTCCCACAAAATGCAATTGAGAATCAAAATACTTACAAAATACTCACCCTACAAAATGCAATTTAGATTGAAAATACTTACAAAATGCAATTGAGATTCAAGATACCCACAAAATGCAATTGAGAATCAAAATACTTACAAAATACTCACCCTACATAATGCAATTTAGATTGAAAATACTTGCAAAAAGCAATTGAGATTCAAGATACCCACAAAATGCAATTGAGAATCAAAATACTTACAAAATACTCACCCTACAAAATGCAATTTAGATTGAAAATACTTACAAAATGCAATTGAGATTCAAGATACCCACAAAATGCAATTGAGAATCAAAATACTTACTAAATACTCACCCTTCAAAATGCAATTTAGATTGAAAATACTTGCAAAAAGCGGTTTAGGTTGAAAATACTTACAAATTGCAATTGAAATTCAAAATAGTCACAAAGCTTCGTCGGATCTCTGGACTCCCGACACCTCTTACGACAGGCATGGAATACCGTCTGTGTATTCAATCCCCTATCCACAGTAAAAATAAGGGGAAATTAACAACTCTTATCCCTTCTTTCACAGTGGCGTACCGACGGGGGGGTTAGGGTTTTAACCCCCCCCCCCCAAGACATTTGTTTACTTGAATCCATTATTGTCCCATCCATCACCTGTTTTACATTACCACCTTATTTACTCCTGTATATATGGGATCACGTTCGTCACTTGGTAAATTTCCTGCGCTCTACTGGCAGCGTGACTCCTACTTCAGCGTTGGAGTTAGCCATGGGCCGTTTTTCTGTTGAAGTGTGCGATCGGTAACTTTTATCACATCGCTTTAATTGTGTGCAGGGGCGGTTCGACCTTGTACATCTAGGGGGGGGTGAGAATTTAAAAAATGCCGACTGACTGTTTAACATTGCCGACTATACGTTTAAAAACTGAGCAACGGGAGGGAAAGGGAGAGGGGGGGGGGGGCAAACGGTACACAAGACAAATATACTTAATTAATGGCTTTCATTTAAAATGTATTTTATTAGTTCCAGAATTTTGAATCGCAGGGAAATTTGATGGTGCAGTTTTTCCTATCAGCGGGTATCTTGATATCTTCAAAAGACTTCAAAGCGCTCTGAATCAGCTGCATCGCGTCTACTACATTCAGCTCCTCCGCTTCTAAAGGCTCGGTTACGTTCTTAATTTTAAACAGGATGTTTTTGGTAAAGTACATGCCGCAGATAAAATCAAAGTAGAAGCTTTTTGTGCAAGCCTGACGCAAAAGTTCGGGTTTTACTGTCAAATTCAGAATCGAATTAGGTTTTCATTTTTTCCAATGCTGTGACTATCTCTTCATAAGACGTAGAAACATATCTCATCGATTCGGCGCGCGCAGTCCACCTTGTCTTTGATAAATTCTTAAGTTAAAGTGAATTTTCATTTTTATCCAGCTCTTTCTGCAAGCTTAAATTTCGTTTCTTGCTACCAGAAAAAAACCTACCATGCTTCAAGAGTGTCAAAAAACTCTCGGATAAGTACGCTAGCATTACAAGCTGTCTCTACGAAAATGTTTAACCTGTGAGCTTGGCATGGAACGTACGGAATATATATTTTGCACTTCTCTGATAGCTTTTTCTGAGTGCCGTTGTATATGCCAGACATTTTACTAGCAAAGTCGTACGATTGAAACGCTAGTTTATCGAGTGGAAGTAAAAGATCTTCTGAATTTAAAATAAAATAAAAAGTCAACTCCTCTCCAGTCTTTTTTTGTTGTTAAAACAGCGTCTATTTTTAAAAGACGCTCCACAGGAACGAGCTCTTCATCTTTTTCGACGACGAATCGGATATTCAACGCGAGGAGGTCTTTATGTGACATATCGGGAGTAGTATCTTCTATAACGGAGAACATACCGGCGTTCTTGATCTCTTCTGCAATTATTTCACGAGTTTTCCCTCCAAGTAGACGGATGAATTCAGTTTGAGAGTCGTTGCTCATATACGTAACCTTGTGCTTCCGAGTATTCACTTCTTCCAACCACCTATTCATGACCGGACTGCCGTGAAAGTAACTTCACAATTTGCGTGAAGTTTCCATTATCTTGAGTGATTCCATCCTCGTGACCTCGGAAAGTCAAACCTTGCCGACAAAGGGTTCTTGCAGTGTCAATAAGTATCTGGATAACTTTTTGTGGAACTCCTTTTCTTGTTCTTCCTCAATTCCGATCGTCCGTAAATGTTTATCAAGGAGAACGTCTACGTGGCCTTTTGCAATGACAAAGTGGCACAAATCTGTCATAGCTGCTTGATGAGCTTCTGAAATTAAGTGTTCTTGTAATTTGCCCTTTATCTTCTTTCCGCGACTTTTCAATTTGTGCCACTGGCGTACTCCAGCGTGCGACCATTCATCACTTGCGGACGCCCTTCCTCGTACGTTTGGAAATAAGCCACAGGCAAAACAAAACACCGCGTCATTTTCAATGCTGTACTTCAACATGGGAAAATCCGTATACCAGGCTGGATTAAATCGATGCTGCTTATTTTCTGGTATGTCTGGATTTGCTGGAAATACACTAAGTTTTGGCTGGAAGGCCCCAAGTGAAGTCAGGTACAGTCGTTCGTTTGCCGTGATAATTCTTTTCCGTTTTGCAGGATCGCGATTAACAGGTAAATCGCCCTCTTGAATGGGTACTGCGTCTGCACGCATGTTATTTCCCTCCTCACTTTCTCGTTGAAACAACTGACCGCTTTCATCGTGGATTCTGGATAAGCAGTCTTATCATTTCTACCATAAAAAGTTTTGTGTTCGGAATAGCGTCTTCTTTTATTGTTTTCAAAATACCTTCAACTCTTTTGATATGCGTTATAAACTCACTAACTTGGCCAGAAAAAAAAAACAATCCACGAAAATTCGCTACTACGCGGTGTAGGACCGTCACCACTACAACCGGCATCCGATGAAGTTCCAGCTGCTCGTAACTTGCGAACGTCAGATGTGTTGGGGGATAGTGGTGGTTCAACGGTTCGCGATGAGCAACGGTGATCAATGGCTCAACGGTACACGATGGCTCAATGGTACACGATGGCTCAACGGTAAATGATGGCTAACGATGGGCGATGGCTCAACGGTGGTAAATGGCGCAACGGTGGACGATGGCTCAACGATGGACGATGGCTCAACGGTAGGCGATGGTTCAACGGTAGACGATGGCTCAACGGTAGATTTTGATTTTAATTGTACCTTAGCTACCCGATGGGCATTATGTTCAACCCTTTGAAGAGGTCGAGCGTCGCAGGGGTGCTTTTCCGGATATTCGTTCCATCGACAAAGTTACTTAGACTTGTCTCCTCCACCCCGCCCCGGTTTTCTTGTCATTGGGTTTTAAAACACTCAGTAAGTTTTATTCAAATAAAAAAGATGGTTTAAAATAGAACAACTCCCCCCCCCCCCCACAAAGGTAGACTTTTATGGATTTATCGGGCATTTTTTATTGATAACACCATTAAACATAAACATGGCTGAAAATATGCATGTATTTATTGTATTATTATTACGTACGTTTCATGGGTACGCGATGCTCCGTGAAAATGTTCCGTGCCGGCGAAAACTCACGTCCCACTGCCACTGTATTTGCACCTTGTTATCACTGTAAAAGTTGCTGGTTCAAGAACGACTGCTTTCGCTCATTCTCAGTGACCACTGCACTGATCATAGTGAGCACTCTACCCCTTGAGGAACCTAGGAACCATAAACCTGTCAATTTTGTCACAATAGCGCGGATATGTGAGGACGCGCCGAGACAAGCGGTAACAGGTCATAACATTCCTCCGACAACATCACAATGAATCGGCTTGACCTGAAGTTATCAATGCGCTCACCAACACCTTTTGTCTAGCCACATGGCACAGATGCTGGGCTCGTTTCGCTGTGAAGCTGAGTCGCTCTGCATAACGAACGCGGGATATTACTCCCACCCAGGAACGTGCCGATGAGTTCATTCCTTGTCCATGGTCCCATATTGCTCATCTGTTTGAATATAGCTTGTTATGTATAATTGTATGTTGTATAAATTACGATACGATTAAATAAATACATTCTTTCTTCAGTTTCCATACGCAGAAACGAAATGGCAAGTGGCAGCCGGTGCACCGAGGACTGGAAGTGAAACTTTTAAAATGGTTATTTTGCCAACTCTTCCTCTTGGCGCACTGGGCTATTGCCTGGCTGCTTGAAATTATTGCTGCGTCCGTTTGTGTCGATTGTCGGAAAAATTCCGACTGTTAGTATAATTTTTTTTTTTTTTTTTTTAAAGAAATCGGACCAAATCGTATAAGGCCATGCCCCGTTTTGCTTTCTTAAATGCTGTTTTGGGAAACGTTACGACTTCTTCAGGATTTGCCGACTGCCGACTGATGTCGTATATGCCGACTGAGAAAATACCTAAGGGGGGTGAGACACCCCCCCCCCCCCCCCAACACCCCCACTCGAACCGCCCCTGATTGTGTGTGTCCGTTTCGTTACAGATAATTCGGTACATGAGGAATTTCTGCAATGTATTCCTATCAATGATGCAGATAAAGCCATTAGGATAGGCACATTTTGAGAGCCAACAGTAATGACAGTAAGAACATGGAGAGCAAAAGATTATTTTTCTCTCATATAATATCAATATTATAAGGAATCACGAATGGACATGATGATACCAATGCTTCATTTCAGGTTTTTTTATTCAGTTACTTTTTTTAGCGTATGACTGTTAGTGCCGAGAGTGTCCGAGTTCATGTTCGGCTCGCCAGTTTTTGTAGCTGCTTCGAGGCGGACACCCAATGGGTGAGCTACACGTACCATCGCGTGTGGAGTGTTGTCTGGGGAGGAAAGTGTGAATTTAAGGACAAGGAGTTGGAAGGTAGCGGCTGTGGCCTATAGTTGGGGACACCAACCCCGGCATTTGCCTGGAAGGAAGATGGGAAACCACAGAAGACCATCTTCAGGGTTGCCGGTAGGGGGATTCGAACCTCCTCGCCTCCCGGATGTGAGCGACTGCCAGTAGTCATGCCGTAACGACCACGGCTATCTCACCCGGTATTCAGTTACTGATTTCCCTATTTAAAACAAGTAGTTCCGTGAAGAACTATACAGCCTATTTTCATATATCCTACTTATATTAATTGCCACTATCAACATACACAATTTCAGTTTGATTGCTGTAATAGATTCGTAGATATTGAGAACCGACTAAATATTTCGGATGGTCGCCATGTTGGATTTTATATATGTAGGTCCTAGAGTTATGTACTGTTACATGCAGATTATTGTGAACGTGTAGTATTCAAACTTCAATCGCATAATTAGGACACAAGAAAAATCAAGGAGATTTAAAAAATTTTCACAGCTGCCATCTTGAGGTTATGGAAACAATTGAAATAAATTAGATGCCAGTGGATTAACATTCGGATAAAGATTTACTGTACCAAGTTTCACTGCACGCGGATGGTTAAATTGCGAGAAACGTCCATGTGAATATTTATAATTCGCGTCACCGCCATGTTAGATTTGTGATCACCAGGTTATTTAAAGTCCTATAGGTGAACTTAAGTTCATAGCCCCTATGAACATTAAAAAAAGCAGTTTGATTGCTAAAATAGATTCGTAGATATTCAGTATCGTCTAAATATTTCGGATGGTCGCCATGTTGGATTGTTAAATGTATAGGCCATAGAGTCATGTACCATTAAAGGAAAATTATTGTGTAGGTTCATTATTCAAACTTTCACTTCGATCGCATGACTACATCACAAGAAATAAAAATTTAATTTTAAAATTCGCACTGCCGCCATCTTGAGGTTATGTAAACAATTGAACTAAATTAGATACCAGTGGATTACAATGTGTATAAATATTTCCTGTACCAGGTCTCAGTGCGCTTGGAACATTAAATCGCGAGAAAGGTCTATTTAAAATGTACAAATTCGCTTGGCCGCCATGTTCGTTTTGTAGTTAACCGGTTTTTGAAAATCTTATAGATGGACTTCCAGTAGTGCCCTTTATCTCCGTACAAAATTTTAGGGAGATACCGCTAATAGTTTCAGAGATATAGAATGCCAGTGAAATATTTCGCACATCCGCCATCTTGTGATTATGTAAACAATTGAACGAAGTTAGATGTCGGTGCATTACAATGTATATAAACATATACTGTACCAAGTTTCATTGCGTTTGGTTGATCAAATCGAGAGAAACGTCTATTTAAAAGTCGCAAATTAGCTTGGCCGCCATGTTGGTTTTGTAATTACCAGGTTTTCAGAAGTCACATAAGTGAACTTATAGTAGTTCCCTCTATCACCATAGAAAATTTCAGGGTAATATCGGTAATAGTTTCGGAGTTATTGAATGCTGGTGAAATATTTCGCACAGCCGCCATGTTGGATTGGTGAGTCGTAACAAAATTTGAAGGGCACGGTCGAGGTCGCCGGGAATAGTGCTATGAACTTTCCGAGTGTCATTGAAATCGCTCCTGCCGTTTAGATTTTATAAGGGGGGGGACACACACACGAATCACACACACACACACACACACACACACGCACACACACACGGACAAAAGGTGATCTCATAAGCCTATTTTTTCAAAATTGAAAATAGGCTAAAAATCTCTTTTATTTTGTTATTCTTTTATTGTGTTGAAAATATAATGGAGCCAAAAATAGCTTTCATCCAAAGAGAATGTTGATTTAATTACTGTTTCTTATGAATATTAATCGAAATATTTTAATAATGTATGATGATGATTATGACTGTCGTTTCAGGGACGGAACAGCAAGGTCATCTGACTCTTTAATACTATAGGCCTACACAATTACCTACCCTTATATAGTAATGAAACATCCCACCCCCCCAGAAGAAAATCCTGCGTACGCCACTGTTCTTACATGATGAAAGAAAAGACAAGAGTCAATTAAATCAGAAAATGAAGGACACTCTGTACATCAGATACCTTGATACTGGAGACAGAGAGAGAGAGAGAATTTGCCAATGGACCGCCTCGTTGCGTAGTGGCTAACATTCTTGGCTGTCACCGCGGAGGTCCGGGTTCGATTCCCGGCTCTGACAAGAAAATTAATTCTAGTGTGAGGCCTGAACGGGGTACACTAAGCTTCGTGAAGCAAAACTTAGAAGAGGTGAGTTTGATTCCTACCTCAGCCATCCTAGAAGTGGCTTTCCGTAGTTCCGCACTTCTACTCCAGGATGGTACCTAACTTAAAGCCACGACCGCTACCTACCAAAATCCTACCTCAATTACAAATACACACACTGGTACAGACATCACAGTGGCACAGGTTATCAGACAAAAATTCCACATACAATCAAGGACACTGGGCTACATCACCACAATGTCACAAAGCATCTAAAGAATCAACAACAACAAAATATACCAAAGGAATGAGAGGAGCATTGTGCAAGTAGATAGAAAAAAAATCTGGGATCAGCTGCGACCCGATGGTTGGCAATGCATGTTCTACTGTAGTTAACGGCCTTTAAGAGTTGAAGTATCTCTTACCTGGGATTGTGGGGAGAGCTTCTACTAGTCTCCTCTCCCCCACAGTTTTTACCGTCTTCATGGTGGATACAATTAACATGAAAATGGCCATTCATGAAAAATCTGATCTATTAAACGATCTAGAACATCGAAACTGTTTTTGAAACTATGATAAAAATGTATTTCAGGATCCTTTCAGGATCGGTTGATGATCGCTTGACGATCGAAACTAGTCATCCAAATAAAATAATTAATGTCATGTTATTTTTCAGGTTTAGGGAAAAACACCCGTTACAAGTTGGGTATAATCATGTTGGTCGACTGAAAAGCATTTAAATTTCGTTTGTTTGAAATGTAAATATTGATTTTGTTACCAGGACATTGAGAAGATGATACCTGAACAGAGCATCCCTGAGTTTTACGCTGGGAAAGATGTGTTTATCACAGGAGGTACTGGTCTCCTGGGAAAAATACTCGTGGAAAAGTTGTTGCGTTCATGTCCGGATATAGGGAACATCTACTTGGTTATTCGCACAATCAAGAATGTCACTCCAGAAGATCGTCTAAAAGAATTCTATAACCACGTAGTAAGTCATGTTTTAAATATATTTCCCAAGCAATTGATTTTATTCAGGACTTGTTTTGCAAATATATTAATGATATAATGTAGTAGGATAGAATTGCCTGACATAATGTAAGACATTGTGTAATGAATCCACTGTTTTATATCATTCAAGATAGCGTATGTGCCTATTATTCAGTATGGCAGTGTTGTGATTCGTAAAACTGTCATTAAAGACTCTCATTTAGCCACTTTTCAAGGCAATTGCTCCATTATATAATATAATGTTTTATCGATTTTAATATACTTGGCAACCATCTTGAATGTATGACGTTGAGGCACTTGAGCTATCAATACTCCTGTACAATACTACCGTTTAGCATAGTTTTGAAATTCTAAAGTTAATTTATTGGATGGTTAATAAGAGATTTTAATAGTTTATGTATTCGAAGATGGCGTATGCATGTAATATTAAATATGATTACTATGTAACTCGAGCATCTTATGTCCGTCAGTACAATGCTTTCTGAATGCCAATTTCGGTGAGCATTGATCTGTTTGAACTTAAGTTATTGATTATATGTTTGAAAATTATGTGCGCCGCAATATTGCAATTAATTAGTCAAGAAATGTGTGACTATTCAATCATGATCTCTTGTTTCCAAACCTTTACATGTATACCATAGTGCTTCTCAAGACTTTATAGATTCTGATATAAAATAGTTGTACCTCTCATTTATATGAAACTCCGCTTTACAGATATTTGACCTCTTGAAGAAGGAGCGGCCTGGTGCAATCGACAAAATAAAGCTAGTGAAAGGAGATATGGCTGAAATTGGACTAGGCATAAGCGAAGAAGATCGTCAACTTTTACAAAACCGCGTGAACATTATTTTCCACGTGGCAGCCAGTGTACGCTTTGACGATTCTTTACGCAAAGCAGTACTCACTAATGTTCGAAGTACCCGAGAAGTGGTAGATCTTGCACTTGGGATGAAGAACTTGCAGGTAAGCAACATATCTATTTCCTTCTACTGTATTTCTTTCTTGTTAATCCAAACACTTGATGGGCAGCAGACAGAACATGCGCATCTATAGATGGTGAGTGAAAACCAGTGCTTTTTATTATTTACTTTTAATCGGCCAAAAGATCTATCCAAACCATCCCGAAAAAGTGTTTTAAGTTGTAGTAGTGTTGTAGACTGATGTAGGGACTTTGCAATTTCGTGACCATATATACCTGTGTACTTGGGTGTGTGTAATGTAACTGTTAACCTGTATTATTGTGATGGCTGTATTAGTGTGTGTATTTGTAAGTCAGAAGAGAATTGGGAAGTAGGCGATCGTTAGAAACCATCCCGGCATTTGCCACTTCCAAGATGACTGTGATGGGAATCGAACCCACCTTTTCTCAGTTTTTCCTCACGAGGCTGAGTGTTCCGCGTTCCACATCTCAGACCTGAATTAAATTATAATACTTGGCAGAGTGGGGCGACAGCCAAGGATGCTAGCCGCTACACCACGAGATGGTCTTAGTGATAGGCTATAAGTTATAGCAACGATATCAGGTTTAGTCTTAAGCTACTTTCTCATCCTAAATTGATGACAATCTTTTAAATGAATATACACACATCAAAAAAGTATTGCATCACATTGGTACGAAGAGATCCTGCATCTTGACATACAAATGGCTTAGAGATATACAAACAACAACGTTTCAGCTCTCTTTATTGCTCACGAAAACCACACATTGCCAGTTGTATAATCATAGAGCGAGTCTCTCGGAAGTTGTGGTCCAGATTGCAGCTTGCACCAGTACCACTAATACCGAGTAGCACGTCCTCTTGCATTGATGTATGCATGTATCCATCGTGGCATACTATCCATGAGTTCATCAAGGCACTGTTGGTCCAGATTGTCCCACTCCTCAACGGCGATACTGCGTAGATCTTTCAGATTGATTAGTGAGTCATCTCGTCCAAAAACAGCTCTTTTCAATTTATCCCAGCCATGTTTGATGGGGTTCATGACTGGAGAACATACTGGCCACTCTAGGGGAGCGATGGCGTTATCTTGAAGGAACGCATTCACAAGATGTGCACGATGCGAGCGAGAATATTGTCATCCATGAAGAGGAACGCCTCCCCAAAATTCTGCCGATTTGGTTGCACTATGGGTCGGAGGATGTTCATTCACGTATCGTAGAGCCATTCCGGCGCCTTCCATGACTACCAGTGGCGTACGTCGGCCCCACATGATTCCACCCCAAAACAACAGGGAACAACCACCTTGCTGCACTCAATGGACAGTGTGTCTAAGACGTTCAGTTGACCATTGAAGGCATAAGCGACACTCATCTGTGAAGAGAACGTGATGCCAATTCTGACGGCTCCATTCAGCTTGTTGTTGGGCCCATCTGTACCACGCTGCATGGTGTCGGGGTTGCAAAAGTGGACCTCGCCAAGGACCTCGGGAGTGAATGTGCGCATCATGCAGCCTATTTATTGCGTACAGTTTGAGTCGAAACACGACGTCCTGTGGCGGCACGAAACACATTATTCCGCATGGTGGCGTTGCTTTCAGGGTTCCTCCGAGCTGAAATTCGTAAATAGTGGTCATCCACTGCCGTCGTGGCCGTTGGGTGACCTGAGCGAGGCATGTCGTCGACAGTTCCTGTATCTCTGTACCTCCTCCATGTCCGAACAACATCGCTTTGGTTCACTCGGAGACGTCTGGAAACTACCCTTGACGAGAGCCCTTCCTGACAAGGTAACAATGCGGATAAGAACTAACGGGGGTATTGACCTTCTAGGCATGGCAGAACTACAGACAACACCTGCAGTGTACCTCCTTCCTGGTGGAATGACTGGACCTGATCGGCTGGCGTACGCCCTCCGTCTAATAGGCTCTGCTCATGCATGGTAGTGTACACCTTTGGGCATCTAGGGACACTCAAAGGGACTGTGTTCGTGATGCTATATCGACATTCAGCGTCAGTGGTCAGGCGATCCTGGGACCGAGGTGTTTCATCACTTTCTTTGATGTGTGTATATCAAACTGGATTAACGATCAGTCGTACTAGATTTCAAATACAGTAATATCATTGTAGGCCAAAACCAAATCTACAAGATGCTGGTCAGGCTAGCACAAAAATAATTGGTTCCCCTATATACCTCTATCTGGCACTACAGACCTTCCCATCTGGCTTTATGCTGAATTAAAAACTAGAAGCATGCAACCTTGAAATTTTGACTGACAATTTGATGACCATCTAACGAAGATACTTGTTTCCAGGCATCATGATTTGTGCAAATTGGGATTTTCCACTAGAGATGGTTGGGGGTACACAACACTGTATTGTTCAAGACCATTTGAATCATCACAGAAGAAGGGTGGTGGGGAAGTGTTTCAGCTAGAACACATTTTTCAGGGAAGTACTGGCAATAATAATTTTTCTTTTCCTTTTTTGAGGGGGAAATCTCGAAGAATCAATTCAATGCCACCTCAAAAGACTCCGGAGTTCGATGAAGTACTCTTAAGTAAAACTCAAGGGGAGGAGAACCTGGATTCTACACTTGTACTTGGGTAATATATGATTTGCAAACCTTATTTCATTACCAATTGAAATTAATGTCCATTATCACTACTGCACTGGAAATATGTGCTGAATTACGTAAATATGTGTTTTTACGGTATTTCTATTACTTTATTAGTCATTCAACAATTGCCACGTTTGTCAGACGCATGCGCTCTCTTCAGCTGTTACCGACGCGCAAACACTGGTGTCAAATTACTGCTACAAACATGAGGGATACAAAATACACTTTGTAATTATGTGAAAAAGCATTAATTGGCAAAACGGTTGGTCTGGATAAAGATTATTGATGCGTAAGTACTCCCACTGTGTGTGACAAAAGCCAGGGGTGTATACACTGTATTAGCGGGCCGTGCTACCTGGTAATTATTGGTCTACTAGGCAAAACCCATTGGTCTGGATACAAATTATTAGGCTATCGATTGGCAATATTCTATTTGTCCCATAATTCACCCTGATTATGGCGGACACAACTGGGATTTTACTACATAATTCGTGATCTAAAAGGGGGATGTTGGGTGGGTTATAGACAGCGGATGAGAAAACATCTATTACCACATCATTTCCATAATGTTATTATTCATCATGACGAAATATATTTCGGCCAATTTCAATAGTATGAAGAAAGTTCTCCTCTTCTTTAGTGTTACAGAACTTTATGACATGAACACAGTGGAAATTACTACAAAGGAGATTCAAAAATTAAGGTAAGATGTAACAAGAACTCGCTTCTAAAAGTTTTATCTCACAGGCAGATCGTCAAGTAGTAGGACCCCGATATGCATTAATATTCAACATAGTCACCATTCTTGTGCAAACACTTAATCTGTGTAACAAGGCATGGATGCCACAAGGAAGAAATCTGTATCCAGTCCTTGAAGCAGCTCCAGAGTGGTAAATGCATCATAGTAACTGGCAGCATTCACTGGTGAGGAAATTATCCAGAAGCTCGTCCTTGTGGTATGTGGTAACTTTCTTCGTGGATATAGCTATTTGAACTTTCTTGAAAGGTGGGGATGTTTCCATGGTATGGATACTCACTTCGTCTTCAGTGTTGTATGATGGACCCACCTTTCATCTCCTGCCACGATACCCAAAAACTGGATAACAATACGCACTTGACTAATGTTGACTATGTTTTCGTACGCGTCTGACGGAATATACTCACTTCTAACGACTACGTGATAATGCTGTAGTCTCCTGCTTCATCCCTGGTGGAATATTAGAACACGAGGGGTATACTGTATATCTCCTGTGAGACCTTTTGTTACCTTACCACGCGGCGTAGCCGAGCTCGTTAAATCGTGCACCATGGACGCGCGGGCATCTACAGTTAGTCCGGAGATCGCAGGTTTGAATTCCGGTGCAGACAGTGGCTATCTTGAGTGTGGGTTTTCCACACTCTCTCCAGGCAAATGCCGGGTTAGTACCATATTTCAAGTACCCAAGGCAGTTACACACACTACTATAGTCATCATAAGAATACAGGTTATCAGACATATTCAACACACACCCATGTACACGGGGCTGATGACCAAGATGTCCCAAGCCCCTCATATGAATTAACAACAATCTTGTTACCTAATGTTTTGAAGCTATCATTCATCGTATTTTACAAACCACCTATTAAACCATTTTAAGGCGGCTTCGGTGGCGTAGTTGGTAGCATGCTGAGCTTCTGTGCCCAAGATAGCGGGTTCAAACCCGGCCGAAGCCGTCGGATTTTTTAAGAGCGTTAAAAATCCCTCAGTATGCCTTCCTTCGGAGGGGAAGTAAAGCCGGCGGTCCCATGTCATAGATTTATGGCATGTTAAAGATCTTTCCACTAATTACACCTGTGTGAAACTAAATTGGATAGGTTAAGAATATAAACAACGCTCTTAGGTTGCTACGTTCGTTGCCAAGAGCCGACTGCGGTGGCGTCTAGTAGCTAGTTCTGAACTAGGCCTAGTAGTCGTTGACGGTGGCGTTTGGCGGCAAAAGTAGGAACTATTTGAAAATTCAAAGTTGCAGTCCCTACTTGAATTAAAAAAACAGATACACACACTAATACAGTCATCACAATTAACACCGGTTATCAGACATATTCTACACACACCCAAAGTACACGGGGCTACATGACCGCGTTGTCGCAGCCCCTAAACTAAGGAACCAACCAACCAACCAAACCATTTTAATGCAATAAATCCATTTTACAAACACAAAAAGTGACGGTCTCTACCCAACATTTTTTTTACAAAATCAATTAGTAGGTCACCTCCACATCGAGCTTGCCACGGTGGGTGAGTGGTCAACGTGTCGGTCTACTAACCCCAAGCTTTCAGGTTCGCTCCTGGCCATGGACCTCGCCATGGACGGGGCACAAAAGGCTTTTTATATCAGAAACTTCTACCTCTAATTGACTTATTGCGAACTAAAAGGACAATAGTTTTCTTTTTAATTTGTATTTTTTATCTTTAAAAATGTTTTCATTTAATGAACCTGACCCCTTTTTAGTCCTGAGCTTTTGTTCCAGGTGCTCATGCACATTTCCACAACATACTGCAATGCAGATATATATGAGGTTGGGGAGAAGGTACTCACTGCCCACGGAGATTGGCGGACATTCATCAAAGCTGCAGAGACACTGGACCCAGCTACAATCGACATCATCACCAGAAAGTAAGAACTGAACACCAAAACGTAACGCTCATTTTTCAAGGTTTAGGGTGCTATATTTACTTTGAAACGTAAGATCTGAAAATGAGACTGCCAACACTTTCTATGAATATTAGGGGTGTTTAACATCTAATATCTCCTTCTACATTTCTTAGTCCGACATTATGATAGCATGCTGAGCTTCTAGGCCCAAGATTGCGTGTTCAATCCCGGCCGAAGTCGTTGGATTTTTTAAGAGCTTTAAAGATCCCTCAGTATGCCTTCCTTCGGAGGGGAAGTAGATCCGGCAGGCCCATGCCATAGATTTATGGCATGTAAAAATAACTTCCACTAACTACAATTGTGTGGAGCTGAATTTGTAGGTTAGATTTGATTAACGCTCTTAAAATTCCAACGTTCACCAGCAGGTGCCTGTTGCGGTGGCATCTAGTAGCCAAGTTAACAGCTAGGTGTCGTTGACGGTAGCATTTGGTAGAAAGAGTAGGAACTACTTGAAATTGATCGTCTGCAGTCCTTACCTGAATTACAAACAACACACACTAATACAGTCATGACAATTAACACCGGTTAACAGACAGATTCTGCACACACCTAAAGTACACGGGGCTACATGACCGCGTTGTCGTAGCCCCTAAACTGAGGAACCAATCAACCATCTGTAAATACCCTTTTTACTGTATGTCGTTAGTCCCTTTTTGGTTGAAATCTTATTTCTATGTTTTTGAATTTCTTTAAATGTTTTGTTTTGTTTTGCAAGTCATCCAAGGTTATTTCTAGCTCGTTCATATCCTCTCTTATTTCCTTAACCCATCCTACTTGTTGCTCCATATTCCAGAGTTTCTCTTTAACTTTTCTAGGTAATCTGGTCTCAGTTGTCCTCATGATGTTTGCGCTTAATCCCTACTCCCCCTCCCCCAAAGACATTTGTTTACTTGAATCCTTATATTGTCCCATATATCACCTGGCAAATTATTTCGGGGCCGATAACCTAGATGTTAGGCCCCTTAAAACAACAATTATCATCATCATCATCATCATCATCATCATCTGGTAAATTATTTACACTTGTAACCCGTAACAAGTGTGTATATATTTTTAATCACTTGTAGTTTAAATTACTGTATATTGTGTTCGCCGACTGAAAGCTTCAATATCAATTGTAAAATTCTACACATACCCAAATACACGAGGATAAATTACCATGATGCCCAAAACCATCAAAGGAAACATGAAAAACAACATTATTTTCAGTGATTTTTTAAAATTATTAATTAATTTTATTAATGTAACCAATGGTAATTTATTTTATTTTCAGGAAGGGTCAGGGAATGGATTTTTTGAAAGAAATCGGCCGTGGATCTATTGAAAGGAACCGTCCCGGCATTTGTCTGGTGGTGAAAATGGGAAACAACGAAAACCATTTTCAGGACGGCCGAGGTGGGATTTGAACGCACGTTCCCGCGATTTTTTTTTTTAATGATTGAATTGCAAAAATAGCACGGCTATCCTTCAAACTTTCCATTATTATAAGATTTAAGAATGTTAAATCAACAACCTCCATCGTATTAAAATCTGCCTTTCTGCTTATGCCTACCAGCTTCAAGGTCGGTAAAACCTACTGTGCAGTGCTTTGGTTAAATGATGTCACACTGCATTATTCTTAACTATCATGTTGATAACATGGCAGTGTAATAAAATTAAAGTTCTGAATGGCTGATACCAAAGGCATTGTGTTTTCCAATTATAATGCTTACTGTTTTTGAAAGTAGGCTAATTTTTACCTGTAATTAGGTCCATTTCATATCTGTAATTTCCTCTAATTCATCTCCTTTAGTACTTTTCTCATCACTGACTGTCAGACGAATTGTACAGTCGCTCAAACAGCGAATGAGCGCACTCTTGGTAATGGCAATGTTTCGGCGCGCGGTTTCGGCTGTGTACATGCACAGACCGTCTGATCTGATCTAGATTATTTCATTCCCCAAGAAGTCTTTGGCCCGAAAATAAGCCGCACCCTTAATATTCGAAGAGGAAAAAGGAGAAAATGTTTATGCCCGAAAATAAGCCGCATCCGGATTAAGTAAAGACACATTTATTAGCCTACTTTAGATTTTTGCAAAAAATGAAAGTAGACTTATGAGATCTACACAGGGCCAAAAAATTGTGAGTCTGTCTGTGCATGAGTGTGTGTATGTGTGTGTCCTTTGGTATGTCTGCCCCCCCCCCCCCCTATCAATTCAAACACGGTGAAACCGAATTGTACGAAATTTGGTACAGAGGTAGCACTAGCAAAGGGCACCTCAGTGTCATGTTTTATATCGCCGCCATCAGGACGGAAACGTAATGGCGGCCACCCAAATGTTCAAAGCTTAAATCAAATTACGACTAACATAATCATCTGATCTCTACCAAATTTCGCAACAGCATACCCTCATGTGGGAAGCGTCTTTTGACCAAACTGCATGGTCATCAGCCTAATAGTTTGAAGATGGCGGCCGTGTATGTGTGGAATTCAAACACAACGAAACCAAATCGAACCACCTTTGGTACAGAAGTAGCACTAGCAAGGGACAACTCAGTGTCATGTTGTAGGCTATATCGCCGCCATCATAACAAAAAAGAAATGCCCCCCCCTCCCCCCCAAATGTTCTGAGCCAAGATCAAGTTACGACTAACCTAATCATCCGATCTCTACCAAATTTTGCAACAATATACCTTAATGTGGGAAGCGTTTTTTGCCCAAACTACAAGGTAATCAGTCAAATAGTTTCAATATGTCGGATGTATGAATCACGCAAGTATTATAGCCTAACCCCGTAACTTACGATTCAACAAGGCCTGGCCTTACCAAATACGCTCATCGTACATAGGAAGGTTTAAACTGTCCTCAAGGAGGTGGCCGATAGGATATTAACATTTTAAATTGAATGTATAACCGCATTAGTGACTAACAGTTCAGGCTGACCGTGTCATATCGTGCTTGTCCGTGCCGTCCCGTTGGGTCACAATGGCCGATATTGTTTGCTCATAAATCCATATATTTCCATAACTTCGTAATGTACCCAATACCTAGTTGATGCTATCGGCTACGCCAGCAGACATTAAGCCGTAGTTGAGGGTTTTGGGAAGAGTTAAGAAAGATAGCGCTCAGATCGAGTCAAGAGGAATGTCAGGATGACGTAGTAGGTCTAGGATTTAGAAGGCGCTGACCGCAGTTAAGCAGATGGATTTATGAATGGAATTATGAAGCTTTATTAAGATCTATATGAAACATGGTATTTAAACATCTTAGAAGAGGAGATATAACATGCATTATATGTGGTAATAATTTGAAGGAAGTCAGATAACCCTTAAGTTATTTTATAACTTAATAGCCGAGATGATGGGGGTTCGAGATTATATTTGTGACGCAAGACCACGGTGGTGGGGAGGACGCCACGTGACTGCGCCAAGCAGGTAAGGGTCGAGACAGTGCAGGAACTGTCAGTCTAGCTCTGTGAGCCAAGCAAGGAAGTCAAGCTGAGTAACACACGCCAGGCGCATGGTATAGATCGTGCAGCGAACAGAAACTGTCACGGAAAGTGCAGGCGACAGTTTCAGCTTCACCGAGCAGCGAACAGAAACTGTCACGGAAAGTGCAGGGGACAGTTTCGGCTTCTCCGAGCGGCGAGCGACAAGTAGGTCAGTGGGCCAGGCGGACTTGCGGAGCAAGCAAGCATATGAGGCCGGGGTTTCTAAAACAGCATTGCGAGTAGTTGGAGAACTTTATTCCAAGCTGCATTTCAACGTAGAACGACATGGCGAGGCTAGCTTTATGCGGAGATTATTATGGCATAGCAGTAGGGCCGTGCGGGTTAATTCCCATTATTATACGCAAGCATTATAACAGAAGCTGAACTTCATTACTACGTTGAGTTGGAACGTTTATTCAGCACTTGAATTATAAAGACAAATAGTTACGTGATACTGCAACTTTGAACTTCGAAAGAACATAGTTTTTCTCAATGACATTACGACTATGCATTTCACAGCGCATTCCAAGTTACATTAACCATTTTAAGCAAACGGAATGTTGTAAGCAAATGCACTTAGGAACATTAGCTCGTGCATTAATGCAAGTCAGTCTTAAGAAGTGTTATGAATTACCGAGTATGAACACAGCTACAGGGTGTTTCATAAACTTAGACACTCTGATGAAACAATTTTATTTTCTACAAGTAAAACTTAACCGCTGTGGAAATTGAACTTTCAACACTCAAACTGAACATTGTATAGAACAGTGGCGTAACGTAGAAGAGGAATAGGGGGTCCGCTGTTTCTATGAACTTTTTCGTGAGGATTTGGACAATATCCGCTATGGATAACCAGAAGTTTATCATGTCGGACAGACAGAGACGCGATGGCACCACGGAGCGATGGATTCGATTCCTGACGAGGAGGAGGTCTACCAGCTGATTCGCTTGGGATTCGAAGGCAATCGTCATTGCATGGATGGAATGATATTCACGCCGATCTTTCGAGAAATTCATTACATAGGGAAAATCGACGATCTTTGAAATTTAATAACAGCTGATTATGAAAAGGTACTGTAAGAGTTATAACTACCTGATACGATTATTTTCATGAATACTGGGCACACATGTATATTTTTCTAATAGGAGTGATACGATTGTTTAAGACATGGCTTTGACTTTATATGCTTCGAAATTTTGCTAGAATATGGCGTGACCATATAATATGGCAGGCATCATTATACGAAATTCTCACCATTGGTTGGCTTTATTAAGCAGATGTTTGGTCTTTTAGACATTTTTCCAGTAAGGATATTTTTCATGAATAGTTTTTTTTTGTGTAACGAGTATTTCGAACTCGTGATCTGCAATTGATTATCTAAATTACTTCGTCAGTTCATTGCATACTAGCGAGTGTGTATTATTCATCAGTAGGGATTTTTTCCATTGGATTGTTTGGAGATATTAAGATGTTATTCACTTTAGTGAATGAATATCGCTTTTATATGACAACTAGAGACTTGTTGATTCCTATCTGGTACATTCACTCATATAGTCTTCGAGATGGGGTCTTTCGTATTTATACGATTGTATGGTGGTTACTCATCTTACCCATCGCTTAGGGCACTATCATGATTAGTCGACGGGGCGAGGTCTTTCGTATTTATACGATTGTACGGTGGTTACTCATCTTACTTGCCATTGAGGGACTCATTTTTATCATCTGAGTGTACATGAGATTGTAAGTGAATCAAACAAGGAACTACTAGTCACATATCAGTCGAACTTTTGTTAAATAAAGTAACGATAAATGTCAACAGGGTTACATTTGTAATTCTTGTTTGCCAATCCAATATTTTGTTGCTATACTCTTTTGAGAGTAATTTCAGTTTAACAGCTGTTATAGCTGATGCTTTTGATGATTTTTATAATTGTGTTGGATACCTTTGAGAAGGATTTAAAGTAATTGAATCTTGTAAGATGAATCATTAATGGTCAGATTTATTTTAAGGCAGATCAGTATTGCAGATTTTGATATGAGAGATTATAGCACATTGGTGTTTTTCTGTGAAGTGAATTATGAGAATTGTAAGAGAATTTATGCTATTTGAAAGCAGATCTTGAATTACTGAGGTAATATTTTTTCCAATTGTTTAAGAAGTTGTCTAGATGTGATCAGATTAATTACAGTTATTGGAGATTGTGTGCGTTGATAATTTGAAGCCAGTTATATATTTTTTGTAGATCATGCAACATGGTTAAGTGAAGTTTGTGACAGGCATTTTGGGGAAGTTGCCAAGTGATAGTTGCAATGTTGCTAATGCATTTTGAAGCAGACATGAGGTTGTTGAACCCAGTCTAGCGTAATTGTTGAGATTCATGCTGTATGTGCTGAATATTTATGGAGTTTTTGTGGAATAATTGTGGTATTCAAATGTGATATTTGAAGAATTGAGGATATATAATGTAGTTGTGGATAGTCAGATCCAACGTGATGTCGTGAAGGCAATAATATTTTTTGGCATGAAAATTAAATACGAGATATAACTTGGAAGTGATAAAACTGTAAGACAACGTTCTATAACCCATATTAAACAATTTGTTAGGAAATTAAACAAATAAATAAAGTTGATAAGACAAGATTTTCTGAGAATAATAATTAATGAAATAATAATCTGAAAATTAAGCATATTAATGATCTGACCTAATGAAATAAAAATCAGAATGACTAGATGAAATAATGAAATCTAAATAACCAGAAGAGTAAAATTTAAATAAATTGATAAATTAAATTTTGGAATAAATCAATGAATGAAATAAATGGATGAATTAAAGATTGGATGAATAAACTGATTTAAATAAATTAATAGATGATTGGATAGATGTTGAATAACTGAATTAGAAGGTGATAATTAATTAAAGAAGCTGATGATTAATGAATTTATATGGAATTAAAATAAATTTAATTGAGATATAATTTGAGGAATTGCAACTTGAGTTGAGGAATTAAACAATTTGTATTCAGGATTTAAATGATTTAATGGTGATGAGTTGATGATTCTGACAGGAATATGTTGAATTTTGAGATGAGAATTAATGTGAGAAATATTTAATTTTGATGATGATGATAATGATGACCAATGAGAAGTGAATTTTCTGTAATTCACAAACAAGTAATTATGAATGACAATGTAAATAGTATAAATTTATTATTCGATGTTTAGGAGCATTTGACTAACATGTTCAACATTTAAATTATGCCATGCAAGCCATAAAATATGTGATATTTAAAGTATGTGATTATAATATGTGTATGTTTAGACAGATTAATAACTTTTTCAAATCCACATTCATGATGTTAAATTAAAGAGAAATTAGGTCTCAGGTATCACAAATGTCAGTGACGAAAGACATAGTGCTACAGTGATCCTGAGAACCCAAGAGAACTTTAGAGATTTTTCTGTTCTATGTGGATGGAATATTTTTGATTAGAAAAGAAATGGTTCGATTTTTGGACAATGACAATTTAACGTTGGCATTCGACCATACTCTCAGGTAGGAGGTATATTTAAAATGTCTGTCTGACTATCAAAGTGAAATAAATTTGTTTTTATCTTAGTTGTGATCTGATGATGGTGTGATTTTCCCTTTTCTTTCCTTGTCTTGAGTAAGGCTTAACCAGGAAAGGAGGTGGTTTGCTAGGAATTCAGTTGATGGCGCCCATTTATATTTGCATTTTTTTATTAAACTTAAGCCCGTAACGACCCTAGAGATACTTTGTCTCGTGTTACCCAACTGCTTTTTCGATAACTCAGCTGAATTTCCGACACACTCCTTATTTGACTAGAGGTTCATTTAACTCCGCTCTGTCCTGGAACTCCAGGAATGCAATGTAATAGCAGATGGGTCATCGCATCCCCAGGACGAACGGGTACAGTAAGTGTATATCCTTTTAGGAATGTCCTGAACAAAATAATACATATTTAGTATCAAATGGTTTATAGAAACAGCAGAAAGCGCTATTGAAATCGTTGACTGCAAGATAAAACAAAATATTATGGAGTTATACTAAACCAGTTGTTAACCAAGTATTACTGCACGGCATCTGTGGCTTAGTGGTAGCGACCTGGACCCTTAGTCTAGAGGTTCGTGGATCAAATCCCAGCAGGTTCAAAATGCTTTACTTCCTTTTTTTCTTTTTTGATTTATTGATTTATAACTACTCACACGTTATAATGTGTATTTGCAATCGAAAATATTATATAATATACTTATAACACTCCATATAATATGTGTGTCACAGTGTGTCCGTTAAAGATAATTCGGAGTTTCTGCAAATTATTTCTATCAATGAAGCAGATAAAGCCATTAAGATAGGTAGATTTTGAGTGTCAATAGTAATTGCAGTAAGAACATAGAGAGCAAAACGTTATTTTCTTCTCACATAATATCAATATTAAAAGCAGTCACGAATGAACATGTTGATACCACTGTATCATTTCAGTTTAATATTTAGTTTCTGTTTTCCATATTTTTTGAATTTTTTCAACTTTTTTATTGTACTGAAAAATATAATTATAATAGTTGAATTTTTTCAACTTTTTTATTGTACTGGAAAATATAGTTATAATAGTTTTCATTCAAAGAGAATGTTTATATAATTGTTGAATTTTATGAATAATAATCGAAGTATTTTAATAATAAACACGACTACTTTATGATTGAACCCCCTCCCCCTCAGGAAGAAATCCTGTATGCCACTGCATATACTGTACACCCAAGTACACCAGGATGTTGTTAAAAATTAAGTTAATTTTAAGTTATCTCCTGTCCAATGATTGCTTGTTTAATGAGAATTGCACGAGTGCAAGCAAAATACAGTAAGATCAAACACTGTACCGGTATGTTGTTTGTGTAGATTGCTTGGGAAACTGCCGAACACGTATGTATTCAGCAAGTCACTGGCAGAACATATCATCAATGACCACAGACACCTCCTGCCCGTCGTGATCGTCAGGCCATCAGTTGGTGAGTCATTTCATTAATTTGATCACATTTCAATATAGCCTATACTTAAGTCCCGATTATTCGAGCTTGATGGGACCGAGGGTCTTTTAGATTTTATGCGCTCCTAAGCCCCTGGGTTTTGCCGCCCCCTCTTCACACCATCGTGAAAGAGGGAGCATTTAGACCTCATAAAAGTCTTTGTGAAAGTAATTTTTATTTTATTGTAATGTATCGTAAAGTAAAATCAATTAAATAAATTAAAAGAATGAGAGAATGAACTGTTTCTAAATGTGTATATAGTATAAACTATAAATAAACAGGCCAATGAGATATTAAAATAAGTTTAAACCATTTAAGACTCATTATACATTTACATTCGACCGAATACAGCACACTAAAATGCTGGAACTCCTTCAACGAGTTGGAATTGACAATAGTGACGTACGAATCATTGCCAATCTCTACTGGAATCAACGAGCGAACATTCGGGTGGATAACATGTTGTTCGATGAAGTAAAAATTCGACGTGGTGTTCGACCCTGTGTGCTGTCTCCAATGCTCTTCAACTTATATTCGGAGGCAATCAGGTCGGAAGCCTTGGATGAGTTTCATCAAGGCATTGCCATCAACGGCACAGTCATCAATAATTTCCGATATGCAGATGACACAATCCTGATCGCCGGAAGCATTGAAGATCTCCAAGCATTGCTGAATCACGTGAATGCAGTTAGCAATTATTATGATTTAAGGATGAACATTCGCAAAACAAATTTCATGGTTGTCGGCAAAGCAGTAATTGATACCACATTATCAGTTATTGATAAAGTCATCGAACGAGTTCATTCGTATAAATAACTGAATGACAAATGGGACTGCAGCCATGAAATCAAAACTCGCATTGAGCAAGCCAGGGGTGTTTTTATCAAAATGAAGAATCTGCTGTGTCACCGAGATCTTAGTCTGAGAACGAGACTACTTGCCCTCAAGTGTTACATAATTCCCTAATGTATGGACACGAGGGGTGGACGTTAACCAAAACCTTGGAGAAGAAGTTGGAAGCATTTGAAATATGGCTATATCGTCGAGGTGCTGGATCGGATGGGCAAGGAGATGGAGGTGCTCTACAACATCAAACGACAGAAGCTACAATATTTTGGCCATGTGATTCGAAATAACGAGTATCGACTTCGGCAGCTAAGCATGGAAGGCAAGATTGAAGAATCTCCTGGCTCAAGAATTTGCGGGATTGCTTTGAACTTGACTCAGCATCTCTGTTTCTAATGGCAACCTCGAGGGAAGGGATTGCAATGATGATAGCCAATGTTCGACGCGGAGAAGGCACATAAAGAAGAAGAAGAAGACACTTATAGATATTCAGATATACATATACACTATGTCATACAACCTACAACTATGCATAATGAATTATCATTAAACTGATATTACTATTCAAGACTTTAAGTTTCTCCTAATAAATGGTAAAACATTCCTCTTCTAAAGGTGAAGTCGAAAAATCTGCTGTTGCAAAACATTTGTTGTAAAATAATGGCCACAATATAAATTGGAAAAGTGTCAAAATTTTGGAAAGTTTAATTTTAATCATAAAATTATACGAAATTTGTTTTAAAAAATCATTAGTAAAAGTCAGTTTAGTATATTTTTCGCCCCTCAGCATGGTGCGCCCCTAGGCCGGAGACTATTGGTAAATCCAGCTCTGGTCATTCCGTTAATCGAAAATTCGGACAATCTGGAAACATTCTTTTTCCACGATATAATTAGCATATGGCACCTACGTGCGCCTTAAATTTGATAGTACACTCATTTACAGTATATAAATCAATCTTAAAATGAAGGTTTTAAAACGGCAAAATAACGTATTTTATGGTTGTGTTCGTTAGGGGCAGATGACCTCACTGTTCCGCCCCTTAAAAACTCAATAACTAACTACCTAAGTAATAAGGATACTGTGTACTCTTGAGCATGTGAATTGTGTATATTAAACCAGGCGTCATTATACCACCGGTAAGCATTTCCTCGGTTTGTGTTAAGGCCATGTCTACGATTCTTGTAACGTGCAAAAAGTAACATTCTAAACTGGATGATTGTGGTGTTTGAAGCCATATTTTCAGTGTTGCCTTAGTAAACAAGAGTTTAGTGCTTTTCAGTCGGTCAACACGAATGTACCCAAAAGAGATGGGTTATGCCCTAATCCTGAAATAAATTACATGAGATTAATAAAACACTAGTGTTTTATTAATCTCATGTTGACCGACTGAAAAGCACTAAACTCTTGTAAACTGGATGATATTTTAACATTTAAAAAAATCTGAAAAATTAATACTATATTTATTTAGCGTATGGCACATTAAAACATTAAATTATCACGTACATGAAAATTGACACAAATTCCACCTATTAAAGTACAACTATCTACATAAATCTGCATACAAATATTCGATTTCATTTTGTAATAGATTTTTTGTAGTAGGCTACTTGACATTTCAATCTACTTTTGCCTTCTATGGTTCTTAGTTGGAAAACGCTGAGAAGGGCTATTTGTATTCACGTTTTGTGACATCAAGCAATATTTTGAGCCAGGAGATCACTGGGATTGTCTGGCTGCCTAAACTCCTTGGTGTAGATGTTTCCCACGGAGTGACCGTTCTTTAGCACCACCCAGCGGACACGTGTAGCTTAAGAAATGCTCCGAACGCGAACAGTCTTTGTCCCCCTGGAAAATAGATACAAATTATAACGGGAGAAAATTCAGAAAAAAGTAACATTGGTTTGTTCAGGAACATTTATCTCAGTTGTTTTTCAACCAAATATTCTCTAAGTTTTATCACATACCGGTACTGAGAATAACTAACTTCAGAGTGTTAACCTATAATACATTTCATCTAATATTAGGAAGTAAATATATATATATATAAAAGTGAAAGTCTGTATGTATGTGGGTGGGTGGGTGGGTGGGTGGGTTGGTTCCGTATACAAATCTACACCGTTCCACCAATCTCAACCAAATTTTGCATACACATAGTTTAGGACCCAGAAGGAACCGCTGGCTACATGAATTCTCGATAGTCTTTCTCATTCTTCTGATTTCGGCCCTTTTTCACTCAAGCGCAGGCTAATCAAATCATAAAATATACTCATGAAGGAATGGCAAGGCAGATAGTTTCCATGGCAACATAGCTCAAGTCGAGACACGGCCGTCTGGATGCCAGTTGCGCTCTGCACTACCGGTATAGAAAATGAGGATCTTTACTTCAAATCCCGTTAGTTACTCACCTACTCACACAGCACTGTCAACCGAGTTTAGCATAACAAAGACTTGACACTATCTTCTACTATATATTTGTCAAATACCACTCTCTCACTCACTCATTCATTCATCACGAAATCTCAGAAACCACCGAACGGATTGGAATGAAATTTGGTATGCTGCTTCCTCAAGGGCCGCAAATGCCCACTAAGGGAGGATTTTTGTATATTCAGGTTCTAAAGGGGTGTTATAATAATAATAATATCGTATGACCTCGGATGCCGGGTGCAAGCTTTGTTAATTGACACCCAGAGGGTAGCTTCCATGTCGAATTTCGTCGTTCCTTTGAACGCTATGAAAGTCAAGGAGGTTAGATATATAAACTCCTTGACACTACAGCGCTTTCAAGTAGAGAATGGAGGAACTTTGTGTTGGCGGAAAATCCCGAGATTAATTTTGCCATTGAACACGGCCTACTGAATTCAAATGGGTTCTTTAACGTGCCAACAACGTATGACATGAGTATCGTGATTTTTGTCGCCTTCAAAAATCACTTACCATGGCCAGGGGCGAACCTGCAGTCTTGGGGTTGGTAGTCCGACACTATAACCACTCACCCACCGTGGCAAGCTTAAAGGGGTGTTAACGGGGTAGACCTGCATTTCATTGAATAGCAATATCTCCCGATTGGTTTCATTGGGGGGATGTGATACTCGGCACATAAACTCATCATTAAAAATAAGAAGACACGAGTCTGAGGGTTTTTCGATGTGGCGTATATTATGAGGTGAAGGGGGTGAAAAGTGGGGATTGAAAGATTCATAACGGAGCGTGTATCTCTTAAACGACATAGGCGAGGAGTTTGAAACTCAGCGGGAAAAAAAATCAGCATAAAAAATAAGTAAATATGTGTTTGACCGTTTATTCATAAATCCAATTTAAGGGGCCCATGGGGAGGGGTGACATTCTGGGGGGGGGGGGAGAACAGGAAAGAAAGTGTCCTAACTGATTATCTGACTGACTCACTCATCAAACTCAGGGGGAAAAACTGCCTTAAAGTAAGTAAATAGCTGTTCGACAGTTTTTTTTTCATAAATCAAATTTAAGGGGTTCATGGGGAGGGGTGAAATTCTGAAAAAATAAAATTGAAAGGAAATGTCCTGACTAACTCACTCACTCACTTACTCACTCATCATCGCCCACCCAAAATTATTGAAGTTAGAAACATGACAGTTTGGGGATATGTTCATTGTATGTCAAAACCGTCTACTAAGGGAGGTTTTTCGGATATTCAGGTTCTAAAGGGGTCTTAAAGGGGTTAAACCTGCATTTCTTTGAATAACAATATCTCCCGATTGGTTTCATTGGGGGATGTGATACACGGCATATAAACTCATCATTAAAAAGTAAGAAGACACGTTTCTGAGGGTTTATCGATGTGGTGAATATTATGAGGTGAAAGGGATGAAAATTGGGGGTTGAGGGATTCTTAACGGAGCGTGTATCTCTTAAAAGACATAGGCGAGAAGTTTGAAATTCGGCGGGAAAAACAGCTTGAAATACAAGTAAATAGGTGTTCGACCGTTTTTTTTTCATAAATCCAATTTAAAGGGGAGAGGGGTGAAATTATGGGGGGAAAAACAGGAAAGAAAGTGTCCTAACTGATTGACTCACTTACTCACTCATCAAACTCAGGGCGAAAACAGCTTTAAATAAGTAAATAGGTGTTCGACCGTTTGTTTCATAAATCCAATTTAAAGAGTTCATGGGGAGGGGTGAAATTATTCAAAATAAATGAAAGAAAATGTCCTGACTCACTCACTCACTCATCATCGCCAAGCCAAAATTATTGAAGTTAGAAACATGAAATTTTGGGGATATGTTCGTTGTATGTCGAAAACGTCCACTAAGGAAAGAGTTTTGAATATTCAGGTTCTAAATAGGTGTTAAGGAGGTAAACGTGCATTTCATTGAATAACAATATTCACGAGTGGTTTCATTTGTGGATGTGATACTTGGCATATATACTAATCAATTAAAATAAGCTGACACATGTCTAAGGGGTTTTCAATGTAGTGTATATTATGAGGTGAAAGGGATGAAAAGTGGGGGTTGAAAGATTCTTAAAGGAGCGTGTATCTCTTAAACGACATAGGCGAGGAGTTTGAAACTCGGAGGAAATCAATCAGCTTAAAAGTAAATAAATAAATAAATAAATAAATAAATAAATAAATAAAATAAATAGGTGTTCGACCGTTTTTTCATAAATCCAATTTAAGGGGCCTATGGGGAGGGGTGAAATTCGGGAAGAAAAACGTCCACTAAGGAAGGATTTTTGTATGTTCACTCTCATCGACCAACCCAAACTATTAATGTTAGCAGAATGATATTTTGGGGATATGTTTGTTGTGTGTCGAAAACGTCTACTAAGGAGGGATTTTTGGATATTCAGGTTCTAATGGGGTGTTAACGGGGTTGAACCTGCATTTCATTGGATAACAATATGACACGACTATGACGCGAGCGAAGCGAGGCTAAAAATGAGATGGTGTGTGTCTGTGTTTTACTCAATCACGCAAGTACCACTGGTCCGATTTACATGAATTTTACATAGAAGTAGCTGATTTACCTGGTTAACATATAGGTTACTTTTGTTTTCAATACTTTGCACTATTTAAAGATGGCGACCATTTTAGTGACGTCACTACACCCTTTGGTTTCAAACTTTCATATTTCCATTTCAAATAAAAAGAGAACGCTAAGAAATAGCAAACTTTTGATGGCATGTACGAGGTTTAAAATTACATTTTCTATCCGAAAGGTATCTCCAACCGTTAGCGAGTAAAACCTAAATTTGTGCTATAAAACATGGTCAACGCCGAGCGGTGTAGTTGGACAAAATGTTCCATCCTTAATCTCCCTCTGCGCAGCACCTCGCCTATCCCCTGTTTTAACTGTCACCTTCACATTTTATTTTATTTATGACGCGTAGCGAAGCACGGGTATTTCAGCTAGTATAATATATAATCCATTCGACATTAATAAAACAAATTGTTAAAGTTGGATAGGATTTTTAAAATTCTATTTTAATACAGTGAGGGACATCCCCAATGAACGGGGCTGTTTTCAATTTCCGAATCTTGATAATGCGGAATGGAATATGCGTTGGCAATTCGCTGAGCTTCTTTGTCTCTAAGCCACATGCTTGACCCACAGCATTCAAAACATTCATTGTAGTAGTCTATAAACAAAAGAAAAGCATATCTATTACACTCTAAAACAGCTTTAATAATATTGTGCAATTAGGGATTTTGCACTATGCATGGCTGATAAATTTTACTATTTATGCAAGAAATGCCCTAACTGTAGCAGATACTGCTTTTCTGCATATAGCACAAGTGTTGAGTTCTAATGCACACTTGACACAGGCTATCATGTGTCCACAAGGCAAAAATACAACACCTAGCTCATCTTGATATCTGTTTTGTATCTGTTCGTGAGACAAGTCTTTTTTTTTCAGCCTCATGTATTTGCTCCGCATGTTCTAACTCTAAAGGCACTTTTATGTCTTGTGCTGCAATCACGTTTTCTTTACGAATAGTGTTCACAAATTCCTGACCTTTAAGCAACACCATGTATTTACAGTTAGATAACCAACGAGCGTGTTGCACAAAAGGGTCATCAGTCATTTGCCAATCCTTTAAAGCAAATCCACAATAAAAACATATTGTTTTATCCAGGGAGGGAAATGAGGCGGTATGCGCCGGTATGCAATACCGGCACTGCTTTTAAAGGCCCAATGGCATACCGTCACTGCTTTTAATGTCAAATAGCATACCGCCACTGAAAACCAGTGGATCTTAAACTTGTTTGCGCAGTAGGAATTAATATAATTACTTTTCATGATCATGCATCCACTGGTAACAAGCTACCTTCACCAATAAACATTCCCCTGTAGACATCGCCAATATAGAACCGTGCGTTCCTTTTTAAAGCCAACCCGTAAAACGCTTTAGCATCGCTGCAGCAAACTAGATTGGAAAAAAAGAACGGCCATGGCCGTCCATGCAGCAAAACTCATAAAGCGAGATCTCTTCACCACCGCTGCTGCAGAGCGCTTAAAAAAAGCATGGCTTTGACCGGTAACTTGGGATTACCATAGTCGCCACCTTAAGAATATACCGCTACATCTGATGTTTTTAAACATATTTCTCAGTAAGATAATATCATAACTATTACATTGTTTAAATAGATCTTTACTTTTAAAATATCTTTAAAATATCTACTGTCAATCGACAAGTCATAATATTCTTGACTTTCGAGCTCCTGCTTGGCGAAAATCAAGGTTGGTTACTCGTGGAGGAACTTAATTAAAAAGACGATAGTCTCCCGCCTCGTTGTCGGGTTAAAAACCAGAGTTGTGGTCTATGGTCAGAACGATTGTGTATCACGTAGCATCATTGTAACTTAAGTATTCTTATCAGCATCGGCTGCAGAACTGATATCATGGATAAATTTGCCGTAAGAGGACAAAAGAGAAATTTCAGCGAAACTGGTGATTGTGCTGAAGATAATCAGTCTGGGAAAAAGTTGACGAAATCAATTTTGTCTCTCACCTCTCACAGACAACAAAGCACAAGTGAAATAGAAACCAACAAAGTAGGCCTACATAATGCATATTTTGAATGTTTGCCAACATTTCTGAGTCCTGCTCAGTGGAAAACTAAATTCAAAGAACGCGAATGGTTATCCTACAAAACTGAAACAAAAGGATTCGGTTGCAAAGTATGCGTCAGAGCACATGGAACTTTGGGTGCTTTTAAATCAGAACGAACTCGCTTATGAAATGAGTGGTGTTCTTATTCTGTAAAGGCTTTTAGTGATAGTGATGTGAAAATGCGTCAGGCAATAAGAAAAAAATTCTTTGATCACAAGAATTCCCATTCCCATGGTCAGTGTGTTAAAATTCTTGAGGAGGCCAAGAAACAAGTTCTTCAAAACACAACTGCAAAACAAGAAGGGGTTTACCACGAGAATACATGCAGAGTTTTTCGCACAGTGTACAATCTTGCAAAGCTAGGAAGGCCATTTTCTGATCTACCATCCTGGATTGATACACAGAGAGCAAATGGTTTAGATATGGGACAGATTTTGCATTACTAACACTCCTGTGCTGACATTATCAATCTGATTGGTGAAGAAATGAGGAAAACTGTTGTTAAAAATTGTTGAAACGACCTCAAGATTGGTGTGATGGTGGACGAGTCAACTTCAGTGGGTCAAAAATCTGTTCTTTGTATTTGTCTTCAGGTGAATTTTAATAATACTGAAGAAACCAGCAGCATATTTTTCGATCTAGTTGAACTTCCAAACACCTCAATGTATATATGATTCCTTAAAGTCTAATCTTCTTCAGCATTTTTCACAAGAGTTTCTAGCCAGCAATTCTATATCATTTGCTTGTGATGGTGCATCTAATATGCTAGGAAGTGTATCAGGATTGGCAGTAAGACTCCACCAAGAATTCCATCAGCTTTTTATATGGCACTGTGCTAACCACCGTCTCGAGTTAACAGTTGGTGATGTTGTTTCCAAGCTGACAGCTATCAACCACATGAGGAACTTTTTTGATAAATTGTATTCCCTATACAGGCCGGACGTTTGTTTTAGACGATTGCCCTTGACCTTGAAGCCTGTGGGTGAGCCTGCACACAGTCACTCTCTCACCCTATCGCTTCAAACTTGTCACCACCGATCTGATGTAATGGAATTTCAGACTTGAGCGCGTGGTGACACCGCCCCGCTGACAGTACAGTTCACGTCGAAGTAATGTGTGACACGGAAGTACACATTACGTAGTTACGAACAGTACGCCATTATATTTGCCATTGACTGTACTTCAGCAGTGTGTGAGACAGCGTTGTCAATCATCGGACCGCTTGGGGCAGCTGATAACAACACAGGTACTGCAGTAACTCGCCTCCAGGCTTCCATTAAGATTTTTAACTCGTCTAAAACAAACGTCCGGCCTGTACCATGCATCACCAAAGAACAAAAACCAATTGCAGCATTGTGCATCAAATCTGAGTACTAAAATTCAGGTTATAGGAAGAATTTTAGACGTTAGATGGGTTTCGTCAAGTGCTAGATCATTTTGGGCCATTTAGAAAGATTTTGCAGCACTCTCCCTCCATTTTAAAAGCGCCATGGAGGATCAAACAAGAGACTCTAAAGAAAGGGCCCAGTACAAAGGACTGCCGGATCGTCTAACTGATATAAACTTAATCCTGAATATGGGTTTGATGATAGATGCTCTGAATGAATTAGAGGATCTGTCGCTTCAATTGCAGAAGAGGGATATGTCTGTTATTCAGGCTCATAAGATAGTACTCTAAAAACTTCAAGTTTTCCACTCTTTACAAACCCGACCTGGGGAGTATACAGAATTAGCAAGAAGTGCAGCCGAGTGTAAGGAAATAAATGGTGTGAACTTGCATGGACCTGGAAGAGTGCACAGAATTGATGAACAATCCTTCTACAGTCTACTTGTGGAAGAAATGGAAAAACGAATGCTCAACAGGCAGTCTTCGAGATCTTCTGCTTCTACTGCACAATCTCTTGCAGCAAAGTATCAAGAACTTCTAATTAATTTAGAAGTATTTGATGAAACAATGTGCCAGAAGATTTGGCCAGTGATATTTGTTTGGGAGACAGTAAAATAAAATATCTGTGTGAGAAATTTTGTATAGGTTCCATCAGGGAAAGTGTAACTGGTTTCAGGCTGTATGCATCAGAGAAAACAATATCTGATGATCTGAAACCACTTCTTAGGGCTGTGAAAACCATAATCATATCCACAGCAGAATGTGAACGATCTTTTAGTGCCATGAACCTAATATTATCACCTGAAAGGAATCAGCTTCAGGTGAAAACTGCTGGAAACGTAGTCTTTTCGAAGTTGGTTGGGACTCCAATTCACAAGTTCAAGCCTGAGAAATATGTTAAGGCATGGCTAGGTAAGGGACGTCGCAGTACTGATGACAACAACTCCATGAAGCGAAACATGTCAGATGTCTCTCCTTCAGGGTTAAAAATAGTCTGGGAGTTTCTACAGGAATGAAATGGTAGGCTACAAGTAAAATGAACCTTTCTGCAAAAGCGCAAATTTCGAAACACTATTTTTCGTTACGTTAATGATAAGTGCATATAATATTTTTTTCCGATTTAAGTTAGGCCTATCAGTCTTAATTTTATGTATTTTTTACAATATAGGCTTTACTGTTTATATTGCTGTACTGTATTTTCAGATGCTATCTTTGTGTGATTTTCAGACCAATCTATTGTGACTTATGACACATTTACTGTTAATGTTTCCTCTTATACGGATGCTAATTATATGTCAGTAGCAAACAAAAATTAATTTAGTTCCCCACTTCACCCATTTAATTTTATTTATCTATATAGCCTAAATAATAATTCACACATATATTTTTAAGTGAAAAATAAAATTTATTACTTGAGCATGATGCAATTCTGAGTGAATAGAACAATTTCCTGCATATCACGATACGTTGTAAGAGAGGGGTATGCTTTTTGAAGTTGAGGTATGACAGGGAAATATCTTCGGATAGCATACCGCCTCTGATTTTTTCCCACTTCCTTCACTGGTTTTATCCCCTTCACCAGTATTAAAAAATCCAGCTTCACTTAGCTGTTTGGTAAGGTGTTTTAATATTAATGGCCAAACATTTTTATAAGATTCTAAACGTCTTTCAACAGAGCTGTACTCTGGGTGTGCTAGTGCTTTAGTCTTGCAAACTCCCAATTTTTCAAAAGCACATGCCAATTCAACACTGTCTATGGTATATGGACCACATATATCGACACTACCGTTGTTGACTGGTAATACATCATTATTATTATTATTATTTATTTGTGATTCAGCAACGTAAGTAGCGGCCAATGGTCTTGTGGTTCGGTAAAATGAATACACGGGTATGTTACCCACTTGTTTTTCAAGCATGTAAGGACAACAAGGAGACCATCGCAAATGGTCTCTAAAGGGATCATCCCCTTCTTCCCAGTGTGAAAGTTCAATACGACAAAACACACAGCGCACCACATCTTCTCGGTTCAAGTTTAAAAAAAAACGGCTTTTGCAAGTTCATGTGTCGACAAAAAGCCTACAGGCCAGGATTCAAATGTTAACCAACGGTCATGTTCTGATTTTAAATGTAACCCACGTGGTAAACCAACTTGCTCACTTGTTGTATTTGGTACTAACGCCATGTGTTATAATAAAACTTTTTCTTATTGTAAGTTATTAACGTTGCACAGAGTACTTGAAAGCACAATGAATGCTTGTTCACTGTCTGTTCATTACGTTAATGGCGCATGACGACACCTAAAAGCAAACAAAATAACCATTCAGTCAATCAATCAATCAATACTTTTAAATAAAACTTTAACGTTAATTGGCATTAATATATCAAAACACCATAAAAATTATAATAAACTGTATGTCGGCACTAACAGTAACCCATGTACTTATTTTCTTTTTATAAAGCTGCAGTCATTTACATTCCCCTTTAACCAATACATAAACAAAAAATAATAATGTCATGTCATTTTGTTCATATTATCATGTTCAAACCTGTGAATATTCGTTGAGTTCATAGGGTACAAAGTTCCTAATTTTTCTACTAGAAAGCGCTATAGAGTTTAAAGAGATTAGATATCTAACATCAATCCTCCTTGACTTTCATAGTCTGTCTGTTAGGTAGACAGCCCGAAGGCTGGTTGGATCCTCAAAAAGTACCGCCGTTACGTTATGTGAGTAGATACCCACAAAAACCCAAGGCAGCACTATTTTGAGGCGTTCTAGGCAAGAAGAGGAGTGAGGTAGTTTGCCATTGCTTTCCTCACTGAGTCAGAACAGTAGTCCTAACCCTATGAGTTGAACCTTTCACAGCATTCACAGGCACTGACTGTGCCTCGAATGCCATTACTAAGCCCCACCCATACCTCAGTAGCTTCCATATAATCACAGCCATTAGTGAGACTGACACATCGGTGAAAAGCCACCTTTTACTCTAGCCTGTGCCAACTGACAAATACAAAAGTACTGTATTCATCAAGAGATGGCGAACAGGCCATCAAGGAACAACTAAATTCGACATGCAAGCTACCCTTTGTGTGTCAAATAACAAAGATTGCACCCGGCATCCGAGGCCATACGATATTAATATTATTATTAATATTATATTATTATTATTATTATTATTATTATTATTATTATTATAGAGAACGACATGTCAGATAAATTAAAATTTTTGTTTTTTACAAATTCCAATATGGCCTTGTACTTTCCCGGTAAACAACCAAAACATAGTCATTAATCAAGAAAGCAATCATCGTCCTAGTCATGTACAGGTAATGATTTTTTTTGTCTACGAGTTTTCAGTAGTGGTAAAATGGAATAGCATTTTATGTTAGGCTTACCTGAGTTTTAAATAGTTCACTGCCTGGAAACAATAGTTGCACTTTTCTGCGTCTCGGGTTTTCAGCGACTGCTACGGCGGTAAGGCTTTTCTTTCCAAGTTTCTAAAAATAAATAAATAAAATAAACCGTTATAAATAGCTAAATTGAGGTTAGTACATGCATTTCATAAAATAAAATATGAAACAATAAAATGAAACAAGTTAGTTTAAAAAATAATCCCACCTTCACTTGCAGTGGCTTGTTGCTGTTTCCTTCTAGTGGGCTCAAAAGTAAACTGGTTTCTTGTATCTCAGACATGTAAGGTATTCTGGTTATCTGCAAATAAATAAATTAAAATCAATAATTACCTAATCAATAACTACAAATTTAAGGTTCATTAGCATGATATGATTAAAATAATCATTCATAGGTACGTACCAAAAAATAAAAGGATTTTTCTTCCACAGCTCTACTGTATACGTCCGTGTGCTAAAATGGCAAGTGCATGACTAACGCAATCGTTATCAGTTAGCCTAGCAACAGAAAAAGTTGTATTTTCTCAGCGTTTTGACCTTGAATGGTTCTCTGTGTCTCTCTCGCACGTGTTCCCACGCCTCTTCACATTCCTCAATCTGAATAAGATTCGTGTACCCTATACTAGTTTCATGTTTTTAATAAGGAACCAAAATGGCTACCTCTTATACATCGGTAGTCCTACTGTCTCAGAACCAAAATGGCGGTCTCTGCTTAAACAGCACACCTGCTAGCCACCACGAGGCAAGTAAACTGATATCACACTTCCTGCTGACGTAGACATTCCTGCCTCGTCAGCACCAGCAACAGCTCTCACGAGTCCTCTGGCTAGGTACAATATTCAGTCACCAGTGAGCTGGACTGTGTGCATGTTAGCATTCAAAACATGTGTGTGTGTCTTATTATTATTATTATTATTATTGTTATTATTAAACATTTTACTGTAATAATAATTACTAGCAAGCGGCCATCCTCAATACATGATCATGTTAACCACATACTTTCATCCTAAAACACATGACTTTACCCTGTTCAATATTTAGTTTATAACATTTCAGGCCAATGACCTTACCGTTTTGGCTTTTTGCGTACATGCACATGACTTGGTCGAGCAAATGTTATAGGTTTCCATATTCTAAAACCATTTACTGTGCTAGACAGCAGCCTCGCTTATCACCGTTTACTAGCATGTTAAAGATCCCCTTCAGGGGTAAAAAAAATCCTAGCACACTTAACACATTTTTAAATATTCGCCTCTATCCGTCATAGGAAATGTCACAAAACCAACCGTCATAAGCTGCCCCTGCCATCCCACCAAAATAGCTATTCATTTCTTCCGGGCACGGTCACCGAGATCGCCAACGTCTAAGAATCACTTGGTCATATCCTACAACCGTCTGTTGTGTCAGAGAGCGATCTCGCTCATCACCGTTAACTAAAACGTTAAAGATCCCCTTCAGGGGTAAAAAATCTTAGCATGCTTGTCACATTTCAAAATATTCGCCTTCATTCATTCGTCATAGGAAAAAATATCGAAAAGCGACCCCTCGTTTTGCCATACAACGCCCCCGTCGAAATAGCCATTTCCAGTATCCACCATGGCCAATCATAGCGTCGTTGTAACATACGTCAAGCGCTACCGGCTCTCTGTCTACAAACACGCTTTTATTTTAAAAAAAAATGCCATGCTTTTTTGTCCTCGAGACTTGACATTTATTTTCATGATCAAAGAGGTAGGGACCTTTCATTTATGTCAAACAAACTTATTTGTCAACGTGTTAGTTTCCAAAATAGTAAACATTCAAAATTTAAGTGTTTTCAAAAAATCTCAAAATATAAAAAGTTTTATTATAAAAGAATATAGTCATAGGGACCATTCGTTTCAACTATGGCATAACATTCTATCATGTTTGGTTTTCAAACTATCGCCTACTTTCGAAAACAAAATTTTTCAAAAAAAAATTGAAAAATATAACGAGTGGTCTATTGGAAAGAGGACGTCAGCTCGAGTCCAACAACACCTCATTTATTAAAATCCGACCATCCGTTCGCCAATGATCACCAATATTCGCTAGAAAGTAGGCTATCATTTTTTTCCTCCTACACCTTTGAAACTTGCTGCCACCCTAGAGGGCATGCCCACCTTTTATTAACGTCAAACATACTTTTTTCCAACATTCACCGTTTTCAAAATAGCGCCAATCCAAAAAAAAAAAAAAAGAATTTTTAAAATAAAAAAAATCAACACACATTCTTAGCCAAGAGGACGTCACCCCGTTCCTAAACAACACATCGTTCTAGCCTTACAAGCTCATTAAATATCACCAAAATGTCAAAAACGCACGTTTACCTCAAATTGCGTTTCCAAATTCCACCCATTGTAAAAAATAACCTCACCATCAAATAGAGCGGAAAAAATACCATCTAAACGACCTCTCACTCGACCCTAGTCCTCCCCCACCACCAACTTTTTCCAAGATAGCCATACGTATTCAAGCACACGCGCGATTATGGGTAGAACCGGCCTTACCCCACTACTGCACAGTTTTAGTCCTAGAGGCTTGAAATTTATTTTGCAGGTAGAGGGGGCCAGGGCCATTCATTTATGTCAAACAAAATATTTTGTAAACTCTTTAGTTTCCAAAATATAAAAATTTCAAAATTTAAGTGTTTTCAAATAATCTCAAAAAATAAAAAAGGTTTTATTATAAAAAATAAAGGTCATAGAGATCATTCGTTTCAACTATGGCACAAGGTTGTATCATGTTTGTTTTTCAAACTATCGTCTATTTTCAAAAACATTTTTTTTTTCAAAAATATGACGAGTGATCCATAGGAAAGAGGACGTCAGCTCGAGTCAACGACACCTCATTTGTAAAAATCCCACCAGGCGTTCGAGAGATATCAGCAAGTAGGCTGTGCGTTTAAACCCGCCTTGTAGCAAATTTAATCAACTTTCATTTTGCATAGAATAGTCATTTTGGTAGGACACACAGTTTCCGAGATTTAAGGGGAAAACCCAAAAATGGGACCTTGACCCCCCTCCTCCCCGGCTCAAAGGGTCCGGGCGGGGACTTTTGATATGTTCACCTCTTAACTAGTGCAAACAAAGTTCCGAAGTCAAAAATTGTGTTCCAAACATTTCCCTCTATACCCATTTTTGAGCATTCGTTGACTGGACTAAAATGTGTTCGCACGTTTCAGCGCAGTGCGATTTTTACTTTTGGGGTAACCTCAAACAATAGGTAGGCCTACCGTACTCAGAAACAATCCCTGTAATCTGGAGGCTCTCGAGAACGAAATAACTGCACTGATACGAAATATCAGTGACAATGAATTACAGCTAGTTTACCAAAACTCCTACGTTGGTGCAACTGCAATGTGTTTTTAGAAAATGAAGGACAGCATTTCCAGCAATTACTGTGATACCGCTATTCATTTAAGTACAAATGATTATTAAATACGTGAAAAAGTGTATGTGTTAAAGTAGTTGGGCGCTCCGCTCCTGCTAGCGCCAGTGCCTTGCTTGACAGGCGGCGCATCCGAGGCTCAGTTCAATAGGGATGGTCGTCACTGTATTAATGAATTAAATAGGTTAAAACTCAGCAATTCTTCTAGGTTTGTGTCGTGTCTTATGTGGGGTTTCGCCTTGGACACCAAGCTGGCTCATCGGCGGGCTCTTGGTGTCCCCGCCCGGACCCCCACAGGAGTGGCGAACTGCGCGCCACCTCCCTTTTATATTAGGTGCAACTGCACCACTTGGCTGCGAGAACTAAAAGCTCAAGCAGCCTTAACCTCCCTATGAAGGCTTCCAAAAAGATAGTATATTGGCCGATGAGCCAGCTTGGTGTCCTAGGCGAAACCCCACACAAGACACGGCACAAACCTAGAAGAATTGATGAGTTTTAATTCACCGGCCGTGAAAGCCAATATACCATCTTTTTAAATAGGTTAACATTCTGACGTTAGCTACTCTCAGTACCCAGGACAGTACCGTACGAGAAATAACTTAGAAACCATTTAGTTGAAAAACAACTGTGATAAGTGTTCCTGAATAAACCAATGTTACTTTTCTTCTGAATTTCCTTTGTTACAATTAGTATTAATTTTCTAGATCTTCTAACCTCATAATATCATTATATGGTTATCATCCAGTTCATAAGAAGGTACTTATTGCACATTGCAATAATATTAGCCATGGTCTTGGCACAAAACGAGAAACTGCTTAGTACAACGCCGCCTGGTAATGTACGCAATTCACATGCTCAAGAGCACACAGTAGGATAAACTTAAGTGCAGACCACGAATGAAATACCGGTAACAGGTTTTTTTCTTTTTCTATTCTGGTTAATCCAGACGTTGGCTTTCGAATAATCCGGGTTTAGTGTACTAGGTGTCTCATCTAAGGGTCATCACATCAGATACATCTCCTCTAGCGTATTTGAAGATATTTGAAAATATGCAGGAAGTCGCCACAAATAGGGACTATTCATGGCTATGCCATTCACATTATTTTGAGAAGTTTCTTCTAGCAATGCATACAAGTGTTTTAAGGGATATTCTGAGTACCGGTACCAGTATAGTACTATTACACAAGTATGAAAGAATTTAGTAGTAATACAGTCCTGTTTTGTACTTGGTAGTAGTAATGGATACCATCAGGATTCTGATAGGGCAGTGGCGTTACTAGTGTTGGTGTCAACGAGTGCTTAACTCATGGTGACACCTCCTCCCCCATGGACTCCTCCCGTCGCAGAGTTGCCAGATGGCATCATTTATGGCAAATCTTACCATTAAAATATTTTTTTAAATATGCCTCGTAGATTTTTTTTTGAGGCCCTCTACTGATGGTTCCGCACATCCCCCTAAATGACGTCACTGTTATAGGGTGCTCCCAGATATCAATACCTGTGGGTGAGGACAACAACAACGGCTACAACGAGACTGGTCTAGCGCCCAGAGCTTCCCTGTTTTAAGCACTAGCTTCACCCTGTGTACTGCCATGAAAACTAACTCAGTGATCTGCCTTCAGGGGCGGATCCAGGGGAGGGCGATGGGGGGCGATCGCCCCCCCCCCCCCCCTAAGAGAAAAGAAAAGAGGGAAAAAGAGAAAGGAAAAAGGGGAAAGCGAAGGAGAGGAGAGAAGAGGGAGGAGAGAAGCGAAGGAGGAGACGCACCAAACGAACTATAAACAACGATTTTAACCTAACTAGTATTCAGTTAATAATCGTGCAATATACAGTATATTAAATTACCTAGCCGCGACGCTCTCTTCTCGCTACCCCGCTCGCTTATTTTCCAGCACTGTTGCTATTGTTGTGACGAGCTGAGCTGACAGAGCACAGCGCAGCCGCCACGCCGCCTGTCTGAACGGAGCCGAGTACAAACGAATAATCCCCTTCGGCCCGCTCTACCCGCGCCTGAGATGTGTCTATCGAGGTAAATTGTATGAAGACTTCACAAGCTTTATAAATCTCTGAGAAACAGTGCACAACCGTTTAAAGGGAAAAGACGTAATTAAAGGGAAAGTAAAAGGAAGAAAAAAAAGACGAAATCCCAGTGTCCGAACAAGAAAATATCGCCCGAAACGAAGGGAATGTCGATAGAGAAATAAAATTAATACTGAAGGGCTAGCGCAAGAATCGCCAAATCCGAAAACTGGAGAAGAGATGCTAAATAATGACAATATTGAAAAAGCAAACAGCGTGACGGAAACAGAAACAGAGCGAGAGCTACAGGAAGGGAAAGAACCAAAGAAAGCAGAAACCGAAGAAGAAATCCACAAGCAAGAGATAAAGATGGAGAAGAAACTAAGGAGGATTCGAAGAGAAAATTTAAAGCCAAAAAGAAAGCCAAGAAACAAGTTGCAGAGCCTACTATCAAGAAAAATGTAGCAGAACCAGAGGATGAAGATGAATACGACCAACAAACAAGAGATGAAGATGCAGATGCAAGAACTATAGTGGAGAAAAAGAAAACGCAAACCAAAGAGAGAACCAGCAAGAAACAAGAAACCAAAGGAGTCCCAGAGCCTACCGTAACCGGCAGAGACGTGGGTAAAACTGTGTTGAGGATTCTCAAGCATCAAAGTCTTGTCCTATGTCGGTGTGTTGGCGTTGGTACTGACGGGTGCGCTATCATGGCGTCAGTATCTTGTGGTGCTGTCGCCGAGGTGCAAACCGAAGCAGAGCATGCCGTTAGGTGCCCTTGTTATAATCACGCTCTGAATTTGTCTATTTCGAAGTCCTCGAAAGTCGTCGCCGTGCGAAATGCAATAGGAGTTATGAAGGCCACTATTACGTCCATTGATTCGTCCTCAAAACGCTCCTATGTATTTAAAGCAACTCCAGGTGAACTTTTATGTGGACTTTGTGAGACGCGGTGGATCGAACGGCACGACGGTTTTGTACAATTTCGCTCTTTACTCCCGAACATAGTCGAGAGTTAAGACTCGATTACTTTATGGAAAGACTCAAAAAGTGCTTCTAAGGCAACGCTCATAGCTGCTCTTTGTGAGAGTGATTTTATAGTTATCGTCATTTGCTTGTCAGAAATCCTTGGAGACACTAAAACACTCAGCATTTTGTATCAAAAAAGGGCAAATAGACTTGAAGGAAGCCCAGGATGCGCTAGACGACACTACTACTGTGTTGAGCAAGAGGCGCGAAGAGTGCGAAACACAATTTGCTGAGCTCTTCCAAGAATCAGAAGCTCTGGCAAAACAACTTGGAACCGAACGTCTGCTCCCACGCATCGCACAACGGCAAAAGCACCGCGAAAATCATCCAGCGTCAACCGTAGAAGACTACTATCGCCGGGCCACCTTTCATACCCATTTTAGACTACGTCCTAGAAGACCTAAACACTCGCTTCCCTAAAGCAACGCAAGAGTTACACAGCCTATCAGCAATGATGCCAATATCATCATGGACGTCAGCGGATGTGGACACAATCGCTGCAAAGTACTTCAAACTTCTCAATCAACATTCTGCCGCGTCGGCGGCTAGGCTTCTACAGGCTGAACTTCGTATGTGGAAGGTAAAGTGGTCCCGGGAGCTTGAATCGGGGTCAACCATCCCAAAGAAAGCTATGGAAGCTTAAATTGCCTGCGATAAAGAGTTGTACCCCAGTATTCATCGATGTCTCAAGATTTAGGCTACTTTACCCGTCAGCGCCGCTTCATCGGAAAGGTCATATTCTTCTTTGAGAAGGCTGAAGACGTGGTTGCGGTCAACTATGTCCGATGAACGATTAAACGGACTTGCTTTGTTGCACATCCACTACGATGTTTATGTTGACCCATCTCGCGTGATTGATCGGTACGCGAAAAAACCAAACTGGCGACTAGAGTTTGTTGTTTAGCTTAAAATTGTATTTATGAACATAATTGCTGTATTTGTAATATTTACGTACAATTAGCAATACACATGTACCTGTCATAATTTCGGGTAGCCTTGTTCTTATTTTGCTCAACCTATACCCCTAAAATAAAGGTTAAATATAGTGTTAAACTCCCGTAAATCTGATTAAATCGTGTCTTTAACGATCTTTTTCTCGTCGATTGATTAAAATTCCTCGGGCCTCGAGCCGGATTTTTATTTAATCTTGAAGCTATTGGATAAGCTATATAATTATTTTTTTACGGTTGTCAGTCATCAAACTATATAACTCTGATTTTACTCTCCTACCCTTTTTACATTAATACAGTAACTATAAACTATGAACCCGGTATGATAGCGTTTTGGATAAAATTAAAAGTCTATCTTTACGAAAGCGCTCCAGCGATATTATTGTCATGGAAAATGATAAAATAGAGTGCAGTGTTGGACTGGCCATTTGGGAAGAACGGGAGTTCCCATCGATGCCTCTAGGAGACTCTGAGTACCGAGGCCCCTCCCCCTTAGGCCCTTGCGCAAATAGGCCTGTGACCCCAGTTATTAGCTAGCTAAGATATTCTGCGTCTTTGTTTACAACTTAAGAGAGGGAGGGCTACTCGCAAAGGGGACAAAGTCAATCATTACCTATGAGGAGGTCCGGGGGACTTTTGACCCCCCTCGGACCATTCAAGGCATCTGAGGCATCAAGGGGTCTCGGGGTCTTAAAATTAATGACCTCGGCCCTTGTGCGAGTAGGCCTCTACCATCAGCTTATTATATTGTATCTAAAAATGAAAAAAAAGGGGGGGTTATTTCCGAAGGGGGCTCATTACGATCACAGTATTTCAATGCGCGCAATCCCCGTATCAGTAAACTCCACATAAAAATATTTTTCAGCGTGAAAATTGGAGCAAGTCACAGTGAAGAGGGAGGGTGAGGGGAAGGGGGGATGGTAAGGCCCCTACTCTCCCGCTCCCGTCTAGGGTTCTTAGGGCCAGTCCGATACTGATAGAGTGTACTGTCCCCGTTTACCCGGATAGTAGGCTGTCAGATATCCGCCCCCTCAATCGGATTGCCAATAATCCACCGCGCCGGCTCAGCTACACCAATGAAAATGGCACTGACAGATACTACCGAGATTTGAGCACAGAAGTTAACAAGGAATTATTGTGGAACACACCAAAATAGACGGGGGTTCATACTTACCTCTACTTACCTCTTAAAAATATCTCGGGGATTGGGTTGACAACAGGATCTCTAAAGTATGCTCCCACAATAATCTCCACCATGACATTTAAAAATGAACCAGAACGAAGGCAAGAACTTTGAACTGTACAAAAGCTTTATTTCAAATAAAGGGTATGACTTTAACAAACTCAACAAAATAAATGTGGCTATCAGTAGCCCATGTCAATCTGACTATGTCCTCCTATAGGACTTGCAAAGTTATTATACAACATGTTAGCTCCCACGAGCTCAAAATAACGTAATATTTAGAACACATTTGGACTGGATAAGGAAGTCAGGATGAGACACATTTATAGAGCATTTGTTTTCTTTTAATAAACATGACACTTGTATTTATAGGCGCAAGGCCACAATGCAGACGACCTCGTCCGCTGATAACCAGTTGTCTGGCCAGCTGCCATCTACCCTTCAACCTGACGTACACCTGTCAAATGGGCTCACTTGTCAAGCCACGTTGCGTAAGAATCCAGCACTCTCAAAAGCTTTAAATGTCCGCAAGACATCACAAATATTGTTACGCAAATCTTTCAAATGCTTTACTCACATACCACTGGATTATTCTGACAATCCCTAAACTTGTTTAATTATCATCCAAATGTTTAATAAGCATTGTTTAGAGTATAAAACAAACTCTTAAATGTTTATAACAAAACTCATAAATGTTTATAACAATTAGAAATTGTTTATAATATAGTTAAAGACAAAAAGAATTTTAAACACGCCTCTAACATTACTTCCGTTCCACATTATTGTTAAAGATATTTACATCATTTATTTACAATATTAACATTTAAATGATTCAAATTATTAATTTTAAGAAATACATTAACCACATGTTCATCCGGTTGGTAATTTCATAATCGTGTCAATATAATCGACCAATGAAGGTTAGTTATACATTTTAATGTCACAATCTGGTTTAATAAAGGTTTAATAATTATTATAATTATTTGTGACGGTAATCTTCATTCAAAATCTTATCTCAAATTCTTTCAATACTCTTGTTAATTATAACAGTAAATTCACTTGATTAATTTTCAAAGGACAAATACAATACACTCCAGCGGTAAATACGTCGCTTACAAAAATAGGCCCAAAATTCATCATATATTAATATATACGGCATCAAAATCTTCCACAGAATTTACTAAAACCTCCACTAACAAATTCTTCAACATCATTAATTACTGTGGGAACCTCCTTCATTTACTTCAAGGGCATTATACATCAGCGACTTTCAACACGTTCGCTGCACTAGCGATTATACATTCATAGTTCCACTTCAAAAATTCTTATAATCATTAATAGTTTCAAAACTGTTGTCATTTAACCTTCGTGGATTTCATTCATGAATCGAAATGAAGTAAAAATTTGCCAATCACAAACAAATTTAATAGTGAATACGCTTATATACGCCTCTCTGGCCTATCAAAATTTAAGATTATCATCTTTAAAATACTGTAGTATAAAAATACTATCATCAAACAAAGTGCGACTAAACTGCGAAATAGTCGAATAGAATCCAATTAGACTGTGGAATGCAAACATTATTCTTCAAATCTCTAATTGAGAAAAAACTCCTAACAACAGTTCACGACTTTAATGCATTCAATATTTCATAATTAAAGTTCATCTTTCACAAAATTGTCTATGATGCAATGGTCGTTCATAACTGACGATAAATGTCTGTGTTGCAATCAATTTCAAATAACGACTAGTATTTCCAAGATCGTCGACAACGCAAGAGATTTTAACGCTCTAAAATCATTTAAATGTTCTTCCTTCTTGATGATGACAGAAAATTGGTCAAAGTAATTAAACTGGGGTAGAAATTACTTTAATAAAGTGACACGCTCTCTGAAGTTAAATCTGCCATGAAAATCATTAACTTATAGTCAAATCGTGACTACCAAAAATAAGCAAATTATTGAAATATCTAAATGTCAGTCTCAACTGATCCAAAATCATTTAACTATGCCCATGACATAACCATGTCTTAATAAATCGTCGAAAAAGGCATAACTCATCAAGGTGTACTGAGAATAGGAATCTCAAACAAGAATATAGGGCAAAATACATGAGGACAGAAAATATGGGAAAATGGTTGCTCAGATATTGCTAGAAAACTCAAATACAATAAACGTTCACGACTACCTTATCAGCCGATTGAAGTTCCAGAGGAAAATTCCCCAAAGAAGACTGCTGATGGATCCATTTCACCAAGTTAAAGCTGAGCTCCATCCTCGAAACAGGAAACAGCACCCTCAGAGAATCGAACTGCTTCCTCCTCCGGAAATTGCACTGCTCCATGAAGACGAAAGACATCCTTCCGGCAAAATTCTTCTTTGTGAGTCGGGACTACACTGACCTCTCTTGAAAAATCCCTGAAGATCTTGTAGAAAATCGCCATGAAGTTTTTGTAGTAATTTCCATAGAAATATTCATATTCAGTGAGTATGAAATCGTTTTAATTGCTGTTTGATAGTATTCAGCGTTGAGCCACGAAACATGGGTGTAGATGGTTGTTTACCACATGTTCGCTTGTGTGGAATAGCAATTAGCGAAGTTCCATGTTGCTATCTTACTCCAACGATGTATGTCCCAATTGCATTAAAGTCCTTTAGCCTTCCATCTTCTCTTCGGTTATGGCAATAGAAGAACAAACTGCCTTATTAAACTGCTCCATAATACTGTAGCGTTGTGTCACAAAAAAATCTGAAGTCTCCCTGTTATACTAGCAGTGTCAGCCGTAGCGTAGGATCTGACGCTATAACGTGCTTCTCAGGTGGCGAGAAAATCACTTTTGTCAGTCATCTAAAATTGCTAATATCTTCCAAAATAACTCATTGAAATTGTTCAAATTTACTACACTGCTTAATGTAGCACTGCACAATATAATTAGCTTATAGGCAACCGCTAACTGTTCATAGCCACTCTTGTAGACGCGTTATAATGTGCGTTTTAACTTCACCTAGTTTTACTCACAGTAAACTTGCACTGCTTGTCTGCTTGAATCTCGTTTAATGCGGTGGCTTCACCACGCGTTATAAAGACGACTCTTTCTACTAATGTCACTCGACGTTTCACCAAAACGACTATATAATCACTGAAGATCTGACGATTTGAGATATGCGATATGAGCTATCAGATATGAGACTCCTCTCTTCTGTGCAAGGCCTTTTATAAACTTCATAAGGGGCGTATCCACCCCTTCCATAGCGTGTTACTGCGTCATCGCTAGAAGTTCCAACTTCGTCAATACGTGACGGATTTTCAAAATTCAAAAACAGGAAATAAATTTCACCAAAATTCCAAATCAATGCCTCTACTGCAATTGGATTTCCACAATCCTTCATTCCAAAAAGTATTAAAAATATCATAGTTTCAGCAATCTCCGTCTTCCTTCAAACAATCGTTGATTGGTTCGAGCCTCCCCTCCAATAGCATAATTTCTTCCTCAGCACAATTCCACGTTTCCTGCGACTGCGTCGTAAATCTCGGATCTTTCTCGAATAAATGCTGACGTCATTGAGAATCTCAGCTCAAGTAGCCTGCTGGCATAACGTCTGCGTCATCCGTGCTTACGTCATGACTATCCACGTCATAACTATGACAGCCATAACTTTCTTCATAATTTTCAATATAGCCACCGTGGTCTCTATATAATTCAATTACGGGGGCATTCTCCCCTCACCACGTTTTAAAAACAGTTGCAAATTGTTTTTAAACTCAGTGTTACAAGTACCTCAACTCTCTTGAACACGAAATAGAATTATTACTGGTTTACTCTAGTATGATATTTCCTCTATGTTCCTTAATCATTAATCTCTTCTACTCTGGGTTGTGTGTGGTTAAATGCATTCTCTCCTCTCTACTTTCTCTTCTGTCCGGTATTTCTATTTTCTAAGTTCTGCTGGCTCATAGAAGGCCCAGGATCGATCACAACATCCTGCCTTTTCTTTTGATTTTCGGCTTCTTTTTCCCGTAATTCTTTCAGGTATTGCTGGCTTTCCCTCTCTCTTTCCTGATACTGATCGGGTGTCATAACCTGACCTTGAGGATTCTGATTGCTATTTTGGTTCTGGTTATTTCTATTATAATTTCTGTTATAACCATGATTGTTGTAATATCTGCCTCTTCCATTGTTGTAATTGCCTCGATTATAGTTCCATCCTCTTCTCTGTTGATATGGACGGTAACCTTGCGATCTGTTATTCCTAAACTGATTATTGCTGTGAGGACCTACATTGTCAGTTTTCTCTTCATCTGGCTTGTCAGTTTGTTGGACTTGGTCCATATATACCGTATTTATTTCTTTGAAGTCATGCCTTTGACCTTTCTGTACCACGTTAGGCATTGGACTTGTGTAGTCTAACCTCCTCAGTAATTCATCCATGCTGGTCAAATCCCTTATGTTTGACGAAATGATTAGTCTCCTCACCTCCACAGGCAGCATACGAGAAATCGCATCAATTAATTGCTCCGTTGACAAAGGGGGTTGCAAAAATCTCAAGCGGGACAATTGACTCGTAAAGAAATCAGCGTACCGCGTTGGAAGAGTACCTGAGTATTTGCTTGAATAAACCTCCGCTCTTAACGAATTCTGCGCTTCGATGGACCAAAATCGTTTGATTAATGCCTCTGCAAACTCGTCAAAGTTACTGAATGTGTATCTAAAAGCGCGAAACCATTCAAGGGGTCCTCCAATCAAAAATCTCTCCACTATCTTCATCTCTCTCTCTCTGGGAATGTGAGCTTCGATGAAATAATCTTTGAGGTTCCTGACATATTCTATAGGCGTCAAACTGTCAGTGTTGCTGAACTTTTGAGGTTTGTCTTCAAAATTCCTGATGACCGTGACATTCCTCGGATATGAATCCGGGTAGTTTTTCCCACTATCTCGATAGTTCCACTCAGGTTCCATATTCCTCTCGTCATCTTCCTCCCTGAATCTGGATATACGTTCTTCAGGAGTCACGTCTCTCTCTTCTGGATCTAGGTTATATCTTCTGGCATAATTACTATTGGTTTCGCAAGCCAAGCCTAACGTATCCTTGTCAGTAATTTCCGTTAAGACTTTCTTGATTAACTCTTCTTTGTAGGTCTCCATCAAACTAGCTTCTCCTAGCTTCAAATTTTGCAGTTTACTCGTCGTTTCATTCACATCAGAGACAACTTTATGAATCTGTTCCTCCAATGCAGATTTTAATGCTTGCACATCCTGACCTAATTGTGTTCTATCTTCTACTTGTCTCTCGGATAGCGAATCCATCCTGACGCTTAAATCTTTCCTAATCTGTACTACTTCATTGTTAATATCTATTTGAGTACTGGCAAGTTTCCTTTCAATACGTTCCTGAATTTGGGTTACATGTTCCCCACTTGACCTATTCCACTCGTCTTTCCATACTGCTACATTTGCCGTTAACATTTCTGCTATGTCTGCTTCGATATCTTCTTTCAATAATCCATTATGGTCTAATACCTGGGTTCTCATAACCTCTATATCAAACTTTAAACCTGCTAAAGACGCTGTCGTTCTAACTGACTCATCAACTAGCCTAGTCGTTAATGCACTCATATTACGTGTACAAAGTGTTTTCGAATTTTCTATTTCTTCCCTGACTTTATTTACATCAGTTTGGACTTTAGCAATATCTACGAAAACTGTGTTGACTTCGACTTGAATTTTATTTATGTCACTTTGCATCTCGTTTACATCCGAATGAATGTTATTAATATCAACCTGAACATTGGACACATCAGTTCTAACATTTTGGATTTCTCTTTGGACTTCCTCAACCTTGTCTTGGACAGTCGCAACATCATTTTTAACAACAACTACCTCAGCCCTAGCACAAGAAATATCACCTCGGACATTAGCAACATCTAAATTCAACATTGTAAGATCTTTCTGTACTTTAGAAACATCAGTTTTTACATCAGAAACACTTTTATGCACATTAGACACATCTATTTTAACCTCTGAAACATTTTTATGCACATTGGATAAATCTTTTTGGACATTGGACACGTCTGAGCGCATGTCAGTTACAGCATTCTCGATTCCTTGGGTATTAATCTGTAAACGCGACATATTATCCTCTAAGTTAGCAGAACTGGTCTGAAGAACTTTCATGCTTTCACTCATCTGCTTCATACTGATATTCATGCTAGCAGACATCTCCTCTAACATCATCCTCAAACTTTCATCTGCCATTACAATATTAATTCAAAAATAGACTGCGCTGTAGGGACATACATCAAAAGAGCAAAATAACAACATCTGAGCAACACTTTTCACCATATATAAATTTGATCAATTTTCTGTCTTAAATCTAACTTATAACTACCTTAGAATTAACCTTCGAAGACACTTCATGTTGAAACAAACTCAAGCACATGTTCAAATTTCCTTGGTCCATTTTAAAATATCCTAACACAAATAATTTACATTTACAATCCAAATAATTTAATTTTATCTTTAATATGACTAAAATGTCATAAGCCGGTCAAATAAAATAAGATTCCAGATCATAGGCGATTTTTCTAAGTTTCCAGCCTATTTAACCTTTCTCAAGTTGTATAAGATCTGATCTTTTCTGAGTGTAATTTTCCTACTACAATACAACATTTAATTCCTATATAATCACACTCTTAAATACTACAATTGGCCAAGACATCTAACAAAGAATCAACCTCTTTATTTGAGTCTAATCGATCCACACGTTTTAGGTTTGCCAATTCTACTGGCGTTCAACCTGGTGATCCAGTTATGTTTAATCATCCCCACGTTTTAGGGTCGCCAATCCTTCTGTCCCCGTTTACCCGGATAGTAGGCTGTCAGATATCCGCCCCCTCAATCGGATTGCCAATAATCCACCGCGCCGGCTCAGCTACACCAATGAAAATGGCACTGACAGATACTACCGAGATTTGAGCACAGAAGTTAACAAGGAATTATTGTGGAACACACCAAAATAGACGGGGGTTCATACTTACCTCTACTTACCTCTTAAAAATATCTCGGGGATTGGGTTGACAACAGGATCTCTAAAGTATGCTCCCACAATAATCTCCACCATGACATTTAAAAATGAACCAGAACGAAGGCAAGAACTTTGAACTGTACAAAAGCTTTATTTCAAATAAAGGGTATGACTTTAACAAACTCAACAAAATAAATGTGGCTATCAGTAGCCCATGTCAATCTGACTATGTCCTCCTATAGGACTTGCAAAGTTATTATACAACATGTTAGCTCCCACGAGCTCAAAATAACGTAATATTTAGAACACATTTGGACTGGATAAGGAAGTCAGGATGAGACACATTTATAGAGCATTTGTTTTCTTTTAATAAACATGACACTTGTATTTATAGGCGCAAGGCCACAATGCAGACGACCTCGTCCGCTGATAACCAGTTGTCTGGCCAGCTGCCATCTACCCTTCAACCTGACGTACACCTGTCAAATGGGCTCACTTGTCAAGCCACGTTGCGTAAGAATCCAGCACTCTCAAAAGCTTTAAATGTCCGCAAGACATCACAAATATTGTTACGCAAATCTTTCAAATGCTTTACTCACATACCACTGGATTATTCTGACAATCCCTAAACTTGTTTAATTATCATCCAAATGTTTAATAAGCATTGTTTAGAGTATAAAACAAACTCTTAAATGTTTATAACAAAACTCATAAATGTTTATAACAATTAGAAATTGTTTATAATATAGTTAAAGACAAAAAGAATTTTAAACACGCCTCTAACATTACTTCCGTTCCACATTATTGTTAAAGATATTTACATCATTTATTTACAATATTAACATTTAAATGATTCAAATTATTAATTTTAAGAAATACATTAACCACATGTTCATCCGGTTGGTAATTTCATAATCGTGTCAATATAATCGACCAATGAAGGTTAGTTATACATTTTAATGTCACAATCTGGTTTAATAAAGGTTTAATAATTATTATAATTATTTGTGACGGTAATCTTCATTCAAAATCTTATCTCAAATTCTTTCAATACTCTTGTTAATTATAACAGTAAATTCACTTGATTAATTTTCAAAGGACAAATACAATACACTCCAGCGGTAAATACGTCGCTTACAAAAATAGGCCCAAAATTCATCATATATTAATATATACGGCATCAAAATCTTCCACAGAATTTACCAAAACCTCCACTAACAAATTCTTCAACATCATTAATTACTGTGGGAACCTCCTTCATTTACTTCAAGGGCATTATACATCAGCGACTTTCAACACGTTCGCTGCACTAGCGATTATACATTCATAGTTCCACTTCAAAAATTCTTATAATCATTAATAGTTTCAAAACTGTTGTCATTTAACCTTCGTGGATTTCATTCATGAATCGAAATGAAGAAAAAATTTGCCAATCACAAACAAATTTAATAGTGAATACGCTTATATACGCCTCTCTGGCCTATCAAAATTTAAGATTATCATCTTTAAAGTACTGTAGTATAAAAATACTATCATCAAACAAAGTGCGACTAAACTGCGAAATAGTCGAATAGAATCCAATTAGACTGTGGAATGCAAACATTATTCTTCAAATCTCTAATTGAGAAAAAACTCCTAAGAACAGTTCACGACTTTAATGCATTCAATAATTCATAATTAAAGTTCATCTTTCACAAAATTGTCTATGATGCAATGGTCGTTCATAACTGACGATAAATGTCTGTGTTGCAATCAATTTCAAATAACGACTAGTATTTCCAAGATCGTCGACAACGCAAGAGATTTTAACGCTCTAAAATCATTTAAATGTTCTTCCTTCTTGATGATGACAGAAAATTGGTCAAAGTAATTAAACTGGGGTAGAAATTACTTTAATAAAGTGACACGCTCTCTGAAGTTAAATCTGCCATGAAAATCATTAACTTATAGTCAAATCGTGACTACCAAAAATAAGCAAATTATTGAAATATCTAAATGTCAGTCTCAACTGATCCAAAATCATTTAACTATGCCCATGACATAACCATGTCTTAATAAATCGTCGAAAAAGGCATAACTCATCAAGGTGTACTGAGAATAGGAATCTCAAACAAGAATATAGGGCAAAATACATGAGGACAGAAAATATGGGAAAATGGTTGCTCAGATATTGCTAGAAAACTCAAATACAATAAACGTTCACGACTACCTTATCAGCCGATTGAAGTTCCAGAGGAAAATTCCCCAAAGAAGACTGCTGATGGATCCATTTCACCAAGTTAAAGCTGAGCTCCATCCTCGAAACAGGAAACAGCACCCTCAGAGAATCGAACTGCTTCCTCCTCCGGAAATTGCACTGCTCCATGAAGACGAAAGACATCCTTCCGGCAAAATTCTTCTTTGTGAGTCGGGACTACCCTGACCTCTCTTGAAAAATCCCTGAAGATCTTGTAGAAAATCGCCATGAAGTTTTTGTAGTAATTTCCATAGAAATATTCATATTCAGTGAGTATGAAATCGTTTTCATTGCTGTTTGATAGTATTCAGCGTTGAGCCACGAAACATGGGTGTAGATGGTTGTTTACCACATGTTCGCTTGTGTGGAATAGCAATTAGCGAAGTTCCATGTTGCTATCTTACTCCAACGATGTATGTCCCAATTGCATTAAAGTCCTTTAGCCTTCCATCTTCTCTTCGGTTATGGTAATAGAAGAACAAACTGCCTTATTAAACTGCTCCATAATACTGTAGCGTTGTGTCACAAAAAAATCTGAAGTCTCCCTGTTATACTAGCAGTGTCAGCCGTAGCGTAGGATCTGACGCTATAACGTGCTTCTCAGGTGGCGAGAAAATCACTTTTGTCAGTCATCTAAAATTGCTAATATCTTCCAAAATAACTCATTGAAATTGTTCAAATTTACTACACTGCTTAATGTAGCACTGCACAATATAATTAGCTTATAGGCAACCGCTAACTGTTCATAGCCACTCTTGTAGACGCGTTATAATGTGCGTTTTAACTTCACCTAGTTTTACTCACAGTAAACTTGCACTGCTTGTCTGCTTGAATCTCGTTTAATGCGGTGGCTTCACCACGCGTTATAAAGACGACTCTTTCTACTAATGTCACTCGACGTTTCACCAAAACGACTATATAATCACTGAAGATCTGACGATTTGAGATATGCGATATGAGCTATCAGATATGAGACTCCTCTCTTCTGCGCAAGGCATTTTATAAACTTCATAAGGGGCGTATCCATCCCTTCCATAGCGTGTTACTGCGTCATCGCTAGAAGTTCCAACTTCGTCAATACGTGACGGATTTTCAAAATTCAAAAACAGGAAATAAATTTCACCAAAATTCCAAATCAATGCCTCTACTGCAAATGGATTTCCACAATCCTTCATTCCAAAAAGTATTAAAAATATCATAGTTTCAGCAATCTCCGTCTTCCTTCAAACAATCGTTGATTGGTTCGAGCCTCCCCTCCAATAGCATAATTTCTTCCTCAGCACAATTCCACGTTTCCTGCGACTGCGTCGTAAATCTCGGATCTTTCTCGAATAAATGCTGACGTCATTGAGAATCTCAGCTCAAGTAGCCTGCTGGCATAACGTCTGCGTCATCCGTGCTTACGTCATGACTATCCACGTCATAACTATGACAGCCATAACTTTCTTCATAATTTTCAATATAGCCACCGTGGCCTCTATATAATTCAATTACGGGGGCAGTACGTAAGTATGAGCAAACAAAATATTGTTTAGTGACAACACAGAAAGTAGGAAAATAATGAAAAATTTCACATTTCGAAAAAAAAATGACATTTTGGTAAAAAATATGCGCAAATAATTCGATGTTTATTGTTAAATTTTAAATTTGCCTTATGGTATATTACCCCCCCCCCCCTCCATTTTGAGAACAGATATCATGACCGCCCCCTCCAAGATCAGTATCTGGATCCGCCCCTGTCTGCCTTGAAAATGTATTTTGCATTAAAGCCACGGTACTAATTAGTATCGTATAGGACGCTATCAGAGACATGACAAAAGATACGATTAAAATTTTAATGATTTAAGTTACTTGTCAAAATTGAAGGAAGGAAACTTGTAGTTTTACGTGACCGTTAATCTTGCGGTCATGAGCCACGGGACCTCCATTTTTACATGGAATCCGAGCCAAAGGACGTTATATTTCACTTCAAAAATATCACATGCATTAACCGGACTTGTTAAAATCCTGGTTAACATTTCTAACTTGTCTGTTACTTTCAAAAATATCTTTAAAGTTTTAAACGTTAACATATTCCCTAACAATTAAAGCTAACATCAGTTAAGTTTGTAAGCATCTGAAAGCCGAGTGGCCTATTGCATGTTTAAACTTAATTGTTGCTAATAAGTATAGGACGCTTTCGGTCACGACACCGGACACGATTAAAACTTTTAACACTTAAAATTACGGGAAAATTTTAACTTTATTAGTTACTCAAACAACAGAATTGCTCTTCAGTCGGTCAACACAAGAGTTCTCAAATAGATTGGACAGAAAGTGGTGATTATTTTATCAGCCTAATATCTGAAAGGAATTATTTATACATTAACACAGAGAAGTGTATATCCGGAATACTGGGAATCCGGGTATCTGCTGTGAGGGCTGGAACAGGGTACTCTCAGCCTTGTGAGGCAAAACTGAGGAGTGGATGGTTCAATTCCCACCTCAGCCATCCTAGAAGTGGTTTTCCGTGATTTCTCCATTTCAACTCCAGGCAAATGCCGGGATGGTTCCTAACTTAAAGCCACAGCCGCCTCCTTCTTAATCCTCACCTGCATTACAACTACAGTTACCACAATCACACAGGTTATCAGACAAATTCTACACACACACACACACACACACACAAGTACACGGGGCTAAATTACCACGATGTCGCAAAGCCCCTAAACGAATTAACAACTCTATTCCAAAAGAAAATGTAGGTAGGCCTACTTGCCTCTACAATGCATCATGAATCATGATAGTAGGGGAAATGTGTCAAAAATCACATACCATTTTTACTTTTTGCTCGTTCTCTTTATTAAGAATTTGTTTTGCACATATGTTTTAGAAACATGACAGAATATCTTCTCAAAATCGTTCAACAAACATTAAAAATAATACTATACCATTCACAAGAAAATAAATTTAAAAATGTACTGTACCCGAATTTCGCATAGCAATCCGCTGAGAAGGTAAGGATTGCAGGGACGTTGATACCCAGCTAGATAGTATATATATATATATATATATATATATATATATAAATGAATGTTCGTTTGTTCGTGTTTTATGCGTTCATAAACCATTCATCCGATTGCGATCAAATTTTGGTGAATTGTTGTAAACACTTCCGGGATGGTTATAGGCATAGTTAAGCCATTTTAAAATAGAGAGCTCGTGAGTAGTTTAAACAAATGAGTGTTGGCGATGCGTTCATATAGCCTACAATTCATCCGATTGCGACAACATTTTGGTGGGTTGTTTAGCACACTTCCGGGATGGTTATAGGCATAGTTAATACAATGTACAATAGATAGCGTGCGAGTAGTTTTAACAAATGTCTGTTGGCTATGCGTTCATATACAATTCATCCGATTGCGATCAAATTCGGTGAGTTGTTGTGCACACTTCCGGGAAAGTTATAGGCATAGTAAATCCAATTTACAACAGAAGGCGCGCGAGTAGCTTCAACAAAATTGCGTGCGGTTCGTTTCAACAAAGACCACATGCGTTCATATACCATTCATCTCATTGCGATTAAACTTGGGTGAGATGTTGTGTACACTCCAAGAAAGGTTTCTGGCTTAGTAAATCCATTTTACAATAGGTAGCGCACAAGTAGATTCAACAAATGAGCGATGGTGCGCGAATCGTTTCAACAAAGTCCCGTATGCATTCATATACTATTCATTCGATTGCGATGAAACTTTGGTGAATTGTTGTGTACACTCCAGGGAAGGTGTCTGGCTTAGTACATGCATTTCACGACAGGTAGCGCACGAATAGATTCAAAAAATGAGCGACGGCATGCGAATCGTTTCAAAAGAGTCCCATATGCTTTCATATACCATTCATGCGATTGGGATGAGACTTTGGTGAATCGTTGAGTACACTCGAGGAAAAGTTTAAGGCTTAGTAAATCTATTTTACAATAGGTAGCGTACATGTAGATTCAACAAATGCGTATCGTTTAAACAAAATCCCGTATGCGTTCATATGCCATTAATCTGATTGCAATGAAACTTTGGTGAGTTGTTGTGTACAAGCCTGGGAAGGTTTCCGACTTATTAAATCCATTTTACAATAGGTAATGTACGAGTAGATGCAACAAATGAGTGACGACGCACGAAGCGTTTCAACAAAATCCCGTATGCGTTCATATACCATTCATCGATTGCGATGAAAATTTGTTGAGTTGTTGTGAACACTTACGTGAAGGTTTCTAACTTAGTAAATCCATTTCACAGTAGGTAGCGCAAGAGTAAATGTTAAAAATGAATGACCGCGCACGAATCGTTTAAACAAAATTTAGTTTGCGTTCATATCCCATTCATCCGATTGCGATGAAACTTTGGTGAATTGTTGAGCACGCTCCCTCGAATGTTTCTAAATTATTTAATGCATTTTACGATAGTTCAGAGGCTGTTAACGGAAATTGAAAAAAGATTGTTTCCAAAAGCACTTAAAGAAACAAAATTACAACGCCAACACTTTCTTTGATTGGCATTGCAACGCATGCCGGGGACAGCTAGTTATATATAAAATACAGTCCTACCAGATCGTTTTTGTTGTTCCCTTGAGCGTTGCGCTTAAGGCCGGTAAGGTATCATCCATGTTATTGGTCCTCAGAGCCCGGATAGAATCAAGCTATCAGGTCACTACTAAAAAATGCGGTTTTCTGCAAACAAGACGCTTCTAACAAGATAAGTAGTCATAAGGCATTACCTTATTTCCTTCCCATTTGTTAGTCCCCTTTGTACATGTAACACGTTTAATCATGACCTCTGAAAGTGAAACCAAAGTTCTTGTCAGGAAGAGAAGCATTATTAGAGCTTCACTCACTAGGCTACATGATCGAGTGTACAGTTTTGACGACAGTACTCCCATTGAACTTCTACATGCTAAAAATGAACGGTTATTAACGCTCTTGCCAGAATTTAATGAAATTCAGTCACAGCTTGTAATTCTCGATGAATCAGGCAGTCATGAAGAGGTAAGAGTAGAATTTGAAGACACGTTCGATGAATTGAAGGCTAGATTACAGCAGTTAATCAATGCTCACCTTCCATACGTCTCACCTCCTCCTAGTGAAAGTAGTGGATCTCAAAGCAATAATACAGGCTCATGCAGTCTTCCTAAAATACGTTTGCCTGAATTTTCTGGCGACGTTACGCAGTTTATACATCTTCACGATCTCTTTGAATCCCTAATATTAAGAAATCACTCATTAGGGAATGTAGAGAGATTCCATTATTAGCTTCATCGTTACGAGGCAGTGCACTTGACCTCATAAAACATATTCCTGTCACAGCAGAAAACTTCACTCTAGCATGGGATACAGTGTGTAAGAGATTTCATAATGCTAGACTTATCGTAAATGCACACATCAAATTACTTTTATCTGCTGATACAGTTCATAGGGAATCTGCTTCTAGGTTGCGTATCCTACTCAATCAGGTTCAATCAAATCTGAAGGCTGTCGAGTCATTAAATTTAAGCGTTCCGTTGCATGAAGTAATTATCAGCCAAATCATAATTGACAGGCTCCCAGAATCCACCAGGTAAAAATGGGAAATGACAAGCAAGTCCTAGGAGCTTTCTACATTATTAGAACTCGCGGATTATTTGGAAAAGAGAGCTCAAATCTTAGAAGTGATAGATTTTTCTCCCAAGGTTCAATCTTGTGAGAAGGGCATTAGATCTTATCAGGATAATAATTCCAGGCATGGGTTCAAGAATGATAATAAGTTACCCTCTAGTGGTTCGTATGCAGTTATCAGTGATAACTGTAAGATATGCAATGGTCAATATCCAATCTAAGTGTGACACATTTTTAGGTTATGAGTCACAAAAAAGGCGTAACATAGTCAGAAAACATGAGCTTTGTTACAATTGTCTACGAGTATCACACAGTGTTGTATCGTATCCTTCCAAGTCATTCTGTAAGATATGCAACAGTCAACATAACACATTATTACATATTGATTCAAACAATCAGTCCTCTGTATCCTCAATTTACGATCCTCTTGGTCTAATTAGCCCTTTCGTTATTGCATTAAAAATGTTCCTGCAGCAATTATGGCAAGAAAAAACATCGCGGGATGAGGAGCTTCCAGACGAGCTTGCAAAATGTTGGGATAAGCTGTACTCACAAATGCCATTGATTAGTAAGATTTGTATAGAAAGGTTTGCTCTTTGCAACGAGTACACGCAAATACAATTACATGGGTTTGCTGATGCATCGATGAAAGGTTATGGTGCATGCTTATTTCTTCGTTCTTCATCTTCATGTGGTCAAATCACTACTCATTTGTTATGCGCCAAGTCAAGAGTGGCTCCAATTAAGCAACTGACGTTGCCGAGACTAGAATTGTGCGCTGCTGTTCTTCTCTCACGACTGGTCAAGAAAATGATTCCAGTTCTATCATTTCAGTTCCACAGTTTTCACCTGTGGACAGACTCTAACATTGTCCTTTCATGGATCACTTCTCCACCATCGAAATGGAAAACATTTGTTGCCAATAGAGTTGCTGAAGTGCAACGCAACACTTCCATCGGTGATTGGAAACATGTCGCTTCTGAATCAAATCCTGCTGACATTATTTCACGAGGCACCAATGCAGCAAATCTTGTCAAAAATGACGTTTGGTGGCATGGACCGTCCTGGATTAATGCTTCAGAGTCTCATTGGCCCATTCCTATGATGAAACTTCAATTCAAGTTACAGAACAACGCAACTCTACCATTAGTTGCGTGGTCTCATCCCAGTCGGAGGAGATAATTTCAAGATTTTCACCCTACCATTGAAGAGTGACAATCAGTTTTTAATTCAATTGTTCAGTTATTTCATGCAATTTTCTTTCAGGTATATATTCTATTGTTTATTGTTGAAATCTGTGTATTTCAAGGCGGGGAGTATGTTTGGACACTGATGGATTGTGCATATTTCCCGCATGTGGTATTTTTGTATGTGTAGTTGGTACTACTTTGTTTGTTTTTTGTTTGCTTTATTCTTATTGGTCAGGGGATATATTACGACGACACTGGGATATAATGGTGGCAAGTCACCTGAATGATAATGTTCCGCAAGTTATGATGTACAGATTAGAATTATATATAAAATACAGTCCTACCAGATCGTTTTTGTTGTTCCCTTGAGCGTTGCGCTTAAGGCCGGTATGGTATCATCCAACTATCATATGTCGATTATTAAATTAGAAGATTGTCAGTTTCTATAAAAATGGACAAGCAAACTAAAAAGTGCTTGTTGATATTTATTCATGAGGACACTGCAAGTTATGTCCCTGACACAAATTAACGTATCACTACAATATAAAACTAAAGTTTAATTAAATAGATAGATAGATTTGCTATCTTTAAATTATTCCTGTACTAAAAGAAATTTGGACCTCAAATGAGTCCTCCTCAACCAATGTAAAACTTTACATTCAAAATACAAACCGTATTTAAATGGTTTAAATATATCAACTACTTTTTATATATCCTGTAGTTCTCAACTATTACTTATTATATTAAACGTCGCTGATTACATTACTCTCCCTACATAATACAAATTTCTTAACTTCGATGTTCTTAGCTTTCAAGTCTAAAATTAATCATTAATTATTATTATTTTACAAATATTTACAAAGTTCGAATTATCGCGTCCATCACGATATTCTTCTAAAGTTTCACCAAGATCCACCCAGATCTTCCTCTCTCAGCTGCTATCCTTCTTCTAATAAAATTCACAATACATAATGTTTACCGTATTTAAAATATTTCGTTACGTCCAATAGAACCTCTGTAGCGAGCAGTTAAGCTTATTACGGTTCTGGTTTTACAAATCCATTGATAAAATCGATAAACTACGAATACTATACTAGACTACCTCATTCTGACAATAAAAATATACGTGGTTCGAGGCATTAATCCTCACTGACATATTACAACTCATTTCTAAAATATAACTTCCATAGACTTCACTTACATACTATACAGAACGTTGCCTCGTTATAATTGCCTTAATACTTCTTTATAATAGTCAACAAGTCTTCAACTAGCGTCTATAATAACCTTACATTTCCATTATTACATTTCCTTTCCTACGACGATGCACAGCATTGCAAAAATATTAAACCATCTCTATACATTCCCAAAATGTATGAGATTCAGTAACACTATTTAATAAATACAGCTGCGTGTTATATTGTTCAAGTTACACACTACAAACTCCTTCTAACGATATTACTTAGTCCTCGTGCCTTTATAAATTCATTACTTGTTCCGTTCACATAACTTTATTATTTCTGTACAACTTTCTTCACTCCCTGTAGTCTCATATTTACGATCATAATCTTCCATACTTCGACGTTCAACCACGTTACAATAAAATAAACCTTCTGAGATAATAGTCTGCATATATTCGCTCATTTGATAACAATAATATCATATCCTCCCATTCTAGTAATAATAAATGAAATTATATTCATATTAACTCTTTCTGACAGTCTTATGACAACAGGTTGATATACATTATCACACCGTGTCCTTCTTCGCATTTGCATGTTCATAAACATATTTACAATTGTTTTAACTCCAACAATGAGTTATTAATACGATAGGTAACACCTTAACTTAATTGTAAACAATCCTTATTCAATCTCATATAATTCATATTATTAACATTAAAAACAGATACACACACTAATACAGCCATCACAATTAACACCAGTTATCAGACAGATTCTACACACACCCAAAGTACACGGGGCTACATGAGTGTTGTTGCAGCCCCTAAACTGAGGAACCAACCAACCAACATTTAACTGGAACAGAGTCTCATTTATTAATCATTGAGTTATTCATCTCATAATACTTCATTAAAGTATTATCAAAGTAATTATTTACGCTCTATTATCATGTCATAGCATTATTAATTTCGACGTATTTTATCGAACCATTCCACTCTTATAAAACGGATGCGTTTAAAATCGTAGAATTATAAAACATATTTCCAAAATTATCTAACAACAAATATTCAAAATATAATTTAATAGACGTCAGATACGACACACGCTGACGTAAAAAGAATTTACATTTAATTTACGTGAGTCTAGCAACATAATAACATGAGTTATAAATGGATACATCTACATAAAAATGTTGGTCACATCTGAAATATCCCGTAAATATGGCAAACTACTAAATATATAGCAAACACTCTTCTACCTTGAGCTGCGATGATTTCACGATAACCTGTGCTCTTGGTAAAGAGTTATCGGCTGCATTCTTGAGACGCGTGGCTGGGATTCTTGCTGGTCTAACGGTGTCACACGTGTCCCTGATGCAAGCGCACAGCTGTTCTGCCACACTCCCTAGTGCAAGCTGTCTCGAATGGTCGGAACGGCTACGCACATCTCGGCTTCTTTCTTCACGACTAACCAGTCTGGAATCGCGTACGTTTCTGAGCTAGATAGCTCTGTCGAAACTCTCTTCATACGACACCTCTCTTGCAGTAATTCATTGAAATCATGTGCTGTAGTATTTGTGCTATGAGATTTCCTTGATGTTGATGGAAATTCATCTAGTTGTAGCGATATTGGTGACATCAGATTACTGCGGCTGGCATTGCAGTAGAAATCCGTCATAACCATTGTTGTCTGGTCTCCTCTAGATTCCACACCATTTATTGTACGTTAGCTTCCCTCCATGGTATTTAGTATTTCATAATAGCTTCGGACGTAAAATTAGAATACAGACGTCCCCTCCGACTCGAGTTTGAGAATATGGCAAAATATTTATCCAAGTATGGTTGAAATATTGTTGATATCGTTGAAAGCTTCGTCGTGTTTCCGTAGAAAATCAATAGTATTTCAGTAGAAGTTCTTATTGTATATTGCTTCTTATAAACGTCGTTTAATTCTGTAAGGTGCTTCAATTCTCAATGCTATTTCTCGAACAAGTCTTCTCGTAAACTTCAATGTTCTTTCACGGGAAATGTAACTCCTCGTTGGCTGCTGCAAGTGGCTCTCCTTCCGCCAAATATATATTCTTCGGTCGCTCTCTGAATAGGCGATTATTTGTTTGGAAATATAACGAAGTCAGTCCTTACCAGTCGTAGAAATGGAATGAATGTCTTGATTCTCCCGTGCTAGGCTCTTGGCTTCCTATAATGGCGTTGCTAGCCTCGCACAATATTTCATTCCTTTAATTTTTAAATGTCTCCTCTCGTAGCTTTAAATGCCAAATTTCATTTCGGTAAATAAATGTTATTTCTTATTCTCTTGATATTAGTGCGATATAATTATTTATAATTTTCATTTTAAAATATATTAATATTTTATGCTTCAGATAGATAAAATATTCTGATTGGTTGCTGAGTTGCTATGCAGTTTTCATTGTTCTTGACTTGTAAATTGGTGCCGTTTGGCTATATCTCTTTCTCTGTCACACAGAAGTGTGTCGTGAGCAAATCTTCTCTGCCGACGCGAACTCGGCGAACTAACCGATTCTCGGCTGTCTAACTTGTAATTTTGTCATTTTCTAGCTTCAATAAAATCTCCTTCTCTCATGGTTAAAGTTATTTTATACAGAATCTTTTCCATTCTCATTCCTTATAAATGCTGTAATTTCCTCATACAACTCGTCAATAGCTTTCACTAACATAACAGAATGCTTATGTGTGTGAACAATTATTCATACTGCTACTTCTTTTCCATGCACAAAATTGTCACGCGCGACGGTTCGATCCTCGCCTCATGCAATTGCATACTGCTAGTAAATTCGAGTTCAGTACCAACGTGTCATATTATCCCTACTGTTTGGGTAAAATGACATACGTTTCACCATGTAGGCCTACATACGAATAGTGAGGACATTAAACAAAATCCTCAACAAGGTCTTATTATACCCTTACAATTGTTTCTATGGCTTACGAAGATCACACACAAAACGTTTAACCCTTGCAGGAACACCAGCACACTCACTGTGAGCCCACATCTGTCATCTAGCACACTTAACCACGATTCTTCTGGCCTAGAATGTGATAAAATATTGTTGCAGTAAATACAAACACAGTCGCCATCATCTTCATCTGCACAGGGGTCTGAGTTATAGGCTTCTGCACTACTGAACTCGATTCTTTTCCGAGCTCTTCTAGTTGATCGGCGTTCCTCAGCGAATTTCTTCTGGCGTTCTTTATCTTCTAGAAGTTTTATATTGGGACTGCTGCTTAGGAGGCCTGAAGAACCCTGGGAATTTTTGCGTTTATTTGGGAAACATAACCCTGCTGTAGGAGCTGGGGAAAGTTCATGAACTGATATTTTGAGTCTATTGTCTGATTTTGGAGTTCTAAGGCTGGTCGTGAGAGCAGATTTCTCTTCAGGTGTTGAAGATGCATGCAAATCATGTGAACATTCCGGAAGACTTTCCTCTTGACATTCATTATTCAATAAGCCTACAGTGTGGGATGAACTTTGGTTAGTCTCTATAAATGTAGGTCTATCAGTTATCTGAGCCGGGGCAAACAAATGTTCTTCAATAACGTAAGGATTAAATGGCCAAAGTCCTGACTTAGCGAATCCCCTCTTAGCATTAGCCACCATACATGCTGATTTCCCACATGCATTGGCAAAGAGCTCACTGATTTGGTATTGAGTGACTATTCGACCAGGGTGGGTTTTCAGCCACTTCGAAACTTCCCGATTATAATAGGTCTTCGTGGGACCAAAAAATGGCACGTCTAATGGCTGAAGTCGGTGAGTGCAGTGGGGTGGTAGGCAAAGTAGAAACACTCCATTTGCTTTAGCATATTTAAGCACCTCAACATGTTTGTAGCTCGAGTGACCATCAACAATGAGCAACATTTTATCTTCTTTCTTTGCCTTAACAAAATTAATAAAATGTTGTAGCTACTTGAGGACAACGTCTCCAGTCATCCATCCACTTTCATGCGCTATGCCTAGAGTTCCCATAGCTGCTCCATCGATCAATTCCTATTTCCAGTTTTCTCCTGGGGAAGATTAAAGCTAGAGGGACAAAGTTTCCTGCAGGGTTCATACATGCAACCATTGTGACATGCATCCCCCTCTCAGCGCTTGTAAGCGCCCCCACTTGCTTTTTCCCAGTCGTTGCAAAAATCTTTTGAGGATTATGTACAGTTGAGAGAGCAAACTTATCAACATTATAAATTCTTTCAGGCGATATTCCGTCTTTATTTAGGATATCTTCACATACCTTGTAAAATTTATCGATTTTAGGTTTATTGAACCCCATCGCACGTGCTGCAGTAGTAGTTTCTGGCTTCCTTAGAGATAAGTCTGGATTGCGACTCCGAAAACCTTTCAGCCAGTCCCAGCCAGCCATTTTCTTCTCCTTATTAAATCTGTGGGGTATACCAGTTTGTTCTGCAACCTGGTATGCTAGTTTCCTTACTTCTATACATGTAATGCCAAACAGACGAGATTCTAGCAGTTTTAAATGACTATTTCCTGCTCATATATTTTTCAAATGTCGACTGGAACCTGCCTAATCCTTTGCTTACACCCATAATTTGTTTGTTTCGATTTATGGCACGCCTTCTTAAAGTCGCCTGCGGTACACCAAATTGTTTGGCAGATCTAAACCAACCCATTTCCTCATTGTTTACAGCATCGATGGCCCTTTGAATGGCTTGTTCATCCCATGACTGGCGTGTAGTCTTTCTGATGTGCGTCCCTACCATCTGCAAAAGAAAACAGTACATATAATGAGAATTGGATGCCCGCTTATGTTGTCAATACATTCTAAGAATGCTACTTAAATATTTCTAAACATGGAAGAAGAAAGGCATTAAATCTTTTTATATGCCATTATATGACATACTAATGGTATGTCATTTTACCCTAGAATGCAACTTGTAACAAAGTGAGAGGTTATGCCAAGAATAACAAAGCGATGAGACTAACATCAATACCAATAGAAGCGTTGAACAACCTATAGTACGGTACTATTTGTATATACTTGTAACAAAAGGAAGTTACCGCTAAAAGCAAAGTCGCATCTAAAGTGGAACACACAAAAATTCTAGCAACCTTCTTTTCACTTTTTGTTCCCTGACTTTCAACGTTTGATATTCAAGTCCGCCATTTGCAGAATACAGTTTAGCCAACTTCTGCATATGATAGTGCATTAAAAATAAACGACAATAGCGCCATTTACAAGAAAAAGCCACTATATCGTTTTACCCGAGTATTTTTAAGAGCGTTAAAAATCCCTCAGTATGCCTTCCTTCGGAGGGGAAGTATAGCCGACGGTCCCATGTCATAGATTTATGGCATGTTAAAGAACCTTCCACAGATGGAATTACATTTCTCTATTCTGGGGGCGATGAGGAAGAACACAGGGATGGAGTGGGGTTGCTGCTCAACAGAAATGCAAAGAAGAGCCTTATGGAGTGGAAGCCAATTTCTAGCAGGCTCATGTTTGCTAGGATCAAGACAAAGATCAGGAATGTGATCATCATCCAATGCTATGCGCCTACAGAACAATCGGAGCCAGAGAAGAAGGAAGAATTCTACCAAATGCTGCGAGATGCCACAAGACAAACAAGTAAGAAGGACATTCTCATTGTTATGGGAGACTTCAACGCGAAGGTGGGATCAAACAATGAGGGGTTGGAGCAGATCATGGGTAAACATGGCCTTGGTGAGATGAATGACAATGGGGAGAAATTTACGGAATATTGCGCCAGTCAGGATTTGGTGATGGGTGGCACGGTGTTTCCTCATAGGCGGTGCCACAAGGTCACCTGGGTGTCTCCTGATCAAGTCACAGAAAATCAAATTGATCACATCGCGGTGAGCAGGAGGTTCAGAAGAAGCTTGGAAGATGTTAGGAACAAGAGAGGAGCGGATGTCGGTAGTGACCATCATCTTATGGTTGCCAACTTCCGCATGAAGATCGTGGCAGTCCGCCGAAAGTTTATCACTCGGCACAACAAGTTTGATGTGGGCAAGCTTAAGAACCAGCAGAGATTGGACCAATTTAAACTGGAGCTCAGAAATAAATTCCAGGTGTTGGACTCCGAGACAGAGAAGGATGTAGAGACTGTGTGGAGCGAGGTAAAGAATATCTTTATGGAGACCAGTGAGATGCAGCTCGGGTACAAGAACTACCTGCGGAAAGAATGGATATCCGATCAGACCTGGGACAAGATAAATTATAGAAAGGAGATTAAGGCTAAGCTCAACACCTGCAAGACTAGGCAGCAGAAGGCTCTCACACAAGCAGAGTATTCAACAGCAAACAGGGAGGTAAAGAGGAGTGTGCGGAAGGATCATAGGAGGTGGATTGATGAACACGCGGTGAAAGCAGAACAAGCGGCAAGAAGGGGGGACGTTAAGGAGCTCTATGGCATCACAAAGATGTTTTCGAAGAAAGGTTTTAATAAAACTAGGCCTGTGAAGAGCAAGACGGGCGAGATCCTCACGACGTGTGAACAGCAGCTGACTAGATGGAGAGAACACTTTGCGGAGGTTCTTAATAGAGATAGAGGACCAGAAAGTAAGCAGCGAGGAGGAGATGAAGAGGAAGCAGAAAGTGACCCGGACATCAGCCTCGACTCCCCAACTCGGGGCGAAATACGGACAGCGTTGAAGCAGATAAAGTGCGGGAAGGCACCAGGTCTGGATAATATCCCAGCGGAAGTATTGAAAGCATACCTGGATATCACGATCAATCTGCTGCACCCGCTGTTGGAGAAGATCTGGAAGGAGGAGAAAATACCAACCGACTGGAAGAAGGGGTTGATCGTCAAGTTACCGAAGAAAGGGGACACCACAAACTGTAATAACTGGAGGGGAATCACCTTGCTGTCCATTCCAAGCAAAGTACTGGCGAGAGTCATCCTGAATCGTATAAAAGGCTGCGTAGAAAAAAGGCTTCGGAAGGAACAGGCTGGATTTCGACAACATCGCAGCTGTGTGGATCTCATCAACACCCTCCGAATCATCCTGGAGCAGAGTGTGGAGTGGCGGAATACCCTTTACCTCACATTTGTTGACTTCGAGAAAGCTTTCGACTCCGTAAATCAAAGAATCATGTGGAAGACCCTCGAGGAATATAAAATTCCAACAAAGATCATCAGAATCATGGAAGAGATGTACGAAGGGTATGAGTGCCAGGTTCTACACGAAGGCAAATTAACAGAAAAGATAAAGGTCAGTTCCGGAGTGAGACAGGGGTGTGTCCTTTCCCCCACTTTGTTCCTGTTGGTCCTGGATAGTGTGATGAAGAAGGTAATGGGAGGACGGAAGAGGGGTATTCAATGGGGTATAAATGACAGGCTTGAAGATCTGGATTTCGCGGACGACATTTGTCTTATGGCACAACGGTACATAGAAGATAAGCTGGGGAGGTTGCAGAGAGAAGCAGAACGTGCAGGACTGATGATTAACACCAACAAGACCAAAGAGATGAGGATAAATTCTGACGTCACGACTAGCTTGACAGTCAACGGAAAGGAAATTGAGCGAGTTGAGTCCTTCCTCTACCTTAGGAGTATAGTCACAAATGATGGGGGAGCAGAGGAAGATGTTCGAAGCCGTATCAGGAAGGCAAATGGTGCCTTTGTCCAGCTCTACCCCATCTGGAGAATAGAAACATTTCCAGGAAGACCAAGCTCCGCCTTTTCAATAGCAACGTAAAGTCGATTCTTCTCTATGGCTGTGAAACATGGAAAGTCACAAAACCGATCAACAACCAGCTACAGGTGTTCATTAACAGATGATTGCGTCGCATCATGAATGTGAGGTGGCCGGACATAATCTCAAACGAAGATCTTTGGACCATCACCAATCAACAACCGATTAGCATCCAGATCAAGGAGAGGAAATGGCGCTGGATCGGTCACACACTAAGGAAGCCGGACGGAGCTGTTGAGAGGGCGGCGCTAGACTGGAATCCTCAAGGTGCCAGGAAGCGAGGTCGACCTAAGAAGACCTGGAAGAGGACGATCGAAAATGAAATTGCAGAGGAGGAAAAGAACTGGAGTCAAGTGAAGAGAATAGCCAGGAACCGTACTGCGTGGAGAAATTTCGCCAAGGCCCTATGCTCCGGAAGGAGCGGCAGGAATTAAGTAAGTTAAGTAAGTAAAGAACCTTCCACTAATTACACCTGTGTGAAGCTAAATTGGATAGGTTAAGAATGTAAACAACGCTCTTAGGTTGCTACGATCGTTGCCAAGAGCCGACTGCGGTGGCGTCTAGTAGCTAAGTTCTGAACTAGGCCTAGTAGTCATTGACGGTGGCGATTGGCGGCAAAAGTAGGAACTATTTGAAAAATTCTAAATTGCAGTCTGTACTTAATTTTAAAAAACAGATACACACACTAATACAGCCATCAAAATTAACACCGGTTATCGGACAGATTCAACACACACCCAATGTACACGGGGCTACAGCCCCTAAACTGAGGAACCAACCAACCAACCTACCTGAGTATGTCATTTTAGGCACTTTTCCCCTACCATACCGTAGATCCTGAAGTTCTAAATAGAAACCCACAGAATATCGTTTTAATGGCAGCCGACAATTACAGTAAGTAAAGCTTTGAAGGACTTGGATACCCTCATCTGATTACATCATACATGCACTAATGGATTAATAGGCTTCTCTTATCTGCTTAAGATTTACGTTACCATACTGGTCTAGTAATGTGCTTTGATTGTTTCAGTGATTGGCGTCGACAGGGAACCACTACCAGGCTACGTAGACAATTTCAATGGTCCTGTAGGACTTTTAACTGCTGTAGGTAAAGGTGTCATGAAGGTTAGTTGGGGAGATGAAAACAAAAATCTTGACTGCATGCCTGCGGATATACTCATAAAATGTATCATCATTGCAGCTTGGAAGCGAGCAGTTAGGCCGTAAGTACTAAAGCACGTTCTACTATCACTTCGTTGCAAGTTAATTGTCCAGCTATGCTTGTTAACTAAGAAGGTTCACCTAAACCTAAAACCTCAATAGTTCTCTCAGTTTTCTCGTTAAAGAACGGCGACTCAAACGTTAGGCAGTACCACACACCGACAATAACCTCATTGCTGACAAATAGCTGATGGTTCTTGAACAATACAGTAGTATGCTTGCTCTACCTCTCCACGTGGAGTCCATGTCTGGCTGTTGGCTGGCTTGTCATGTCACCAGTGTCGCACAGTTGCACGCAATTCTGCAGAGTCTTGCTGCTTGCTCCCAGTCGCAAGTTGACAACACTGTGCTACGAGCTGGTAAAGTCCTGGCTCCACGCAGGCATGGAATGTAAGCATGGCTGCCCATCGAGACGGTCGTTAACGAGGGAATTGAAATAACTATATCCCAATTAGTTTAAGAAAATGTATTGGTTGGGTGGAACAAACCCAAGTATTTCTTTCTGGAGAAATCACCCAATTGTGTAAGTTAGGCCTAATACAGAACCATTACCAATGATTGATTTCATGTCATACATCGAGGTTGCTCTTTACAGTTTTCCTCAAGCTCTTGTTGTTTTTTGAGTCTTAAGTCTTTTGACTGGTTTGATGCAGTTCTCCATGCCTCTCTGTCCTGAGCTAATCGTTTCATCTCTACATAGCTACCACACCATACGTCCGAGGCAATCTGTTTAACATATTGTTACGGCTGTGAGTTTGTTCCATTGCTCGCCGCATGAGTCACAACTGCCCCCGGGCTGGGCTGTGCTCTGCCTCAGTGCATTGCATGCGCCTTACGCAACAGGACTACTAGGACAAAGGGATGGTCCAGAATATTCGTGACCCAGCCAGTGATGGAAACCTCGAGAAGCCGTGAACCCTGGATGGGACTAGAAGCATTTATTGAGTCACCAGCCTGATATATAAGAGCGACCTGTCAAGCGGTGAGGGTGTGTTTTTTCGAGCTAGTACGAGCGTTTATTCTGAGCGACAGAAGTGTGGTGACGTGACTTGCGAAACTCAGTGAGATTCCTTCCGAGCCGCGGAGCAGTGTGAGGAGTGTGTACTTACCTAGGGCGACAGAGACATTGTGGTGAATTACGAAACGCATTGGGCAGTTCCCTAGCCAGTGGACAGGAAACAGTGAGTGACAGACTTAGTGCAGCTATTTCCAGCCGGCGCATGGGACCACCTCATTAGCGAGAGGATTAACTGCAAGGCCGAGTGAAAGGGTGAGTCAAGCTCCATACAGGAGGGAGCTTCTGTAAGACTGATAATTGTTTCTTTCTGCTTATTGTACGGTGTATATTTCTGACCTACAAGCAATAAAGCTAACTTTTCTTTAAAGGAACAATCTGTGTTGTGCTTCAACCCACCGTAATCCAGTTAACAAAAGTGCCACTAGGGGGTGGCACGTAACAACTGGTGTCAGAAGCCGGATTACGAACTCAAGCACAAACACAACGCCTGACGGTCCTGGTTTCAAAAACCGAGCAGGTCAATTTTCTAATTTTCCTGTGAGTGCATGCCCTTTACAAGACAAACATCTAAAATGGAAGCGCAATTTGCAGCATTGCTAGAAAAGTTAAGTGGCATGGAAGCCAAGATGGAAGACGGACAGAAGAAGATGGAAGACGGTCAAAATAAGCTAGCGGAGGACCTGAAGAGGATAGAGGACGGTCAGAAGAAGATGGAAGACGGTCAGAATAAGTTGACACAGGACCTGAAGAAATTAGAACTGGGTCTGCGTGAGGAAGTCACGGAAGTGGAAAAAGTTCGACGCCTTACAAGTGGAAGTTGCCGAGCTGCGCCAACGCCCGCTGATGGGGGTGGAGGAGAAATTCAACGCCTTACAAAAGGAAGTTGCCGAGCTGCGCCAACGCCCACTGACGGGGGTGGTAGAGAAATTCAACGCTTTACAAAAGGAAATTGCTGAGCTGAGCCAACGCCCGCCGACAGGGATGGAAGCGAGATTCAACGCTCTACAAGAGGAAGTTGCCGAGCTGTGCCAACGCCCGCCCACCGTTACACCGGGAATATCAGGAACGGGACATAGCAGAGTGACGCCCCCAACCTTCGACGGAAAGGTCCCGTGGAGCACCTACTTACGTCAGTTCGAGGCAGCCTGTTCCATAAACAACTGGAACAGCACGGAAAAGGCTACAGCTCTCATTGTAGCGCTGAGAGGGGACGCCCTTAACGTCCTTCAGGCCATCCCGACTGGATCCCAGGACTACGCTTCACTAATCGCCCATATGTAGTCCCGATATGGAGATAGCCATCTTCAGCAGGCCTACCAGGTGCAGCTCCGGACCCGGGTACAAAAGAACGCGGAAATCCTGCAGGAGTTCGAGATGGATATCGCACGCCTCGTAAGGCTCGCCTATCCAACAGCGCCGGCCGACTTTCTGGAATAGATCGCGACGCAGATCTTCACCGACGGGCTACGGGACTCGGACACTCAACAGGCGCTGCGACTCGCGCGCAATAAGACCCTGGCAGATGCGCTGAGCCACGCACTTGAGTTCGAGACGGCAAAACAGGCATCTAGAATGCACGCGCGGGTGCGTCAAGCGGACGTCGACGAACCAGTAAAAACCAACGAGACCAAGCCCCTGGCCGACGAATTGATGGAGGCGCTAAGCCATTTCTTCGATAGTCGCGGCGCCACCAGCAACGACACCGCTGGAAGACAACCGGAGAGGCGGCCTGGAAGAGGACTACCGACCTGCTGGACCTGCGGTAAGAAAGGCCACCTGAGCAAGGACTGCGGTGATCACCGCCGCCGAGGGTATCCGACGGGAAATCAGTCGTCTGAAAACCGCACAGCCCAGGGAAACGAGTATTAGCCAGCCTTGGGGGGCGAAGGTTGGCTTGTGACAGTCCTCAAGCCCCGGCAGTCCAAGTTCGTGTGACGAAGTTACGGAGGGACAATAGCAGCCTGATGGTCAACGGAGTCATCAACGGAGTGAGCTGGCCCATGCTGATCGACACGGGAGCGTCGAGGACCATCGTTAATCCCACCGTGATCCCGAGGTGGAGAGTGCAACCCACTCAAAGGAACCTCCAACTAATAACCGCGACTGGAGAGACTGCACCGGTACATGGCGAAGCATCACTGGAGTTCGTCATTGGTCGACGGGCGGTGAAGCATCCAGTGCTTGTGGCTGACGTATCAAACGAAGTGATCATCGGACTGGACTTTCTGGACCAGAACGACATCATCTTGGACCTGAGTACCAACACTCTGCACTTCGGAGGTGAGGAACTTGCTTTGCAACCAGCACAGACTCCATCACCGCACGACGAGTAAGGCTGAGAGAAGACGTCATCGTTCCCGCCAGGACGGAGATCAGCGCTGCCGTAATTGTCGACGGAACTGCTGAGGGAGTGGCGGCTGTCATCGAGCCAAAATATGAGGAGATCCAGACAAAAGGATTGCTAATTGCCACGACTCACATCAACACGACGTCTCGGCCGTACGTCCGCCTGTCCAACCTGAACGATTACGACATTACGGTTCACCGGGACACCAACCTAGGAGTCTGCGAGCCCGTTACCTGGATTGCCCGCATCACAGATACAACGGACGGACACCTGCGGACGGACAACAGAAGAAGACGCGCACTGCAAGAAGAACTACAGAAGCTGTACCAAGGATCCCAGGACCATTTAGACGAGGAACAATCACGCCAACTTCAGGACCTGCTACGCGAATTCCAGGACGTCTTCTCCGTGGGGAGCAACGACTTCGGCAGGACAAGCTTGGTCCAGCACAGAATCGACGTTGGGGACAGCGCACCGATTAGGGCCCCATTCCGACGTGTCCCGCTCGCCAAGCAAGCCGAAGTCGACCGGATGGTAGAAGAGATGAAGGAGCAATGGGTGATCGAGCCATCACATAGTCCTTAGAGTTCTCCGGTCGTGCTAGCGAAGAAGAAGGACGGTTCCACCAGGTTCTGCGTGGACTACAGGCGGGTGAACGATGTCACGAAGAAGGACAGCTACCCTCTACCCCGGATCGATGACACGCTGGACACCATATCAGGATCAAGATGGTTCTCCACCTTGGATTTGAAGAGTGGCTACTGGCAGATGGAGGTCCACCCTAAGGACCGCGAGAAACCGGCGTTCTCTGTGGGCAGCAGGCTCTGGCAGTTCACCGTCATGCCATTCGGTCTGTGCAACGCCCCTGCGACCTTCGAAATGTTAATGGAGTCCATTCTGAGGGGACTACACTGGAAGACCTGCCTGGTCTACCTAGACGACGTCATCGTTCTGGGAAGAAGCTTCGAGGAGCACTACAGCAACCTGAAGGAGATCTCGATGAAGCTACGGGCTGCCCAGCTGAAGTTGAGCCCCAAGAAGTGTCAGCTCTTCCAGAAGCAGGCCCAGTACCTTGGGCATATTGTCTCCGAGGAAGGGGTGCGCACCGACCCAGAAAAGACCACAGCTGTGAGGGAGTGGTCAGTTCGGAAGGACAAGTCCCAACTACGAAGCTTCCTGGGACCCTGCACTTATTACCGTCGCTTCGTGAGAGGATTCGCCGACATCGCCAAACCACTGTATCGACTGACTGAGAAGGACCAACTCTTCACGTGGACAGCAGAATGCCACAGTGCCTTCGAACAACTCAAACAGGCTCTGTGCACCGCACCTATTCTGGCCTACCCCAGACCTAGAACAAGGTTCATCGTCGATACCGATGCCAGCGACGTTGGCATAGGGGGAATCCTGTCGCAAATAGTGGACGGTGAGGAGAGAGTAGTGGCCTACTTCAGCAAAGCCTTGTCAAAGCCAGAGAGGAACTACTGCGTCACCAGGAAGGAACTGCTTGCCATCGTGAAGACCATTGAAAATTTCCACAAGTACCTGTACGGGCAAGAATTTCTCATCAGGACCGACCATGCATCCCTGCGGTGGCTCCTGAACTTCAAGCAGCCCGAGGGTCAACTCACGCGGTGGTTAGAGAGGCTTCAACAGTAAAACTTTGAGATCCAGCACAGGAAAGGCCAACTGCATTCTAATGCCGACGCCCTGTCACGAAGACCGTGCCCCGAAGTCTGCACCTTCTGTACTAGAAGGGAGGAGAACACCGGGATACAGTGCCGACGGACTACTGTGGAACTTCAAGGGAGCTGGAGCCCCGAATCTTTCACGCGGGCACAAGCAGAAGATGATGACCTGGGACTGATAGCCGAATGGAAGAGGGCCTGTGTCCCCAGACGCGGGTGGAACATTGTGAGTGACTGCAGCCCAAAGTTTAAGTCCTACTGGGCGCAGTGGGACTCGCTGATTGTAAGGGATGGCCTCATCTGCCGTGCCTGGGAGAGCACCGACGGGAAGACATCTCGGGAACAAGTCGTCGTTCCAAAGGCTATGAAAGAGGAAGTCCTGAAGGAAGTCCATGGAGGATCATCGTGTGGACACCTAGGGATAAAGAAGACCCTGGAGAAGCTGAGAGAGCGATTCTACTGGATCGGATGCCGAACTGACGTGGAGAACCACTGCGCGAGGTGCCACGATTGTGCAGCCAGCAAGGGCCCAGGACGAAGACGACGGGGTCCACTGAAGACCTACAACGTGGGCGGCCCCATGGAGAGAGTGGACATCGATGTTGCTGGGCCATTCCTGTTAAGCGAGGCAGGTGACCGCTACATATTGGTCGTCAGCGACTACTTCACCAAATGGCCGGAGGCGTATGCGCTCCCTAACCAAGAAGCCGCGACGATCGCAGAGACCCTGGTGAAGGAATTCGTCAGCCGGTACGGAGTACCCCTGGAGCTACACTCCGACCAAGGGAGAAACTTCGAGTCGCAGGTGTTCCAGAACCTATGCCAGCTGCTGGGAATCCGGAAGACAAGGACAACGCCGCTACACCCTCAGTCCGACGGGATGGTGGAGCGATTCAATCGCACCATCGAGAACCATCTCCGAATAGTCGTCAGCGAGCACCAGAGGGATTGGGACAAACATCATCCAATATTTCTACTGGCCTACCGCGCCGCCGTGCATTAAGCCACCGGGTGCACACCAGCCCGGGCCATGTTTGGGAGGGAGCTCCGTCTACCTGTCGATCTTGCCTTCGGCCGACCTGGGAATGATCCGGTCCCGGTAAGCCAGTATTGTCAAGAACTGGTCGACCAACTGGAGGACGTGCACGCGTTCGCGAGGAGGAAACTGCGGATCGAGACCGACCGAATGAAGACCCAATACGACCAACAGACGGATGCCGGCGGTTTCCACGAGGACGACCTGGTCTGGCTCTTCAACCCATTACGGAAGAAAGGCCTGTCACCCAAACTGCAGAAGTCCTGGGAGGGTCCGTACCGAGTCGTGAAACGGATCGACGATGTCGTCTACAGGATCCAGCGGAGCCCGAGGGCGAAGATGAAGACCGTGCATCGAGATCGCCTGGCAGCTTACGGAGGGACACAGACGGTCCAATGATTGATCGGGACGATCAAGCCTTTTAGGAAGGGGGTGGTGTTACGGCTGTTTGTTTCATCGCTCGCCGCATGAGTCACAACTGCCCCCGGGCTGGGCTGTGCTCTGCCTCAGTGTATTGCGTGCGCCTTACGCAACAGGACTACTAGGACAAAGGGATGGTCCAGAATATTCGTGACCCAGCCAGTGATGGAAACCTCGAGAATCCGTGAACCCTGGATGGGACTAGAAGCATTTATTGAGTCACCGGCCAGATATATAAGAGCGACCTGTCAAGCGGTGAGGGTGTATTTTTTCGAGCTAGTACGAGCGTTTATCCTGAGCGACAGAAGTGTGGTGACGTAACTTGCGAAACCCAGTGAGATTCCTTCCGAGCCGCGGAGCAGTGTGAGGAGTGTGTACTTACCTAGGGCGACAGAGACATTGTGGTGAATTACGAAACGCATTGGGCAGTTCCCTAGCCAGTGGACAGGAAACAGTGAGTGACAGACTTAGTGCAGCTATTTCCAGCCGGCGCATGGGACCACCTCATTAGCGAGAGGATTAACTGCAAGGCCGAGTGAAAGGGTGAATCGAGCTCCATACAGGAGGGAGCTTCTGTAAGACTGATAATTGTTTCTATCTGCTTATTGTACGGTGTATATTTCTGACCTGCAAGCAATAAAGCTAACTTTTCTTTAAAGGAACAATCTGTGTTGTGCATCAACCCACCGTAATCCAGTGAACAAAAGTGCCACTAGGGGGTGGCACGTAACAATATTCTAACCTTGGTCTACCCCTACAGTTCTTGTCCTCGACCCTTCCTTCCATAACTAAGCTTGCTATTCCTGGGTGTCTTAGTATTTATCCTACCAACCTATGTCTTCTCTTCATTAGGAGTCGCCAGAAACATCTCTCCTCTCCCACTAGTCTTAATTCCTATTTGTTTGTAACCCTATCTACCCATCTGATCTTCATCATTCTCCTGTAACACCACATTTCAAACGCTTCAATTCTCCCCTTCTCTGCTGCACCTATAGTCCAAGTTTCACTTCCATAGAGTGCCACGCTCCAGACAAAGGCCATCAAAAATTACTTCCTAATACCTAAATCTATATTCGATGTCAACAGATTCCTTTTCTGTAGAAATGCTTTCCAAATACACGGGGCTACACTACATGACCGCGTTGTCGCAGACCCTAAACTGAGGAACCAACCAACTTGAAATGCTTTTCTTGCCTGAACTAACCTACTTTTTATGTCCTCTTTGTCTCGTCCATTACTGGTTATTTTGCTTCCTAAGTAACAGAAGTCTCCTACTTCCTTTAGTTTTTCGCCTGCCAATTTGATGCCTATAGAGGTTTCTGATTTATTTCGGCTGCATTCCAATATTTTTATTTTACATTTATTAATTTTCATCATGAATTCTTTCCTCAAGACGGAGTTTATACCATTCAAAGCTCATTCAAATCCTCAGGCGTGTCGGCCAAGATGACTACGGTATGTCATCGGCAAGTCTCAGAGTTTAAATTATTTCTCCTTGAATCTTCACTCCCACTTTAAATTTTTCTCCAATTTACTTCATTGCTTGTTCAATGTAAAGATTGAAAAGCATGGGTGTGTATGCTGAATAACTTTCATATTTTATGAATTGTTAGTAGCCTATTAACGTACTTTAAAATTTGGTTAAAAAAAAAAAAAATGAGAGCTATACGGCCAAAATATTCGTGTATCACTGCCAACTTAACTAAAATGGTGGCGACATGAGTGTTCAATTCCTAAATCAAATACTAACATATTGGATCTCTACCAAAGTTTGCGAAAACCTACGTCCATGTGGAAAATATCAAAAGCCCAAACTACAACGTCAAGATGGCGGCCATGTGAATGATGCAAAGATAATCGATAATGTATGATCCAATAAAGCAATGCTCACAGTAATTAGAATTCAAGGTCCCTGTGTTACCAACGTGATGACATTATAAGACTAAATATCAAGCACAACACCATGTTGTAACTACACAAAATAAACATAAATAACTCAACTCTTAGGAACTACGGTATAATAACAAACAAGTAGTTCCGTGAAGAACTAAAGCCTATTTTCATACATCCTACTTATGTTAATTGCCTACATACAAAATTTCAGTTTGATTGCTGTAATAGATTCGTAGATATTAAGAATTGTCTGATATTACGGATGGTCGCTATGTTGGATTTTTATATATGTAGGTCTTAGAGTTATGTGTTATTACATGAAGATTATTGTGTACATGTAGTATTCAAACTTCAATCGCGTGATTAGGACACAAGACGTAAAAACGAAATTTTAAAATTTCGCTCAGCTGCCATCTTGTGGTTATGAAAACAATTGAAATAAACTAGATGCCAGTGGATTAACATTTGTATAAGCATTTACCGTACCAAGTTTCACTGTACTCGGATGGTTAAATCGCGAGAAACGTCAAGGTGAATATTTATACTTCGCGTCACCGCCATGTTGGATTTGTGCCCACCAGGTTATTGAAAGTCCTACAGGTGAACGTACGTTCATAACCTCTATGAACATTAAAAAAATCAGTTTGATTGTTGTAAAAGATTTGTAGATATTGAGAACCGTCTAAATATTTCGGATGGTCGCCATTTTGGATTGTTATATGTATAGGCCATTATGGTGTAGCTTCATTATGCAAACTTTCACTTCGATCACATGATTAGGACACAAGAAATAAAAACTTAATTCTAAAATTTTGAACAGCCGCTATCTTAAGTTTATGTAAACAATTGAACTAAATTAGATGCCAGTGCATTATAATATGTATAATCATATACTGTAGGCCTACCATATTTCACTGCGCTCAGATGGTTAAATTGCGAGAAAAATCTATTAAAACGTTTCAACTTCGCTTGGCCGCCATGTTCATTTTGTACTTTACAGGTTTTTGAAAGTTACATAGATAAACGTTCAGTAGTGACCTTTATCATCGTACAAAGTTTCAGGGTGATATCAGTAATAGATTCTGAGATATAGAATGCCAGTGAAATATTTCGCACGGCCGCCATCTTGAGGTTGTGTAAACAATTGAACTAAATTAAATGCCACTGCATTACAATGTGTATAAACATTTGCTGTACCAAGTTTCATTGCGTTTGAATCGTTAAATCGCGAGAGAAAAGTCTACAGTATTTAAAAGTCTCAACTTCGCTTGGCCGCCATGTTGGTTTAGTAGTTACCAGGTTTTTGGAAGTTCCATAGGTGAACTTCTAGTAGTGTTCTTTATCACCGAACAGAATTTCAGGATGATATCGGAAATAGTTTCGGAGATATTGAATGCTGGTTAAATATTTCGCACAGCCGCCATGTTGGATTGGTGAGAAGTAGTAAAATTTGAAGGGCACGATCGGGGTAGGCCAACATGGTGCCATGACCTTACCGAGTTTCATTGAAATCGCTCCAGCCGTTTAGAAGTTATTAGGGACACACACACATCACACAGACACACATACACACACATACACACATGGACAAAAGGTGATCTCATAAGCCTATATTTTCATAAAATGAAAATAGGCTAAAAATGAGTGACAAGGTGAAGTGGCCCTGTGCCCAGTGCAAAACAACAACGACTCCATACATTCAATTCAGCAAAATCTAATTTATTGTGAACCGCCCTTTCAATACAATTAATATATTATTTCACAAATACATGTTTCCGGATGTGGACAACCCTTCTTCAGTCGGGTCAAGTGACTTTAAAAAGACATTTTCATGTTACTAAAAAACACGATAAACATGAAGAAAAGCATACATTTCTATATCTATTACTGTGCTAAATCATTCTAAAAATGCTATGTTTACATACGTACATACATACATTCTATAAGAAACATACATATCAAACGCAGTAGGGAACATTGGTATGGTTGGCTCTAAATTGGCGTATTGTTGAAACATGCATTATTAATTTTTCCGATGGGAACACTTGGTCCTTGACCTTAATATTAAAAATGAAAAACAATGTTTGTGGTTACAATTCTTGACTTATTAATTCTATTTTCTATGAATAGGGCTTGTTGATAGAATATATGTCTGGGTAAGCATTATGTGGTAGATCCTTTCATTGTGAATGCTGATTCGACAAACGTCTCTAGTTTGACGTATTACATTGTTGTATGTGGCCCATTTCATTGCTATTAATGGGATGGATAAGTAGAAATTGCTGCTCCAATTGCGCAAAGCCGGCTGTTCCAATATTTAGCATGTGGGAGTTGGATTTTTAGTCCTGGAAAAATTGAAAGACTATTACAGGATGTTTTCTGAAAGAATGCAGAAAAAAGAAAAAGGATAAAACACGTGTGAGCTACTGGTGTTTATTTAATACATGTTAAGTGAAAAACCTTACACGTAGATATGCGATCCGACGATTCGGTGGCATCTGATCAGCTGGTCGACTTGGAAAAAAGCAGATGGGATGTGGAACTATATGTAGAAAAAACAGAGAAAATAAAAATTCTAGTAATGATCTGTTATATTAATATCAAAAGGAAAGGGGGTTAAAAACGCAAAAAATATAGGGGGAAAAAGCAAATTGAATGCGCTCCCTCCCCGCCGCGCCCCTCCCCACGTGCGATACAGGAGGAGAGCTCTCAGCTCGGACCAGCACTATTCAGTGAGGCCATTGCACCAGAGACACACACATAAGGTAAGGGAGCGCACAAGTGTTTTATCCTTTTTCTTTTTCCTGCATTCTTTCAGAAAACATCCTATAATAGTCTTTCAATTTTTCCTGGACTAAAAATCCAACACCCACATGCTAAATATTGGAACAGCCGGCTTTGCGCAATTGGAGCAGCAATTTCTACTTATCCACCCCATTAATAGCATTGAAATGGACCACATACAACAATGAAATACGTCAAACTAGAGACGTTTGTTGAAACAGCATTCACAATGAAAGGATCTAACACTTAATTCATACCAAGACATAAATTCTATCAACAGGCCCTATTCATAAAAAATAGAATTAATAAGTCAAGAATTTTAACCACAAATATTGTTTTCCATTTTTAATACTGTATTAAGGTCAAAGACCAAGTGTTCCCATCGGAAAAATTAATAATGCATGTTTCAACAATAGACCAATTTAGAGCCAACCATACTAATGTTCCCTACTGTGTTTGACATGGATGTTTCTTATAGAACCACCATTTTATGTACGTATGTAAACATAGCACATTTAGAATGATTTAGCACAGTGTAATAGATATAGGAATTTATGCTTTTCTTCATGTTTATCGTGTCTTTTAGTAATATAAAAATGTCTTTTTAAAGTCACTTGAACAGACTGAAGAAGGGATGTCCACATCCCTAAACATGTATCTGTGAAATAATATATTAATTGTATTGAAAGGGCAGTTCACAATAAATTAGATTTTGCTGAATTAATAGTGTCAATACGGAGCCAATACGAGCAGCATAATTAATCCATACATTCAAGTCGTCTTATTGTTTTAAGGGACGAAACAGCAAGGTTCCAGACATTCAAGATGGTGACTGGGCGAACTATTAGAACGTGATGGTGCAATTAAGATAAATCTTGTCAAGAGATGAGTAATATACAGTATGTTTCTAAATTCCCATTAGAGACTTTTAGGGCTTGTAGTGGGGACCAAGACGGTTAAGTTTAGCATGGGAACTTGTGTCCGGAAACGTACCTTCTTCCCGCTACCCACAAAAAGTTACCACAGCACACTGTTACAGCTCCCGCATTCTTGGCGCTCTGTCTGACTCCTGTTGCTTGTCGTCTGGGTCCAATTACAGATGGGGCTCGATATGACAACCACCGGCGTCAACACCGACACGGTACCTCCATACACACAATCACCAATCCCTGGTCCTCCAACATCCGCCGCAGCCATAATCTGCGCCTGTAGGTCTTACTTGGATTCCTCAGGAGTCTCAAAAATCATGATTTTCATGTAGGAGATATGGGACATCAGGTGATCGTTCAATGGCGCACGTACTCTAGTCAGTGGCGCCGAAACTGCGGGAGATTTAAACGTGTGCTGTGGTAGCTTTTTCCGGGTAGCGGGAAGACGGTAAGTTTCCGGACACGAGTTCCTATGCTAAACTTAACCGACTTGGTCCGCACTACGAACCCTCAAAGTCTGTAATGGGGATTTAGAAACAACCCTGTATAAGTGATCTAATTAACGTTAGTTATAAGATTATCACACTGACTCCAGCGCACAGTGCCCATATTGGAATTTTAAAATAAATCATAACTCTTAGCATCTCGGAGCTATAGTAACAAAAGTTAGTAATAAGTAAAACCTTATAAATAGCTTCATATGCCCAAAGCAAAAGAAAAAGAACAGGAACTCAATACATTCAAGATAACAAATGGGTGTACTACTGTATAACTCAGGATGTAATTGTGCAATTACGACACAACTTGGTAAGAGAAGAGTATCGTATAAGCAACCTCACTAGTGTTAGTGATGAATTTATCACAATGAATATAGAGTGCAGCGGTAATCTTGAAAGTTTAGACTATGAAAGTAAATCACTCTTAAAGCTATCATGGTAAAACTTAGTAACAAAAGAACCATTATGTGGCTTTGTATGCCAAAAACAAAAGGATAGCCATTCTATACATTCAAAATGGCAGCTGGGCATACTATTCAAACATAATAATCAATTACTATTCATTATGTTATTGTGCAATCAACATGAAATTTAGTAAGAAAGAAGTAGCATATTATAAGGGACGTCACTGGCATAAGTTACAAGAATTCCACACTGGATACAGCACACAATGCCACGTTTGATTTGTAGAATGGGATAATAAGTTAGTTTCAATATTTTAGAGCTCCAATAACGAAAATGTGTAGTAATATAGAACCTTATACTGTATGTGACTTCCTATGACTAAGGCAAAAGAAACAGCAAATCCATACTTGCAAGATGGAGGCTGGGCACATTAATAAAACTTCAAAATGAATAACTCATAATAGAATAGTACAGTTGACACAACATTTGGAGCAAGGTAAATGCTATATATAAGACCTTGTTGGTATTAATCATACGAATTTCAAACTGAAAACAGCGCACAGCGGCCATCTTCAAATTATAGACTGTAACAATAAATAGCTCTGTATATTTATAGCTACAATAACAACACTTTAGTAATAAGGAAGGACTCGTGGCAAAGGCACATGCACAGAAAGCAGTACTATATAACTAAAGCCCTGCGCCGATATCCGCAAAATTTTTCGCCACGCGGATATAGTTAGCATGGCTGTGCATATAGCGGATAATGTATCGAGTAAATTAGCAGATAGTTTTTAGAATACAATGTGGAACTTACTATAATATTAGACTATATATTTGATAAGCCAATCTACAGCTTCATGCTTAAAAGAGGAATACTCCTATAGCCTATTGCGTACAAAATATTCAGGCACGTATTGCACTTATATACGAGGAGATCATTTTACTCATATGCTTTCAACTACATTTTATTAAATACCGTATGTTTGTAGTTAGTTAGTTAGTTAGTTATTGTTGTTTTAAGGGGCGGAACTACGAGGTCATCTGCCCCTATGTTTGTAGTAGATGGTCTTGACATCTCATCAATTCTCACTGCCATTATTACCATACTTACGAGATATAATGCTGTCAATAAGCTTGTTAATTCATCGTGGTGACATCATGAACATTCCTCAAGTCAGGTACTTCGCTGTCTAAGCTAACCTGGAAGATCTGGTTCCATGTGTATCTGTAAATTTATTTCCAACTTGGCACTGAAACACGTTGACTGTGATATTGCAACGGAGAGAGTTATGACATCAACTATGCAAACATGGATGGGTCAAGAAGCAGAAGGATGATGACTGACTTGGAATTTCCGGCCAAATGTCAATCCCATTCTCCAAGCGTAAAGAGAAGTTCACTTATTATTAGTGAATGTTACCGCGACCGGGAGTATGAACATCATTTCACCAACATGGATAGACTACCGGTATCTATTAAAATAAAACAAGGTGAATATTCAATAGTGCGTGAAACAAAGCTCAAGTCAACGATATGGCAGACTTTTGGTTACGTTTCCAAAGGAAACGAAAAGGTGAACGATATAGTAGGTTGTTTTACCTGTAAAAAAGTGTATTCATACTCAGGACACAAATCAGGCACATCAAACTTACTGAGGCACAAGTGCAAAAGTAGCCAAAAAAAGATATAGCCAGTTTTTTGTCTAAAGCAGAGGTCAAGAAACCGGAAGTGTCATCCAATTTGAAGTTCCTTGCAATGAAGCAAATTGTCAGTAACGACTTTCTCCTCAAATGTCTAAATGTGTTGGTTTAACACTTTATGCTTTATCTAATAAATTAAAATTAATATTGAAATGTCAGCAGATTTGGATAACAGTTATGCGGATGCGGATAACGTTTTGTTTATCCGCGCAGGGCTCTATATATAAGAGACCTAGTAAATCTACATCAGCATCTAGTCAAAATGTGGATCACAGAGAAAATCCCACAATATTGGACCTCTGGTGTAATTCGTCCATTATACAAAAAAGGAGATAAAATTAATCCAGGCAATTACAGAGGAATAACCCTTCTGGACTGCACTTACAAAATTTTCTCCCTCATAATTTACAATAGGATAAAAAACATTCTGGAACCACAACTTGGAGAATACCAAGCAGTATTTTGCCCATACAGAAGTTGCCCAGACCAAATTCTCAGCCTGAAACTAATAATGGAATATTACAAATACAGAAATAAACAACTGTTTATTTCATTCATAGATTTCAAAAAGACTTATGATAGTATACACAGACCTACTCTTTTAAAAATTCTCAGATCATATGGCCTTCATCCTAAATTAACAAAAATGATTGAAATAACTTTAACATACACAATTTCAAAGGTCAAGTTCAGGGGAGAAATGTCAAGTGCTTTTCCAATAAAAACAGGCCTTATACAAGGTGACGGATTATCCCCACTACTTTTCAATGTGGCTCTCGATTACATTGTTAACATTTGGCAAAAAAGAAAAAACACCTAAAATAAAAATTGGAGCAAAACCCTCACTAAGAACAAACTGCCTAGGGTTTGCAGATGATTTAGCTCCCTTAGCCCTTGACATGGAAGAAGTTAGTGCTCAGATCACCAGTCTCCAGAAAATTGCATTAAAAATAGGATTGCAAATATCTTCTGAGAAAACTGAGATCATGCCAATTAAACCTCTTGACATAAAGGAAGTCATCATAAATGATCAAAATATTAACATAGTTCTACAATTTAAATACCTTGGAGAAATCATTATGCATAACTTAAGCGAAAAAACAACATGGATAAATAGAACCAACAAAATGAAAATAGCACAATTTCTAACCTGGTCAACTTATAATAAAAAATGCTTGTCAATAGGCACTAAGATCCAACATTACAAAACTGTAACTTTGCCCGAAGCCACTTATGCTTGCGAAACCTTGTTCCAAATTAAAAATGAAAGAAGAACTGATCAGCTCCTCAAAACTGAAAGAAGAATTATCAGAACCTGCATAAATAAAAAGTACCAGGTTGAAGGAGTCTGGAGAATCCTCTCCAATGAAACAGTCTATCGAGAGATTGACCCAGTTACCAGCGCGATGAAGAAGAAAAAAATCTCTTATTTCTTTCACATCCTACGATTACCAGAAAACAGGATTTTACAACAACTAGTGATGAGAAATCTGGGAAAGAAGACTGGAGGGCATTGGATCAAAGAAATTCAAGAGGCTCTCAAAACAGTTGGACTCGAAATTACAGATGCAGAGAACAAGAATAAAATTACCACCCTTCTTAAGAATCACAAATTTTTTGCAGAAATGATGCACAGACGGTCTGTAGAGATTTGAGATGAATTAAGAACACTGCGATCAGAACGAATGAATAAGTACTGGGCAGATAAGAAGAATCAAACAATACAACCTTCAAAGAAAAAGTGTGCATGGAAGACTCAAGTGGTCCAATGTGGCCAATAAAGTAAATAATAATAAAATAAGAGACCTAGCTTGTATCAGTCATAAGACTAATCGTACTGCACGTAGCATGCAGTCACCATCTTGAACATATTATTATGATACATTAATCAATAATATAGATTATCCACTATTAGGGTTACAATGACCTCAGTATGCCTTCCTTCGGAGGGGAATTAAAGGCGGCGGTCCCACGTCATAGATTTATGGCATGAGAAAGAACCTTCCACTAACTACACTTGTGTGAAGCCATTATTAGTAGATTAGAATTGATAACGTTATATTAGTTGCAACGTTCGCCGCCAGGTGCTGACTGCGATGACATCTAGTAGCCAAGTCCACAAGCTAGGTGTCATGGATGGTAGCATTTTGTAGCAAAAGTAGGAAATACTTGAAATTATCATCTGCAGTACTTACTTGATTTAAAACATTGCGGGGTTTGAAGCCATTTCTAGATCGCATGTAATTTTTTTCAGAATTAGGGCATAACCCAGCTCTTTTGGGTACATTCGTGTTGACTGACTGAAAAGCACCAAACTTTTGATTTAAAACAGACAACACACACTAATACAGCCATAACAATTACTGTAACACCGGTTATCAGACAGATTCTACGCACACGGGGCTAAATGACCGCGTTGTCGCAGCCCCTAAACTAAGGAACCACAGGTTACAATAATGAAATGCAGCAAGTAGGTAGTCCCACAAGACTCTCTCTGCAAAAGGCACATAATGAACAAATTCATACTTTTCTAACACTAAAATCAATTACTAGGGCGCAATAGTAAATGAAGCGTTTTATAGAGGATACAACTCTTAACGTTCGTCACAACATCATTCAAATTAGTATTTTGGCTGTCTTCAAGCTACACGTTGTCAATGGGTCAAACACCACCGAAAGTGTGCTGTGTAGTGTGGTCCAGTGAGTCGCGATTTTGCTTGTTTTCAAATAATTCAGTGATGAATGTTTGTTGTTAATTCAATTTAAGAGCTTGGGACATCTTGGTCATCAGCCCCGTGTGATTGGGTGTGTGTTGAAGTTGTCTGATAGCCTGTATTATGTGATGAATATAGTAGTGTGTGCAGCTGTAGTAGGGACAGGGATTGGTAGGTGTCCGGCATACGTTTGGAGGGAGTGTGGAACCGTACTCAGGATAAACACTGTCAATGCCAGCACTCAAACCTATGAACTCCAGACTTGCTGCAGCTGCCCGCGCGGTCATGTTTTACGACAATGCACCAACAACCCAAAGAAGCATTTAACCCACAGTGTGTGGAGATTGTAGTTCAAGCCAGAGGTGATTCTGTGATGTTTTTCATACCAGGATCAACAGTCATGGTAGCATTTTATTCAACATGAATATGCTATGGGCACTTCCACCATTCAAGATCACAGTAGCTGGAAAAATAAGCGACTGGTTTGACGAACACACAGACAACCTGTTGCACTTCGACTAACCCACTAAATCAACTAATCTTAATTCCATTTGTAAAGCTGGTCCATAATAAAATCATCTGTAGCCTTCTTCTTTAAGTCATTAGTCCCAACATGGAGTATCAATACAGGGTGGTTATAATTAAACTTGCGTTACTGGAGCCTGTGTAGACGGCAAACTATTTCCCGTATTTGATAGGAACGATGTTCGGACTGTGCGCTGCAGGATGTGCGTTGTTAGTAGTGGTAGTGGCATGACGTGCCGTTAGACGTAGGGTGCACACACCAGCATCAGTGTGCATTACAGGTGCAGACAAGTCAACATGGCTCTGGACAAGGTGAGCAGGGTTTTACTCGTAAAGCTGTTTTTATGAAAACAACAACAATAGTGCTGAAGTCTGCGGGTGTATCAACGCATTAAAGGAATACGGAGAGGTCCTCTGTCCGCACAGGGGTTGAAGAACATGATGTGGAAGTTCAAGTTAACAGGCGAGTTGGGCATCGCTCCTGGGAGAGACCGCCAGCCAATTGCACCACAGATTGTTGAAGAAGTTACTGTTGCCATGGCAGAGAATGTCAAATGCAATATGCGATCGTCAAGCAATGCATGAGCTGTGTCACGACAGCTGATTATTCCATGGTCCACCGTTTGAAAGGTGCTGCGACAAATTGTGCAATGGTATCCGAACAAACTTCACGTGACACAGCAACTGTTGCCACGGGGCGCAGACATTCGATTAGACTTTGCTCTTACGTTTCTTGCAAGGGTAGCCGTGGACGATATGTGGCCTTGGAAAATTTGTGGAGTGATGCTGCACACTTTACGCTCACTGGGGCTGCGAACACTCACAATTGGCGCATTTTGGGATCCGCACCGCCAAGGACCGTTCATGACGTTCCCCTACACAGTGAACGCGTCACGGCACAGTTCCTAATTAGTCCATTCCTCTTTGAGGAATTCGGAACCTAAGAACACAGGACATGCAGTGTGACCGGCACACATTACTGTGATCTGCTTCGGCAACATGTGATCCCTGCTCTACGGGAGAGAAGTACTTTGGATTCCACGGTTTGGATGTTAAGTATAATAAAAGGAAAAGAGAATCCGCCTGATCAATGCTTATAATTTAACAAAAAGGGTTACAAGAGTGAAAGAAAGAACGAAAGAAAGAAAGAAAGAAAGAAAGAGTGAACCCATATGGTACATGTTTCGGAGCTTATGCTAGCCCCTTCATCAGCCATCCATTGAGAAGCACTTATCGGTATCATTAAAAATATCTTAAAAGTTAAGTCTAACGTGAAATGAATAAATTAAATGAGGACGAATGTGATACAAATGAGGAATTATATGGTGATATAAATACGAACAGACGCATCCAAAAAAGGGGGGATATAGAACTAGTACAGCACATATGACAAAATACACATTAAAGAAAATAACACATTAACATTTTTAAAATTTAGATCACTTAAGAGTTCTTGTCGGCAAATATAATTTGCAATGTTCATGTTGGGTCCTCGTGACCCTGAAAATGTTGGATAAAGTTACAATGTTTATTCTTATAAAATCACTCCACTAAGTAAAAAGTGGTCTGTTGAAGATTACTGGTATTATTGAGGGTCTAGCTGTTTATAATCTCCTGCTGGAGGTGAGACAGCTGGTAACTGAATAAATCGAATACATCACCAAACAACGAAAGAACAACAGGCCAAGCTTGAATGGGTCTCTTGAATATGGAGCTATGGGTGGCCCATTAGATTATTGCAAAGGTGCTCCCGAGTTGGAAATCCAAAAGGAGGTCCACTCTCGAGGTAACAAGTCGTTTTGAGAGTAACTACGAAATAAAATAAACAAAAAATTAGAGAAAAAATTACGTGTTAGAAACATAACTTCTTAATGAATTAAAAAGGTCAAAGAACGGAATCGTGTTAAACACAAGGGAAAGAACACCTAAGAAACACAATATATCATCATCATCATCATCATCATTGGTTTGCAGTCCTAAGACTGGTCAGTTGCCATAAAAACATGTCCAGATCGTCCTGTCATTTGCCGCTTCCTTCATTGAATTATAATTTTGTGCTTGGGTGTCGTTTAGCATTTGTTTAAGGAAGGTATTTCTAGGTCTTCCTCGTGGATTTTTTCCCTCAATGAACCCTTCTGCCACAGTTCTCATTAAATTGGAGTGGCGCATTGTGTAACCCCACCATGCGAGACGACGTTTACGGATTGTGCGTTGGATTGATCTCCGTTGGTTCACGGTCTCGAGAACCCTTTTGATCGATATCCTGTCTCTCCACGTCACATTTATCATCTTACGATAGCACCACATCTCAAAGGCTTCAAGACGGTTCTTTTCATTTTTATTTAGTGTCCACGTTTCACAGGCATACAACGCAACTGTCCATACAAAAGCATGTAGCATTCTCATTCGGAGGGAAAGCTTAAGCCGACTGGTACACAGTAATCTCCTCTTTTGCATAAAAAGCTAGTTTTGCCTGAGCAATGCTGCATTTAACTTCAGTGGTGCACCTTCCGTCCTCTGTAATCTTTTGACCTAGGTAAGTGAAGGATTTGACTTGTTGTATGTCTGAGTTATTAATCTTTATTCGAAGAGGTTTAGGGAGTTTTGAGACTGTCATGCATTTGGTCTTTGAGGTGTTTATTTTCATGCCGTATTTCTGCACCGTTGATGCAACTCTTGACAACATTGCCTGCAAAGTAGATGGGTTACCAGCTAGAATGGCCTGATCATCTGCGAACTTAATTACATTTATGGGAATTCCATTGATCTTCACACCTAAACCTGTGTCTTCTAAAGCTTCTGCCATCATCAACTCACCAAAAGCATTAAACAAAATTGGGGAGAGAGGACATCCTTGTCTTACTCCTTTTCTGATAGGAACTGGATTAGTAAGACCTTCTCTTAAACGTACAATTGCATTTTGACCATTGTAGAGGTCCCATATGAGTGTTATGAGTTGTTCTTCGACTCCTATGTTCCTTAATAATGGGAATAGTTTATGCCAGGAAACTCTATCAAATGCCTTTTCATAGTCAATGAAGCATATATACAGATTTCGGCTCCTGCTCATCATACGTTCTCCGAGGACTCTAAGAATGCCAATGGCATCTCGGGTACCAACTCCTCGACGGAAACCAAACTGTGTTTCTTGGATGTAGCCATAGACTGCCCCTTCTACTCTTTTCGTTATGATTTGGATCATAATTTTGGATGCATGAGGAACCAAACTAATTGTTCTGTACATACTGCAGTTGGTCTCATTTGCTTTCTTTGGTAAAGGGACCATGATGGAGTTTCGAAATTCAGATGGCCAAATACCCTTTTCGTAGATTGTTTGCGTTAAGTCATAGAGTTTTTCATTAATTATATCACCAGCAGACTTGATTAGTTCACTAGGGATGTTATCGATGCCTGGAGCTTTCTCATTTGGTAATGACCTCATTGCCGACTCAAATTCACTTTTAGTCACAGATAAAGGTGCAACTAAACTTGTATGTGACTCCTTTGTATGTACGTACTCAAATTCTTCATTGTACAGAGTCTTAATGTACATTTCCCAGTGGTTCCTTATTTGTGTTTCATCAGTGATAATTGAACCTTGGTTGCCACGCAATGCTGAGGTTAGAGTTCTTTTTGGTAAGTGGCATATTTTCCTTGCTGTTTTTAGTGCCAAGCTGCCCTTTCCATGTTTTTCCAGTTCTTCGATTTCTTCGCATTTTTGATGAAGCCATTTTTCTTTGGCATTTCTACATTCTCGATCTATTTCATTTTGAAGCCTTCTGTAAGCTATTCTCCCTTCATTTGTATTGACCTGTTTCAGTCTCCTCCTTTCTTGGATCTTCAAAAGAATATCCTGTGTTATCCACGGTTGTCTGGGAGTGACTGATGGATTTCCGAGTACTTCTTCTGCAGCCTCTGTGATGGAGTTCTTTATTGTCAACCATTTGGTATCGATATTCTGTGACGATGTGCCTGTTTCCAAATCATCGTCTTCTCCAAGCTTCCTAGTTATAGCTTCCCTGAATTCTGTACGCTTAAGTTCATCACATAAAGAGCTGGTGTTCCACTTCGGTCTGTTATTGGTCTTCCTCAACAGTTTCCACCTTAACCACAGTTTGATTCTTAACATATTGTGATCTGTGTTGACATCAGCTCCAGGTAGAGTTATAGACTTTTTTGTTTGATTTCTGTAACGATGTTTCACCAGTATGAAATCAATTTGGCATCGAAAATGATCTCCTGGGCTCTTCCACGTATATAGGCGCCTTGGTGGGGCTTTAAAGAAGGTGTTCGTTATTACATATCCTTCTTGTTTGCAGAAATATATTAGCCTTTGGCCTCTTTCATTCCTTCTTCCTAACCCAAATTGTCCAACACATGGGTTTTCAGAACCTTCACCGACTATGGCGTTCCAGTCTCCCATTATGATGACATTGTCACTAGCTCTCGTGTGATCCTGAAGAAAGTCTTCAAGCTCATCATACTTATCCTCGACTTCCTGATATTCACTACTAGACTTAGGAGCACAGATCTGGACAATGACTGTGTCTACAGGAAGTGATTTGAGTCGTATTGCCATCAACCTGTGATTTATTACCATGACATCTTTCAAAGCAGTAGTAGCTTTTTTATCCAGCAGGAATGCGACACCTCCTTGGCCTTTGAGACTTCCAGAGTGCACCACTCTATAATCATCACTTTGAAATTCCCCTTGATCAGGCAGTCTTGTTTCGCACAATCCTAATACACTGATACTGTGACCCTTTGCCTCCAATTTGATGTTTTCTAATTTACCTACTCTAAGCATTGTACGTGGCAATATTTATGCAAGGTTTTCGCTTGATGACGACCTGGGAAGTCTTGCCTCCTCCCCTGCCGGGCCAGACTACCGGTTGGTGCCGATTTCCGGAGTTGCCAGCTTCCGTTATCTTTGACATGTACATCTCATGACATTTTCTTGGGAAATTAAGTGAGGTGGTTTCCCCTTGCCTTCCTCACCAGCAATAGCCCATCTCGGGATAATTTGCGCCAGCCATTGTCCCACACTTACAGGATCTTCTGCCTGCCGCGTTGGTGATACCAACCGTTGACTTATGTTCTTCCGCCTGGTATCTCCTTCAGGAGACGTTGCTGACCCATCTCCTTTGAAGGATTTTAGTGACATTTCCTTCACTAAGGGCCATCACCCTCCTAAGGTAGCTCGTCCGCCCTAAGCCGTTGGATCCCTTAGGGTGTCAGGTTATTTTCCGCCGCCCAGCACTCGGCCATACACAATTATAAGCTATCTACAATAAAACAAGTATAATAAAATAAACATACATACAAAAATTATAAGTAATATAAAAGTTGGGGATCGACAGCTACTTCAAGGCGGACGCATAGAAGCGTACGCTATTTAATCGCGAGTATGAATGCGATGAATCAGGTAATGATAACAGCTTAGGCTATACTTGTAACTGCTGGTAAATAGTAAAATGAATTGGTGTGGAAAGTAGAAATGACAGATAACTTACGTCAGAACAGAAGAGATTTCGAATACACCCGATGCAGGTCCGTGAGCTATCAAGCGGCCAGAAGGTGAGGCCGGAATGCGTTCTTGCGATACCGAACCAAGCGAACAAGGGGGCGGAGAGGAAGTGAGGGAGCGCCAGTGTGAGATGTAGGGCAGTAGATAGGGGGATTGGAGGGGGAGGGGAAGGCGAGGATGGAAGCTCAAGGCGGTTTATTATTATCTTTCTTTGTTGACACGATGAAATCTGATAGTGTCGAACAAGACATTGGAAACAAAATAAATCTCGTTGAGGTTGGGGGGTTGAAGATTATCTGGGCGGTGTTGATCTCAATGGATTCTAAAATGGTCATTAATGTACCTTTATTTGCACGGCGTAAAATTACTAGATCTTTGTCGATGCTGGTAAATTTATTATTCATGTCACTCATATGAGAAGCCATGGCCGATTTTTTTTGTATTTGGTGGCGTTAACATGCTCTAGAAATCTTGTATTGATATTTCTCCCCGTTTGTCCAATGTAATTAATTCCACAGTCGTTACAGCTTAATTTGTAAATACCTGAAGCACTATACTTATCTTTATGATTAATAGTGTTTGAATTAAAAAGTAGATTTCTGTTGGTATGACTGGTTTTGTAAGCTAATTAAATATTGTGTTTTTTTAAAACATTGGTGATACTGTATGTAAAATTATTGAAATAGGTGATCACTGCATATGATGGTTTTTCAACTTTATCTGGTAAGAGGTGAGTGGTTGGTTTGTTTTTTTATCTTCCTGATGATATCATTGACATAATAACGACTAAAACCATTAATATGGGCTATTTGATGGATAATTTTAATTTCTTCGTTGAGCTCTTCTTTGGATAAGAGTAAGTTAAGGGCCCTGTTGACAAAGCTGAAAAAGGTAGCTCTTTTATGAGATCCTGGGTGGTGAACCACTTTTCAGAATTTATTGTAATTATTATTATTATCATGATGATTATTATTATTATTATTGTCATGTGTTGTGACATCTCTATATTACGCCTCGAGAGTTTAAAAGTGCGCAGTTTGTCTGTATGTATCTCTCTGTCTAACGTTGTGCAACCCCTGGCTACATACTGCCTTGTTCTCTCGTATTGGCTAGTGTTGTTGCTACCTTGCATTTTGTTGTGCAATTCGTTCTGCCATTGGCTCTGACAATATTTGACGCGAGTTTGGGGCCACTCCCAAACTACGCATTTGATTTTTCTGAGAGGCTTCTCTCCCCTCTGGGGGGACAGAAGCTAAGTCAGTCTTAGACGCGCCGAGATGTAAGGCGAACGTGTGTATTCGGGCAGAGGCCCACCCTCATGGCGCAGCAGAATGTGAGTACGGCTCAATGTATTTCTATCTAACGCAATGTAATTGTTTTTGCTCAATGTTCCTTCTTTTGCTTAATTCTCTTTCCTTTTCAAGATGTTACTGTTAGTATTATAATCCTTGAACCCGATCTCCGAGACCTTGCGTAATGTCATACGGCGGAGTTCTTTTTGTTGCTTTTGTTATGTACCCTCCTCACAGTTTTATTATTTTGGTTAATACCCGTAAGATTCGAAAGTATTGCGTTTCTGCGTCTTGGCTTATGTATATTTTCCTGTCGGGCCTTGGTGCTCGTCTTTTGCGTCGGTGTCTCTTTGTACCACAAATGTTTCATTTGATTGGTAGCAATTGGACCTTTGTTTGTGGACAGTATGTGTGAGGTAACGGGACTAATGTCCAACGTCCCACTAATACGTGTCCCCTTTGTTTATAGAATATATGTGACGGTGGTTAACTGGGATTTTCTCCAGCTCCGATGTCATATTGTTCTTTTTTTATATGTCGCGTTGTTGCGGCATTATGTTGGAGTATAAGCCTATTTTTTTATAGCGTGCTTTCGATTTTTACCGGTCTCTTTCGTCCCAAGTCAATTGTAGTGTAATGTATTTTCGTGTATTTCTTTTTCCTTTTGTTTTGTTCTTTCTCTTTCGATTTTCGCCGTATTACATAACTTAATGATATCCCCCCCCCCCCTTTTCTTCCCCTTCTTCCTACCTCCGTGAAATCCCTCTTCCCTTTGTTTTACTCCCCTCACTCCTCCCCCATCCCTCAGGTATGTTTACAATAACATCATGAAAAGCTTCGCGTCTTGTAGCAGTTCGAATTTTGACTTTTTACAAGTTTGGCGTTTCTCTCTGGCTTTCGTAAGTTTCATTTTATTTTCTTTCATCATCGTATCGTTTCGTTAGATTCACATTGTTGAGCTGTTACTCAGGTTCTGTTCTGTCGTTTTTTTTTTAGTTTTTAAGTCTTTATTCTTGGTTTTGGGTTTCTTTTGTATTATTGAGCTAGTATTAGCTTGCCTTTTTTCTTTGTTTTAAATAATTTGTTTATTTCGTGTACACGCTCTTTCTTTTATCCTCAATACATTTTTATATTTTAAGTAATATAGCTCCCTTGTCTTTTCATTTCTTATATTTAAGTTCCCCTTCCTTATCCTTATCCTTATCTCGATTTCGTCAATCTTGTCTTTGTGACGTAACAAAGGCACGATTAACACGCCTCTGGGATTTGTTTAATTAATTTTATGGGAATCTCATTTTTGCACTTTTGATTGTTGCATTAAGCAATTATTTGTTTGCATTTGGTTTTTTGGAAATCATCTTTTGCTCGCTCCGAAAACCTTGGGCCCAGCACCGGGTCGAGCAAGACGTCTTTTCCCCCATCCATTTGCGACCTTGTTGATTTTATTCTTCCACTGCTACTCTGACGCGCATTATTATTATTATTAATAGACCTTGATCGGCGCAATGGTAGCAGATCGCGTGGTTGCGTGCGAAATCGTTCCCTCCTCTCCTCTCTCAAGTTATTAACCTTTTATTATTTTTCTCTTCATTTACATTGTATTAAAATTTGTTTTTCTTTGAGTTTAAGGAATTCAGTGAATTGTTTTGTCCCCACCCCTGAAGAAAGGGTGAAGTTACTTTCTGTGTGAACTACGGGCATCCAGGAAACCCATCTCCAAGGAAAGGTGGTTTTGTCCCTCAAGTAAACAAGACATCCAAATGACCCAGCTTCGAGGTGAACAGTGGCAACATATCAGTGAATACATCGCATCGCTGGAACACGACACGTCACGGTATTGTAACCTACTTTTATGTATTTGCTTCCTCTAGTAGACATTTGTTTAGTTAACGGTGATTTTAAGGCGACAGGAAATTTTGTTTGCTTTCTCTTCTTTTTCATTTCGTCAGTGTTGTGGACGTTTTTATTTTACTTTCTGTGAAGTAGAAAACGCATTTCTCTCAAGGGTTTGAGTCCTTACCTTTGTTGTTAATAGTCGCTTTGTTAACTGTGATATTTCTCAGAACTCACCTCACCCCTTCACACGTCTCAGTCTGGAACAGCTGCTGACAGGTTTCTTGTCATTACCGTACAGCCTAAAACCCCCGCCCCTCTTTCTCCGAAGTTTTCCCCGGCCCACTTATGGGAACCGTCTCTTTAAATCCTACGGTCACCCCGACCCCCCCCCCCCCTTGAGCCTCGCGTAATTATACTAACGTTTGATGTTAGTAAAGTGTTTGTTGTCTCAGTTATGAATGGTCTGTTGAGCTATTATGTGTGTTATGATTGGGAGTTAAGTTTGTTTCATAATTAGGGAGGGTGATTGTTTTATTTTTGTCAGGGGATTTCAATGTAGGTTTTCATTTAAAATTGTTTATATACGGTAAGCTTGATGTTACTATATGTTCAGTATGGCAGTGTGTATTTCGTTGGGAAACCTGCTAGGTGAGGTCTCCGTCGGAATTAGGGTTTGGGACCTGTCCCACGGCTTCGACGCCCACTTAGGGTGTACATAGATTCTACACGAGTCGTCAATCTTTAGTATGGGATGAAGTTTGTCACGATGACCTGTAGTCCGTTATTTGAGTTTCCATGGTGTTCCAACGACTCATATTAGCATTCTGATGTAATGGGGAAATTTCGATTTGTTTATGGGAAGGAGTATGTATGTAGTGTTGTTGTTGTTGGTTGTATTTTGAGATGAATGTGTGTGTCAATGAGTTTAATGAATTTTTATCAACAGTTATTTGTGGGTGGTTTCAAATTTAGTTCAATTTTGATTTTATACCCTATTCAATTTAAACTATATATATATTACGTACGAACTATTTATTCGTTTTTATTGGCAAACCAAATATACGATAAGTATTACTCAGAGATACCAACCATTTTAGGTCTACGGCATCCTTGGTATGGGACATTGATGTTCGTGTGAACTACTCTGGCGTGCATTACCCAATTTTCTTATATTTGTATGGGATAGGCCATACCCTCTCTGTCTTTAATTTTTTTTTATGCGGTACCTCTGAGGTCCACGGCCCGTATATTGACGCTGTAACCATTTTATTTTTGTGGGTTGGTAATATTTATTATTGGGTTTCGAGTTTGATTGATTGTATGTCTGGTCTTGATTGGTTTTATGCGAGGTTCCAGTCTGTTCCTTTTATTTGGAAGGTATTTTGTAACGTAATTATTTGGATTTTCGTTCTCTGTCCGGAATGGTATTTTTTGTTTCGACAGCTACTTTGAGTTATTATTCCTTTTCATTTGTTAGTATCTAATGTCTTTTGATGAATGTTATTAGTACATTTTTCCCCTTTACTCCTACTATGTATCTAGTTAGGCAGGAGACACCCGTGGCCGCCTGAGTTACACGGAGGATTTCGAAAGATGTGTTGAACTATACTTCTGCCTAAGGCAATTTCCGGTACCTGCCTGCTTTTGTTGTAGGGAGCCGGCCGGCCCATTGTCCGAGCTGCAGACACGACTTGCTATTGTTCGACAACGCCTGAGATGGTCTGTTGACTTACATTCTTATCTTGTAGTGACAGTGATTTGTTTATTGATATAGTTGTTTACTATTTATCGTAACTTCTGTTTTACGTTTTTGTGATATCATGTTATTATAAATCATTTCAATCTAATGTTTTCTCTAAGATAATGTGTATTATTTTCCTGTATCTGTCATATATTTGGAGAGTGTTTCCGGTAGCGATAGCTAGTCTCCAAGTACCTGAGAAGTGGCCGGTGTATCCTTTAGACCCCGTTCACGGCTCGTTTTCTCTTCTTTCATTTGGTCTGACGACCCTGCCTATTCATACTTTTACTTTCCAGCTGGCAGAATGAATCTACTTTCCCTCTTACGCAGCTTATGTAACCCCAAATATTTCCCCTGACGCAAGCCTTATTTTGTATACAGGGTGCTCCCCTTTATATTTTTTTTGTGATCATGATTTAACCTTTTTCTTTCTTTTATTATTAGAAAATTGGCTGATTTCCAGAAGGTCGCCATTAAGAAGACTTCGCTTTCTCCACGTCATCTGGCAGAGTCTAGCTCAAGATTGACCGTTTTATTATCATTATTTTCTTTTTGGTACATCCATTTTTAATATGTGTGACGTATTGACGTGCAGTAGAGGTAGGATCCGCCTTTATTTCACGCCTGTACTGATCCTTATATAATTTGAATTTTTGTTGTTTTAATTTCATCTTAAAGTTTTTTTTTCTTTCGTACCAAAAAAAGAAAAAATTTTCCTCACCAGTGAACATCTTCGTGAATACGTGTGTATGAAAATATATGTGTGTTTGAGAAAAGAGACTTGCGTTTCGTCAAGCCTTTTATGGAAGTTATGACGTTCAAAGAACTTTTAATTAAGCTGCGTCTTATGAATAAGAGAAATGTGAGAACATTTTATTATGTCTTAATTTTTCATGTGTGTATCTGGTGTACATGATGTAATCTTCTTTCCTTCACCCTGTTCAAATGTATCTAATCGAAGAATGTTATTTTATATAATTTTGTTATGAAAAAGAAAAAATTCTTTTATGCCTTTGTTATGTAAAAGAATTTTTTTTGGAGAAAGCGGTGGAATTTGAACCACTTTTCAGAATTTATTGTAATTATTATTATTATCATGATGATTATTATTATTATTATTGTCATGTGTTGTGACATCTCTATATTACGCCTCGAGAGTTTAAAAGTGCGCAGTTTGTCTGTATGTATCTCTCTGTCTAACGTTGTGCAACCCCTGGCTACATACTGCCTTGTTCTCTCGTATTGGCTAGTGTTGTTGCTACCTTGCATTTTGTTGTGCAATTCGTTCTGCCATTGGCTCTGACAATATTTGACGCGAGTTTGGGGCCACTCCCAAACTACGCATTTGATTTTTCTGAGAGGCTTCTCTCCCCTCTGGGGGGACAGAAGCTAAGTCAGTCTTAGACGCGCCGAGATGTAAGGCGAACGTGTGTATTCGGGCAGAGGCCCACCCTCATGGCGCAGCAGAATGTGAGTACGGCTCAATGTATTTCTATCTAACGCAATGTAATTGTTTTTGCTCAATGTTCCTTCTTTTGCTTAATTCTCTTTCCTTTTCAAGATGTTACTGTTAGTATTATAATCCTTGAACCCGATCTCCGAGACCTTGCGTAATGTCATACGGCGGAGTTCTTTTTGTTGCTTTTGTTATGTACCCTCCTCACAGTTTTATTATTTTGGTTAATACCCGTAAGATTCGAAAGTATTGCGTTTCTGCGTCTTGGCTTATGTATATTTTCCTGTCGGGCCTTGGTGCTCGTCTTTTGCGTCGGTGTCTCTTTGTACCACAAATGTTTCATTTGATTGGTAGCAATTGGACCTTTGTTTGTGGACAGTATGTGTGAGGTAACGGGACTAATGTCCAACGTCCCACTAATACGTGTCCCCTTTGTTTATAGAATATATGTGACGGTGGTTAACTGGGATTTTCTCCAGCTCCGATGTCATATTGTTCTTTTTTTATATGTCGCGTTGTTGCGGCATTATGTTGGAGTATAAGCCTATTTTTTTATAGCGTGCTTTCGATTTTTACCGGTCTCTTTCGTCCCAAGTCAATTGTAGTGTAATGTATTTTCGTGTATTTCTTTTTCCTTTTGTTTTGTTCTTTCTCTTTCGATTTTCGCCGTATTACATAACTTAATGATATCCCCCCCCCTTTTCTTCCCCTTCTTCCTACCTCCGTGAAATCCCTCTTCCCTTTGTTTTACTCCCCTCACTCCTCCCCCATCCCTCAGGTATGTTTACAATAACATCATGAAAAGCTTCGCGTCTTGTAGCAGTTCGAATTTTGACTTTTTACAAGTTTGGCGTTTCTCTCTGGCTTTCGTAAGTTTCATTTTATTTTCTTTCATCATCGTATCGTTTCGTTAGATTCACATTGTTGAGCTGTTACTCAGGTTCTGTTCTGTCGTTTTTTTTTTAGTTTTTAAGTCTTTATTCTTGGTTTTGGGTTTCTTTTGTATTATTGAGCTAGTATTAGCTTGCCTTTTTTCTTTGTTTTAAATAATTTGTTTATTTCGTGTACACGCTCTTTCTTTTATCCTCAATACATTTTTATATTTTAAGTAATATAGCTCCCTTGTCTTTTCATTTCTTATATTTAAGTTCCCCTTCCTTATCCTTATCCTTATCTCGATTTCGTCAATCTTGTCTTTGTGACGTAACAAAGGCACGATTAACACGCCTCTGGGATTTGTTTAATTAATTTTATGGGAATCTCATTTTTGCACTTTTGATTGTTGCATTAAGCAATTATTTGTTTGCATTTGGTTTTTTGGAAATCATCTTTTGCTCGCTCCGAAAACCTTGGGCCCAGCACCGGGTCGAGCAAGACGTCTTTTCCCCCATCCATTTGCGACCTTGTTGATTTTATTCTTCCACTGCTACTCTGACGCGCATTATTATTATTATTAATAGACCTTGATCGGCGCAATGTGGAGGGTGGGCCTCTGCCCGAATACACACGTTCGCCTTACATCTCGGCGCGTCTAAGACTGACTTAGCTTCTGTCCCCCCAGAGGGGAGAGAAGCCTCTCAGAAAAATCAAATGCGTAGTTTGGGAGTGGCCCCAAACTCGCGTCAAATATTGTCAGAGCCAATGGCAGAACGAATTGCACAACAAAATGCAAGGTAGCAACAACACTAGCCAATACGAGAGAACAAGGCAGTATGTAGCCAGGGGTTGCACAACGTTAGACAGAGAGATACATACAGACAAACTGCGCACTTTTAAACTCTCGAGGCGTAATATAGAGATGTCACAACACATGACAATAATAATAATAATAATCATCATGATAATAATAATAATTACAATAAATTCTGAAAAGTGGTTCAAATTCCACCGCTTGTATATCAGCCTATCCCCACCACAAACCTCCAGTAGCACCAACTGCGACTAGTTGCACAAAAGCCAGGGTTCAAGGTCTTGAGTGGGTACTATAGAATATCACCCCATACAGGTTACTGCGTAGAAACCTTCTAGGAGTCGAGGTGTTACAGAATGTCCTTTGTAAGATCTTTCTCAGAATAAAAACTTGGCGAATGCAGCTGACAGGAATTGTTCACCTTTCAAAAGTTCACGGATCAAAGCTTGACTTATCCCTCTTTTCCATTTATTATAAACCTTTAGGTGACCGCACACACAAGGGCACAAATCATGTCGGAAAGGGCTAGGCGAACCCATTTCAGCAGTAGCCAGGTGTCAACTTGGTGAATGGAATTCTCAGAAAGGCCCTGGTGTATTTTCTCGTGAGAATCTGCCCAGACCTGGAGCTCCAGCTGCGTCTCGAAGATAAGATGAACATGTACCGATTTGCAAAATTGGTACATCCTCCTCCTCCAAAGGAAGACGATGGGGGGATGATGAAACGGGTGATGGTGTCCAGCTGGTCTCTTGGTAGCTGAAGAGGCTACTCCAATCTCCGCCAGCGGACCTTGAAGTAGATCTCCTCGGGTAGAAAGATGCCACGGGACCTAGATGGTACCTCCAAACTGGGCCCAGATTGGTAGTACACGTCCCACATAGTGACCACTGAAACACACATCAGAACAGCAGCGTATGGTCCAAATACAGTTCCCTTAGAGGGAACAATCGTTCCAGGCCAGCCAACCAGCCCATAACAGCTGAAGTTATCCCAGGAATGATAAAAAAAAACATCACACGAAGCATTAGCGTGCCATCGAAGTTCATTTAAGAGTCTTTCAAATCACAAGGGATACTTGATGCTTCAAACAAGGTTCTGCGCAAAGAGATAGTGTCCAGGGCATAACTAAAGGTCCACTGAAGTATTAAAATCACACGAAAGGGGCAACCAACTATACGATATGACTGACGTTAACAAGCTTAATTGAAAGTTCACTACAATACTTAGCAAGAATAACTAAAATTTAACTAAGGTGTACAGAACCCAAAATTTTTCTTTAGAATATGCAAATCAAAGGCACCTGCAAACTTGCCCACCAAAAATTTTAAACAATTTTTCAAAATGAATTTACTTTAACAAAACCGAAGGACCATTTTTCTGCGACTTCACGAAATCAGGACAGCACGCAACTATTTTCAAAATTCACAATGACAATTACATTAACATGCCGCACGGGGCATTCCATCAAAACTACATTTACTATACCGCCCGTGGTATTGCTCAAGTTAAATACCTTACAAAATTACCTACCGCACCGAAGGCATCACACAGAGCTCGTTTTGATATGCACACAAACACAAATTACATGTCTTGCTCAATTTTACATGTTCCTGACCCACACTGCCCTCAGTGGCCTCCAAGGACAGGAGGAAAAGAGACCACAACATCCTATCACGCAAGCACACTAGCAGCAAGACAAACAAAACAAGGAAAAACCACGTCACCCACATAATTCACACACACACATTCACACTTTAATAATAAGAATGCCCTTAAGGTCTATTAATAATAATAATAATGCGCGTCAGAGTAGCAGTGGAAGAATAAAATCAACAAGGTCGCAAATGGATGGGGGAAAAGACGTCTTGCTCGACCCGGTGCTGGGCCCAAGGTTTTCGGAGCGAGCAAAAGATGATTTCCAAAAAACCAAATGCAAACAAATAATTGCTTAATGCAACAATCAAAAGTGCAAAAATGAGATTCCCATAAAATTAATTAAACAAATCCCAGAGGCGTGTTAATCGTGCCTTTGTTACGTCACAAAGACAAGATTGACGAAATCGAGATAAGGATAAGGATAAGGAAGGGGAACTTAAATATAAGAAATGAAAAGACAAGGGAGCTATATTACTTAAAATATAAAAATGTATTGAGGATAAAAGAAAGAGCGTGTACACGAAATAAACAAATTATTTAAAACAAAGAAAAAAGGCAAGCTAATACTAGCTCAATAATACAAAAGAAACCCAAAACCAAGAATAAAGACTTAAAAACTAAAAAAAAACGACAGAACAGAACCTGAGTAACAGCTCAACAATGTGAATCTAACGAAACGATACGATGATGAAAGAAAATAAAATGAAACTTACGAAAGCCAGAGAGAAACGCCAAACTTGTAAAAAGTCAAAATTCGAACTGCTACAAGACGCGAAGCTTTTCATGATGTTATTGTAAACATACCTGAGGGATGGGGGAGGAGTGAGGGGAGTAAAACAAAGGGAAGAGGGATTTCACGGAGGTAGGAAGAAGGGGAAGAAAAGGGGGGGGGGGATATCATTAAGTTATGTAATACGGCGAAAATCGAAAGAGAAAGAACAAAACAAAAGGAAAAAGAAATACACGAAAATACATTACACTACAATTGACTTGGGACGAAAGAGACCGGTAAAAATCGAAAGCACGCTATAAAAAAATAGGCTTATACTCAACATAATGCCGCAACAACGCGACATATAAAAAAAGAACAATATGACATCGGAGCTGGAGAAAATCCCAGTTAACCACCGTCACATATATTCTATAAACAAAGGGGACACGTATTAGTGGGACGTTGGACATTAGTCCCGTTACCTCACACATACTGTCCACAAACAAAGGTCCAATTGCTACCAATCAAATGAAACATTTGTGGTACAAAGAGACACCGACGCAAAAGACGAGCACCAAGGCCCGACAGGAAAATATACATAAGCCAAGACGCAGAAACGCAATACTTTCGAATCTTACGGGTATTAACCAAAATAATAAAACTGTGAGGAGGGTACATAACAAAAGCAACAAAAAGAACTCCGCCGTATGACATTACGCAAGGTCTCGGAGATCGGGTTCAAGGATTATAATACTAACAGTAACATCTTGAAAAGGAAAGAGAATTAAGCAAAAGAAGGAACATTGAGCAAAAACAATTACATTGCGTTAGATAGAAATACATTGAGCCGTACTCACATTCTGCTGCGCCATGAGGGTGGGCCTCTGCCCGAATACACACGTTCGCCTTACATCTCGGCGCGTCTAAGACTGACTTAGCTTCTGTCCCCCCAGAGGGGAGAGAAGCCTCTCAGAAAAATCAAATGCGTAGTTTGGGAGTGGCCCCAAACTCGCGTCAAATATTGTCAGAGCCAATGGCAGAACGAATTGCACAACAAAATGCAAGGTAGCAACAACACTAGCCAATACGAGAGAACAAGGCAGTATGTAGCCAGGGGTTGCACAACGTTAGACAGAGAGATACATACAGACAAACTGCGCACTTTTAAACTCTCGAGGCGTAATATAGAGATGTCACAACACATGACAATAATAATAATAATAATCATCATGATAATAATAATAATTACAATAAATTCTGAAAAGTGGTTCAGTGGGCAGAATCATGCCTGATAGTGGTGTAAGTTTTTTGTCGGTTTCCTGAAGATTTTGTATTGCAGCTTGTTATTCAATTTGGTGACAGTGGTGTCCAAGAAATTGATAGAGTTATTAATTGCCGATTCTACAGTGAATTTGATGTTTGGGTCTAAGTTAATTGATTTGTTAAAGATATGATCAATGCCTTGGATATTGTCGTTGACGATAATAAAAACGTCATCCACATATCTGCCCTAGAACTCTAATCCTTTAATCTTATGATCTATTTCAGTGTGTTCCAAGTGATCCAAGTAAATATTAGCTATAATGCCTGAAAGTGGGGATCCCATTGCCAACCCTTCTTTCTGCTTATAAATGACGTTATTAAAGGTGAAAATATTATGGTTTAATGCGTAATCGAGAATAATCATGAATACGTCAATCTCAACCTTTGACAGTTTGCTGTTATCTGTCAAATTTCTCTGAATGATGTTTGAAATAGAATGCACAGGGATGTTAGTGTAGATGTCTTTTATGTCAACACTATGAAGAGAATGTTCATTGCCCAAGTTCAAGAATGACGTTTTGGTGCAGAAATCTAAAGTGTTGACGAAAGATTTGTTGGCCTTGAAGACGTAATGATTTTTTAGGAATTTTTGGATAAATTGCTTGGTTTTGTACAGTGGGCTATTTCTGAAGTTAACTATAGGTCTGATAGGGGTGTTATCTTTATGAATTTTAGGTAAATCACGTAGACTGGGAAGTCCCGTGTTCATGGCGGTAGCTTACAAAACCAGCCATACCAACAGAAATCTATTTTTTAATTCACACACTATTAATCACAAAGATAAGTATAGTGCTTCAGGTATTTACAAATTAAGCTGAAACAACTGTGGAATTAATTACATTGGACAAGCAGGGAGAAATTTCAATACAAGATTTCTAGAGCATGTTAACGCCGCCAAATACCAAAAAAAAATCGGCCATGGGTTCTCATATGAGTGACATGAACCATAGATTTACCAGCATTGACAAAGATCTAGTAATTTTACGCCGTGCAAGTAAAGGTACATTAATGAACATTTTAGAATCCATTGAGATCAACACCGCCCAGATAATCTTCAACCCCCCAACCTCAACGAGATTTATTTTGTTTCCAATGTTTTATTCGACATTATCAGATTTCAACGTGTCAACAAAGAAAGATAATAATAAACCGCCTTGAGCTTCCATCCTCGCCTTCCCCCTCCCCCTCCAATCCCCCTATCTACTGCCCTACCTCTCACACTGGCGCTCCCCCACTTCCTCTCCGCCCCCTTGTTCGCTTGGTTCGGTATCGCAAGAACGCATTCCGGCCTCACCTTCAGGTCGCTTGACAGCTCACGGACCTGCATCGGGTGGGTTTGAAATCTCTTCTGTTCTGACGTAAGTTATCTGTCATTTCTACTTTCCTCACCAATTTATTTTACTATATAGTGTATTTCTTAGTGTTCTTTCCCTTGTGCTTAACACGATTCCGTTCTTCGACCTTTTTTATTCATTAAGAAGTTATGTTTTTAACGTAATTTTTTCTCTAATTTTTTGTTTGTTTTATTTCGTAGTTACTCTCCTAACGACTTGTTACCTCGAGAGTGGACCTCCTTTTGGATTTCCAACTCGGGAGCACCTTTGCAATAATCTAATGGGCCACCCATAGCTCCATATTAAAGAGACCCATTCAAGCTTGGCCTGTTGTTCTTTCGTTGTTTGGTGATGTATTCGATTTATTCAGTTACCAGCTGTCTCACCTCCAGCAGGAGATTATAAACAACTAGACCCTCAATAATACCAGTAATCTTCAACAGACCACTTTTTACTTAGTGGAGTTGATGTATTCTTTGGAATACATGGTCAGTCAGTTAGCCTTTGCTGCTCTTTAATCTATTTTCATTAATTCTTTCTTTGCCTTTTCGCAGACACCAACAGTGATTCCTTACGTTCTATTTTCTCCGTGCCCTTGCTTATGTTTTTTGTAAGTCTGTTCTAGATATATATCTTCCATGAACTACCTAGCGGCATCTAGCAGCTAACCACTGAAGTTCCTCAACATCTCCAAGCTCAAGAGGACTTCCTCACTAATCTACTAGGCGTCGTCATTGTCGCCAGCTAACATCTCCATGAAGACTGATTCCTGAAGAAAGTTCGCATCTATGAAGAGTCTTTTATTTTTGTAATGTTGGTTATTATGATTGACACTTTCTTGTCTAATAACCCCACTCCTTTTTGCTTCCCCTACCACCCCTCACTTACCTTCCTCTGCCGTGTGCGTGTTCGCTCATTCTCAGTTCTGCTTTAGCCTTTGAGCATACAGTTTGAAGTCCTCTCACGGGCTTGTCTCCTGTCTTAACGAGACATTTTAAATTAGACGCCATGTCTATTACATAAAACCAACCGTCAACAGGAACCATCGCCAGCTCTACATGCACAGAAAGCTAAGTACCAAACTTCAATGTTTTTAAAAGGATTTTAATGGTTTTAAATAGCTAAATGCGTTTAATCCAATTTTATAGACAGTGTGTGGAATTGCGAAATGTTATGCAATAACCATCTTCGAGGGGTCTTTCTTTGTCAGGCTATGTCTATCAAAGCTGACTTTCTAAAATGTAATTTAGTGCTTCTCTTATCAAATAACTGAGAATACTTTCTCACTTCGAGGGATTTCATTCAAATTACCCACTGTCTATAAAACTTAGCTTTCCTCCGAGGGATTTCTATTGCCCCATTTAACAGTCATCACTGCTCTGGAACTTTTTATGGCAACCAATCTTTCTACTATTCAAGCACTCTAGTATTTTCCACTCTAAATTTGGGAATACTTGTCCTCACTGAGGAATTTACGTTACATCAACCGCTGGTTAACACGTAACTTGCTTGCCACGGTGGGAACGTTACCGCGCTATTCTACTGCAACCTCTAAACTCTACAACGCAATAAATCTGTTGAAGCTAATATTAAACTAAGTGTTCTACACAACCGCAATAACTTTCTCCTACTTTACGAACTCCCATTCATTGCAATAGTGAAGTTTTTCAACTTGTCAACAAACTATCAGTGCTTCGATTGTGTGTGCTAACTATCTTCCGCGCCGCGTTCTACGAGAGCAATAAAATTGGCCAGAACATTATGTTTCCATCCTCCTTTTCCCAACACCTTCTACTAACAAATTTCTAATTAATTTATGTACCTAGTTATTTCTCTATGAGGCTTCGCCCTAAGTTTGGCACCCTCCATTTTTCTCCATGTAAAATTTGTTCATTCTGCGAAATTACAAGAAGTTGTAGAAACTTCTTTTTATTCTTTCCCTTTTATCCTGCTAGTACAGGAATTGTTAACTTTCTAATTATTAATCTTTTGTACTCAATCTCTTTTCTTCAGGATTCGTCAATACGACCTGTACACGTTGTATGTTTAACATAGTAATTTCTGTATAAAATAGCGGTAATTTCCGCTTTCACAAGTTTCTTCTTTCCTGTAACTATCAGGAATCAAAGATTTGTTTATAGCCTTTCAGATTGTCATAGTGGCATTCTAAAAGTTCTTGAATTGCACATAATCAAACTGTCAAAATTATGCTTGTTTTATAATTATCTCTCCATTTCTTATTCAAAAGCATAACCTTTAAAATCTTTAAAAGATTTTGGTGCTTTCACAAGTTCGAAACTTGTATACTATTGTTCATAGTAAACTTTTACCTTGTTGGGTTTGAGACCTTTGGATTTGTAGAACTAACAAAAGAAAAGATTCTTCTAACTTTAAAAGATAAGATTTTGAATCTACCAAATGTTAAGTTTCCAAAGTTTATATTTATTGTTTAAATAAACTAGTTGTTTTCTTTGTTCTTTATATTTTCCGTTAGAATTACGAGTAGGCAGGACCTTCACTTCCCTGATTCTTCCTTTAAGTTTAAACTCTTTTTTCGAATCTCTAAACCAACCAAGTTCTTACTATTTGTTGCATTTAACTTAAAACTGCGAATAAAAACATTTTTAAAGTTTCTCTTAGCTGTCATAGCTAATTCTAGCGGGCCATTGAGGCAAGTATAGCTAGCTCTGCAAGCTTGCTATTTGTTGAGATTTTTTTTTTCTCTTACTTATGGTTCGTTTCCAAAAATTTCAGTTTTGTTTGAGTTAGGTTTGAGGTTCTCCTCTGTCCTAAACTTTTAGTCGGCACCCTGCTGGGTAAAAGCTTAGCCTTCCTTAAGTGCAACAACTGGTTTTTACATAAGATTTTCACAAAAAACAATAACAACTTAACGAAAATCATTAAAATAACTTCCTCTCTTCCCTCTCTGGGAGCATTCGGTTGGTCTGACGGAGATCCAACAGTGCCCAGAAATACAATTATTATTCCAAATTCAAATCTTTCCAGCATTCTTGAATGCATTAATAAAAAGAACCTTTCCGAAGTGAAAATTAGTACGTCCTTTCCTTTTGGCTTACTTTGCCTTGCCAGACTGCCACCCGTCCCCATAGTAACGAAATACCGGCTCGGGAGGGAAAGTGCAATCGCCGAGCGCTTGCAGGCAACCTCAATTCACGCTACGCTCTCCGCTTGCCTGAAACAGACCCCACTAGATTTAGGTTCCTCGTAAGTTTTGTACAGAGAAATTTCGTTCCATATATTAATTTACTAAAATTTGTGTGGTGGATTCTTATCCTATCTACCAATACTTTTCTTCAAACCGAAACCCATCTCCTTTTCTCTTTTATCATCATCCCTTAGGTAGTGTTAATCCCTAGCTAAAACCTACCCAGGAGTGATTTTATAGGAATAAACATTGGAACTTTATCTAACATTTTCAGGGTCATAAGGACCCAACATGAACCTTGCAAATTATATTTGCCGACAAGAACTCTATGTGATCTAAATTTTAAACATTTTAATGTGTTATTTTTTTTTAATGTGTATTTTGACATATGTGCTGTACTAGTTCTATATCCCCCTTTTTTTTTTTTTTTTTGGATATGTCTGTTCGTATTTATTTCACCATATCATTCCTCATTTGTATCACATTCATCCTCATTCATTTCATTTATTCATTTCACGTTAGACTTAACTTTTAAGATATTTTTAATGATACTGATAAGTGCTTCTCAATGTATGGCTGATGAAGGGGCTAGCATAAGCTCTGAAACATGTACCATATGGGTCTAATGTAACCCTTTATGTTAAATTATAAGTATTGATCAGTCGGACTCTCTTTTCCTTTTATTATACTTAACTGACAATCAATACGGAACCATGACAAATACTAATGTTACTGTTTGAATGGACGATGGAACTCCATCACTCATTGCTCGTGAGGTCACACGGTTACTCCGTAACACATTTGGTGAACACAGCAGCATCGGCCGATCATTCCCCACTGCGTGGCCACCAAGATCCCCAGATTTGAACACTTGTGATTTCTGGCTGTGAGGTTACCTTAAGGACAGGGTGTATCAACGGGACACTGACACATGTTGGCGTTTGAAGGAGAGCATCGAGAGGGAGGTAGCCAACCTCCCACCTGAAATGTTGCGGGCAGTGGTGGAGCACTCGCTAGCGCAGTTCTAGGCTGTCGTGGATGCAGATGGTCGTCTCATTGAGCATCGTTTGTAACCTGGACTGTCAACACGGTATGCCATTAACACCTGTTACCCGCTGATGTGGAAATTAAAATGTGTTCCATTCAATGGTTTATTTGTCATGTCTCTTCCGAATCACCTGCCAAAGGTTTCCACACCGATTCATTGTCCTACGATCACTCATTTGTTCGGGGGGCCCTCGCAAGTAGCGCAAGTTTTATTATATCCACCCTGTACTTTAACTGTGTCACATTCATCTATTGACACTTCTTCAACTTGATGTGCAAGCTGGTCAATTTTTATTCCCGGATAGCATTTTACTTTCTTACCCGTTTTCCCTGATATATCCTTGCTCCACATAATTAGCCTTTCAAGATATGACTGCCACTTAACTTGGCTGTGCCAACGTTTCTTGTTAATAGCAGTTGGAACCTTGCTAGACGATGAGGGGCACACAACGACGACTAGTGCAGTCCGCACATAAGTCAAGCAGCAATGCACACGCTACTTGTGTTAGAAGTTATATGGTAAATTGTGAAAGGAATAATTAATAATAATGGGCCAATTAAGAATGGTGGGTTTCAACAGCACAGCTAAGTTAAATAGATATATAGATAGATGTCATTTATTGCAGAAACACAAGAGAACATCAAGTACAATGCAATCGTCAAACAAACTAACATATGGAAATGTAGAATATATACAGTGCTGTGCTCTGAATCACACACACACATGCACGCTCACACACAGACACCCACACAAGAGTACATTATTTACAGCATACATTTGATATAAATGCATATTACAAAGCAAGGTCAACATGCCGGTTTAAGTCCTACATCAGAAAAGGTTAAATAGTAACAGTGAACTACACCAAAAGCTAAGTATGTCTAATTGGCTTACAGACTTCAAAGAATTCATCTGTTTTATAAATGTTGTTGTTAGTTAGTAGAGACTTAATCTTTTGTTTGTAGATATTCAAAGGTAAATGCCTAACAATGGCTGGAAGGGAATTGAAAAATTTCAGGGATATATAAATGAATGTCTTCTGAGTTATACTGAACTTACATCTGTAAAGCCCTAAGTTGTTCCCATTTCTCGTGCTATAACAATGTGATAGACCCAGCACCTCATACTTGTTGTGGTTTCCTTGTATATATAAGAGGCAGTGGAAAATGAACACTGCTGGCAAAGTCATGACACCTACAGTAACAAATGCTTGCCTACAGTGACTTCGAGGAGGAAGACCACAAATTAACCTCAGAGCTCTTTTCTGCAATCTGAACAATTTCTCCGCATGCGACATGTGACCCCAAAGTAATGTTCCATAGGCCAAATGGCCATGTCACCATGGAGAGTAAAACGATGCAACTGTACCCGTCAAATAAGCAAGCTGACAGCATGACACAAGTAAATAATGAATTGTTTCCATCTCGGCCACTGGCAATCATATCTTGTAAGGCTAATACTTGATGACTTTTACTATTAGGAGAATTAATTTCTCCACCTAGTCAATACTGTACATGTGACTTTCTTCAATCTATACTATGTACCTGTTTTGGGCCTTTCATAGGTTCATCTTTAGCATAAATAACTTCTATTTTTTAAAATCTCTGATTAAGAAATCTTTAAAAATAGTTAATTTCCTTAGTAGCGATTTTTTTCAATTTGGTTCAAACGTTTAGGAATTAATGGCAGGGTATACACACACCAGACAGACATACCCTACGTGAACATATAAGCCTATTTTATTTTCATGAAATTAGGCTAAAAGTACATAAATACTGGCTATAGTTAAATGCATCACAACTGTATGCAAATTTCTCATGAATAAAATAATAATTCTGAACAATCTACTGAATGTACTTTGAAAAAAATTGAAAACTCTTTATTTTTGCAGGCCTTCTGATGGAATAGAAGTATACAATGCTTCCACCAATGGAATCATTGATTGCACTCTGAAGCAGCTAAAGCAGCATGGGCTGGCAGCTTTGAGCATGACTCCATTGACCTGTATTTATTATCCAATGATATACTACATTCCAAATAAAGTGCTCTACATGTTATTATTTTACTCGACACAGCTATTTATGGCCATCTTTGGGGATTTACTCCTATTCCTTCAACGACGACGACCAATGTATGTATAAGTGTAACAATTCATTATCTACCCTAGTGCAATAAGGTGTGTGTAGGTGTAGAGTAGGTCTATTTGATAAGCCTTGACAACCTCGCACTTTTAGAAGCAAAAAAAAAAGACCCTCCTTGTTGCAGAATTTTTCTGCAGGAGGCGCACCTATATGTTTAAAGTTATTACGGTGTGACCAATACAGCAATAGTCACAGGTGCACTGATGGAGGGGCCCCCTCTAGAAGCCCTCCTTGAGGACGTAAAATGAAAAGTGGTTGGAATTTCAAAGTGACAGTGGTTAATTCCTACTGAATTTGTAAATGTTCATAGCTGACATGCCCTAACGCAGGTGTTCTCAACCTGGTGCTCGTGTCATACGAGCTAAAAAGTGCTCACAAGCACACGCTCCCCTGAGCAGTGGTGTAACTATGGGGGGTGATTAGGGGGATCAATCCCTCCCAGAGCCAAATAATTTTAATAAAACATAAATTGATGAAATGTTTATTAAAAAAGCCAATTTTCAGATTGTTGACAAACGATAAGGATTATGCAACCTATGTTTATAATTTGAGAACATTTAGGAGGCCAACCAACACTGTTCATTTCCGAGCTTTTGAACATTGATAGGTGCAAATAAAACGTATCAAATGTTATCGAGACCACACATGAAAACGTGTAGTTAAGCTTTCATTGATTGTCTTATTTTGCACCCCGCACAAAGCAAGAAACAAAAATAAACACATGACCAAAAATGAAAGCAAAAAGCAAAATTCAAAAACAAAAGCAGAAAAATACACAAAACCAAAAACACAAAGCAAAATTCAAAAAAGCATAAGCAGAGAACGAACACAAAACCAAAAAACACAAAGCAAAATTTAAAAGCAAAAGCAGAAAACAAACACAAAGAAAAAAGTGGAAAAAAAAACAAACACAAAACCAAACACGCAATTAGTTCAGATTTGAAACCGCTCATCCCCCTCCAGAAGGAAATCCTAGTTACGCCACTGCCCCTGAGATCCCTTCTTCAAACCAAATTCTGTAGCACGAACCTGTATAATAGCATTTTCAGTTTTGACTTTCAGAAATTTGTAACATGTTGTGAAATATAAGTATTATATGAATAATATAAATAATTAATTGGACATCCCTATTTTATGAGTAACATGAAAGATGCTGATTCCACTCAACTGACAATGTATCTTACCTGCATGAGTCATGCAATTAGTTGCAGCATACCAGGTGAGTGGTGAATCCCTAGCTATTTTGGCACTTCTGAGGGAGAGAGAGATAGGAAAGAGAGGTGCATGCTTGTTGCATAATAATAATAATAATCGGGGCATTCAAATCGGTATTAAAAAAGAGAACAGAACTAAAGTCAAATGTCTCGCTTTCACGGACGATATTGCAATTGTCGCAGACAACAGATCGGAAGTGACTTACGCAGTGGAAAAGCTCCATGAGATTGTACAAAAGACCATATTACATATCTCTTACGACAAGACCAAATATATGTAGAGAAGGCCAGAAAATAAATCCCCTTTAAACACCAAATACGGTAAAAACACACAAGTCCACACTTTTAAATACCTTGGTGAAATTATACAGCCCTCAGAACTTAATCGAATCGCCAATGAAGACAGAATCACTAAGGTCCAGAAGGCCTACAGGCTAACGTGGGCCCATTTGGATGAAGAGACCTAGTACTGAGCTCTATCAAAACACCATTACGATAACAGACGAAATTAGAAAACGCAGAGCCAAATTTTACACTCACATCCATAGGATGGCCACCTCCAGATTGCACAAGAAACTACTCGGTATCATAACACAGAGCAAATGCGGCACAGAATGGCTTAAAGAGGTACAGAGAGACTTATAAGTAATCAGTATGCAAAATTTCGAAGACCGAACTGATTACCAGATGAAACTCGCGAATGTTAAGTTCGAACCAAGATCATTGCGACAACCTGGAAAAAAGTGGACGGATGAGAGGAAGAGGGAGCATTCCGCACGAATGTAGATATTTTGGGAGGAGCGGAGGAGACACACCTCCAAATGACATCATGTTATCAAGTTTAATCGCTCTCCTGTAGGGGAATACCGGCTTAAATAAATAAATAAAATAATCAATTTAACGTTGCTCGGGTACTTCTATGGCACGAGGGGGTGCTCAGTCTCAAAAACGTCGAGAGCGCCTGCCCTCAAGTAATATTAAGTGTATTCAGTACTAGGCAAGATGGTGAGGACCATAAGCTATTGATTGGAGGATGGAAAAGAGGAACAAATAGAAATTCGCCACCCTACTGCTTGCAAACCTTGGCTCAGAAATGCCTATTTCAAGGTGCAGATCAGCCTATGAACTGACCACAATTCTTTTTTCACATATTGTATAAACATGTACTATCGATTCTCCCATCACACTGGCATCCACAAGGACTAGCATGTACAGTGAAACCTCTCAATTGCTAACGCTGATCGGACGAACTAATTTGTCCGTATCTGGGAGGTGTCCTTAAATGGGAGGGGCCACATTTTAAATACAAAATTGGGTCAAACAGAAGTAAAAATGCAATATGTACATTACATACTGGACAAAATACAAAACTGTACTGTAGTTGGGTTATACACATCTCCAATTACTGTAAATAAAAGCAGTAATGCAGTACAGTACAGTACAGTACTTACAATTTTATGATATTGTACCCGCCTGTAGTAAGTACCACGACAGTGCAGGCTACGGTTTAAACTAACACTGAAGTTAGAGAAACAGATTTGTCGAAAATACACAGCTTATTTGTCCGGAATTCTTTTGTGAGAATATTATGACTTCTTGGAAATTCCAACCAACAGTACTGTAGGGAGTAGTGGTGTAAACAGTAACAGCCAGCCAACCATTATCAATTATTATTCTAGCAGCTTACTGATCTGGGAGGTAGACTAGCCTACTGTATGCAGTTTTTAGCCTATTCTTCTTAAAAACATGTACGGGAGTACAGTATGTTACAGTCTTCAAAGTAGAGATTTTCTCATTTTGCAAATTTTACGTTTGAAACCCGAATGATTTTGTCCGAATAACGGAGGTTAAGCAGACTTTCTGGCCTTAAAGAGCTGTCCGTGTCTGTAAATGAACGTTCATTTTATTAGCAGTTACATATAATTTAATTCGGGAGATAAAATTCTGTCCCTATCTAGGGAATGTCCGTATCAGAGAAGTGCCCGTAAAGAGAGGTTTCAATGTAATCATTTTCCTCTCTTAGGAGGTTGGAAGAAAAAAAATTAAGAAAAGCTAAGAAGCCCCATTTGTGCATGCAATCCACCCCTGTTCAACATGTAACAGTACAATCAATGTTACAAAATATACTTACCCTAACCGTGGTGGCGACAGATCAGGGAAATTCGCATCTCTGGAAATATCAGGGAAATGTCAGGGAATTTCGCAAAGGTACAACGAAAATCAGGGAAATGTGAAGAAACTTAAAAAAATTTGCGTCGAGCAAGTGAGATTATTTTGCAGCCATAGTCTGGCGCAGTGCAGGGAGTTTCCGCGTTTCTTTTAAACTATAAATCATCTCTAAATGAATCGTTAGGCAAGAGGGGAGTTACCATATAAGCAAGATTATATACTAATTAATACATTATTCGCTAAGTTAATATCAGGGAATTTTGTGGTACCATCAGGGAAATTTGTCAGGCAAAGTCTGTCACCACCATGATAAAATAAATAAATACTCAAGAAACTAAGTATTAAATCTCCACGGTGGCCGAGAGCGCTAAATCGTACCTCGCTGGCATTGGGAGAGATGGGTTCGAATCCCACTTCATACCCAGCCAACTAAATGGGACTGATGCCCAAACACATTCCAAGCCTCAAAATAAAATAACAAAAGCATAACAAATTAAAGCATTCAGCTATTAGGTCACGTAGGCCCTATTGTACAAACAGTAAAAGCCATATAGATTGAAAATAACAATTAAACCCACGATCTCCAGTTTTGTATGCTGTTGCTCTGACCACTGAGCATGGATCAGACAATTTAACTCTACAGAGAAGTGAATATCAACTATTATTCATTTAGTTTGCTTCCTTTCCAGGTTGGTTAAGATACAACGACGTATCTTCCAATCCAATATCGCCCTGAGTCATTTTACATGTAACGCATGGAACTTTCGGAATGAAGGCTTCATGAGTTTAGAGCAAGAGATCCATGACAGTGATATTCGAGACTTCGAGTACTACCTCAGAGGCTCACAATGTTTCAACTATTACACATCAGCCATTAGAGCAGTACGCCTTTATCTTGTACGTGATAAACTGACGGAAAAACAGTCCAGAATCATATATACCAGGTAAGTGATAATCTATTCACATATATAAAAAATCTTGTGGTGTCAGTCTGTTTCTATGTTTTCCTTTTACTCTTTCATGCAAACACTACTCAACCGATTAAGCTGAAATTTTGCACGAACATGAAAAGAAAGCACATAGAATAATTGCTCTTTCAAAATAAAATGTTCCTATCTTGGCCTTTTGGCGCTCAGGTCATCATCATCATCATCTTGCACAGTTTCCAGCCACTGGCCGGGTCTGTTTGGAAAACAAGCCTCTCCAACGTCTTCTAACTTCCCACTATCCCTCAGCCTCCACCCTTGTTCAGTCTTCTCCTCTCTTCTTCACGCTTTCTTCCACCCCCTTCAGCCACCTGTCTCTCGGTCTTCCTCTCGGTCTCCTTCCTTCCCATTTCGTTTCGTGTATCCTCCTGGGTATCCTCTTCTCCTCCATTCGTTTTACATGTCCATACCATCTAAGTCTAGATTTCTCTATACCATCCTGTAATGGTTCCTCCTTCATTAATTATCTGGTCCTCTCATTTCTTATTCAGTCCATCTTTGTAGCTCCAATACTGCTTTTCAAGAACCTCATCTCACTGGCCTGTGTTTTGCTCTTCTCCCTTCCTTTCATAACCCAGGTCTCCGAGGCGTACGTCAGGATAGGGACATAGTACGTCCGATATATGATCTTTTTGCTGTTCTGAGGGACATCCTTGTTCCATAACATGCTTCTCACACTCCTCCGGAATGCTTCTGTCTGTCTCCCCCGCTCATTTATTTCTCTATCGCTTCTTCCATTATCTTGTATCAGGCTTCCCAGATACTTGAAACTCTCCACTTTCTTCAGCTGTTCCCCACCAATTGTTATTCCCGTTGTGGTTCTTTCCTTCTTCCTTGTTGTGATCACCATCTCACTCTTATTTATGCTAAATTTTATCCCATATCCTTGTATTATTCCTTCCCACACGTACAACTGTTCCTGTACCTCCTCCTCCTTGTTTCCCCAAATCATCAACTCATCAGCAAACACCATTGCTTTCATCTTTCCTTCCCTAATTACTTGTGCCACTCGGGTCATTATGTCATCCATCACCACAATGAAAAGTAACGGTGACAGGGCACTTCCTTGTTACAGGCCATTTCTCTGTTCCAACCAGTCCGATCTCTCTCCTCCCACTTTCACACAGCTCACGCTTCCCTTGTACATCTACTTTATCCTCCTTATAGTCCATTTTTCTACTCCTCTATCCTCCAGGGACTTCCATACTTTGTTTCTGCATACACTGTCATATGCTTTCTCAATGTCCAGGAAGGCCATCAATAGATCTGTTCCATACTCATAGTGCTGTTCTTGTAACTGCCTTACAGCAAAAATCAAATCCACTGTGGACCTTCCTGCTCCGAAGCCATGTTGTTCTTCCCTCATCCCTCCTTCTATCCTTGTCCTAATTCTCTTTTCCAAAACTTTCTCGAAGATCTTTGCACAATGACTCATCAGTGTTATTCCCCGATAGTTTCTGCAATCTGTTCTACTACCTTTCTTGAAGATCGGGACAATTATTCCTTTTTTCCAGTCCTCGGGGGTCTTCCTTTCCTTCCATGCTGTCCTCACCGCTCGGTACAACCACTGTATCCCCACCTCTCCTGCTGCTCTCACCATCTCCACACTCAACTCATCCACACCCGGTGCCTTCCCTCCTTTCATCTTCCTCACTGCATCTTCCCCTTCTCTCCATGTTATGTCATTTTCTGTTTGCAGTCCATCTTCCTCTTCCCCGATTTCTTCCTCCTCGCCGTGGTTTCCATTTGGGTTCAGAAGTTCTTCAAAATATTCTTTCCACATTTTCTTCCCTATTTTCTATCTCTTGTCCCCTTTTGTTCACCATCCTAACATAATCCATAGGATCCTTCCACCTCTTATTTTTTACCATCCCATACAATACCTTTTTTGTACCTTCACTATCCTCCTTCATCATCTTTGTCCACTCTTCCATCCACTTTCTTCTCTCCTCAGCCACTACTCTCTTTGCCTCCTTCTTTCTTTCCTGGTACTCTTCCCTTGTCTCTACCATCCTATTTTGATACCACCTACTAAAGGCTCTATTATTTTCTCTTACTATATATTTTGTCTTTTCATTCCACCATGGTGTTTCCTTCCACTTCTTCTTACTACTTGTCCTCCCACATACTGCTTCTGCTGCACCTACTAGTGTCTTCTTAAATCTAGCCCATTCCTCTTCCACCCCTCTTTCTTCATCTGTTGGAATTCCTTCCTTTACCATTTTGAGGTACTCGACCCTTCTATCCCCTTCTTTCAGTTTCCATATCCTTATCCATATCCTTATACGTTTAGGTATACGCTCAGGCAGTGCTTGATTTGTAAAAATAAAGGTTCCGGTACTGTGGGCAACCGGGTTGTGGTGGGAGGAGGAGGGGGGCTTCATGGAATATTGAAATATGGAGTTCTAAATACGATATTTACCCTTTTCTGAACACCGTTAAAAAATTAATCAGTGGACAAAATACCAATCTTTTTTTATTGCAATTTTAAATTAGACTGAGACTGCTGCAGCAACATTTTTCTTACCATTGCTGTTGGCCTATATTAAATTTTAATGTATGTCAACTAGGCTACCATTCAAACAATGTACATTATTTCAAATTAATGCTTTTACGTATTTTAAAAAATTGAATACTTTCGGTTTGAAAATACACACAAGTTTACCAACAATCTTTTATTTCTGGTTCTATAATTTTGTTTTTACTGTTAAACATGTGTCTCCCACAAATCCAACCCCTCGTCCTCGTCGTGGGAGATGGGCAACGTAATTAAGTAGGGGATTGCCGGTAGGGGTGAAGTACAGTGGGGACTTTGCTACCTCAAGACCGCTACGGTAGCTGTGAAGGCCCTACAGGAACCCTGAAGAAATTACGGCTAACGGGGCTCTGGTGAAACAACTGCTGCCTTGTAGTTTGGAGTTGGTTCTTCAAAGGCTAAGGGAAGAAACCCTGACAGAAAATCAGCCTGGTGCCTCAGGCTTAAGGTGGCAGCCCCTCCAAGGCACTCGGAGGCAGTGGGTTAATCACTCGCTCCTCTTAAATAAACTGATTACGGAAACTGAAGCGAAATTACAAAACCGTACGGATAACCTGATGACGACTTCTGGCATGAAGAGGACTACGAAAATCGGTTTCTGGAATGTGAGGACCTTGATGGAGAAAACCAGACTGAAACAAGTGACACGGGAGATGAAGAACTATGGGCTGGATATCCTAGGATTGAGTGAAGTGAGGTGGCCAGGATTTGGTGAAATACAGACAACAGATGGAATTACATTTCTCTATTCTGGGGGCGATGATGAAGAACACAGGGATGGAGTGGGGTTGCTGCTCAACAGAAATGCAAAGAGAAGCCTTGTGGAGTGGAAGCCAATTTCTAGTAGGCTCATGTTTGCTAGGTTCAAGACAAAGATCAGGAATGTGATCATCATCCAATGCTATGCGCCTACAGAACAGTCGGAGCCAGAGAAGAAGGAAGAATTCTACCAAATGCTGCGAGATGTCACAAGACAAACAAGTAAGAAGGACATTCTCATTGTTATGGGAGACTTCAACGCGAAGGTGGGCTCAAACAATGAGGGGTTGGAGCAGATCATGGGTAAACATGGCCTTGGTGAGATGAATGACAATGGGGAGAAATTTACGGAATATTGCGCCAGTCAGGATTTGGTGATGGGTGGCACGGTATTTCCTCATAGGCGGTGCCACAAGGTCACCTCGGTGTCTCCTGATCAAGTCACAGAAAATCAAATTGATCACATCGCGGTGAGCATGAGGTTCAGAAGAACATTGGAAGATGTTAGGAACAAGAGAGGAGCGGACGTTGGTAGTGACCATCATCTTGTGGTTGCTAACTTCCGCATGAAGATCGTCGCAGTCCGCCGAAAGTTTAACACTCGGCACAACAAGTTTGATGTGGGCAAGCTTAAGAACCAGCAGAGATTGGACCAATTTAAACTGGAGCTCAGAAATAAATTCCCGGTGTTGGACTCCGAGACAGAGAAGGACGTGGAGACTGTGTGGAGCGAGGTAAAGAATATCTTCGTGGAAACCAGTGAGATGCAGCTCGGGTACAAGAACTACCTGCGGAAAGAATGGATATCCGATCAGACCTGGGACAAGATAAATTATAGGAAGGAGATTAAGGCCAAGCTCAACACCTGCAAGACTAGGCAGCAGAAGGCTCTCACACAAGCAAAGTATTCAACAGCAAACAGGGAGGTAAAGAGGAGTGTACGGAAGGATCATAGGAGGTGGATTGATGAGCAGGCGGAGAAAGCAGAACAAGCGGCAAGAAGGGGGGACGTTAAGGAGCTCTATGGCATCACAAAGATGCTTTCGAAGAAAGGTTTTAATAAAACTAGGCCTGTGAAGAGCAAGACGGGCGAGATCCTCACGACGTGTGAACAGCAGCTGACAAGATGGAGAGAACACTTTGCGGAGGTTCTTAATAGAGATAGAGGACCAGAAAGTAAGCAGCGAGGAGAAGATGAAGAGAAAGCAGAAAGTGACCCAAGCATCAGCCTCTACTCCCCAACTCGGGGCGAAATACGGACAGCGTTGAAGCAGATGAAATGCGGGAAGGCACCAGGTCTGGATAATATCCCAGCGGAAGTACTGAAAGCAGACCTGGATATTACGATTGATCTGCTGCACCCGCTGTTGGAGAAGATCTGGAAGGAGGAGAAAATACCAACCGACTGGAAGAAGGGGTTGATAGTCAAGTTGCCGAAGAAAGGGGACACCACAAACTGTAACAACTGGAGGGGTATCACCTTGCTGTCCATTCCAAGCAAAGTGCTGGCGAGAGTCATCCTGAATCGTATAAAAGACTGCGTAGAAAAAAGGCTTCGGAAGGAACAGGCTGGATTTCGACAACATCGCAGCTGTGTGGATCTCATCAACACCCTCCGAATCATTCTGGAGCAGAGTGTGGAGTGGCGGAATACCCTTTACCTCACATTTGTTGACTTCGAGAAAGCCTTCGACTCCGTAAATCAAAGAATCATGTGGAAGACCCTCGAGGAATATAAAATTCCAACAAAGATCATCAGAATCATGGAAGAGATGTACGAAGGGTATGAGTGCCAGGTTCTTCACGAAGGCAAATTAACAGAAAAGATAAAGGTCAGTTCCGGAGTGAGACAGGGGTGTGTCCTTTCCCCCACTCTGTTCCTGTTGGTCCTGGATAGTGTGATGAAGAAGGTAATGGGAGGACGGAAGAGGGGTATTCAGTGGGGTATAAATGACAGGCTTGAAGATCTGGATTTCGCAGACGACATTTGTCTTATGGCACAACGGTACCGAGACATAGAAGATAAGCTGGGGAGGTTGCAGAGAGAAGCAGAACGTGCAGGACTGATGATCAACACCAACAAGACCAAAGAGATGAGGATAAATTCTGACATCACGACTAGTTTGACAGTCAACGGAAAGGACATTGAGCGAGTTGAGTCCTTCCTCTACCTTGGAAGTATAGTCACAAATGATGGGGGAGCAGAGGAAGATGTTCGAAGCCGTATCAGGAAGGCAAATGGTGCCTTTGTCCAGCTCTACCCCATCTGGAGAAATAGAAACATTTCCAGGAAGACCAAGCTCCGCCTTTTCAATAGCAACGTAAAGTCGATTCTTCTCTACGGCTGTGAAACATGGAAAGTCACAAAACCGATCAACAACCAGCTACAGGTGTTCATTAACAGATGTCTGCGTCGCATCATGAATGTGAGGTGGCCGGACATAATCTGAAATGAAGATCTTTGGACCATCACCAATCAACAACCGATTAGCATCCAGATCAAGGAGAGGAAATGGCGCTGGATTGGTCACACACTAAGGAAGCCGGACGGAGCTATTGACAAGGCGGCGCTAGACTGGAATCCTCAAGGCGCCAGGAAGCGAGGTCGACCTAAGAAGACCTGGAAGAGGACGATCGAAAATGAAATTGCAGAGGTGGACAAGAACTGGAGTCAAGTGAAGAGAATGGCCAGGAACCGTACTGCGTGGAGAAATTTCGCCAAGGCCCTATGCTCCGGAAGGAGCGGCAGGAATTAAGTAAAGTAAGTAAAGTTAAACATGTGAAATTGTCCAAAGTTTAGAAAAGATTTCGTTGTATGTGCCTCCTCTCTCACTCACCTTGCTGTTAGCATCCAGAGCGGAGTGCCGCACCCGAAGCAGCCAAGATTCCACGTACTTTGAAGTACAATCCAGTCAAAGACCAAGTTGACCTTGACTTACAACTAACGTTCCACAGTTCTAAAAATTATGTTATATGTTCGACTTTTCCCCCGATCAGAGGTTTCGGTACGGTGTACCGGTGCGTACCATCACAAATCTAGCCCTGCGCTCAGGTATAGCCCAAAATATGGTAACAAAATTGTTGTAGAAAGACCAGCCATGGCTTATTTTACACCCCTCCATTCAAGCAAGACTCTAAGGCACCCTGAAAGGCACATTTTATGGCCTTAGAACTAACTGTTTCTGAGATATTCCCATCTCCAGTCTTGGGCCAGCCATAACCATGCCAACGTCAACTCCAAAGGTGCCATTCAACTTTCCATCTAGCCCTGTATGGGGCAGTGCCCAGCTCCATTTATCATCTGAAATACCATACAAGCATTATTCAAAACATTTAACCCTCTTAAGCGATCAGGGTGTTTCAAAAATACTTTTACAACCTTTGGGATTTGGTTCCATACACCAAAACAAGAAAAAAAAAGTTCGTATATACATATGTCCCAAAATCCTTCGTTTTCGATTTATTAATGAAAGAACATTGTATAGTGACACATTAATTGACAATCTGTCAGGGCCGTGGAGAGCAAGCACGGGCCCTAGGGCTAGGACTTACGGGCCCCTCCATATTTGTTCGTCCTGTGACATCCTGGAAATATCAGATTTGCATTTTTTAAACCCCCCTCAAAAGAAAACTCTGTGCATTTTGTTTAAATTACTTTTTTTGGAACGTATTAAATTTGTTCAATGTCAAATCTGTTGTATCTGACCGGAAACTTTACTCTCTCCCATCACAAGAACAAGTTCAACGCCTTTCACAACCTTATGGACGAAAATTCGAACTTTGCAAAGGTTCATAATGTCTAGTTGAAAGGTTATTTAGAAACGTTCCTCCCCATGAACAATGGAAACTTTACTATTCATCTGGCCGCGAAGATATTATGATAGTGGTTATATACAAAATGCATTTATCATGTTCTCTTTATAGTATTTTGTAGCATATTCATTAGACTTAAATACATTAAATATCATTCAATACAAATTTGTTTACTCTGGACTTTCGCGGGCACCTCAGCAAGTCCGGGCCCCAGGGCTACAGCCCCGTTTGCCCCTCCCTCTCGTCGGGCCTGCAATCTGTTTGGAAATGTTTAACACATGAACTCATATAGAAAAAGATACAGTCAGTCTGAGAGACTAGACTTTATATCATTTCAAATGACGCATGCTGCAATGTTAGAAAGGCTCAGGAGGGCCAACAGACTCCATTCCCCATTAACATAGGCTTCCCGCACGGGCACCGCTTTAAGGCTCACCCTGTATTTGAGTCTGACATCTTTTACAACTCTTTAAGGGTCACCCATTACTGTATTTGAATCTGATATCTTGCAAACCTCTTTAAGGGCCACCCTGTATTTGAATTGAATCTAACATACTGTACACCTCGTTAAGTGTCACCCTGTATTTTGCTCTGACATCCTGCACACCTTTTTAGGAGGCACCCTGTATTCTTATCTGGCATCTTGCATATCTCTTTAGAAGTCACCCTGTATTCTTGTGTGACATCTTGTACACCTCTTTAGGAGTCACCATGTATTCTTGTCTGGCATCTTGTGCACCTCTTTAGGAGTCACCCTGTATTCTTGTCTGACATATTGTGTACCTCTTTAGGAGTCACCCTGTATTCTTCTCTGCCATCTTGTACACCTCTTTAAGAGTCACCTTGTATTCTTATCTGGCATCTTGTATATCTCTTTAGGAGTCACCCTGTATTCTTATCTGGCATCTTGTACACCTCTTTAGGAGTCATCCTGTATTCTTATCTGACGTCTTGTATATCTCTTTAGGAGTCACCCTGTATTCTTGTGTGACATCTTGTACAGCGCTTTAGGAGTCACCTGTATTCCTGTCTGACATCGTGTATACCTCTTTAGGAGTCACCCTGTATTCTTATCTGACGTATTGTATATCTCTTTAGGAGTCACCCTGTATTCTTGTCTGACATCTTGTACACCTCGTTAAGGGTCGCCCTGTATTCTTATCTGACATCTTGTACACCTCTTTAGGGGTCACCCTGTATTCTTGTCTGACATTTTGTGCACCTCTTCAGGAGTCAGTCAGTCACCCTGTATTCTTCTCTGCCATCTTGTACACCTCTTTAAGAGTCACCTTGTATTCTTATCTGGCATCTCGTATATCTCTTTAGGAGTAACCCTGTATTCTTATCTGACATCTTGTACACCTCTTTAGGAGTCACCCTGTATTCTTATCTGACGTCTTATATATCTCTTTAGGAGTAATCCTGTATTCGTGTGTGACATCTTGTACACCACTTTAGGAGTCACCCTGTATTCCTGTCTGACATCGTGTACACCTCTTTAGGAGTCACCCTGTATTCTTATCTGATGTCTTGTATATCTCTTACGGAGTCACCCCGTATTCTTGTCTGACATCTTGTACATCTCGTTAGGAGTCACCCTGTATTCCTGTCTGATATATTTCACACTTCTTTAGGAGTCAACCTGTATTCCTGTCTGACGTTACGCACTCACCGTCTCCGTATCGCATAACGCCTGACCCCAGGAGGAAGCTCAGACTCGGGCATATGCACTGAACAACATGATGACGTCATACACGCCGTAACCGTAACGCATAACGTTAGACCCAAACATAATGATGAAGTCGACAAGATCATTTGAAATGATAAAAAAAAGGTTCCTGACACCAACAGAAGGAAAAACTGTCATATGCACAGGTGTCCCAGAATCCTTCGTTTTCCCGGGAGGGACTGTTGAACACATTGGTACACTGATAACACTTCACCACACACAGCTCACAACAAGTGATCGAAATGTCCTCCTCTTGCGTCAAGACATGCATGAACACGTCGCATCATGGACTGCCGGACCCGTTCAAGGACTCCGGGCTGTTATCGCAGGTGTTCTTGCTGGTCTCCAAATTTATCACAAGTTAAATTAAAAAAAGAGCTATTTGAAAGGAGGACATCTTTAATTCACAAAGAACAAGGTACACAAAAAAATAGAAACATCTGAATGTCAAAGACATCAAAACTCAAAGACCAAACACATCAAACATCACATCCTCCCACCTGAGCTAACTGAAATGGTATGAAGTTAGCTTACAATATGCACAAAAACAGAAACAATTAACTTACCAAAGCAACTAGAAACACATGGAAATTACGACATTTTAAACAAGAATCAAATAACAACTGTACACACTGCAGTAAAGCAAACACAAACTTCAAGATCACAGTCCAAGTATCTTTTAGGTAACACAACTGTTCTTCCACTTCGTGTCACAGTTATATTGGCACCATTCTTTTTGGAAGTTGGTGGTGTCTTCACCTTCAATTGTAGCAGTTCCTCAATAGGCATGACACTTTCACGTTTAGCCTCAAGTATGGGGTAGATCCTCTGAATGGGTCGAAGTAGCTCTCCAGAGGCTGTTTTCAATTTGACAAGTCGAACTGTGCCCTCTTGATATGGTAACAAGTCACAGTAGCCAGAGGCCAGTCTAACCGCTTATCACTGTCATTCCCAACAAGAACCACGTCACCAATATTAACATTAGGAAACTCTTTACCTTTGCTTCTCTGTACGAGCTGACCAAGGTACTCATTACGGAAACGTCTCCGCAAATCTTCCTTAATTTTGGCACGATACTTCAGTCTTTGTTCCAGATTAGTCGACTCAATCACATCACACTCGGGCATTCCTGCTTGCCTGATGTCTTGAATGAACATTGCTGGAGTAATGGGTGTGGGTTGTAGGCCATCTGAATCCAATTGGTAGGTGAGTGGACGAGAGTTCAGGACACACTCACAATCACACAGCACAGTTTCCATCTCTGGATAAGACAGAGATGATCGACGGAGCACCTTCCTCAGCAACTGTTTAGTTAAGCCAATTATTCTCTCCCACCAACCACCCCACCAGGCAGCTGTAGGAGGATTAAATTTCCAGTCTATTCTTTCCACTGAACAATACTCCAACACTTTGTCCCAATCAATTTTCCAAAACGCATTTTTGGCACCTGTGAAATTAGTCCCATTGTCACTAAAAATTCTAACAGGTCGACCTCTCCGGGCAACAAATCGTCTTAAAGCTTGCAGAAAACTGTCAGTTGATAAGGACAAAACGAGTTCCAAATGCACTGCCCTTACTACACCACAAGTAAAGAGACATACCCAAGCTTTTTGATTGTTCTTGAGATAAATAGGACCTGCCATATCTACGCCTGTAATTTCAAAAGCTGCTGCTTCTCGTACACTGTCAACAGGTAAAGGGGGTGCCGGTGCATCCAGCCTTTTGAAGTTTTGCCTCCTACAAACGATGCACTTAGACACAACGGAACGAATAGTCTTTCTCCCTCCCATTACCCAATATTTCTCTCTGAGAATTGCAAGAAGGCCTTGGACTCCCACGTGACATTGTTTCTCATGAATATGTCGAATCAGACATTGTACAACAGGATGACTTTTGGGTAAGATCACAGGAAAACGGAAGTTCATTGAATCAGGGCGATAGGATACTTTAGTCTTCAAGCGTAAAAGCCCACTTAGATCCTCAAAAGGTTGTAAAGCCGAGATGCACTTATCCGCAACACTTGAGAAACACTCACGTTGAACATATTTCCAAATTCTCACTTCAGCTTGCATTATTTCATCCACAGATAGGGAACCTTGTTTCCTGACAAAATGTTGCGACTGAGAAGCTTTGCAATTGTGAATGAACCTATACATCCAGGCGTTCATTCGAACCAATTTTTCGAATTGTGAAAAGTACTTAAAATACCAGTCTGAACTAAGGTTCTCAGAGACATTAGACATGGAAACCACAGTTTTTCTTCTTTCCTTAGAAATAATTTCTTCATCATAATTTACATCCACGGACAACAACCAACGATCAGGTGATCCGCGAAGCCATTTTGGACCCTCCCACCAAGAAGACTGTAAGAGCTTGTTCCCTGAACACCCTCTTGAAGGTAAGTCTGCTGGGTTTAAGGTGCCAGGTACAAAACGCCATTCTTCGACTTTTGTCAGTTTTCTTATTTCCATGGTGCGATTCCAAACAAAAGGAGCCCACTGGTCTTCTCTTCGTATCCAGGCTAAGGTTGTCGACGAGTCACTCCAGTAAACAGATTGACAATCCTCCGGAAAGCTATCCCTCACAGAGTGGTGAATTCTAGCACCAATAGTAGCCGCTAGTAACTCTAATCGTGGTATAGTCATCCTTTTTGTAGGTGCCAATCGAACTTTGGCCTGGATCAACTGGACGTTCACACCAAATTCTGTCTCTACTCGAAGAAACACAACAGCAGCATATGCTACCTCACTTGCATCACAGAATGTGTGCAAAGACCATTTGTGAACATTGCTTGATCCTGGTAACCACCTAGGAATCTTGATTGGCAAAATACTAGGCAATTCTTCCAGCCATCGTAAGAACTTTGTTCGGATTTGGCTAGGTACCTCTTCATCCCAGCTCAGTTTAAGTTCCCATACTGTCCTCAGTAAAATTTTCGGAAACAATGTAGCTGGACAGGTAAAGCCAATTGGATCAAAGACCTTGTGTGCAAACGACAGGATAATCCGCTTAGTCACCTTAGTAACACAAACATTTAAGCTACCAGGGCTAATACTCAAGGATTCATTTCTTCTGTCCCATATGAGGCCAAGGACATTAGAAAGTTTTGTTTCTGGAGCACAGAAAGGATCAGAAAATTCCCATCCCCTAAGATCAAATTTACACTCACTCATTAGGGCCGTAGCTTCATTGACAAGTCTTTTTAGTTCCATCTGATCATCCACTGAGCTAAGAAGGTAGTCCACATAAAAGCCATCAAGTAATGTCTGAATTGTAGTTTGTGAGTATTGTGATCCTCCCTCTTCACACCTTGTAAGTGCCTTTAACAAGTGATTGCGTATTACCGCCCCAAGTAAAAAGGGACTTGGTGCTACTCCAAACACAACCCTTTTGTGTCTAAATATTACAAGATTGCCATCTTTGTCCCGCCACAAAAATCTAAGAAAATCATGATCAGAAGGATTCAGACATATTTGCAAGAATGCCCTTTTTATGTCAGCAACCACACCAAGTTTTTTCATGCGAAAATTTAACAACAGCGAAGGAATTTGCTCAATCAAATTTGGTCCCATTTCTAAACAATCATTTAGCGAAGGAGCGTGTTTTTCATGAGCAGAAGCGTCAAATACAGGCCTTATCCTGGTTGTGCTGTTCTCCTTCAGGACATCCCTGTTCAAGATCAGACATTGGAACCTTCTCAATCACTCCCTCATCTAGCCATTCCTCGAAAACCTGCTGGTACTCATCATAACACTGGTCACCTTTTAGTTTTTTTCACAGCGTTGTCAAGTCTATTAAGTGCTAAATTCAGGTTACTTGGGAGAGCGGAGTGCCCATCCAACCATGGCAAGTGAACTCGGTATCTACCTGTATCATCCGTCGCAACAGTCTCCAAAAAGTGTCGCTCAGCTTCAGCTTGTAGCTCTAGCTTAGTCCTTTTTTCTGCTGGATCTGTAATTCCGATGAGATCCAACTTCCACATGTCTGCAATAGATACATCATTGACTAGCATAGATATCACCATGAGAGCGGAATCAATTCTTTCAGGTCTTTCAGATACCTTTCCCAATACCGTCCATCCAAGATGGGTGTGTAGAGCAACAAGTCCAGGGGTAAGATCTTTGACTTTTCCTGTGAACAGCTTGCCTGCTACATCAGCCCCTAGCAACAGCTCAATGGAGAAACGAGGGTGCTGATATAGCGCATCACATAACGTATCAGTCATTGAGCTGGACCCCAAGGCACCGGACTCCCCAGCAACAGCTCAATGGGACCTGGATGCCTACTAGTAGCCCTATCAGATAATGTGATACCTGTGTCTTTCAATTTCTCCAAGGTTTCACCATTGAGGCAAGGCAAATTGTCACAGATGTTGACCTGATCTAAAGCTTCAAGATTGCACTTGTATTGACCATCAAGACTACTTAAATATATTCTGTACCTGGTGTGGAAACAGTTATCACTTCTCTGACCTCCAAAGAGTGAATGAACGATTTGCTCCTCACCAACAGGTTTGCATTTCATCTCTTTGGCAGTGCTTTTCAAAACATAAGATCTCTGCGATCCCGTGTCCACAATAGCTCTCACTTCTCCCTGGTGGCTTTCTCCACGAAGGATGACCTTGAGTGTTGGTAGCACAACGCCTAAATCACATGATAAACTAGCAAGTACATGATCCGTCTGGGCAGGACTTGACTTATCAGATGCTGAAGCAGACTTGGCATTTACATTCCGTGGCAAATCAGGGCATAACAGAATCACATGTTTCCTGTCACACGCTGCACATTTAGGTTTTGATTTGCATTTGGTTGAAATGTGATTCGGTTTCAGACACACAAAACAGCACTTCTTATCTTTTATTATGCTCATTTTTTCATCTATTGACATATCCCTGGCCCTGTAGCAATCCACGCTAACATGACTATTTGACTCGCAAAATATACAAGTGAAATGTGTAGTCTTACTCTCTGGCTTTGTGAGGAGTCCTACAGCGGTGTATGGAGGTTTTTCTATCACAGAATTCCTTGGCTCCTTCTTGTCGTGCACCCTGACATGTGCAGGCTTAACCTCAAATCCTGATAAAGCAAGAGAAATACGTTCATCATTTTGCACTTCAAGTTTCATAAATGTCATCAAATTTGATAGCCTACACTCTGCCTGAGTCACCTCACTACATGCTTGACTTCTCTGTCATGCCCTTAAAAAATCCTCGGGCATACAAGATTCTATCAGTGGGCACAAAATATATGCACATTTTCCACTAGTTACTCCTAATGCTTCCAAAGACCTCATATGGCTCTCCAATTTGTCATATAATTTTCCAAGAGGTAGCCTATTGCTCTTATAATTCTGTAATACTAGGCCAAGTAACTCTCTAATGTACACTTCTATCAGGATATCCTCTCGGCCAAACCTATTCTTCAAAGCTTCTATAGCTAAATGATAGTTCTCTGCAGAAGGTGGATAGCTACTTACAATGTCATTAGCACGTGAACCGGGAATCATTGCCTGCATGAGATACAAAAACTTGTCCTCTGGTGGTATATTTGAGTCTTCATGCACTTTCCTAAACTGGCTCCAGAAAGGAATCCATTCCCGCACATCGCCACCATACTTCCGAAACTCGATGACCGGGAGATTGAATTTCCTAACATTAGTATGCAATATTTCACTTGCGTTACGGGTATCCCCTTTTAGTAATCTATTTTCGAGGTCACTGACCTTGACCTTTATAGTTTCAAACTTTAATTTGTACTGGCTCACCTCATTCAAATGGGCCTCTAACTCGCTTTCCGTCACTTCGTTCTCTAGCAGACTTTCGAATATTTCTTCGTCCTTTTGGTTTATGGTAAGCATACTGTCTTCAAAGACCCCGAATTGACTACGAACTTGCTGGCTGTCCACGTGTTCGGCATCGAAAAGCTTCCCCAATGTTACGTACTGCGTAGTGAACACGCGTCTTAATACTGCTCTAGACTTTTTAATCTTCTCCATAACTGATAAACTGAAGTAACACACTCAAGAAACATTAAACAAAATTTCCCACGGTTGGACGCCAAATATTCTTGCTGGTCTCCAACATTATCACAAGTTAAATTAAAAAAGAGCCATTTGAAAGGAGGACATCTTTAATTCACAAAGAACAAGGTACACAAAAAAAACATCTGACTGTCAAAGACATCAAAACTCAAAGACCAAACACTTCAAACATCACAGCAGGCATCCAAGATACCTCAATGAAGAGTTTCCACATCCGGGATGGCTACGGCATACACCAATTGTTTCAGGTGCCCCCTCAGATAAAAGTCTAACGGATTGAGGTCTGTCGACCGTGCAGGAGCCCCATCATGCAACCACCACATACGTTGTCGTATTTGCAGGGGCACATCGTCGTGCAGTAAGTCTGGAAGGGTGTTCTGAACAAAGTCTCTATAGACAGCACCTGGAAGATGTGCTGGTAGAACGTATGGACCTACCAGACAGTCACCTACAATGCCAGCCCACCCATTAATCCTAAACTAATGCTGATGGCGAGCCTGAACTACAGCGCGAGGATTACGATACGCCCATACGTGTTGGTTGCGGAAATTGGTAATACCATCCCGCCCAAACTTTGCCTCGTCTGTGAACAATATGGACGAGAGAAACAATAGATTGGCTGTTTGTGCTACAAACCAGCGGCACAGGTTCCCCGTGGTGGATAATCGGCATGCAATAGGCCCTGCACAAGTTGAATATGATAGGGATACAGGAGCTGTTCGTGAAGTACCCTCCATACTGTACTGTGCGATGTACCAGTTGCCCGAGCCACTTGTCGTCGTCGACATACTGAAAGATCTCTTCGTCGTGTTCCGGCATAGGAACTACACGTGGTCGTCCTTGATCACATGTTGTGTTGTAACAGAACAACGACGAAAAACAGCCGGTATACAATCATGTTAATCCCAAAATGATACATAAGAAAATAAATTCTCAATTAGTGCTTAGATGTGAGTAACATTATGTCATGGATAAAAATAATATACAAATTTAAGAAATTATTCTATTCAACCCTCGATAATGATGCATATAAATGAACCAATGAATGTACCAAATGTTACCCTTTCCCCCTCCTCCTTACCTCCAGCTCGGCAAAACTCCCTAGAGGGCCAGCCAACCCGAAGGAAAACTTACCAACTGCGACCCCAAGAAAGCCTTTACGGGACTTGGTGGCTTTCGCTCGGTGGTCGGTGTCGACAACGTACCCGGGCAGTGCTCCCAGATGTACCAGAAAGCAGGCACGTCGATTTGTCCACAGGCTTGGAATGTGGAAGGCTTACCTGATGAGAGTCTTTCCACCGCAGCTGTCTTGAAGTCAGGGATGGGACGTTTAAGGCCAAATAAAGTAGTAATCAATATATATAAGGGGTCTGTATTATAAAAGTATCAAAAAATAAAAATAATAGGAACTACACCTTTGAACGTTGGATTTAACACATATGAATTAATTGTCCTTGAGAGGACGGTAACTAACGACTGTGACACCGTGAGGTACGGCCCACCATTTAACGCACTTATGGACCTCCCAGAAGGGGAACCAGCAGGTACGCTGGATGACAATTATCTTACAAAGAATTTCATAACAGAACATTTATCCCTAGCAAACAGAATTTACACAAGGTTTGGACTTGGGAACTCCTGCACGCACAAACCCAAAACGAACACAATTTGCAATGCTACCACGAGGTTGCACAATACACAGGACAAATTACAAGTTACACACGAAATGAACGGTTGGTACAACTAACACACGCGCGAACATATTAAGGATAAACGTAAAAGAAATTGAACAGAAATAAAATGAAATGACTACATTACAGATGACATGCTCCAGAAAACGGAGCGGACGGCATCACTCGACTGCCATGGGCCCCGACACGAACAAGACTCCACTCTTAAAATGGCGGAGGAATAACGGTACCCCTAGGTACAGTTGCACCATAGGGCGCTACTCCCAAAATTTGAGATTTGAACCAATAACATAGGTAATACAGAAATACGAGGTATGGGAAATACTAAAATGAAACGCACATGGGGCGTAAAAGAAGGAAATCCAAGGCAAATGCGTCACGGAAACTAAGAACACCACGTGGACGTAAGATGACGGAAACGAACACAGGGACCCCTTAAAACTTAAATAAAATCAACTACATGGCTGCACTCGAGAAAATTCAAGGAAGCGTGATGCACCGGAAATAATAAATAATTTGGAACCAAACCGAACAGACGCCTCATGATTGCGCAACAAGTAAAACCCTCGCCAAAATAACGGGAAAATATTTTCCACTATAAAATCAAGCTTCCGAAGAAGAAAATTGATAAACAATTTAGATATTAAACAGTGGGGAACACCTCAATCCATCATCCGAGCGAAGCCCAAAAATGCTGCGCCATTACCACGAGGTAAAATACGACTCGAAAAATCACACACGAGGAAAAACGAAAACACATCCCAAAATGTGTAGACGGACAAGAAGAAATAAATATCACGCTTCCTAGAATATACTCAAAATACAACTACATATTAAAAACAAATTAAACTACAACTAAGGCCATCCCATTAGGTGGCTGATTCCTGTATTTCAACCCCGGGTGATCCGACCACCCGGCCAAGTCCTTATCGGTGAACAGTCAGTGTAGAAGAGAGTGATAGGCACGCCAAGAGTTCTTCATATATCAAACGGCACAATAAATTTGAATAGATCAGACGTAGCACACAAGCAGACTAAAATCCCCTGGCTTCTTGGACATAGTCCGTAAGACACTTCCGTATTCACTTTCGTGAAGGTTGGTCACACTGGTCGGCCGCTAGGCGTACTTCTCCTGTCATCTCGCTGCGGACGATACATATCGCGAAGGCTGGGTCGAAAGCAATCGATACAGGCAATGATGAATTTTAAATGCGTAGTAATCACATGTCTTTCTTTTGAGGTTAGGGAACACTAAATTGCAGAACCAGTGCACATAAGGTCCGAAGTTATACCTCGCGTCTTTTGACTGCGAGAGCGATATGATATCCTGGAAGATTTTGTTTACAAGGTGTTTATAGTTCTGATTTTCAACTGGAAGCTTATGCCACAACGTTTCTTCATGAATTTAGGTGTGTAAAGGAAATTACGAAGCACAGCTTCAACTGGAAATACAGGGATGGGCAAACTTTGGTAGGAATTGAATATTTTAGGTTAGGGGTTTATTTTCATATCAGCTAAAAGTGGCGCGCACACGTCACAATAAACATTCAACCCCTAACTCTTAACAGAAAAAGCAAAGAAAAACATGACAAATTATGCAGTAATTGACTTCCAAGAATTGGATTTTCGCAATCAAATGACTAATGAAGGCATTCATTTACCTGTCCTCAAATACCACCCAAATTAGCAGGGCATATGTTCATGTTGACCGACTGAAAGTCAATTGCAGTGCTACCCCACTGGGCACTGACTGTTGATTGAGAACAGACTTTGACAACTTTATCCCTTTCTTTTCTATTTGCGTTTCTAATTTAGTCTTCCATTTATTTTGTGAGATTGGTTGCTTGTAGGAAGCTTTTTTTTCTCTTTTCAGGTGGAACCTTTTTTGTGAAAACAAAAGTCTGATAATAATTAATAAGATTTCTTGAATTATGAAGTTAAGGAAATTTCAAAATTTTGTTTGTTAGCCTTATTTGAAATACCCATAGTAACATACGCACTGCATGAATTGTAAAATTCAACCAATCTTTGTTGAAAGGCACTAAGTCCAATTTTTAAAATTTTGAGATAAAAACAAAAAACTTTTTTCCCCACTTGTACTGAAATATGAGACGTAATATTTTGTATGTGGAAAGTGCACACAAATGCCGATTTAATAAAACCAAAATAACATTGTCCCGCATGTTACTAACAATTTTATTGACAAAATACGTAACTGGCCATATATAAATAAAAATGAAATGGAACGAGCAGAACCTCTGAGCTAGGAATATCATTCACATTCTTAGCGTATTTCCTTTATTTCTAAATGAACATATGTATCAAGAAGCCTGAAAAAGAAAGGTAACATGAATGTAATAACTGTTATTTTCTTCATGTTGAAACGCACTAACTGCTGGACTAAGTTCCTATCAACACGGAATAACTAACTTGACGGCTGTGGTAATAGCACATGCGCTGCCAAGACATGGTTCCATTCAACACCAGGATGCAAAATCACAGTAAGGAGGATTTGTCAAAACGAGCGAGTCAATTGATGAATTAGGTAGGAAACTTATACAGTGAAACCCCTCAATTGTGGACACTAATCGGACGAAATAATTTGTCCGTATCTGGGAGGTGTCATTGAATGGGAGGGGGCGCATTTTAAAAACTAAATTCGGTCAATACAGAAATAAAAATAATAATATCTACGTTACATACTGAACAAAATACAAAACTGTACTATAGTTAGGTTATACACATCTCCAATAATTATTGTAAATAAAAGCAGAAATGCAGTACACTACAGTACTTACAATTTTATGATTTGATAAATAAATCAGGCAGGTTGGATTGTCGAGTGAACTTTGCATGAGCAAATCCCTGTTTAAGGAGGTGTAAACAGTAACAGCCAACCAACCCTTATCAATTGTTCTTGCAGCTTACTGACCTGGGAGGTAGTCTACTGTATGCAGTCCTTAGCCTATTCTTCTTAAAAATATGTACGGGAGTACAGTACAGTACAGTACAGTCTTCAAAGTAGTGATTTTCTCATTTTGTAAATTTTACGTTTGAAACCCAAATGATTATGTCTGAATAATGGATGAGAGTCGATGCAGCATGGCTAAAGTGGAGGAAAATCACTGGTTTCCTTTGTGATAAAGAGAGATGCCTGTTCACCTTAAAGCAAAAATGTATAAAACAGTGGTGAGTCAGTAGCCCTTTACAGGATAGAATGCCGACCTTTGTCAAGGAAACAGGGACAGGTTCTCCACACGATGGAGATGAGGATGCTGCGATGGTCCCTTGGTTTAACTTGTTATGACCATGTACCAAATGACATTGTGTGCCAAAGGATTAGTGTAGCCCCAATTGTGGAGAAAGCAAGAGATAGGTAGATTTATTTTGTCTGGCAAGATTAGGGCCATTGCCCTCTCTTCCATCTAACCAGAGAGGCCCCACTCCCGTGGTATGGTCACGTCATGCGGAAAGACGATGATTCGGTGGCCAAAACAGCACTCCAACTCAATCCTGATCGACGTCGACCCCGTGGTAGATCGCTAAAGAGGTGGATGGACAACATCCGACATGTGAATCACAATCCTGAAGATGTCCACAACAGAGCCATGTGGAAGAGACGTAGCAGAAAAGCAGACCCCATGTGAATGGGATAAATGATAGGAAAGAAGAATGGAGGCTAAGCAGATTTTCAGGCCTTAGCCCCCTTAGTGCCACGCGCCGATCAGATCGGCTCTCACTGCTCGCGCCCAAAGTGCCAAAGCCGATTCAATCGGCGCACTGTTTATCTTAAATTTATAGACGTCTGTAGGCATATGTCCGTGATTATTTCATACTGTTGGAAAGATGAGGTTTCAAGCTTGCCTGTGCGGTGTTTACTTTTTTCCTTCGAAGTCCATTACGCGATAGGTTTGAGTTTGTATTCATGCCCTCTGTTTGCGCTCCCCCATTCACGTGCGTTCCCGCCAAAATTGCGGTGCAGTTGTTTTCGTCAAGTTGATGTTTTCTGCCTACAGATATATCTAAGAACTTTCTACAGCTGGAAACTTAGTTTCTTTCGAATATGATTCTTCGGTGTCCTTAATTTAGGCTCAAAACGGATTAAAAAAAGAATTATTATGAGAATAACCTCAATTAAAAAGAGTTAGATGCCATATTTACTTTTATGAACATAATGTATGAAAGAATGAGGTATTTGTTATAATGCAAAGCAAAAATTATGATTCTATCGTTGGAAATGTGGCATTTATGATTTTTTTCGAATAGTCTGCATGACCATTGAAAATGGCTTGGCATTCTTGGCAAGTATTTCAGGAAATGGCTTGGCACTAAGAGGGTTAAAGAGCTGTCCGTGTCCGTAACTGAGAGATCATTTTATTAGCAATTAGATATAATTTAATTTGGGACATAACATTCTGTCCTTGTCTAGGGAGTGTCCGCATCAAAGAAGTGTCCGTAAATGGAGGTTTCACTGTTATCATAAATGTGACCATTGCTGTAATCTTGTGATTATAATCCCTCCTTTTTATGAGGAATATGAACCAGTGGATTTGACACCTCACGTCATAAATTCCATGTGCATTAAACAGGAATTAAACCCTATCTGCCTGGGTGGTCGGCTTGTGGCTCGATTGCTGCACCATCAGCCCTTTGATGAAAGTGGAACAGACTGTTTAATGCTGAGAGGTATCACATACCACCATCGTATGTCAATAATCAAGGTTCTTGCATCTCTTTTTCATCAATGTACATGCAAGTGTATCAATGCATTCAAAATAAATTTCTTGATTCAAATAGCATTCTGGTCTGATGGCTGGAAGGGAGTACACTCGGCCTCATGAGGGAAAACTGAGAAGAGGCGGATTCATTCCCACCTCAGCCATCCTGGAAGTGGTTTCCCCTCTCCTACTTCAGGCAAATGCCGGGATGGTTCCTAAATTAAGGCCTTCCCAATCCTCATCTGAATTACAACTCCACACACACTTACAGCCATCGCAGGTTATCAGACAAATTCCATCGCACCCAAATACACAGAGCTACATGACCACCATGTCGCAACGCCCCTCAATGACGCAACGACGACGATTCAAATAGGAAATTAATCCAGAACCATTGAGGGTCTCATTCAATAAAATATCTTTGATTCTCCTCGCTCGTAAACGTCGGCTGTAACTCGATTCCGAGTACACATAACTTTTTCCTGCATAAAAAGAAGGAAACTTGTAGTTTTACGTGACCGTTAATCGTACAATCATGAGCCAAGGGACCTCTTTTTTTATGTGGAATCCGAACCACAGGACACAGCATTTCACTTTGAAAATTTCAAGTGCATGGACCGGGAATCGAACCCGGTCCACCTTGACCGCTGCGCCACCACACCCACTTCTGCATCAAAAGAGTGTTTCAACCTAGCTTGTGAATGTGTTTCCGATGACTGAACAGACCAATCCTGGCATAAAACATGCGCCCACATAAATATTGCACTGAATGGTTGGGGGAGGACGAGGTTGTAATTGTCGGAGCTTTCTTGCTCGTCGCCTAGCCTCTCTCCACGACTGCGACGTTCTTCTTCAAATAAGTTGACAGCGGTTTATGTAGTGTTTCGCCACTGTAAACGGTCTCCAGCAATATGCCATACTGTAAAACAAAACTGTGGAAATTAGTAAAATTGTTTTTAGCTGTATGAAATTGTATAGTGCATAAAAATAATATTGTTTCAAAGATTCCTATTTGACCTCTACCTCTAGGGGCAGATGACCTCACTGTTCTGCCCCTTCAACAATAACTAACCAATCTCTACCTACTATTTTAGTCCTGGCAACACTTTTTCCAGGAAGAATGCCCCAGTTAAATGTCTAATTATCTTTCTTTTTTTTGTCTTTTTCAGTTTCTTTCTGCTGCATTATTTCCTATGCTATACAGCATTCTTTCTGGTATTGTGGGCAAGTTACACCTACTCAGTGCCTCAAAAACTGATGAACATGCTGATCAGCACTGTTCAAACTCTGCTAATATTGTGACACCTGAATAGGATAGCTATTTATTGAGAAAAATAAATATGATTTTCGGAATACAGTCATTTAATTCATTTATGCTCCATACCTGATGATTATTTTTAACTCATATCTTGAGGAATAGCCAGTTGGGTAAGCACTTGCCACTTACCTGAGCTGGCAAAGTTGCCAGAGTTGTTTTAGTACCAACTGTAGAATGCAAAGGTGCTAGAAATGAGCTGCCTTCTGAGGTCTCAGCAGGCCCAACGAAAGGAAGGGGCAAGTGGGGCCCGAGGTGGTTGACAGCTTTCTTTATTTTAATGTCTAATCTATTATGATTTTTTCTGATATGCCTCTGTTCCATGTAAATATAGCTAGTGAACAGTATCCAAAATATTACAAAGAGGACATACAATTAATCTTATAAATAAACATTGTGTTTTTAGTTTTTCTTCTGGGGAAATTGCAAGGTTGCCAGTTGTCCATTTAATTTATAACAAGCTTAAGTTCAAGAGCTCTTGGAGGATCATCGAGTTTCTAATTAAATTTTTGAAAAAAATTACTGTACATACATTTTTGAAAGGAGTATGGCTTATTCTTGTGGTGCCTGAACATGTACAGATGCATGGAATTTTAATGCACAATAATCAAAACCTTGAAATATAAGAACAACCAATGAGAGAGAGAGAGGAGTGGATGAAAAATTAAAATCAAAGTTGGGCAAGCACATTCAACTGAGCCCAATTTTGGTGGGGGAGTTAATATTCAAGCTTAATACCATAATGACGAACTAAAGAGACTACTTTTCTTAAAATTTAATATTCAAGCCAATGATTAATCTATATGGATCTAGAATAATGACGAAATTAAGTTGGTAATATCAAAATTTCTAATTAGTTCGAAATTCTATATACCTGGCATAATGTAGCCTAATAGAGAACTACAGTTGGCAGCCCTGGTGACTGAATATATTATTAGTTCCAACTCTTAAGGTACAGAATACAAAATTTGGTTGAAGTCCAATGGATAGCATGGAAGTTACTTGCAGTTACACATTGGATCTAACAGTGTGCGTAAAATCATGTGGGCAACAATGACATACATGTATTGGTCAGAAATGATCTGAAATAATATGATCTATTGTTGTGTCAATTTTGAATGAAATCCATAAGTTGTATAGAAGTTACATGCATTTAAAAATTGGACCTATCAGCAGGCTTAGAATCATGTTGGCAGCACTGGCGTAGGCCTATATTAGTTACTCCAAATTAATCTAGAATGCCAGGTACTATACGTGTGCAAAGTTTAGAGCTATTGGCTTGCATACTTTCTGATATATTGTTATTAGGGTAACAAAAATAGAGACAGCATTTATTAACAGTTGGCAGCCCTGGTTACTCTTAAGAATCGACATAGTCATATATGTTATGGTACACATAGCACACACGAAATTTGGTTGAAATCCAAATGATAGTATAGAAGTTACATGTATTTAAAGTTGGACTTCTCAGCAGGCTTAGAATCATGTTGGTAGCACTGACGTATATAAGTTACTCCAAATTAATATAAAATGTCAGGTACTATACGTGTGCATAGTTTAAAGCTGTCGGCTTGCATACTTTCTGACATATAGGTATTTGGATTTACAAAAATTGAGAGCATTTATTTACAGTTGGCAGCCCTGGATGCTCTTAAGAATACGCTCAGTCATACCTATTTATGTACTCATAGCACATACGAGATTTGGTTGAAATCCAATCGATAGTGTAGAAGTTATATGCATTTAAAAATTGGACCTATCAGCAGGCTTATAATCATTTTGGCAACACTGCGATGTATGGCCTCCTGGAAATTAAACTGCAATATTATTATCTATACGTGAGCCAATTTGGAAATAGCTCCCATTCATACCTTCCAAGATATCTAACATGGAGCTCAAATTTCAATTGCGATTTTTCAGCAGTTGGTAGCACTGACGTCATTTTCAAATATGGCCGTGAGATATTCAGGTATAGATCTTTACTCCTACCAAATTTTGTCTCGATTGCTCCAGCCGTTTAGGAGTTGATAGGGGGGGGGGGGACACGCACACAGCCAGACAGACAGAAGGGCAGACAGATAGACACACATTTGCCCGATCTCATAGGTCTACTTTTTCCTCATTTTTGCAAAATGTGAAAAGTAGGCTAAACATTATGTGACAGGTTGAATAAAAATGGAGGGGCACAGAATACCTTGTTCTGGGGCCCATGATCGCTCTTTACAGCCTTGGGGTGTGTATTGAAACTTTGGATATAGAGAACCTGCGTTTGATTCCTGGCTCAGCCAAGAATTTTAATTCTAGTATGGGGTACACTCAACTTCGTGAGGCAAAACTGAGAAGACACGGATTTGATTCCCGCCTCACGTCTTAAAAGAAATAATGTTATTGGTTTTACGACCCTTTTAACTACTGCGGCTTTTAGAGACACCAGGGTGCTGGATTTTTGCCAAGAAGGGGATCTTAAACATGCCAGTAAATCTACTGACACGGCTCCCTCGCATTTGCGCACTCTCAAATGCCAGAATTCGATCCTGCAACCTTGGTAACAGCAGCTGAGAATGTTACTGCTGCGCTACGCAGCCAGTCCGTCTGTCTTAGAAGAGGTTTTCCACTTCTACTCCAGGTAAATACCAGGATGGTTCCTGACACAAGGCCACGGCCACCTCTTTCCAAACCCTAGCCTCAATACAAATACACACACACACACCCAAGTACATGGGGCTACATGATCACCATGTCACAAAGTCCCATAAATGAAACAACAACAACAACAATTAGAAATGAGCTGAACTTTAAAAATTCTGCATTTTAATCTGGCAATTTATCCTTAATATACACACATCAAAAAAAGTTTTGCATCACCTCGGTTCCCAGATCTCCGGCATATAGACGTTGACTGTGTATATTGTATCAAAGATACAGTCCCTTTGACTGTTCATAGATGTCACTAAAACTGCTCAAAGATGTAAACAACCATGCATGAGCAGGGCCTATTAGACGGAGGGGGTACGACAGCCGATCAGTTCCAGTCATTCCACCAGGACGAAGGTACGCTGCTCATGTTGTCTGTAGTTCTACCATGCCTAGAAGGTCAATACCGCAGTTCGATCGCGTCCGCATTGTTACTTTGTGTCAAGAAGGGCTCTCAACAAGGGAAGTTTCCAGGCGTCTCAGAGTGAACCAAAGCGATGTTGTTCGGACATGGAGGAGGTACAGAGATACAGGAACTGTCGATGACAGGCCTCGCTCAGGCCGCCCAAGGGCTACTACTGTAGTGGATGACCGCTACTTACGGATTGCCGCTCGGAGGAACCCTGACAGCAATGCCACCATGTTGAATAATGCGTTTCGTTCAGCCACAGGACGTCGTGTTTCAACTCAAACTGTGCGCAATAGACTGCATGATGCGCAACTTCACTCCCGACGTCCATGGCGAGGTCCAGCTTTGCAACCCCGACACCATGCAACGCGGTACAGATGGGCCCAACAACATGCTGAATGGACCCCACAGAATTGGCATCACGTTCTCTTCACCGATGAGTGTCGCATATGCCTTCAACCAGACAATCGTCGGAGACGTGTTTGGAGGCACCCTGGTCAGGCTGAACGTCTTAGACACACTGTCCAGCGAGTGCAGCAAGGTGGTGGTTCCCTGATGTTTTGGGGTGGCATTATGTGGGGCCGACGTACGCCACTGGTGGTCATGGAAGGCTCCGAAACGGCTTTACGATACCTGAATGACATCCTCCGACCCATAGTGCACCCATATCGGCAGAATATTGGAGAGGCATTTGTCTTCATGGACGACAATTCTCGACCTCATCGTGCACATCTTATGAATGCGTTCCTTCAAGATAACGACATCGCTCGACTACAGTGGCCAGCATGTTCGCCAGACATGAACCCTATCGAACATGCCTGGGATATGTTGAAAAGGGCTGTTTATGGACGTCTTGACCCACCAACCACTCTGAGAGATTTACGCCGAATTGTCGTTGAGGAGTGGGACAATTTGGACCAACAGTGTCTTGATGAACTTGTGGATAGTATGCCACGGCGAATACAGGCATGCATCAATGCAAGAGGACGTGCTACTGGGTATTAGAGGTAGTGGTGTGTACTGCAATCTGGACCACAAATGCTGAAAGTCTAGCTGTATGATGGTACAACATGCAATGTGTGGGTCTCATGAGCAATAAAACGAGCTGAAATGTTGTTTGTGTTGATCTCTATTCCCTTTGTATTTAAAGGTTCCGGAACTCTTGGAACCGAGGTGATGCAAAACTTTTTTTGATGTGTGTATGTCTACTGTAATCCCATATACAAACCTTGCTCGAAGTATTGTCCCGTCAAAATATGACGGTCATTGGGAAAATATTTACTAAAGGATTCTCTTATATGCATTTTTTGAACGATTACTTTTTGACACTGTTGCAACTTTAAGGGCGTCGAAAGATCGACTTCACAACATATAACTGGCCATGACTGAAACCTTGATGAAGCAAATAGAGACCTACACGTTCCAGCATTTCCCCATGAGCTTTATTGATTGTGATAAAGTACGCCAAGCGAATTGGAAATTGGATAATGGAAGTGTTTTATCGGATGATGTTAAATCAAGTCCAAGGATAATAGCTCTCTGCCCTATACTACCAGCAGTTATGATTTCCAAATCCAAGCAATTTCTATACATATTTCTTACAAATAATCGGGTTCCATATAGGAGCCCTTGGGAAACGTTCAAATGTCTAAGGAGCATATTGTACAGGCCCCCAGGGGGTTGCACCCCCTGGAAGCCACCCTCCATCATCTATTAAAACCATCCCTAACTGGCAAATCTCATAAGTCCAGAACAACATCTTTCACACAGCAAGGGCAGCTAACCAGCCTGGAAGGCTTGCCAAACACTTGCATCACACCATAAACAGCTACACATAACTAACTGGGGCATCTATGCCAGTGGAATGCTGACAGCACAACACCAAAGCCTATAAGAGGAAGGCCTTAAGGAGGACAGCTCTCTCGATTATCAGTCATACAGTGTGTCAGCCGGAGGCCCTAGCTGTTATCATCAGGTGAGTCAGCAGTGTTCAGAGATCCTATATTTTGTAACCTACTCCACAAACTTGTACACTTAAACTTATAACATTTATTACATTCCCCTAAAAGGGACATACAATTTCATACATCACTGACCAATAAATACTTGGTCAGTACACTACACTTGTCTTTCTAATTACACGCCTCTTTACGTCCTAACGCCTTTCCTGATTCCCGCCACGAGTAAGCGTGACAACAGTAGCTTGTAATCGCCGTCTCAAATTCTATTGTGTCTCTCACACGCAACTGCCTGAGCAGCGAGCCGCCCACACATAGCTGACGCACGCACGTCGGTTATATAACTCTCCAACCAGCTGAGAGGCTAGTACATTAACCTGTACGCAGAGGTTCATCCCCCGAGGTACACTTACGTCTTTATAGGAGCATCCCCTAGCATCCTAACACTAAACAACACTCTACACTGGTCAGCTTACCCCGCTACGGGAAGCTGCCCCCCTCTAGGAATCACTCTCCAAATCAACACAATAACACATCCTTTTTAGATATAACTACCCCCAACTAAGGGATCTAAAACAGATTGGTGGAGGCGCCTCTACTACGCACAGTAAGGGTGGGTCTCACACAACGAGCCCTCGTAGTAGAAACGACCCCTACCGTACCGCACACAGCCAAGCGAGACTGGATTTTTTTTTCCTCAGACAGAAAGTATCATTTTTGCTTTCCGCTAGCTACACAGGGAATTTTTTTTCTCCCACATCAACCCCCACCCCCTGGAAAGAGTCAGAAATTGCGTACACATTTCTCCTTACACTCACCCTTAACGCAGAATGGCACCTCATGCAGAAGCAACAGAGATTGTAAGCCATAGAGGCAATAGGGGTACGCCAATATTATTAGCATTATTGCTAAGATGCCAGAGGCACATACAAAGCCGACAAACACAGATACGGGCACTCCAAACAAAAATCGGGGCAATACAGGGCAAACGGCCATACACTCCGTCAGAGGGTAGGACAGCGCGATTAAGATGCGCACATAAGCACTTGAGGCACATACATGAACACCTCAATAGGATCCATGTCCAAAGAAACAGAATATACGACCAATTAATCACCACACATGGTCCCGTAATAGATAATGCAACCCTCGAGAGAATGAGGGTGCACTACACAAGTTTACACACTCAATACAGGGAGCTCATTCGCGAACAAGCGTTTCTCCAACTGGCGACCACAGAACTGTACAGGACACAAGCACATTGACACAACAGTTTGCCAGCAGGCCATATGCCTCAATCGGCAGTACACCCAAATTTGGGACGAGTACCGCGAGCTCCAAGCTAACATGGCCATTTTTCAGTTCATGGTAGGGCCACCAGCCCAGCCGAGAGAGGACATAAGCGTAGATACGCTAACTCGGCAATTTGCGAGGATGTCCCTCTCGCCATGTACTGCCACACCAGGGAAGGAGTTCACCGTGGCCACAGTCCAGAAGACGGCCAGGTTAGACTCCAATACACTGCGGGGACAAAGTTACACCATTACACATCCCTTTGCTCCGGTTCGGAAGGCAATTTTTCCAAACCGAGGAGCAGAACCTACGCCAACCCCCTCGGAACGGACGAACGAGAGGGAGTTGACGCCAGGACTCTCGGTCACACAAAACATAACAGGGAGTAAACGGGAGGTAACCACGTCATGGGCTGAGGACGTAGAGCCCGCCCTACAGCACATTAAGCCTACACACACTTACACAAATAGGCAAACACAAGGGCAGGAGTCTACCGTGGCCATAGGCCAGAAATCGGTTAGACCACACTCCACTACATTGCCAGGGCAGAGACAGGCAATTAAACGGCCTTTACCGCTAGTTCAAAGGGCAATTTTGCCAGAATGGAAGCGGGCACCATCATTTGTACCCCAGGTGCGAATGCATAAGAGGGTGTTGCCTTCAGGCCCTCAGGGTGCACAACACACACCCGCACACTCTGACCAGGCGCTAACACACAGTACACGGGGTATAAGAAAGATCCTATTACCTACCCCACGAGACCGGTCAGTCAAAAATACACACACCCCCGTAAACTCTACTAGGGTAGCGCAGAGCGCAAGTATTCCCTCGAACACAACCGCATTCAGGCCAACAGCCAGACGCTACGGTGAAAGTAGGCCCAGGCTTACTTTGCTAGAAAAACCGCCAGAAAATGGCAAAGGAGCGCCTCAATGGGTTTCAGGGGCCTATGCCCTAGTAACAGGGCGAAAGTATTCACCTTTCGGACCAAGGACGCTCGGACGGGAATAACGACTTCCACCACGGACACAAAAATAAACTAATATCACTTGTACCAATATTATAGATACACGTAAGCTCGTTTACACGTGAGAAATACGACAATAGACACACAGAGACTCACAAACATAAACGGCACATTTTTTTCAGGTATATACAGTGGAACATGGCTAAATCAAAAGTGTATAATTCAAAATTCTTCTTGTTTTTTTTTGGCCCCTAGCATTTTTTTTCTCAGGCCATCAATGGTTATTGATCATAGTTGGGCCACATTATAACTTGGATAACGTAAAGTTCTTAATATGCAAAGCCAAGCGGAAGCCAATCAGGCGAGCCACGCGGCTTAAGGCCGGAAAGAGCTATTCTGAACACAGCTTAAGCATCAAATCACAGCATAGACCTTAGGCGGGTCTTTCTAGGTAGAAATGACTAAATGTTCTATGTTCCGGTCCCACAGTTTGATAGATTCTCTTGTGACGGGCGAGAGCCCTAATCGTAGCAAGAATTAAGAATCGCAAACTATTTTTCAAAAGTGGTAGATTTCCCTGAGACGTAACTAGATTACTGTAGTACTAACGTCACCAAATAGGTGGATAGTACACTCAGGTCCTACTTCTCATTTTTAAACATTTTTGATATTGTTTACGACACAATTTTTACAGACTACCACCGCCTGGCAACCCGCTGTAATAAACATAAAGCAGTGTGCAGGCGAGATACAATATAGTTTCTCTATTTTTTTCAAAGTGCTCTCTTAATTCGGAGCGTGGCATAACTCATTTTTTTTGCCTCATTCATTAATCCCGAGAAAGGAAAGTTAGCCAAGTTGAACTGTATGTATTTAATCTATAGGCATACGTGACACATTACACTGCCTATAACATGACTTTTTCTCACCTCCATAACAACACGCAAGCTAAAACACAAACACCATAGGGTGAAGATCCCAGACTTTGGGAAAGCCTACATATTTTTGGACGGCACACAGCCAATTCACATTGCCACATAACAAGTTAATACGCTAACAGAACTGTCCCGGAGACACAGCCTAGAATGGCACCAGAAACAAATACTCTGGTTAAAGACGGTCCCAAACCCGCAACCTTCTGAATACCAGGAATGTAAGGTCGGGTAGCTATCCAGTTGCAGGATAGGAAAGTAAGGGACAGTTCCACTAACAGATATTCATAAGCGGAAAACAACAAAATCACCTCCGACACCTAGTCACCAAACACGCGACTAGCGGCCCGGAGACACTCGTGCATAACGACATTTAGTACCATTAATAGGGATACACTCGACCCACGCTTACAGTTAACACAAAACTTGGGAACACAAATGTACTTAGCGGAAGGTTCTTTTACATTGCGGAAAGCCCTACTCGCAACTACAGAGATAGTACTCAGGCCCAGACACACATACACGTGCCGGAAACATGAACGAAGCCAGACAACTAACAAGTGAGTGCACACGCCATTGTAATTCAATACCGTCGCGCTCAGCGATAAGACACTCGTGACTGAGCGACCTTCACACATACAGACAGATTAAGACCACTCCAGGTTGAACGGGAACAAACGCCATCATTCACGTCAGATCCAAAACCTTATAACTCCCCAAATTACACTACAAGGAGAATTCAAACGCCTCCATGAAAATTAACAAGGCATTACAGCTGGAAATCCGACCTAGCAAAGTAGACCTGAAGTAGGCTATGCACTTAGAAGTTTCTACAACCCCAAAACACTTGAAAAATTTTACATTTCATACACAGCAAATTATTTACAGGTTACACTATATTTTTATATATATATATATAATACAAAAGGAATCTGATAACACGCTGATTGGTGATAACGGCACAAGCAGAAGGCCAGAGGCACCACACTGGAGCAGAGCGGGTGAGGCGATGATGAGCCTTACCCTAGTTAACTTAACGACTAGACCAAAAAGACGAACCACGTAAGGTCGAGGCATTCATGGCCGGCACGGGCAAACTTCGGAATCCTAGGTGTGCCTAGCCTGCCCCCAGGATGAAGAGATGTTACACCCACTATGTGCCACGGTCGTCGAAGCCAAGACCTGCAGGGGAGACTTTCTGAGGATGGTGGGAGAAATAGCCAGCTCCACGCCGGACTCAGGAGTTGACCCTAGGGACGACCAAACTAGGACTAGACTTTTAGTTAAATATAAGTAAGTAGGGCTTCTACAGCGTGAAGCGAGACTCCTATGCGCGGGAGTGAAGTATTATTGTTGCCAACAGTGGCGAAGAGATTATTATTACTGTGAATAAAGGCGAAGAGAATACTATTACTGCCAATAAAGGCGAAGATGATATTATGCCATTGGACGATGTCCAATGCCCACATAAATGGCGACGCAAATCCGTCATCAGGGTAAGCCCGATAATACACTAGAATAAGTTAGATTAAGATATAATCTCGGCACCTGATGGCGACGCAAATCCGTCATCAGGGTAAGCCCGATAATACATTAAGTTAGATTAACTAGGTTAATTAAGACTAAATATACACACTTTGAGAGTAAGAAAAAACATTACGGCACCGTGTAGGGTAAGCCCGATCATACATCAAATAACACAATCATGTGTAAAGAGAACATGACAGTAATAGTGGCCACAGATTAACAATAATCATGCTATTTTTTTCAGGGGAAAAAGAGCTTCAGCCAGTGAACACACTGACACAGTAGCTGATATGCAATATTCATATGTTTTCTTAACCTCTCCATTTTTTCAGGCGTCGTCACCAGGAATATGGCACTGGTGACTATGATTTCACTGCCATACAGCAGCAGCATGTTATTTGTGCCATGATATTATTGTGTACCAACTTTGCGCACTAATTTGTATTTTCAATTCGTATTCATCCTCACACACAACTCAACACATACACCTCCATTTTTTTACAGCTACACTCCAGAAATCTGAACAGCAGGGTTGATACCTGTGGGGTATCAGACTTGCTGACAGATAAACATAAACAAAGAACACAAGGCGTCAAAGATGCGACGCAAAATACGGCAATGAGGGCGCAACCGATCTGTGGTGGCGACTCTCACTGTCAAGTGTGAAAGCATTCGCCCACAGAGAATGGTTCACAAAGTAAGGGTATATATCAGCGGCACGACCACTAAGCTACACCGGGAAACGGCCGGACAGGATTAGCCGTGGGACGGCACTTAAATACAAAAGGTAGCGTGCACGCAAGTTATAATAGACACGGCCGTCTAGGTATAGCATAATTAATAATTAACATAGTTAGATTTAAGTATATAATGTAATACAAAATACGGCTATATTGTTCAAAGGCACTACACACAAAATTATGATGCCACACATTGTGAACACACATATTCTTGTCAAGCACATGTACACCATGATTATGATTTGTTTCCTTCATTTTCTTTCTTCTAACGTCCCAATTTGTAAAGGTGTTCCGTTTTATCCCAACACAATAAACATATTTTAAATATTTCCTTTAACTTATACCCTGGAACACCTATTTTTTTCTACTTCTTCCATCTTTCACATTGCAGGGAGCAAATTTTTCCCCAAGACAGAGGCGGACGGCACAATCAACCGTCCAGCCCTGGGTTTTTTCCTCCCTGCACAACAATATATTACAAAATGTTTAAAACCATGTATTTTTTGGAACTCTTTATATATTGCAAATGCCAATTTTTTTTCTCATGAACCGTTTTAAAATGTCAAATGTATATGTATATCCCAAAACCCACCCCTCTGAACACGAGCTGATCTCACATCTACACGACACCCCTACATCAACACGACATCACCACCTCTACACGGAACAGAAGAAACGAAGATCAGACACCAGGAAGATTCCACTACGACCTACTACGACGACACCCCAACTTCACGTTCCGTTCCCGTTCGCGGGGACGCGAACTAAACAGAGGAAGAGGCTTGTACAGGCCCCCAGGGGGTTGCACCCCCTGGAAGCCACCCTCCATCATCTATTAAAACCATCCCTAACTGGCAAATCTCATAAGTCCAGAACAACATCTTTCACACAGCAAGGGCAGCTAACCAGCCTGGAAGGCTTGCCAAACACTTGCATCACACCATAAACAGCTACACATAACTGGGGCATCTATGCCAGTGGAATGCTGACAGCACAACACCAAAGCCTATAAGAGGAAGGCCTTAAGGAGGACAGCTCTCTCGATTATCAGTCATACAGTGTGTCAGCCGGAGGCCCTAGCTGTTATCATCAGGTGAGTCAGCAGTGATCAGAGATCATATATTTTGTAACCTACTCCACAAACTTGTACACTTAAACTTATAACATTTATTACATTCCCCTAAAAGGGACATACAATTTCATACATCACTGACCAATAAATACTTGGTCAGTACACTACACTTGTCTTACTAATTACACGCCTCTTTACGTCCTAACGCCTTTCCTGATTCCCGCCACGAGTAAGCGTGACAACAGTAGCTTGTAATCGCCGGCTCAAATTCTATTGTGTCTCTCACACGCAACTGCCTGAGCAGCGAGCCGCCCACACATAGCTGACGCACGCACGTCGGTTATATAACTCTCCAACCAGCTGAGAGGCTAGTACATTAACCTGTACGCAGAGGTTCATCCCCCGAGGTACACTTACGTCTTTATAGGAGCATCCCCTAGCATCCTAACACTAAACAACACTCTACACTGGTCAGCTTACCCCGCTACGGGAAGCTGCCCCCTCTAAGAATCACTCTCCAAATCAACACAATAACACATCCGTTTTAGATCTAACTACCCCCAACTAAGGGATCTAAAACAATAATAACTATGGCTCAAAATTTAGAGTAAGTATATGTGGAGGTAATCACTTATTTCCAAGGAATTCAAGACTACTGTAGGAAACTGAAGTAACCGATTTCATCTTCAGTATTAATCTGTTAACGCTGGTGTATATTTTTTAACTACTGGATATCAGTTCAATTTCTTAAAAATTAATTTCATTACAGTGTTCATTTTTCGGTGTAAGAATGCGAACTTCCTTCGCAGAAGTGTATTTTTCGCTGTAAATCTCAGCCAAGATATCATCATGAGTTGGAAGTCTGGCTGGTAATTCAATAACATTTGATTCCTCACCATCCACAGAGGGTAGTCGTCGTTAACTTGTACCCAAAAATCAGAATATTCCATTTTATCTGGTTTTGATAGCGTGTTTTTATGTAAGGGGTGTATTTTGAGGAAGGGCCAGGGAGAAGAGTATTTACTATTGTGAATAACTGTTTGGCGAGAAGGCACAACAGGCAAAACCTACCTGAAGTCTCCTCCAAAAACAATAACTTTCCCACAAAAGGGAATAATGTTGTTACGATTATATATTTTAGAAGTCGATTCACACACATTATTGAATGAATATTTGCCATTGTGGCTTCACCCCATATAATGAGCCATGATAATCGAATATCGTCTGCTGGATTGCAATTTAATTTTATCTAGACACTGAACTCTCTTTTAAGTTGAGAGGTATTTTAAATGCTGAATGTAGGGCTTATGCCCTTGCAAAATATTGTCTAAGTTGTGAAGTGTGCCCTCCCTGATGCAAGAATTCACTTGATTTACAGATCTGACTTGATTAGCTTCTGAGGAGTCTAATATATACAACTGGCCGTTAGAACCTTCGCTTATATTTTTGGAATATAAGGAAGAAATGCAATGATGTGACATTCCAGATTATTTTAAATCAATATGGACAGTAAACTGGTAGGTTGGACATGGAGATTGGCAGGAGGGTACAGTAGAGCAATGCATTCTATCAAAGTGTAAGAAAACTTGTTTGGGATAAGGAAGTACCAAGGAAAAGCAAAGAGGTAATGTATTAAGTATACTATGTACCCATATTGACCTATGCAGCTGAGACTTGGACCTTGAAAAGCAGTCAAGAGAGTAGAATTGAAGCCAGTGAAATGAAATTCCTAAGAAGAATGATAGGAAAGACAAGGAAAGACAGAGTGAGAAATGAAGATGTTAGGAAGGAAGTTGGGATGGGAAAACTAAATGAGAGAATTGGGAAGAATAAACTAAGGTGGTTTGAACATGTCAGGAGGATGGATGAAAATAGAATACCAAGACAGATGCTGGAGGCAAAGTGCAAGGGTAAGAGAGCAAGAGGAAGACCTAGAACAAGGTGGATTGATTCAGTGAAGAACAGCATAAGAAAAAGAAATCTGGACTAGAACAAGATCGTGGAAGAAGAATGGTGGAAGGAAAGAGGAAAGTGGATAAGTGCCATAAATACCCCGACCCGGCAGGAGCTGGATAAGGGGAGATGATGATGATGATGGACCGTATTCATATGGCACGGTAACATTGGCACCAAAGGAAACAAAGGACATAGCATTGTTGTACTGTTGAGTATTATCTCAGAAATTCCTTGAGATATCATCTCGAGTCACAAATTATTTCAGCCTGTCAGGTATTTTATATTCCGGCAGATCAATTTTACCATTACAACAAGTAACAAGTAACCAAGCGTTCTAGCAAGAAAAATACAATGCAGAACAATGTTTACATTTGTTCGTCAAGGACCCTACACTGTACATCCGTGCGAACCGCCCGCCCGGCTTCATTGTTGTGCGGGCTCGATGCGACACAGTTCTGGCAGGGACTATCTTCGCACTTTCTTTCAATATTAGGGTACCACCCATTACAATTGGGTACAATCGTGTTGACCGACTGAAAAACATTAAATTTCGATTACTAAGGCAACACTGAAAAATGGCTTCAAATGTCATAATATTGTATGGTTATTTACAAAGTAAACCGGGAAAGTCGTCCAGTATTTGTAATGTCAGAATTTCAACGTATTGTTGTACCCCTAGGGTACGCTACCCCCATCCCCTAAATAAAATCTCCAACAAATCAAAATTCCAAACATTTAATTTAAAAACCTACAAATTACAACTACAAAATTACAAGACTAATAATTAGCACCTACATGAGCCCAGGCAGACTCGTGTCCCAGGCAACGACCCAAGAAAGGTTTATGACTTGGTAGGAATGCAAGGATTCCGCCGACCTAGCACAAGAAACCTATAAGAACCCCGGAGGTCATACACCCAGGATCACTCAGTCTGTCTTAGTGCTACCGACGTGACGAACCTCTGCTGTTGGCTGAAAGGGTAAGTGTCTCAAGCGATCAATACACTCACCATCACACTACACTCACATCCCCCTGTGCTTGGACTGTAATTATTATTACTTGCTATCATTTGAACTGCTATTTACCAGTGTACCTCCAAATCGAGATACACATTAAATTTAAAAGTACTAGAAGCCACTGGTCTTATTCTTTTATTTATTTAGCTAATAAGATTCTACCCTATTAGCTTCCCCTTTAGGTAGGACCTAGAATTAGCCTTACTGTTTATTGTTTAATTGCTTATTGACGTTAGCCGAGCGCTATTGCTCAACGCTGACACTAGCGAATTCCCCGTTAGCTCGCCTGCCCACGACTCGCAGCAGACCGCGTGACGCAGCTGTCGCGCACAGAGTAATAATTTAATTACCTTCCCAAATACCCCCTCACTTAGAACTACCCCGTCAAGCAGTACATTGGGGAGTTCTCCTTGCTGATCGCACTGACGATCTCAATTCACTAAAAACTCCATACCTCTTACAGCAGTTGCCAAGCTCGCCCCCTATTTAGACTAATTTCATCCCTTAGGTTAATTATTTGTACAGGCCACCCTAACAGGAACCTTACAAATGGTGGAGGCAAAGGGTACCGCGACGTTGTATTAAAACAACGCCTGAGGGGGTACAAACAACGCACCTCTGCGGAAAAGATTCCTAAAATCTCATACTAGGCAAGCAAACGCCACCCAAAATTGGGAAATTTTTTGAAATAAGGGTCCAGTAAGATTTTTATACCCACCCAGACCCGCCCAAACAGAGATACGTTCATTGACGCCACCCTTATAAAATAATCAGCCACTTGAAACCCCAAATTTGCTACGCCCACACTATATAGTTCATAAGGGGTCACATTAGTTAATTGCCCACCCACTTCGGTCCCCGATATTTTATATAGGATTGCAGTGCTAATATTTTATTTTCCAACCCCGTGGAATAGGGAATATACCAGATAACCCAAGAAAATAAATCCCACAGATTCACTTGCCCAGACACCTCCATCAATAGTTCCCTACTCACGAGATACATACATTGCGATAGGAAACACATATATACGACCAAAAGCCTATTTTAATTCTATATTCAGCATGGCATCCCTCAACCGCATACATACATTGCATCGTATAGACGCCTTGCAAAGCTTAATTGCGTGGCACAAATCCTTAGGCGACAAACAGGATTACCTGAACCGCCTGCAGAAAATACTGCGTGCCCAATATAAGAGGATTCTGGGAGCCCTTTCCCATAAAACAGGACATAAATATGTCATTAGTGGTCCCATCCCAGCCATCAAGCAACAATTTAACCGAACACAGGGTAAGCCTCATTTACTCCACGAGGCCCTTCACAGACAACATTTCCAACTTAAGATAGAACACCTTAGGGTAAATACAGTAAACACGAGACTGGCGGAACAGGCCAGGGTGATTACCCTGCAATACGCCGAGATATGGCAACGCTTCCGTCAGCTTCAGGCACACTTTCTTACATTTGAGCTCTTAACCCACCCACCTACCCCAATGGAAGCGATCAATACAGACAATGCACCAAAAGAAGCTAACACATCCATTCCCCTAATGCCCACTCCTATTAGGAAGGAGACTGCCGTGGCCATGCCACATCCAAAGCTCGGTATGGGGAACGAGACACACGCAGACACAGTCCCTATGCCGCGTAGTAGCATTTCCATCCCCACGCTTCCATTAGGCCCTAGGACCTTAGCGCCTATTTCGGCCCAGCAACAGTCCTAAGGTACGCCGAAAAGCCATATTAATTCACCGCACCATTCCGATTACAATCCCCAAAATAGAAGGTAGACTACACAAACCCAAGATCACCCTTCTCCAAACGCCTCGCACGGAGAATGCATCCCTTGAGTGGATACCAGGTGCGAAAGCCGCTTTGGCAATCCGAGGGAGACGATGCCATTATTTGAGATAGATAAAAATTGAAATTCCCAATTCAGAACACATTATTTCTACATAATTAAAAGTACACTCAATTATAATACCAGTAAACCAGACCAAGTAATAGCCTTATGCATACTATAACTCGCTTTCATAGCCAATTTTTCTTTCCCACACAATATTTAGGTGTAAGTAGAAGATTAGAAATGTCGAGGTACGCTCCGCTCGCAGCAGTCCCACGTAGGCTATATCCACATTTCCCCAGTCCCCAGAGCCATAGGAAACGAAAGCATTTAATCACCATTATTAGGAAGTAAAAAATATATTTTTCCCACACATAATTCGAACCCAGGAACATATAAATTAAAACCAGCGCCGTACGCGCTATGGCATTTAGTAGCCATGCTCACAACTGGCAGTCACCGACAGTTCCCAACACTGCATGATACGAAGCTTAATTATAAGTTGCATGTTTAGTTATAATTGATATAATAATGTGTACCAGGTTATATTTCTTGTGTACTATGTCTTTATAGAATAATGAATTTTGTTCACACACACTAGCTTCAGATAGAACACGGCTAGATATATATTTAATAATACATATGCCTCACATTTCCCATAGGTCCCCATAGACAAGGTACGTCAAATAAGCATTGACAAAGAACGTCAATTGCACTATGGCATCTAGTAACCACAATCTGAAATAGTGGTCAACACCAATCCCGATTTGGCACCCCAACATAATTAGTCTTCAATTGTAAAATTCCACATAGGAAATACCGACGTAACATTCTTAATAATAGTTCTATATTTATAATATGTAACGTGCATAAATGTTTTTGCAGATAATATATTGTAGACAGGATCTTGCACATGTCATATACAGTGCACGGCAAACGAGGTCAATCCTCTAACCTAACATACGGAAGTAACAAGAGACGTATTGCTCAGTCAGCCATACACGATACATGCCTAGCAACAGTCTTTTCCGCCCAGTCACGTAGACTACCACGCTCATACATGGCCGTGCGAGACAAGGGTCATTCACACACATGGAGGCCACATGGGAAACCACAGAAGGATTCCTTTACCATAGGAAGCTGTCTACACACTTCACATGCATACAAACTTATAAATAGCGCACATTTTTACATACGTATCCGCATTTAGATTTTCACACACGGTCACGAGCATTAGGCGGCCGATTGAAGATCACCTCACCTATCATAAGGGACTATACAGTGACGTGCCCTTCCCCCACATATATATAATCACAGAACACAGTTGAGGTACACCAATATATAACTTAATTGTTTATATATATACCTTCCTTCGGCAGCGACCGATGAATAATTCCGATAGATGTGATAAATGATAGGCGATTACATATATTTCCCATAACACTAGAGGAACTAACACTCCCATGGATAAGGACCACTTATAAGAGATTAATACACAATATTTTTACTTGGACAACTTTAGAAAGTGCACGGATTCCAACAGTCACCCCATATTAAGGCGGGATGACAGGCCGATACACTACATTATCACAGAATAGGCCAATAAGTTATTACATAGGGCCAAATATAATACATTACGGAACATATAATACGATCTCTATAACGAACGCCATTACTACAGTAATAGCGAAAGCACATACCGAATTACAGACAACACAATAACACAGGTTAGCCGCAGTGCACACACACACACAAACAATGGCCTAACACATACAGGAGCACATGTTAGCGGCATTTCTACAATGGAACGCAATACTTATACACTAATGCACATTAACGACCTTTCGCAAAGGCATAGCAGTAGACACACAACAACACAAGTTAGCGAATTTCACTATAGGCCAATGCAGATTAATACTCATGAGAGAGTATAGCGACGCTTAATACAATTCCACACACAATTGCGCTAGCACACAGGTGGATTATTACCACCACAGCCAATAGGAGATGACACAATAACACAGGTTATCATACCGTCTCCGCATCAGCATATATAGGTCAGCTGAACACACAATTAGGTAACACTGGGAATAAGGTTGACATATACTCACACATATTACATATCCCATACACTGTAATCCATAAGATGTTTTTTAATACATAAAAATTCACTTCACATAGGCTACTAAGTAAGGCAGACTCCACACAGACAATGAGTCGTGCTCTGCATGCAATGCCGGATGCTTGCGCACACAGATTACCGACACCCGAGACGCCAGTACTCCACGACTCACATGTTATACACAGCACTTATGACGTTAACACATAATCCGTTCCACATATTTTTATCCTCACAGGGGATCTTTTAAAACTTCATTTTCTAAATCAAAGTGGAATTAACCACCAAGTACCGTCATAAAGACAGACGAAATGAACAGTTTCCATATGAAGCGACCCTCCATCTTAGACAACGGAGCAGGGCCCTCATTTAAATTACAGTTATAATTATAATCATCTCATCCTAGCCGACGACCGATAGGACATCTAGACAACTCTAGATGATTGGGGTATCCCCCTAACAGTCGACTTAAGGACCCATCTATCATCCGTACGCTAAGTACAAGCTGTTCATAATTGTCTACTATATGACGAAAGTATATTCGTAATTTTAAAAATACTTTCATAATTTCATACGTGCCACAAGGCTCCAACAGGACCACAAATCCTTACATAGATCCCCTCTAATTTACATCTACACAGTAGATAAACACTTAGCATTACGATCATCAGTTGGCCACAGTAAACTTACATATATTCGTTTTGAGGCAACGTGATACGACATGGCACATACATATATATATATGTCCATTAGTAACACAATAACGCCATGGCCCATAAATGTTCTATAGTTGACCTAAGGCGTCAGAAAGTCAAAGGCAGGTTCAGTCCTACTTTCCTGGGTCAAAACACTATAGGATAGATATCAGCCGTGAGCGTATAGATGTAAATTTATTCGGCAGCTAATAAGTTAATGGTCCATAGCTATACCACGTTTTCCTAAGGCGTCAATCGAGTCAATAGCAGGTGTTAGCCTACCCTCCTGGGGTCACGATAAGGAATGAGTATCGACCATAGACATAATCATGCCGAATTTTATAGATAATGATTAATAAAGGCCCGATTATTTTATTTAATATATAACGACTAAATATCCACTTGATTTCACAAACAGCATATACGAAATAGGAATACATCATCTTCACAAGAACACATCCGGTTAGGAGAATACACAGTATAATTCTCACTGCCATACAGCAGAATGCCCGATAAAGGTAGCCCATTATGCTACTCCACGGACAATCCAACATGCGGAATGAAATAGTCACTGTGAATATACATATTACTACACCCCGCCTCATTTTTTTCATTTTCCCGGAGTAGACAGGGGTAAACCACGGAAACACTTTTCCTACAGGGTGACACCCAACATTGCTACACTCACATGGAATCGCTACACGCGTCCACACATTCCCAGTACAAGTTAATACAATTTGTGAATTAAATACAGAATAAATAAATATATTTTATAGACACCATTTTCCATTTTCCCGCAGGAAGGGGAAATAAAACACCGAAACATTTGTCTATAGATGACACCCAGCATATTAATGCGCCCTGCATTATTTTTCATTTTCCCGGAGTAGATAAGTGCAATCCACTGAAACACTTTTCTACATAGTAGTATCCAGAATTGTTACAGCCACAGGAATTCGACATATGCTTCCGGACATGAATAACACACTCCAGCATATTACATCCATAATATTAAAAAATACACAAAAGTTATATACCTATCATTTGCCACATTTAGGTACGATATGATGACAGCGTAATCCCATTGGAATTCCTCAATAGAAGGACATGCGTAGCTTCCCAATATACAGACGGACAGTTAATACCCTCCACCCACATTACATAATACACCGGCTGTATTGCTTAAAACGATGATAACCATTACATTAGACACATAACACGTGCTTATGAGAGTTCATCTACGGAACAATAACAAAGCCCTGTGCTTGACACCCACTTTTAGAGCTCAGGTCCGATCAGAATAGCGCCACGATAAACAGGAACTACTACAGCCCGCCAGCTAATCAATGCTACAGGTAACGCCTCATAGTAGCGATAGTTGATATCTCCCATATACACACGTTATCACCAGCCACGCCTCCCACGTGACGGGTAACTAGCAAGCAGCCTTAATGAATATAGGTCTAATCTCGCGCGCTGGATTCAAACGACACTAGGAGCGAGACATATAATTGTCGGAATACACTATACACAGCAGGGTAACCAAATATTTTTATTTTAGTTCACCCCCCATCATCCCTCAATACATACCACCGGGACAGCATATTTCACGGCCAGAAGCCAGTATTCTCAGTGATATTCACACAGCGCCGCGTCACACAAAATACACCGTATTTTATCTCTCAGTGGGCTTTAATACACTTTTGCCCTCGAATACACCCTTATATAGATACACCATTCAACATAGGAAAACACGAATATGTCCCCGTGACCATATAAATATAAATCTACTTCCCACTTAGGAGGTTTTAATTTATTTTATTCGCGGGACAGCGATATTATATAAAATATTCTCTTCCAGATTTGGACGAGCAAACTTATTTCAAGCAATAGCACGTTAATATCACCCCCCCCCCGTGCATTTTACCCCTCTTGAATTGCATAATTAAAACGCCACATGTAGTGGAATTTACAGCCTTGTTTAACATATAGATGGCATTCACACATACCATCCTCCCAACTAATAGAATGGCAATACACACTTATGAATCCCCCACATTTCCGTAGGGTGGGTAGAATGTTTTTCTTGCAGCGATCAGCCCCCTTATAGGAAGGACTTACGCCACACATATAGTGCGCTGCAATATAACCTGGTTTAGAATATCTATACATAGTATCTCTAGACAGTACCTCTAGTTAAGGGATTATATTATATAATAATCCTAGATGACCAGTTTTTCAATCTAGACTTTATAGTATATAAGTCTAGAATATATTTTACAAGGATGGACAGCAGTCTCATATTATTATTATGGCTCCAGATGCCATGTATTGCGACTAGTGCGTCCAAGCCTCAAAGCACATCTCCCTCCCAAGATACATATTAACACTCTACAGATAAACATTTGTACAATTCTCCCCTATTAATGCACGGCACTTGGTAATCATGCAATTACCAGGGTGTACACCATGATTTATCGCTCATGGCTATATGTTAATCAACATTCGGAACCTTAGAGCTAACAGCTTAGCGTTCCAGGCTTAACCCGCTAACACCAATGCATGCAATGGTTTTATATTAATAACCAATATTTTTACCCTGCATGCCAGTTCAGAGCATAAATGCTACCCTAACTCCTTCAGCACGGTACCTAACAACCACGCTGAACACCCAGATCCTAACGAATAAAATCCTCACCCACACCGGTCGAGAATTCCTACCACTTAACGTTTCCATACATCCCAATAGGACCACGATTCCTTGGACCTATCTTACCATCCAGTTACAAATACTTACAAATTTTAACATACCTACAACTGCCCATTAACACGGGAATACACTTCACATCCTTCACTTCCCTACTAACATGTGAGAAGGAATAATACGCAGCTGACATTAGCTGGATATCCGACGAGCCAGGCGCAATTGAAGTGCACTGTGCCACTACAGTCATCCCCCCCGTATAACTATGACACCATACACAACATAATACCGCTTGACACTTGCTTTTTATGGTTTGTGCACGGAGGTGCACTTTAATAGATGTGAACCTATTTTCCAAGGGAAAATAGATATTGCTAAGTTGATAAATTGTACCCAAGACTGACGGCAAGGATAGCCCAGGACCTGACATAATAGGACTTCAACGTTGACGACCGACGAGAGGTCATAGTGGTGGCTTGTTAGGGCGGGCAAGCGCCTGTGTTAGAGGAAGTACATAGCCTGTCTCCCCTAGCATAGTGTCCGTTATACCCATTTTTATGCCCTAACGTCGTCTAAACTATACCTGCGGATGGAGGCTTGATAGTTCGATGAGGGAATAAACTACCCCCACATCGGACAGGATACTTCCTCCTTCCCAAGAAGACCCACATTACTTGACGATAGTTAGTATGTAAGGTTAAGTAATTTCGGCTCTATGCGCGGAGCTAGAGACCTGGTTATTACACACAGGTGAAGAAAGAAGAGGATATAATTTCCCGGGCCGAGCTATGTAGCACCGATGACCTCTCTGCTCATACCCCCGTAGACCTATTCATCAAGAAAGAAGAGGATATAATTTCCCGGGCCGAGGTATGTAGCACCGATGACCTCTCTGCTCATACCCCCGTTGACCAAAGCATCAAGAAAGAAGAAAATATACGACGAAACTACGATTCTCTCCATGGCCGAGGTTACAGTTATTATTGTGCCCCAGGGAGAGGAATATATTGATATTGCCTAAGTGGCAATATATGAGCGCCAAATGCGGTCTTACGCAAATGCGTAAGCCCGATAGGAACGGTCCATACCGTTCACGTGATTGTCCTTCAAAGGAAGGGACGATAGAGTATATAGGGACGGTCCATACCGTTCACGAGATTGTCCTTCAAGGAAGGGACGATAGTATATAGGAACGGTCCATACCGTTCACGAGATTGTCCTTCAAGGAAGGGACGATAGTATATAGGAACGGTCCATACCGTTCACGAGATTGTCCTTCAATGGAAGGGACGATAACATATTGGAACGGTCCATACCGTTCACATGAGTGTCCTTCAATGGAAGGGCCAATAGCACAATGAACTACTAAGGGATAGACAATAATGAATGAAGGATAAAGTAGCACAATGATATAGGACAGAAATGAATAGGAGTAAAGTAAAGTGAAGTTATAGGAAAAAATGAGTAAGAAGGAATAATGAGATTCAAAGATATAGCCATAAAGAAATAAAGGATGAAGTAGCACAATGATATAGGAAAGAAAGAATCGGAATAAAGTAAGGTGAAGTTATAAGAAATAAAGGGTAAGAAGGAATAAAGAAATACAAAGATATAGCCGGTAAGGAATAAAGGTTGAAGTAGTACAAGGATTTAGGAGACAGATGAATAAGAATAAGGAAATGCGAATGTATAGAAAACAAGGACTAATGTATAAACCAAATAGAAAGGTATATGAAGGTATAAAAAAGTAAATAACAAATGGCCAATAATAATTAGAAATCTATGTTTTATGATCATAATTATGTATTTATTTTTCAGCACAGGTTGAAAACCTGAGACGCCGAATCCGGACACAGCGCACATAATGGTGCATACTTGGCGCACATGCATCGGGAGTAGCTCCATTTTGGGCACTAGCCGAAATTAATAATGACAGTGACAAATGCGATATATTTGCCAAATGAAATGTTTCTCTATATACCTCCACAGGTTCACCCCACAGATGACGAGGGTGAATACCCTCTATTATGATTTTATATGTGTCTTATTGATCCCCACAGATTGCGACGAGTTATATGCATTAATAATGTTTTTTAATACACAAATTTCCCGCCCCCACATTTCACACTCACACGGCCAATACACAATCCCCCCCTACATAATGCATATTTCCAGGCGCACATCCGAACCACGGTGGAGATATACCTGTGGGATATCCTCCCACTGGAGGTCGGATCAACAAATAATTTGACACCTATAATGAGAGGTGCACTATGGCCACACACCTAGCGCCTATTTCTGTAAAAGACGAGTTGTGCAGCCAAGATGACTTCGCTCGCCCACAAGGAGCGAGTCATACAATAGCAATAATATTGACAGGTAGTACATAACCTGCAGGTCATAGCTAATAGTTTACGCATAGATATTAAGTTAGAGTGCACTCGCCGTAGTGTTAAAATGCATATAGTACAATATTGTGGTAAATGAAAATGGTTAACAGTGATATAGTTGCGCAACGTTAGTATTGCTAGAATATTAATATAATTAATAAGAATTTGGTTTTAACATATAGAATATTGGTACAATTAATATAGTTTTGTTTTTATAGAATATTGGTATCATTAATAGAGTTTTGTTTTGTTTTAAATGATTACACATGGTATGATTGCATTGAAATTTTCGTGGAAAGTATTTAAAATTGATGATATTATTCAGATAAGATTGCGAATGTATGAAGATATATGGTTTGTTTTATTTTACACATTGTTTTTCCTTTCTATTCTTTTAAACTCCCCATTGTAAAAATGTCGTATTTCTTCCCCACAATAAAACACTTCTAATTTTAACCCTTAAATTACACCATGCGACATTTCTGTCATTCTTTCTCTCCACTCTATCTCTTTTACACACGTGCAGGGCACGCGAGGGCAGTTTTTCATCCACACCGGAGGTACGTTACTTATATATATCCTCCCCCTACCCCTCGGATGTTTTTTTCCTCTAGTTGTGTTCCTGCACCCCTTTAGTTGAATGGATATTGATATGTTTATGTTATAGGTACTGTTTTGTTTCGCAACTTATTTTATCATTTTATTACAAATACCAATAGGGATAAATGTTGTATCCCGCCAGGTAAAAGATGTTACATGAAAAACAAGTAAGCTTCACGAACCATTGTTGCATTTTTGAAAATATATGTAAAGAAATATTGTTCCCCTCACCATAAAAACTTACATATGATCGCTGAGCACACCCGGACGCACAATCAATAGAAGGCACCTACATACAGCCTTCAACCTTCGACGATTACTACTATCTTAATAATTTCATATCTACCCCCTTACTCACCCCTATTTTCCACGACGCCACCCATACATTTACGAGCTAAATTAAAAGAAGAAAAGAAGAGAAGAACAGAAGAGAGAAGAAGATGCCCTATTTTACAAAAACCACCCCCACGTCTTCGTCCAGTTATCGAGGACGATAACTAACCCTACAAAGGGGGTTGTTGTACCCCTAGGGTACGCTACCCCCATCCCCTAAATATAATCTCCAACAAATCAAAATTCCAAACATTTAATTTAAAAACCTACAAATTACAACTACAAAATTACAAGACTAATAATTAGCACCTACATGAGCCCAGGCAGCCTCGTGTCCCAGGCAACGACCCTAGAAAGGTTTATGACTTGGTAGGAATGCAAGGATTCCGCCGACCTAGCACAAGAAACCTATAAGAACCCCGAAGGTCATACACCCAGGATCACTCAGTCTGTCTTAGTGCTACCGACGTGACGAACCTCTGCTGTTGGCTGAAAGGGTAAGTGTCTCAAGCGATCACTACACTCACCATCACACTACACTCACATCCCCCTGTGCTTGGACTGTAATTATTATTACTTGCTATCATTTGAACTGCTATTTACCAGTGTACCTCCAAATCGAGGTACACATTAAATTTAAAAGTACTAGAAGCCACTGGTCTTATTCTTTTATTTATTTAGCTAATAAGATCCTACCCTATTAGCTTCCCCTTTAGGTAGGACCTAGAATTAGCCTTACTGTTTATTGTTTAATTGCTTATTGACGTTAGCCGAGCGCTATTGCTCAACGCTGACACTAGCGAATTCTCCGTTAGCTCGCCTGCCCACGACTCGCAGCAGACCGCGTGGCGCAGCTGTCGCGCACAGAGTAATAATTTAATTACCTTCCCAAATACCCCCTCAATTAGAACTACCCCGTCAAGCAGTACATTTGGGAGTTCTCCTTGCTGATCGCACTGACGATCTCAATTCACTAAAAACTCTATACCTCTTACAGCAGTTGCCAAGCTCGCCCCCTATTTAGACTAAATTCATCCCTTAGGTTAATTATTTGTACAGGCCACCCTAACAGGAACCTTACAGTATTGTACATTATTGTCGCATAACAGGCAAAGGTACGGTTCATTAGTGGAATTTCATGAAACAACATTTAGGACATGCCTTGCATGTTTCATACGGCAACGAATGAACTGAGGAAAACAAAGAAGTAATGTAGCGTATGGCGCGATTTCAAACATCCAGAAGAAAGCAACCCAGGTGGGTGGATTCACTGCATACTATATTTCGTAATGTGTTGGGATTCGTACTACTGAAATTCCCGGCTCTTTCAAGAAATTTAATGCTGATTTGAAGGCTGGAACGGGGTGCACTCAGCCTCGTGGGGCAAAACTGAGAAGGAGTGGGTTCGATTCCAAACTCAGCTATCCTGGAAGTGGTTTTCCGTGGTTTATTACTTCTACTCCAGGAAAGTACCACGATGGTTGCTAACTGAAGGCCATGGCCGCTTCACCCTCAATTTACACATACACACGCTAGCGCAACCATCACAATAACACAGGTTATTAAAAAAATCCACACACACCCATGTACATGGGGCTACATGACCACAATGTCCAAGGCCCTCAAATGAAATAAAATCTGTCTACACATGAAAACTGCAAAATGGTGAAAGGAAAATATAGGAATAATGTATTTCATAGATTTCTTGCCTGCTTTATGCAAGAAATACTGTAATTCCAGTCAACTCCTACATAACTCGCGTACAAAATGTTAAACGTTAATAATTCTCCTTGTCTGTCTGTTAGGTAGTCAGCCCGAAGGCTGGTTGGATCCTCAAAAAGCACCGCCGTTACGTTATGTGAGTAGATACCCACAAAAACCCAAGGCAGCGCTATTTTGAGGCGTTCTAGGCAAGAAGAGGAGTGAGGTAGTTTGCCATTGCTTTCCTCACTGAGTCAGAACAGTAGTCCTAACCCTATGAGTAGAACCTTTCACAGCATTCACAGGCACTGACTGTGCCCCGAATGCCATTACTAAGCACCACCCATACCTCAGTAGCTTCCATATAATCACAGCCATGAGTGAGACTGAGACATCGGTGAAAAGCCACCTTTTACTCTAGCCTGTGCCAACTGACAAATGCAAATGTACTGCATTCATCAAGAGATGGCAAACAGGGCAAATTCTCCTTGATAAAACAATATTTCTGTGGTGTAAAAAAAAAAAAAAAAAAAATGGCGAGAAGTGGGATCGAACCTGGGCTCCTTCGATCCGCAGTCAGTCACCTTAACCATCAAGCTATTCGTGCTCTCTTATTTAGTCAGTGGCGCAACCATTCAGTATCTTCATAACCCGCTGTCTGGAGAAAGTCCATTTCATTGACAAAAAAATCAATGTTGCACATTCGTATCGGTTCATTCTGTTACTATATTTTATTGTCAGGACTTAGTTAATGTCCGTTTTCAAATACACGGAAGCTTTATACATGGGCGCGTACTGTTATTCAGGGTGTCCAGCCAAAATGGGATTTTCAATTCAAGGTTTTCAAGGCTCAAAAAGCACGATTTTCAAGTTTTTTCCCTTGTTTAAAAAAACAAAATAAAAGAAGAATTTCAGGGTGTGGGGGCTAAAAAAAACTATTATTGTAATAGTAGACCAATTAAATGTAAATTGGAGAGAATAAAAATATTTTGTTGAGCAATACACAGAATAATCAAGGGACTGTTACAACACAACTAAAGGCATATTTCCTAGAAAGAAAAAAAAGAGGGATTCTCGGCAAGATTTCTTAAAACTGCATCATGCGCATTTCTTAATAGCTGTTGCTAATTCCATTTAGTGAAGAATCACTTCTATGCAAATTTCGTAAGCGGTTTTCAAGTGATTTCTTGCTTGGTGCTGTGAGTTAGCTTGGTGAGAGTTAGATAGAAGTAAGCTGTTAGGTGAAAAATCAGTTATATTTCCAGAAAGAAAATAGAATCAGTCTTTCATAGTTACAAAACAATTAAATAAAATTTAAAAATAAATCTCTTGTACATTTTGGTACGAACGCAAACTTAAAGTAAACTCATTTGAGAAATGCCTTACATTCTACGAACAGAACAAGAGCCACGCGGCAGAATGTTGAAGCTGTAACATTGTGACTGGTGAGATTTATTTAGATGGTGAAGCATTGACGTCGTGATGGAAACAGAAAGAAATTTGTCAAATTCGAGGAGGTACTGCTCTGTATACGGTTGCAAATCGTATAAAACGGCTACGAAATATCTTCACTACTTTCCTGTACAAAAAGTTCAGAGAGAAAGATGGGCTTCGGCGCTGTCAATTGGAAAACGTGTTACATGTTACATGACAGTGTGCAGTCTGCATTTTTGTGAAGACGACTTCTTTCCACCGGTACTGTTGATTATTGATAGTTATTGTCTCTAATTTGTATTCACATGGATTTAGCTACATCAAAAATACTGATAAACTGTGCCGTACAAAGAATGTAATCCGCTCTTCGTAAACTTATTTTAGGGGTTCTTCCGATTGACAATAGCCGAATGGTTAGAAAACATAAGAAAAATGCTGTTCCTAGCCTTAATTTGCCAGAGAATTTATATTCTTGCCTTTGAACAGCAAGTATGTAGGTCATTGAAGTATGATTTGGCTTAAATTGTGTTTTTGGCTATGATCTCCCTACTGTTGAATTTAGTTAATTAAAATGTAAAATCTTAGTTTTAAGTACCGGTTCGGTGACCCATCATCCCAGGCAGGCCGGCAACACCTATACTACTCAGGCAGATAGGTCACTTAGCCGTAATATTGAAGTTATAGTGATGTTAAGTATACATATGCGGTAATGTAGCAGGAGACCGGATCGGCCTAGGCTATTCTAACTTTAATTAGTTCCCATTTCAGGGTTTTACAGTTTTGAGTGCGAATAGTTGGTTTGAAAGTTGTACAACAGTAAGGAGAGTATGTTTTGTATAGGTTTTAATTGGTATTATGGTTTATGTCGAGCTGAGGAGTGAATTTGGTTTGGCTTATAGTGTAGTTTTTGATCTGTTCCGTTTGCTCATGACAAGTTAAAATGGAGACTCCAGCTTTGTTAAATATCTGTATTTTAAATATTTAATTAAACATATTGATAAAGAGGATGTCTCCATTTTAACTTGCCTGTGGCAAGAGATTAATAAATTAACATTCCTGCCTTTGAACAGCAAGTATGTAGGTCAATATTTGCAATATTGAAGTATGATTTGAGCATCCCAAGTAACGCTTCTTTGAACCCAAAACATTCATGCAAATTCAGGGTTGCTTGATTCAATTTATTATCAGGGAGTCGTCCTTTGCGTTATGTGAGATGTATATATTGTGAAATTAATAAAAACATCGATACCGCTAGGCTCCCAAGTACAGGCTTCATATGTGTAACAGCAGACAGTGAATTAACTATCTACATGTGGGTAATATTTTAACTGGTAGTAATTAGGCACTGCATTTAAATTGATTATAAAAATATTTCTATCAATGAAAGGAAATATGTAGTATTTTGCCATCATAAATTAGAAGCCATAACAAACGCACACCCAATTACTTTACGTCACTATATCGCCGCCATATTGCAAACAGCTGACCGTAAGCTCCTACCCCGTTTCGGACGTCAATGGGTAAGTACATACTTAAATTAGCATTACGAATACTAGTGATTCACCGTAAAAACTAGATTTTGTCGTACCAAGACTAGAGCACGTTCGAATCTTTCAGTTCCTTTACTTGGTTGTTGTTGTTTTAAGGGGCCTAACATCGAGGTTATCGGCCTCCCTTTCCTTTACTTGGTCATCGATTTGTGCTGCTTGCTTAGCAGCATCAGTTAGCAAAGCTGCCTTCTTTGCGTTTAGTTCTTTGATCATCATTTCTGCCTTCCGCTTTTTATCAGCTTCAGCATTGGCTAAGGTCTCATTTTTTGCTTTTTGCTTGCGTAAATGATCTTGGTACCGAGAGTGCGCTTTTCGCATTGACAAAATTAGAGATTTTGGTATATTAACATTTTCTACACCACCTGCGTCGAGGATAGCGTCATGAACACGGCGCTGGGCTACTAAACTATGCTCCATCTGGTTCTCAACGATGCACTGTTCATTAATCGAAAAACCACGTTCGAGCGTGACGTTTCCGTGGGACACTATAAGGATACTTTTAACCAAGTCCAGCAGATTAGAAGTGGGCTTTTGTGAAAGTTTGATGACTTCCAGCCATAACTCAACTAATCTAGTTTCACTCCTCTTATAAGCTTTAAAAGGCTCTTGAACCTGAGCATTTCTACACACTTCCACATATTCCATTTTGATTTGGTCTGCTTTCGACCCAGAGAGGCGCGTTTTCGCCACAAGGGTTCCTAAACACTTGTCAACGCGTTTAAAGCCAAGCGTTTCGTTCAAAGCAACTGCAGGATCTAAGCAAGAAATAAATCTCGCAAATTGATACCTCAGAGGCGACCGCTCCCGCAATTTTTCCACAAGCTTAACTAGACTACCGAGCATACTTTCCTTCAAGCGAAGAATGTCTAATTCCTTCACATTTTTAACCTCGGACAACTCGTCTTTATCAGCGAACCCAATGTCAAACTTTTTGGCGTGAATCAAATTCTTTGAGCTTAACTCAAGGGTTTGCAAATTAGAACTTGTCAGCATAACAATCCGTTTCATAAATGTATCAAGGAGGGAGCGAAATTCCTCAAACAAGAATGGTGCCATAGGAGCATCTGTCTGGAACTCTTTCAGAAATGGTTCTATTAAGCCGGCAATTGAGCCAAAAAATGCAAGTTTAGTTCCCAATAATTCGTCTTCAACAGCCGATGAGACTTTCTCAAAATTGCGTGAAATGGGAGCGGTATTTTCCTTTTCAGCTGCAATGACAAACTTTCTTTGATTGGGAAGAATTTCTATGGCTCGACCTGCAACCCTTTTGCTTTTAACCCAACGTGTTCCACAAAATCGCCAGGTACAGCCAGAATACTGAACGTAAAGACTCCGCCGTGCTGGCGCGTCTTTATATAAGTCATACATACAATACAAAATGGATGCTAAATCCCAGCCAGTAGACATCTTGGCTACTTTAAAAGCCAAGTGGACAACATGAAGTCCGCAGCTTCCAATATCGAGCAATTCAACTCCGCACGATTCTTTCACTTAGGCATCTAATTCTCGAAACACTTTATGATTAACATGAGGTCCGTGCATAGAGAGTTGTGAAACCTTTTTCAGACCGTCAACAGTCTTCACAGACTTTACCAACTCCTCTCTTAAATCAATGGCCCGAGTACGATTACGAAAAGCTGAATTTAAATAACGGACGGCAACTTCAGCTTTATCCGGATGCCAGAAACTCACATACATGTCCATCTGAGTTTTTTGGGATATTGAATTGAAGCTTTCGTCAAATCCGATAACTATGTCATCCCAACAAGAGATCAGCTCATTAACGTTGATCATAAAATAAGGAGCAATGCCAAATCCAATCGCATAGCCAATTTTTATCCGATGAAGTTGCATACTTTGACCGATTTCTGAGTCGGGAAACATATCCTTCATGGTCGAAACACATTCCTCAGAGGAACGTAAGGAGAAGTGACTGGCAACGGTCCTCAAACACCATTTAACGTCACTTGCGAAACCGCGGTCAAGTCTTGCATCGAACACTAAACATCGCTTACAGCCAAACCAGCTAATAAACAGTCTACACATTGCTAGCTGACCAAGTCAGCTCAAGATTGAAATGCCTTTTCCAGGTTTTTCGGGGCGATTCAAGTTTTTTTCCAGGTTTTTCGAAGGTTTGTTTTCATTCAAGGTTTTTTTTCCAGGTTTTCAAGGTCGCTGAACACCCTGGTTATTAAGTAAATTACATTTTAATGAACTTCTCACCACGATTCTTTTCATGAGCCAAGGCGGATTGTGCGCATGCGTGAGCGGCAAAAATTCTGCATTTTTCCTTATTATATTTAAAAATATTTGTTTATTTTAAAGACACACTGCAAATCTACAGGCCAAGAGCTTTCGTCCGAGTGCTCTACGAAGTAAATCAGTTCTGTCGTTCTCTCAATCTCGTGGTAACAAAAATCATCTTAGTGTTTTAAATATATAGATAATAACGTTATTGGTTTTACGTCCCTTTTAACTACTGCGGCTTTTAGAGACACCAGGGTGCCGGATTTTTGCCCATAAAACAATCACCACCTATCTATCATCTCAACTCAAAAGACAAGGTAAATCTACCACTTAAAAGTAGTTGTAATTCTTAGGCATTTTTAGCCTACTTTCGATTTTTGCAAAAAATGAAAGTAGACTTATGAGATCTACAGTGCAAAAATATTGTGTGTCTATGTGATTTGGTATGTCTTGTCTCCCCCTATCAATCCAAACACGGTGAAACCGAATTGAACGAAATTTGGTACAGAGGTAGCACTAGTAAAGGTCACCCGAGTGTCATGTTTTATATCGCTGCCATCCTGACGGAAACGTAATGGCGGCCACCCAAATGTTCAAAGCTTAAATCAAATTACGACTAACCTAATCATCCGATCTCTACCAAATTTTGCAACAATATACCTTAATGTGGGAAGAGTCTTTTGCCCAAACTACAAGGTTATCAGCCAAATAGTTTCAAGATGGCAGATGTATGAATCATGCAAGTATTATAGCCAAACCGTAACTTACGATTCAACAAGGCCTGGCTTTACCAAATACGCTCATCGTACATAGGGAGGTTTAAACTGTCCTCAAGGAGGTGACCGGTAGGATATTAGTATTTAAAAAATAGAATATTACGCAGTAGTGACTTATACTTCAGGCTGATCGTGCCGTGTCGTCCAGTTGTCAAAATGGCGGCCATTTTTTGCTCGTAAATCCACATATTTCCGTAACTTCGTAAGTTTATATCCTTTTAGAAATGTACTGAACAAAAGAATACATATTTAGTATCAAATGGATTATATAAACGGCAGAAAACGCTAATGAAATCGTTCATTGCAAGAGAAAATATTCAGGGCAGTTATACTAAACAGGGTGTCGAGTGATGACCTGTTTTTAAATTCCCGTACTTCCCATACGAAAATCCGCCAAATTCCCGTATATTTTAGAACTCCCTAAGATTAGAGTTCGTATACCAAATAGCTGAAAAATGATTCTTCAAGTGCGAATCAAGATTTTCTAGCGTAAGTGTAACCGCATTTTTAGAGATACTTCCGCAGCTCACGGGTGATGGCGAGACTTAGGCCTAATCCGTAGCGTGAGCAATGCGCATGAACTCCCTCGTGGATGGGATGAGATGCTACGAACACAAATAAAATACCGTTTAACTGAGGAGAGGTGATATAACTGACTGTTTTACCGAGGAGGGTCGAGAGAGTACAGAATAGGAGTGCCAAATGTTTACGGGAAGTGACTGAATTGTATTGTACCGTAACAGTATAGAAGCCCGGAACAAGGCAATACAATTTTCTACACTACTGAAAATAGTCAAAATACCCTTTGTAATAAAGAATAATAATTTTGGGGGTTATGTAGAAGACTAATAGATGTTACCCTTTTTAGATCACGACTTGTATAGTAAAATTGGAGGTGTGTCCGCCATTACACGCATAAATTATAGGACAAATACATTATTGCTAACCCTGCGCATTCGGTACTGACAGCCTTCCTGTCACTAGCCTTGCCCCGCTCTTCCTCTACGCGACCCATGGTCACCACATAACAAGGCCCTACGTCTAACCGCCACACGGCAAGAATTCTGAGCATGGTTCTCACCTTCATCCTCTATTTCGAAGGAAAGAACGTGAGGGATATGTCGGGAGCTTGGAACAGCTGAGCTGTGTTGCCAAGTATTTAGTGTTGTTGTTAATCAACTGATTGGAATAATACACAGCGCTACACTTCAGACATTATTTTTGTACAATTATACGTAATATATTTCAAAAGTCGATACTGAGTCAACGCCGAGGACATTCAAACAGAGAAATACGGTACTTAGATGAATAAATAAATAAATTACACACCGAAGCTATGAAACTTTTATCACTGGTATTCAATTCAATAAATACGACAAAGAAGGCAAACACTTTACAGCTAATGAATATAAAAACAATCACCATGCAATGATCATCCTTTAACATGAAACAAGAGTCTGAGTGGAGGTCGTTCACAGCTTACAGTACAGTAGTTGACAGATAACACCATGCTCACTCACTTAATCGCGACTCTCTAGGGTTAATATTAGCTTCCGTGATAATACAAAAGTAAAGTTAAGGTAAAGGAATATTTAGCACTGAGCACTCAAACAAACCACTCTGTGGCAATATTATTGACGCGGTTTGATATTGTCGAGTTGTAGGCTATTGAATGAGAGGCGGTATTTTTAACACTATGACGGGAAACAATAGCTTGAGCTCTATTATAGACTGCCGCAAGCGAACTGACACCAATAAATAAATTATCCTCAATCACTTGGCAAGGGTTTCTTTGACACCCTCCATCCCTTCACTGTCCTTATCATCACCACCACCATCATTGTCTTAGTCAGAGCTTGATGAATTGCCAAGGTTGATAATCATTTCATCCACTGCGATATCCAGAACGCCTTCAGTATTTCTTTCTGTACATGCTGTACGGCATGTGACCAGTCCTCGGGTCGAAGTTCGGCAAAGTAAAAATAACAAAACAATGTCAATGAAAGGAAATCCGACACAGAGTGGTTAACAAGCGACTGAAACAATTCCTGCCCACACGACAAGAATTCTCTCACTTGTGTGGTGTATTTTGAAGCCACATGGTGACAGGTGTTAGATAGTAAAATGTCGAGAGCTGTGAGATATTGTTTGTAGTTGTGTGATGCATTTGCAGCGAGTGTTTACACGGACTTTAAAACAATTTGGTATGTGCATCTCCCCTGCGAAAGAAGAGCCGTGTGATTTCCCCAAAGACCATGGAAAGGCTAAAAACAGTAAGATTCCACACGCCGCGAACACCTTTTAATTTAGATTTATTTTATCAAAGTGGGTAATAGAAAATAAAATAATGCAAAACGAAATTAAATAAGTCACTTTGACAAATACAAGATTGTTACTAGGAACTTCAGTTATTACCCATTTAACATTTGATTACCGGTGAGCATGGCTGCGCCAGTGTTTGTTGATTATTGTAGCAGGAGCCCCGCGCAGTACAGTTTGACAGTACTAATTTCTGAATAGGAACTGTAGGCTAGTAATACACAAAATAAAATAAGTCACTTTGTCAATACTAGATTGTGGTTAGGAAATTAAGTCACACAAAATAAGATAAAACAAACAATAATCAAGGATTTATTAATTTAAAGCTTCTCTAGGGAACTCATCTACAGTACTCTTCAATTTTCTCTGCTTCAGAACGGGCGTCGTTCAATATCTTCTTTTCTTTGCCAATTCCTGGAGATCTTTCATGGCTTTTCTTTCGACTGCCACCTTAGTCATCGCTTCCTTTTCCTCCTGGCTTTGCACCCGTTTTGCTTCCTTGAACACGGTGTAGGAGTTTCGTGCAGCAACTGCCGGTACTCACTGTTTTCTTTTCTACTCCACCAGCTGCCATCACAGCGTCCTGAGCAGTAGGCATGCCAATCAGACTTGCTTCTTTGTGATTGATGATCATGCACTCCTTGTTCAGGGAGAAACTTCTCTCTCGAGCTGCATTGCTGTGATACAAAATCAGTATCATTCTAACGAAGCTTGTGAGATCGATTTTGGCAGGAACACTGAGGAAAGTGCTGAAGCCACTAATTCAGACCACAGCACGTCGAGTCGTGACTCTTTTCCGTCGAACTGCTTCATACGCGCAGTGACGGAGGGCAGTCTCAGAGGTGTGGAGTAGCTGCTCTTCACGCAGTCAGCCATTGCGCCAGAAAGCAAATTCTTCTGATTACAAAGAATTTCCAGGGCAATGACGATCCTATCTTCAGCCAACTTATGAGTCTCAGCGACCACTATAGGGTCTAAGCAGGAAATAGCACCGGTTATCTTGTAAACAAGAGGTGACCTCTTTTTGATTTTTTCAGCCATAGGATACGAATGTACAATTTACGGCAGTTGGTGCGAAATTGCAGCATATCCGCGTCTTGAATATTTTGTGATATTGAGCTGTTAGTTTCTTGAAGGGCTGCTCTTGTCGAGAAACCCAGGTTGAAAAAACAACTAATCTTCTCTGTGAATAACAATGCGGACTGATTCCTGTCTGTCATTGTCAGCAACAAAGAGTACGGCCAGCGGTCGGCCAGGCAAAGCATGCATTCGTCGTTGGCTGGGTTCTCATTCCGTTTAGCGCTCTATCAGTGGCACAAATTGCGGGTGGCAGCGCGGTCTGCAGGTGAAATAGAAGGCCGAGCAGGAGGAATCGACCGAGCGTTCAGAGGCTAAGAAGTCTGGCATTATGAGAATTTTTAAGATTTCCCGTATCAAATGCATAATTCCCGTATTTTTCCCGGGTCACTAAAATTCCCGTATATTTCCCACATTTCCCGTATCGCTTTACACCCTGCTAAAGCTGTTATTAACGCAATGTTAGCATTGCGTGTGTTTAGCGTAATGGTAGCGTCTCTGACTCGTAGCTTGGAGGTTCCTAGTTCAAAACCCCACAGGTTCAAATTCTTTTTGTATTTATTGATTTATAACTACTCACAAGTTATAATGTTAAGCATATATCGTGTGTATTTGCAATCAAAAATATTATATATGTACTCATAACACCACATATTTCAACACTCTACTACAGCGATTAAAATTCTTTGTCCTTAATCCGCGGTAGAGTCTATTGTTGTTGTTGATTCTTTACGCATTTTGCGGCATCAGTCTTGTAGACCCGTGTACTTGGGTGTGTGTAGAAGTTGTCTGATAACCCGTGTCACTGCGATGTCTGTAGGCTTACTAGCGACTGTACTTTTATATGAGGAAGGACTTGGGTAGGAAGATGTTTTTGTTGTTTCATTTGAGATACATGGATATCATGGTCATTTAGCCCCGTGTACTTGGGGCAAGTGTTGAATTTTGTCTGATAACCTGTGTTATTGTGATGGCTGTATTAATGTGTGTATGATATAATTCAGGTGAGGATTCAATCAATCAATCAGCGTATAATATCTGTTTAGCATGTTGTATTTCAACAAGCTACTACAACCAACATTAAATTATACTCCTCGAAAAGGACAAAGAGTTATAACCAGGCTTCGGATAATTATGCACTTAAAAATGCCAAAATATGCATGCATACATGCACTATAAAGTGTCTAAATAAGCACTAAAATATGCATTAAAAATAAACATATATCTGATATCAATTAGTGGTTTATATTACAAGAAATTAATGTTACATATTAAATATCGTCAAAATAAAGAAAATTACTTACAGTACTACAATAGATTGCTCCAGTTTGTCAATAAAATTTACAAGTCTTGATTACACTTAATCACTGCATGATGTAATAGGGTTTCAAACACAAACTTGCACCTATTTTCACTTAAAATGACTTTGTACTCAGAAAACACTCTCTCCATCACATGCCACAATTGGAGCATACTCCAACTTAATGAAATCAGACCTCTAGTATCAATGCACTGTCAATTTTGTCTTTGCCTTGGATAACACCACAAATGCTTTTAAGTTTGAGGAGACCGGAATTTTTCAGTACTACATTCTGAATTTTTTTCGAGAAAACTTGATTTGTTAGGTTCTTTAGGGATCGATCGACTTCTTCAACAATTCCAATGCTAATGTGAAGAGGCAGTCCTTTTTCTTGCAATTTCTTGATGGCTGAAGGTATGCAACGCAAATTGGAACGAATGAATATAAGTTGCTAACGAACATCATCTTTGCTCAAGATTTCTTGAGCCTCTTTAATAGAAGCAGCTTCTTCAGAATCGAGGTCTTCAACTACCTTGAGATAATTGGCATAATAAACAGCAGCTTCGAGCCACGTTCCCCATCTTGTATGAACTGGTGAAGGCGGGAGCGGCACATCATGAACTGCATCAAAAAAAAAATCTTTGTGACTTGGAGCCTTCAGGAACACACTTTTCACTATGGAGATCAACGTGCTTACTTCAGGAAGGGAAGCCCAGACTGCTTCAGTGACTCGAAGTCCATGTGCTACACATGTGACGTGTATCATCTTAGGATATAATATCCCAAGACCTCCCATGGCTTTACACATGTAAGGTGTGGCATCCGTGCAGGCCACGATAACATGATCGTAAAGAATGCTTGATGGCCACAAACAAGAAAGTGCATCATTGAAAAATCCAGCAACTGTTGAGTGATTCACCTCAGGCAACACAGCCATAGTTAGTGGATATGATTTGTCTCGCTCTTCTTTTTCTCCTAAAATTTCAAACATGAAGTTAGCTACATATCTTTGATCTACGTCCGTTGTTTCGTCTAGTGAGACTCAAATATATTTTCCATGAGCTTTTTCCCTTAGTTTACCTAACATTACATTTAAAGCTCAGGAACGTAATTATTCCTAATTGTTGATTCATCTGGGACTGGAAGTTCTTATTGTTTAGTTTAGCCAACAGTATATTTGCCGAGAGAAATGCTTTACACATATCTTCATTGAATTTACTACGTGTTGGTCCAGGTTTAACTAAAGCAGTGGTTAGAAGAACCTGGTGCTTTTGTTTCAGGTTTACTTCTTTCAATTTATTGTGTTTCGTTGTTTGAAGATGTTGAATTAGATACTTTTTAGTTGTGTTTACGACACTGCTACAGTATTTGCAAACCAATACACTTCGGTCAGTTGAAAAGTATTGTAACTCTCGAACATACCCTTTCATTACCTCATTAACAGTTCTCTTCTCCTTAGGCATCTTAAACACAGTAGCTATTTAACGTGCTATGAACCACAGCCTGTTTCGACTCAACGAAAGTAAGACAGACAAGAACCAATTGTGCATGAAAGGTAACTATACGGAATGAGGAAAAGATAATCTGCTTTATGGAAAATACCAAGAATCAGTCCCCACCTAATTGCATTGCAGGTAGACAAAGCTATGGCCGGATGTAGGACTAGTGTTGCTAAATTTAAACATGATGCAAACCCAGCACTGCTCAATATTCCTGTTACCTGAAATACATGTCAAATATTCCAAAAGTGTCCTGCAGAAGCTGATGTCTACATGCAAGATTAAGAATGTTTTTGAAATATGCACTAACAGGAGGAAAACCCTAAATATGCACTGCTAAGTTAAATCTGTCCCAAATGTGCAATTGCATATGCAAAATGCATAATTATCCGAAGGCTGGTTATAACTATACCCATGCATTTAGGAGAAAGTAGGCTATATGTTCTTCACTGAACATCTTGTTATGATATGGGAAAGCTCACAAGATAAAGTTATAGTAATTGCAACTCTGTAAATATCAAATCACTGACATTGTTAACGAATAGGATAAAATAACAACAGAGATAAAATTTACAAAAGGAAGTACTGTAATATTATACATTTAACATCCCTTTCAACTGCTGCAGCTTTAGAAATACTGGGGTGCCAATAAATCAGCCAACACAAATCTCTTGTTTTCAAGAGCCTTCCCAGCTAATTGTTCCAGGAATCAATCTTGCAACCTTGGGCACACCAGGCAAGAATCTTACCTCTGGATCACACAGCTGATCTTAAAAAGGAAATGGGGAAGGAATTCTGAAACATTAAATAATTCCAGTTTCTAAATTTTCACTCATCAGTTATTATTAAAGACTTTACGGTCACAGGGCGGGGATTGGGAGGTAACAGGAATGGACAGGGAAACGAAGTTTGATTTACAATATCACAAACAAAAATATCCACATACCTCATTTTAGTTACAATAACTCATTCTTATATATATGTATATATACACACACACACACACACTCATACACACACACACACAAAAACAGATTTTGGTCCAATTTTGTTTGACATCTTTAAACAATTACCCTTACAGGAATACTTTTGGGTATCGCAAGATGCACACTAACAGTGCAAGTTCACCAAAGTCATTTTAGAATAGGGGGTTTCTTGTGGCATTCTAAAAACTAACTTCTAAACTGTATGGCATAATCAGTCCATTATAACAAGAATGGATGTATGGCTATCGAACAATACACTTTCATTAACAGCCAACTCAATTATAATTACAGCAAAACTCTCACATCCGCCACCCCTATGTCTGAAAATCTGCCTCCTTGGCATATCTGATAGTCTTACGGTGGTACTCGTTGCTGAAGGCGAGTCCCTATGGGTCCATTTTCACAACACGTTTATTTGTGAATTCCTCCAAAACCAACAGAAGCTTGTCATTTCCATCATAGAGCTCGAAATTTGGAAAATAACTTGTAAGACACAAAATAATGTGATTTTTTTTCACAAAATAATACAGTCCTGGGAAATTATTTACGAAATAACACCAATATATATATATATATATATATATTTTAAATTTTCCTATCTAGTAAGTTAGCTACATCCTTATGTATATAACGGATTCCTTTATTGATTGTCTGCAATATGGCATGTACCAAACTAATCAATCATTATGTTCACAGACTCTCAATTACTAAGGATGACGCCTCAACTATGAGGCAACGCTTGGTCTCAAAAACAAATTTACCAACTGAGCAATTTCAATGATGATTTATGTCCCTTTGGATTTGATGACTTTATAATTTTGATGACAATAAATCATAACTTTTTTCTTTTATCGTTAAAATTAGAATTTTATGACATATTACATGTACTTTTGTATGGGATAAAAAAAAAAAGTTATTACAGTTATTTAGTCAGGATTGGCGACATTGAAGATGTATTAGCCAGAGCAGTGGGACTAACGAATGGACCCAAATCTTCAACTCTACCGACTGCAGACTCCCATGATACTTTCCCTCGTCAGCTGTTACGCATTATGACAGAGCAGCAGGGCAACCAATAGTATATTGGTTTTGTTTAACAAAATTAAGACCGCTTATTATTTAATTACTTATGCATAAACAATTATTTACTATTTATCTTTTCAAAAATTGCTCACTAAGTGTTTTCTTTCTCAATTGTGTAGAGAATGAAGTGCATTTTAAACATGCCAAACTATAAAATAAGGTTAGAACTTCTATGTGAAATAACACCAGAGGTGAATTTTACACTGCCGGAAAAAAAAAAAGTTCACAAGAAAAGATGACGTCGATTTTGATCCGATGACGGCAGATGCCACCTGGTGTATAGTAGATGTACTGATAAGGGTTTCAACGTCGTCCGCCAACAGATAGCGTAGTGGCATAGCTACCAGAGCGCCATCTGTGTCTACCAATTAATAGGGAAAGCTCACAGCCATACGGCTCATTGTGGTGCAAACGTGTGAAGCAAGCAGGTACAATGCCATGGAGACGTACTCATGCTTCCTACAGCCAACTGAGCGAGTTTGAAAGGGGTCAAATTATGGCCTTCCAAGTGGCAGGATGGCCCTTTCGAAGAATTGCCACACAACTTGGACGTCTGTGTCCGTTGTGCAACGATGCTAGTATCAGTGGTTACGTGAACATTCTCACACCCGTAGACGAGGATCTGGACGTCCACGCAGCACACACGTCCGCCAGGATCGTCGTATTGTAAGGGCAGCAGTGGCAGATCATACAGCTACCACAGCACATATACAAGCGTTTGTGAGCCCAGAAGTGTCAACACGAACTGTTGCGAACCAGTTACTAGCACTGGGACTACGGGCATGCACACCTCTAGCCCGTCTTCCACTCACGCCACAGCATCGACGTGCACAGCTTGACTGGTGCGTCAGAGGATCACTTGGAAGATGGAATGGCGCGCCGTGGTCATCAGAGATGAAAGCAGATTCTGCCTGCGCGCAAGTGATAGTCGTTGGCGCGTTCGACGTAGACCTGGTGAGCGCTGTCTCGTAGTGTGCATTCGTCCAAGAAACACTGACCCAACGAGCTCTCGTTCATCTTTGGTGTTTGAGGAGGGAACGCTAACCAGCGCTCGGTACGTGCAGGATGTTGTAAGACCCGTTCTTTTGCCGTTCTTGCAACAGGAAGGGGAGGTGTTGTTCCAACAGGATAATGCTCGCCCACACAGTGCCCGTGCAACTCAATGTGCACTGCAAGACTTGAAGCAACTTCCCTGGCCAGCACGATCGCCGGATTTGTTGCCAATCGTGCACGTGTGGGACATGATGGGCCGACAAGTGACTTGTGCGACTCGTCCACCCACAACTCTTACAGAACTGTGTGAACAGGTCGAGCAGGCGTAGAATAACGTATCCCAAGACAGTATTCGCCATCTGTATGATCGACTGGATGCAAGAGTCAGTGCCTGCATTGCCGCCCGTGGAGCCTACACCTTGTACTAATATGGGTGTTTCGGCATGGGTCGATACCTGGCATCTCTGAACCTATTGATCTGTATATTTAATCATTTCATGTACTCCATATGCACTGTTGCCACAATAAATCTTGAGTGAATTGGTAACCTCTAAATGGGTGACCTATATTTTTTTTCCGGCAGTGTATTTACTGCTTTAAACACCATTGTTTTGTTTTTTGTTTCCAGCAGTAGTGTTTCATTTACCAAAAAAAAACAAGGTTACCATATTTATGGATCACAATGGGTAGCAGGAGGCTGATAATTTGTTTTATGGTATATAGTTCACTGTCTTTTAGCCTGTTAGTACATTTCCTAAAAACATAAAAACAGTATGACCTGTGTCTGTCATCTCAAGATCCAATACTTGAATCAGGAAGTAGTTGAATGACTAAAGAAAATAGGCAGATGAAAATATACCGAATTCAATCTAAAAGAAAAGTAGAGGAAGATTGTGATCCTTTCAAGGCAATAAAAGATCTTTAACAATTGTGATGCTATATACACACAACCCCAGAAGCAAGACAAAATATAAAAGTAGAAGCATCAAGAAATTCATGGTTGAAACTCCAGCTGATAATGGAATGAGAAAATATTCCTACAGTAAGTCAAACCTTCCAATGATGACGGGACTGAAATTCTTCAAGATATATAGATAATACAGTAGGATACACACCCTGGTGGTGTGCAGGAAGGTGACTTTTTTAAACTTCTCAATCATACTAATTTTGTGTTCTGACCATGTCCCATTCTTGTAGTGATGGATAATTGAGGCCTACTGTAATTGGAAATTTAATGAAAGCTTTTCTTAAGTCCAAATACCATTAATCTATCAATGCCAAAACAAGCTTAAACATAATGAACAACACTGTCCCATACAGTGGTTTGTGATACAAGACCCCTTATTCTAATACTTTTATATCTTTACAATATGTACATATAACAGTCCAATCATTTAAAATTATGATAATCATTAAAAAAATTATGCTACATATCACAGTTTCAATTTATACCTGCACAAGTCCAATTTTCATCTTAATGGACTGTACAGAGCACCAGGTATGGAAGAAACAGTCAGAGCAGAGAAGTTATGTATAATATGAAAACTTACAGCTTTTCTATGATAAAACTATTCCATCTAAGATGATCCAAAGGCTAGAATGTAGTAAATAATAGAGAAATACTTAATCAAGATATAGGCTAACCCTGCACCAAGTTAAAAAAAATCTATGTGAACATTAAACATTTCCAAGTATTTTTTGTCGAGCTCTTTTCTATGTAGGTAAGGAAAATTTATAAGTACAAGTCCAGTAATATTTCATTCAAGTCTGTGGACTTCGATAATAATTATAGTAATAGAGAGAAAAAAAAATCACACTTCCAATTTTTGGTATTAATACTGGAGCTGAATGTACAACAAAATGGAAAATTACAAGCAATGCCAAACCAAATAAAAGAAATTATTGTGAAAATATTTTGACAGGAAACTGTCTTGAGGATTTTGAATACAGTGAAATTATTTGGATTCTCACCCTTTTTTAACATAAAACCACAACTTATTACTCAAAGTAATCAAATCTATCACAATCAAAATAATACCCTTAACTTTTTTTTTGTCAAAATTAGTTTTGTTTTAATCAGAATAGTCACAGTTATATCAGATGGCTATCTACCATTGGTAATATACAAATGAAATAGGACATTTTGTAAATTGGTTCTGATCTATTGCATTGTGGAAGAAATGAAACTAGCACAAAAAACTTCTGCATATTAACAGGGTTTGTTATTTTTTCTTAATGAGGGCTCTGCATTGTTAAGACAGCACAAGGGTAGAGTTTGAAGCAAAAATGTAGGTTGTTGGTGTACATATTTTAACCCATTCTTGGAAAGAAAAAAAAAAGTTTCATGAAATAGATTATGCACAAAAATACAGAACTTTTCTTAAACTTGGAGTCACATAAGCAATATTGTGCTGGGTGCTGCGGCTTCGGTGGCGTAGTCGGTAGCATGCTGAACTGCTATGCCCAAGATAGCGGGTTCAAACCCGGCCGAAGTCGTCGGATTTTTTAAGAGTGTTAAAAATCCTTCAGTATGCCTTCCTTCGGAGGGGAAGTAAAGCCGGCGGTCCCATGTCATAGATTTATGGCATGTAAAAGATCCTTTCACAGACTAAACTTGTGTAAAGCAAAATTTGTTAGGTTAGATTTCGTCAGAACGCTCTATCAAAGTTCCAACGTTCACCACTAGGTATCATTGATACCTGGTGGCGAAAGTTGGAACTACTTGAAATTGAACGGAACTTGTAGCTCACCCTTTAGGGTATCCGCTGAAAGCAGCTACAGACTCAGGCGAGCCGAACATGTCCTCGGACACTCCCGGCACTAAAAAGCCATACGATAAATAAATAAATAAATGTGCTGGGTGCAAAAGAAATATGAGCTGAACACACTTATTGTCTGCAAAAAGCATTCACTAGGGAGCATTAGTTTAGGAAAAGCATAAGGAGAGATTTCTTATATTACTTTTCTTTCACAGATATGATAATTAGTGCTCTGTGCAGCATAATTTTGGTTGGTTGTATCCAATGAAGGTAAAAATAATAATAATTTAAAAAATATGCACATTTTACAAAAAAAAATAGTGTAAAATTCTTAATGTGGTGAGTCCCCCAACACATGTAATTGTAAATATATTTTCACCAAAATTCTGAGGCTGTATTTGTAATCCTACAAATAATTGGGATTTTTTGAATATCAAAAAGAGAGTATCTACCCACCAATTAAAATAATGTGCTAAAAGAAGCAAATAGTTGGATCAGGAACACTGTGCCAAGTTTACCACTGTCACAAGAATTTTCCAGATTTCAAGAAAATGAACATCCTGTCATTTTTATTATTCCTCTCTCAAATCTTGATAAATATTTTCTACTTATCGAAAGGAACCTAAAAAATCTAAAATATAAGAAAAGTCAAAATAATTCACCAAAAAAATTAATTCATAACATTCTCTGCCCTGGCACTGTTCTTCCCCTGCACATCGACTCAGAACAAGCTATTTATGGACTTTTAACCAGAAATGTCTTCTTTTAAATATATATTTATAGCTGTGCCACACACCCATGGCCTGTTGCAATTCTGCACCATATATATATATATACAATTCTCAGACTCATACAGCATGGAAAACATTCTCCATGCCTTAAAAGAAACAACACGCAAATTCGAAGTTATTGTACACTGTTTTCCTGTTTTACATAATATGTTTTATATACACGATAAAGTTAATCACACATTCGCTATATAGGTTTCTTGAACACACCGTCCTTCATAATTACAATAATAGTAAGTGTTCCTGAATTTTAAAATATATACACCTGTTCATAAAATTACTTCAGAATAAGTTCTGTATTATTTCAGTTCCTTTGAGAAATGCAACACTCTTTAAGGCCCGAATTCTATTCTACCGTTTTGTGCAACATTTGCTTTTTGCCCCCAAAGTACAACACAGAATGATAAGGGGTTAAATAAAAAAAATGGAAGGATCAATTCTTCTGCATAGCAACATTTTAGAACATCAGTACTACAATATATTTAAAAAAAAAAACATGGCTGGATATTTTGGTGTATTTGAAGAGGATAGTCATACTTTTCACTCATAACTTCTAAATAATTCACACACAGACCACTCATGACAGTACATCTTATGACATGTATATCTTGCATTTATCATTGTCTATTAACACTCTGGTGCGAGTATTGATATCTCTCCTGCAATTCTCCAATATCCATTATCAGGCATAGAGATGTCTTTAATGGCTTATCAAGTCAATCTGGGCATGAAACATTCAACCACATTGGTTGCACCTTCTAGAGCAGGGGCTCTCAACCAGTGGGTCTGGGGGGGTCACGAGATACAGAGAAAAAGTAAAAAATGAGTTAATGCTGTAGATTTTATTAAAAAAAGAATACACTCACATTGTACTAAAGTTTTACGTTCTTTTGTTCTATTAATGAGAAACTTGAGCTTGTTTGATATTAACCAATTTTTGAATGTCTGGAATGATTTTTGTACCACACAAAACTATGTCATTTTCCAGTGTCGAACGATTTCTTGATTTGGTTTTTAAATTCATCATTATGGAGAATCCTTCTTCACAGTTGTAAGATGTAGAAAATGGGATCACATTTTTTAACACTGTTGTGGACAGTCCTGGGTATTCCATTTTTATACTCATCCAAAATTTGTCGGCACAAGCATGGTTAAAAGTTAGTTTCACTGACTGATCACTTAAAATCTCTATCAGTTCATCATGAAGACGAGCACTTAGCTCAGTTTTTCTTACGGCTGGCTCACTGAATGGATTGACTACCCACAAAACTCCACTCATATCCTTAACTGGAATGTAATCTGTCAATTGTTCAATCAAGGCTTAGAGATGAGATGATATGAGTAAGGAGAGAGATGAAGTGTCAAGGGATGTGGCGCCAAAACTCGATACAAACACCATAAACTCTTATTATTAAAGACTTAAAGTGACAAAATTGATGTTTATTAATATTAGTTATAAGTGTTTCTATGAATAAAACTTAATTATTGCATTTTTTAAATTATTGTTTCAACGTTAAAACTTGGGAGATCGCCAAAATACTCAGCCTAAAAAGGGGGTCGCAGTGTGTAAAAGGTTGAGAACCTCTGTTCTAGAGGGTGGAGGACGGGGTTGAGCCTGATTTAGTTTGCACCTCTGGTGCATATCTACTGCTTGCCTTCAATGTTCACGCACAAATTGTGCGACATCTTGCATTTATACACCCTAAATTACCAACCTACAGCACTGTATTTGGTCATACGTTAATCTTGCGATCACGAGCCATGGGACCTCCATCTTTACGTGGAATTCGAACCACAGGACTTGATATTTCACTTCGAAAATCTCATACCTACTATATTATGTTCCTTTATTAATTTTAAGGAGCCTTAACAAATATGTAACTAAACAATATGACCATGCACCTCCAGCTTAATCCACTGGTTAGTTGGAACAGCAAAGTTGGGAGTGCTTGATATGAGAACTTGCCTGCCCACCAGGTGGTGGAAGGTTCCTTCACCCGATGGCCATAAGCTAGAGAGCCCTGACAACCTCTGAAGGCATGGGCTACATTCTTCTTATTTTTTAATGTATTAGTTCGGGCTTTGTCCCATAGAAATTAATTTCATCTCATCCCTGACCCTGCAGAAGCAGAAATAATGAGTCTACAACCACACTCTTATGTAGGTCTATTCACTGGCCAATTCAATTTAAAAAAATAAATAATTAAAACAAATTTATTTTTTGGGCAACATGAATTGAATTTAAATGACCCACGAGTCTAATGGATGTCTTACAGAGACTTTTATGTCACCAGTCGCAAAAAGATCATATATCGGACGTACTATGTCCCTATCCTGACGTATGCCTCGGAGACCTGGGGTACGAAAGGAAGGGAGAAGAGCAAAATACAGGCCAGTGAGGTGAGGTTCTTGAGAAGCAGTATTGGAGCTACAAAGATGGACAGAATAAGAAATGAGAGGACCAGAGAATTAATGAAGGAGGAACCATCACAGGATGGTATAGAGAAATCTAGACTTAGATGGTATGGACATGTAAAACGAATGGAGGAGAAGAGGATACCCAGGAGAGTACACGAGACGAAGTGGGAAGGAAAGAGACCGAGAGACAGGTGGCTGAAGGGGGTGGAAGAAAGCGTGAAGAAGAGAGGAGAAGACTGGACAAGGGTGGAGGCTGAGAGATGGTGGGAAGACAGAAGACGTTGGAGAGGCTTGTGTTCCAAACAGACCCAGTGGCTGGAAACTGTGCAAGACGATGAAAAAACCTCAATCAAACAACGAGGGCTCTGTGCTGGCAGCCAATAACAGTAATCACTATACAAGGAGCACACGATAATAATAATAATAATAATAATATGTCTTCACCTACCATCATGTTTTTTGCAGTAGTGCCATCTAGGCAATCTAGACACCAATTTGGATGTTCAGTTTGCATTTCAATAAGCAGAAAAACCTGAACACTACTGGGCAACCAGTGGCCAATATTTAAATTGTCTCGTTACCAAATGGTGATCACATGGTTAATGGTACAGAATTACATAGAAAGAACCAAGTTTAAGTTCCTTCGTTTTGCTAATTAGGATGATGAGAAGATAGATGCAGATGCCATACATAGAACAACCACAGCCTGGAGCAAATGACTCTGAACGCCTCTTAGAACAAAATCCAAGATTTACTAAACAGTCGTGAGGACTGCCATGCTGTATGGTAGTGAGGTTTGGCTAGTAAAGGAGGTCCATTATCAGAATCAACTCACTGTGGATTGCATATGCTGCAATGGGCTAGTGGGGTCATGCAAAAGAACAAGGTGCGAAACAAATATATCGAGGGTAGTCTAAAAGTACCACACATCACAAATAAATTTTCAGAATCATAATTGAGATAGTATGGACAACTGCAGACCCAATGATTACATTGTAAAGATATGATCACTCGCAACAGATGGATAAGACACGAAAAGGTTAGGTCTCACTGAAAAGACATGGTGCAAAGGAGTCAATGGTCCTCAAGATTAAGAAAGCTGGCCCCACATGATGGGAAAATGCAACGGAGAAGAAGACTTCATTTCAGCTGTTTGGAGTTTAGACTCATCCCTATTAGCCAACGTAGCGGTTTCAAGGCTGTACCAAGAATTACAGAATGTCATCTTCATATTCAGGAATAAAGAATCAAAATGCAAGAGAGTAGATGTGGGAAGTTCAATACACACCATCACGGTAGAATAACAAGGGCACTGGTACAAAAACATCTTGAAATGGCAAAATGTTACATTCTTACAGTCGACATCAAGAAGAAGGTTTACGTATGTACCACAAGCCTAAACATGCCAAAATATCAATGTCACCTAAAGATAAGTTTACAACACATTGCTATTTCATGGATGATATCCTGAAGTCCTGCAGTAAAGAACGTCTTTAGACAACAGTTACATGTATCAACGGTGGGAATGCAAGGCCTTGCAAGTCACAATGTTGTGCCTTTTAATTGGTTGTGAATTAACAAATGTTCCCGCCAAACATTACATTAATATCTGCAGGCCAAATGGCAGGGCAGCAGTCGCTTGGTACGCCTAGTGTCTTCAAGGGCTGTAGTTCCACAGGGGGGTTTAAACATTATGTTTGAAGTTGAGTCAAGTACCAAGGACACAACCTTAAAAATATTGAAAGGAGTGTGTCCATGTATGGCTAGGGGTTATACACCAGACATAAAGAAGAAAATGTAAAGGAACAGCATGGTTGCGTACAAGGTCTTGCTTGCATGCCCACTGTCGGTAAGCTGTGTATTCTGACTTTTATAGTTAACAAAGACATTAACCATAATGGTTAAAATTAATATTCCGTAATGACTTGCAATATATTAGATAAAGCTTGAAAATATGCCTATCAGTACGAGCATCACGGTGGTACTATAACATTTCTCCTCCAGAGTATAACACTAAATTTTGGAAAATTTTGAAGACATGAAAGTTAACACATAAATGAGTATTGATAGGAGTATTTCAAGCGTTATCTAATATTTTGGCTTTTATTCAATGAACAGTACTGATTTCAAACCAATGTTGAACTGTGACCTTGACATAATTATTCCTGGCCTGAAGAGGGAGAAGATGAGCTTCAAACACCACACACCAAAATATCCAACCTTACAGATTATATGACTATGCTCACTAGCTGGCCATGTGACTACTACTATTTTGACTACTGTTGCTTAAGTGGAACGCTTGTGGATGAGTTGATGGTGGTGGCAATGGTCTACCCATGTATGGCTTGGGAGGTAGCTTGGGTGTTGTCAGATCAGGTCGCTCCAACATGTGACGAGCATCACGGTGGTTTTGTAACATTCCTCCTCCAGGGTATAACACTAAAAATTGAAAAATTTTAAAGTCAATAAAGTAAACACATAAATGAGTCATTTAGTTTCAATACTAGCAAACTGCACCTGTTAATATTAACTTGGCTTCCTATTTCCCTTTTTTCTAAGCTTTTAACTTAATCAATCTGTGCTATTGGTTTTGCTTCCAAAAGTCTGAAGAAGCAGTTTTGAAGCAAAAGCAATAGCACAGAATGATTCAGTACTTAGAATGAAGGCAATGAGAATCAAAGCATAACTTATTAATTTTATTTAATTTTACTGCTTCCTTGGCTGACAAGGTTGCTCAGTGAAAATCCTAACAATTCATCACAAAAGTGATACAAGAGATTCAAGAAGGTTAAAATTCTAGTAAAAAATTAATCACAAAAATATAAATTGAATTAAAATAATAGTAACAAAGAAAATAAAAAAAAATTAAGACATACAGTATTACAAGTAAAATGCAATTTTAAATAATACTGTTATTGTTTTAACCCTTCGCTAGTGACGTGAATTTTACTCTCAACTTTAGTGACTTCGGTCCAGTAGACCGGCCTTAAATAATTCCATACTTTTTCATTATTTTGAAAGTAAATTTTTAAGGAAGGGTATAATATATAAGTATTTTATTATCTTAACCTTTATTTAAAATACACTTAAGTAATCTATAAGCAATAATAAGGAGAAATAATAAATGAGTTATGAAAAGTGACATGAGTGAAATATCCAATGATAAACTCTGTTGAAAAGAAAACAAACAATCATGATTGAGATCTCAAGTTTGTAAATTTGCATCAGTACACAATTACCGGTAACCTTCAAGGCAGTCATGGCATACAGCATTTGCGTGTTCAAGATAACACTTGGACCGAATACGCTCTTAGTGACCTCGGTGTGTGAGACCGAAAAGACTTCCACTGACCTGTACGGTTATCGTTCGAACTTGTGCAGTGGTGAGTATACTCGAGAATGAAATTGATGAAGGTAACCTGATGCGCAGCTGGCTCACTCCAAAGGACAAAGAAGGAGGTGCAATCATTTATGACGTTGGTCTGTGACACCGTGCATCACTAAGGGGTAGAACAGCGAGTCTATCTACCCCTAAATAATACTGAACTAACAGGAATCCTTAAAATGATACACTGATATCCCCTGATGTTGTAACTAGATTTTTTGCATACAGAAAGCATTTAAAGCCATTTTTCAGTGTTGTCTTATTGAATGATAACTGTCAAGCTTTTTGAAATTGAACATGGATAAAACAAGGGAATGCACTCTTACCGTTGCTATTTATACTGGCGATGGATGATATACTAAAAGTTACAAAGAAAGCGTACATACAAGAATGAACATAATCCTATTTGCTGATTATATTCCGATTTAGGGAGAAAATGAGAATGGATATACTGAATATACTGAGAAATGGAAAATGAAAATCAGTGTAAAGAAAAGTAACACAATGGTAATAACAAGAGGAAAGAAAGAAGAAAAAGGGATTGTTAAAATTGGAGATGTAGATCTGGAAGTAGTAGAGCACTTCAAATATTTAGGAAGTAAATTGATGGAAAATGCAAGATTGGATATGGAGATCAACAAGAGAATACAATGTGGGAGTGTGTTCTATTAACAGGTTCGGAGTTTAATTTGGGATAAAGACATACCACTGAAGGCTAAAGAAGTTTACAAGACCTATTACTTACCAATAATGACGTATGGAGCAAAAACTTGGCCGATGACGAGTAGAGATGAAAGTAGAATACAGGCAGCCTAAATGAAATTTCTGAGGAGTATCGTACAGTAGACTAGGAGAGCGAGAGAGTGAGAAATTAAGATATTCAAAAGGAAGTGAATGCACAGAAGCTGACTGATAAGCTGGAGCAGAACAGATTGAGATGGTATGGACAAGAGAAAAGGATGAATGATGAAAGAATGCCGAAACAAGTGATGGAGAGACGGATGACTGGAAAGAGAGGACGAGGAAAACCTAGAGTACGGTGGATGGATTTGGTGAAGGACAGTGGACAGACAGAGTAAAGTGGATGGGTGTCATATTTGCTCCGATGTGGCTTAGGCTGGAAAACGGAAATTGATGATTGATGATGATGAACTGTCAGTCAACTCAAATTTATCCTGAATCTGACAATATCCGCTTGACGAACGAAACATGTCATCCTAGTACACCGTGCAATTATATTTCAATCACAAGTAAATCTTTCTCAGATGGTGTCACATTATCCCAATTTAATTGGGCATATATTCGTGTTGACCGACTGAAAGTTATCAATCAAGTACTTGTAAATGTCATAGGCTGATACGAGACATCTAGAATGGACATATCATGAAAATCTGGTATATAGTGTACTAGCGGATAAATGCGATATCTGACGAGTCTATTCATGAATTAACCTCGCCAACCTGGACCCATTATTGGGAAGCCAAGCTCTGTCTGTCACAAGCCAGAACAAAGTAGGGAGTGATAGAGGAGTAACACCTCTTTAAAAAACCTTGGTCCAGCTGGCCCGGCTGGTAGTACCTTGTAAGGGTCCCTTGCCAGGGTTACGGTGAAGTCCTGAACGGTACCTGCAGTTGAAGAGGTGAACTCTGGCACAGTGTAGTTGGCGGAAGGGGCAGCCCATTGCTCAGATTTAATAGGGCAAACTATTGTCCATAGTTATGATGGGCAGATTTTGGCCCAACGGCAAAATGAGCGTAGGAGGAGCCAATCACTCTCATGGCTTCCAACGGTCATGGAGGCGGAAGAGGTCAGGCCAGACGGACTGGCTGTAGAGGCGCACTTCAGTAGTACTTGAGTCTGCCGCAGTTCGTTGCAGTCTCTGTGTTCGGTCCTGCAAGTCTCATTTTGTGTGAGCCGCAGGATAAGGCTCAGAGATCATAGTGTGTGGGTCTCGTCCCGGCAAGCTTAGATCCACCCTAAACAAATTCACGCCAGTGGCACTTCTTCCATACGTCACTTACTTTCAAAGTCCAACGGCGAAGGGATATGGATGGTGGGGGCAAGTTATGGGTATAACTGGAAGCCGCTAGTTCGGACCTGCACGTTGGCAGCAGATGTGTGATGATAGTCTTCCGGAGACTCTGTGACTACTCAGGAATTCGGTTCTGCATCTGTGTTTGGGCCAGGCCTATTTAGGATCACTGCTGCCCACCTCACATGGGGAAGGTCCTAGAAAAGGTGGGCTAAACATCGGAAGTCACAATCTTGGTCCGGCTGGGCAACCGCACTCAGCAGGTCACCCCTCATGCGGTCGAAACTCAAAAACGTCAAGACTCACAAATTGATTATTGGATCATGGAACGTCAGAACTTTGCTTGATATGGACAATAACATCAGACCTGAGAGAAGGTCAGCTCTTGTAACCCATGAGTTATCAAGACTCAACACTGACATTGCTGCTCTCAGTGAAACTAGGCTGTTTTCTGAAGGCAAGATTACTGAATCTGGAACAGGATATACCATCTTCTGGAAAGGAGAGGAGGAGGGTGAACGTCGTATTCATGGTGTGGGCTTCGCTGTGCAGACCAAACTGGTAAATAATCACCAACTTACGCCCATTGCAATCAGTGAAAGGCTCATGACTCTCCGCATACCACTCTCAGGAGGTTCCTTTATGATACTCATCTCTCCCTGATGATGAAGTAAAGGCTCAATTCTGTGATCAGCTAAGTGAAATCATCTCCAAGGTACCATCTGCAGATAAACTCTTACTCCTCGGTGGTTTCAATGCCAGAGTTGGGAAAGATCACAGGCTTTGGAATCATGTGATGGGCAAACAGGGACTTGGAAAATGTAATCCCAATGGGCTCTTGCTTCTTGGTCTTTGTGCAGAACACGAACTTTTCATTACCAACACACAGTTCCGTCTACCTAACCGCTTCAAACCCATGTGGATACATCCTCGTTCCAAACATTAGCACATTCTTGATTATATCAGTACCCGGTAATGTGATAAGAAGGACACTCTTATTACCAGAACAGCAAGCTCAGGATATCCATCAGACCTAAACCACCTAGGAACATAAAAAATTTGCCAAGAAGGAAGTTTAATACATCGAAACTTCAGAATGAATCCATCTATAAAAATTTTTGATACAGGATCGTCAACCAGTTATCAGAAAACCCAGTAACGAATGACATTCAGCAAGAATGGGCCACACTACAGAAGCTTATCAGTCAGTCAGCTGAGGAAACCATTGGTTTTATAGTGCGAAAAAGACAAAACTGGTTTGATGACAACAATGAAGAAATTCTGTCCCTCATCAAAACCAAAAGGAATGTCTATCTTGCCCATCTTCAAGACCAACTTCCAACACAAAGAGGGATAAACTACTGGAACTCAAGGGTAAATGTCAGACACAGACAAGGCAGATTAAAATACTTGGTGGTAACAGAAGGCTCAGGAACTGCAGAGACTATCCGATGCTCGAGACTTGAGGAACTTCTATCCAGTACTCAAGGAAATAATATATGGACCATCTCGCTCATCATCAGGTACACTGAAAAAAGCTGATAATTCTACTACCTTTACTGATAGTCAAGAAATCTTGGAACGCTGGAAGGAGCACTTCTCCAATCTCCTAAATCGTCCACCAGCAGCTGCTGAAGACATCCTTTATGATGTGCTGCAACAACCTGAACAACTGTGGTTGGCAATACCTCCTACTTATCATGAATTCAGTGCAGCTCTCACCCAATTGAAACCCAGAAAGGTACCTGGCCCAGATTACATCCCTCTGGAACTAATTCAAGCCGGAGGTCATTCCCTCAAAACAAGGATTTTCACCCTTATCCTCAAAATATGGGAATCAGGAAAGGTACCTGGAGACCTAAAGAATGCCACTATCATCACTATCTTTAAAAAGGGTGATCACAGTGTTTGTGGCAACTACCGTGGTATATCACTGCTATCAATTGTGGGGAAGATTCTGCGAAGAATTCTACTTAACCGCCTCAAGGTTATCTCTGAGAAGATCTTTCCAGAGTCACAATGCAGATTTAGAGCTTCCAGAAGCACAATTGACTTGATTTTCTGTGTGAGACAGCTACAAGAAAAATGTAGAGAACAAAAGAATCCACTCTTCTTAGTCTTTTATGACTTAGAAAAGGCATTTGATTTGGTTCCAAGACCAGCCATGTGGGCGGTGCTGAAGCGGTTTGTTTGCCCTCAGCGTTTTGTTGATCTAATCAAGGCTCTCCATGATGGCATGACAGGTCAGGTTTGCCATCAGAATAAGATCGATGAATTTCCTATTACCCATGGACTGAAACAAGGATGTGTACTGGCTTCAACACTTTTTGCGCTGTACTTGGCTGCAATGCTTTATGGTTCACCTACAAACATCCCAGGTGTGGAGGTCAAGTATCGATCACGATGGTAAATGGTCCACGTTTCACAGCCATACAACAATGTAGAAATTACTACTGCTTTGTACACCATAAGCTTTGTACTCGTGGACAGATCTTTATTCATGAAGACCCGGTGCGATAATCGTCCATATGCTGCATGGGCAGCATCCTGCTCACAGGTACAGCTCGAGGTACTCGTCTCCGCTCCTTGAGGAAAACTCGGGTTACTAATGTTACTAATGTCACACCAGAAGAGCTGCAAGAGTCAGTTAATTGTTACGAAAGTGCATGTGATCGCTTTGGTCTTACCATAAATGTCAATAAGACTAAAGTCTTGGCACAACCTTCACCAGGCACACCTCTTCCTCAGTTCAATATCTCCATCTCATATTTGCCATTAGAACAGGTAGACCACTTCTCGTACATGAGCAGTACCATTTCTGTGAGCTGTACCTGTGAGCAGGATGCTGCCCATGCAGCATATGGACGATTATCGCACCGGGTCTTCATGAATAAAGATCTGTCCACGAGTACAAAGCAGTAGTAATTTCTACATTGTTGTATGGCTGTGAAACGTGGACCATTTACCATCGTGATCTTAGAAAGCTTGAGCGCTCCCACCTACAAAAACTTCGTTCAATCCTGAAGATTAAATGGGAAGACCGCATTACCAATATCGCTGTTCTTTAAAAGGCTCAAATCAACAGCATAGAATCATCCATAATACGGTAGGTCACCAATTTAGATGGATTGGTCATGTCCATCGGATGGATGATATGAGATTACCTCGTCAAATGCTATATGGTGAGCTATGCTAGGGCACCAGACCTCATGGTGGTTCTAAGAGGTGCTACAAGGACCAATTTAACCAGACCCTGAAATTGACAGGTCTTAATCCACAAAGCTGGGACATGCTGGCTGAAGACCGCTCAACTTGGCGCCGTACCATCTCGGATACTGTAAAAACGTTTGAAAGGGATCGACGCACACATGAACAGGCCAAGCGTCAAGCTAGGAAACTTCGAGCAGCCCAACCACATCCTCCTCCAGCAATACTATGTGACTTGTGTGGACGCTTGTTCCATGCCAGGATTGGACTCTTTTAGTCACCGTAAACACATCCACAAACTGGACTGAAGGAAGATGATTTACACTCGGATTCGAGTTAAAGCCGATGATGATAATTCATGAAGTGAAGAACATAGCCTGGCAGATGGTGTTCAAGTTATTTGTTTGCATCATTTGTTTAGTAATTTCATGGACTTGCAGAAGAGACAATTTTTCAGGTAGTACCACCAGTGCATAAGAAAACCTAAGTCCAATGTCAATGTTTTTTGCAACTTTTGGCAGTTGTATACTCTTTGTATAATTCTACTCTGATACCTTCATAAGGTAATTTAGACCAAGCTGCCATTTCGCACTCTATAAAGCCTTGATGAATGTTTCATCTGTCGAGAAGGCTGTTCCGCTGGTTTGTAACTTGATTAACTATGACATATAATAAAAGGCGGTGTTATCAGCAAAAAAACTATTACAGTGACGGGTGATAATTGTGGTATAAGTGTTACTCCATATTTCAAAGCTAAACTTTCCTTGGATAGTTCATCAAAAACAGGATTAGTGGCTAGATTATATAGAATTGACAACATTGGTGAACCCTGCATTACATCCTTCTAAATATGGACATGCTTAGATTTGCCTTGACCCATCTATGCTTCTGTAGTATCGTCGGTATGTAAGTCTATGACTAAGTTCTGCAAAGCCAGGATTTCTTCAGTGTCGGGGTTGATTTTAAAAGGGCAAAGCCGATATTATTGAATGCCATCAATATACAAAGAAAAGCCATTGTTGTGTCGCTTTTTGTTCTTGAAGTAACTCAAGTTGTTTATGGGCATCAGAAATGTTTGGAGCAATTAACGCCATGTCATCCGTAAATCATGTACAACAATACATAGTAAATAGAATATGCAGTCTATATGAAGTGAAAATGTATCACTGATTTTCAATAGGCATTGCATTATAAGTTGTTACTGCATTGATGTGGAGATTGGAGACCCTGAATGATGCCACAGAAAAACAGACTCCAGCTGCCAACTTTCAAGTTACATTATAGAGACTTACATTGTCTGCAAGGGCACATAAAATCTATACATTTTTGCAAAAAAAAAGGCAACAAGGACCAATTGGTACAAACAGGTGGAAAAGGACTTGGCTGAATTAGGTTCTTCCAATCTCAAGGATCAAGAGGAAATTAGGAAAATCACTCATACACAGGGTTTGGGGGAGAAGAGGGAAGACCTACCAGACACATCTGTTCGCAGCAACGAAGACTCGCTCAATCGTTGCGCATGAAGAGTTATTGGGCAAACATCAAGGCCTATAAGTGCTGATTCCGCGTGGATTCCGCACAAGATTATGCCATCTATAATTGACCTAGTCTTATGTTCCTGCAGCCCGATTTTCTGACAATTACGGCGGCGATGCAACATAATACATACACAGGCTAAAGCAAATATATACCATACTTACTCGGCTATAGGACCCCCTCGCCTATAGTAACCCCCCCTCCAATTTTCGAGAGCCAAAATACAAAATTCTTGGAAATCGCTTATAGTACCCCTCCTTAATTATTGAGAGTCAAAATACAACATTCTTGGAAATTGATGATTTCTTAAATTTTTTTAAAATAAAACTGAAATTCATGCTCTTTTATGACAAAAATATTTTTCTTGTTACAATATTATTTTTGTAATTCGGACGCCATTTTGCGTACATGTGCCCGTTTGGGCAGGATATTGAATTGTGTAGCCAATAGCCAACATATGGTTGGAGATGGGATCATGATAATGGGTGATCTGAATGCTCATGTGGGAACTGATAGAATAGGATATGAGAATGTTTTTGGGCCCGCATGGGTATGGAGATAGAAATGAAGATGGAGTGAAACTGTTGAAAACAACCTGATAATAAAAAACTCATGGTTCTCGAAGAGGAATAGTCATAAGATCAGCCGATATAGTTGGGATGGACAGTATGGAACACTAATTGATTTCATAACAACAGACCGAGAATGGGGAAGATACATTATCAACACCAAGATAATCCCCAGTGAAAGTATGGAAGGTGACCACAGACTGTTAATTGTGGAATTAAAACAAGTAAAATTCCCTAAAATTGTATTGAAGAAAAAACCAAAGGTCAAGATTTGGAATTGAGGAGGATAAAAGAATAGCATTCCAAGATAGGATAAAAAGGAAGTTGCCTAACACAGAAATTCGAAGTGGAGAAGAAGAGTGCAAAAATTTAAGACAGACTTTTGTGGAAGCAGCAATTGAGATATGTGGGAAAACAAAAGCAACGGTCAAGGGAAAGGAGATACAGTGGTGGACAGACCAAATAAAAGAAGAAATAAAGGAAAGGAACAGGGTAAAGAAAGAAATGGATAAGGAAAAGAAAAAAAAAACATCAGAGAGATGAGATAACGATAGAAAGATTACATGTGGAATACAAGAGATTGAAACTACAAGTAAAGAGGAGGATTAAAGAAGAAAAGGAGAAGTGTTGGGGAGTGTTTACCAACAAAATTGAACAAGTTAGTCGAGGAAATCAAAAATTATTATACAGAGTAATAAAATCGAAAAGAACTAATCAAGAAAAAATCAAGGCATTAGAGAGAGAAGATGGATCCATAGTACATGATGAAAGGGGTCTTCAGAAGGTGATGGCAAAATATTTTAAAAAACTTTATAATGAGGATGACAGTTCTGAGAAAGAAGGAGATAAGAAATTGGAAATAATAGTTGGAGAAAAAGAAGAGAACCCGATAACATGGTTGGAACTTGAAAGGGCAGTGAAAACAATGATCAAAGGTAAAGCAAGTGGGGAGAATGAGTTCAATGCTGATATGATTAAGGCAGCAGGAAACATCGGCTTGCAGTGGCTATATAGAGTCCTCAATGCCATATGGAAGGATGAAATAATACCTGAAGATTGGCAACAAGGAAACATTAAACCATTGTTCAAAAAAGGGAATAGGAAGAAATGTGAAAATTATAGAGGTATAACTTTATTATCACATGGCCTGAAAATATTGGAGAGAGTCATAGACAAAAGACTGAGGGATATAATAGAAACGCAGTTAGAGGAAGAACGATATGGTTTTAGACCAAACAGATCAACAATAGATTTGATATTCACAGTACGTACATGATATTAGAAAAACAAGGAAATCATTTTCGTATTTTTAGATTTGGAAAAGGCCTTTGATCATCATCGGCTTTAACTCGAATCCGAGTATATATCTTCTTCCTTCAGTCCAGTTTGTGGATGTGTTTACGGTGACTAAAGAGTCCAATCCTGGCATGGAACAAGCGACCACACAAGTCGCATAGTATTGCTGGAGGAGGACGTGGTTGGGCTGCTCAAAGTTTCCTAGCTTGACGCTTGGCCTCTTCATGTATGCGTCGATCCCTTTCAAACGTCTTTACAGTATCCGAGATGGTACGGCGCCAAGTTGAGCGGTCTTCAGCCAGCATGTCCCAGGTTTGTGAATCAAGACCTGTCAATTTCAGGGTCTGCTTAAATTGGTCCTTGTAGCGCCTCTTAGGACCACCATGAGGTCTGGTGCCATAACATAACTCACCATATAGCATTTGACGAGGTAATCTCACATCATCCATCCGATGGACATGACCAATCCATCTAAATTGGTGACCTATTATGGATGATTCTATGCTGTTGATTTGAGCCTTTTCCAGAACAGCAATATTGGTAATGCGGTCTTCCCATTTAATCCTCAGGATTGATCGAAGTTTTTGTAGGTGGAAACGCTCAAGCTTCCTAAGATCACGTCGGTAAAGGGTCCACGTTTCACAGCCATACAACAATGTAGAAATGACTACTGCTTTGTACACCATAAGCTTTGTACTCATGGACAGATCTTTATTCATGAAGACCCGGTGCGCTAATCGTCCATATGCTGCATGGGCTGCGCCAATTCTCTTATCCACATCCTGCTCACAGGTACAGCTCACAGAAATGGTACTGCCCAGATACGAGAAGTGGTCAACCTGTTCTAATGGCAAATTTGAGATGGAGATATTGAACTGAGGAAGAGGTGTGCCTGGTGAAGGTTGTACCAAGACTTTAGTCTTATTGACATTTATGGTAAGACCAAAGCGATCACATGCACTTTTGTAACAGTTAACTGACTCTTGCAGCTCTTCTGGTGTGAGAGTTGGCGACGCAGCATCATCTGCATACAACATGTTAGTAACCTTAGTAACCTGAGTTTTCCTAAAGGAGCGGAGACGAGTTAGGTTGAAAAGCCCTCCATCAAAACGATACTTGACCTCCACACCTGGGATGTTTGTGGGTAAATCATAAAGCATTGCAGCCAAGTACAGCGCAAAAAGCGTTGGAGCCAGTACACATCCTTGTTTCAGTCCATGGGTAATGGGAAATTCATCGGATATCTTATTCTGATGGCAAACCTGACCTGTCATGCCATCATGGAGAGCCTTGATTAGATCTACAAAACGCTGAGGGCAACCAAACCGCTTCAGCACTGCCCACATGGCTGGTCTTGGAACCGAATCAAATGCCTTTTCCAAGTCATAAAAGACTAAGAAGAGTGGATTCTGTTGTTCTCTACATTTTTCTTGTAGCTGTCTCACACAGAAAATCAAGTCAATTGTGCTTCTGGAAGTTCTAAATCCGCATTGTGACTCTGGGAGGATCCTCTCAGAGATAACCTTGAGGCGGTTAAGTAGAATTCTTGCAAGAATCTTCCCCACAATTGAAAGCAGTGATATACCACGGTAGTTGCCACAAACACTGCGATCACCCTTTTTAAAGATAGTGACGATAGTGGCATTCTTTAGGTCTCCAGGTACCTTTCTTGATTCCCATATTCTGAGGATAAGGATACAGTTAAGAGAAAACATGTATGGGAGTGCCTACTGAAAAGGAATGTATCGAAATCATTAATTAATAAGATAAAAATGTTGTATCATGAGAGTAAAAGCAGTGTACAAGTCGGAAGTGGTGACTGAAACATTTTATACAAAAACAGGCCTCAAGCAAGGAAGTGCATTATCACCATTATTATTTATTATACTGATGGATGAAATTATAAAGCGTGTAAAACAGAGTATCAGTAATGATGAAGTGAATGCTTTGGTATTTGCAGATGATGTGGTGATTTGGGGAAAGGGAGAAAAGGAAGTACAAAAGAGACTGGACATTTGGAATGAAAATCTGAAGGAGTTTGGAATGGTAATTATTAAAAAGAAAACTGTAGTCATGTACTGTGGAAATGAGAAAAAGAAAAGTCAAGTGAATATAGATGGGGTACGGTTATAGAATGTAGAACAGTTTACATATCTAGGTAGCACTATAAATGGAAGTAATGATATCAACATCGAAACTAATAAGTAAAGGTACCACATTTTATCATCAAGTCAGAGAACTTTTATGGGATGACAAAGTACCCCAAGAGAACGAAATTAACACTATATAAACAGTATTTCATACCAATTGTAACATATGGACAGGAAACACTGGTAACGAATAAAAGGCAAAATAGTAAGATACAAGCAGTAGAAATGAAATTTTTAAGAACTTCAGTTGAAAGACAAGAAGGGATAGAATTCAAAATATTAAAATCAGAAAACCATTAAATCAGAAGATACAGAAAGCAAGGTTACATTGGTTCGGACATGTAAAAAGAATGGGTAAGGAAAGAGTAGCAAGAGGGGAATTAGAAAGAGAAGTCAAAGGAAAGAGACCAGTTGGAAGACCGAGAAGAAGGTGGTTGGACCAAATTTTGAAGGACATTAGAGAAGCTGTATTGGATGTGGCAGAAGTGATAAAAAAGGAAAAATGGAAGGACAGAAAGGAGTGAGGTTATGGCTGATTAAAGATGTAAACTTCATTTGTTTTGATTGAATATTATATTGTACTAAGTAGGAACAAAATAAAATAGCTTATTTTTACTCTTTCCCAAAATAATGGATTTTTGCGAAGTTCGCGTCTATAGTATCCCCCCTCAATATCGGAACAAAAAATTTAGAAAAAAAAAGGGGGTCTTATAGCCGAGTAAATACGGTACACTATTAAACTGTACATGACCAACATATTATAACATACCACTCTACAAATGTATTTAGTTAAACTGAGTAAATTTAAATTCTAACTAGATGAAACCCGTCAAAACATGACGGACAATGGAAAACAAAGTTGCTGAAGAAGCTTCTTATGTAAGTTACATTCTTTGTACGATTACTTTTTAGCACTATTACAACTTTAAGGGCGTCAAAAGATAGCACTCTCAGCATTGCAACATATTGCTGGTCATGACTGAAAACGTGATGAGGTAAATCAAGAGTTTCTCCTTGAGCTTGATTGATTGTGATCAAGTAGGCCGAGCGAATAGGACATTGTTGCCTATTAAAAGAAAATGTACTGTACCTGCAAGTGTTTTATCGGGAGGTGTTAAATCAAGCCTTACGATTTGAGCTCTCTGCCTAATATTACTGCACCTATTATATCCGAATCCAAGCAATTTCTTACATATTTCTTACAATTAATATATTACCATATATGAGTCCTTGGGAAACGCTCAGATTTCTAAGGAGCATAACTATGGCTCAAACGTTCGGAGTATGTGGAGGCGAATCACTTAATTCCAAGGAATTGAAAAATTCAATAATAGGGAAATGAAGTAGCTGGCTTTCATCTTCAGTATCCAATCTGTTAACGCTGATGTATGTGTTTGAACTACTGGATATAAGTTCAATGACTTTTAAATTTGCTGCAGCTTGGCAAATATTTTATATTCCAGCAGATCAATTTTACCCTGACAACAGTAAAGACCAAAGTAACCACGCTTAGATTTTACGCAAGAGAAATACAATGTAGAATAATGTTTACATTCGATCTTCAAAGACCTTACAGTACACTGTACTGCATAATATCTGGAATTGTTTCTAAATGGCCTATTTATATTGGATTTTAAATGTGGCTTCGTATTATTCGATAACACTATAGTGTCCTGCAATAACGGAGCCGATAAATATTAAATGGCAAATAATACTTCAATTGCCGACATCAACTGCATAGTTAGACTCAGTACTCTAAACAAATAATCATTAAACAATTGTCTTATACAATGAAGTTCAACATGACCGTCCAGAGACTTTCATACTCAAGTTGGTTGGTGAGGAGAATGCGATGAGACTGATCGATTAAAATAAATTCCTTATAATTGTTCCTGCCAGCGAAATGTTTTGCAATATCTTGAAAATGCAACTCAGAATGACGTTCTTCATTTTGTTATAAACAGTACGAAACTGCTCTAAATAAGCAATTTCCATCAACTGTTATAGGTTATGGCAGTACATTTTGCAGGGGAACATAGAATCACTTCGCCAACTACTGGAATGACCATAGGCCTATACTCAATACTCACTTCGGCAGTCACCCTAATGGAGGCAGTTTTTGAATTCTATGTCCCGTGCATGTCAAAAATCGTATTAGCACATGGAAGCCCACCCATTCTTGGCTATCGCCTCGGAGACACGGGCTACATTTCCTGCTCTGCCAAGAAATTTAATTCTGGTCTGAGGGCAAAAACTGGGCACATTCAGTCTCTTGAGGTATAACTAAGAAGAGGAAGGTTTAATTCCCTCCTCGACAATCTTGGATGTGGTTTTCCGTGGTTTCCCCACTTCCACTCAAGGCAAATACCCGGATGGTTCCTAACTTAAGGCCTTGGCCGTCTCCTTGCCATTTCCCACCTTAATTACAAATACACACAGTAATGCAGCCATCACAATAACACAGGTAATCAGAGAAAATTTTACACATACACACCAAAGTACACGGGGCTGAGTGACCACGATGTCGGAGCCCTTCAAACGAATTATGTTTTCCAAGTGTCTCTCATGGCGAAAGCAATTGTGGACACGCGCGAGTGCCGGGGAAACTACTTTTTTCTTTAATAATTTAAGAGTATATCGGCGATGCATAATTATAACTTTTAGTCTAGGACGCCTCCGTGGCTTAGACGGCAGCACGCCGGCCTCTCACCGCTGGGTCCGTGGTTCAAATCCCGGTCACTCCATGTGAGATCTGTGCTGGACAAAACGGAGGAAGACAGGTTTTTCTCCGGGTACTCCGGTTTTCCCTGTCAACATTTCATTCCAGCAACACTCTCCACTATCATTTCATTTGTCATTCATTTAATCATTGCCCCAGAGGAGTGCGTCAGGCTTCGGCAGCTGGCACAGTTCATATCCTCGCCGCTAGATGGGGGCTTCATTCATTCCATTCCTGACCCGGTCGGAGACTGGAAGCAGGCTGTGGATTTTCATTTTCAGTCTAGGACGCTAATAACTTGTCCACCGAAGCATTGGGAAGAAATTGCAATACTAAGGTACATAAACAACATAGCCTACACATTCAACAGTCAGTTAGTTCTTCAACATTCTTTTTTCTTCTTAAATATTCCCCTCCTTTATAATTCTCCATCACGTGAAAACGTGCCATGTCTTGTGTTTTAAATATATCGATGCAATGGTGCTGCCATCTGTTGTCAGTTACTGGAACTATATGGCCGAGGTACTGCCATCTGTTGTCAGTTACTGGAACTGATTGCAGATATTCAAACGGCGTATTGAGGACAACAGTTAGCTCTTTTGATCACATGCTGTCATGCAATGGTAAAACGGAAATAAAACGTATTGAGAGGGAATGTAGAAATATGTATCTTTAACTGACATAAAACATTACTAATACTCCTTGATAAAACAATATTTAACTAACACGTGAAAATGCGCCATGTATTGTGTTTTAAATATATCGATGCAATGGTCCTGCCATCTGCTGTCAGTTACAGGAACTATATGGGCGATGTACTGCCATCTGTTGTCAGTTATAGGAACTGATTGCAGATATTCAAACGGCGAATTGAGGACAACAGTTTGCTCTTTTGATCACATGCTGCAATGCAATGGTAAAACGGAAATAAAACGTATTGAGAGGGAATGTAGAAATATGTATCTTTAACAGACATAAAACCTTACTAATACTCCTTGATTAAACAATATTTCAGTGGTAAAAAAAATATAAAAATACTGGCGAGAGCTGGGATTGAACCGGTGCTCCTTGGAACCACAGTCAGTCGCCTTAACCACATAGCTACTCGCGCACTCTTGTTCAGTAGCAGACGCAACCATTCACTATATTCAAAAGCCACTGTCTGAAGGAAATAATCTATTTCATTATCCCAAAAGATCAATGTTGCACATTCGTATAAGTTCATACTGTTATTATATTTTATTGTCAGAACTTGGTTAATGTATGTTTTCAATTACATGGAAGCTTATTAAATAACTTACATTTTAATGGACTTCTCACTGCCATTTTGTCATGAGCCCAGGCGGATTGTGCGCATGCGTAAGGGGCAAGAATTCTGCTATTTTCTATATTAATTTAAAAATATACCGTAATATATTTGTTTATTTTAGAGACACTCTGCAAATCTAGAGGCCAAGAGCTTTCGTTAGAGTGCTCTACGAAGTAAATCAGTTCTGTCGTTCTCTCAATCTTGTTGTAACAAAAATCACCTTACTGTTTTAAATATATAGACTAGCCTATCAAATAAGCATACCTTTCTTTGGACCACACTCAAGCATACAACTTGTGATGTATCGAAGACCACATTATTGGTCGTTGTTGCAGGAGACTGTGGCTGATTTTGCCCTCTTCAAAAAGGTCTTGCTATATTCTTGCTCAAAACACTTCCCTTTATGAATTGACTTCAGAGTTATAAGTTTATCCAAAGTCTTGTCGGAGAGAGATGACCTGAACTGCGTTCTTTTTTTTTTCTGACAAGACTGAACATCCTCTCACACACTGGATTACTATGTGGAATGGTCAGAATGGAAAGCATAACTTTAGACAATTTGTCATCCTTGAGTGCCCCACCACAACATTCCATTTGGCCTACCAGTGCCCACTTCACATCAATTCTCTCTTCTTCCTCAATAGATGTCACATCCTCACGTTGGAAGTTGCAGAATTGGGAATGTAAAGCATCCATTTCCTCATTAAAATTGTCTTGAGTGTTGGTTAACATGCTAGGAAATTTATCTACAAGAAACTTAATTTTGGGAAATGATGCTTCACTAATATTGTTCATGTTCACCACTTCTGCATTCAATAAAAGACCACTGTTGAAAGGGAATTTGTTGATCATATAGTCACATGAAGTAACAAAAGACTTCCTCACAAAACCGAAGAAGGAACACTTATTTTTATGCTTTAGATTGTCGACAATGAGACTAGTTGAATGTCCCACTACCAAATCACAGTCATCCTTCTGATTAAGGTTGTGAGGTAATCGACAACTAAGAGTGAACATGCAGATCTCGTTACTTTTGGTTTCACAAGTCGGGAGATCACTTTCTGCAACATTTCAAGAGAACTGACCCCAATATATGGATGTGAGGCACACTTGACTGCAGCAATATATTTTGTTTGCCAAACAGTGGCAGAAAATTGGAGAGAAACAAGCACAATGCCTTATTAAGTTCTGATGATAGGAACATGAACAGTCTCTCTTGTGAAAAAACCTGGCTGGTGCTGTCAAGGGCTATGACCTAGAATTTCAGTTTTCCAGAGGAGTGAGGTAAAAAAGGAAGATTGTAGTTTAACGTGACCGTGAATCTGGTGATTATGAGCCACGGGACCTCCTTTTTACGTGGAATCCGAACCACAGGACATGGCATTTCACTTCGAAAATCTCACATGCATTGACCGGGAATCGAACCCGGACCGCCTTGGTGAGAGGCATACAGCTAGACCGCTGAGCCACCACGCCCCCTGGGGGAGTGAGGTAAATTCTTGTTGCTGTTTGGAGATGAAAATGACGTACTAGAACAGGTACTACGTACATTCCGAGAATTTTGTAGGATTCTAAATTTCCTAATTTGACCTCCTTACATGTGTGGATGAGTTGAGTGTGGAGATGGTGAGAGCAGCATGAGAGGTGGGGATACAGTGGTTGTACCGAGCGATGAGGACAGCATGGAAGGAAAGGAAGACCCCAGAGGACTGGAAAAAAGGAATAATTGTCCCGATCTTCAAGAAAGGTAGTAGAACAGATTGCAGAAACTATCGGGGAATAACACTGATGAGTCATTGTGCAAAGATCTTCGAGAAAGTTTTGGAAAAGAGAATTAGGACAAGGATAGAAGGAGGGATGAGGGAAGAACAACATGGCTTCAGAGCAGGAAGGTCCACAGTGGATTTGATTTTTGCTGTAAGGCAGTTACAAGAACAGCACTATGAGTATGGAACAGATCTACTGATGGCCTTCCTGGACATTGAGAAAGCATATGACAGTGTATGCAGAAACAAAGTATGGAAGTCCCTGGAGGATAGAGGAGTAGAGAAATAGACTATAAAGAGGATAAAGGAGATGTACAAGGGAAGCGTGAGCTGTGTGAAAGTGGGAGGAGAGAGATCAGACTGGTTGGAACAGAGAAACGGCCTGAAACAAGGAAGTGCACTGTCACCGTTACTTTTCATTGTGGTGGTGGATGACATAATGACCCGAGTGGCACAAGTAATTGGGGAAGGAAAGATGAAAGCAATGGTGTTTGCAGATGATTTGATGATTTGGGGAAACAAGGAGGAGGTACAGGAACAGTTGTACGTGTGGGATGGAATAATACAAGGATATGGGATGAAATTTAGCATAAATAAGAGTGAGATGGTGATCACAACAAGGAAGAAGGAAAGAACCACAACGGGAATACCAATTGGTGGGGAACAGCTGAAGAAAGTGGAGAGTTTCAAGTATCTGGGAAGCCGGATACAAGATAATGGAAGAAACGATAGAGAAATAAATGAGCGGGGAAGGCAGGCAGAAGCATTTCAGAGGAGTGTGAGAAGCATGTTATGGAGCAAGGATGTCCCTCAGAACAGATCATATATCGGACGTACTATGTCCCTATCCTGACGTATGCCTCGGAGACCTGGGTTATGAAAGGAAGGGAGAAGAGCAAAATGCAGGCCAGTGAGATGAGGTTCTTGAGGAGCAGTATTGGAGCTACAAAGATGGACAGAATAAGAAATGAGAGGACCAGAGAATTAATGAAGGAGGAACCATTACAGGATGGTATAGAGAAATCTAGCCTTGGATGGTATGGACATGTAAAACGAATGGAGGAGAAGAGGATACCCAGGAGAGTACACGAGACGAAGTGGGAAGGAAAGAGACAGAGAGGAAGACCGAGAGACAGGTGGCTGAAGGGGGTGGAAGAAAGCGTGAAGAAGAGAGGAGAAGACTGGACAAGGGTGGAGGCTGAGAGATGGTGGGAAGACAGAAGACGTTGGAGAGGCTTGTGTTCCAAACAGACCCGGCCAGTGGCTGGAAACTGTGCAAGATGATGATGATGATGACATGTGATTTCACTCCTAAAGAAACCAGTGCGAGGTTGCCAATGCTGTAAAAGCCTTGACAAACATTTTCCCATTGATAGCCAACGTGTATAGACATGTTTGAGAATTTTGCTCATCTCTGTATTGTGCAATTCCTGAAACTGTTTGTACTTGCCCTTTCTTTTTGAACTTCTTTCGAAATAATAGAAAATATCTATTAAATGTTCATCCACTCTCACAGGCAACCAACAATAAAAATATTTTCCATGTCTTTCTCAACAGCCCTGCAACACCCATCTTTAACCCTACCATCACTGTACCAAGTGCAATGCTGTTTCTTAAGGAGATGTTGTATTCTTTCAAGTTAGTTAGTAAAAGATGGCAATATTAATGCCTGTTGCATTTCCTTCTAAAACAGGAACTCTTAAAAGACAATTTGTTGAAATGGGTTGCAAAAAGTAACCACGATTGGGTACAACTTTGAATCACTTTGGTTACTACCATCTGTTGCAATTGAAAACACACCATTTTTCAGGCAACCAATAACCTCCTCTTTTTCTTCATTGAACATTTCTGCAAGGATGGCCAAAGTTTTAGTTCTGGCTGAGCCATATCTCCCATCAATTTTTGAGTCTGGGAACATCTTCCTAAAGAAAGGACCAGCATGACCCGAACAATTGACAGGGAGGTTATGTTCAATAATAAATGATGTGAACAATACTTCTGCATGTGTTATACTGTCAGTGTCTTCCTCCTTACACTTGAAATAATCAAGTTTTTTGTTTTACCCAACACATTGGGCATTGTCTTTATGTTTCTTTGAGAGCACATGTTTTGAAATGTTCCCCTTCCCCCCATGCGAGATACTGAAATCACACCTACAGACACTACAAAATGCAAATGTTGCACCTCTTCTCGACTCAGTTATATGTGGAAAGTTATCTTTGTACACACTTTTAAATGTCACATCATATTAATATACATTCATATTACTGAGGTACCGACGTAATCACTCGGATCGAAAAATCACAATAGCCTACCGGCATATTAATGCAAACAACATCTAAGTTATATAGATATCATATAATTTCACGTGTGAAACAGATATAATATTTTGCAGCATACAACTACCTCTCACCCACAGGCTATTATGCAAAACTTCTAGGAATAAGCGCTGAATTAACCATCGACAATTTCAAGCAAAGAGATATTCGAGCCAACTAAAAGCGGGATGCAGGATTATCGATACAGAGCGAAACTGCGGTATCGAAACACACATCAAAACACGTAAAATCGATCTGTTCGATAGATGACTGGAGTTTGTCATCTTGCACATTTAATCCGAAATTACGCGCAGGATTTTTGAAAAATCGGGAGATTTAATATGTTAAACGGGAGAAATGGTCTAAAATCGGGAGAGTTGGCAGGTATGGAATTACCTTACATTAAGGTAAATTTCCATTAAAAACTAAAACTCCCTTAACATGCAAAGAAGGAAGTGTGGCTCACCTGTCGAATGTTGTGTCATGAAGTTAGATGGGGAGGAAGGGAGAACAGGTCCATTAACAGACATGTGCCTCCTTGTGGGAACTGGAACTGTCGTAACAGTGGTGCTGCACGATGTGATCAGGTGGACGTCCAGAGCAGAGTTACGTCGTTGTAAGAGAGTCGAGCTATTTACAGCATTCAGTTCACGAGTTCGTGGCACTGTGCCACCACCACCTCCAATCAGTCTTGGAGGCAACGGTGGTGGCGAAAGATCACGAGGAGGCAGAAGAGGTGCGTCAGGTGCCTGCCGAGCCTGTAAATATAACAGCAGTAATAAATGTTCTTTCCACCTCCTGTCATTGCTGATAAACATTGTGATGATTGATCTAAGACAGCAAACAAATGGTTATCAATCCTTGATGAATGTGAACTTAAAACAATGTTGACATGCTTTGTGTGCCTCTCAAATTTCTCTTCTTTCCAGGGCGTGGTGGCGCAGCGGTCAAGCTATTGGCCTCTCACCAAGGGTTCGATTCACGGTCAATGCATGTGAGATTTTCGAAGTGAAATGCCATGTCCTGTGGTTCAGATTCCACGTAAAAAGGAGGTAACGTGGCTCGCGAGAATAACGGTCACGTTAAACTACAAGCTTCCTTCCTCCTCTTCTTTCTCATGGATCCCTGTTCTATTTCTTCCTGAATATTGCTAACAATAACAATATCTCCAACACCCATTGCCTATTCACATAATCAATCTACTGTTGCTACTTGGACATTACCTGTAATGATGATTCTAACCTGAAAACTGCAACATTCCTAAGCCAAATGGCTAAGTGTAGCATATGATAAATATGTCTACATAAATCAATGCATTTTGATGTGCTTGTTGGGGGCACTAAATTTTGTGATATTCTTCACCTCATTGAGCAACACTAACACAAATTGTATCAAAATTAATGGTTTTCAGACGGTCATCACTATTGTACCCAATGGTAATGGGTGTTTCCCTAAACCTGAAAAAATATTTACATGAGATTAATAAATGAATAAATTTATTTATTAATAGATTTAATAATTTACATGAGTTTAACAAATAAATTCATTTATTAAGGTACATTAATCTCATGTACATTTTTTTCAGGTTTAGGGAAACACACATTACTATTGGGTACAATCACGTTGACTGACTGAAAAGCATTCATTTCGATTACCAAGATAACACTGAAAACTGGCATCCAACATGATAATAAAAACCCAAATTGTTAGTTAGTTACTGTAGTTTTAAGGGCGGAACTACGAGGTCATATGCCCCTACACAAATTGTACTTTGAAGAAAGATTTGATCGTTCGAAGAACATAATCTCGACACCATCTACACATTTTTCTCATTCCAAGAGAGTCGTGCAAAATTCGACGCACAGTTTCTTTATCCAAATTTGATAGTTCATCAATCGCTCGAATGCTAAGACGACGATCTCCTTGAACAATTCTACTGTTCTCAGCTGTTTTCAAAGTTCTAGGACGGTCGGGATGTGGATCATCACTAACGTCTTCCCTCCCCTCTCTAAATTTTCTGAAACACTCAAAAACTTGTGTACGTGATAAACACTCATTACTTCAGTCAGCAAGTTGTACGCTTCCGTGGTAGATTTTTCAAGGTTTGCTAGAAATTTCAAATTAACACGCTGCTCTACGTTAACAGTGATTGTTTGCATTTGCGAATAATTAATTTGTTAATTTTGTAAGTTTTGATAATGTCAAAAGTCAGACCAGAATTTGATTTTCTAACCTCATTTGCGTCACCATGTGCTCGTGACAGTTCATTTTGTATTTCGCTTTCTTGTTTAAACTAAACATATTTAAAAGGATATAATTACTTACTTGTTAGTTTATAAGTCATATTTCACCTCTAAGACATTTTTCTAAGTGTTATAAGGTCACTCTACACGCCTTGATTCACGTGGGATACTGGTCTAAGTAAGCTACGCGCTTATTGGCTGTCACCTTGACGTGGCCTCGCTCCAGCCAATCGCTGCGCTTCTTCTTTCCAACTTGGTCTGGACTCTCCAATCCTTGGCCATCGATGTTTCGAGAACCTCTGCCTGTTCACTATTTAAGAGGCTGTTCGACCCAACCTCTTCGTGATTTCTACGTTAACAATCTTGCTAACCACCCGTCTTGCAACCGGACGAAAAACTTCAAACCAGTACAACATAACATCTTTAATTTCTACGTCATGATGTGTTCATCTAACCTTCACCAATTCTTCAAAAAACATTTTCAAGTGATCTAAACTTAGATCACCTTCAATGTGTTCCTGCGACATATTTCTATTAAGATGTCTTCTACACATCTTCAAGTGCTACGGAAAACTATTCCTACACAAGTTATTACCAAGTGAATATATTATCACTTCTTCTTACGGCTTATTACAAGTCTCTACCTTTGGTGATAGCTAAGGTCATCCTTACTACTCAACAAGTGTTCTACGTAACTTCAGTTAAGTACTTTGGTGAACGCAGCCACAACTGGACATAAGATATGTCATCTTCTTCGAACTCAAGTGTTCTACGCACGTGTGGGTTGTCACCTGCACTTCTTTATAAAGTTAAGTATTATTACATAACCTGTACGGTGTGATGTATTATGTACTTTCTACTTTCTCATGTTAGCTTCATACAAGTCTACAGAAGTTTTCTCAATCTTAATATCTCGGCTTTCTTCTTCCCACTCCTTCTAGGTGGAATAACATATCGGCTTGCTTTAGCCATTTTTTTCCTTTGGGAATAATCTCTTTAAGTCTTACGCATACATGCGTCTGCCATTGCATTTTTCTTGTGTACTTTTTCCTTTAACCGTTCACTTACAAGTAATAGGCCTACTTGCCTACCTGCTTCTGCCATCTCCATTTCTTAGGAAATCTTTAATTATTAACTTACATGCAGCTCACGCTTCCTGTGTCTGCCACTGCATTTACTTTGCAAACATTTTGTTGCATCTTGGCAACCCCTCAAGTATTTCCATTTCATAAGGTGCTGCAGGATTAGGCCCCTGTTAGTTACTAGTCCCTTCTATAGGCTATGTCTTTCTTGGTAACTTCTTCAGTTTCCCCTACTTTCTTTTCCTAGGCATGGTGGGATTTGCTCCCTGCCAACCATCAGCTTTATTTATAAGCTGCGTCACTAATTTTCCTTTTGCACAAAGCAATTTAATTAAGTTGTGCTTACCTGGCCTTAATGTTTAAAGATCTCCAAACTTATTTTTGTTGTAAAGAAAACCATGTTCTGTGTTAATCTGTAAAATATGAAAATTTATTTTCTGATTTATGAATATACATGTTAAAACTACCTGCTCTCCCTATTCTTTTTTCTTGTGTCATGTTGTCTAGCCCATGTTCCTTAACGCTCAAACATGGTTCCATTTTGAATTCACTCAAAATGCGTCTGATACGGAGACCTTTAATTGGTCGATCCGATGTGATAACTCATCACACCAGTGATCATATTTCCGACGGGCGTACAACACACTTTCCGCTTCCAAATCCAACAGCCACGTATGCCTGCCAGCAACTGGAAACCCGTGAGCATTCCAGTCTGGTTTATTTATAGTCACACCTCATATAGGGCCCATACCTGCGAACCTCTCAAAATGAAAAATCGGGAGATTGGACGCGGCGGCGATGGGGGCCTTGAAACAACATAATACATACACAGGCAAACATTTCAGCAAATATATAAGTTACACTATTAAACTGTACATGACTAACATGATATGACATCCCAGTTTACAAATGTACTTAAGACTGAGTAATTTTAAATTCTAACTACTCTATCAAACAAGCATACCTTTCTTTCGACCACACTCAGGCATACAAAACTAGTGATGTCTCGAAGATCACATTATTGGTCGTTGTTGCAGGTGACTGTGGCTGATTTTGCCCTCTTCAAAAAAAGGTCTTGCTATATACTTGCTCAACACACTTCCCTTTCTGAATTGACTTCAGAGTTATAAGTTTGTCCAAAGTCTTGTCGGAGAGAGATGACCTGAACTGCGTTCTTGATTTTCTGACAAGACTGAACATCCTCTCACACTCTGCATTACTATGCGGAATGGTCAGAATGGATAGCATAACTTTAGACAATTTCACATACTTGAGTTCTGGCTGAGCCATATCTCCCGGCAATTTTTGAGTCTGGGAACATCATCCTAAATAAAGGACCAGCGTGATCGGAACAATTGACAGGGAGGTTATGTTCAATAATAAACGATGTGAACAATACATCAGCACGTGTTATACTGTCACTGTCTTCCTCCTTACACTTGAAATAATCAAGTTTCTTGTTTTTCCCAACACATTGTACATTGTCTTTATGTTTATTTGAGAGCACATGTTTTAAAATGTCTCCCTTTCCACAATGTGAGATACTGAAATCACACCTGAAATCACAAAATGCAAATGTTGCGCCTCTCCTTGACTCAGTTATATGCGGAAAGTTATCTGTGTACACACTTTTAAATGTCACATCATATTTCCTCGCCATATTACCGAGGAGCGGACGCAATCACTCAGATCGAAAAATCACAATAGCCTACGGGCATATTAACGCCAACAACATCTAACCAAGTTATACATAAATCATATAATTTCACGTGTGAAACAGATACAATATTCCGCAGCGCACAACTACCTATCACCCACAGGTCATTATGCAAAACAACTACGAACAAGCGCATATTAACTTTTTATAACAGCTGGACGTGATGCGGGAGTTAGTACGCAGTTGTCTATTATCGATACAGAGCGAAACTGCGGTATCGAGATATCACTTCAAAACACGTCAAGTCGATCCATTCGATAGACGACTGGAGTGTCATCTCGCACATTCAATCCGAAATTACGCGGGGGATTTTTGAAAAATCGGGAGATTTAATACGTTAAGCGGGAGGGCGGGAGAAATGGTCTGAAATCGGGAGTCTCCCGCCTAAATCGGGAGAGTTGGTAGGTATGAGGGCCTTAACTTGCCCTTTTTATTATTTGGATTTCCTGCATGACAGAGCTATCCCTACTTTGTATCTTTCCTTGGTCCCTCTCATACTGACAGATTATGTTACACTACCCCCATTTAGAACACAAAATGTTTGTTCAATAACTAAAACAGTAAATGGTGGTTTCACTGGAAGATAGTTATCTCCAATTATATTGAAACATCTTTATCTTAACAACAGTTCTCTGTACGTACATCTAACAAAGCTTTACAGGTCTTAGACATCTCTCAAGATACACAAGTGTGCATGTACTTAGAAAAGGGGCCAGTTGTCAAGTATTTAACATGATTTCTGGGCTGTATACCCCTGCACCTAAGAAGTTTGTGTTTTAGGCATTTCAGGTTTTTCATTATCTAGAAAATTAAACCTAGAACTAGAAAAATCAACATGTATAACTCAATATTGAGCTTGCCCATGACCTCCAAATTTACTTTCCAGTCAAGAGGATGAAAGTTTACACAATGAATACATTTCAAATTTCTTTAATTTCCAGTTTGAACTGGAAAATCTCCGTAATTACACATGCCATACCTGCAAACTTTCCAGATGGCCTTTCCATAAAATCCCCAATTGACAAAATATGCAGGAAACCACCTGCACCAAAACACAACAAATTGCCTGTTATTTTCCTCCTTTCAGATAAGCAGAGTTCTGCAGCATTTATATAAAATGCTACAAGTAACTGATGACAGTCTAATGGACAAAACAATTCACCTGAATTAAACCACCACAAACATCTTTAAAATGAAATCCATTTACACAACGTAATTCTTACAAGCACACAACCTCGGCTTTGCTACTGTCGCAACTCATGGTGAAGGACAAATGAACGAAAGGGGCTATATGATGTATAAATATTTCATTAAAAGAAAACCAAAAAGACAAAGACACTACAATTCAGAAGCAATTATGAAGGAGAACCATATTCACGATCGAAGACCATTTGATAAAATACAAATCAGAGTGATTATTGAATATTTGCTGGTCACACACCATCTTTGGAAGCTCGTCCTGGCATGAATTTGAAAGAGTAGACTCGGTACGTAAAATATACATTCGTAAAACACATTGCAATTCCATACATTTTATGGGAAAAATGTATGAGTTGGCAGGTATGATATGCACAATGAAATACAGAATTAAACATATGCTAGTCCTTACCTGTTGTGGTGAGTTAGTCTCGCTCACTGAGCTGTCTCGTCGCGGGATTCGTGGAGGTAAGGGTGGAGGGGGGCGGGGATTAGGAAGAGGAACAGGAGACGATCCCAGTGAGAAGGAAGGATTGTTAACATTTGCAGGCGATGTGGCAGGAGAGTTAGCAGCAGATGTTAGTGTTAAAGTGGACGATGCGATGGCAGAACTTAGGCACATAGTAGATGATGAGAGTGGACCAGGTGACTGGTTACCACAACCAGCTGCTGTGAACAGAATGGCACAAAACAATCTCAATGTGGACTATGTTTCATAAATAAATACAATATTAGCCCTTAGCTCACAACAACATGAATATTTCATATGTTAATACAGACAAAGATCTATGTGATAAGGCTCATGCAAGTCCTTGAAATCTGAGTTATTCAAAAACAAGTTGGAAATGAAATGAAAAGAGAAAGAAGAAAAGGGAATATTAATAAAGGAAGCATACTCAAGAGACGCACATCATAAAGAAGGATGTTACAGGAAAATAAATATTCAGACTAAGTGATTTATAGTGCAAGCAGAAGAGAGGTAGAGGGATGGGGGAGGTAAAAGGGTTGTGATAGAGATATAAGCAAGAAAGACCAATGTTACATTGGGCCTATCATCTGCTTTCAACTGCAGTGCAATCTCAGCTTCTTTGAAAGTAGATGTAGCCAAGGAGGGAAGTTGATAGTGAAACACTTATCAAAGCCAAAACAATCATGAGTGGGAAAAGAAGTCAGTTATGATATCTGCATTTGCTTCTGATTAATGATTACTTATGCACTCAATGGCATAAAAAGCGAAACACTACAAATTTCAGACAAAACTCAATGTTGGACCGTTTCAAACCCAGTATAAATTGAAATTTGTGACTTTGCAGAGATGTGGCAATGTGTCGTGAGTTAATCAGTAGTTAATTAGCTCATTTGAGAAGTTTCAGCACAATAATTGATAAACATTGTTGATCGTGACAATCACAACACTAACATTACCGTTTTCCGTCTTTGAACAAGAATAACTACATATGGCTGTCTTTAAGGTTTATTGCTGTGAATTCTCGTGCCGCATATTTCTGTGGACATTACGGTTCGTCTACGACATTCGTAATCACACAGTGCAACAGGTTGGAGGACAGTACAATTGATTCCAGGTTTTGACATTTTCAAATTTGTCTTCGTGAACTGTTGTGATTGTTATGATCAATAATCTTAATGAAATACCAATGGGAATTAAATTTATTACACCTTAGTCAATAATAATAAATTAATATACAGCACAACACCTGTAATCTATCACCTTTGGGACCGAGGGTACGGTCGGAACGCAAAAAAGGTAGGATTATCAGAAAGTACAGAAAAATACGGATTTACATTAAAATAACAGAAAAATACAGATTTAAATTAGGGGTCGACGGTGCACAGATTTTTCGGTTCCGGTACGGTACAAAGGAAACTACCGACCTCGGTTCGAGACGATAAAAAACTCGGTAAAAAGTTCGGTTCGTTACAAGAGACATAAATACCATAATTTAAGGAAACCATTTTTTTAGACATCCAAAGTATTGTCCTTGATCATCAATGTTTTACTTCAATAGTTAGTTAAATACAGTAAAACTTCTTTTATACGATTCACATTTATACGTTTTCTACACTTATGCGATTTTTTCGTGGTCCCAGCAAAATCCCTATACTTTCCATGTTAATTTATTTCCGATATACGTTTTAAGTTTATTCGTTTTTCACGCTTATACGATCATATTTTAAGTCCCTTGCAATATGAAGCGTCATTTATACGTTGCGTGTTCTGAGAAAGTACGTATGTTCGAATGCAAACTTTTGTTACAGCCTGTACTTCCTTTCGGAAGGATGCACCGCGTGCTATATTATGTCACGATGGCCTTGAGCGACACACGCTTGTCAGAGTGTCGTAACAAGGAAGAACAGCTTGCGTCATAAGCAAGCGCTATTATTGTGTTAGCCACTCAAAATAACAGGAAGCAGCCATAAAACACAGTTAGACAGCATCTAAAGCTTATGTTAAGATGAGCGGAAATGTTTTACGATCGCCGATATATAAAAAAAATATATATTATTTCCACTTTTATAATTTGTATTCGTTTTTTTTTTTTTTTTTTTTTTTTAGGACTTCTCGTCAAACCATTAAAAATACGCGATTGATTCTGTGTTATAATAATCTTGCGTCTTCAGACAAATGAAAATCCATAAATTAATTTAGGCCTACACTATGGTATTTTATTAATGACGATGACGAAGAGCCCCAAAAAAATACAGTGGATTTTAATGATGCTGTCAATGCTCTATGGACTATCAAACATTTTGTGACGCACCATAACGTTTCTGAGGAAATAATGGCCGAATTATATCGGTTTGAAAATACTGTTCACGCCGTGGCCGCGGCCAACGAAAAAAAGTCAAGATAACAGACTACTTCGTAAAGTGACTCAATTTTCTTTGTTTTGTTATATCTGGGTGCATTTCTCTTGTAGTTGTTTTGTTACATATTGCCAATTATAGTTAAACAATCGTATTATTATTTCTTGTCTTTCACTTAACGGGAACCCTCGCTCGCCCGCCGCCCGCGTTGCTAGCCCGTCTCCCGCCAGACACTTTGCCGTAATGCGTAGCTTGCGCAGAACTGAGTCATTATTGAGTAACTATAGCCTATAGTTCACAGCTGGTGCTGAAAATGTTCGCCATTCATTGCTACACATTCCTGGCACCTCTTCATGAAGTTGTCATTTACGTTCTGAAGTTCCTCAACACCGATTGACTGTATTTCAACTGTAATATACCTTAGTCATTAAGCTCATTTTCGGACAAGATTTCCTGTACTTTATGAAGGTATTTACACACGTTCACGCAATGAAAATCGCATTGGAACATCACATTAAGCACTAAACACGTGAACAATTGACTAAACTGATACACTGTTACAGCCATGGCGCCAAGAAGCGCATTACGGCAAAGTGCTTGGCGAGAACCGGCTCGCGGCGCGAGCGAGGGTCCCCGTCGCTTTTAAAACAAAGTCCCTGTATAACCCATATTGTCACATACATTTTGCAGTTTTTATTTACCGACTTTCATTTACGCGTTTTTCACACTTTTGCGTTTTTTTTTTCCTTTGGTCCCCTGGAAATCGTATAAGTGGAGTTTTACTACTATAAGGCATCCAACGTTTAGAATGAAGCACTGGTTAGATAGGGATATTCTTCTCTCTTTCTGTTGCACGTGAGACATGTATGACGCTGTCATTTTCTAGCAATCCACTGTTGCCATATCAGACGAAAATTTTTCTTTGTCGAAAAAAAAACAGCATATTCGGGTAGAACTATGTTTTGCCGATCTTTTTTGTCCTATATTAGAACTACGTAAACTTGATAGAAATGCTAGAAAAATTAGATATCCATAATTTTTTTAAAAACGATAAACTGTGTCCCCTTTTTAGTAAAATCGATCTTATATGATGTTGCATTGACTTTGTGATGCCTATTTTTCACACACGTGTAGCTAAATGTGCCGTCTTGATGATGGGTTATTGATCATCATCATCTTGCACAGTTTCCAGCCACTGGCCGGGTCTGTTTGGAACACAAGCCTCTCCAACGTCTTCTGTCTTCCCACCATCTCTCAGCCTCCACCCTTGTCCAGTCTTCTCCTCTCTTCTTCACGCTTTCTTCCACCCCCTTCAGCCACCTGTCTCTCGGTCTTCCCCTCGGTCTCTTTCCTTCCCACTTCGTCTCATGTACTCTCCTGGGTATCCTCTTCTCCTCCATTCGTTTTACATGTCCATACCATCTAAGTCTAGATTTCTCTATACCATCCTGTAATGGTTCCTCCTTCATTAATTCTCTGGTCCTCTCATTTCTTATTCTGTCCATCTTTGTAGCTCCAATACTGCTTCTCAAGAACCTCATCTCACTGGCCTGTATTTTGCTCTTCTCCCTTCCTTTCATTACCCAGGTCTCCGAGGCATACGTCAGGATAGGGACATAGTACGTCCGATATATGATCCTTTTGCTGTTCTGAGGGACATCCTTGCTCCATAACATGCTTCTCACACTCCTCCGAAATGCTTCTGCCTGCCTCCCCCGCTCATTTATTTCTCTATCGTTTCTTCCATTATCTTGTATCAGGCTTCCCAGATACTTAAAACTCTCCACTTTCTTCAGCTGTTCCCCACCAATTGTTATTCCCGTTGTGGTTCTTTCCTTCTTCCTTGTTGTGATCACCATCTCACTCTTATTTATGCTAAATTTCATCCCATATCCTTGTATTATTCCTTCCCACACGTCCAAGTGTTCCTGTACCTCCTCCTCCTTGTTTCCCCAAATCATCAAATCATCTGCAAACACCATTGCTTTCATCTTTCCGTCCCCAATTACTTGTGCCACTCGGGTCATTATGTCATCCATCACCACAATGAAAAGTAACGGTGACAGTGCACTTCCTTGTTTCAGGCCGTTTCTTTGTTCCAACCAGTCAGATCTCTCTCCTCCCACTTTCACACAGCTCACGCTTCCCTTGTACATCTCCTTTATCCTCTTTATAGTCCATTTCTCTACTCCTCTATCCTCCAGGGACTTCCATACTTTGTTTCTGCATACACTGTCATATGCTTTCTCAATGTCCAGGAAGGCCATCAGTAGATCTGTTCCATACTCATAGTGCTGTTCTTGTAACTGCCTTACAGCAAAAATCAAATCCACTGCGGACCTTCCTGCTCTGAAGCCATGTTGTTCTTCCCTCATCCCTCCTTCTATCCTTGTCCTAATTCTCTTTTCCAAAACTTTCTCGAAGATCTTTGCACAATGACTCATCAGTGTTATTCCCCGATAGTTTCTGCAATCTGTTCTACTACCTTTCTTGAAGATCGGGACAATGATTCCTTTTTTCCAGTCCTCTGGGGTCTTCCTTTCCTTCCATGCTGTCCTCATCACTCGGTACAGCCACTGTATCCCCACCTCTCCTGCTGCTCTCACCATCTCCACACTCCACTCATCCACACCCGGTGCCTTCCCTCCTTTCATCTTGTTCACTGCATCTTCCACTTCTTTCCATGTTAAGTCCTTTTCTGTTTGCAGTTCATCTTCCTCTTCCCCGATTTCTTCCTCCTCACCATCTTTTCCATTTGGGTTCAGAAGTTCTTCAAAATATTCTTTCCACATTTTCTTCAGTTCTTCCCTATTTTCTATCTCTTGTCCCCTTTTGTTCACCATTCTAACATAATCCGTAGGATCCTTCCGCCTCTTATTTTTTACCATCCCATACAGGACCTTTTTATGATGGGTTATTGAAATATTTTATTCTGGCAATATTACTATTTTCATATAGGTAAAACTTCTTAATATTCTCTCATAACCGCATTGAAAAAGTTCGTATGCTGCCATCTTTTCTATTTTTAAAGATAACCATGACATGTCAGTTTAAAAGTTGTAGAGGAATGTTGGAAGAAGTTTTCTACCTGCTTACCCAGAGTCTAGGTTTAATTGTTTACACAGGCCGGGATGTTCATTGACCGCGGATTATAAAAATGAAGTTTCGAAGGACAGCTGGGTGCAGCATGCTACTCACAGCTTTATTACTGTGCCGTTCGAGCTTGTATTTCAGTTGTTCAGCAGTCTCTATCTTGAGTGTGTGTGCAGCAGTACTGTTAGATTTAACGTGTTGTATTTTACGTATTTCATGTACAACAATGGATAGTTTTGTGAAAAGAAAGTGTGGTCAAGTGCTCAGAAGTAGGGAAAAACAGGTCGTAATTATTGTGTTCAGTTATTTTAAGAATCTTAAACCTAACGAGAGTATAAATAATTTAGTCATTGAAACTGCTCTGGCCACAGGAATATCAAAGACTACCGTTTTTAAAATACGTAGTGACAGTGGACTGTCGCCACGCAAAAAGAGGCTAAGTAATATAATTCGCAAGAATAGCAGGAATGTTAAATATAATTACTTTATAATGACGTTATGGTTAATTTAATTTCGTTGTATGTGTTATGTTAGCCTACTATTAGTGTTATTATAAAGTACTTAATTCAAGTCTTCGTCACTGCACAATCGCTGAATGTGCGGAAAGTGTACGCGAAGCGCTTTGTACTGCCTCCTCTCATGGAGTGGCAACCCTGTCGTAACGCGCCATAAGACCAATGCTTCATTCTAAACGTTGGATGCCTTATAGAGCACGATAACTCTTCTGATAAATAAAATAAAATTATGGACTTAAGTGTTCCAGTGTGAGCCTAATGTCTATTTAATGTATGCATCAATTGGCTTACTAAACACTAAAAGGGCAAGTTTGAAAGTTAATGGAACATTGTATGAGATTATTAGCTGTACATTTTTTCTGTATTTTAAATAAAAATTGTGCTATTTGGCAAGTATTTGGTTTACTGTATAATCATTAGAAGTCATATGTTACTTTTTTCTTAATGGTTTACAAATTACTCTAATTTAGCAAGTTAAAGTCAGCCGAGCTGTACCGAACCGAGTACAATTTTTTTTACCGAACCGAACCCAAATTTTCAGTACCGAAGACCCCTAATTTAAATTAAAATAAACAATCTCTGAACTCAAGATATCGGGGTTCCTTTCCTTCTTTTTTGGTAGAACCACATCCACAATGTGTTGTCAAGCAGTTCAAGTTTAGGCTTTTTCAATATTTTGCGTTTTATAAGAGCGTTTTCACCATTATCGTCACTGTACACGATTCAATGTCTTTCCGATTTCTTCTCCAATCTTTAATTGTCGTAACACCTACATTGAGTTCCTTGGCAATTTTTAGGAGTGATTCCCCTTTGTCCAGTTTTCGTAGCACTGCTAATCTTTCATTTAATGAAAGAGTAACGTGTTTAAGTTTCACTCATGACATGTTGAAAAAAAACCATACACAACTGTACAGTACACACAATGTGCATAAAACAAATACAGTACTGTAACGAACAGAAAGCACGAAAAACTTCACAGTGCAGTACGTACTGTACAAAACATGGACACCGACAGAAACGATAGGAGAGAATGACGGAGCACTAAAACGGACAAGTGGTAACTAGTACCTGCAAACAACAATGGCACGACGGGCAGTGAGTCACCGCTATGTACTGGGGCAAGTTCGGTTCGAGTACGGTCGGATTAACCGGAGCGATGGACTAGCCGAGGGCGGACAAGAGGGGTTCTACTATATATTAATTAATGAAATGTACCAGTTTCGGCCATATTATGACCTTCTTCAGCATTAAAGAAAAGAAACTAATGTAATTAATTACGAGCAAAGCTTTGTTATTAATATTTTACTTGGGTTTTCTATGAAAAATGTTATAAAAATAGTCAATCTGTAACAAATGTGGGCTTTTATTTCATCATCATCTTGCACAGTTTCCAGCTACTGGCCGGGTCTGTTTGGAACACAAGCCTCTCCAACGTCTTCTGTCTTCCCACCATCTCTCAGCCTCCACCCTTGTCCAGTCTTCTCCTCTTCTTCACGCTTTCTTCCACCCCCTTCAGCCACCTGTCTCTCTGTCTTCCTCTCTGTCTCTTTCCTTCCCACTTCGTCTCGTGTACTCTCCTGGGTATCCTCTTCTCCTCCATTCGTTTTACATGTCCATACCATCCAAGTCTAGATTTCTCTATACCATCCTGTAATGGTTCCTCCTTCATTAATTCTCTGGTCCTCTCATTTCTTATTCTGTCCATCTTTGTAGCTCCAATACTGCTTCTCAAGAACCTCATCTCACTGGCCTGTGTTTTGCTCTTCTCCCTTCCTTACATAACCCAGGTCTCCGAGGCATACGTCAGGATAGGGACATAGTACGTCCGATATATGATCTGTTCTGAGGGACATCCTTGCTCCATAACATGCTTCTCACACTCCTCCGAAATGCTTCTGCCTGCCTTCCCCGCTCATTTATTTCTCTATCGTTTCTTCCATTATCTTGTATCCGGCTTCCCAGATACTTGAAACTCTCCACTTTCTTCAGCTGTTCCCCACCAATTGTTATTCCCGTTGTGGTTCTTTCTTTCTTCCTTGTTGTGATCACCATCTCACTCTTATTTATGCTAAATTTCATCCCATATCCTTGTATTATTCCTTCCCACACGTCCAACTGTTCCTGTAACTCCTCCTCCTTGTTTCCCCAAATCTTCAAATCATCTGCAAACACCATTGCTTTCATCTTTCCTTCCCCAATTACTTGTGCCACTCGGGTCATTATGTCATCCATCACCACAATGAAAAGTAACGGTGACAGTGCACTTCCTTGTTTCAGGCCGTTTCTCTGTTCCAACCAGTCTGATCTCTCTCCTCCCACTTTCACACAGCTCACGCTTCCCTTGTACATCTCCTTTATCCTCTTTATAGTCCATTTCTCTACTCCTCTATCCTCCAGGGACTTCCATACTTTGTTTCTGCATACACTGTCATATGCTTTCTCAATGTCCAGGAAGGCCATCAGTAGATCTGTTCCATACTCATAGTGCTGTTCTTGTAACTGCCTTACAGCAAAAATCAAATCCACTGTGGACCTTCCTCCTCTGAAGCCATGTTGTTCTTCCCTCATCCCTCCTTCTATCCTTGTCTTAATTCTCTTTTCCAAAACTTTCTCGAAGATCTTTGCACAATGACTCATCAGTGTTATTCCCCGATAGTTTCTGCAATCTCTTCTACTACCTTTCTTGAAGATCGGGACAATTATTCCTTTTTTCCAGTCCTCTGGGGTCTTCCTTTCCTTCCATGCTGTCCTCATCGCTCGATACAACCACTGTATCCCCACCTCTCCTGCTGCTCTCACCATCTCCACACTCAACTCATCCACACCCGGTGCCTTCCCTCCTTTCATCTTGTTCACTGCATATTCCACTTCTTTCCATGTTAAGTCCTTTTCTGTTTGCAGTTCATCTTCCTCTTCCCCGATTTCTTCCTCCTCACCATCTTTTCCATTTGGGTTCAGAAGTTCTTCAAAATATTCTTTCCACATTTTCTTCAGTTCCTCCCTATTTTCTATCTCTTGTCCCCTTTTGTTCACCATTCTAACATAATCCGTAGGATTCTTCCGCCTCTTATTTTTTACCATCCCATACAGGACCTTTTTTGTACCTTCACTATCCTCCTTCATCATCTTTGTCCACTCTTCCATTCACTTTCTTCTCTCCTCAGCCACTACTCTCTTCGCCTCCTTCTTTCTTTCCTGGTACTCTTCCCTTGTCTCTACCGTCCTATTTTATACCACCTCCTAAAGGCTCTATTCTTTTGTCTTCTCATTCCACCATGGTGTTTCCTTCCACCTCTTCTTACTACTTGTCCTCCCACATACTGCTTCTGCTGCACCTACTAGTGTCTTCTTAAATCTAGCCCATTCCTCTTCCACCCCTCTTTCTTCATCTGTTGGAATTCCTTCCTTTACCATTTTGAGGTACTCGACCCTTCGATCCCCTTCTTTCAGTTTCCATATCCTTATACGTCTTTCCTGGTTCTCAGTCCCTTTCTTTATTTGATGTTACTAAAAATAATTTTTTTTAAATGACACATCTCAATAGTTGGTATTTGTATATTCCTATAAATTAGTCTAAAAAATTTCTTTACAAAATCCTGAGATGGTCAGCAGGATGTTAAGTGTGCTTTCTATGTGATGAATAAAGGCTCTTTGTGGAGTGAAGCATAGGTTGAAATATGTATTTATGTTCTTGCTCCAATGGAAATTTGAAGTGATCCGTAATGATAAAGGTCCTTGACAAAAAACTCTTGAGTCGTTATATATGATAGTCTTCTTATAGAAATTGTAATGAAGTCGGAATTTGTCATATGTTATGTGATAGTTTTCAATTGTAGTTCTCATGGATATATCCAATATATTCAAAAAACATAAACTGGTAAGTAAAAAAAAATTACCAACATGTTTTAAAAGCACCAGTATTTTAATATCTTAAATCCCCTCCACAGATGCCACTTCTTGCTGAATGTAGTTTGGCAGCCATAGGGTCCCAACTGAGCCTGGAGTTGCTTCCAATTACTCGTGCCAAACTCATATCTCTCATCTTTCCTGTGTGGCCTCCCTAAGTCTATTCTTGTTCTCTTCCAACCCCAACAGCAATAGGGCAGACAAAGCCAAGGAAGTATTTGTTCTTGCCATTCATTGCCTCTCTCTATTTCCAACACCTTTACCTTTCAAGAAGTTCTTCCATTCTCTTCAGTAATAACGATATGATATGAAGGGGCTGACAACCTCAGATTTTGCTCTTTAAAATGAAAAGTTACCATCACCTTTTATTTTCAATGAAGAAGAATGATTTCACTTCCAAAGGAATTCAGGATATCAAAATTAGACTGAACACAACGAAGTTACAATTAGGTTATCACAAACATGCTGAACACTTAAAGAGAACAGAAAGCCTACTACTCAGCAGTAAATAGAAAGATTAGGTGCAGGGTAAAGTAGTTCAATAATAGAAAGGAGAAAACCTTGTCCTATAATAATCGGTGCAAACACACTGAAGTCTGATGAGCCAACGTGGTGTGGTGGTGTGTGAGGAGCCGATGCAGTATGAGGGGTTCGTGGAGTCTCTTCCCCATCCTCTGGCACTCGCATGCTCGACAGAGGTGTGTGTCGATCCCCAACGGATGGCAGTGGACCCGGTGGATGACTACGGCCGGGAAGGTTGCGAGGTTTGATGCCTGGGGACTTCAGGTTCAGGTCTGGCCACTTACGAGCCTAGAAATGCACACACAAAAGGTGTGTTAGCTCCCACCTATTGTAACATACATGAACAATCATAATAGCAAAACAAAGCCATCATACTTAAATTTATGAAATGTTTGGAAACAATTTTCTATAACGGGGTAAAACACAATGCGTTGAAGAGATTCCACCAAGACATATCTTATTTACTCGGCTATAAGACCCCCTCGCCTATAGTACCCCCCCCCCCCCTTAATTTTCGAGAGCCAAAATAAAAAATTCTTGGAAATGCCCTCCTTAATAATGAGAGTCAAAATACAACATTCTTGGAAATTGAATTTTTCAATTTTTTTATAATTACAACTGAAATTCATTATCTTTTATGACAAAAATATTTTTCTTGTTACGGTATATTAGTTTGTTATTCAGACGATATGACCGCCATTTTGCATACCGCATACGCGATTGGGCAGGATATCGAATATCCAATAGAAGATGTCACACTATTGGCCGAGTAGAAGCGCCATCCGCCAATGAAAGTTATGGTTACTATTATTATTATGATTATTATTTAACTTATGTAATCATTTTTGTTTGATACATGTTTCGGGTGCTTACATGCCTGCTCCCTTCATCAGCACGTAAGAGATACACAACATTGTTTCAAAAAGTGTTAAAAAAAAATAAAAAAAAATAAAAAATAAAAATTAAGTAGCCTAAGTTTTAAAATTTTAATGTAATTTGTTTTAATATCTATGCCTTTTGTGATATTATAAAATGTTGTGTATCTAATAATGGCTGATGATGGGAGCAGGCAAATAAGCACTCGAAACATGCACAAAAAGAAAAAAAATATTACATTATAAGTTATCGTATATACCCGATTATTACCCGCCCCCGAATAATCCGCGCACCCTCATTTTTTGTATGGAATTTAAAAAAATATATATATATATTTTTGTCACTTTATTTTAAACAAATGTACTGTATTTACTTTGCTATTGGATCCCCTCGCCTATAGTGAAAATGAAAATCCACAGCCTGCTTCCAGTCTCCGACCGGGTCAGGAATGGAATGAATGAAGCCCCCATCTAGCGGCGAGGATATGAACTGTGCCGGCTGCCGAGGCCTGACGCACTCCTCTGGGGCAATGATTAAATGAATGACAGATGAAATGAAATGATAGTGGAGAGTGTTGCTGGAATGAAATTTTGACAGGGAAAACCGGAGTACCCGGAGAAAAACCTGTCTGCCTCCCTCGCCTATAGTACCACCCTTAATTTTCGAGAGCCATAATACACATAGTACACTAACCCGGGAAAATCATGTAGAAAATGTAAAACATAAAATCAGCCCTAGAATTGGTATTATTTTCAGATTAAGATACAGCTGTCTCACTAGCCAACAATTGAAAAATATATACTTTGCTCTGATACATTCACATCTAATGTACATGAATTTCATATGGGGATATTGTAAGAAGGAGCTGATAAAAGAACTTGAGATACTCCAGAAACGTGCTATAAAATCTATCTTTGGATTTCCTTGGCTCACACCCTCAAATGAATTATACTCGAGAACAAAAATTATGCCACTGCAAAAACAAATAGCTATGTCAGCAACAGTATTTGTATACAAATTAGAAAACAAATTGATACACACACACATCCATTTTACCCATGCAAATGACATTCATCATTATGCAACAAGAGGAGTAAATCAAATATTCATCAGCCATTCCCAATCCATTAAATTTGGAACTAAAGGAATTATGTCCTCTATAATAAAAGAATACAACTCGCTACCATTAGGCATAAGGGAAAGTTTCTCTATAAAAACATTTAAGAGGAAAACAAAAGACTTCCTATTAAGGAATGAATAGCCCATATACAATAGCCTTACGCAATGCAATGTATCATACCGAATCATCTCTGTAAAGTTAGTCACTAGCAATCTAATATAAGTTACTATTAAATTAAACAATAATGTTACAAAAATTGAATATATGCCATGCTGTAACTATGTTACTTGATTGTCCCTAACACGAGCTCAGGCTCATTGGGACCTATGTAAATAAATAAATAAATAAATAAATAAATAAATAAATAAATAAATAAATAATAAAACATTCTTGGAAATCACTTATAGTAAGGTAAATGCACCAATAGTTGTCATGTTAAGACTGATTTAGTCAAGATAATATACCTTATACCTTTTGGTAATTTAAATCAACAAGACCACTGTACCTAACCTCAAACTCGACTCAAACACTAGGAAACTCTCAATATCGAAAGAATTCGTTTTAGGAAAAATTATGTATTAAAAAAAAAATTATGTGTTTTTGCACTAGCATAACGAATAGAATAAAAAGTGTTATCTCTTCTCCCTCAATAGCATGTAATGAATACGGATCGGGTTGGCACTCGCCGCTATGCAGTGCTACAGTCGACCTGAGATTGTTGATTTCCACATATGTTTATGTGTTTTATGTGCAATATATCAAGTATTTAATCGGTCTGAGTGTTTTGGTGGTGTTCTGTGCAAACTTTTATTGATATACAAGTGCTTACACTATTACTTCATATTATTGAAAATCCACAGCCTGCTTCCAGTCTCCGACCGGGTCAGGAATGGAATGAATGAAGCCCCCATCTAGCGGCGAGGATATGAACTGTGCCGGCTGCCGAGGCCTGACGCACTCCTCTGGGGCAATGATTAAATGAATGACAGATGAAATGTAATGATAGTGGAGCGTGTTGCTGGAATGAAATTTTGACAGGGAAAACCGGAGTACCCGGAGAAAAACCTGTCTGCCTCCGTTCTGTCCAGCACAGATCTCACATGGAGTGACCGGGATTTGAACCACGGACCCAGCGGTGAGAGGCCGGCGACTATTACTTCATATTATTAATACCTGAAATGCTATTGTAGGAAGCATTAACTGAAAGGGAATTTAATTTCTTGTAGTGTGTTGAGGTTATCTTCGTGTGTTAATTTTATTGTCATTTAACCCTATCCCGCCCTTAGCGCCCGAAAGCACCCGTCTCTTGACTTATCCTTCCGGTCCTTAGCGCCCGGTTGCATTATCTGCACACGTCTGCCATCTATGCATCAGGTTTGTAGTTTTCTCAACTCTAAAGTGTTTATAAAGCATTTACGAATGTGCAGTACAATCCACAAGGCAGTGAAAACAAAACAATAGCGTAAATCTATCATGAACTTCCGTGCTCACTGATCAGGTGTTTCGTTCGTAAACATGGCGGGATTGAGTAATGCAGATAATGAAACCGAGCTCAATATAGGCGAAGAAAGCGACGCACAATCATTTAGTAGTGGTGAAAGTGAGTTTTTTGTCAGTGAAGAATGATGATAATTTCAATGATAATAGTGAACTAAGTGAAAACGGAGACCAAGAAATCGGTCCTGACGGCGATGCTCCGGCATTTCAGGTAACACAAACATTTTTTTTTTTACTACGAATGAGTTTTTGGAGAAATTATTTCGTAGTTTCATTTGGTTGTGCTAATAAAAGGAATATTCCAATCGTTAGTATCGATTCTTAAAAAAAAAATAGAATAATAAGTTTATGCTTATACCGGTATTGGTTTGCATCGCGCCGGCCCTCATTTCTAGTATTTGACAATCTACTATATAAAGCTCAAATACCACTGACTGACTGATTCATTCATCACGAAATCTCAGAAACCACCGAACGGATTGGAATGAAATTTGGTATGCAGCTTCCTCAAGGGCCGCAAACGCCCACTAAGAAAGGATTTTTGGATATTCAGGTTCTAAAGGGGTGTTAAGGGGGGTAGACCTGCATTTCATTGAATAGCAATATCTCCCGATTGGTTTCATTGGGGGATGTGATACTCGGCATATAAACTCATCATTAAAAATAAGAAGACACGTGTCTGAGGGTTTTTCGATGTGGTGTATTGGCAACTCCAGCTATCTGATATGACATCTAGCGGTAAAAATGAGAAACTTACCAAGTAGGGTACATTTGTCACGTGGTGACTGTTTGTATATGGTTTCTTGTATTGGTAAACAGATCGTGGTAAATTGTTCGTGTCTTGATACATAAGTAATAAGTTTTACTCGTTGATAGAGTGAAAAATGAGTAAAAGCAAAGTGTATTTCTCAGTTTACGGCTGTAAGTCGATGTATAAGAGGGCTGCGGATATACGTTTTCATCACTTTCCAAAAGATGCAAATAGCAATAGCCGAAATGTGATGATACCTAATAATACCTAATAATAATACCTTTCCACCCCGGGAAGGATCTAACACTTGTCGAGGTAGACAGACCTGCGACGTAAAGCCAGCGAAGGTTATTCAGTTTAAAAACAGCTGTTACGATGGGCGCGCTGGTAAGATTGAAGTTACTTGAATAATTAATTAAATAATTAATTATTGGCTGCTTGGTAGGGAGAAGGGATGAGTTTAACTTGTATTAAAACTCGGGAGGCGACAGGAATTGCTTGATTTGGATGGTTAAAAGGTGGGTTTGGTGTTGAATATTTGAATGGTAGTGGAATCACTCATTCTACAGTGCCCACGGGGAGGCAAATTAGGCCTATATGACTCGTAGTGGAATAGCTCGAATATCGAAGAACTTAGCGATTACGAGGTGTAGGCTTGGTGGAAAGGCTGGCGGATCATCAGTTTGACATCAATTCACGATATAAGTCGGAGCTTGGAACAGTGGCGTCTGGTTTGCGTGGATGCTAGTCTCGGAATGATAAAAGTAGCACAGCTTCGGTGTGTTATTTATTTGTTTATGTACTGTATTTCTCTATTTGAATGTCCTCGGCGTTGACTCAGGATCGACATTTACATTATATTGCGCATAATAGTACCGAAATAATGTCCGAAGTGTAGCCCTGTGTAAATTTGAATCAGCTGATCTACATCACCCATAAAAACTGATGCTTGATAATATGCAAATGACACCAAAAAATCCAGTGGAACACACAAATTAGGTCACGTGTATCGCACAGTTATACATATATACAATTAAAAATAACACTGTCATTACTTTCGAGACCATATTTACTGATTATAACCGAAAAATAAGAAGTGTTCCATATCAAACGCGTGTTATTGAGTATTTTAAACCCTACTTATCCAGACCGACTGCAGCGCCCCAAGTGTTAGTTTGAGTTGCCAATATTATGAGGTGAAAGGGGTGAAAAGTGGGGGTTGAAGGATTCCTAACGGAGCGTGTATCTCTTAAACTACATAGGCGAGGAGTTTGGAACTCAGCGGGAAAAAATCAGCATAAAAAATAAGTAAATAGCTGTTTGACCGTTTTTTCATAAATCCAATTTATGGGGCCCATGGGGAGGGGTGAAATTATGGGGGAGGGGGGGGGAAACGTAATATGTCTGAGTTTAAAATTATACATGGCCTATGTTGTAGACAATAACACATCAGATATTTTTTGTCTCTTGCTATTTCATCATACGACGAATACGTAGGGAGTTATTAATGATTTTGTACTTTTTGGCCGGAATTTTCTAAGTCCCAGGAATGACATAAAAATTGATTCGAATGAAATTTCAAAAAATAGTTTTTTTAATACTTTTATTATATTTTTCACGTCTTTTAGGGTCCGAAACCAACATGATATTTTGATGTTGTTTTTTTCGTCCAATGCATTTTTGGTTTCAGGTGATAGAATTATTTTCTACTAGGACCACTGCCATCGTAATGTACAGGCCATCAGGCAGCGGCCATTACCATGTGATCAGCTGATCGCTTAGGGTGGATGGGTAACGACCATTATGCTTAACTGTGAGTGGTTTGTGCTGTGTTGTGTAGACAATTTAGTTAGTGTCCGAGTTAAAAGCAATACGTAAGAACGCTACTACTTACGTCATCCAGAATGAGGATTACGGTACTCCGTTTGTTTTCTGAGGCAAATGTTCATTTCGTAGGTAGGTAATTAGCCTATATCTATAAAATGTTTGAGTTGCATGTTTGCCACCACACTTATTAAGGTTATGGTTCAGTTAGGAGCTTTACATCGCTTATTTTCGACTAATGCAGGTTTTTTGGATGGTACGGTACCGGTAATACAATTATATTTATTCATTGAAACAATTATTCCTTCCATGGTCCCTGGAATGCCAAAACGTAGTTGTGTTACCGGGTGCAAAAACAACTAGGCTATTATGATGGAGATAATTAGGTTATATGCCTTGTTTTTCCATCCCCACCGATGAAAATTTAAGAAAGCAATGAATACTTAAAAGTCCTAGAAAAGATTTGCACATTACAGGGAAGACGAGAGTGTGTGTTAAACATTTCCCTAAAAGTAAGATACTTCGGGAGATAAGAGCTACCTTTAGGCCTAGGCTACTCTTCTTGATGGTAATTTATAAGTTAATAATATGGTTTCAATATTATAGTATGAAGTTCTAAATGTCAGCCTATGCTAGGACTGGAAAGATTTCTAACATGTAAATGCTGAGGTTAAATTACATGTTAGGGCTTACTTATGTAAATCAGACAAGTTATTATTAGTACGGTATTATTCAGCATAGTTTGAAGTCTATCCAAGATGTGTCCCGTTCAACCTCAAGTGAACATAATTTTCATGTGGTAGCATTTATGTAGGCTGCTGTATTTACATTAATGGGATTGTTAGCAACCTATCTACCTGATTTCTAGATTACAATCCATGGTAAATTCCTGATGCAATAGCCAAGTTAGATTGAGTAATTGAAAATGTGTGCTGTTAGGTTAGGCTCTGTTTAGGTCACACAAGAGGTGTTCTGTGCATTGATTACAGTTAGAGATTGGTTACGTTGTGCATCATATCATGAGCCAGAAGTAGTTTAGAATGTGATTTGTTGAATAGCCTAGAGTGATGTTGGGTTTTCTCAGGCATTTAACCTTAAAGTGGTGAATAGTGACGATTAGAATTGATCAGATAAAGAATGATAAACTTGTGATCTACAAATTAAGAGTAGTTTCCCTTGAGATCATATATACATAGGTCTACATTTTAGGACAGAGATTTTTTGGTGTGATTACCTGTAAATAATATTGTAAGTTGATTCTCATTATATTATCGTTCACACAACTTGGTACGAGGCTACATTAGTTATTAACTTTCTGTACTGTATCTTACACCATAAGAGGTTAACATCTAGTGCTGATATTAAAACAGTGCCTTAATATTGACTGAAATTATGACACTTAGATTAGGATATTCTAAATGGTTCCACACTTTATACATGTGTTAAGATATTCATTCGAGAAAGTGCTATAGAGACAGTAGCTTTTCAGGTTTTTTTTAGTTGTGTATAACAAAAATGTTCTGAGCTGTGCAGATTAGTTTTTGAGGTGTGCATTGACTTTTTGAGCTGCTCTGATTAGTTATTGAAAAGAGAAGATCCTTTGTTATGTAGCCTTGATTTTTCGTCCTTATACCATACATTTTTCTGGTTGTCAAGTACGACCGCAGTGAATTGGTACGGTACAGTACATACAATTTTATGCGAAGAAGTGGTTCTTGAACCTTATTTTTCTGACAGGATGCCAAGGGGGACACAGTGTTTTTATCCATAATTATGTTTATTCGAAGCAGGGTCAGCAAGGTATATCTGTTATTTGTACAAAAGATATCCATTCGAGAAAGTGCTATGGAGACAGTAGGTTTTAATTTCTTTTCTAGTAGTGTATAACAAAAATGTTATGTTTTTTCACTTCTTTTATCTGGACTAGGGTGAGATTTGTTTTGTTTTCTTACTGAAGTAGTGGTTTTATTCAGAGAAGATACTCTGTTAAGTAGCCTTGATTTTTGGACCTTATACCACACATTTTTCTGGTGGTCAAGTAGTACCTCAGTGAATTGGTACATACAATTTTATGCGAAGAAGTGGTTCTTGAACCTTATTTTTCTGACAGGATGCCAAGGGGGACATAGTGTTTTTATCCATAATTATGTTTATTCGAAGCAGGGTCAGCAAGGTATATCTGTTATTTGTACAAAAGATATTCATTCGAGAAAGTGCTATGGAGACAGTAGGTTTTCATTTCTTTTCTAGTAGTGTATAACAAAAATGTTATGCTTTTTCACTTCTTTTATCTGGAATAGGGTGAGATTTGTTTTGTTTTCTTACTGAAGTAGTGGTTTTATTCAGAGAAGATACTCTGCTAAGTAGCCTTGATTTTTGGACCTTATACCATACATTTTTCTGGTAGTCAAGTAGTACCGCAGTGAATTGGTACATACAATTTTATGCGAAGAAGTGGTTCTTGAACCTTATTTTTCTGACAGGATGCCAAGGGGGACATAGTGTTTTTATCCATAATTATGTTTATTCGAAGCAGGGTCAGCAAGGTATATCTGTTATTTGTACAAAAGATATCCATTCGAGAAAGTGCTATGGAGACAGTAGGTTTTCATTTCTTTTCTAGTAGTGTATAACAAAAATGTTATGTTTTTTCACTTCTTTTATCTGGAATAGGGTGAGATTTGTTTTGTTTTCTTACTGAAGTAGTGGTTTTATTCAGAGAAGATACTCTGTTGTAGCCTTGATTTTTGGACCTTATACCACACATTTTTCTGGTAGTCAAGTAGTACCGCAGTGAATTGGTACATACAATTTTATGCGAAGAAGTGGTTCTTGAACCTTATTTTTCTGACAGGATGCCAAGGGGGACATAGTGTTTTTATCCATAATTATGTTTATTCGAAGCAGGGTCAGCAAGGTATATCTGTTATTTGTACAAAATATATTCATTCGAGAAAGTGCTATGGAGACAGTAGGTTTTCATTTCTTTTCTAGTAGTGTGTAACAAGAATGTTCTGTTATGTTTTTGCACTTCTTTTATCTGGAATAGGGTGGGATTTGTTTTGTTTTCTTACTGAAGTACTGGTTTTATTCAGAGAAGATACTCTGTTAAGTAGCCTTGATTTTTGGACCTAATACCATACATAGATTTATTTTATTAACAAACTGTTCCTGCAAATTGTTTTGTGTAATGAAATATTCGAATATTTCCTTCCTTCAATCCCGAGTTTAGCCATATGCGATTTATCGACGTTGTGGTACATCTTGGGTAACTGTTTCAATGCCTCTTTTTAGTGATATAACATTTACAGTACCTCAAAAAGCTGCAATGTTTGCCCTGTCTGTGTGCGTCAACGTCCTAGTAAGTTCACAGACGATGTACCATTTTGTTCACTCGTAAAATGCCCGCTACAACGGCAGGATTCGAACTAGCGGAGCGATAATTAGGCCTATGTAGTGGTTACTTATCTAACTGCCAGTGAACTCCAAATAGTATTAACATTTTCCTATAAATATGAATTTATATTCGCTTTGGAGAGACTGCGTGTGAAATGAGCCGTCTGACTTGCTACGGCGGCTGTACCGACCCTACGCGTGACGTCACTAGAGGAACCTTGCGGCCTGGACATAACGATGGCAGTGCTAGGACCCATGCTTATCTACTATATAAAGCTCAAATACCACTGACTCATTCATTCATCACGAAATCTCTGAAACCACCAAACGGATTGGAATGAAATTTGGTATGCAGCTTCCTCAAGGGCCGCAAACGCCCACTAAGAAAGGATTTTTGGATATTCAGGTTCTAAAGGGGTGTTAAGGGGATAGACCTGCATTTCATTGAATAGCAATATCTCCCGATTGGTTTCATTGGGGGATGTGATACTCGGCATATAAACTCATCATTAAAAATAAGAAGACACGTGTCTGAGGGTTTTTCGATGTGGTGTATATTATGAGGTGAAAGGGGTGAAAAGTGGGGGTTGAAGGATTCCTAACGGAGCGTGTATCTCTTAAACGACATAGGCGAGGAGTTTGGAACTCAGCCGATAAAAATCAGCTTAAAAATAACTAAACAGTTGTTTGACCGTTTTTTCATAAATCCAATTTAAGGGGCCCATGGGGAGGGGTGAAATTATGGGGGGGGGGGTAAACGTAATATGTCTGAGTGTAAAATTATACATGGCCTATGTTGTAGACAATAACACATTACATCTTTTTTGTCTCTTGCTATTTCATCATACGACGAATACTTACGGAGTTATTAATGATTTTTTACTTTTTGGTCGGAATTTTCTAAGTCCCAGGAATGACATAAAAATTGATTCGAATGAAATTTCAAAAAAAAATTTAATACTTTTATTATATTTTTCACGTCTTTTAGGTTCCGAAACTAACATATTTTGATGTTTTTTTTTTCGTCCCATGCATTTTTGGTTTCAGGTGATAGAATTATTTTCCACTAGGACCGATGCTTATCTATCTATATAACTAATGTTATAACGGGATTCCAAATGTTATTGCGGGCGAAGCCGCGGGTAACAGCTAGTTATAAATAAAACTGAAAAGTACGTATCGTAATATGAATAGACAATGTTTGTTATGCGGTCTCCTCACTTTGGTAAATGTTGTATAATATAATGAAAGTATTCTCTACTATGTGAGAGTTATAGGTTATGTTTACATGTTGTCTGGCGATTTCTCCAGTATCACCAAGATACTGGTTTGAACCAACAACCTTAGGACTCCAAGAAGGGAGATATGGATGTGATGGTATGTTTTCTAATTTTGTTTAAAAATTTGAATACATTATGGTCAGTCGTTTTCATTATATTATACTTTTTCTGAAACAATGTACTTAGGTTCATTTCTTTCTAAATAGTAGGGTAAAACCTGGGGATAGGCAACCTGAAAATATGGGTGGGAAAAGGTTAATGCAAGTAAACAGCATTGCTTAATGTGAGTAGTGAAGATGCCTTGCTGTTTTGTACCAGGATGCAGATCTGGCTATGAGGACTGTAAACCCCCTAAAGATAAGGAACGTTTTATCAAGTGGAAAGGGGAAGGATAGGGAACTTACTGAAAAGTCCTACATCTGTGATGCTCACTTTTCAGAAGATTGAATTGTTAAATTTGACAAATTTGTGATAGAAGGGAAGGAAGTACTTCTCCCAAGAACCAACTCACGATTGAAAGACTATTCTGTTCCACATATATTTCCTAATTTGCCTAAGTATTTGTCCAGTACTGTAACTCGAAGGAAATCCCCCCAAAAAAAGAAAATCGTCAGATAATCTTCTGGCAAAGACATTCCCCAAATGTTCGAAATTTGATTCTGAATCCGTTTGTGACATCACCAATATCCAGTTCTCCAACATGCCTAAATCCGATGATTCTCAACCTGAAGTCTTAGAATTAAAACAACAATTAAGGAACCTAAAACGGAAGTTGGCTAGGACAAACAAAACGATTAAGTTAGAGAGGGCTAAAATTTCTGTTCTGCAAAGTGAACTTGGTAGGATGAAACACAGACTTTTCAGGACAAGGTGCCTGTCAGTGTAAAAAAGGGCTATCTAGGAAACAAAAAGTTATTGTGGACACTATGTTGCAAAAGTGTCAGAAACTGAACCCCAAAGGTAGGTATGAGGGATGACAGTGAGTTTCTTTTAGATAGTTTTTTGCTACACATAAAATCACCCAAGAGTTATAGACATTGCCTAAAACATGGTTTGCTGCCCCTTCCATCTGAGGTGCATTTAAGGAGGTTGTTAAAGGGTTTAAAATGCTCATATGGTATAAATAAAAATGCTCTTGATGCCATTAAAGACTACTTCAGTGAAGAAAAGATGAGAATAAAAAGACAGGAATTGTCATTTTTGATTAGGTGAAACTAAGAGAAGATGTACCTATACAATTTAATGGGTCCTCTTTGTTCATACATGGATTTGTGGACTTCGGTAATTTAACACCTGAAGACCAGTGTAATGTGTTGGCTGACCATTAGGGTGGAACGGTGGTATAGGGCAAAAAATAGTTTTTTGTATTACCCATTCTAATAGTGATTAAAATTTGTCTTTTTATGTGAGAAGTTATTCTACAAAGTTTTATTGTGATAGAACCACATTTTGAGGTGCCGCAATAGCCTTGAACATGATTTTTTGTCTTGAAATTTTCAAATTTTCCGGAATTTTATTTTTTATGTTATTGATGGTATTTTATGTTTATTATTTCAATTTCATTAAAACTATGCCTAAAATAGTGCAAAAAATTAAAATTTGTTGTCCATTATCATTTTATAGGCCTACTTAGTAGGTATTAAAACATGAATAAATAAAGGTTTTTCTTAAATAAATGTACTTTTCTGGCTTTGTCATAGTAAGATTGGGGTATATATGATATTGTAATGATTTTTCTTTGACTAAAACTTATTTAAGGTACTTAGAATGTCTTCTTTCATTTTTATAATACAGTGAAAATATTGAACCAAATCAGTGAGTAGAAAAGGTACTTAAACTAAGCAATAAAGTCATAACCATTGAGATAAGAACACACATTTATTCATAAAATGCAAATAATAGACAAATAAAACATTATAACAAAACTAAATCAATATTCAATGTTCAATGTTCTCAAATACATTTTAGGTAAAGTGTTTCTTTGTTTCAAATTTTGGCATCATCTTGTGGAAGCAATTTTGGCTTTGACAAATCCTTTTCTTTCTTCTAGACCACCAACACAGAGTGATTATTCTGTTACAAGCTTGATTACGCTTTCCACTACTTGTGTATGACGGGGAAAACGTGGAAAATCAATAGAATGCATCAGGCCATCTTCTCTTGCTTCACTTATGTAGCCTACTTGACTAAGTCCTCATCATTTACGTGCTTTGTCATCGGTGGTTCCGTGATTGTTACATTAGCCCAATTGATCATGTCGATGTAATCGTCAGCTTCGAAGTTTAGTTTAGGTCTCACAAACTTCCGTACCTCATTCTTCTGTTCTGACCTTGCCTTCAAAAGTCGTCGGAGGCCTAACTCTCTTATGTGTTTTCTCTCATCACTTAATATACAGACAAGCATGTTTTCAGGATGAGCGTAGTAGCCATTTCGGTCGATTACTTTGAGATGTTCGTTGCAAAGGTAACGTGAAAACGAAATCAGTCTCCGTAAGTGTTTGGCTCCATTTACACAAGAGGGCTTCAGCTTAATGTAAAACCAGATGGGAGCATACACCTTAACTACATACTCTGTTAAGGTTTTCAGGTTTTCTGAAGGGTTCTCTGTTCCAACATACAACTGGAGAATGCGACTGGCCAACGTCAGCCATCGTGAATGTGCCAACTTTCCTGGTTTCTTCATGGCTAGATCAGGGAGGCAGATTCCACTTGAGATTGAATTACACATTTCAAGTAAATACTTTTGATCGGTACTTGGATCTTGTTTCATTTCGAGGTCTGGAAGGTTGTCCTCAATCGGTGAGTACGTAACTACTGGAAGCTCATGACAGTTTTCAAGTGGTTTGCCAAATACTCCCCCGAACTCATTAGGTCCTTTTGTATGTACATCCAATGCACAAAACAGGTGGCGCAACGGCAACTCGTTGCAATGAAATAAACATATTAGCCACTGCAAAGACTTATGAATGTTCTTTTCTAATAGAGCGATAACACCATTATAAGCTCCAGTGTTTGTAGCAGTGCCATCGCATCCAATTGTAGTTACACTGTTCAAGTTCAAATTACAGTTACTATTGAAATACTCAATAATACCATCTTCGATGCCTTCACCTGTACCGGAGGCAGGAGAAACGTGCACCAGAAAAAGAGAACCAGGCTCTTCAACTAACGAAACGTGTTCTTCAACGACAGTCTTTCTGTAAAATTTGTTCCCTTTTTTCTCTTTTACAATTGTCTTTTCCTTTCTGCCATCAAAAAACAACCCTTTGTTCTCTCCAACTTGATTGTTGACACTGGTTGCAACTGCTTTTTTTTCGATTACTGGCTCTAGCTCTTCGAATTTTCATCCTGTCAATGACGTTAGTTTTATTCTCCTCAGAAATCATTCCCACAACTTTAAGAACGGCACTTGCTATGGCTGCTGCAACTTTGTCTGAAACCCCAGTTCAGTTAGTGCATTTTAGTCACCTAAAACTGCCATTTTTAAGCAGAAATTGATAAATACAACAATATTTTTTGCCAATCCAAATGTACTGAAATTTAGTAAATTTCACTAAAATACATAATTTCTAACCCTTTGCGTGCTCTTACCCTACTCCAATCGTGTTCAAGCTTTACAATTGATTTAATAATAGCAAAAGGCAACTTTTTATCACTATTACATATTGAAATTCAAAATAATATTTTTTCGTTCCACCCTACTGACCATGCCCTTGTTTTTACAGGCTGGACGTTTGTTTTAGACGATTGCCCTTGACCTTGAAGCCTGCGGGTGAGCCTACACACACTCACTCTCTCACCCTATCACTTCACACTTGTCACCACCGATCTGATGTAATGGAATTCCAGACTTGAGCAGACAGTACAGTCCACATCGAAGTATTGCGTGTCGAGGAAGTACACGTTACGTAGTTACGAACAGAATGTCATTATATTTGCCGATGACTGTACTCCTAGCAGTAGTGTGAAACAGCTTAGTCAATCATCGGACCGCTTGGGGCAGCTGAAAACAACACAGGTACAGTAGTAACTCGCCTCCAGGCTTCCATTAAGATTTTTCACTCGTCTAAAACAAACGTCCGGCCTGTATGTTTGTACCTCTCTTACACAGTTGGGTTCAACCAGTAGCTGTCTTTGCTAGTAAAAATGTTACTCCTGGAGAGCTTTTGGCTAAAATATTAGTACAAATTATAATCCAACTTGAACAGGCAGGGTGTAAAGTGGTAGGGTTCACATGTGATGGCAGCCAATCAAACAAACAGGCCTGGAGGCATTTACAAATATCAGGAAAGAAAGGATATGTTAAGTGTTGTCTCTCTAACCCTGTTGATGGAAGTAGGAAAGTATGGGCTTTTTCAGACGCAGTACGTATTTTAAAATGTATACGCAACCACTTCCATGACAAGCATGCTGTCTTGTTTGATACAGACACAGTGGACTATCGCTTTTATGAACTTGTGTATAATACTGACAATTCATCAGAACTCGCTGGTGTAAAGGCATGCAGTAAATTGACTTTATCACATATACATCCAACGTCCTTCCAGCGAATGAATGCCCGACTTGCCTTTGAGTTATTTAGCACTAGCATGGCAAAGGCCTTACATTTTTTTTAGTGAAACTGGCATTTCAGGTTTTGAAGAGAGTGAAGCGACTGAAAGATTCACGCAGGTGTTGAATGCTATGGCTGATGCTTTAAATTCCACCACACCATCATTTGCATTGAGAAAAGATTCTAAACATCATCAAATTTAACTAGACATGTCTGTAATTCTAGATAATTCAGACAGTACCGTATTTCCTCGCATAATCGTCACTCTCTTTGAGCCAAAATTCGTGAGAAAAAAGCAGGGTGCGACGATTATGCGAAGAATATTTAAGTTCAAAGAATATATTGTATCATTATTTGCTGCATGGGCCAGTCATTCGCGTAGCATGAGTCTGGCATGAGTCATTACTTGCAGTCAGAGACAGGCTTCTTTCTTCTAACAAGGTCACGACAGGTTAAAGCTCGCGGAATGTGCTGACGAAGCTGGCCGTTCTCGTCGCGGTTCTTAGCCCGCAGGCATAAAGACGAGATTTACTTTCTCCTAACAAGATCACGTCACATTAGGCCTATAAGATCGCGGAATGTGCGCTGGCCGCTCGCGTCACAGTTCATATCCCGCAGGCACAAAGACGAGATTACTTTCTGCTGACAAGATCACGCCAGATTAGGCCAATAAGTACGCGGAATGTGTGCTGGCCGTTCGGGTAGCGGTTCATAGCCCGCAGGCATAAAGACGGGATTACTTCTCCTGAAAAGATCACGCCAGATTAGGCCTATAAGCTCGCGGAATGTGCGCTGGCCGTTCGCGTCACAGGTCATAGCCCGCAGCCATAAAGACGAGATTAGGCCTACTTTCTGCTGACAAGATCACGCCAGATTAGGCCTATAAGATCGCGGAATGTGCGCTGGCCGCTCACGTCACAGTTCATAGCCCGCAGGCATAAAGACGAGATTACTTTCTCCTGAAAAGATGACGCCAGATTAGGCCGATAAGTCCGCGGAATGTGTGCTGGCCATTCGGGTAGCGGTTCATAGCCCGCAGGCATAAAGACGAGATTACTTCTCCTGAAAAGATAACGCCAGATTAGGCCTATAAGCTCGCGGAATGAGCGCTGGCCGTTCGCGTCACAGTTCATAGCACGCAGGAATAAAGACGAGATTAGGCCTACTTTCTGCTGACAAGATCACGCCAGATTAGGCCTATAAGATCGCGGAATGTGCGCTGGCCGCTCACGTCACAGTTCATAGCCCGCAGGCATAAAGACGAGATTACTTTATCCTGAAAAGATGACGCCAGATTAGGCCGATAAGTCCGCGGAATGTGTTCTGGCCGTTCGGGTCGCGGTTCATAGCCCGCAGGTATAACGACGAGATTACTTTCTCCTGAAAAGATCATGCCAGATTAGGGCTATAAGATCGCGGAATGTGCGCTGGCTGCTCACGTCACAGTTCATAGCCCGCAGGCATAAAGACGAGATTACTTTCTCCTGAAAAGATGACGCCAGATTAGGCCGATAAGTCCGCGGAATGTGTGCTGGCCGTTCGGGTCGCGGTTCATAGCCCGCAGGCATAAAGACGAGATTACTGTCTCCTGAAAAGATCACGCCAGATTAGGCCAATAAGCTCGCGGAATGTGCGCTGGCCGCTCGCGTCACAGTTCATAGCCCGCAGGCATAAAGACGAGATTAGGCCTAATTTCTGCTGAAAAGATCACGCCAAATTAGGCCCATAAGCTCGTGGAATGTGCGCTGGCCGTTCGCGTCACAGTTCATAGCCCGCAGGCATAAAGACGAGGTTAGGCCTTCTTTCTGCTGACAAGATGACGCCAGATTAGGCCGATAAGTCCGCGGAATGTGCGCTGGCCGATCGGGTAGCGGTTCATAGCCCACAGGCATAACGACGAGATTACTTCTCCTGAAAAGATCACGCCAGATTAGGCCTATAAGCTCGCGGAATGTGCGCTAGCCGTTCGCGTCACAGTTCATAGCCCACAGGCATAAAGACGAGATTAGGCCTACTTTCTGCTGACAAGATCACGCCAGATTAGGCCTATGAGCTCGCGAAATGTGCGCTGGCCGTTCGCGTCGCGATTCATAGCTCGCAGGCATAAATACGAGATTACTTTCTCCTGACAAGATCACGCCATATTAGGGCTATAAGCTCGCGGAATGTGCGCTGGCCGTTCGCGTCACAGTTCATAGCCCGCAGGCATAAATACGAGATTAGGCCTACTTTCTGCTGACAAGATCACGCCAGATTAGGCCTATGAGCTCGCGAAATGTGCGCTGGTCGTTCGCGTCGCGATTCATAGCTCGTAGGCATAAATACGAGATTACTTTCTCCTGACAAGATCACGCCAGATTAGGGCTATAAGCTCGCGGAATGTGCGCTGGCCGCTCGCGTCGCGGCTCATAGCCCGCAGGCATAAAGACGAGATTACTTTCTCCTGACAAGATCACGCCAGATTATACACTCGCGGAATGTGCTAAGTGACGAAGCTTGCCGCTCGAGTCACAGTTCATAGCCCGCAAGCATAAAGACGAGATATTTTTCTTCTGAAAAAGTCGCGGCAGCATGTGCAACTGACTGGCGCACAAATACAAATATGCTATGCGACGATTATGCGAGGAAATTTTATAAACCTATTTTAGTGTTTGAAAAGTGGGGTGCGACGATTAACCCGTGGCGACGATTATGCGAAGAAATACGGTACTTTTGCTTCCAACAGAACATTAGAATCAATGAGAGTTACTATTCAGAGCACACTGGAAATTGCTGTTTATTTGTGGAGTCAAGGTTTAAACTATGTATTGACAGGCAAATTTAATCAGGTTCCACTAAAGAGACATTTTGGCATCATGCGATCATTGACCTGCGATGACCATCCTTCAACAGTTGATTTCTTGCACTTACACATGTTGCAATCCATTTATGTCCCAGTAAAAAATGTTTTATCAAAAGGAGGGTATTGTGAACTAAAGACAGAATGCTCCTTAACATCATATGTCAACCAGATCAGAATTCTAGCAAAGAAGACTGAGAAGGAAAATAGGGACATAAAAGCATCAGTGTTGGGCAGTTTAGAGGAAAAGATTTGTTTTTGAAAGTGGTTGGGAAAGTCTTTCAGTGCAGGGAGAAAATCCACCCATCAGTGCCCTTGCTAGTGTTAAAAGATGTTTGGTTTACAATTTAGCTGGTTATATTGTACATCAGGCCCCCATAATTCTGAAGTGTGTTTCCTGAGTTGATGTTATCAAGACATCAGCAGTAACAACTAATTCTTTTGCCCTCTTTTCAAACTTACGGGACTATGGCTCTCAAGTGGGACAAAACTATTTATGCCACCCTTCAGAGGCATTATTTAATGTCTTGCTTCAGGCAGAAGAGACAGTAAGTGCCCACCTCTCATCTCCCTCTGGTTTTTGGGGTGACTTGTTTTATGATTGCTTGGAGAACACAGAGAACATTACAATTCAACCTTCAGGCTTGGGGTGTAATGAGCAACATGCAATTGAGACTACCAAAACCGATCTTTCACTACATCAAGTGTCGTTTCTACTTCAAGATGAAGGAATTCCCGAAAAGAAAAAAAAACAGAGATCAGGGAAAATGTCAAAATCTACCAGGAAATTTTCTAAGGTATCGAACTGAAGGCAAGAATTCAAAGAATGAATATGACTCCTCAGTTTTGTTATTATTGTGTTATTATTAGGGCCCGGATGTTGATGCCGTAAAAAAGTTTTAAAAATGCACTTAATATTTTCAAAAATGACTGTAATAAAGGACCAAAAAATTCGATAAATGCACTATTAAATGGAGAAAATAATCTTATATTAGTAAATTCAGATACTAGTTATTTTAAATGCACTGACACACTCTGTTTTATTTTAGGCGTTTTGAAATCGGCAATGAACGATAACTCTCGCCGTGAACTATGCGGAACTGACGTGAGTCAAGAATATACACTCCTTCCCCATTCTACCCCGCCACAGCTGGCCTTGGTCAGCCATTCCGCTAATAATTGGTTTGCGACGAAAACAAGAGCATCTGTATACCTACGGTACCGTTCTTCTGCATCCAAGATATATATTTTTCTACTAATAGCAATAGGCCTACTGAAATATTTTATTTCAGTATTTTAAGTTATCTTGTATCAGCTACTATCTTCTTCTTAACTCTGAGAGACAAAACTCCCTCACATGAAGCTGCGACATGACTAAATTGGAAAAAAAAAAATGACCTTAAAAGGCAGATTTCTCTAAAATATGACCAAACTTACAAAAATGCACTTAAAATGGAAGAATAGCAAAAAATGCAAAAAGATGCGAAATAAAAATGACATATTTGAAGACGGGGTGGCCCGTCTGGAGTTTCTATGTACTTCAGCATTGCTTTAGACAGCTCAGTAAAAAGGTGACATGTCACCAACATCCGGGCCTTAATTATTATTATTATTAAAAATTTGAATTATGTGTTTCACTTACCACTGCGAATTATATTCTCTCTCATTGATCTTGTTTATCTCGGGTAATATTCCTTTTGAATGTCAATGCCCTAAAAAAGTTGCGTTCGTACTGTTTTTTTTTTTTTTAATTTTATTTATTTATTTTTGGCTGTGTTGCAAGTCTGTTAAGGGAATGTAAAATGTGTAACTATGTGAAGAAATCCTTTCTGATAGCGAGGCTGATTTTTCCGTTAGTTTTTTTGTTGTAATTTACCGATAGCTGGCAAAACTAATTGCATTTTGAACTTGCTCTCTGTCTTCGCTTATTGTCGAAACTGGACTATTACACGAGACGACTTATTAAATTATAATTGGGCACAGTAAAGTGGAGATGTCGAACTTAATAGCGCCGATGAGGATATCTTGCGGTGTTTTAACATGTAAAACAGGTCGCAAGGTTTTAAAAATCTCGTAAGCGCCAATGCTAACTTACATCACAGATATGAGCCGGAGCCAGCGCTGCGCTGCGGCGGACCAAGCGTACTAGGCCAGTGATATCACTTCTTATTCTATTTGTTATGGCGCTAGTAGGAATAGCACTCATTTCAGGTTCTGTATTGACCGTATATACAAGTACAACTTTAAATTTTCCGCCTAATCAATACTTTACTTCCACAAATGGTTCTAAGGGTACATGTTTCGAAACCTTATTTTGGTTCCTTCTTCAGCCCACAAGTCAAATACAGGACAAAGTGACAGAAGATGCTTGGAACATTGCATGTTATATTTAAGGATTTTAATGATGTTAAGTAGTGTGTTTTTAATTTTTAATGTTTTAATTGATGAAGTGTGTTTTTTTTGTTATTCAACAAGAATTTCGACGTTATTGTATGATGTATACTAACAATTGTGGGCTGAAGAAGGAACCAAAATAAGGTTTCGAAACATGTACCCTTAGAACCATTTGTGGAAGTAAAGTATTGATTAGGAGGAAAATTTAAAGTTGTACTTGTATGGCGCTAGTAATCGTCACGATGTATTTAGATTATTCCAATATTCGTTAAGCCACTCTTACCCTAACCTTGGACATTCACCACGAGGTTCAGAGCTGAGCGGTGCCCTAGTGGGACTTCAGGCTTAAACCTGATGAGCGGACGGCTGGTGCATTACCAGGGGTCCGGTTAGAAATTGATTGCATGCATGGAAATAATAGAGTAAAAGGTAACTTTGACAAAATATAATTAAATAAAGAACCATACATAATGGGTACACAAGAAACAAGGGGCATATTGAATAATATCACATACAGGTATATTAAAATAAACCAAGCCTAGCTCGACTAGAAATAAAAAAAAATATATATAATGAAAAATGGACAGTGGCGGATAGTACCAAATGAAGTGGTATACAGAGAACTGGAGCCCATCACTGATACTATTCGGAAGAAACGACTTTTTTCTTCGGTCACATCATGAGGACACCAGAAACCAGGTTATCTAGAAAAATTGTAGTGAAACTTTGGAATATGAAACAACAAGTAGGATGGATTAAGGAAATTAGAGAAGATATGAAAGAATTGGAAATAACCTTGGATGACTTGCAAAACAAAACAACAAAATAAAAAAAAACTGAGAGATATAAAAATAAGATTTCAGGCAAAAATAGGCAAACGTAATACAGTAAAAAGGGTATTTACAGATGAGGAAGGCCTGAGAAGATCAGAGCGAATGAAGAGCTACTGGGCGACTCGGAAAGGAAACTTACTGAAGAAGAGGACAAAGAAATGATTGACTGAAGTGGTCCAATGAGGCCGTAAAAGCAGAAGCAGAAGAAGAAGAAGAACCCCATAGGCAAGGTGTGTTAGAACCCAACGCAAATACGAGAGGTGAAAACAACTTGTGGAACGAAATCCACTTCTAAAGTACAAGCTTGGATATGAATCCCCATGACGGCACACGATCAGGTATGCACAAAGAAAATCAAAATACACAAGAAATGTTAAGTAAAACTCAAGAAATGTTCCCCGGGAACAAGCAAGATAAACAATTAAAAGATAATGCTGTAACAAATACAGATGCCGAGGAGTTACATGTTAGAGGTTAAAGAGCCACTTAATGCGACTGAACTGTCCGGCTCACCAGCCTAGAATCGAATGAATTTACAAGGGGACGCTGGCTTGCTTAACAAAGGTTACGACCACGAGGTACCCCTCACCCCTACTTCAAAGAACCAAAAAACAAACTGTTTTCCCAGCCCAAAAATACATAAAAAATTGCATAACATAATACACACAAATTTAAATTGAAGGCTGTAATATTGCCCGTAAACAATCATAAGTTTAGTCTCTTGGCATAAGAAAAATATCACACGCAGTAAGTGATGCAGTCGAAATAATGAATAAAAAGTTTCCGCCCAATCAATACCTTTCACACTATAAATTTAATATTTCTTTCTCATACTAGGGACATGTTTCGAACAATATTTGTTCTTCTTCAGCCTTATTATTTCGATTTGTAAGCGTCAATATGGACTTTAAAAAATGGAAAGCACTCCAGTTAAGTGATGCAGTGTCCTAAAGTTGTTTTTTCTCGAAAGTTTTCTTGAAGAAACGCGAGATTCGCACACGTTGTTCTTTCGTGGTTTTGTGCCCTTTCCAAAATGTTATCTTCAAAGCTTTACCTTATTTCTTGGGACTCCGGGAAGAACACGAGGAATCTTCCCGGAGCCCGACACCAACATGACTAGACTCTATACCAGTCCTTGCTATAATGACGCTGATAGAGCTCCGATCTGCTTCAGTCCAGCACATACGCGCCAAAACGCGTCACTCACACACAGTTCAGCCAACCTAACAGGGGCACGAAACGACTCGTGCTGTCGAGCGCACAATGGAGTTCAATTTGTTCCAAGTTGGCATCATTGGTTACTGACCAAGAGAGCGTTGCCAAGCGTAGTGGTTTACTGCGCGTTAGCACAATGCGATGTTGCCGGTGGGTAGACATCTCAGCAAAGTTTAGCGTGGGAATTGAAGCTTTTCTCATTTCCCACAGGGCTGTCCACTGTTAGTAGGGGTACACAAAGTTCAGTTGATGGTCCAATTCCAGATTTGGAAATAAATGGTAGTGGGAACAAGGGTTTTCTTAACCCGTAGAGCGGAGCTCGCGGCTCCATCCGCGATTGCAGCTTTGCGCTTGGGTGGGTGTCGCGTCTCCAGACGCAGGACGGGTTTTATTTTTTTCTTGCCTTTATAATTACGCGCCAGGCTTGAGACTTTCCTCACAGGCTCTGGGAGGTGCTGCCATCTCTACGATATTTTTTGAACGACGCAGCTACTATGGTTTTATGATAGGGAATCCCCTTGCTATTTGGTACGTATTTGCTCAATGCAATAACCGCTCAAATGCCGCGTCACACTCAACTCGTGCGCCTTTAGTTGCCCGTATGGTTCGTACACGGTACTAAGTTCGCGAGATACAGAAGCTTTGATGTGTTCCTATTGTGGTTTTTAGAATGTAGAGATTTATTTTGTTTTATATTGTACTACAGTATGTCTAAACGTTCGAGAGATATTCGAAGTGAATGTGTTATTCGTGATATGCTCGAACATAGCGATGATGATAGTTGTAGCGAGTCCAGTTCAGAAAGTGACGAAGAAACTCCGCTATTAGTAAATACTCCAGGGAATAGTTTTTTTAGTGGGGTTCCAAGACACAGTGTATCGGTACGGAGTTCGAGTTCTAGTGACAGCAGTGACACAGATCGCGAATGATGGTAATCCTGATGTACACGGTGAATGGGACGTACGGGGTTGTAGGCGGGGAAGATTTCCAGCTAATTACAATGCTGGAATACAGAGTGAACTTTTAGATAAGAAGGACCCGGAAGAAATTTTCGATTTTTTTATAGACGACGGATTTTGTGAGCTTATTGCACAGCAAACAAATCTGTATGCACAGCAAACAATCAGTTCGAATTCGTTGATGGCGAAAGTGAAAAGAAGGAGTCGTGAGAGAGACTGGGTACCCTCTAAAAAAAATGAAATAAAACTATTTTTAGGAATTTTATTACTGCAGGGCATTGTTCAGAAGCCGAAACTAGCCCATTACTTCTCTCGAAATAAACTGCTAGCTACTCCCGTATTTTATGAAATTATGTCTGAGAAGCGATTTTTCCTTTTGCTGAAATTTTTACATTTTGCAGACAATGAAGCTTATAACAGGCAGGTCCATCCCAAATTGTATAAAGTGAAGCCAGTTCTAGACATCCTTGTATCAAAATTCAGAACTGCATATATTCCAGACGATAGCTTATCTATAGATGAGAGCCTCTTATTGTGGAAAGGTAGACTGGGATGGAAAGTATAAATACCAAAGAAAAGGTCGCGCTTTGGTATGGAGTCATATAAGTTATGTGAAGCTAAGACTGGGTATGTGTGGAACATCTTATGGTATACTGGGAAGGAAACTAATCTCGTAAACGAAGTTTGCGGAATTGATATTTCTGAGTACACTAAGCCTTCCAAAGTTGTCTTTACACTGGCCGAAGATCTCCTGAATAAGGGCTACCTAATAGCTGTGGATAATTACTAGAGTAGTCCGGAGCTGTTTGACCTGCTCAATGATCTACAAACAGATGCTGTAGGCACCGTAAGATCTAACAGAAAAAATCTCCCAAATATGTTATGGCAAAAAAACTAAAAAAGGGTGAAATTGTGTTTGCTTTTCGTAACAAACTCATTGCTCTCAAGTGGAGAGACAAGAGGGATGTGTGTATGCTAAGTAGCATACATGATGCCGAAATGTGCACTTTGAAAAACAGAAAAGGGGACACAATAGTAAAGCCTGTCATGTATATGTCGTAGTCAGATAGTGAAATCCGTCATTTCATGAAAATCCTAGGCACTTCATGAAGAGCCGGCATATGATGTAAAAAGGTACAGTTGCACTATCTGACGCGTGGTTTCATGAAATGACTAAATATCGCCGTCACATGGTGTAATTCATTTTATACATCATCTGACGGGAAAATCAGCCCGTCACTTCATGAAGAACCGTAGCGGCAGCGGTGATCACTTGTGAGGGAAGTGGGATTTCCAAGAATTAATCGGATAAAAATGTGGCCACGAAAGAAAGGGCTGTTATTTCCTCAGAAAGTGAACACTGTGACATATAGTACAAATGTCTCATTTATCCCCTAATTCCCTCCCCAGAATCTTGCTTGGCCTTGCACCTAGAAGGAATATTAGGCTGTCGTACTGTGAACGGAAGAAGAACGTTGTTCAGATCCATTTTGTTTTTAAAACATTAGAGATAGATAACCGATAGTATAATATGACTTGTTTTAGCTATTCTACCCTTTAAAGCAACAAGAACTACCTCAGTTACTGACGCGCAATAAAGAGATCTTGTATAGCTCTTAGCAGTTAATCCTCTTAGTGAAGTTGTGGTCTCGGGGTATGGTGTTAGCTTCCGGAACACTACTTGGTGAGTTCGAACCCCACTGAAGGATGATATTATTGCCAAGTAACTATTTCAGATTTTTTGTTCACATTTTAATATGGTTCAGTCGTTGCCTTGTTTTATAGTTGTTTTCTATATATTTATTTTATGGGCTAGGGACATCTTGGTCATCAGCCCAGTGTATTTGGCTGATTGTTTTCTGATAACCTGTGTTTGCGTGATGACTGAAGTAGTGTGTGGGTAAAGAATTTGGGAAGGAGTCTCGAGACTTGAAATGAAGTACCATCCCGGCATTTGCCGAGAGGGTGTGTAGAAAGACCTGGGGGAAAACACAACAGTCAGCGATGGGATTCGAACCAGCATATAGTCGTTAAGTAGACTTATGAAATCAACTATGGTTACCACGCATAGGAACAAAATTATGGTCTGAGGGTTGAATTGGGGTACACTCAACATCGGGAGGCAAAACTGAGAAGAGTTCCATTCCTACCTTAGCCATCCTGGAATTGGTTTTCCGTGGGTTCCCCCTTCTCCTCTAGGCAAATACTGGGTTGGTTCCTAACTTAAGCAACGGCCGCCTCCTTCCCAATCTTAACCTGAACTACAAATACACACACTACTACAAATACCATAATAATACTGATTATCAGACAGATTCTACACACTCCCAAGTAGTCTACACAGGGCTGAATGACCACGATGTCGAAGTACCTCAAATGAAACAACAGCGTCATATTTCGTCTATTGTCTCTCAGCGCGACATTTCGCGAAGAGTAGGAGGGGCTTAGACAAAAGCTTTACATATGGATGATTGAGTGGAGGGTTCACCTTCGAGAAAATCTGGAATTTCAGCCTATTTATTATAGACAGAAATATTTGAAAGAATGATTCTGCATTTTCCTTCATTGAGTGTATCTTACCTGTTATTGTTCCAGTTTTGTTGTTAATTCATTTGGGAGACTTGGGTCACCTCAATCATCAGCCCCGTGTGGTGTGAATTGAACTGATATTAATATGATGACTGTAGGGGTGGGTGGAACTGCATTAGCGAAAGTGATGGGGTAGGCACCCCGGGACTTGAAGTGGTACTATCCCGGCATTTGGGTTAAGGGAGTGTGGAAAATCCACGGGGGGAAACCACACTCTGGATAGCCTCTGTCATCACCGGGATTAGCACCTACGATCTCCCAACTTGCTGTAGCTACCTTTGTGGCCGGGGTGCAAGATTTGTACGTGCAAGGCTACTTCGTGGGACTCGCTCGTATGACGGGAGCACCAAATGTCATTTAAAGAGCTCTGTGGAGCTCCTGATCAAAAGGTTAAGAGCACCTGGCCTAGAGCTTTGCGTTAGTGAATGTAGCTACCGCTGTTGGTGATGGAATGATGACAAACACACATAATTACTATTATTAGTCTACCATAACATGCAAACTCTCCTTCACTTGTCTCCCACAATAAATATTAGCCGTTAGGAATACAGCCTATAGGCCACAACTATTTCCTCTTTGGTTGATTGAGATTCCAGAGCTAATTCAATCGTTATAATCCAAAGAACTTACTATTTATTTAATTTTGGGGAGTTCTAAATAATACAGTGCAGCAGGCTACGTCACCCTGCAGGTTGTTCAGCTTTTCTTGCGTGACAGCGTTTACTAGCTTGCCTACGCCCCCAGCCCCCCCCTCCTTTAAACCAAAAAAAAAAAAAAAAAATGGGGCTGTTGCCATTTTTAACCCAGCAGAAATCCCTCGACAAATATTTTACAGTATACTATGCAATCTAAGTATTCTAATGTATGTGTGTATTTCTTTATTTATTTAGGCTATTTATTTATTTAACAATATTAAGGTACACAGACATAAGCCCAATTATGTTTCTTCTTGGCATATCAAGTTCAAAAATACAAATTGCATCAGTGAAGGAAAAAGAGAAAAAAGATACACAATTGAAGAACTAAAACTACAAATGAAATTATGAAAGTATGCATTACAGATTTGAAAAAAAAAAATACTGTACAAATAAAAAATGTAAAAATAAAAATACAAACTTCTACAAAAAAAAGAGACAGAGAGTAAAGAGTAACCGGTATTTCACGATTAGATTTAGGTTGTTATGTGAAAATTAATTTCGAAAACCATAATAAACAGGCATTCATTTATTTCTTGGAATAGAACAATTAAATGAATTATGTACGGCTTCATTGCGTCAGTCATTTCATGAAGTGCCGAATCAACAAACACCGGATCTTCATGAAGTGCCTCGGCTGATAATGTAAAATCATTTCTTACACCATCTGCCTAAATCGGTCCGTCACTTCATGAAGAAACGCGTCAGATGGTGTAACTATCTCTTTTTACATCATATGCCGGCTTTTCATGAAGTGCCTAGGATCTTCATGAAATGACGGATTTCACTATCTGACTACGACATATAGATTACAATGATTCAATGGGTGGGGTCGACTTATCTGATCAGTGCATTGTTCCGTACAGTACAGCCAGAAAGCGAATAAAGAAGTTCTACCAAAAGATTTTCAGGCACTTGTTGGACATAAAAATGTTCAATTCCTTCGTTATTTATCAGAATCATGGAGGAAAATTCACTCACTTACAATTTCGTTTGCAAATTATTCAGAAGCTTTTTGACAAGTATGGTAAATCAACCCTCACTGAAGCCCAGCCAGTCAGATCAGTGATGTCACTATCAAATGATCCTTCAGATCGATTCTCGGGAAGGCATTTTCCAGATTTCAATCCTCCCTCAAAGACGATACCCATTGCAAGCAAGAGATCTATTGTCTGCAAAGCAAACAATAAAAGAAAGGAGACACAGCACTGCTGCAAAATGTGCGATGTAGCACTGTGCCCAGCTCCTTGCTTTGGAATGTATCACACCGCAAAAAATTGAACTGAAGGTGTCCATTCCTCGTGTATTGTAAATAGTGATTATCATTATTGTGTAAATTCGTGTGTGTGTGTGTTATAAAATATATAGAGAAAACCTCTGAATGGAACAATTAGTGGCTCGGCAGTTGCATATCCACAACAAGAGAAGAAAGTACATATTAGGTGAGTAGATTGTTATCTGGTCATTATCGTATTATTAAATAGTGTAATTATAGTGTGAAATATATATTTATAGCGCTTGTGGGACTACATCTATCTTTTATTATCGACAGCAGTGGCTGTGCTCGCTAAAGCGTAGCGTTAGGTCGTAGGGCCCAGCTATCTCCTGACTCGATATATGCGTGGGTTCGAGCCCCTCCATCGGCCGTCCTTGAAATGGTTTGCCGTGGTTTTCCCATTTTCAACACCAGGCAAATGCTGGGGCAGTACAGTACCTACTGATTGGCCACGGCCTCTTCCTACCACATCCTTGCCCATCCCGACGCGTAGGTTGCCCACGGGCGTCGAATAGAAAGACCTGCACCAGGCCTCTCAGGAGGTCACTCCAAAAAATCCTATCTTATTGGATACGTAAATACTTATTGCTAACGTACAAGTTTCGAAAAGTAACGATTACAATGCTCATCAGTGAAAAAAATAGTAATATGAGACTTATGCCTTTGTTGCACTAAGATATGATTCGCTTAAAAATCATTCTATTTCGTAAATATTCGTTGCAGTGTTGAAATTAATGTGTCTTATTGTCAAAATATACATGCAATACTAAACAGATACATGTCGAGCTGCGTAAATCCAATTACTTAAACATTTAAAAAAATATGAAAACTTCTTCCCACCGTAGTGGTCATGTGGAAGAATTAGCTCCCCACTTAACGGGTTAATTCCCTTAGGGTTACACAATCTGCAGGGATGTACAACCACAAGTCCAGGGTTTTGCAATTTTCAGGTCCAAGGTTCGACCCCCGAAGTAGCTGGAAGAATAAATCCTCCCGGGTTCGAATGTCAATTTGTCCCTTGTGACAATGCAATTGGCACATTCGTCACAGTTTGCACCATCTGTCATCACATTGTTTGTTGTCCTTATTAGCGCTGTCAATTTCAATTTCTGTCAATATTGTTGCGTAAGGCACCAATTTATTGACATGGAGGCCAACATTTACGAATAATGCAGTACCAGTAATAATTTTAAAAAAGACAAAAATCGGCATGGCAATACATACCGTACTGTATTTATAAACGCGATGAATAGAAACGAAAATTTAAAAAAATGTATGCAATTAAATTTTTAAGTTGTAATTTTAAATACATGAAATATAAAATGACTACAATTAAAAAAACAAAAACAAATTAAGGAATTCTAAAATAAAACAAAATATAATTTAAACAAACAAAAAGAACAGTATGCAGAGTTCCACGGAAATCTCCCCAGTAGGTTTATAAAGAGAGACTTAAGGAGAAAGGTTGGTATGTTTTTATTTCAACCAAATGCACTATTTACATTTCAGTTAGAATTCCAAGTTCTACGTTCTCTAACTTAAGAAGGCAATCACTGAAAGTTGGATCATCATAACACTCACCGGTTATTCGATATTTATGAAATTATACGATTTGAGTACTCATTATTTTGATTTACTGTTTCTGAAATCCATGCAAAATGATAAAGGAAATACCTCATATTGTGGAAATGACATGAAACAGGCGTCATAGTGGCCAAAATGATAAGTGAACAGCAATAAGGAGCGTATTTTCCTACAGCAACAGTATCTGAAAATCGCACACTTTGTACATTTTTTATAAGTCATTTTTTAAAGAAATTATAGATATTTATGAAATTAGAAGGCAATTCGTCACAGGGAATGTATATTCTCTTTCATTTGAATGCTCATTTGTTATGATCGGGGGCCGATAGCCTAGATGTTAGGCCCCTTAAAACAACAATTATCATCATTATTATTATGTTATGATCGGTCGCTTCGAGCGCCGCAGGAGGGATCTATAACACTGAAATAATATATACTAGCAAACCCATGTGAGAAATCACGCATGTTCATAAACCACACTTTCCCCAATAGGTTTATAATTTGAATTTGAATTGAATTTATTGTTTCTCTTATACAGGCCACTGAGGCTACAAAGCCTCTTTATGCAGCTCTCTTCATTCAGAGGGCGGTTAAATACAATAGAATAAATGAAGAAAGAAAAAACTTAACCTATACATACAGTTGACAATAGAAGTTCTTGTTATTACATCCGTATGATAATTGTATAGCTGATAGATTACAATGAAGGGAGTGTTTTATCGCTCTGATAGGAAGTCCTGAATACTGGTGCAATTTATATTTATTCCAGAGTATACTAGCTGAAATACAGAATGAACCTTTGCATTTTTCGGTTCTGTGATGAGGTATCTGGAGCATTTGTGCAGTGTGTCTATTCGCACGGTTATGCACTGATTGCATGGGAGTTAGTGTGCAGTAAATATAAGACAATTTTGAATTTTAGAATTTTTATCACAGTCAGAGCCATGGCATACTGTCTTCGTTCCTTTAACTTTAGCCATCCAATCTGGACGTAAAATGGAGTTATATGAGACTCTCTTGGTACATTGAGAACAAACCGCAAGCAAGCATTTTGCATTCTTTGCAATTTTGTATTGAGGACCTCTCCCATATGGTAAATTATAGATCCATAGTCAAATATTGGTAATATCAAACTCTGTATCAGTATCTTTCGTACATTTTGAGGCAAATAGAAGCAAGTGCACCTAATTTGATATAATGACGATGCAACCCTTTTCAGAATCATGTTTGTGTGATCCTGCCACGATAATCGAGAGTCAAAAATAACTCCCAGATTTCTTACTGCTGACTGGTACGGAACTGTTTGGGATGCAAGCTGTAAAGGTGGTACTGGGTCAGGTAGGGAACTGAGTAATTTGGTATAGCCGATGATGATCGGTTGCGTTTTTTCGAAGTTAAGTATTAGATAATGATCGAGTGCGTACTGAGATAGGCTTTGAATGTCACTGTTAATTAGAGCTACCTTCAAATGAATGGATTTCAGATCCGTGTGTAGATATAGCTGAAGGTCATCTGCGTACATATGATGTTGACAGAATTTAAGGACAGATGGAAGGTCATTTATATACACGGAGAACAGGAGTGGACCAAGGACCGTACCCTGCGGCACACCTGATGTTACTTCACACCATTCTGAAACATTGTCATCTGCTAGGACTACTCTCTGACATCTGCCTGTTAGGTAAGACCTAAACCAGTTCGTTACTGACTTTGAAAGGCCTAGATTTCTTAATTTAACTAGTAGGATCTCATGGTGAACTCTGTCAAAGGCTTTGCTGAAATCGAATAGAGATAATATAGTCATTTCCTTCCGGTCCATTGCTAGACGAATGTCGTCTGTGACTTTGATAAGGGCTGTCAGAGTACTATGTTTTGATTTATATCCAGATTGGTTCGGGTTTAGGATATTGTTGGAATTTATATATTCATAAAACTGATCAAAAACAATCCGTTCTAACGCTTTCCCAATTGCACACAATATACTTATTGGTCTAAAGTCACTACAGTTTAAGGCGTTCGTGAATTTTGGTATTGCTTTGATGTCGGCTTTTTCCATTGTGTCGGATAAATACCCATTTGCAGGCTATAGTTAAATATATGCAATAAAACTGGCATGAGGAGGTCCATATTCCTTTTCAATAGCGTAATAGATATATGATCTGGTCCTATGGCTTTTGAAGTTATCCTAAATATGGCTAAGTAAGTGAATGTCCTCTGGATATATATAGCCAAAATGAAATTCTTCCCGTCGGTCAGTAAATTTTTCCCTGTAGTTAGCAACAGTTGACAAAACTCTATTGCTGTCTACAACGGTTGATACGTTTAAATAATGCTTATTAAGCTCATCAGCGCTCATTGTTGGGTTTTTGCTTTTGTGTTTGGATTTTCCAACACCGAGAGTTTTTATAGCTCTCCACAAAGCCGAAGAGTTTTTAGCTGAATTAATTAGCGAATACGTGTAACGTATCTTTCTATTACGAATAACTTGCTGGGTTCTGTTGCGTAAGCTTTTGTATTCTACAATGTCCTCGGGTTTCTGTGTGCTGTTGCACTTCTTTCTGGCTCTATTTCGAGATCTTATTAGATCTTTTATTTCTGTGTTGATCAAGGCAGCTGGTGCGTGCCTCACGTTAGCTGAGCGCACTGGGGCATGGCGATCATATAAATCAATTAAAAATGTGTTGAATGTTTCGACCTTCTCATCTATAGTTTGCTGCTCGAGAACAGTGTGCCATGGAACTGAGATGGCATCAGCCTTAAACCTTACATAATTAAACCTGCTGAAGTCTCGAAAAGTTCGAATACTGGGCTTATATTTTGGAGTTGACAGGGTATATACTGCGTATAAGAGATCATGTGCTGAGAAGCCAGAAGCAGCTGTTTGGCCAAACTCAATCACGTGCTCATTGCAGTTGGATGCTATTAGATCCAGAGTAGAAGAGGAGGTTGCAGTGTGATGTGTATCTTGATACGGGAGCCACGACAGATTGCAAGTATTTAGAGTTTCTACTATGTTTTTCGTTTCAAATGTAGCCGACCCAAAATGGGCATTGAAATCACCGGCTAATATTACATATTTATAACTAAAAATGTGTGAAAGCATGTCATTTAATAGTAGTTCCATAAAACCGACTTTGGGTGCTCTATAAACACAAATAAATAATACTTTAGTATCTTTCAGGCAAATCTCTACGAATAGGTACTCAGGTCTGAAATTCTCATTATTTGGGGATTTGCAGATAACCCGGCACTTAATGTGCTGTCGAACATACACTGCTACTCCACCCCCTTCTCTACGTTGTCTGTCATTGCGGTAGATATTATATTCTGGCAAGGTTACAGATGAATCAGTAATGGATTTATTGAACCATGTTTCACTAACAGCGATTACATCAATACCGGAGTTAACAAATGTTCAAATTCTGCGAAATGTTCTAGCATTTTAAGTGACTGCGTGTTCAGGTGAGTTACTTTAAAATCATTGGGTAATCTAACAGCTATATCACAAAGATAGGCATGCGTATCATACTCATTGGTACTGCCCCCGTAAATTGAATTATACTGAGACCACGGTGGCTGTATTGGCTTATGTGAATAAAGTTATGGCCGTCATAGCTGTGACGTGTATATTCATGACGTAGGCACGGATGACGCAGACTTCATGCAAGTAGGCTGGATGAGCTGAGATTCTTGGTGACGTCATGATTTTGTTCGAGAAGGATCTGAGATTTACGACGCAGTCGCAGGGAAGCAACGAATTGTGCTGAGGAAGAAGTTACGCTATTGGAGGAGAGGCTCGAACCAATGAATGATAGCTTGGAGGGAGACGGAGATTACTGAAACTACCATATTTAATTACTTTTGGCATGCAGAATTGTGGAAATCTATTTTCAGTTATGGCATTGATTTGGAATTTTGAAGAAATTATTTATGAGTTTTTGAAATTTGAAAATCCGTCAAGTATAGCCAAAGTTAGAACTTCTAGCAATGACGGAGGAACAAGCTATGGTAGGGATGGATACGCCCCTTAAGAAGTTGATAAAAGGCCTTGCACAGCAGAGAGGAGGCTCTCATGGCTCATTTTTCTGATTCTCACATGGTCAGACTTCGAGTTCTTAAGTGAAGCAAGTCGTCATTAGCAAGTGTGGTAGAGCCCACAGCATCGAACAAGCACTGAGTGTGCAGCAGTACAATTTTACGGTTACTAAAACTAGGCGAAGTTGGAGCGCACATATAAACGAGTCTACAAGATTATCTATCAAAAGTTAGCTACTGCATTTATGCTAATTCAATTGTGCATTACAATATTGAGGCGTGTACGAAAGTTGAACATTTTCACTATTATACTTTGGAAGATATTCGCATTTTAAGACTGCAGACAAAAGTGATTTTCTCGACTCCTGAGAAGCACTTTTATAATACCACATTCTACGCTACGGCTGACACATGTATTGCAACCGTGATACTGAAGATTACATTTGGTGATACAACGCTACATTCTACAATGGAACTATATAATCTGGCAGTACTTTCGACTATTATTATAACGGAAGTGGAGATGGAAGACTAAAACTTTAATGCAATTGGGACATACATCAATGGAGTGAAATAGCAGCATGGAGCTTCGTTAATCGTCATTCTACAAAAGCGAGCATGTAGTGAACATCCAACTACACTCATGCATCGTAATTCATCGCTGAATTACATCAAACGGCAGTGGAAATATCTTCATACTCCACAATTATGAACATTTCTGCGGAAATAATTGCAATAAACTTCATGGCGAATTTCTACCAGAACTTCAGGGAACTTTCAAGAGAGGCCAGGGTGGACCCGGCTCACACAGAAGAGTTTTGCCAGAAGGATGTCTATCGTCTACACGGAGCAGTGCGATTTCGGAGGAGGAAGCAGTTCTATTCTCCGAGGGCGCAGGTTCCAGGTTCGAGGTCGGAGCACATCTTTACGGTGGTGAAATGGAACCATCAGCAGTCTTCTTTGGAAATTTTCCTCTAGAACTTCAATCAACAGATAAGATAGTCGTGAATGTTTCTTGATTTATTTGAGCCATTTAGCGATATCTGAGCAACCATTTTCCCCATATTTTCTGTCCCATATATTTTGCCCCATATTCTTGCTTGATATTTCTGTACTCAGTACACTTTGCTGATTTATGCCTTTTTCTACGATTTACTGAGACATTGTTATGTCATTGGCATATTTAAATAATTTTGGATCAGTTGAGACTGATAATATATATTCTTTCAGTAATTTGCATATTTTTTGTAGTCTCGATTTAACTGTAAAGTTAACGATTTTCTATGGCAAATTTGAATTCAGACAGCGTGTCATTTTATTAAAGTAATTCTATTCAGTAAATTACTTTGACCAATTTTCTGTCATCCTCAAGAAAGAAGAATGATTAAAAGATTTTAGAGCGTTAAAATCTACTACTTTATTGACGATCTTAGAAATACTAGTCGTTTTATGAACATGATTGCAACATAGACATTTATCGTCAATTCTGAAATACCATTGCATTATAGACAATTTTATGAAATATGAACTTTGAGTACGATTTATTGAGTACACTATAGTAATGAACATTTGATAGGAGTTTTTCTCAAGTGTAGATTGGAACAATAATGTTTGCAGTCCACAGTCTAATTGTATTCTATTCGATTATTTATGCAGTTTAGATGAACTTTGATTGAAGATAGTATTTTTATACTGCGATACTTTGATGATATTAATCTCAATTTTGATAGACCAGGGAGGCGTGTCTAATCGTATTTGCTATTAAATTTATTTGTGATTGGCAAATTTTTACTTCATATCGATTCATGAATGAAACCCACGAAGGTTAAATATAATAACAGTTTTTGATACAATTGATGAATATAAGAATTTTTAAAGAGGAACTATGGATGTATAATCGTTAGTTCAGTGGACGTGTAAAAGTCGCTGATGAATAATGCCCTGTAATAAGTGAAGGAGGTTCCCACAGTAATATTGATGAAGATGATGAATTTATAAGTGGAGGTTTTTTGTGTGTATTGTGGAAGATTTTGATGCCATATATAATGAGATATATGATGAATTATGGGCCAATTTTGGTGCAATTTTGTGGGTTTTGAGCGAGGTATTTTTCCGCTGAGTGTATTGTTCAGGTCCATTGAAAATTATTCATGTGAAGTTACTGTTAAAATTAACAAGAGTGTTTAAATAATTTGAGATAACGATTTTGAATGGAGGTTACCGTCACAAATAATAATAATCATTAAATCTTATTAAACCTGAATCTAAAATTTAAATATAACTAACCTTCATTGGTCGATTATATCACCACGATTTAAGTAATTATCAACCGGATAAACGTGTGGTTTAATGTGTTTCTAATATAAATAATATAAATAATGTAAATAACTATGTAAATATCTTTAATAATAATTTGAAACGAACGGGATTAATAGAGGCGTGTATAAATTTTTCAATTGTCGTTTGACAATGTTATAAACAATTTAAAATGTTATAAATAATTAATGAACATTTTGTTATAAACCTTAAGCGTTTTCGTTATTATACTCTAAACAACGCTAGTTCAACAATTGGATTATACAATTAAACAAGATTTGGGATTATTAGAGTAATCCATTGATATTTGAACGGAGCATTTAAAAGATTTGCGTGATAATATATGAGTTGAGATGTGAACATTTAAAGTGTTTTGAAAAGGAGCTAGGCTCTGAGGTAACTAGCATATGCTAACATTGGCTGGACAGGTGCGTCCATTTGACGAAGCAAGCATGCGACACGGTGCAGGGTGTATCGCAGGTGGCCAGATAACTGAATAATAGAGGCCAAGGTCATCTACATAGCAGCCTTGCGGTTATAAATAAAATGTGATGTTCATGAACAAGGAAACAAATGCTGTATGTCTCGTCCCAGCTTCCTTATCCATTCCAAAGTGCATTGTTGTTATTATTACGTTCTTTTGAGCTAGAGAAAGCTGAATTTTGTATGTGAAGTCTACAAGTCCTACAGGAGGACATGGTTGCATTGACAATGGCTTCTGATTGCCACGTATATTTTGTTGTTAAATTTTGTTAAATTATTTTTTTTTCTTAATGTGAAATAAATTATTGTGCAGTTTAAATTTTCTTGTTTCGACTTGGTTCATTTTAAATATCGTGGTGGAGGTTATTGTGAGGGCATACTATTAAGTGATCCAGTTGAAAACCCAGACCCGAGATCAAATTGAATAGGTAAGTAAAAGGTAAGTATGAACCCCTGTATATTTTGGTGTGTTCCACAATAATTTCTTGTTAACTACTGTGCTCTAATCTCGGTAGTATCTGTCAGTGCCATTTTCATTGATGTAGCTGTGTCGGTGCGATTGATTATTGGCAATCCGATTGAGGGGGGCGGATATCTGACAGCCTACTATCCGGATTATCGGGGACAGTACTAATATCCATGCAAAAGATAATTGAAAGTTATTGTAAAATTGTTAAAAAAGAAATATCAAAAATTACAAAATCTAAAACTTAAGCTATTTTCTAAATATTAATCAATAATATCGGCTTGTATTTTGGCTAGACACTGTAGTTAAAGTTCCACCAGTAACCATATTACATGTTTGTGCTTACACTTGTAACTTTGATCAGTTGAGCCCCCTCACACTGGCACGTATGAGGGTCCTTTACGTACGAGGAGCGGGAAACTTTTTCTTCAAAAAGTCCAATTCTCGGAGTGTTTTCACACGATGCCTCGTGTCATCAATGCGGATCAGAACAACCCCATCTGCAGTCCAGACACCGTGTAACCCAAAGTGGCTTACTGCTTGTTTTACAATATCAGTCCGGGTTTTCGTCAGATCTTCTCTTACAGTTATGCCGGTATTCCTTAAGTATTTCTTCGACCTGAAGAGTGCTGCTCGATCTGCATAGGACACGAACCGCACTATTATTGGCCGCTTCTTTCCAGCATCCCGGAGTCCTACACGATGAGATTGGTCTATTCTTTGGGGATCGATTGTCACATTCAACTTGGCAGGAACATCCATTACACACCTGTTGGTGTCCTCGCCCGGAGTTTCTGGAATACCAAAAATTCTCAAGTTATTTCGACGCTGGTACTGCTCAAGTTCATCAGTGAGGTCATTCAGTTGCAGCTCAAGTTGATTTATAGTGTCGTCTCGCCTGGCAAGTTCCTGTCTGAGTTCATTGATGACCTGGGTGTTAAAATCTATTGTTTCTTTTAGTTTATCAATCACCTTATTAGCAACTCGATCCATGAGCTCCTCGATTAGGTTCGTATTACTCAGCAGGCTTAAAATGTCAGCTGAGTCTCGGCGCACATCCTGCGTAGCTTGGTCGTGGTCCGCTGAAGAAAAAGTAGTGCCACTGTCCTTCCAGTTTCTTTTTGAGCCGTCAGCTTCGCTAGCATTGCGACAACCCCCACCCTGAATGCGATCCACGGTCTTCAATTGTTCTCCCGAGCTGCTACCTGCTCCGTTCCTCTCTAGGGCGCTAGGGTCGTCTGCTTTCACTTGCTTGCGCTGTCCACCCTTCGTTTGTTCACGAACTCCGCGCTCCCCACTGCGGTTAACTGCCTTCGTTTGTTTGTCTTTGCCCGTCATTTTGTAGTTTTCAACTCTAACCTCTCACACACTTTAATACTTGTTTATCAAAATAACAGCAATATTTCAACTTACTGCGTTTATCACCGAACGTTCTGCTGTTGATTTACTTCTCACTGATCACTCTTGCAATGCACTGCTTCTACTTTGTCACCTTCTAAAAGCAATTCTGGCTAGGAACTATCACTCACGTTTATACCGCCATATGGTTGCGCGGGTAAGAGAGACTTAAGGAGGAAGGTTGTGTTTTTATTTCAACCAAATGACTATAGAACACTATTTACATTTCACGATAAAGGAAAGACCTCAGAATGTTAATATGACATGAAACAGGCATCACAGTGGCCCGTGGACAGCAATATGGAGCGTATTTTACTACAGCAACGGTATTTGCAAATCGCACACTTCGTACAATTTTTTAAAAGTCATTTTTTAAAGAAATTATAGATATTTAATTTGAATGCTCATTTGTCACGATCGGTCGCTAGTGAGCGCCGCAGGAGGGATCTATACTACTGAAATAATATATATGATGATAATAAAATAATTCAAGTAAGGACTGCAGACATTTGATTTTCAAGTACCGTAGTTCCAACTTTTGCTACCAAACACCACCGTCAACAACCAACTAGTTCTGAACTTGGTTACTAGATGCCACCACAGTCAGCTCCAGACGACGAACGTTGGAACCTAAGAGCGTTAGTCAAATCTAACCTATAATTTAGCTTCACACAATTGTAATTAGTGGAAGGTTCTTTACCATGCCATAAATCTATGACATGGGACCGCCGGCTTTACTTCCCCTCCGAATCACACAAGAAAGTTTGACCAACTATCACTGAACATAATGAGCGAATACCGTATTTACTCGCCTATAACACCCCCCCTCAATTTTCTACTATTATTGGGGGCAAAATCATTGTAAAAAAAAAAAAGGGAATTGGGAAGGAGAAATAATTAGTAAAATGTAGCAAATAGGCCTACAACATTCCAGTTAACGGTAAAACATGCGCTTTTGCCTGCATCACCTGTTCATTGTTGACCTCGACAATGGCTACTCACTCCCCCAACCCCCCAGCTTACGAGTTCCGTGTCTCGCGTCCCGCGCTGCCGTGTATAGTGTACAATTAAGAAGCGTGCAGTACACAAGCAGGACTGAAAATGAGCAAGAGAACAAGTTTTACGGCATTCTTCAAGTTGAAAGTGCTAAAATTTGCTGCAGAAAATGGAGTGAAAGCGGCGAGTCATAAATACGAAGTGCAGCCGTGTATGATTCGTTATTGGCGCAACCAGAAGGACAAATTATTGGGAAGCAAGAAAACTTCCAAGTCTTTCCGCGGTGTGAAAAAAAGGAAAGTACGAAAATGAGGTCGGTATTAGAAACAAATCTTCCGTATTTCAGATAGTTGCCGCGTAACATTGCAACACTGCGTTACCTTGAAGTCTACGCACGCAATGCTGTGCGGCTGCAGCATTGCCTTAGTCCTGTGGCCAGTCAGCTGTGATGATGCAAGAGAGTGGTTATTTAAATGGGCTATTATCACTTTCATCGTAAATAAAGTCTAGGTTAAAATAACTATTTTGTGTGTTGATTTAACCCTTTATAGGGCAAAAGACTGGGGGTATAAAATATTTGCTTTTTTTTTTTGTACATTTGTAATTGGGGGTGATAGATGAGTAGGAATATGCAACAATTTTATGGGTGCGGATTCTATTTTATGAAATATGGGGTGGGAAATTATTATGCCACTGCCCACACCCGACAGTATGTTTTCTTAAATGAGCAATGGGGTAATAATTTCCCACCTCCAAATTATGATGATACTCTGTTTATCACTCAATAATGAGGTTTATTTAACAGAATATAATGTATAAAAACACCCATCACGCTCCATAATTTAAGAAAAACCCATAAATCCCACGCAACACAAGATCAGTGACCTGTATCATCTTTGCCGAAAACTGCACAAAAAATATAAAAGTGATTTTGGAATGTTAAAAGTTAGTATATTCGAATATAATTCAATAATTTCAAAATAGTATTTACTAAAAACACATAAAATTAATTTTAAAAAACTTCTATTCTATGGCAAAAACCCTGAGCAGGATAATAATTTCCATTCTAGCTGAAATATATTTGCTCAAGTGACCAAAACCATTATTAACATTATATTTCAACTATATACCAACGTTTACAATCTCTTATCTTCAATAAAAACACCTTCTGTAAAACAATGCATTTCTTTCACTCAACACAACCGAACTGGCGAGCACGAGCACTGTGGAGACCACTGGGATATATGCTTCCCACCTTTGTATTCTGATGACAGTATACATCAAATTAATGGGTTTTCAATATTTCTCTGCATCTAGCTTGTGGATGCATGTGGAACTGCTTGAAATGAAATGGTAGGGAAGATTCTCTCCCTAACACCGTTCTATAAATACATGGGTTGGTTTTTTAGTTTTGGCACCTTAGTTATAACTGGATTAATAACTCACTTAGATGGTTCCAAGTTTCACAGGCCCTCGATGTAGTCCCCACCGTTGTGTACAACGTGTTCCCAGCGATGCGGAAGTCGTTGGATCCCGTTGGCACTGCCCAATCTATGGATGGTACGAAGAGAGCGCTCGGCAGCCTGCTTAACGTCTTCAATGGTACGAAAGTGCTCCCCGCGCATTGTCTTATTCATCTTCGGGATGAGATCATAGTCGCAGGGACTGATGTCGGGAGAATATGGGGGGTGATAGAGGACCTCCCAGCCCCAGCGATCCAACAATGCCGACAACGCCTGCTGTGTGTGCCCTAGCATTGTCATGCAGAACGATGGGCGGTGTAACCATGTGGTGGTGCCGTTTCCTTCTCAAAGCTTCTCGGAGATGGTCTTGCAGAAACGAACAATAGTACGCCACATTAACGGTTTGCCCTCGGGGAACAGTATGGTGAATGATCACACCATCCCAATCATAGGCAAGAATCAACATTACCTTCACATTGGTGGGGGTTGGTCGAACTGTTTGTTTCCGTGGTGATCCGTGGTGCCGCCACGCGTTCCATTGGCGTTTTAACTGTGGCTCATAAGATCTGGCCCACGTCTCGTCAATGGTTATGATACGCCGTAAGAAGGCCTCTCCTTCGCGCTCATAACGCTGCAAGTGCATACGACAAGCGTCATATCGCAGCCATTTGTGCATGTCGGTTAAGTCATGTGGAACCCATTTGGACGCAATCTTCCTCATTTTCAGTAAGTCCTTCAGGATGTGGAGGACAGTTGAATGCGCCAGTCCGGTATCTTGCTCTAATTGACGAATCGTTACGTTCCGATCCACCTCGACTAACGCGGACACCATCTGTACATTGTCATCACTTACTGGTGGGTGAGCAGATCGAGGCATGTGCTCCACACGTTCGCGCCCATCTCGAAAGGCTGCAACCCATCTTGCTACCGTTCTGAATGGTAACGCAGCTGCACCGCACACTTCCTGCAATCCTCGGTGACACTGTTTAGCACTGCGACCCCCTAGCACACTGAATTTGTATCCACGTTCTCTGCTCCTGCTTGGAAAACATTGTGACTGTCTTTCGCCGATAGCCTAGATGTTAGGCCCCTTAAAACAACAATTATCATCATCATCATCATCTTTCGCGAGCGCTGGTCTCACACTACTCATCTAACAGGTGCGACTGCGCACGAGCGGTGGTGAGGACGGGCGAGGTCATGTGCTCTGAGGGAGGGGATGCAGAGCAGCAACCGTCGGTAAAAGTGGCAGCGCCCAATATTGTTGCAACTTGGCACTGAAGCATTGGTGCCAAAACTAAAAAACCAACCCATGTACATGGTGGGAAGATAGTATCCCAAGGACCTATAAAGGGTTAAGGACGCTAGGTGCTCCTTTGTGTGACTTTATACCACGTCATCCTAACCTATACCAAGGGAAATTTTCACCTATTAAGAATTAAGAAGCGTGCAGTACACAAGCAGGACTGAAAATGAGCAAGAGAACAAGTTTTACGGTATCCTTCAAGTTGAAAGTGCTAGAATTTGCTGCAGAAAATGGAGTAAAAGCGGCGAGTCGTGAATACGAAGTGATGATGCAAGAGAGTGGCTATTTAAATGGGCTATTATCACTTTCATCGTAAATAAAGTCTAGGTGCCAGTAAATGTACTGACACGGCTCCCTCGAATTTGCGCACTGATAAATGACTGCGCCAGGATTCAATCCTGCAACCTTAGGCACAGCAAGCCAGAATGTTACCGCTGAAGAAAAATTGGAGAAAAAAAGGGGGTGATATACGAGAGTAAATACGGTATACCTTTTCACGTCAATAGAAACTAATAGAAACTACTAATAAAAGACTTAACCGGCATGTCACAACGCTGCGTGAACTAATATTCATATAACACACTACCTTGCTAATATACACTGAAAACTGTATGTAAATATAAAAATACGTCAAATAACCATGAACAGTCTCAAAAGTTTGATAATTATTTACATGTTTGATGAAAAACTTTCTGACAAAGAAAACCCAGCACAAAGCCACAAGACACTCGCTACAGCTCGGCAATGCAGCGAATGCGCGCTTTGTCACAACTTCTACCCCATGTCGCCAGAGTGCAGCACTTGCTGAACTTTTCTGCTCTAGGTGCGGGGCCCGTAGCATTTGCTACTTCTGCTATATAGGTAATCCAGCCCAGATAATAATAATAATAATAATAATAATAATAATAATAATAATAATAATAATAAAGTCTACAAGCACTTGGAGTATAACAACATCTTGGCTGAGGAACAGAAGGGATGCGTGAAAAAGTCTCAAGATGCAAAGAACAGCTGGTAATTGATGCCGTGATTATGGAGCAAGGATACAAAATGATGCGGAATCTATATATGACCTACATTGATTACAGGAAAGCATTTGATTCAGTTCTACACTCCTGGTTACTCCGAGTCCACAAGATTTATAAAGTTGATCCAGTGATAATTACAACATTGCAAGCAATGATGACATCTTGGGGAACCAATTTGTATATACAACAGGATGGTACTTCGATTGAGTCAAGATTCATTCCAATCAAGCGAGGCATTTTTCAAGGTGATAGTCTGAGTCCTTTGTGGTTCTGCCTTGCGTTGAACCAGTTATCATCGTTATTGAATGCGACACGAAGTGGCTTTCGATTAGACACTCTGGCACAGTAATCCATCATCTCTCCCATTTGATGTACATGGATGACATAAAATTATATGCACCCTCTGAAAAGCATATAGATAATCTGATTGTTATCGCAGCTTCCTTTTCTACAGACATCGGTATATCCTTTCGGTTGGATAAATGTCGTACTCTTACTCTCCGACATGGAAAGTTAGAAACCCGAGGATTTGTAATCGAAAATCGATGTCTCATTCAGCCCATGGAAGAAACTGAGAGTTACAAATATCTTGGTTTCCAACAGTCAAAGAGAATTGATCACAAAATCATTAAGGATCAAACAGTAGCGGCATACAATCAACATCTCAATAAGATTCTGAAATCCAAGTTGAATGGAAGGAACATCTTCAAGGCCATCAATACATATGCCATTCCAGTACTGGCTTACACGTTTGGTATAGTAAAATGGACACAAACAGACCTAGAAAATATTCTTATTAAGACGCGCACCACCGTAACGAAACACAGATGTCTGCACCCGAAGTCAGCAGTTGAACGGCTGACTTTGCCACGTCAGAAAGGTGGACGCGCGCTTACTGATATTATACACCTACAGTACATGCCAAGCAGGTGAAGAATCTTCAGGCCAACTTTTTGAGCAAGACGAACTCTCCCCTGCATCAGGCTGTTATTAAGGTGGATGACAAGTACACGCCATTGGACCTTCTCCATGCCAGGGATGTGCAGCTAGCTACGTCAGAAGAGCACATAACCAACAAGCTTCAACAGTGGACTCAGAAAGCACTGCACGGCCATCATCCGTATGATCTCAGTCAAGAATATGTCGACATACATGCGTCGAACAGCTGGCTGATCCATGTGGATCTATTTCCTGAGACTGTGGGGTTCATGATCGCGATACAAGATCAAGTAGTGGCAACAAAGAACTACCTAAAATACATCATTAAGGCAGACATGCCAGATGACAAATGTAGGAGATGCCATCTCGAATCAGAGACCATCCAGCATATCACAGGGGGCTGTACAACAATTTCATCTATGTACTATTTGAAGAGGCATGACCAAGTAGCCAAGATAATCCACCTGAACTTGGCAAAGAAGCACTCCGTAAGTAATAATGTTCTGCCTTACTATCAATATATTCCTGATGCTGTTCTGGAGAATGATACACACAAGCTACTCTGGGACAGGTCAGTGATCACAGATAGAACTATATCAGCAAACAGGCCAGACATTATTCTTATTGATAAAATGCAGAGGAAAACTCACATAATATCCAGCGCAGTTATGCTGAGAAATTGACCAAATACATGCCTCTGGCTGAAGAGATCCGACAGATGTGGTAACAGAAATTTGTCACTGTATTGCCAATCATAATCTCTTCCACAGGTATCATACCGAAGTCGCTGCAGGCCAACCTCGATAAACTGGGGCTACACCATAATCTGCATACCAGTATGCAGAAAGTTGTTATTTTGGAGACCTGCTCCATAGTTCATTCATTCCTCAACCTACCAGTATAGAAAACTCCACTCCATCTTGCAACAAATGCCGATGAAATGGTGAATTGTACCCAACGATATGGTGAACATATGAGACGAAATAATAATAATAATAATAATAATATGGCATAGGGACGTGGCGCACCCATCGCCCAGTGGGAAACCACTGCAGTCAGCCACCCGAGTACCGGCGGGAAAACCGAAGCGTGAGGCATGGAGGAAATGCCAGCCTAAGCTGAACACCAGGCTTTCTCCGAGGCTCACAACCTTGGTAGTCGTATTGTCGGTGTGAAACATCACTGGCCCCAATTTACAGTTTTTCAGCTGTTTAAAAGCATGGAGGAATGTTCAGCAAATGCTACTACCCCAGGTGATAAACAATCCACATTAACCTCGAGAGAGGTGCGCAGGCCTTCGGATTCTGGGGAGCCTGCACCAACATGCTTGGAGATATCGGAGACTCCCACAATCAAGATCAGACACAAACAAAGGAACTTTTTTGCAACCTTCAACGTTAACTCCCTACTGAAGGTTGGTAAGCTAAAACAACTGACAGACACAATGTCACATCATGAAATCAAAATAGCGGCAATTCAGGAAACAAGGTTTACTGACGAACAAGCGTTTGAATCCCAAGGTTACAGGATCTTCAAGGGGAAAACTGGCAAACGTGTGATAAAATCTGTTCCACAACTAGGGACGGGTTTTATTGTCAGCAGGAAGATACTGGAATCCATTATAGACTTCAGCTCTCGCAACAGCAGAGTATCAATGCTTAGCTTCCGATGCACAAACAAAGTCTACACGATCGTAAACGTGCATGCGCCAATAAATCAGGCAAACAAAAGAGATCCAGAAAGAACTGATATATTCTGGGAAAACCTTGAAAATATCCTTTCAAAAATTCCCGAAAAACACACTATCATCCTGCTTAGGGACTTCAATGCTCAACTTGGCAAAGAAAGGAAATTCCAAAGAATTGATGGTAATTACCCAGCTCACCGAAGAACAAATCGGAATGGAGAAAGACTAAGAGCTGTGTAAGGCATTTAACCTTGTCCTAAAATCAACAGCTTTTAACCATCTGTCAAGGAAGCAAAAGACTTGGGCATCCCCAAACCCTAATATTGGAGAGTTTCAAATTGATCACGTCGCAATTGCGCGGAAAGCAACACGAGAAATTCAGAATGTAAAAGTCCTGAGAAGTGCAAACCTCGACTCAGATCACTATCTCTCAAAAATTAAAGTTAGGTTTATCCCGAGAAACACCAGGAGGGTTCTAGTGTCAAGGACTGGAAAATTTGACACTGAAAAGCTTGAAACAACTCAAGAATTCACACAGAAGTTGGAATCCCTGGATCCAGAGAACTGGGAACAACTTAGAGAAGCCATGGTTGAAACTGCAACAGATACAGTTCCATTAGTAAAAGCAAGAAAACATCCTTGGTGGAATCAGGATTGCGATGAAGTTATAAAACAAAGAAGATTTTCATGGCAACGGTGGAACTCACAGAGGGATCAAAATAGCTACAATGACTTCTTGGCAGTGAGAAAACATGCAGCAAAAGTCATCCGTGATGTAAAGAGGATTTTTGACAAAACCCAGCTTATGCAGATTGAGCAGGACTTCATCAAAAACAATACTCGGGATTTTTATAGAACTTTTAAGCGTAATCTGAGTAAATTTACACCTCCAAGCCTATACTTTAGAGATCATACAGGAAAACTAGCCTTCAATGACAAGGACAATTGCCAGATCCTTGCAAATTACTTTGAATCTCTTCTTAACTGTGAAGCTCCACAATCCCAAATCACCTTTGATGAAACTACCCACCCTAACCCAGACTCTTCTTCACCAACAAAAGAGGAAATCAAGCAGATAATTCATGCATTAAAGAACAACAAAGCACCAGGTGAGGATGGCATAATAGCTGAACTCTGGAAGTATGCAAGTGATAAGGCAATTAGTAAACTCACTGAAATTATCCAGGAGATATGGGAAACCGAGGAACCCCCTAGTGGCTGGACATCGGTTTTGATTCACCCTCTTCATAAGAAAGGTGACAAAACAGACGTTAACAACTATCGTGGCATTTCACTCCTCATAACAACGTACAAAATTCTCTCCAAAGCCCTTTAAACCCGGGCAGAAGAACAACTTGACTTTCAGCTGGGAGAATATCAAGGAGGGTTCAGGAAAGGTCGTTCATGTGCAGAGCAGATCATGAGTCTTAAATTTGTTCTTTCATATTTGAAGCTCAGAAACAGGAAGTTCGTAGTTGTCTTCGTCGACTTCAAGAAAGCCTATGACTCTATTGATCGAACCACACTCTTCCAAATCTTAAAAGAAATGGGTTTGGATGACAAAATGCTAGCAATTATCCAGCAGACCTTGGCTAAAACAAACTCCAGAGTGAAATTTAGAGGAGAAATTTCGGATGCTTTCAAAATCAGGACGGGTGTGAGGCAGGCAGATAGACTGTCACCTTCACTTTTCAACTGTGTACTGGAGAAAGTAATTTGTGAATGGCGCAAGGAGATGGGGAAAGAAGTATTAGAAAATGGTGTCAGAATGGGCTGCAGGAGCTTGGACCTGACAATTGACTGCCTAGCTTTTGCAGATGATCTAGCAATTTTTCCGATTCCCTAGACACAGCCGCAAAACAAGTCAACCAACTCAGAATACAAGCGGCAAAGGCAGGCTTATAAATTTCTTTTGAGAAGACCGAGTTTATAACTAATATTAGCCCTGCAGTCAAAGAATTAAATGTTGAACATGGAAAGATCCGTCAGGCAAAAAAGTTTAAATACCTAGGGGAGTGGATCGAGCCCAACATATCAGAGAAGGAAGCCTTCACGTCAAGAATGAGCAAGACGGAAGTGGCTTACCAGCTAACGAAAGGAGTGTACAACAAGCGAACAGTGTCCCACAATGCCCAACTAAGACACTATCGTACAGTTATCCGACCTGAGGCGCTGTACGCAGCAGAATGCCTGGCAACGAATAGGAAGAGAAATTGAGAAGCTAAGGAAAGGAAGATCCTCAGGAAGATCTTAGGGCCGTTGTAAGACGATGGTGAATACAGGAGACGAATGAGCTCTACCATCATGTAGAAAGGATATCTCAAGTAATTCGGAAGAGAAGAATATCTTTCTATGGCCACTTAACCCGTATGAAACCCGAGAGAATCACCAATCGGATATTTACCTATTTTCTTAACAAAAAAAACCAAGGGCCCCTGGTTTTGTGAGGTAGACAAGGATTTACACGAAGTAGGGATCACCCATTATGGAACGTGACCTTTTGAAGGAAAAGCTTGGAGCACACCACCAATTCCAAGAAAAAAGCGAAATAAAAAACCGGCAAGAAATGGTCTGAAGAAAGAAAGGAGTCTCACAGGCAGCAAATGCAGGTGAACACTGGGCTAAGATCAAGGCTCTAAGACTTAAGTAGTTGAAATGACGTGGTCCATAGCTGGCCTAAACGAAGAAAGAATAATAATAATAATATTGTAATTTGTTTTACGTCCCTTTTAACTACTGCGGCTTTTAGAAACGCCGGGCTGCCGGAATTTAGCCCCAAAGGGGATCTTTAACATGCCAGTAAATCTACTAACACGGCTCCCTCGCATTTGCGCACCCTTAAATGCCAGACGACAACGCCAGGATTCGATCCTGCAACCCTAGGCACAGCAAACAAGAACGTTACAGCTGAGCCCCGCGACCAGCTTAGACCTACATAATAACAACAACACACTATAATTTCAGTAGTGTTTGTGGTTTTATGTTCCATGACTTTTACTAGTTGCATTCAACTAGCGATTAATGTGGAATCATTCTTCGTTTGAAAAATAAATGCACTATTCTTAATTTCCTACAATTCTTTTTTCTTTTAAAATAAAATAACTGCAAAACTATTTATCACAAAAATATAGATTAAATAATTAATTTTATTAATCATTTTAAAATTCAAAATGTGAAATTTAAGTTTTTAATTCCTAAGATACACAAACTGTCTATATGATTCGATAGATCGATTTAAATCGAGGATTACTCGAAATCTCCTCCAGCTGTTGTGAACAGCGCGTTGCCGCCAGCTGATCGATGAACTTTCAAGTCGGAAGTTATATTTGCCAGACTATATATACAAATGTACCAATATTTTTTCTTAAACAGTTTTCATATGTTTAAGGGGTACAGTAAGTATGTAGTCAGTTTTAGTTGTAAGTATGTAGTTAGTTAGTTTGTTTATTAGATATAGGTCATTGATCTATAAGACTGTGGTGTGTGAGTGTGTCTGGTAGCAGTTGCATTGTTTATTAGTTATAGTTCATTGTTTCAGTAGACTGTGATGTGTGAGGGTGCATGTGAGTATGCCTGGTGACAGACTGTTTTGGTGGTAGTATTTGTTGTTGGTGGAACTTAAGTTTTTTTTTTCTTCGTTAGTAGAATTTTGGTATTTAATTGTTAGTAGAAGGTTAGTATTTTTGTTAGTAGAATTGCTCTTTACTTATTCTGTAAGGGAGTAGCAGCCTTTCAGAATAAATCAATTCTTTACCAGTCTTATAGACAGTTAAGATATTGATGATATAAGCCAAATAATGGCTACACTGCGTCCTGCTGCACGGCTGAAAGCAACAGGAAACTACAGACGTAATGCTATTCCCGAGGATATGCACCTCTCTATGCATAATTACATGTGATGATGGCCTCCTCCCTTGTAAAATTTCAATCCGGAGGTAAACTAGTCCCCCGTTCGGATCTCCGGGTGGGGACTACTCGAGAGGGGGTTAACATCACAGAAGTGACAAAGAGGAAATCTGATATTCTACGGATCGGAGCGTGGAATGTTAGAAGGCTGCTAGGAAGTGGAAGGTTAGAAAACTTGGAAAGGGAAATGGATAGGTTAAGGTTGGATTTGGTTGGGATTAGTGAAATGCACTGGCAGGAAGAACAGGACTTTTGGTCAGGAGACTATAGGGTCATTAGCACTAAATCAAACAATGGCCAAGCAGGGGTTGGTCTCATATTGAGTAGGAAACTTGGACAGCGGGTGGAATATTATGAGCAATATAGTGAACGGATTATTGTAGCAAAAATCAATACTAAACCTTCGTGCATCACAGTGGTACAAGTCTATATGCCTACCAGTCAAGCTGATGATGAGGATGTTGAAAAGGTTTACGAAGAAATAGACGAAATTCTGAGGTATATCAAGGGTGATGAAAATGTTATAGTAATGGGAGATTGGAATGCTGTGGTAGGAAAAGGGAGAGAAGGGAAGATAGTAGGAGATTTCGGATTAGGTGAAAGGAATGATCGAGGAAGCAGGCTGATGGAATTCTGCACCGAGCATGAGTTGGTCATAGCTAACACCTTATTGAATAACCATAATAGAAGAATATACACATGGATGAGACCAGGAGATACAGGGCGTTACCAAATCGACTTCATTATGGTCAAGCAGAGGTTTTGAAACCAGATTTTGGATTGTAAAACATATCCTGGTGCTGACATAAACTCTGACCACAATCTGATTGTAATGAAATGCAGATTAAAGTTGAAGAAACTGAAGAAAAGTCAAAAGCCAAAAAGGTGGGCAATAGACAGACTGAAAGTAAAGGATGTAAACGAAAGATTCAAGAAGAGTATAAAGGAAGGACTAATGAAAAATCCTAAACGGACTTCAATTGCAGACGAATGGGCACTTTTGAAGAATGAAATAACAAAATCCGCAGAAGAAAACATTGGTAGGAAAGAAAGAATAGGTAGAAAACCGTGGATCACTCAGGATATACTAGAATCGATGGATGAAAGACGGAAACACAAGAATCTAAGACATGAAAAGGGGAAAGCAGAATACAGTCTGAGAAATTAGGTCAACAAGAAGTACAAGGAAGCGAAAGAAGAATGGTTAAAAGAGAAATGTGCAGTATAGAAAATTGTCTGAAATTAGGAAAAGTAGACACAGCTTATCGAAGGATTAAGAATACATTTGGGGAAAAGAAGACTAAGTGCTGTAATATTAAGGACACAAATGGAAAGCCTCTAACAGATAGGGAAGAAAAGGTTGAGAATCATGTAATGGAAAGGGAGGAGGAAATTGATGAGGATGCGAAAGGAGATTTAATATTGAGATCAGAATTTGATAGAGCTTTGGAAGACTTAAGCAGGAACAAAGCACCAGGCATAGATGATATACTGATTGAGTTGCTACGCTGCATAGGAGATGAAGGTCTGATCAGGTTATTTCACTTGGTGTGTAGGATTTATGAGACAGGTGAGGTACCACCTGATTTCAAGAATGTAATCATCCATATACCAAAGAAAGTAGGAGCTGATAGATGTGAAGATTACCTTACAATCAGCTTGATTACTCATGCTTCAAAGATCCTATCTAGAATAATTTACAAGAGGATTGAAAGCCAGATAGAAAGGGAGTTGGGTGAGGACCAGTTTGGTTTCAGGAGAAATGTAGGAACAAGGGAAGCTGTACTAAGTCTTAGGCTGATTTTGGAAGGTAGAATAAGGAAGGATAAGAGAACGTTCATGGCATTTGTAGACTTAGAAAAGGCTTTTGATAACGTTGATTGGACTAAATTGTTTGACATTTTGAAATCTATTGGAATAAAGTACAGGGATAGGAGAGTGATCTACAATCTATACAGAAACTAGACAGCAGTCATTCGAGCAGAAGGACATGAGAGAGAAGCTGATATTCAGAAAGGTGTTAGGCAAAGCTGAAACTTATCACCCATACTTTTCAATCTTTACATTGAACAAGCAATGAAGGAAATTAGAGAAAAAATTAAAGTGGGAGTAAAGATTCAAGGAGAAATAATTTCAACTCTGAGATTTGTTGATGACATCGTCTTGGCCGACAAGCCTGAGGATTTGAATGAGTTTTTGAATGGTATGGACTCCGTCTTACGGAAAGAATACATGATGAAAATTAATAATTGTAAAACAAAAATACTAGAATGCAGCCGAAATAAATCAGAAACCTCTATGGACATCAAATTGGCAGGTGAAAAACTGAAGGAAGTAGGAGACTTCTGTTACTTAGGAAGTAAAATAACCAGTGATGGATGAAGCAAAGAAGATATAAAAAGTAGGTTGGCTCAGGCAAGGAAAGCATTTCTACAAAAAAGGAATCTGTTGACATCGAACATAGATTTAGGTATTAAGAAGTCATTTTTGAAAGCCTTTGTCTGGAGCGTGGAGCTCTATGGAAGTGAAACTTGGACTATTGGTGCAGCAGAAAAGAGGAGAATTGAAGCATTTGAAATGTGGTGTTACAGGAGAATGATGAAGATCAGATGGGTTGATAGGGTTACAAACGAAGAGGTATTAAGACGAGTGGGAGAGGAGAGATGTTTCTGGCGACTGCTAATGAAGAGAAGAGATAGGTTAGTAGGACACATACTAAGACACCCAGGAATAGCAAGCTTAGTTATGGAAGGAAGGGTCGAGGACAAGAACTGTAGGGGTAGACCAAGGTTAGAATATGTTCAACAGATTGCCTCGGATGTAGGGTGAGGTAGCTATGTAGAGATGAAACGATTAGCTCAGGACAGAGAGGCATGGAGAACTGCATCAAACCAGTCAAAAGACTGAAGACTCAAACAACAACAACAACTATAAATGTTTATTGGTTCTGAAACGTTAACGTAAACTTTAACATTATCGTGCACTAGTGTTCGTCACGCATATGCTCTAAAGATCGTCAGTTATGACTACTATTGAACATGATGATCAAACGATAATTTAATTAATGCAGGGTGCTTCAGAAGTACATTATAAGTAGTGTACAGTATATTGCCGCTGTTAGTTAGGTCTTGCAAGGAAAAATGACAGTCTGCCAGTTTTGGTCACAAATGACGAGCATTGGTAAAGTGAGTTTTTTTTAAATCCAGTGTTCGTCACCAGCATTTCTAACCAAACTAGGAATGTGAGCACGAAATAGCAAATCACATGTTATAGAAACAAATACCAGCTATATCACACACTTGTAACAATTTAAATGTCGGAACATAACACTTATGCACATAATTAACTCACGTGCCTGCTTAGCACATGTGAGGAACAATACGCCACGCCAAGACAGTGTAACGTGTTTTTCGAGGGGATTTTTATGCCACTGACATAAGTCAGTAGGGAGCCATTCTATATTTATTTATGCGGCAAATTGTTCAGCCAAGAGAATTTTTCATGTTAATTTATTATTATTATTATTAAATTATTATTATTATTAAGGTATTTTTTTGGAGCATTTTATAAAATTATAAGCATACAGATAGGTTTTCTATGTCATAGAAAACACTATCAAGCAAATTATTACGAACTACATTATCATAGAAAATTATATGATTGCGGAATTTTACGGAGTTTTGTCAGTTAGGGTATTATAAGAGAGATGACTCACTGGGAATTCAGATACAGGCTTATTCTTATCAAGAAGCATGTCGCAAGCCTGGGTTGCAGCGTCAAGAAAAGGCGAAATAGTCTGGAACGGCAATCGTCATCATCCGCGCGCCGTGTGTATTGAGCCTAAGGAGGGGAGTATAGCGGGGTGCTCAGCCAATCAGTGGAGACCACGTAAGGTAGAAGTCGGCACCGGAGTGGGAGCCGACGAGTGCATATATCGTTGGCGCGCCGTGGAGGCGAGAACTATCTTTGTAAAACTTAACCAGTGTGGTTGTAGGAGTGTTTGGCTCCGATGTTCGGACCATAAAGTGACTACATCTACAAGTATATCATCAAATAACGAAGAAGATGACGACGTCCAGGAGACTGTGGGAAGCTCTCTTCATCATCCAGTACGAGGGAAATGCTTCGGCAATTTCCAGTGGTAAGCGCGAATGACGCAGAACTACGCAATCTCTCGTTTCTCTTTGTTTTATATTCAATATTTCAGTAACTTCATAGCTTGGGAATAAGAGTAAAATCAGTAATTTATCTGACTCCGTTCTCACGTAATTTTCTAGCGGTAATATTCAAATCGCAACGCTCCAATTTAAATTTTAAACTTATTATTATTATTAATTTTGCAATACTTGTTTTATATAATAAATTCATTTCTTTTAACCATGCAATCTTTGCTTTCAGTAGGTAGCATTAGATATAGACCAATTCCTTCTCCTGATACAATTGTTTGCTGGGTTAATGATCAAATCATACCACGATCTGAGTGAATAGAGTCTTGAAGGTGTTCTACCAGAGCTAGGTGTTGTTAAATACAAATTTAGATTTCAACATTGCGTTGAGGTCTTGGCGCCCATTAAAACAACATATCTTAGGCGGAGTTAATATTTCAAAGTGCAAGGCTGGCCCAGTAGAAGCATTACATTTGTCACCCAATAGTAAGGGCCAGACAAGCTGTTACATTTGTACGCTCAACGTGGAGCAAAGTAAGCCTGTTACATTTGTCGCTACCCACTGGGGGCTGAAAACCTAATAACATTTGTGGAAGGAGAAGGGTATATATTTCTGTGCCTGTATTTTGGGGGTTTTTCATTTATCGGTGTATATCATTATGGGGGATGAGAAAGAAAAACAGATGAGGTTACGTAGTGGTCATCAACTGGAGAGTGATGATACGAGCAGTATGTCGAGTGATGGTAGTACCGGGATAGCGGAGGTAAATCCCGATACTGAAACGGAGTGTAGGCGGCCAACCAGAATTTAAAACTTTACTTCTCGAGTTCGAAGCCTCCGTGGCTTAGGCGGCAGCATGCCGGCCTCTCACCACTGGGTCCGTGGTTCAAATTCCGGTCACTCCATGTGAGATCTGTGCTGGACAAAACGGAGGCAGACAGGTTTTTCTCCGGGTACTCCGGTTTTCCCTGTCAAAATTTCATTCCAGCAACACTCTCCACTATCATTTCATTTCAACTGTCATTCATTTAATCATTGCCCCAGAGGAGTGCGTCAGGCCTCGGCAGCCGGCACAGTTCATATCCTCGCCGCTAGATGGGGGCTTCATTCATTCCATTCCTGACCCGGTCGGAGACTGGAAGCAGGCTGTGGATTTTCACTTCTCGAGTTCATGTTTCAGAACAAAGTTAGTAGTGATGCCTTAAATAAAAAATTAGAACAAAACAACGCTAAACTCGAGAAAAATAATGCGAAACTCGAACAAAACAGTAGGGAAAATAAAGAAAGTACAGACGCTTTAAATGCTAAACTGGAACAAAACAACGCTAAACTTGAACAAAACAGTAGGGAAAATAAAGAAAGTACAGAAGCTTTAAATAAAAAATTAGAACAGAATAATGCAAAATTAGAACAAAACAGTAGGGAAAATAAAGAAAGTACAGATGTCTTAAACACCAAATTAGAACAAAACAGTAGGGAAATTAGTGATAAATTCGAACTGATTAGAGGAGAAATCAGAGGAGTAATGGAAGAGAAGGTTAAAGAGATCATTGCAGATGTAGACAAGAAATTAGGAAAAGTACAGGAGGAGTTGGAAAGTAGAATCAGCACACAGGCTGAAAATTTAAAGGAATTAGTTAAATTAGAAACACTGCAGGTTAAAAAGAAATTGGGGGGGGGGGGGGAAATTGACAAGATTCAAGTATCAACTAAAGAGGTTAAGGAACAGCTGGGGGGTAGAATTGAGAAAGTCCACTGCAAATAGTTGCAGAAGTAAATGATTTAAGAGAGAGTAATAGAGAGAGCATTAGCAAGATTGAGGAGAAACAAGCAAAGCTTATGATAAAGTAGAAGAATCAGAAAGAAACATTAAATTAACAGTAAACAGTATTGAGAGGAAGGCTGAGGAGAAAATCGCAGAATTAGAATTAAAATAAAAGCTAGGATCAGGCAAGAAAATAGTCAGAATAGGCCAGTTTTTGTGAATAGCACACACAGGGAGGTAGAACTGGGTAAGTTCAGCAATCGACAGGGGTGCCCAATGGAGTTCATGAATACTATAGAAACTAAATTCGGGGAGAGGTTGGAAAATGGTAGTATTGAGTGGTGCCAGGTAGTTGAAATTTTAGAACAAGTGTTTGTGGGGGAAACGAGGAATTGGTTTGCTGTCTACAGAGACAAGTTTACTGATATTAATGATTTTAAAATGAAATTCTGTGAAAAGTTCTGGAATGAGGTTATTCAGTCGCAGCATCGTGAGGGAGTAGTGTGTGGTAAATATAACCCTAAAGGAAGCTCCACCATGACCGAATACTTTTTAGGGCAGGTATTAGTGTGTAAATATCTGGATGGCTTGAAGGAGGAAAGTGATGTGGTAAGGTTGCTACTTAGGCACTTTCCCTATAGGATCAAGGAGGCTGCTTGTATCCAGAATGTAAAGACTATATCACAAGTAGAAAATTTGTTAAGCACATTTGATACACTAGGGAGAGGGGGTTATGAGGACAATTTCAATAGGAACCAGGGTAATAATAATAATAGACCTAATGAAGCCAGGCATCAGGAGGTTCAAGGGAACGGTGGCGAAGGGGCCAACGCTCAAAATAGAAATAATAATAATCAGCTAAATCAGAACAGAGGAAATGGCTATGGTAATCAGTATCAAGGGAGGAACAATGATTTCAGGGGAAATCAAGGGAGGAACAATGATTACAGGGGAAATCAAGGGAGAAACAATGATTTCAGGGGAAATCAAGGAAGAAATTATAATGACAATAATTACAACCAGAATAGGGGTCAAGGAAGAGGACAGCCTAGTGGTAGTAATATACAGCCAAACAATGACAACACAGCCAGAACAACCAGACCAGTTCAGTAGTTAGTAGTACTACGGCCAGCTGTAGCGGTTCTTTAAACGCGAACCAGGCTGCGAAGTAAGGTCAGAATCTCAGTCTGTAGCATGCCCTGTCCATACAATTATACAGGAACCCTATGACCTAAATGTAAGAAATGAATTATTACATGAACTAAATGATGAAGGTATTATTCAGGAAGTGGTTAGTAAGAGCCCCATAGTTAAATTTAACGTGTCCTAGGCGTACACAGATGTTTTAATTGATAGTGGTTGTATGAAGAGTTGCATAAGTAGTGCATTTTATGATAAAATGAAAGGAACTGGAGTAAATTTTGAGGAGATGCCAATTAAAAGCACTTTTGTTATCACAGCTGTTGGGAAGAGGTCTAAAGTAATTTCTAAGCAAGTTTTAGTAGACATTAAAATTAATAATCATATAGAAAAGCAGATTTGTCTTGTAATTCCAAATTAGTATTCAGTGTTATCTTGGGTTCAGAGTGGCTAAGTAGAGTGTCTGGTAACTTATGTTATGATGTAGGGAGTTTGAAATTTAAATGGGGAGATTCTGAAGTAGAAGTAGCGTTCAATGACCATATTCAGAGAAGTAGTGTTGCAGGTGTAATTTGTACTTTAAATGAGATATCGCCAGCCGTAGAGCGGGGTTCTCCATGTTTTGTGGGCAGTGTGATTACGAACGGTAGTCTAGAGGACTCGTTACGTGATGCTGAATTTCAGGGAAATATAGAGGTGGAACAAGGTGTTCGGCTCTATAATGTGTTATTGTGTAATAGGAGAGTTTTTGAGGTTCGCATTGGTATGGCCAATTGCTATACACATTCATTGAACGTTATTGATAGGTCAGTATTCACAGGACATAGGTATCCTGTACCTTTCGCTTATCAGAGTGCAGTTGAGGCACAAATTAACCAGATGCTTGAAGATGGGATTATTGAGCACTCTAACAGTCCATATGTTAATTCTTTGATCACGGTACCCAAGGCCGACGGCACAGTTCGTATTTGTTTAGACGCTCGTTTGGTTAACAGTAGAATTAGTTCAGATCAGCTGAAATCTATGTCAATAGAGGAATTAATGCAAACATTTGAGGGGAAGAAGTATTTCACTTGTGTAGATTTGAGTTCCAGTTTTTGGCAAGTGCCACTTATGTACGAGGATAGACCATTTACAGCTTTTAGTCATATATATAACCTTTATCAGTTTTGCAGGGTACCTTATGGGTTAAAGAGTAGTTCAGCAGCTTTAATTAGGGCTTTAAACATCGCATTAGGGGATGCCACAGGAGAGTTTGTAACCATTTACATTGATGATATGGTTATTAGTTCACGCAGTTTTGAGGAGAATCTACGTCATTTAGATATAGTTTTTCAGAAGTTAGATCAGGCAGGGTTCACTTTGAAGCTGTCTAAGTCGTCATTCTGTCAGTCAGAAGTGACATTTTTAGGTCATAGAGTGTCGAGTAGAGGTGTGACACCAGAGGAAAGTAGGATTAACATGTGTGGACAGTATCAACAGGGCATCGTTACAGATACTGAGAAATAGGTAGGTAGAGCAACGTGATGACGTTCATTTAAGGGAGCCACTTGCAAGGTTGGAAGCAGGTGACGCAGAAACATTTATAGTCTCCAAACGTATTGGCAAAACAGCATATGTGCTGGAGGATAGTGAGGGAAACAGATTATACGGGACATATAATATACATAGTCTACGAAAGTATGTGTCATAAAGTAAGTGTGTTTAGCTGGCGAGCCAGCCTATCAAATAAGTGTGGTCTTCTAGGCAGGCATATCACAAGTCACACAGGGGGGTAGTATGAAAGTAATTGAGAGTTTTTTTAAGGTACAGGGAAATATGACGGGATTGCCGGATGCTCTTGAGCACTAAAATGTCTCGATACACCAAGGCCAGAATTTGGTAGCGCTGGTGAATTCCCATTTGTCTCCAAGAGATGGGTGAGCGCTTGGACAGGGTATTTTTGCTTAAGGCGTCCACGAGGCAAAAGATGGGCCATCAGAAGGCGAGACAGTCCTTCATGAAACTCATACATAACAGCACACTTGATTTCTGTTTACGGCTTCGCCATGTAAGATTTGTAAGTGTGTAATTTAAGGTGATTTGTACAATGGTATTATTTGTGTGAGGAGAACTGGTCTGTGTTGAGAACTAGTATTAAGTAGAATATGGTCTACGGGAACTTAAGAAGACAGGGCGATTACGGCACAGAAATATTTGGTGTTATATGTAATGCTCATTTACTGTTTTTTTTTTTTTTTTTTCAGAAGTCAATATTAATTTCGTCTTTTATAAAGAGAGATTAAGTATTATGGTCACGATGCGCTGCCACAATAGTGTGATCGTGTGCTCAGTGATAAGTGGGATTAAATTTCACAATAAGGAAGGAACCTCCAGTGAAATTAGGAAGTTCTAGGGAGACATACATATATCAGAACACCTTGATGCGTGTGATGTGACATCTTATATACATAGTGCTCACACATTATTTATGTCAATTTTTCCAACATAGAGAAATTGGAGAGGTGGAAATATCCGTGGAACATTATTCTATATGAAAAACATTGGACTGGTTGCAAAGTGCAATCCATAGTGACAAATTTTGATGCAAAGTGTGTAAAGAAAAGTTATGAGTGTATATCTGTAATTTAGGGTGATTTCATTTATGTAATATGTATTTTGGATGGGGATTATTAACGTGTCTGGGATAATCGGATAATGGACCGTCGTCACGGTAAATCATCCGATGATCCGAGGCGAATATGTAACGTGTTTTTCGAGGGGATTTTTATGCCACTGACATAAGTCAGTAGGAAGTCATTCTATATTTATTTACGCGGCAAATTGTTCAGCCAAGAGAATTTTTCATGTTAATTTATTATTATTATTAACATATTATTATTATTAAGGTATTTTTTTTTGGAGCATTTTATAAAATTATAAGCATACAGATAGGTTTTCTATGTCATAGAAAACACTATCAAGCAAATTATTACGAACTACATCATAGAAAATTATATGATTACGGAATTTTACGGAGTTTTGTCAGTTAGGGTATTATAAGAGAGATGACTCACTGGGAATTCAGATACAGGCTTATTCTTATCAAGAAGCATGTCGCAAGCCTGGGTTGCAGCATCAAGAAAAGGCGAAATAGTCTGGAACGGCAATCGTCATCATCCGCGCGCCGTGTGAATTGAGCCTAAGGAGGGGAGTATAGCGGGGTGCTTAGCCAATCGGTGGAGACCACGTAAGGTGGAAGTCGGCACCGGAGTGGGGAGCCGACGAGTGCATATATCGTTGGCGCGCCGTGGAGGCGAGAACTATCTTTGTAAAACTTAACCAGTGTGGTTGTACGAGTGTTTGGCTCCGATGTTCGGACCATAAAGTGACTACATCTACAAGTATATCATCAAATAACGAAGAAGATGACGACGTCCAGGAGACTGTGGGAAGCTCTCTTCATCATCCAGTACGAGGGAAATGCTTCGGCAATTTCCAGTGGTAAGCGCGAATGACGCAGAACTACGCAATCTCTCGTTTCTCTTTGTTTTATATTCAATATTTCAGTAACTTCATAGCTTGGGAATAAGAGTAAAATCAGTAATTTATCCGACTCCGTTCTCACGTAATTTTCTAGCGGTAATATTCAAATCGCAACGCTCCAATTTAAATTTTAAACTTATTATTACTATTAATTTTGCAATACTTGTTTTATATAATAAATTCATTTCTTTTAACCATGCAATCTTTGCTTTCAGTAGGTAGCATTAGATATAGACCAATTCCTTCTCCTGATACAATTGTTTGTTGGGTTAATGATCAAATCATACCACGATCTGAGTGAATAGAGTCTTGAAGGTGTTCTACCAGAGCTAGGTGTTGTTAAATACAAATTTAGATTTCAACATTGCGTTGAGGTCTTGGCACCCATTAAAACAACATATCTTAGGCAGAGTTAATATTTCAAAGTGCAAGGCCGGCCCAGTAGAAGCATTACATTTGTCACCCAATAGTAAGGGCCAGACAAGCTGTTACATTTGTACGCTCAACGTGGAGCAAAGTAAGCCTGTTACAACAGCTCAACTCACACAAGATGTTTGACGCTGGGAATCACCTATTACTAGAGATATGGGAAAATCGCAATTGCGATAAATGTGAATTGTACTTTATTCTCAATTTTTCAACTATTTGGTAACTATTATAACTATTTATACCAAGAATTTGTGAAACTGAATGTGCGACAAAGTGCGATAACTAGGGGTTCTTGCGAATTATTCCCATAAATGCAATAAATGCAAAAAGTGCCCATCATCATCATCATATCCCCTTATCCAGCTCCTGCCGGGTCGGGGTATTTATGGCACTTCTCCACTTTCCTCTTTCCTTCCACGATCTTGTCCCAGTCCAGATTTCTTTTTCTCACTCTGTTCTTCACTGAATCGATCCACCTTGTTCTAGGTCTTCACCTTGCTCTCTTACCCTTGCACTTGGCCTCCAGCATCTGTCTTGGTATTCTATTTTTCTCCAACCTCTTTACATGTCCAAACTACCTTAGTTTATTCTTCTCAATTCTCTCATTTAGTTTTCCCATCCCAACTTCCTTCCTAACATCTTCATTCCTCACTCTGTCTTTCCTTGTCTTACCTATCATACTTCTTAGGAATTTCATTTCACTGGCTTGGATTCTACTCTCTTGCCTGCTTATCAGGGTCCAAGTCTCAACTGCATAAGTTAATATGGGTACATAGTACACTTAATACATTACCTCCTTGCTTTTCCTTGGTACTTCCTTATCCCAAACAAGTTTTCTTACACTTTGATAGAATGCATTGCTCTGCTGTACCCTCCTGCCAATCTCCATGTCCAACCTACCAGTTTGCATCAATTCACTTCCTAGATATTTGAACGTGTTCACAATTTCCAAACTCTGACTTCCAATTTTCACAGTGCCCTTTCCTTGACTTTCCCCTCTTGTCATCACCATGGTCTTGCTTTTCTCTATACTGATTTTCAGGCCGTACTTCTGAATATTTTCGTTCAGTGCATCTAGTTGTTTTTGCACTTCTTTGGTGTTCCTTCCCCAGACCACAATATCGTCTGCAAATAATAGTAACTTCATTTCTTTATGTCCATATGCTTCCTGTTTCCTTTGCAATTTCATCCCTTACCATTATGAACAAAAGAGGTGACAGCACACTCCCCTGTCTTAGTCCAGTCTTGTTCCTAAACCAATCTGTCTTTCCAACTGGGGTCAGTACCCTGCTAACACAGTTGTTGTACATTGCTTGCACCATTTCCAACATTTCTCTTCCCAGTCTCTTCTTAACCATGGTTTCCCATACCTTCTCTCTGGGGACACTATCATATGCCTTTTCTAGATCTATGAAAGTCATGACCAAATCCTCTCCATATTCCCAGTTCTTTTCAATCACCTGCCTTAAGCTAAAGATTGGGTCCACTGTGGATCTTCCACTCCTGAAGCCATACTGTTCCTCTTGCAACTCTCCCTTCCACCTTTCTTCTCATTCTTCTTTCTAATATCCTTTCCAGTATTTTTACTATCTGTGATATGAGGGTGATCCCTCTATAGTTATCACACACTTTCTTGTCCCCTTTCTTAAACACTGGTATTATTAAAAAGTGCCCAATTTACCGAAAAATATTAAATATAATGTTTTATTACATTTTCGCGCCGCAACTTTGAAGTTTGAGAGTTCCTAGCAATGGAAATTTCGGCTAAATAATCGATATTTACGAGTAATAATCTATGTGTACGAACATCGATTATTCGATTACGGTAAAAATCAATTTAAAATGGCTGCTGTTATTGCCACATAATATCCACTGTTCATCACCAATAAAACAATGTTTTTGGAGAAATTATTTCGTAGTTTCATTTGGTTGTGCTAATAAAAAGAATATTCCAATAGTTTGTAACGATTCTTTAAAAAAATGTGCGAGTTATAGGTTATGTTACATGTCCGGCAATTTCTCCTTGAATTCGGATAGACTACTGTTTAACAGATTATCACTCAAGAGTCGCAAAAAGGTATACCAGTAATTGCTGTGTTTGCATATTCTGTTTAACTTAAGAAAACCTCTGAGACTGATAAAATGTGGAGTAGACATGAAAGGTACTCAACAAAGTTCACAGGATTGTCAACATTCGTGTATACAAGTTGCATTGGCAGCAGTGTTAAGTCTCCTGTTGTGTGTGTTTTTATTTATTTTTTACTAAGGGAGTGTTAGAAGTCCTAAAATCCCAATATCAATATTAAAGAAATGTAGAAACTTGATACCATACATTTTTCAGAAATGTGAGGTCTCTGAAAATAAAGGCACCAGCCTGGTTACTTGGCAAGATTGAGCTCAAGTGCTGTCGGTTGGTTGTATGACGTGAGACGAGGGCACCTGAGCTATGCTGAAACGATCTTAAGATCTCATTATGCAATCAACAATATCAGGTGTTGTGCAGCAACTCAAATTACCCTGAGCTGCTCGTGTTATCAGTACCGTGCTAACTCCACAAGCGAAATGGACAGAATGTTGAGGGCTGGCGGAGAGTTGTATTAGTTCACCGATACCAAGGTGCCGATTGTTAGAATAAAGCGAGCTGTGGTCAGGTGACAATGCTCGTCTTACGAAGTTTACTGTGTGGCAGGTCGAACTACGACAATACCGGGCTGTCCTGAACTCAGTGGAAAAATTGGTTCAAATTCTGTGAGATGTCTATGAAATCCTTTTGTGTGGTTTCCCTACTAACTCCTTGCCTAGTTCCATTCATTTCTTTTAATAACTTGTCTTATGAGGTTGGATAAGTCCAACCCCTCGTCCACGTCGTGGGAGACGGGCAACGGCACAAAGTAGGGGATCGCCTGTAGAGGCGAAGTACAGTGGGGACTTCGTGTGACCCGGGACCGTTACGGTAGCTGTGAAGGTCCTACAGGAACCCCGAAAAGTGACGGCTATCTGGTGAAGCTACGATAGGCCCAGCAAGCCAGTAGTGGATGAAACCAAATGCTTTCAAAAATGGAACGAGCCTCGGACAGGATGGATTTAATAGACGACAACACGGCTGTACACACGGACTAAGATTTGGAGCTTTAAACCTAAGAACGCTGACGGGGAAGGTGGAGGAGATAGTGGATATGATGGAAAGAAAGTTGGATTTATTGGGATTGGCAGAAACAAAGTGGAAAGGGGAAGGAAGGAGAGAACTGAGAAAAGGCTATAGATTGTACTGGAGTGGGAACGAAGAGGGAAAGAGGAATGGAGTGGGAGTAGTAGTACGAGATGGTTTAAAAGAAGAAGTGAGGAGAATAAGTGATAGAATGATGAAGGTGAGAGTAGCACTGAGGGGAGAGACCGTAGAAATAGTGCAAGTGTATGCTCCACAAGTAGGCTGCGCCTCTGAAGAGGAGGAGGAGTTTGAAGAGGAATTGCAGAAGCAGCTGGTAGGAAGAAATATGATTGTTATGGGGGACCTCAATGCCCATGTAGGAAGTGAAAGACAAGGTTATGAGAGTGTTCTAGGACCAGAGGGTTGGGGCGGAAGAAATGAGGAAGGAAAGAGACTGTTGGACTTCTGCCAGAGGAACAGCCTGCTAGTTGGGAACTCCTGGTTTAAGAAAAGAGAGAGCCACACAATCACATGGTACAGTGATGACTTGACCAGGAAGTCGGTGGTCGACTATATACTGTACTAGCAGTAGTACCCTGCTTCGCCCGGTGGAATGATGATAATGTTTTAAGGTCTCCTTAGAAATATAATGGACTTAAAATCTAAGTCATTTGCCCCCAAAGACAATGAGGGAGTAATATCTAGGTCATTTGCCCTTTTGATAAGGATGATAATAAAAACTACTGTTGAATTGACACGTCAAACTTACAAACTACCGTAATAGAAATACATATTTCAAAATTCACAGGCGAGGTAGACTTATTGTGTGTGGTGATTAATGGTGTAATGGGCGTAACATCTACTGTAGGTCATTTGCTCTTATGATGAGGATGATAAGGGAAACTACTACCGGTATTGAATTGACACTTCAACGTATAATGTACACAATGTACTGTAATAAAAATAACTATATGGCGGCTTCGGTGGCGTATTTGGTAGCATGCTGAGCTTCTATGCCCAAGATAGCGGGTTCAAACCCGGCCAAAGCCGTCGGATATGTTAAGAGCGTTAAAAATCCGTCAGTATGCCTTTCTTCGGAGGGGAAGTAAAGCCGGCGGTCCCATGTCAGATTTATGGCATGTTATTGAACCTTCCACTAATTACACGTGTGTGAAGCTAAATTGGATAGGTAAACAACGCTCATAGATGTCTACGTCCGTTGCCAAGAGCCGACTGCAGTGGCGTCTAGTAGCTAAGTTCCGAACTTGGCCTAGTAGTCGTTGACGGTGGCGCTTGGCGGCAAAAGTACGAACTATTTGAAGAATTCTATGTTGCAGTTTGAACTTAAATTAAAAAACCGATAACACACACTAATACTGTCATCACAATTAACACCGGTTATCAGACAAATTCTACACACACCCAAAGTACACGGGGCTACATGACCGCGTTGTCGCAGCCCCTAAACTTAAGAACCAACCAAAAATAAATATTTTAAAAATCACAGTCGAGAAAGACTTTAGGCGGCGGTGATTATTGGTATGATGCGCGTAACATCTAGGTCATTTGCACTTATGATGATAATAATAAGGTAATGAAAAAATGACTACTAAACGAACATGATGTTATTTTAAAACTGATATAGGTAATTCAGGTGTCTAGCTTCGATGTCTTCCAAAGTCTCAACCTTATTTTCTGGCTTAGGCCTGTACTGGATGCGTCTAGTGAAAGAGCGTACTGCTCGACAAAGACAAAGAATATAGGTCCAAGCTGCACGAACCTGAGATGATCGCAGATGATGACGAGATATGATGACACACGTTCGGGGTTCCCCGTCCTATACAGATTGACCGGGAATCACTCACTGTTTCGCAACGGCCCTGTGCTGGCATCAGCATAGACAGCAGGAGATAACACGGCGGGCTTTGGAAAGTACTCTCAAGTCACCTCACGATGAATCAGCAAGCTATTCTCACAACTGATACCCCCCCCCCCCCCCCAACTTGTGGGACGTGGGTTGGCGACCAAGGAACCCCAGCTGAGTCTGGCATCGCTTCTACTTCCTGGTGCCGGGCTCATTTCAGTTCTCTTTCCTGTCGTCCTCCCTTGGTCAACTCTTGTTCTCTTCCGACCCAGACTGTATTAGGGTATCCGAGGGCTAGGGAGTCTTTCAATTTCCCGCCTTAATTGGCTTTGTCTCATCTTTCCTGATACCCTCATTCTTCGAGGGGTCTGCCTTCTTTTCCTTTTCATAATATCTCCTGTCTTCTGCTCAAGGCCCTCAAAAAAGAGGCAGGGTGTGTGTAGACCCACCACTTCTGGTACACCCTCAAGGGCTCATGACTGGTGAGTTAGGAAGCTGGCAACCCCGAGGAATTCCTGAGCTACATGCAGGGAATGGAGTGGTATGTCAGAAATTTCAAGTGGACAGTGTTACGCATCGGGTTCCAAAGGGTAAGTATACACACTTTGTTTTCGATCGGTGAACGATGAAGATTTGTACTAAAGGGCCTTAATGCGGGAAATGGAGTGGTCTGTCCGAAATTTCGAGTGGACAGTGTTACTCGTCGAGTTCCAAACGGTAATTATGTAAAATCTGGTTGAGATCGGTGAAACGGTGTAGTTTTGTGCCAAGGGCCAAAATGCAGGGAATGGAGTGGCCTGTCCAAATTTTAAAGTGGACAGTGTTACTCATCGGGTTCCAAAGGGTAAGTATACACATTTTGTTTTCGATCGGTGAACAATGTAGATTTGTGCCAAAGGGCCTAAATGCGTGGAATGGAGTGGTCTGTCCGAAATTTCGAGTGGACAGTGTTACTCGTCGAGTTCCAAAGGGTAATTATGTAAAATCTGGTTGAGATCGGTGAAACGGTGTAGTTTTCTGCCAACGGGCCAAAAAGCAGGGAATAGTGTGGTCTGTCCGAAATTTAAAGTGAACAGTGTTACTTGTCGGGTTCTACGGGTAAGTATATAAAATTGGGGTCAGATCGGTGAAACGGTGTAGATTTGTGCCAAACAGCCTAAATGCAAGGGATGGAGTGGCCTCGCCGCAATTTCAAGCAGACAGTGTTAGTCGCAGTGTTCCAAAGGGTAAATATACAAATTTTGGTTGAGATCGGTGGAACGGTGTAGATGTGGGCCAAAGGGCCTAAATGCAGGGAATGGAGGGGTCTGTCCGCAATTTCAAGCAGACAGTGTTACTCGCAGGGTTCCAAAGGGTAAGTATACACATTTTGGTTCAGATCGGTGAAACTGTGTAGATTTGTGCAAAAAGGGCCTAAATGCAGGGAATGGCGTGGTCTGTCCGAAATTTTAAGCAGACAGTGTTAGTCGCAGTGTTCCATAGGGTAAATATACAAATTTTGGTTGAGATCGGTGAAACGGTATAGATTTGGGCCAAAGGGCCTAAATGCAGGGAATGGAGTGGTCTGTCCGCAATTTCAAGCAGACAGTGTTACTCGCAGGGCACCAAAGGGTAAGAATACGAATTTTGGTTCTGATCGGTGAAACGGTGTAGATTTGGACCAAAGGGCCTAAATGCAGAGAATGGGGTGGTCTGTCCGAAATTTTAAGTGGCCAGTGGTACTCGCAGGGTTCCAAAGGGTAAATATACAAATTTTGGTTGAGATCGGTGAAACGGTGTGGATTTGGACCAAAGGGCCTAAATGCAGGGAATGGGGTGGTCTGTCCGAAATTTCAAGTGGACAGTGTTACTCGCAGGGTTCCAAAGGTTAAATATACAACTTTTGGTTCAGATCGGTGAAACGGTGTAGATTTGTGCAAAAGGGCCTAAATGCAGGGCATGGGGTGGTCTGTCCGAAATTTAATGTTGACGGGGTTACCCGCAGGGTTCCAAAGGGTAAGTATACAAATTTTGGTTCAGATCGGTGAAACGGTGTAGATTTGTATACATAACAGACAGACAGACAGACAAACTTTGTGCTTTATATATATATAGATGAGAAAGAACTAAATAAGAACATCACGGACATCAAGGTTATACCATCGGAGAACCTGGATAGCGACCATCGATTGCTGGTAATGAACCTGAGAGGGAGTAAGGAGAAGAAAGGGACTGAGAACCAGGAAAGACGTATAAGGATATGGAAACTGAAAGAAGGGGATCGAAGGGTCGAGTACCTCAAAATGGTAAAGGAAGGAATTCCAACAGATGAAGAAAGAGGGGTGGAAGAAGAATGGGCCAGATTTAAGAAGACACTAGTAGGTGCAGCAGAAGCAGTATGTGGGAGGACAAGTAGTAAGAAGAGGTGGAAGGAAACACCATGGTGGAATGAGAAGACAAAAGATATAGTAAGGGAAAAGAATAGAGCCTTTAGGAGGTGGTATCAAAATAGGACGGTAGAGACAAGGGAAGAGTACCAGGAAAGAAAGAAGGAGGCGAAGAGAGTAGTGGCTGAGGAGAGAAGAAAGTGGATGGAAGAGTGGACAAAGATGATGAAGGAGGATAGTGAAGGTACAAAAAAGGTCCTGTATGGGATGGTAAAAAATAAGAGGCGGAAGGATCCTACGGATTATGTTAGAATGGTGAACAAAAGGGGACAAGAGATAGAAAATAGGGAAGAACTGAAGAAAATGAGGAAAGAATATTTTGAAGAACTTCTGAACCCAAATGGAAAAGATGGTGAGGAGGAAGAAATCGGGGAAGAGGAAGATGAACTGCAAACAGAAAAGGACATAACATGGAAAGAAGTGGAAGATGCAGTGAACAAGATGAAAGGAGGGAAGGCACCGGGTGTGGATGAGTTGAGTGTGGAGATAGTGAGAGCAGCAGGAGAGGTGGGGATACAGTGGTTGTACCGAGTGATGAGGACAGCATGGAAGGAAAGGAAGACCCCAGAGGACTGGAAAAAAGGAATAATTGTCCCGATCTTCAAGAAAGGTAGTAGAACAGATTGCAGAAACTCTCGGGGAATAACACTGATGAGTCATTGTGCAAAGATCTTCGAGAAAGTTTTGGAAAAGAGAATTAGGACAAGGATAGAAGGAGGGATGAGGGAAGAACAACATGGCTTCAGAGCAGGAAGGTCCACAGTGGATTTGATTTTTGCTGTAAGGCAGTTACAAGAACAGCACTATGAGTATGGAACAGATCTACTGATGGCCTTCCTGGACATTGAGAAAGCATATGACAGTGTATGAAGAAACAAAGTATGGAAGTTCCTGGAGGATAGAGGAGTAGAGAAATGGACTATAAAGAGGATAAAGGAGATGTACAAGGGAAGCGTGAGCTGTGTGAACGTGGGAGGAGAGAGATCAGACTGGTTGGAACAGAGAAACGGCCTGAAACAAGGAAGTGCACTGTCATCCTTACTTTTCATTGTGGTGATGGATGACATAAATACCCGAGTGGCACAAGTAATTGGGGAAGGAAAGATGAAAGCAATGGTGTTAGCAGATGATTTGATGATTTGGGGGAACAAGGAGGAGGAGGTACAGGAACAGTTGGACGTGTGGGAAGGAATAATACAAGGATATGGGATGAAATTTAGCATAAATAAGAGTGAGATGGTGATCACAACAAGGAAGAAGGAAAGAACCACAACGGGAATAACAATTGGTGGGGAACAGCTGAAGAAAGTGGAGAGTTTCTAGTATCTGGGAAGCCTGATACAAGATAATGGAAGAAACGATAGAGAAATAAATGAGCGGGGAAGGCAGGCAGAAGCATTTCGGAGGAGTGTGAGAAGCATGTTATGGAGCAAGGATGTCCCTCAGAACAGCAAAAAGATCATATATCGGACGTACTATGTCCCTATCCTGACGTATGCCTCGGAGACCTGGGTTATGAAAGGAAGGGAGAAGAGCAAAATACAGGCCAGTGAGATGAGGTTCTTGAGAAGCAGTATTGGAGCTACAAAGATGGACAGAATAAGAAATGAGAGGACCAGAGAATTAATGAAGGAGGAACCATTACAGGATGGTATAGAGAAATCTAGACTTAGATGGTATGGATATGTAAAACGAATGGAGGAGAAGAGGATACCCAGGAGAGTACACGAGACGAAGTGGGAAGGAAAGAGACCGAGAGACAGGTGGCTGAAGGGGGTGGAAGAAAGCGTGAAGAAGAGAGGAGAAGACTGGACAAGGGTGGAGGCTGAGAGATGGTGGGAAGACAGAAGACGTTGGAGAGGCTTGTGTTCCAAACAGACCCGGCCAGTGGCTGGAAACTGTGCAAGATGATGATGATGAGGTTGGATTCAAGGAGTGGCATTTGACCATTAAACCACCTGGCAAATAGAAATTTATTGCACCTCATCCCTAGCCCTCATTGAAAACGGAATAATGAGGGAGTGAACGTACATTTCATTATTTAGTTAATTATCGGTTGTATGGTCAACAAAGAAACACTCAAGACAGTGTGGAAAGAGTACTTTGAGGATTTGCTGAATCCAAATGGTCATAGGGAGGAAGACAATGTATTGGAAGATGGAGAAGACAACACAGGAATGGAAAAGGACCTGAATTGGAGAGAACTGGAGATGGCTATAGACAAGATGAAAGGAGGAAGGGCACCGGGTGTGGATGAAGTGAGTGTTGAAATGGTGAAGGCAGCAGGGGAGATTGGGAAACAGTGGCTGTACCGTGTGATGAGGGTGATATGGAAGGAGAAAAATACCCCAGATGATTGGAAGAAAGGATTAATTGTCCCAATATTTAAGAAAGGAAGCAGAAAGGAGTGCAGAAATTACAGGGGAGTCACACTCATACCTCACTGTGCCAAGATATATGAAAAGATATTAGAAAGTAGAATACGAGCCAAAGTGGAGAGAAAATTGAGAGGAGCAGTATGGATTCAGACCTGGGAGATCAACAGTGGATCTCATATTTTCAGTGAGACAGCTCCAGGAACACCACTATGAATTTGGAGAGGATCTGTTGATGGCCTTCCTGGACATCGAAAAGGCCTATGATAGTGTGTGCAGGGAGAAGGTTTGGAAAGCAATGGAAAACATGGGAGTGGAAAAAGGGACTGTAGGCAGAGTGAAGGAGATGTATTGTGGAAGTGTGAGTTGTGTGAAAGTTGGAGGGGAAAGAACAGACTGGTTCAGACAAATGAGTGGCCTGAAACAGGGTAGTGCGCTGTCACCCCTTCTCTTTATTGTGGTTATGGACGAGGTAATGACAAGGATAGCAGGAAAGATAGGAGAAGATAAGATGAAAGCAATGGTGTTTGCAGATGATCTCATGGTCTGGGGAAACATGGAGGAGGAAATTCAGGAGCAACTGAAGGCTTGGGAAGAAACAGTGGGAGAGTACGGATGGAAGTTCAACATCAGTAAATGTGAGATCCTGTTAACAACCAGGAAATAGGACAGACCAATGAGTGGGATAACACTTGGAGGTGGACAGCTGAAGAAGGTGGAAAGTCTCAAGTACTTGGGAAGTATAGTGGAGGAAAATGGGAGAAATGACAAAGAGATTACGGAACGTGGCAGACAGGCAGGAGCTTAGTGTGGAATAAAGATGTCCCACAAAAAAGCAAGGAAGTGTTATACAGAAGCTACTATATCCCGATACAGACCTATGCTTCAGAAACGTGGACAATGAAGAAAAGAGACATAAGCAGAATACAGGCAGGTGAAATGAAGTTCCTGCGAAGTAGGATCGGAGTAACAAGAAGAGACAGGGTGAGGAATGAAAAGGTCAGGGAAATGGTGAAAGAGGAGCCCTTGCAAGGTAGGATTGAGACATCAAGACTGAGGTGGTATGGACACTTAAAGAGAATGGATGAGAAGAAGATTCCCAAGAGGATACATGAGATACAGATGCAGAAGAAACGACCAAGGGGAAGACCAAGAGATAGATGTGAAAGGAGTGGAGGAATGTGTCAAGAAGAGAGGCGAGGACTGGACCAGAGTGACAGCGGAGAGGTGGTGGGAAGAAAGGACTAAGTGGCGAGGCTCATGTTCCAAACAGACCCAGCCTGGGGCTGGAAACTGTACAAGATGATGATGATGATGATGATCGGTTGTATGGTATTTACCTGAAGTTAAGTAAATGTACGATTCACATTATTATATTAAATGCTTATGCCGTTAATCAGAAACACCCATATTTCCAATCATGTGCATGTTTGAATTAGTTTCCGTGCATATTAATTTTGAACATGTTACATTTTTATCATACCTGGTGACGAACTCTTAAATGCTACAAAACGCTAATTGTTAAAATTCAAAATGATCCAAAATGTTATTTTTCAAAATGAAAGTGCTACAAAATCAATTTCAAAATGCTATTTTCTCTTATCTTTACCTATTACATAACATGGTTTCGCAAAGTTGCTCCTTATCGGCAATGAAGGTATGACAAATCTCATAAGACTTGGTGCGTTGAGAAAGATCCGTTGACATGCTTATTATTTGTACTTATATACGAGAGTGATGACTATTGGCTCAGTGACAAAAGCCGGTACACATGGTGGCCACTCAAATCGGTCAACGATTTTCCCGTTTTCCAGGAGTAATTCTCATTTTTCCAGACTTCAAATTAAGTGCGAGTCTCGGGGGGGGGGGAGGGCTTATCGGTTGCCTACTTCAAGACCAAAATAAAACAGTTGTGTTTGGTTTACTTATACAGATGTTGACAAAAATTGGTGGTTATTGCATTACTGATATGCAAGCCTACACACAAATGATTAATTGTTGTTTTAAAAAAGCCTTTGTGACTGAAATATCAGCTTTTTTTTTAAAAAAGAGGAAAGTGTGCCGCCTGCAATTTTATTGCGGTGAAGTTGTCTATACACAATATGTATGTCTACCCCTTATTATTCCCGTTTTCCAACGGGGTCGGGGATGAGATGCGATGGAAGTCTTTGTGGTGATGGTTTTTACGGCCGGATGCCCTTCCTGACGCCAACCTCATGAGAGGAGTTAATGAGAGATGAAATGAATGATGGCGAATGAAATTGGGCAAGGATGTGGAAGGAAGCTGCCGTGGCCTGGCAGAAGGTACCGTCCCAGCATTTGCCTGGTGTTGAAAATGGGAAACCATGGAAAACCATTTCAAGGACGGCCGACGGTGGGGCTCGAACCCACGCGTCTACAGAGTCAGCAGAGAGCTTGGCCCCATGACCTAATGCTGTGCTTTAGCCAGCGTAGCCACTACTGTCGGTATACACAATATGTTTTACAAAAATACTATCGCGTGTTCTCCTACACAGAAACAGGTAGCCTGAGGAAATTTCTTTCGTTAACGATAGAGTGCTCACCCAAAACCGCAGCGGGAGTATGATTTAGATGGAAAGATTTTTATAATTAATTAACAGTAGCTATTTTCTAGGAGTTTTCAAATTTTTCGCCATTTTCCAGGAGTTTTCCAGACCTAATAAAAATCCAGGAGTTTTCCAGGATTTCCAGGTTTTTCCAGGAGTAGTGGCCACCATGGGTACAGTTACCTTATCCCTCCTTAATTATCGAGAGGCCTTTCCGTCATTGTCTAGCAAGGAGCGCGGCGCTAGCAGCACTACACGGATGTGATACGGCCGGCGGTTGGTCAGGCAAAACAATCTCAGGGAAAGTGTGATATCTTTCCAGAATCATGGAATATACTTGTCTTTGTATACCAAATGTTGGATTATTGTTGGCTGCTTGGGCCATACCATTCAATCGTATGAGAGCTCCGTTGCTAACAAGGCATGACCTTGTTTGAAGAAAGGAGTTTGTCTTTCTTTCTGTGCGTACGGGCTATGACTCACGCTATTTAACAGGTGGTCGTAAGGCCGACATAGGCACCTTATGAGAGAGGTGGCCGGTCAGACGTGCGGTGTTGCCGCGTTCACGTAAGGACGAGACGCTAGTGGCCGGCAGACATACGCACGCACTTCAGTTTATTTTGATTAGATATATCGAGCCATGTCAAGACATGTCTCAAAACACTAATTCCTACGTCAATTGCACGATATGGACATTTCTTCAGTTTAAAAGGGCGCTGTCTCGCAGTAGTGGTTCCGCCACTAGGCCACAGAGAGCAGTAGTCTTCAGAGACTACTTAGTGAGAGGTTAAAGGCATTGCCGCATGCGGGCGCTATGCGTGCTCCTTGCTCAGCATTAAATATTTGCACGGAAGGAGTTTCTGGAAACTGATCACACTCAAAAATTACAAAAGAATTATTTTAATAACCACCAAATTAAAGCTTTGATTGGGTCGCGGGTAAGAGGCCAAAATGAACATTGTTAAAATCGCGCCCATAACTCCCATTGGTGCGTGAATAAATAATTGGTGCCGTGTGGATCACGAGCGTACTTTGTCAAACGTCAGACATCTTGTTAGAAGTCTCTAGACAAAAACTCTGCTCCGAGATTTGGTAACAACAAGACGTAATTTGTGTCGCCTCGGGCGGAGGGATGTTCCCCTTGCCTGAGAAACTGGAATTCAATGGAATTTATTGTACAAGAAGAAGAGGCTAGATTGAGTCAATATCCTGGATATATGTGGTTTCTGGATCATCCTATTAATTCGGAAGAAAATCGAAGAAACGAGGAACAGCTTAAGGTTCCGGTGAAAGAACAAGGAGTAGCAGTCATTGTTTGTGGTAGTTGGTGTTTTAAATTTTATTTGGTTATAGTGTGTCTCCCGGAAATCTACACGTTAAGGTATGTTATATTTTGTTTTATCCCGTGAGCTTCAAATATGACTGGTCATAGGTTTTTTTACCTGCTCTAATGTGTGTTTATCGTTAGTAAATTGAAATTTTAATGTAATTCTGGGGACGTTTCGCATTTTATTTCTCGTTAGATATATTTTTAGTTCTCTAAATACCTAGATGTCAGGCCCCTCAAAACAACAACAACAAGTTCTCTAAATTCAGTTTATGACATAAGAACCGTAGACTTCCGGAAACTTATGTAATATATATTTCTCTGTTTTCATTTGGACATTAGGGAGAGAACTGGGTTGTCAAAAGTGCAAGACAAGATAGAAATCAGTAAGCTGAAGTGGTATGGGCATTCGATGAGAATGGAAGAATATAGAGTACCAAAAAGAATATTTAAGGAGAAAATACCAGGAAGAAGACCACGAGGAAGCCCAGAAAGAGGTGAATGGATACAGTGAAGGAAAGCATAGAGAAGAGAGGAGTAAAAGAAGTATTGAAAGAAGGAAATGAATGGTGGAGGTATAGACAACTGTGGAGGTCCTTGACTCGCAACCCGACCCAGGGAACTGGAAACGGGAAATGAAGAACTGTTCGGTGTGGTATCAACTTTTATTTGTTATATATCTCACAGAGGATTTTCTTAATTGAAGACCACACGGAAAGAATGGGGTAGATCAGTTGAAATCGATTTCAAATAAAGCGGTAAGTCACCGAGACACAGAGGTTTTTATTTTTAGAGGAAATGGAAAGGACGTCCCATATCCTCTCACTTTTTCATAATTTAACTTTAGTTGTTATTTGTATTCCATGTACTTCCTTTATAAGAAATAAATTGGGCAAAATAACTATATATTTCTTACACTCCATTGGGGTGTATTAAAGTATTTCTTCTTAGTGTTGAACGTGATTTTCCCGTGGAGCCTTCAATTGCTTTTATGTGAAGCATTCTTGTTTCGAACTGTGACAAATAATTCAACTGTTCCGCGGCCATTATTATTTCCTTTTTTCTCTGAGGCATTGTGGGGCCGTAAGCAATTGTCATTATTATGGTCCGATAGGTGTCAGGCCTGTGTTGTGTGGTGGTTTAAAATTCTTCTTCGAAGTAGTAGATGTGACACCTTTGGTTAATTAAAAATTATTTGCGAGTAATTATTTATGTAATCAGCAGTAAATTGCTACATTTTGTTATATTCTTTTATTTTAATTTAAATTGTTTTTGCGATTAGTTCTTGTAACCACATGTCTGTTTGACGTCCAGTTCGTAGAGAATGTTTTCTTGTTAAATTTTATTTTGAGACTTAAATTAACTTTATTTTATCCCAATTGGAGCTGTTACAACTTTCATTCTTTCTTATAGCAACTGTATGTAAGTTTTGCATGTGATATTTCTCTTAGTGGCCTTCAGCCATGCCATGTACCTCAGTGAGATTAATTAAATTTGGTAAGAATAGGGCATAGCCAGGACAATTTCGTTTTTTCAAAACAGTAGATGCATCCTTGATCATTAACTATATTAATGTAATCTTAGATAGGGTATTTGGTTAATTAAACTTTTCGTTTAAAACGGCTATAGAAAACCTGTTGGCTCCTCCTAATCTTATATCTCCTTAGGTATCTACTTCTTCAAGCAGCGGAGGAACAAGTGTGATCTGCAGACCGGATCTTTGAAGAAATGGTAAAGTGGCTCAACGTGCATTTTCCATGGTTATTTTATGCAGCTCAGGGGGGGGGGGGGCGAGGAGCGTGGTCTCCGACTTCTCGCCCTGTTTTCACCAGCCTCTTGTGCTTTTTGCAATCCAACCGCTCCCCCCCCCCCCCCCCCCCCCATATATCATACTATGTAGCATCAAAATAAAATAGCTAATTTTTACTCTCTCCCTTTTACAAAATAATGGACTTTTGCGAAGTTCGCGTCTATAGTATTCCTCTCCCCCACCCACCAATTTCAGAACAAAATGTTTAGGAAAAAAGGGGGTTCTAGAGCCGAGTAAATACGGTAAACAAGTACACCCGAAGAAGCCCTATATAGCGGATACTCGCGGGTGGCGTGCTATTTAAATCTTTAAAATTTGGATGACTCAATTAATACCCGCACCCCAATTTTCCACGGCCGATTTTATATAAAAATGTGTGTGGGGTACTCTGGTACACACGGTAAATAATAAACATATATAAAAGAGTATTGACTAGGCGGAATCTCTTCAACGCATTGTGTTTTACCCTGTTATACTATATGGCAATACGGAACCAAAAATGAATTCTAAAATTCGCAGAGAAAAAAAATATACACTTTTCTTGGACAAAATATTCACAGGGTCATATTAATAAATGGTCTATCAAAATATTTGTTACAAAAGGAATGATCTTTGCTACAGCTTTCAAGAATTATCCAATCCACAAATGTAATCCACACATTTGGTTATGTGCAGAAACAAAACAACATCCTGCCTTCTGACAATGAACAGCTCAGAGCAACACTTAACCAAATACACAGGCAGATAATACCAAAGCCTCAGAAAGAAAATCTATATTAGATGGGGTGAGCAGTCATAATACGACTTACAAATCGAGGTGGCTGCCGGCATCCTCGAGGCTCCACTTCCAATGACTTATTATACAGGTAGTTGCTGATATCAGTGTCCTTCTGATCCTCAAAGGGCGAAAGCGTCTCCAAGAAGTGCTGAAAAAATATGCATACCTATATTCTAAATCCAAACGAGAATATCACAATAAATCAAATATTTCACACCTTCAGTCAAAACAAAAACCGCTAACATACTGGGATGTAATTTCATTAAATGAACATAATTTCAGAGTGGTTTTCACTTTGAACAAGTGAAAGGCAGGTAATCTGAAAGCCAGCAGATTAAACTGAAAACTCCAAGAATATCTGGGTTTATCTCAATCCTATCCTTCCACTTTTCTCTAGCAATTCCATCCTCAGATAATAATAATAAATATAATAATCCAATATACTAATAATAATAATATCGTATGGTCTCGGGTGCCGGGTGCAAGCTTTGTAATTTGACACCCAGAGGGTAGCCTGCATGTTGATTTTGTTGTTCCTAAAATCACAATGAAAGTCAAGGAGGTTAGATATGTAAGCTCCTTGAACACTATAGCGCTTTCCAGTAGAGAAATGAGGAACTTTGTGTTGGCGGAAACTTCCAGAGATTAATTTTGCCATTATGAACACGGCCTACTGAATTCAAATGAGTTCTTTGACATGCCGACATTGTATGACATGCGTGTCGTATTTTTGGCGTCTTTCAAAAATCACTTACCACGGCCAAGAGCGAACCTGCAATCTTGGGGTTAGTAGACCGACACGCTATCCACTCACCCACCGTGGCAAGCTATCCAATATACTAGGGCATTCAATAAGTAATGGCAACAATGTTGTCCATATCAGCGATCCTAGTGGTGACCGTTGTAATCTTGTAGTATATTGTTGAGCAGTCTATGTTGTATAGATCTGTAATATTGAAATTCTCAAAATAGCTGATATTTGTGAATACATTAACCGTTTTTCACATTCAGTAAGTAATACCATCCTAAAAAGATATTCAATAGATATGAACAAAGGTGCTTCATAAAAATCCACGTTGCTAGAGGAAAAAGCGCAACTCAGTGCTTTAGAGCACTGCAAGAAGCTTGCGGGAGAGAGGGCTTTTGAGCATTGCAAGAAGCTTGCAGGAGAGAAGTCCTACCTTATCGCACTATTGCAAGATGGATGGTAGCCTTCCGTCAAGGAAGAGAGGACGTGTCGGTAAACACATTGCTGCAACTGACGATCTCCATGTTCAGACTGTAAGGGCATTATTGAAAAAGACATGCGGTGGACATGTGTGGAGATTTCCAAGGAACTTGGTATTGCAGCATCGTCTGTCCATCACATTTTATGAAAAAAAAGCTGAAGATGCCGAAAGTTTGTGCCAACTGGGTTCCGCACACTCTAACTGAAATTGGAAAGAGGCAGGAAATGAAGACAGCAAGAATGCATTTGGAGCGATAAGAAAACTAAGGTGAGGCCTTTCTTCGCCGCGTTATCACAATGGATGAGACATTGGTACGTTCATATACACCTGAGCTGAAACGACAATCAAACGAATGCTGACATACAGAATCCCCCCCAAGATGCCTAGCATTGCAGGATCCTTTGAAACTGATGATTATTGTGTGTTATGATTATAAAGACATAAATTGATCATCATTTGCACCTAGCATGGCGTCGTAAACGACCTCAGGCTATTGGGAGTCCTATTGTGTTACACAACAATGCTCGTTGCCATGTAGCCGCAACAGTGAGGAATTTGTTTACAAGTTGGAACTGGGAACTACTCGAACCACCAACAATTTCACCTGGCATGAGCCCTTGTGATTAAGACTTATTCTCCAAGTTAAAAGAACCTCTTCGAGGCATTCGATTTCAATTCAGAGAGCTCTAGATCGATCAGCGAGAGAGATATCCAGAAATGGTGCTAGAGATGGACTGCGTCGTCTTCCAAGTATTTGGCAATGTATTGTAGACATGGCAAGAGACTATAAATGAAGTTCAAAATGTCAACTCTGTTATAGCAGTGTTGCCATTAGTTATCGAATGCCCTAGTAAGACCAAATCTTTTAGCCACCTGACCTACCAAACCAATATTTGAAGTTGGGACCCTGTCTCATTTGGGATCTAAGAAAAATGACATCCTGAGCCTTACTTTTTTTTAAATCCAATAATGTATTTCTATAGAATGCCATCTTCATTTATCACCTTTATCAACATCTTAACATTGGGTAGTCTAATGTCACACATACAGTAGTCCCCCCCTCTCTCAAGTCAATGATCGCTCTGTAGTATTTGCAATTGATATTCATCTTTTTTTGCTGTGTCTTTAGTGAAGAATAATGGGTCCAAGGAACAACTACTCAACGCTGAACCATTTTCAATGCTCTTTGTGGCACGATTTTAATTAATTATATTTTTATTATTATTATTATTGTTTTGCTGGAGACCTGATCTTTTCAATTAACCGTCTAATTTTCTCTCTCTCTCTCTAGTTATCAGCCATGTGGCTGGTTGGCAGCAGCTCTCCATTCTTCTTGCTTCTCTGCTTTCCTTTCCAGTTTGTAGTAGGAATCACATCACATGTCTTCTAATATTTGCGTCATGTACTTACGACTTGGTTGTCCTCTATAACTTTTTTTTTCCCTTTATGGAACCATCAATTATATTCCTCAATAATCCATCATGTCTATGTCCTAATAGATGATCCCATCATCTTTTTATGTGTGTTATAAAACATCTCCTTTCTCTAACTCTTCTAAAAACCGTATTTCCTCGCATAATCGTCGCATATTTTTACCCTAAAATTTGTGAAAAAGAGTAGGGTGCGATGATTATACGAAGAATATTCTAGTTCAAAGAAGAAAACCATAATTTTTAAATATATACTGCATCATTATTTGCTGCACACTTGTGCATTTTCTTAATATTATTTGTTTATTATGTTATTCCATGTATTTCACTTTCATCAAAATCACCGTATAATTCCTGTATTTTCTCATTGCAGACAACACGCGCGTAACATCACACACGGATCTCTGTTGCGATGTTTCCACGGAAGTGGCTGATGCTAGACTGGCACGACGTGTCCCTTGCGTAAGATTCCGCCAATAGCAGTCGGGCCTGTTTTAACGTCGGCGAACTGGGGCTAGCAGCGCTTCGCAAGGCAGCTTATTGAATCTCGTCATTCTGAGGCCAACTCATGGAAGCGACAGGTCCATACAAGTTTCACTCCACTGGAATGGTGTTGAACGCGATCGCTGATTAGCGTACTGTGGGCCAGCCGTTCAAGTATCGTGAGTCATAGCCTGCAGTCGGAAAGACAGGCTTCTTTCTTCTGACAATGTAGACTGACATGCGTATGCCGGCCATCCACCTGTCGCTCAGAAGGGAGGACAGAGACTTCTTTCTTCAAACAAGGTCACAGCTGGTTAGCAACAGAGCTCGCGTACGATTGAAATACGGTAGCATGTGTAACGGACTGGCGCGCAAATACAAATATGCTATGCACTGGGTACGTCATGAAATGTTATGAACCAAATGTTTATTCGAAAGGCAGGGTGCGACAATTATGCGATGAAAATTTATAAACCAAATTTTTATTTGAAAAGTAGGGGTGCGACGATTATGCAAGGAAATACGGTACCTCAGATTGAACTTCTACCAACTTTATTTCTCTCTTAATGGTATTTATATACAGTGGAATCTCGTTAGTACGTTTTTCAAGGGACTGAAAAATTTGGACGTCATATGCGGGAAAACGTACTACCGAAAAACGCCATACTGCATTTACAACGTATAAAAAAGAACGCGGCGTATATATGGACGTCAAATCGCCGACCTTAGTAAGTGATTGTATGCACTACTACAGTCACGACATAAACATGGGTTATCAGTAACTTACACGGAATAAATAACATAAAAATGAATTACTGTACCTCTACACTACAGTATAATACAGGGTCTTTATTTTTGCTTAGCAAGGACATTCTCGCTCTCACGCTCCGCCAGTGACGGCTCAGTTGCCAGCGACCGCGCACGCATATGTAGGCCTACGGCAGAATACGGTGCTTAAAATCAGTAGCCTACCATGCAGTTTTACTGGCCATGATTTACAGTAGATGCTGAAAATGTTCCCCATCCGCTTCCAAACACATATAATACAGGGTCTTTCTTTATAATTGAGCAGCAAGGATATTCTCGCTCTCGCGCTCCGCCAGTGACGGCTCTGTTGCCGGCGACCGCGCACGCATATATTTGAAGCACGGGCTTGCGTGAACCACTTCAATAAAGCGCTATCTAGTTGAGGAAACTGTCCCTCTCGCACACATTTCCTTTCGCCGCTCATCCCTTCTTCAAATGCACGTTCGATTTCCTTCCTTTCGCCGAGAATCGTGTTCAGTGTAGACGGAGGAATGTTCCACTTTCTCGCTATATCCACACGCTTCATGTGAGGATTGCATTCCACGTCTCGTATGTATTTCATCTTCTCATCATTAGTTATCTGCCGTACTTTCTTCTTATCCATTATGAAACACGCAATAAAATAGGTCATAACTGGGCGTGAACACCAAGAACTAGAAGACAATAGTGCGGAATACGAAGACAATAATGCGCCTACGTGAGAAATTAACAAAGGGAAGGGGGGGAAGGGCAGCGGGAGAGAGACACGTCACCTGTGTTGCGTCATAGGTATAGCCACTTCTACGCCGTCAAACACAATAAAATCATCTACACTGTCAATAACTATCAGAATATGCGGCAATATCGTGTCGTGTTTTCCAGAAGCCGAATTTTTTAATGAAATAAGAATAAAATACGGTTCACTTACAAATAGTTCAACGGAAATTTGATCGTTGTAAGCGGGAATAGAGAACGTATTAAGGGGATATATCAACATGACTTTAGTAGGATAGGGACTTGAGAAAGGGCAGCGGGAGAGAGACACGTCACCTGTGTTGCGTCATAGCTATAGCCGCTTCTACGCCGTCAAACACAATGAAATCATCTACACTGTCAATAACTATCAGAGAATATGAGGCAATATCGCGTCGTGTTTTCCAGAAGCCGAATTTTATAATGAAATTAGAATAAAATACGGTTCACTAACAAATAGTTCAACGGAAATTTGATCGTTGAAAGCGGGAATAGAGAACGTATTAAGGGGATATTTCAACATAAATTTAGTAGGATAGGGACTTGAGAAAGTAGAGAAAGGGCAGCGGGAGAGAGACACGTCACCTGTGTTGCGTCATAGCTATAGCCACTTCTACGCCGTCAAACGCAATGAAATCATCTACACTGTCAATAACTATCAGAGAATATGAGGCAATATCGCGTCGTGTTTTCCAGAAGCCGAATTTTATAATGAAATAAGAATAAAATCCAGTTAGCTTACAAATACTACAACGGAAATTTGATCGTCGTAAGCGGGAATAGAGAACGTATTAAGGGGATATATCAACAAGTATTTTGTAGAATTGGGACTGGGACTTGAGAAAATCACCGTGCTAAACGGGAAAACGTCGTAACCGAGAACGTGCTAACGAGATTCCACTATATATTTGTTTATGATTGGTTAATTTCATCTTCTGTGTCGAGCCATCTTGTGGCAGCACAACTTCAGTTTCTTTCTACTTGCCTTCTGTTCGTCATGTGAAGTAAGGGATTTTAAGTTGGAGTCTTACCCTCGTGGGAAGATGACCCTTCCGTCCACCTCTTTCATCCTTTTCAGTGTGAAAATGTTCTTAACATACCGTGATGTGTCCAGTTAACTTAAGAGTTTCTTTTCTATACACGAGTCTTGATCGTACGAAGGAAGTTACGATATGCTGCAGCAAGCTACGGGAATTCTATTTATCTCATTGATGTGTGTTGGTATGTGGACCATTGGGTACTATTTGTGTGAATGTGTCATGTGTCTTTCATATGTTTTCTTATCTTTCCTGCATCTGAGTGCTACTCCATATCCTCCCTTGTCTCGAGTGGGTGCTCTTCAACACGTCCAATGATTTCTCCTTGTATACCTCTGCATTTTAATATGATTCAGATAGTTGGATACAAAGAGTTGCAAAAAGGCATAAGTAGTAATTGTATGCTCCACTGATTCCAAGGTTTGGGCATATATATATATATATTTTGTAGTGTGATTAGTTATATTGAGAAATCTGTACTTCAAAGTCCTCCTTTTTCTGTCCATATCACTTCGAATTATCAAGGTTTTGCTGTATTTAATTTACAGATATCTTTTCTCAATGATCTTTTATCATTCTTTATTGACAAATGTTTATCCATTTGGTTGTATCCACAAATTGTAGTGTTTAGTTGAGAATAGCAGAGAATTTCAGGATTTTAAAGCAACAAGGCACAGTTTTAATGGCAGGAAATCAAACTTCTCTCCAATGGTTAGATGTAACCCCTGAGGACACATACAAAGCAAAGCGAACTCCATTCAGGCTATGGTAGTGGAAGGTAAAGGCTTCCACTGTTTGTGATATCAGCACTAGATGGGATGGAGTTGTAAGCTCCATACAGGACACATACAGAGATAGCTTATTCTGAAGCATGCATCAAAGTATGGCGAAGTAAAACTCAAATTGTGAAATTTTGTGATTATATGTATTACAGGACTCTTAACGAACAGAAATTATGATAAATACATCGATAGATAATTGAGGCTATGAGTGCAGCCCAATCCACAAATTGCCTAATGGCTACTTTTCCATGTTGTTCTACAGAGGAGAATAGTCTTTAAGATAATTGAGGCTTAGGCAACTATTGCACTCGTAGCCTTAATTATCTAATAAGCTGTATATCTTCTGATAAGTCAACTTTGATGTACATTTTTCACATAATAGCTTAACCCTAGAACTGCGGACCGTCTTCCAGGAAGACAGTGTGTTGTTTAATCAAGTACAACCGTCTCTCTGAAAGACGGTCTCGGTATTCAAATAGAGTACTACTGTTAGCCATCAGATGGCACTAATTTCAAGTCATGCTGGTTCCCGATGCTTTTATCTTTAGTTGTGTTAGTTAGTTAGTTGTTGTTTTAAGGGGCGGAATTACGAGGTCATCTGCCCCTATTAACACAGATTAAAGAATACAAATTTTGAATTGAATTAAAATTTTGAAGTGGACATCTGAATTTAAAAAGACCAAAATTTAATGAAACAAAAACAAAAAATTAAATAAAAATAAAAATTATAAAAATAAACAAAATTTACGGAAAAACAAAAACATTATCATTCAAAAATGAACAAGTCGTTGAGTCTATGTTCACTGGAAAATTTAGATTTCTGGCCCTAACCCTCTCTCACTTATAAAGCGGATAACGCGATCAGCAGCCACCGCGTCATCGGCTAATATAAGTTTGAGTGTCATCTGCAAACCAAGGTTTCTTCGTAAGTCTGCAAGATCCACACACTCGGTGAAAATGTGGGCCACGGTGAAAACGGCTCCACAGGTACAAAGTGGGGGGTCTTCCCTTCTCATTAGGTACGAGTGGGTGGATCTTGTATGACCTATCCTTAGCCTACACAAAATGACGGACTCTCTCCGGGCCCGGAAGGAGCTCCGCCACACGCGGGTAGTTCCCTTGATCGCTCTCAGTTTACTGGGCAGTGGGTCAGCTAGCCACTGACTCTCCCAAAAAGCCAGAACTTGTAGGCGTAACTGAGAGCGAATATCTCTAGCGGGTACCTCCAGTGGTCGAGGTGGTAGTGATACCGCCTCTTTTGCAGCTTGATCTGCTAACTCATTTCCCGCAATTCCCATGTGGCTTGGAAGCCACAGAAAGGTGATTCGAGTGTCAGCGTGGCACAGCCCGGCTAGTAGGTCGTGGATTCGCTGCACTAGGGGGTGTTGCGGGAAACATGTAGCAATTGACTGCAACGAACTCAAAGAGTCGGTACACACGAGAAAGTGGATTCGAGCATCCTGTAGTGCAAACTGCAGAGCTTCATAGATGGCAACGAGCTCCGCAGTAAACACACTACAGGCCTCAGGCAAAGAGATCTTGGTATTTGCACCATCAATAACGTAAGCACAACCCACCTTCTCGTCCACCTTCGAACCATCCGTGTATAGAATGCCAGCGTCCGGAAATTGGTGAACTATGCTGTGGAACTGCCTCCGGTAAACGGAGGCATCCGTGTTCACCTTAGGACCTCGGTGCAGATCTAACCGAATTTCCGGACGCGTGACTTGCCACGGAGGCACCTCGCTAGATGTCCGGATCATACAGGGACCTACAGCCACTCCTATTTCAGTACACGAGCTATCAAGTCTAATACCAACCGGCCGAGTGGCACGAGGCCGGTTGGCGTACCCCTGGTGGTTTTGGGTACCGAAGAGAGCTTGATAGGTCGGGTGTAGCGGCATTTGACGGACATTGGCAGCATATGTTAAAAGCATATGTTGGCGTCTATAATTTAAAGGTGGAACACCCGATTCGGCGAGTAGGCTGGGTATCGGGCTGGTCCGGAAGGCACCGGTAGCCAGCCTAACGCCACTATGGTGGATACTGTCCAGCATTTTCAAGGTTGCCGGCCTTAATGAACTGTATGCCGCAGAACCATAGTCTAGCCGGGACAGGACGAGGGCTTGGTAGAACCGTAGCAGCACCGCACGGTCAGCCCCCCACGTAGTGCCACTAAGAAACTTGAGCATGTTCAGTTTCCTGAGACATGTCATTTTCAATTGCTGTATATGGTGCTGCCACGTTAACTTGCTGTCAAAATGGAGCCCCAGGAAGCGATAAGTGTCAACCAACGGCAACGCAGCATCCCTGAGATGTAGTTCAGGGTGTAAATGTAGCCTCCGTAGCCGACAAAAATGGACGACGGAGGTTTTCGCTGCTGAAAAACGAAAACCCCGGTCGTGAGCCCACCTGTCGACCCGGTTGATGGCTAGCTGCAATTGCCGTTCCACGACTGCCATGCTTCCAGAGCTGTAATGCAGAGCTAAATCGTCTACATACAGCGATGGAACTACCGCGGACCCGGCGGCGGCAACAATGCCATTAATGGCAATCGCGAACAAGGTGACACTCAGCACTGAACCCTGAGGAACTCCATTTTCTTGGGTATAGTATTGCGATAATGTCCTACCGACCCTTACACGGAAGAGTCGGACGTACATGAAATTCGCAATGAAAGTCGGTAAGTTACCACGGAGTCCCCACTTGTCAAGGGAGGAAAGGATCCCGTAGCGCCATGTGGTGTCGTAGGCTTTCTCGAGGTCAAAGAAAACCGTGACTAGGTGCTGCTTTCGGAAAAAAGCCTCCTGTATGGCGCTCTCAAGTCGCACCAGATGGTCAGTGGTGGACCTATGACAGGGAAAACCACATTGGTACTCAGACAGGAGACCTTTATCCTCCAAGAACCACACCAGTCGACGGTTCACCATCTTTTCGAGCAGCTTACATAGGCCATTTGTCAAACAAATGGGCCTATAGCTGCTTACAAACTTGGGATCCTTTCCAGCCTTAGGAATCGGTATCACGATCCCCTCTCGCCAATGAGATGGAAACTCCCCTTCAATCCATATACGATTGAAGAGGATCAACAGTTGTTTTATACTGGCTTCGCACAGATGTTTTAACATTTGATTATGTATGTTATCCGGTCCAGGAGCCGTATCCCTGCACAGTGCAAGCGCACTGCGCAGTTCCCATTCAGAGAATGGTACATTATAGGACTCCGAAGCAGCAGTGGCAAAGGACAAGGGGTGAGTCTCTGCCTCCCGCTTCAGAGTCAGAAATGTAGGATCGTAACTCCCGGAGCAGGATACATCGGAGAAGTGCGAGCCAATGCTGTTGGCAATGGCGAGATGGTCCGTGATGATGTCTCCATTGATGGATACTCCGGGTATCGACAGTGATGTCGGGAGTCTGGAGATCCGGCGAAGCTTAGTCCACACTTGAGATGAAGGAGTATGCGCCGTCATAGACGACACATACTTTTCCCACGTCGTTTTCTTACTCTCCCGAATCAGATATCGGGCTCTGGCACGCATCGTTCTAAAGGTGATAAGGTTGGCCATAGTGTTTTGCCTCCGATAGCATTTGAAAGCACGTCGACGATCTTTAATGGCTGCTGCAATCTCGGCTGTCCACCAAGGGACAAGCTTCCGGCGTAAGTTTCCGGATGAGGAAGGTATTGTTTCCTCAGCAGCAGCCAAAATACCATTCGTTATGTGAATGGTATGATCGTCGACTCTCTCAAAGGTATCTTCGGCAAACACCGCACGTGCCATGAAAGTTGGCCAATCAGCCCGACGGAGAAGCCATCGACTTGGTAACTCGATGGCTCTCTGGTTTGGAAGAGTAACGATAATTGGAAAATGGTCACTATTACAAAGGTCGTCGTGTACACCCCACTGTAGCAGGGGAACCAGCGCACGACTGCACAAGGTAATATCGACACTTGAATAAGTGCCGTGTGCAATAGAGAAGTGCGTAGGTTCCCCTGTGTTCAACAAACACAGGTCCAGCCGCCTGATCAGCCTCTCAAAATCTCTCCCTTTACCGCTAGTGGTAGCGGAGCCCCAGATGGTGTTGTGGGCATTAACATCTCCCAGAAGGAGAAAAGGAGGGGGGAGCTGAGAGACTAGATCCTCCAGCTGTCCGTAATCCGGTTGAGAATCAGGCGGGATGTACACGTTACATACTGTTGCCATTACTGGCAATGAAGTACGAACTGCAACTGCTTCTAGCTGAGTACGCAACGGCACCTCTTCACTAAAGAGACTAGAGTGGACGAGAGTGCAGACGCCACCGGCGGCCACAGCTCCGTCCACCCAGTCTTTAGAGAAGAGTTTGAAGTGTCGCATTGTTGTCTCATGTCCAGGACGAAACCTGGATTCCTGAAGACAGACAATGTTTGCCGTAAACTGAGAAATCAATTGGCGTACTTCAGCGAGATGTCGAAAATAGCTATTATAGTTCCATTGTAATAGTGCCATAGTGTGGACTTAAGTAGAAGATAGTCGTCTACTTATGCTTAACCGTTTGCCAACCATCCCTATCCTTAGGAGTAGGTGACAGGGTAGGAGAGCACTCCTGTATCTCCACATCTCCTTCGGAGGACGAAGAAAACGGAGCGAATGCTCTCTTGGTTGGCGAACGGTTATCGCCGGACTTTCCGGGTCTCGTCCTTGGTGAAGAGCGAGAGCGGTGACGAGGGACCTTCTCCCGGTCCGATGACTGGGAGTCCGTCCCCGGCACGTCCCGACTATTTTTCTTTTTGAACCGGCGTTGACGTCTATTTGGGGAAGTAGTTGGTCCCTTCCCCCCTGACGTCTCCGTCCTGCCAAACAATGCAGCACTTGCTAGCACTACTCCCCCGGTGGTTGGAGGCACCTGCGCCTTTTGTTGGATGCCAGAAGAAGATTCCGTAACCTTCTTCTGGCTAACAGGGGTGATAATAGGGCTATTTGTAGCCCCTTTAACAGTGGTAACTCTTTTAGAACTTGTTTCCGTTGTCAAATTTGCTGCTTGATTACTAGATTCTTTTGATACCTTTTGAGCATATGATACTGAGAAAATAGGAGAGGCCATGGAGCGATATTTTCTGCGTGCTTCAGTGTAGGAGAGCTCATCTAAGGTCTTTATTTCTTGAATTTTCTTCTCCTCTAGGAAGGCAGGACATTCCTTCCAGCGAGGAGAGTGCTCTCCCTTGCAATTTGGACATGCGGGAGGTGGTGTACATTCCGCTCCCTCATGAGTGGCCTTGCCACAGGAAAGACAGATAGGCTTTCCCGAGCAACGAGATGAGGTATGTCCAAATCGCTGACACTGAAAACACCGCAATGGAGATGGAATATACGGTCGCACATCGAGAGTGTACATTGACACTTTGATCCTCTTGGGCAGGCTATCCGACTCAAACGATAAGATGAACGCCCCGGTGTCAACCAGTACACCATTCATCTTACGTTTGATTCGTCTCACCTCGACAACGCCATGCTTTCCAGTTCTTTCCAGGATACGCTCGTCGGTAGTGTTCACCAGGTCCCTATGAAATACTAAACCTTTCTTCAGGTTTAGGGACTGGTGCTTCACTACCTCGACTGGAATACCACCGAAACTTGTCGTCCCAAGAAGACCATCTGTCTGTCTCTTTCCTTGAGTTTTTATCAAGAGTGCGCCGTTTCGCAGCTTTTTTACTGTGTCTACATCGCCCCATTTCCCATCAATTGCATCATGTAAATCAAAAGGATCAACGTTTGTAAAATTTTGCCCATCGGTCCTTGTTACCATAAGGAACCGAGGGAAAAACGTTGAATCCTTTTCATCAAGCGGCGAAACTAGAGGCATAAACTTCCTCTTCTTAAATTTTAAAGACGGCTTTGTAAGGGAGCCACCCTGTGAAATAATGGACGCTATGTTTGGTCCCACGAGTAGCTAGGGAACTAAAAGTCAACCCCCGGCAGAGCCCCGCTTGCTAAGGTTCTCCAGAGGTCGCCAGGTATCTGGAGGTGGGTCGCTTGTGACTACTCACCCAGTAGCCATTCATCACCTCACCACGACCACTCAGCTTGTGATTAGGGGAGGATTCCACCTCCTGTCACGCACACACACATTTACACCAAAGAAAGAAAAGATGAGACAAGGGCCAACTAAGGCGGGAAAGTGAAAGACTCCCTAGGCCTAGGATACCCTAATACCGTCGGGGTCGGAAAAGAACAAGAGTTGACCAAGAGAGGTCGACAGGAAAGAAGACGGAGAGGAGCCCGGCACAAGTAAGTGGAAGTTGTGTTACTCGTTGGCAAAGAAATGACAATAAGCAGGCTATTATTTGGCTGCAGAAGTGGAAGTACTTTCATGTTGACATTGAAGTTGCATTGAGCAAAATGGCAGCCAACAAGCCTATGTAGATGATTCAGAAATTGAATGCTTTTTAGTAAATAACAGGAATTATTTTAAAATGGTTCCTGAAATAGTAACAAAAATCTGTGAACTTTTCATTTATGATGTGTCTGACAAACATTTAACTTGGCAATATGGTTTTCTAGAGCAGAAAAGTCAGTTTTATCCATTATACTAGCAGTAGTACCCGGCTTCGCCCGGTGGAAAGATGATAATATTTCAGTCTCCTTAACACTCAACGTCATAAATTATATTTATTTATGTATTCATTTCTTACATTATCAAACCCAGTGACAATGTTTATACTTAAGTCACTATGGGAAGGCTCTGTAAAATAATGATCATTCTCGTGATATTTGTCTTCAGTCCGAGTCGAGATATGTCGTTAGCGGTCCCAGAATTCGTGACATCTCAGTCGTAGAAGACTTTATGTGGTGGTGATTAGAAATATAATGGACTTAAAATCTAGGTCATTTACCCCAAATGACGTTGAGGGCGTAACATCTAGGTAATTTGCCCTTCTGATCAGTATGATATTGAAAATTACTACATAACTGACATATGAAATTTAGAAATTAATAGAAAAAGTTATTTTTAGGACTCACATTTCGGGAAAGACTTGATTATTTTTTGCCAAAGAGCTCCCACTTAGATCGCTATCTGGTTAAAAGTTTCGTCTTGTTAAGGTTTAAACTGTACGATAAATGTCTGAAGCAATTCCTCAAAGAGAAGCTTCCAGATTTCGCAGTCGATATATCGTTAACGTTCCTGAGCATCCAGTTGTCTTTTCTTCTGACGCAAAACATCTTCGACATAGTGATGATGAACATAGAAGCGACTTCTGGCACATGTAACTTATCAACGAATGGGAATAAATTGATACTTTAAAGGAATGAGAGGTCATTTGCCCTTTTGATGAGGATCACAATGAAGACTACTACTACTACTACTACTGAACGGGTATATCAAACTTACAAACTAATGGAAATACGTATTTTTAAAATCACAGGCTAGGTAGACTCTGGTGTTGCTTAGTAGTATAATGGACGTAACATCTAGGTCATTTGCCCCTTTGATGAGGATGATAATGAAGACGACTACTACTGAACGGGTATATCAAACTTACAAAGTAATGGAAATACATATTTTTAAAATCACAGGCTAGGTAGACTCTGGTGTTGCTTAGTAGTATAATGGACGTAACATCTAGGTCATTTGGCCCTTTGATGAGGATGATAATGAAGACGATTACTACTGAACGGGTATATCAAACTTACAAACTAAAGGAAATACACATTTTTAAAATCACAGGCTAGGTAGACTCTGGTGTTGCTTAGTAGTATAATGGACGTAACATCTAGGTCATTTGCCCCTTTGATGAGGATGAAAATGAAGACGACTACTACTGAACGGATATATCAAACTTACAAACTAATGGAAATACACATTTTAAAAATCACAGGCGAAGAAGACTGTGGTGTTACTTAGTAGTATAATGGACGTAACATCTAGGTCATTTGCCCTTTTGATGAGGATGGTAATGAAAACTACTGTTGAATTGACACGACAAACTTACAAACTACCGTGATAGAAAGAAATATTTCAAAATTCACAGGCGATGAAGACTTATTGTGTGTGGTGATTAGTGGTATAAAGGGTGTAACATGTAGGTCATTTGCCCTTATGATAATAATAAGGTAATGAAAAATGACTACTAAACGAACATGGTGTAATTTTAAATCTGATATAGGTAATTCAGATTACTACCTTCGAAGTCTTCCAAAGTCTGAACGTTATATTCTGGCTTAGGCCTATACTCGATGCGTATAGTGAAAGAGCTTATCGAGTACTGCTCGGGTCTAAGCTGCACGTAGCTGAGAATATCGCAGATGATGACGATATATGATGACAGACGTTAGGGGGGGTTCCCGGTCCTATTGACATTGACCGGTGAATCACTCATTCTTTCGTAACACTACAGCGGTTTGAGCAAAGACCCTGTATGAACATCAGCATAGTCAGCAATAACAGGTAACACGGCGGGGTCTGAACATTTTTCTCATGTCACCTCGCGATGAATGAGCAAGCTATTCTCACCCCTGCCCCCTCTTCCCCCCTCCACCCACCAGGGTCACAACTTGTGGGACGTGGGTTTGCGACCACGGGACCCCAGCTGAGTCCGGCATTGCTTCTACTTACTGGTGCCGGGCACCTTTCAGTTCTCTTTCCTGTCAGCCTCCCTTGGTCAAACTCTTGTTCTCTTCCGACCCCGATGGTATCAGGTTATCCCAGGCCTAGCGACTCTTTCACTTTCCCGCCTTAATTGGCCCTTGTCTAATCATTCCTGATAGCCTCATTCTTTTCTTAATATCTCATATCTTCTGCTCAAGACCCTCAAGGAGGCAGGGTGTGTGTAGCCCTGGTACACCCTGGATACTGCTACATCCTCAAGGGCTCATGGCTGGTGAGTTCAGGAGCTGGCAACCCTGAAGGTTTCCTGAGCAGGTCCGGTTTTACCCCTTTTTTCCATTGCCTTTGGGACGGACCCTGTCCACTTTCCGGGAATGGAGTGGTCTGTCCACAATTTCAAGCAGACAGTGTTACTCGCAGGGTACCAAAGGGTAAGTATACAAATTTTGGTTCTGATCGGTGAAACGGTGTAGATTTGGACCAAAGGGCCTAAATGCAGAGATTGGGTTGGACTGTCCGAAATTTCAAGTGGACAGGGTTACCCGCAGGGTTGCAAAGGGTAAGTATACACATTTTGGTTCTGATCGGTAAAACGGTGTAGATTTGGACCAAAGGGCCTAAATGCAGAGATTGGGTTGGACTGTCCGAAATTTCAAGTGGACAGGGTTACCCGCAGGGTTGCAAAGGGTAAGTATACACATTTTGGTTCTGATCGGTAAAACGGTGTAGATTTGGACCAAAGGGCCTAAATGCAGAGATTGGGTTGGTCTGTCCGAAATTTCAAGTGGACAGGGTTACCCGCAGGGTTGCAAAGGGTAAGTATAAAAATTTTGGTTTGGATGGGTGAAACGGTGTAGAAGTTTGCCAAAGGGCCTAAATGCAGGAAATGGGGTGGTCTGTCCGAAATTTTAAGTGGACACTGTTATTCACAGGGTTACATAGGGTAAGTATACAAATTTTGGTTGATATCGGTGAAACGGTGTAGATTTGGGACAAAGGGCTTAAATGCAGGGAATGGGGTGGTCTGATGGAAATTTCAAGTGGACAGGGTTACCCGCAGGGATCCGAAGGGTAAGTATACAAATTTTGGTTCAGATCCGTGAAACGGTGTGGATTTGTATACATAACAGACAGACAGACAGACAGACAGACAGACAGACAGACAGACAAACACTGAGCTTTATATATATAGAAGACAGAGTTGGGCAAAATACTCACAAAATGTATTTTCGATACAAAATACAAAATACTCACAAAAAAGTATTTTAGATACAAAATACAAAATACAGTTATAAAATTCCTGAAAATACAAAATACAAAATAGTATTTTAAAATACATTTCAAAATACAAAATACTTAGTAAAATATGCTTCTCTTCCATTCAAACTTTTCAAAATATTATTATTATTATTATTATTAATATTATTATTATTATTATTATTGTTATTATTATTATTATCGGTGATCAAGACGGGTGCGTGCATTAACGTGCAAGGCCAAAGGATTCAAATCCCACCGTCAGCCTCCATGAAATGGTACTTCCTGATGGGCCTTGGTCGCTGTTGCCCTGTTGTCATTTCGTTTCCCATCCAGCTCTGTGTTGAGGATGGCGTCAGGAGGATCATCCAGCCGTGAAAACCACTGCCACATAGAAATTTACCTCACTTTGTCCTCGAACCCACAACATGGGAAATATATACGGTATAGGAATTGTTATTATTCATTCACTCAATTTCCCTAATCGGCCAACTAGGGACCTCGATAAGCCTCATCTTACATTCTGGCATTTGTTCACTTTTCGCTTGATCCACATTGTCTTCATGAGCTCACTGTGTTTAGCACGACGTTCTTCTGTCCATTTCGCACCAGTTGTCCGTTTTTTCGTCCCGGTAAGTCCCAAACGTCTTGATGGCTGCTCTATAAAGGTTTCGGTCTTGTGCATCTTCTGCTCGTATCCCCATTTCTTTCAGATCTTTCTGGACGTTAACATACCTTGGCATTGTCGTTTTTGGTTTTGAGTCGAATATACTGAAGATACGTTTCGTCAATCGGGAGTCGATCATCCGTCGTATATGACCGTAAAAGCAAACTCTGCGTTTTCGCATTGTATCTGTGATCTTCTCTATCCTCGAGTAAATTTCTTGCCTGGATTTTCTGATGTAGATGCCATTTTTGTAGTCCGGGCCAAGTATGATGTGTAGGATCTTTCTTTCTTTTTCTCTAACTTCGCGAGTAAATATTTCTCGGGTAGGATAAGGCATTCAGATGCATATAGCGGTACTGGTTTGATGACAGTGTTGTAGTGACGAATTTTTGTGTTCATAGAAAAGCACTTTTTGTTATATATGTTGCGGGTGGTTTGAAAAGCGACTTCCATTTTCTTGCTTCTTGCTTCTATGGCTTCCTTGTCAAGGCCATTTTGCTGGATCCATTCCCCAAGATATTTAAATTTATTAACACGGTTTATCGTTCCATATTTGGTGTTTAGTTGTGCTGTATCATCCTTGATATTATTATTATTATTATCGTATGACCTAAGCTACCTCGTGGAGATGCGGCCTCGATGACGTAGTTGGTAGCATGCTGAGCTTCTATGACCAAGATAGCGGGTTCAAATCCGGCCGAAGCCATCGGATTTTTAAGAGCATTAAAAATCCCTCAGTATGCCTTCCTTCGGAGTGGAAGTTAAGCCGGCGGTCCCATGTCATAGATTTATGGCATGTTAAAGAACCTTCCACTAATTACACCTGTGTGAAGCTAAATTCTATAGGTTACGAATGTAAACAACGCTCTTAGGTTTCTACGTTCGTTGCGGTGGCGTCTAGTAGCTAAGTTCTGAACTAGGCCTTGTAGTCGTTGACGGTGGCGTTTGGCGGCAAAAGTAGGAACTATCTGAAAAAATCGAAGTTGCAGTCCACATGAATTAAAAAACAGATACACACACTAATACAGCCATCACAATTTACATCGGTTATCAGACAGATTCTACACACACCCAAAGTACACGGGGCTACATGACCGCGTTGTCGCAGCCCCTAAACTTAAGAACCAACCAATCCTTATAATGGTATAATGATGAGCACCACACAATATTTTGAAACTATAACCCCACCCTCGCATTGGTCAATCTTGGCTATACAACTGCCACAGTTGATGCTAACAAAGATATTGGTAGTTTTGCAGCATGGTGATGCCCACATCTGCCCTTCCAGGACGGCTGAGATGGGATTCGAACACACCTCTTCTCAGTTTGGCCTTCGAGGCTGAGTTTATCCCGTTCCAGCCCTCAAACCAGAAATAAATTCCTTGCCAGAGTCGGCTTCGAGCCCGGGCCTCTGTGGTGACAGCCAAGAGTGCTAGCCACTACGCAACACGTCGAACTTATATATATATAGTGTATATGTGTACTGTTTAAACAGGATGAAACTATTGAGAAAACGCTATCATTCAAAGATTATCTAACAAAGACTGCCGACAACCGCAAGACGTAGAATGACATTTTGTGGAAGCTTTGTCGTTCCACTTAGGGTCCAACACCAATATTCTCTGTTGTTCAGCTGTTGACTTCGTATAATCTGTCACTGAATACTGTGCACCAGTTCGGATAAAGAGCTAGTTGTCGTTGCGATATTGTGTTCATGTCGCCCCGTGTACTTGGGCGTGTGTGGAATTTGTCTGATGAATTGTGTTATTGTGATGGCTATATTAGTGTGTGTAGCCTATTTGTATTTCAGATAAGGATTGGGAAGGAGGCGGCCATGCTCTTAATTTAGGTACCATCCCGGCATTTGCCTGAAGTAGAAGTGGGAAACCACTTGCAGGATAATTGAGTTGCCTCAGACCAGAATTATATTTCTTGACAGATTCGTGAATCGAAACCGACCTCAGGAGTGACAGCCAAGAATAATAGCCACTGCACCACGAAGTAGTCGGATAAATAGCTCTCGTGCCAAGATAATAGGTGTACAGCTTAATAACTAAGGCCCGGAAGATCATGCAAAATCATATTTTTGCATATTTATGCATATTTTGGTTATTTTGGCACAATGCATCATATTCTTCTCCTTTGCCTGTTTAAGTGCATATCTATGCTGGAGAATAGTGTATATTTTAATTTCCTATTGTTTTGAAGCGCTTTTTGTTACTTCATGTTCAGTCGTATATTTCTATTCGGACTCCAAGAGTTTCTTGGTTGGTTAGTCAAACCTGAACATTTCCTTGTTAATGATAAAGTTGCTTTCACCTCCCTTAAATCACCCCGAGTATTTGTATATTCTGATAACTAGTAGTCTGCATTGCCAGTAAGGAAAAACCGGATTCTCCAACAACTGAAATACCTTCGTTCCATTCATTTATCACCAGTTCACAATAGGGGTTCAGCTTATGAATGACCAGGGATTTCCACAAATATTACCTGGACCTATTATCTCAAATTCCTTAATTCCAACCTTCAGTGAAATACCAAGCTGCTTACTGTCAACCACAGCAAGCACGGAGGTATGACTCCAATAAAAGCTAACGTCGTTGTTAAGTTGCGAAATTTTTTGAAAACATTTGGGAATGAATTATATTCTACCGACGATAGTGTCCTTTATTGTAAAATTTGTGAAGGAAATGTAGGGAGTTTCTGGAAAGTTTTCTGTGGCTGAACATTTGGAACCCGCCAAACATAAGAGAAATGTCGTTAAAAAAGAAATAAAAAAAGAAAAACACACATCAATTCAGCCCTTGTCAGCAAGAAGAAATTTCAGGAGACTATCACAGGATTATACTGAAATTATTTCAATACAGTCCCTTTTGCAAGTTAATATCAATTATTTTTAGCCTACTTTTCACATTTTGCAAAAATGAGGAAAAAGTCTGTCTGTCTGTCTGTCCTTCTGTCTGTCTGACTGGCTGTGTGTGTGTCCCCCCCTATCAACTCCTAAACGGCTGCAGCAATCGAAACAAAATTTGGTAGGAGTAAAGATCTATACCTGAATATCTTACGGCCATATTTTAAAATGATGTCAGTGCTACCAACTGCTAAAAAATCGCAATTGAAATTTGAGCTCCATGTTGGATATCTTGGAAAGTATGAATGGGAGCTATTTCAAAATTGGCACACGTACAGATCATAATATTTCAGTTTAATTTCCAGGAGGCCAAACATGGCAGTGTTGCCAAACTGATTATAAGCCTCCTGATAGGTCCAATTTTTAAATGCATATAACTTCTACACTATCAAGTGGAATTCAACCAAATTTCGTATGTTGTATGTGTACATAACCAGATATGACTGAGCGTATTCTTAAGACCTACCAGGGCTGCCAACTGTTAATAAATGCTCCTAATTTATTTTATCCAAATACCAATATATCAGAAAGTATGCAAGCCGACAGCTTTAAACTATGCACACATATAGTACCTGACATTCTATATTAATTTGGAGTAACTTATATACGTCAGTGCTACCAACATGATTCTAAGCCTGCTGACAGGTCCAACTTTAAATACATGTAACTTCCATACTATCATTTGGATTTCAACCAAATTTCGTATGTGCTATGTGTACCATAACAGATATGACTATGCGTATTCTAAGGAGCAACCAGGGCTGCCAACTGTTAATATGTGCTGTCCCTATTTTTGTTACCCTAATATCAATATATCAGAAAGTATGCAAGCCAATAGCTCTAAACGTTGCACACATATAGTACCTGGCATTCTAGACGAATTTGGAGTAACTAATATACGTCAGTGCTGCCAACATGATTCTAAGCCTGCTGATAGGTCCAATTTTAAAATGCATGTAACTTCTATACTAACTAATGGATTTCATTCAAAATTGGCACAACAATAGATCATATTATTTCAGATTATTTCTGACCAATACATGCATGACATTGTTGCCAACATGATTTTACGCGCGCTGTTAGATCCAATGTTTAACTGCATGTAACGTCCATGCTATTCATTGGACTTCAACCAAATTTTGTATTTAGTACCTTAAGAGACGGAACTAAGAATATATTCAGTCATCAGGGCTGCCAACTGTAGTGCTCTATTAGGATACATTATGCCAGGTATACAGTATTTCGAACTAATTGGAAATTTCGATATTAGCAACTTAATTTCGTCATTATTCTAGATAGGTTCATATTCTGTAGAATAATCATTGGCATGAAAAGTAGGATGTATAGTTCTTCACGGAACTTCTTGTTTATTCTGAATTCACTATGTAAATATTGTAAAATTATTTTCATTTTTTTTAAATCAATGGGTATTTTAATTGTATACGAGTTATACTTAAAAATGAACATAATAAAATAATTATTGATGGTAAGACTGCTTGAGGATCCATAAAATAATATTTCCTACTATTTAGAACTGTTTCTTAGTTGAGATGTTTAAAAAAAAAGGTGTATGCCCTAGTTATATGTCCGTCTGTTCATATTTTCTTTATAGCGCTGTCAGGCAAACAGTGAGGCATTTCATTCAGACTACTCTCTGATATCCTAAAATGGTGATGTAAGAAATCAGCACCACGGGACACTACAGTCAATTGACTCAACATGTTTAATTTGTACATTCCGTTATAAATTATCCTTTGTAAGTAATACCGTACCGGTATGCCACAAAAGAATAAAAAACATAATTAATGAACGAAGTTGGGTCATTTATAATTATTAACAACCAACCAACAACGGCAGCTGGTGCCCAGATGTCTGTGGTCTCGGTAGACGTGGGTCGAACCTCACCGCCGGCCGTCCGTGAAATAGTTTTCCGTGGTTTCCCATTTTCAACTACAGACAAATGCTGCGACGGCACCTTCGAATGTGCCACGGCCGCTCCCTTCCAAATCCGTGCTTATTTTCATTCACCTTCATTCATATCATCTCTCATTAACTCCTCTCATGAGGTTGGCACCGGGTGAGTTAGCCGAGGTCGTTTCGGCATGACTGCTGGCAGTCGCTCACATCCGGGAGGCGAGGAGGTTCGAATACCCCGCCGGCAACCTTGAAGATGGTCTTCTGTGGTTTCCCATCTTCCTTCCAGGCAATTGCCGGGGTTGGTCCCTAACTATAGGCCACAGCCGCTACCTTCCAACTCAACTCCTCGTCCTTGTACATTCCCACTTTCCTCCCCAACGGTACTTGTAACTCACCCATTGGGTGTCCGTCTCGAAGTAGCTACAAAAACTGGCGAGCCGAACATGTCCTCGGACACTCCCGGCACTAAAAGCCATACGCTAAAAAAAAATGAGGTTGGCGACAGGAATTACATCCGACTGTATAAACTATCCACCATAAGGACGCGAAAATATATATTATCTCATTTCCGTCCCAGTTGAAACAGGAATCATATGCATTATAGTTATTATTACCGTATTATTATGGTCATCTTATCACTACCGACAGCGGTCACCCGCTAACGCACAGCGCTAGGCAATGTGGCCATGCTCCATGTGGACTTGGTAGACGTGGGTTTGAACCCCACCGTCGGCCATCTTGGAAATGGTTTACCGTGGTTTCCCCACTTTCAATTCTAGGCAAATGTTGGGACGATCCTTCTGACAGGCCACGGCAGCTTCCTTCCACATCCTTGCCCAGCTTCATTCATCTAGATCTCTCATTAACTCCTCTCATGTTGGTGTCAGGAAGGGCATCCGGTCGTAAATACATCCGCCACATAGCGTTTCATCGCATCTCATCCCCGATCCCGTTAAATAGGTAAAAGTAAGGGGTAGACATACATCGTCATCCATCCTTATCGTAGAGGGTGTGGTGGAGCAGCGGTCAAGCTGTTGGCCTCTCACCACGGCGGAGTGGGTTCAATTCCCAGTCAATGCTTGTGAAATGCCATATTCAGTGATTCGGATTCCATGTAAAAAGGAGGTCCCGTGGCTCATGATCTCGAGATTAACGGTCACGTAAAACTACAATCTTCCTTCTTCCTTCCATCCTTAACGTATGCAACTACTGTATTCAAGACAAATACAGAGATCCAAGTTTCTTTTTCTGGCACTGACAGGGCATCTGCTCAATCCTAGACCATAATAAATACAGCCATGCATACTATTACAAAAATCACACAAACACAGGTTATCAGACATATTTAACACACACCCAAATACATCGGGCTGATGATCAAGATTTATTAACAACAACCATCATATTTATTTTCGTCTGGCTCGTGGTGCAGTGGCTAGCAAACCTGCGAAGAGCGGAAGTGGTTTTCCTCTTATACTTCAGGAAAATGCCGGGATGGTTCCTAACTTAAGGCCACTGCCGTCTCCTTCCCCAAATTAAATATAAACCCACTACGGTACTACTACAACATTGACCCACAATAACACGGTTATGAATGATATATATATATATATATACATACACACATAAGTACACGGGACAAAATGATCACGATGTGATACAAGCTCGTCAAATGAAAGAACAGCAACTTATTTGTCAATTCAAAGTTTTATACAACTCTTACACTACTCTTACGGGAGACAATTGCCGCATTTTGTACAGCCCTTATGTGAGCACTTCCAGGAATTTTCGAACAATACTAGTTAACAGGTTCAGACAACCTCATGCGTTTGGGAATTTCATACTACGTAGCTTGAGGCTACTGCTTGTGGAAAGGTTTCCAAGATCAAACACACTGATAACAGAACATCGGGAGACATCCTTCGGAGATTTTGTTCTAAATGCATCCTAAATAAATAGCATTGCACATGGTCTTACTAGGTCGCTTTATTGCTGGAAGAGTTGTATTGATCTAAAACTTAATGTCTACCAATTGACTTAAATTATTAAAAGCAAAAATAATGGAAGATAAAACTGAAAATTACCTAATGCAGTGATTGTATTTTGATTGTATTTTATGTATTTTGAAAATACAAAATACTCATGAAAAGTATTTTCGATACAGATACAAAATACATGTTCAAAAATGTATTTTCGATACAAAATACAAAATACAAAAGTATCGAAAATACGTATTTTAAATACATGTATTTTCGATACTGCCCAACTCTGATAGAAGATAGATAGATAAAGCTCAAATACCACTCACTGACTGACTCATTCATTCATCACGAAATCTCAGAAACCACCAAACGGATTGGAATGAAATTTGGTATGCAGCTTCCTCAAGGGCCGCAAACACCCACTAAGAAAGGATGTTTGGATATTCAGGTTCTAAAGGGGTGTTAAGGGGGTAGACCAGCATTTCAATGAATAGAAATATCTCCCGATTGGTTTCATTGGGGGATGTGATACTCGGCATATAAACTCATCATTAAAAATAAGAAGACGTGTCTGAGGGTTTTTCGATGTGGTGTATATTATGAGGTGAAAGGGGTGAAAAGAGGGGGTTGAAGGAATCCTAACGGAGCGTGTATCTCTTAAACGACATAGGCGAGGAGTTTGAAACTCAGCGGGAAAAAATCAGCATAAATAATAAGTAAATAGGTGTTTGACCGTATTTTCATAAATCCGATTAATGTGGCCCATGGGGAGGGGTGAAATTCTGGGGGGAAAACACAGGAAAGAAAGTGTCCTAACTGATTGACTGACTGACTCACTCAATCAAACTCAGGGGGAAAAACTGCTTAAAAATAAGTAAATAGCTATTCGACAGGTTTTTTTTTTCTTTCTTTCATAAATCAAATTTAAGGGGTTCATGAGGAGGGGTGAAATTCTGAAAAAAGGTAATTGAAAGTAAATGTCCTGACTCACTCATCATCGCTCATCCAAAATGGAATGAAATTTGGTATGCAGCTTCCTCAAAGGCCGCAAACGCCCTCCGACCGTTTTATCATAAATTTCATCTATACTATATATTTGTCAAATACCACTCACTCATTCATTCATCATGAAATCTCAGAAACCACCAAACGGATTGGAATGAAATTTGGTATGCAGCTTCCTCAGGGGCCGCAGGTGCTCGCTAAGAAAGGTTTTCAAAAAATTCACTGGGATCATGGTCAAACCGCGAAAACCACGATTATATGAAGCAATGCAGGCTGCACACATGGCCCCTACCAGTCTTTGCAGGCAGTGACAGTGAGCTTACTTTCATAACGTGCACGTCATTGTTGTCTGCGCTCCCGACCTTTACACACTCTCTCTGTTCAAACAGTACTTCTATGTAATTTCTGTTTGTACTTTATACTTTCACCATCACTTTATGTTCATCATATTGCATTATATGTTAGCCTTTAGTTGACATAACTGTAGAGTTCCTTTGTTTCTTTGATTAGGTACGGCGTTTTTCATCATTTCTGGGTAGTACATAGTTAGAGAACAGAGTACAGGCAGCTGAGATGAGATTCCTGAGAAGTATGGTCCAGAAAACGAGGAGAGACAGAGTGAGAAATGAAGATATACGGAAAGAACTGGGAGTACAGAAACTAAATGACTCATCATCATCATCATCTTGTACAGTTTCCAGCCCCAGGCTGGGTCTGTTTGGAACATAAGCCTCGCCACTTAGTTCTTTCTTCCCACCACCTCTCCGCTGTCACTCTGGTCCAGTCCTCGCCTCTCTTCTTGACACATTCCTCCACTCCTTTCAGCCATCTATATCTTGGTCTTCCCCTTGGTCGTTTCTTCTGCATCTGCATCTCATGTATCCTCTTGGGAATCTTCTTCTCATCCATTCTCTTTAAGTGTCCATACCACCTCAGTCTTGATGTCTCAATCCTACCTTGCAAGGGCTCCTCTTTCACCATTTCCCCGACCTTTTCATTCCTCACCCTGTCTCTTCTTGTTACTCCGATCCTACTTCGCAGGAACTTCATTTCACCTGCCTGTATTCTGCTTATGTCTCTCTTCTTCATTGTCCACGTTTCTGAAGCATAGGTCAGTATCGGGATATAGTAGCTTCTGTATAACACTTCCTTGCTTTTTTGCGGGACATCTTTATTCCACACTAAGCTCCTAATGCTTCTCAGAAATGCTTCTGCCTGTCTGCCACGTTCCGTAATCTCTTTGTCATTTCTCCCATTTTCCTCCACTATACTTCCCAAGTACTTGAGACTTTCCACCTTCTTCAGCTGTCCACCTCCAAGTGTTATCCCACTCATGGGTCTGTCCTTTTTCCTGGTCGTTAACAGGATCTCACATTTACTGATGTTGAACTTCCATCCGTACTCTCCCACTGTTTCTTCCCAAGCCTTCAGTTGCTCCTGAATTTCCTCCTCCATGTTTCCCCAGACCATGAGATCTGCAAACATCATTGCTTTCATCTTATCTTCTCCTATCTTTCCTACTATCCGTGTCATTACCTCGTCCATAACCACAATAAAGAGAAGGGGTGATAGCGCACTACCCTGTTTCAGGCCACTCATTTGTCTGAACCAGTCTGTTCTTTCCCCTCCAACTTTCACACAACTCACACTTCCACAATACATCTCCTTCACTCTGCCTACAGTCTCTTTTTCCACTCCCATGTTTTCCATTGCTTTCCAAACCTTCTCCCTACACACACTATCATAGGCCTTTTCGATGTCCAGGAAGGCCATCAACAGATCCTCTCCAAATTCGTAGTGGTGTTCCTGGAGCTGTCTCACTGAAAATATGAGATCCACTGTTGATCTCCCAGGTCTGAATCCATACTGCTCCTCTCTCAATTTTCTCCCCACTTTGGCTCGTATTCTACTTTCTAATATCTTTTCATATATCTTGGCACAGTGAGGTATGAGTGTGACTCCCCTGTAATTTCTGCACACCTTTCTGCTTCCTTTCTTAAATATTGGGACAATTAATCCTTTCTTCCAATCTTCTGGGGTATTTTTCTCCTTCCATATCACCCTCAACACACGGTACAGCCACTGTTTCCCAACTTCCCCTGCTGCCTTCACCATTTCAACAGTCACTTCATCCACACCCGGTGCCCTTCCTCCTTTCATCTTGTCTATAGCCATCTCCAGTTCTCTCCAATTCAGGTCCTTTTCCATTCCTGTGTTGTCTTCTCCATCTTCCAATACATTGTCTTCCTCCCTATGACCATTTGGATTCAGCAAATCCTCAAAGTACTCTTTCCACACTGTCTTGAGTGTCTCTTTGTTGTGTACCTCATTTCAGTTTTTGTCCATCATTACCACATCCTCTCGCAGACCTCTTCTCTTACTTTTGACCATCCCATAAAGTACTTTCTTATTTCCTTTGCTGTCTTCCTCCATCATGTCTGACCACTTTACCATCCACTTCTTCTTCTCCTCTGCGACAATCTTGTTTGCTTCTTTCTTCTTTATCTTATAATCTTCCCTTGTCAGATCAGTTCTTTCCTGGAACCACACTCTGAAAGCCTTGTTCTTCCTTCCCACAGCTTCTTTTACTCTCTCATTCCACCATGGTGTCTCTTTACACCGCTTTCTGTTGCTTGTTCTTCCACATACTGCCACTGCAGCTTCCACCATTGTGTTTTTGAATTGCTTCCATTCCTCTTCCCCTGTTTTAGGATTGTCTGTTGGCATCTTTTCCCTTATTATCTTCTGGAATTCTTCCTTGACTTCCTTTTCCTTGAGTTTCCATACTTTGATTCTCCTTTCCTGGTACTCTGTCCTCTTGCTATCCTTAACAACTCCCAGGTTCATTACAAGTATTCTGTGGTCGCTATCTAAGGCCTCTGATGGTATTACCTTTATATCTCTGACACTTCTCTTCATTTCCCAGTCGTACAGCATGTAATCTACCAAAGATTTCTTAGTTAAATCACTGCTGTACCACGTTACCTTGTGGCTTTCTTTCTTCCGGAACCAGGAATTGCCTACCACTAAACCGTTTCTCTTGCAAAAATCCAGCAACTTTCTCCTTTCTTCATTCCTGCTACCCCATCCTTCTGCTCCCAATACATTTTCATATCCTTGCCTTTCACTTCCTACATGTGCATTCAAATCTCCCATGACAATGATGCTCTGCCCATTCAACTGCTGTTGTAGCTCCTCCTCAAAGTCTTCCTTCTCTTGAGCTGTACATCCAACTTGAGGGGCATATACCTGGGCTATCTCCAGGCTTCTTCCCTTTACAGTTACCCTGATCTTCATGATCCTGTCACTTATTCCCTTTACCTCTTCCTTCATTCCATCTCTCACAACTACTCCTACTCCGCTGCTCCTTCCTTCACTGTTCCTACTCCAGTACAACCGGTACCCTTTCCTCAGTTCTCTGCGACCTTCCCCTTTCCATCTCGTTTCTGCCAAGCCCAGTACATCCAGTTTTCTTCTCTCCATCACATCTACAATTTCCTCCACTTTTCCTGTCAGTGTCTGTATGTTTAATGTCCCAACTCGTAGTCCATTAGCATATCCGGGTCGTCGTCGTTTGCATCCGTCCTTTCCGAGGCCTGTTCCTGGTTTGAAAGCAAATATGATATCCACTACTGGCTTGCTAGGCCTATCGTAGCTTCACCAGAGCCCCGTCAGCCGTCACTTTTCAGGGTTCCCATAGAGCCTTCACAGCTACCGTAGCGGTTCCGGGGCACACAAAGTCCCCACTGTACTTCACCCCTACAGGCAATCCCCTACTTCATGCCGTTGCCCGTCTCCCACCACGTGGAGGAGGGGTTGGACTTGTGGGAGACAAAAACTAAATGACTAACTGGAGCAAAACAGATTGAGATGGTATGGACATGTCAAACGGATGAATTAAGTAAGGCTACCAAGACGAGCACTGGAACAACAGATGACAGGGAAGAGAGGACGAGGAAGAACAAAAATGCGTTGGATGGACTCGGTGGAGAATAGCATTAGAAAACGGAACCTGGATTGGAACACCGTGTCGGAAGAGGAATGGTGGAACGACAGAACAAAGTGGAGAGGAACCATATTTGCCCTACCCTGTGTCAGCTGGAAAAGGTGAAACGAAGAAGAAGAAATGAAATAGTTATAATGAAAAGTAGGCTTTGGTAAAAGATATAACCCCTACCAACGTTAATTTTGTTAAGTTAAGCTAGGTCTATTCCATTTATCAGGTATTTTTAAGTAGAGATTTGTTTTGTTACGTTTGGTAAATATCCCTCAACGTCACATCAGCACTCAAGCACCTTTGAAGAAGACCGTGTCTGCCGCTAACTTTTACAGCTTCGGAATATTTGAGCTTGAGGGTGATAATTTTTATCTTAACTATTTCGCAATCTTCTCAATAAGTTTCAGGTTGATATGTATGCAAAGATTGAGACAGAGAGACTACTTTGTATTCGCATCAATCAGAAAAAGTTGAGAAGTTAGGAATATGTACACCTGAACGACGCAATGAGTAAAGCTGGCAGCCGTTTGTCAGATATTGGTAAATGGTCGTCTTTCCCCGTCGTATATTGCACCCGATTTCCAATTTCAACGCTCCATGTTGCAGTCATTATCTTCCACTACAGGAAAAATGTATATAACTAATGTTATAACAGGATTCCAAATGTTATTGCGGGCGAAGCCGCGGGTAACAGCTAGTTTCTTATATTTGGTAAAATACTTTTTATGATTAATTCAAACTGATGAGTCTGAATGATTCACCTCTATAAAAATAATATAGAACAGTCTTTCTGCTTTCTATTGATGTATGATAAGTTATAGGCCTATTCATGAACACAGTTTTTTTTTTTTTTACAGAAAAGGCAGAAGGTGAATTTCTCATATATGTGCATAATGGAGAAATGACATATTGTAAAAATAACTTTCTTTTCTAGTAAATAACAGGAATTATTTAAAACTGGTTCTTGAAATAGTAACAAAAAACTGTGAAATGTTCATTTATGATGTGTCTGACAAACATTTAACTTGGCAATATAGTTTTCTAGAGCAGAAAATTCAATTTTTTTATATATATATATTTTTTTATAAAATACTTTTTATGATTAATTCAAACTGATGAGTCTGAATGATTCACCTCTATAAGAATAATATAGAACTGTCTCACAGCTTTCTATTGATGTATGATAAGTTATATTCATGAACACAGCTTGCTTACAGATACCAAATTCCCTTGGTGTGTATTTTATGGGAATGTACTGCAGCATTTGACGGATAAACCTGCAGCAGTTCTAGGGTTAAAGTCCATACTGCATTTTATAGAAAATGAAATGAAATCAGATTGTGATTATTTACACACAATTCAATATTGTTTGATGATAACAGAGGCTTAACTCCTAGGTCATCAGCCCTATTCAATATTATGGTTCCAAAAATAAAAACTCACAAACGTTCATATGTACTCACTCGAATCTTGGGTTCACACTTGAGGCAGTAAGGCTGGTTTTGGTACTGCTGAATTTCACCTGTGATTTCAGCAACTTTCCGTCGTTTGTTGAAGTTTACAAGTTCGGGCGATTGCTGCAAATAGTCTGGATTTCCCTCTTCTATATGCAATATATTAGTCAGGTACATGCCTAAAAAAAGACAAACCTTTCAAACTTCAATAATAAGAAAAACCAACTAGTAGGAATATTACCAATATCTAGAAATAATTAAAATTAGCAATACACAATTTTTTTGAAATACAATAAGAAACAAATCAGTGGGTTATTTCACGTGGTCCTAAGATGGCCAAGATTGAGAAAAGATAAAAAGGATCAGGTACATAGGTAGACATATTTTTGGCTACTTTGACATTACCCCCATCATTTTTTCTTGGCAATTTCCTATCAATTAGTCTGTATTCACCAATATCAAAGACTTTCAGGACGTTTAATCACCATTGGGCAGCTCTTCTTATATGTGTATGAAACATGATGATAATTGTTGTTTCAAGGGGTCCAACATCTAGGTTATTGGCCCCTAAAGCTACGAAACAAATGACCGCTTACTTCACTTTCACTTCATGGCCTGAATAGCAGTTCAAACATAACTCGCACGGGGTTGGTACTTCAACATTAGCATGAGCAGTGAACATCATAGATTATGCTTTCTTCAAGTCATGGCCAAATGGCCTTAGGTTAAAGAGAGAGAGTTTAAATAGCACCAAAGTTCAGATAGAGAAAAAATCAAACGAGTTTTCTGCCAGCAAATGCCACTAGAAAACATTGAAACTGTCCAAAATTGACTTTCACTTCAAGAAAATTAATTGGGTGAGGAAGAGATGAAAATATTGCATGTTGAAGGCTTATCTACTGAGATGGTAAAACATTACTTTTTCTCAACAATATTTTAAAAATATTTTTTTAAATTTATTATACGGAATATATAAACATGTTCTTTATGATACATTTTATATACAACCAAATAACAAGGTGGGATTATACGCTCAACCCGCAGCGGTGGCCGGGAGCACTAAACGTGCTGTGCTTCGCTGGCATCGGAAGAGCGTGGGTTCAAATCCCATCTCGGCCATCCTGAAAATGGTTTTCGTGGTTTCCCATTTTCACCACCAGGCAAATGCCAGGACGGACCCTTTCAATAGGTCCACAGCCGATTTCCTTCCAAATTCCCTTCCCTGACCCGTCCTAGAAAGAAAATAAATGGCCATTGCCTGCATTAATAAAATTAATTATAAAAAGTTAATAAATGCTTCTGAAAAATAACAACCGTTTTAAAACATTTAAACGTCCATAAAAGGTTAACTCACCAAAAAAAGGAACACAAGGGGGGTTAATGGAGCGCAGCTTCTCTTGATACTTGCGGAAGTGGTCGTTGTTTAGTTCACGCCCCTCTTCCAATGCCTTTTCCAGTCGGGCTGATATTGCCTGGAAATGCAATATCTTAATTACCTTACTTCTACAAAAATAAGAGTGAATGGACCTGCTGAAACCAATAAGGAAAGCCTTTATCACCATAAAATAGCCCAAAACAATGCCTTCAAATTAATTTGTGGAGCAGTAAAGACACCACCAACCACAGCCCTCCAACTAGACAAAGAAAATCTACCAATAACTCTTGAAATACAGTAACAGCCACTGCTGCGTTCATTAAAATACAAGCTTCTTCACAGGCAAGCTGAATCAACCAACAAATCCCACACCAAACACTGAAAGAAAAAAAAAGAAAAACATACCTGCTGAAGCTAGTAAAATTAAGTATTCCTACGCAGATAGAGCCCATTATTCCAACCACCAAACTGCTTAATTTCATGATTGTGCAGACAAACTTGACTTGTAATAACAGACTTTTACTGAACAAATGACACCACAGCAGAGGTCACTGATTAACGTTTAACCCTATAATACAAATCACAGTACAGTAAACTCTTCATTATCTGTGTTAATGGTGACTTGTGATCGCACGGATAACTGATCAACATGAATAATACAAACATAATCTAACTGGAAACAGCATTTTATTTGCTAAACATGCAACATATGAAATGCAAAAGTCCATTTCATTCCCAATTTTTCTCAGTTCGCTTACGGGAAATACTATACAGTAAAATCCCGCTGTAACGAACACCAGGACAACAAAATTTTCAGAAAAACGACATTTTTTGGTCCCTTCCCTTTTCCCTATTTGTTGTGTGTTAAAATATTTCATTTTAACGAAATTCGTAGTTTCAGTTTAATGAATTAAAATTGAGCTTTTTTTAAAACCAATTTGACCATATTTTCTCAAATTACAACTAAAATTCATCCTGTTTTATGACAAACTTTTCTTGTTACATTATTTCGTTATTTAGACGATATGATCGCCATTTTCCATATATGCACCGTACGCGATTGAGAAGGCAATAGCTTTAGTGTAATCAATATGCTTCGCCCATCATCCAATGTAAGAGGTCACTCGATTCGCTGAGTAGGAGCACCAAGTTTGCAATCCACCAATGAAAGCTACGCTTTGTGTAAGACGTCACTCTATTGGCTGAGTAGGAGCGCCAAGTTTGCAATCAACCAATGAACGCTAGGGTTTTGTAGCTTTGTGTAACCAATAGGCTTCGCCCATCAACCAATGTAAGATGTCACACTATTGGCCAAGTAGGAGTGCAATGTTTGTAATCCACCAACTAACGCAACCGTTTCATAGATACCGTATTTCCTCGCACTTTTTCAGCCTAAAAATCGTGGAAAAAAGCAGGGTGCGACGATTATGTGAAGAATATTTCAGTTCAAGGAATATAATGTATCATTATTTGCTGCGCGGGCCAGTTATTCACGTAGCGTGAGTCTGGCGTGAGTTATAGCCTGCAGTCAGAGACAGGCTTCTTTCCTCTAACAAGGTCACGACAGGTTAAAGCTCGCAGAATGTGCTGACGAAGCTGGCCGTTCTCGTCGCGGTTCATAGCCCGCAGGCATAAAGACTAGATTACTTTCTCATGAATGATCACGCCAGATTAGGCCTATAAACTCGTGGAATATGCGCTGGCCACTCGCGTCCCAGTTCATAGCCTGCAGGCATAAAGACTAGATTATTTTCTATTGACAAGATCACGCCAGATTAGGCCTATAACCTCGCAGAATGTGCGCAGGCCGCTCGTGTCACAGTTCATAGCCCGCAGGCATAAGGACAAGATTATGCCAGATTAGGCCTATAAGTTCGCGTAATGTGCGCTGGCCACTCGCGTCGCAGTTCATAGCCCGCAGGCATAAAGACGAGATTACATTCTCCTGACAAGATCACGCCAGATTATGCCCATAACCTCGCGGAATGTGCTAAGTGATGAGGCTGGCCACTCGCGTCACAGTTCATAGCCCGCAGGCATAAAGTCGAGATTACTTTCTGCTGACAAGATCACACCAGATTAGGCCTATAAGCTCGCGGAATGTGCGCTGGCCGTTCGCGACACGGTTCATAGCCCGCAAGCATAAAGACAAGATTACTTTCACCTGACAAGATCACGCCAGATTAGGCCTATAAGCTCGCGGAATATGCTAAGTGATGAGGCTGGCCACTAGCGTCACAGATCATAGCCCGCAGGCATAAGGAAGAGATTACTTTCTGCTGACAAGATCACGCCAGATTAGGCCTATAAGCTCGCGGAATATGCGCTGGCCGCTCGCGTCACAGTTCATAACCCGCAGGCATCAAGACAAGATTACTTTCTTCTGACAAGATCACGCCAGATTATACGCTAGCAGAATGTGCTAAGTGACAAAACTTGCCGCTCGCGTCACAGTTCATAGTCCGCAGGCATAAAGACGAGATATTTTTCTTCTGACAAAGTCGCGGCAGCATGTGCAATTGACTGGCGCACAAATACGAATATGCTATGAGACGATTATGCGATGTAATTTTATAAACCTATTTTAGTGTTTGAAAAGTGGGGTGCGACGACTACACGGTGGCGACGATTATGCGAGGAAATACGGTATTATCTTGTTTTGTCCCATCATGCATTGGACGTTTCTTCTTCATATTTAATTCGCAAAGCAATGGGTTTCTTGTTAAGGTTATACAGTAGAACTTCGATGCATCGTTCTCAGAACTGTAGTTTTCCCGTATGCATCGTTCAATTTATTTAGTCCCAAAAATTTTCCATACAAACTAATGTTAAATTTCCCCGCATCTATCGTTCCTCAAACTATCGTTTTATCGCATGAATAGTCAAAAAATTACTAGTCCTTGGCCACAATTTTCCCGCATATGATCGTTTATGATAAAAATATATGCAAACGTTCTTTTGAATTTGAAGTGGCATAGAATAGCGGCAACCTGTTACGCGAGAATGTACAAGGAACGAACGATTAGGAGTTCCTGGGCTGAGCAAGTTTCTCGGCTGAAGCAAGGTTAAGGAAGGAAGGAAGCTTGTAGTTTAACGTGACCGTTAATCGCGAGATCATGAGCCACGGGACCTCCTTTTTACGTGGAATCCGAACCACAGGACATGGCATTTCGGTTAAGTAGGCTGGACTGCATTGCGCAGATTGTTTACGCGCAACCACACTATATAACCATGCCTACGAGCCTTCAGGCGCCAACGATTCTGCTCGAAGCGCCAAGCCGTCATTGTACTGTTTCATTTCATTCAGAGTGGTTCTGTGTAGTATCTTGGGTGTGTGCGGCGATTACAATTTTATCTGTAGTTCATAATTATGTTATCTTTCTCATTTTAGTTCCTGTGTAGTATTGTTATTCAGGACATGTCTCATCCCGTGAAAAAAGTAAGAACTCTCGATGAACGCTTGAAAATTATAAAAGAAATTGAATCAAATCCTTTTGAAAAAAGAGTTGATACTGCTAAACGTCTTGGGTTAGCAACTTCAACTTTAAATTCCATATTTGCCAAGAATGAGATAAGAGAGCAAATTGATAAATGTTGCAGTTCCAGCAAACAAAGGAAAACTGGAAGAGAATCTACATTCGCGGAGCTCGAGAATGTCCTTTTCACTTGGTACCAGCAAGCAAGAGCTTCCAATATCCCTATAGATGGAACAATTTTATGGGAGAAAGACAAGAAGATAGCTGCAAGATTGAAGATTGATAATTTTGCTGTATCGAATGGATGGATCGCTCGATTTAAAGTGCGACATGGGCTAGTCTTCAAGAAGGTTTGCGGAGAATGTGCTTCTGTGGACACGGAAGGTAAGGAGCTGTGGTTCGAGAGACTGGCATCGCTTTTGGAAGGTTACGAGTCGCGAGACGTATACAACGCGGACGAGACCACACTTTTTTACAGTGTCCTTCCGGACAGAACACTGGCACTGAAGGGTGAATCTTGCCATGGTGGGGGGGGGGGAGAGAGTTCAAAAGAACGACTAACCGTTCTGCTGTGTGTGTGAACAGTGATGGCAGTGATAAGAGTGTGCCAGTCGTAGTGGGAAAATCATTAAAACCACGTTGTTTTAAGAAGAAGAAAAAATACCTGTGACGTATCATTCAAACAAAAAAGCTTGGATGACCGCTGAAATATTTTTACAATTTTTAAGGTACACAAGGAAGAAAAGTCGTGCTCATTGCGGATAATTGTGCCGCTCATCCACAGGACAAGTCATTTCTTCGCAATGTGAAAGTTGTGCATTTCCCCCAAATTGTACCAGCGTGTTGCAGCCTCTTGTTCTTGGGGTGATAAAATGGTCAAGCAGCTGTACCGTTAGCGCCTAGTGCAAACTGCTGTGTGCTTGTTGGATGCCGGGAAGGAAACGAGTAAGAAAATCGATCTACTGAAAGCGATTCATTTCACAGTAGCAGCTTGGCAGCAGGTGTCCCAGCCAACTGTCATGAATTGTTTCCAGAAAGGTGGTTTCAGCTGTCAGCTACGCGCGCCGGAAATAGACTCCGCTGAAAATCCCTGTGCTAATGGTGAAGATAGTGATGATGATGATGACATACCTGCCAACTTTTGAAAAGGGCTATCAGTAAAACTCATGCGCGACAAAAAATCGAACGCTTTTCGATATACCCCCGTCTTGACGAAAATAATAATACTTCTGGGCTACAAAATACAATAATTCATGCTTTATACAGGATACTTCAATGAAATCATATCTACTTACATAATTTGTAGATGAACATAACAATCCAGAAGAAATCCATGTTAATCAGCAGCAGGCGTGGTGAATATTGGTTTGGAGCACACATAACAGGACTTCCTTGATAGATTAAGCTGATATACGATAATTGAAAAAGGCTTTACACAATAAAACTTGTTTAACGTAACACAGGCAAGAAATAATATAATACACACTGCAAATCACATGCTAGTTCGACTTTAAAGTCATGGTTGTGGTCTTTTTAGCTTCCTGCAAAAAGTCATGAGAAAATGTTTTGTCATAACAGCGACCAGAACTCCTGGTCTTCAAAATAGAAATAGACTCCAGAGATTCATTGGACACGGATGACCTGAACTGTGTTCTATTTTTCTTCACAAGGCTAAAAACACGTTGACATTCTGCATTGCTATGGGGTATGGTGAGAACAGAGAGCATTACTCTAGAAATTCGGTTATACTTAAGAAGTCTATCGGCTCCAGGAATTCTTGATATTTGTGCCCAACTGGAATCACTTGCAGCATCTTGATGTGCAGCCGAAGTGTCATCTACCTGAAGAGCTGTGAACTGCCTCTGAAGCTCATTCACTACCTCATCTGTAGTTTCATTCTCTTCCTTGCATAACATGATAGGAAACTTTTCCAAGAAAAAAACGAATGGAAGAAAACTCTGCATCTTCAATTTTGTCCAACCTAGCAACTTGAGCATTCTTTAACACGTCATCCTTAAGTGGAAACTTGTTGATGATGTAGTCACAGGCAGTACAAAAGTAGTTTCTCACTGATGGAAAGAAAAAGGGATTTATCTGTATCCGGTCCGTTCTGAAGGCACTTAACAACTTCAGATGATGCATTTTTTGCCATTTTATTTACAAAGCATGTCGTTTTCGTGCGACCACAACTATATTTCTTTGCAACTTCTGATGTGGGAAACATCTTAAATAAAGCACCAGCATGATCAGCCGCACTTAAGGGCACATCGTGTTCCACCAAAAAGGAAGTAAACAGACACTCGGCCCTAATTACGTCACTGTCAACGTGAAGAAAGAATTTGCACATGGTAGAAATAAAAACCACACACACACGTGGAACGAATGTAATTAGTCCAAGGAATACAGGAAACTGCGAAGCACGAAGTTATAGCACAAAAACTCGAACGCTTCATTAAAATATACCATAACCTTAAAAGACGAAAACATTCAAGGAACGCCAACTTCGCGAACAATGAACAACTCACGTGGTCAAAGAATATGGTTTAAATCGCAACGAGCGAACGGAGCGGAACAAAGAATATGCGAAGCAGAGCCTGTCGACACCTAAGATTCACATGGAAGAACGGTTATCCTGACTTCAAATTCAATTACAATGAAGACACAAACATCACACGGTTAAAAGTACGAATCATATCAAAGAACGAGTTATCGACTATCGTGGACTTGCCTTCGACCCACGCAAACAATCGATTGTACGGAAGTGGGCGGTATTATCGAATGTAAATTATCTTTTCAAATTTTTGTCCGCGAAATCGTAAAATGACACCGTTCATCCGTAAAACCGTAAAATGCTGCAATTTCCGTAAATTTTACGGATAAACCGTAAAAGTTGGCAGGTATGTGATGATGATGCCTTTAATGATGACTGGGAACAATTAAGTGGTGAAAGTGACTCTGTCCCCGTTGATTTTGAAGACTATGTGCTGATCGATTCTAATGTAGCCACATGTGGAGTGGAAACAATTGAAGAGCTGTGCGATGAAGGGGCGGGGGAGAGGAGTGATGAAGAGGAAGAAGACGATCATGAGCCCCAAGTCGTCCTGAGTTTCACCGAAGCGCATGCCGCCTTAGCGAAGGTGAAATCCTTCATGTACTCGCATGATATCAGTGATCGTGAAGAAGAGAACATTATGCAAGTAGAGAAGGCTTTGTTTCGTCTGAAACGCAAAGCTTCGACGAAACAAAAAAAAATTGATGACTTTTTTACTAAAAAGAGCAAGTGATAGAATGACACATATGTAATCATATCGCGTACATCGTGGTTGCAATATTTTGATGCCTCTATGAAGTTTACATGAAGAAATATGTCCAAATACAGTAACCGTACTTTATTATTTTTTTTACTCAAATTTTTTATGTTACCCGCATTTATCGTTTCCCGCATCCATCGTCATTTTCCCCCTCCCCCTTGCAAAACGATGCATCGAGGTTCTACTGTACTGTACAATTAAACTTGCAAAGTTCGTGTGCATTTCATTAAATAATTAAGTACATATCATCACAAAGCAGAAGCGACAGCAGTTTTTGTTGAGTGAAAAACGTAAAATACTTGCGGAAGTAGAGAAAGGCGAAAAGAAAGGAGAAGTAGCGAAGAAGTATGACATTAGCCCGTCAACACTATCTACTTTTCTAAAACAGGCAAGTAAGATAGAGGAAAACATTGATGCTGATGCCCCAGGTCCACAGCGAAAGAAGACAAGGACAGCCGACTAGGCGGAGGACCAAGCCGTCTATACGTGGCGTGTTGCAATGCGGTGTAAAACATTCCAATAAATGGCCCACTGTTATGTGAGCGTGCGAGATCTTTCGCAAGTTCGCTTGGGTCACCTGAGTTTGTGGGTAGTTAGTTAGTTATTGTTTTAAGGGGCATAACTACAAGGTCATCTGCCCCTGCTGGTTGGCTTCATAGGTTCCGGGAGAGATATGGCATATCCCACAAAATTATAAATGGTGAAGCTAACGATGCCCCGAAGGAAGTTGCGTCTTCATGGCGCCTGAAGACTCAAACAGATGCCTTGAAGGAATATTCACTGGCGGACATTTATAATGCAGACAAAACTGCGTTATTTTATAAGTTAATGCTGAACAAATCCCTGATTTCAAGGGAAATAAGTGTTTTGGGGGCAAACGTTCAAAAGAACGTATCACAGCTCTTTTGTATACCAACTCCACAGGGACAGACAAACTGAAGCCTCTCATAATTGGGAAGTTTGGGGAGCCAGGGTGCTTCAAGGGGGTGCTACGTCTGCCCTCTGAATACAGGCACAACTCGAAGGCATGGATGACATTGTGTTATTCAAAGAGTGGTTGTTGGACTTAGAACATCAGATGAAGGCCGAAAAGAGGAGAATTCTTCTGTTATTGGACAATTGCTCTTCTCATAATTGTGTGCCTCGCCATTTGGAGCATGTAAAAGTCTTATTTTTGCCTCCAAATACAACTTCAATTCTGCAGCCGCTGGATCAGGGTATAATTCATGCAGTACAGTGGCATTACCGTGCTCGTGTGGTCCGTCGAATGCTGAGTAATGTTGCCACAAATAGAGTCATTAACATCAACATATTGGGAGCAATGCAGATGTTTAATGCTGCATGGAAATCTCTGAATGCAGACATCACCAACTGCTTTAGAAAATTTTTACAGAAGACGTCGCAGAAAGTGAAGTGTTGGATGATGTGGAAACCGAGGACAATTGGAAGCGCTTGTGTGCAACGTTGGATGTGCCATCTAAGGTAAATCTTACTATGTCAATGTAGATAGTGATGTAATAGTCCACAAAGAAATCACCAATGAGGAAATTGTGGAGGACATTATGAATGATAGAGATCCATGTGATGAGGAGGAAGAGGAAGACAACCCCCAAAATGATTGTGATCGACAGAGCTTGACTCTTCTGTAGGCAACGAACATGGCACGTAGCCTTCAAGATTTTCTTGTGTCACGAAGTGATGTGCCAAAATCGGTTTTAAATTATATGTGCAGTGGTTGGTGACTATTTGGAACGAGCTTTTGTGTCTGGGTCTATTCAGAAGAAAATCAGACTTTTTCAAAAAATAAGGTTCTGGAACAATGTGTAGACTTGCTGGTACAATGCAAAAAATAGATTTTCTGAAAACGTCTGTCAATAACTACTGATTATTACTTTGTGTATAGGCTAAGTATATGTAGATTTAATAATTTTCCTATCAAGTAATACATTTTGAGCTTTTTTCTTTTTTGTGCATAATGGCATTTTGAAGTTATATAGATCCTGCAAGAGATATAACGGGGCAGATGACCTCGCAGTTCCGCCCTTTAAAACAACAATACCCAACGGATATAACACTAGGTGAGTTCTACAGTACGTGAATACAACTCTCCAAAAAATAATGCCTGCACGTGAATTTTAGAAGGATTATTGTTTTTTGGTGACCATGTGAGTCGATATAGAGATATCACGGCATAAGATAAGATTAGTGTCACACATGAAACGTTTGTGATTCTCACCATCGCTAAATTTGTATTCAGTATGCAGGGTAAGATATGCGTTCCACCGGGCTGAACTAGGATTGATTTTTGAAGGTCGCAGGAGTCTATTCAAGATATTATGAACAGTGCACGGCCGGAAATAAGGTTAGGGTCACTCATGAGCTGACTGCAATTCTTACCACCGCAAACCCAGCGAGTTGATGGTAATATGTATTTTTCACAGGTCATCTTGACCAGTGTCCACGGGAGTAAGTATCGTGATCTTCTGAGCAAGCATACTCGTAGGTACGGTTAGCGTCTATTTATATACAACATGTGGCAAGCAAATGTCGCCATCAAAATACATTTTATTTCCTCAGTGTGAGTAATGCATGATTTCTCGTTGTTTTCACTCAATCCTTCTTTCTCCGGTGCGCCTGGGATCACTCTGTCCGCATGCTCGTCACTCACTTGTTTTCGATTCTCATACATCACTGTACAGATGCATGAATGTGTTATCAGCATTGACGCTGATTCACCTGTTTCTAACTTACCATGTCTGTCATTTCTAGCTTCTTCCTAATAGATCAACCATTTACGCTTATCCTACACATCTTGCTACGTCACAATAAGAGGTGTGATACTAAATAGCAGTCGTGACAACGTCTAACAATTGGCAGACTGCCTGAGGTGTGGTAAACGCGATCAAAATTACATTGCTATCGTCACCGTTAAACTGCAATCTATCGCTGGGTGAGATTTTTTGAAAACTAAAACAGAGGAAGACTTTTTCTTTTTTCGCCAAACCGGACAATCAGTGCCCAGATAATCGAGTTTATTGTACTTCATTTCAGTCACTTTACAGCCACTATATTCTAATTGAAAATTAGAAATTTACCTGGAATGTGAACTTGAGCCTGAAAACAGAAGCTGAGCCCATAGCTGACACAACAGCAAGCACACCGTTGAAATTATTTAGTTCCTGGAGCACCATCAAAATTTCAATAACACGAGAAACAATTGCTAAACGCTCTTCAAAGTTTTCTGCTTCAACAATGTTTTTTTCCAACCACCTCGTGAACTGTAAGTAAGAGAAAGATGAACTATAAAATGAACAAGAAATATGCATACTAAATACAAAAATAATATAATGTTATTGGTTTTACGTCCCTTTTAACTACACTGGCTTTTAGAGACGCCGGGGTGCCGGAATTTTGCCCCGAAGGGGATCTTTAACGTGCCAGTAAATGTACTGACACGGCTCCCTCGCATTAGCGCACCCTCAAATGCCAGCTGACTGCGCCAGGTTTCGAACCTGCAACCTTGGGCTCAGCAAGCGAGAACGTTACCCCTGAGCCACGCAGCCAGACTAAATACAAAAATACATATGTCAGAAATTCAAGTGAATATTTTCTAATTTCAAATAGAACTACAGTAAATGCGACAGAAATTTATCTTACACAACATGTCAGTTAAAGTTCTTGATTAGCACTAGCAAACATTTTTTAATATAATGGAATACAAGTTTAGAAGAGAAAATTCTTCTTATTCATCTAGCTCCCAGGCTAAGAGGTTAGCAGGCTAGACTTATGGCCAGAAGGGTCCCGAGTCGATTCCCATCCAGGCCATGGGGATTTTAATCTACCATGGTTAATTCCCCTGTGGTCAACAAGAAAAACATGACTAAATGCTTTCTTGATAAAATGTGTATGAAAAAGTCTCTGACCACATTGTCATTTTATTTTCATCTTCTGTGGCCCTAACATTGACACACTATTACTCCAGTTGTCCCTTCCAAAGGGGACAAAATCTACTTACATTTGTAGTGTGTTTAATCATGCGAAGCAAATTAGGCGATGTCTGTTCCTTGTTTTTCTTAGTCCATACACTGCCCACTAATTCGGATGGCTTCACAGCTCGGTAAAGGTCGAATTCCAGTAGCGTCAACTGACGAGCAATCTCTATAGGGTGAAGCTGTGAAGAAAATTCAAGTAAGTTGGTGAAAACATACCATAATCTCCTCTCATTCATAGAACAGTAAATTATTAAAAATATCAGCCACACAGTCTCTGTTGTGGTAATTTCAACCTCCTTTCAATCAATCAGACAATCAACATTCTATAATCTCCGCCAGTATAGAAGAGTGACATACACCCGATCAGAACAAACTTCTGTAGTCGGTTACAGTTGGGATCGACGGCAGAAAATGGAAATAGGCTATGAATATGTTGTTGTTTCCTATGGCTAGACCGGATTCCAATCCATCAGCTTTCTTGTGTTCCAATAGAGTTGTGTGAGGTTTCCTGAAGTTCTAGCAGTCACATCAAGTTTGTTGCAATGCAGCAGGTGCCCCTTATCCATTTTACTTCCAGGTTCGTGACAAAGTGTGCATTCTTCAGATCTCAAGATGTTGATTCGTTTCAGATGAGCTGCAAGGCAGTCATGGCCAGTGTTAAGTCTGAAGAAGGCTACAGCTTCTTTTCTTGGTGTTAATTTATATTGATCCCATTTAGCATCAATGTATAGGCTATGAATATTCCCAAAAGGGAATAAGATGTAATTTCCGTTTGTTCAGATAAATTATCAATTGAAATGGTAAAATTGGTCCGGCCAGATCAAATATGAAAGGGAGCTCGACTTCCGTAGCACATTGGCATCACTCGTGACGTCAATACTACTTGTATTTTGTGTCTTGTGATGACCTTCTCAGTATATGCTAGCCATGCGTATTGGTGAGGGGTGTCTGTACCAACTGACGAGCCCAACGGCACACTGGGGCGAAAAGTTGTCATTTTATGTTTGATCTGGCCGGACCAATTTTATCATATTAATTGATAATTTATCTGATCAAAAACGGAAATTACATCATATTCCCATATGGGAATATTCATAGCCTATGATTGCCAAGGTAAGGTTTTTGTTTTATGAAAGGGAGCTTTACTTCCGTAGCACATTGGCATCACTCGTGACGTCAATACTACTTGTATTTTTGTGATGGCCTTCTCAGTATGTGCTAGCATGCGTATTGGTGAGGTGTGTCTGTACCAACTGACGAGCCAAACGGCACACTGGGGCGAAACGTTGGCATTTCATGTTTGATCTGGCCGGACCAATTTTATCATATTAATTGATAAGAAAATGAAAAGTCGCCAGAGAAGGAAGTTACGCCAAATATTACCACATCCTCCACCTTCCATCAGAAACATATGTGGCCGCATGCTCTATTCACCGTTGAGTCACCAACGACACTTCCATCGAGTGGACAAAAATGATTAGAATTGCTGGGAAGAAACCTACACTTTGATACGAGTATCGGCTGCGGCCGTTGACAAACCCACGACTAAACAATGAACTCAGATCATAATCACATCATTTTATCAACAATTTACGTCTATTCTGCAAACATGCAACATACAGTATGAAGTTCAGAAAACATTACAGTACATTTCACTCTTTATGCATTCATTAATCAACCACCTCTTGCTGTTCAACTTATGATTATAGTATATTCCTTCTTTTTATCAGGGATGATTTTCCTTTTACACAATCATAGTTGAAATTACAAAAAATCTAATATTTATTTTTGTTGTTTCATTTGTGTGGCTTGGACCTCATGGTCATTTAGCCCCATGTACTTGGGTGTGTGTAGAATTTGTGTTATAACCTGACCTATTGTGATGTCTGTAGTAGTGTGTGTATGTGTAACTCAGGTGAGGATTGGGAAGGAGGCATCCGTAGTTTAAGTTAGGAACCAACCTGGTATTTGCCTGGAGTAGAACTGGGAAAACCACTTCCAGCATGGCTGAGGAATCGAATCCACTTCTTCTCAGTTTTCCTTCACGAGGTTGAGTGTACCCTGTTCCAGCCTTCAGACAAGAATTAAATTTCTTGGCAGAGCAAAGAATCAAATCCAGATTTCTGGGGCGACAGCCAAGAATGCTAGACGCTATACCATTAGGTGGACATTTAAAGAAAGTAAAGAAAAGTAAATGTAGGGCATTTTCATTCATTGCCACACCCAGCTCATTGCAGTGGAGGAACTACGATGATGAACTACAAAAATTTTACAAAATTAGGATTTTAATGAATGGACTGATGACAAAGGAAGCATTCAGCTATTAGATCATGTGTTGTATAGTAACCTCACTTTCATGGTTAACGACCGGCTTGTGTTTGAAACCTACTTGGACTGATATGTTTACATTCCATAGCTGCGGGGTGCCGAGGCATTCACGGCTTAAGGCACAGTGTTGTCAACTGTCCATCACCGTAGCAGCAATTTACTCGTCTCCACGGCCAGCAACAACATGGGTGATTTGCAGCAAAATTCTTCTAGGTTGGAACAGTTGGAATAGTGGTAAACTAATAATAATAATAGACTAATAATAATAAGGAAGCTTGTAGGCTCGCATAACGTTAATCTCGCGATCATGAGCTACGGGACCTCCAAATATACGTGGAATCCCAACCACTTCGAAAATCTTGCATGCATTGACCGGGAATCGAACTCTTGGTGAATAATAATAATAATAATAATAATCTGAATGTATGTCCTGAAGTAGTGGATAGTACTGATTATAGTATGTTTTTGTAATATGTTATTGTTATTATTATTATTGTATTATGTACACATACCTTAGTCTTTTTTTTATATATATAACCTTATTATGAGAGTGTTCTAGGACCAGAGGGTTGGGGCGGAAGAAATGAGGAAGGAAAGAGACTGTTGGACTTCTGCCAGAGGAACAGCCTGCTAGTTGGGAACTCCTGGTTTAAGAAAAGAGAGAGCCACACAATCACATGGTACAGTGATGACTTGACCAGGAAGTCGGTGGTCGACTATATACTGTATGAGAAAGAACTAAATAAGAACATCACGGACATCAAGGTTATACCATCGGAGAACCTGGATAGCGACCATCGATTACTGGTAATGAACCTGAGAGGGAGTAAGGAGAAGAAAGGGACTGAGAACCAGGAAAGACGTATAAGGATATGGAAACTGAAAGAAGGGGATAGAAGGGTCGAGTACCTCAAAATGGTAAAGGAAGGAATTCCAACAGATGAAGAAAGAGGGGTGGAAGAGGAATGGACTAGATTTAAGAAGACACTAGTAGGTGCAGCAGAAGCAGTATGTGGGAGGACAAGTAGTAAGAAGAGGTGGAAGGAAACACCATGGTGGAATGAGAAGACAAAAGATATAGTAAGGGAAAAGAATAGAGCCTTTAGGAGGTGGTATCAAAATAGGACGGTAGAGACAAGGGAAGAGTACCAGGAAAGAAAGAAGGAGGCGAAGAGAGTAGTGGCTGAGGAGAGAAGAAAGTGGATGGAAGAGTGGACAAAGATGATGGAGGGTAGTGAAGGTACAAAAAAGGTCCTGTATGGGATGGTAAAAAATAAGAGGTGGAAGGATCCTACGGATTATGTTAGAATGGTGAACAAAAGGGGACAAGAGATAGAAAATAGGGAAGAACTGAAGAAAATGTGGAGAGAATATTTTGAAGAACTTCTGAACCCAAATGGAAAAGATGGTGAGGGGGAAGAAATCGGGGAAGAGGAAGATGAACTACAAACAGAAAAGGACTTAACATGGAAAGAAGTGGAAGATGCAGTGAACAAGATGAAAGGAGGGAAGGCACCGGGTGTGGATGAATTGAGTGTGGAGATGGTGAGAGCAGCAGGAGAGGTGGGGATACAGTGGTTGTACCAAGTGATGAGGACAGCATGGAAGGAAAGGAAGACCACAGAGGATTGGAAAAAAAGGAATAATTGTCCCGATCTTCAAGAAAGGTAGCAGAACAGATTGCAGAAACTATCGGGGAATAACACTGATGAGTCATTGTGCAAAGATCTTCGAGAAAGTTTTGGAAAAGAGAATTAGGACAAGGATAGAAGGAGGGATGAGGGAAGAACAACATGGCTTCAGAGCAGGAAGGTCCACAGTGGATTTGATTTTTGCTGTAAGGCAGTTACAAGAACAGCACTATGAGTATGGAACAGATCTACTGATGGCCTTCCTGGACATTGAGAAAGCATATGACAGTGTATGCAGAAACAAAGTATGAAAGTCCCTGGAGGATAGAGGAGTAGAGAAATGGACTATAAAGAGGATAAAGGAGATGCACAAGGGAAGCGCGAGCTGTGTGAAAGTGGGAGGAGAGAGATCAGACTGGTTGGAACAGAGAAACGGCCTGAAACAAGGAAGTGCACTGTCACCGTTACTTTTCATTGTGGTGATGGATGACATAATGACCCGAGTGGCACAAGTAATTGGGGAAGGAAAGATGAAAGCAATGGTGTTTGCAGATGATTTGATGATTTGGGGAAACAAGGAGGAGGAGGTACAGGAACAGTTGGACGTGTGGGAAGGAATAATACAAGGATATGAGATAAAATTTAGCATAAATAAGAGTGAGATGGTGATCATAACAAGGAAGAAGGAAAGAACCACAAAGGGAATAACAATTGGCAGGGAACAGCTGAAGGAAGTGGAGAGTTTCAAGTATCTGGGAAGCCTGATACAAGATAATGGAAGAAACGATAGAGAAATATATGAGCGGGGAAGGCAGGCAGAAGCATTTCGGAGGAGTGTGAGAAGCATGTTATGGAGCAAGGATGTCCTTCAGAACAGCAAAAAGATCATATATCGGACGTACTATGTCCCTATCCTGGCGTATGCCTCGGAGACCTGGGTTATGAAAGGAAGGGAGAAGAGCAAAATACAGGCCAGTGAGATGAGGTTCTTGAGAAGCAGTATTGGAGCTACAAAGATGGACAGAATAAGAAATGAGAGGACCAGAGAATTAATGAAGGAGGAACCATTACAGGATGGTATAGAGAAATCTAGACTTAGATGGTATGGACATGTAAAACGAATGGAGGAGAAGAGGATACCCAGGAGAGTACACGAGACGAAGTGGGAAGGATAGAGACCGAGAGACAGGTGGCTGTAGGGGGTGGAAGAAAGCGTGAAGAAGAGAGGAGAAGACTGGACAAGGGTGGAGGCTGAGAGATGGTGGGAAGACAGAGGACGTTGGAGAGGCTTGTGTTCCAAACAGACCCGGCCAGTGGCTGGAAACTGTGCAAATGATGATGACCTTAGTCATTTTATTCATCTTCAGAACTGCCTTGTTCCTCACTTCCACTTTCTTGTAGATTTATCACAAAAGCTTCATTATCGTTTTCAATATCCTGTCTCATGTACTTCAGCTCAATTTTTATAGTGTGTTGAACACATTTACCCCACAAATCAACACTTATGTTGTTTACACATTCACTGATAGCATTGCAAACACTAGAACTTAATGACGGAGTTTTGTTGGTTTTCCTGACTTCAGTCTTCAAACGCGCCCAGACCAGTTCGATTGGGTTAAATATACAGTGGTAAGGGGGCAGCCGTAATACCTCATGTCCTAATGATTTTGCAGTGTCATCTAACACAAATTCCTTTTTTAAGTTAGCATCTTTGATAGCCGTTAATAAGACTGACTTCACTGGGATTGAGTTCGGTACCTGTATGTTATGTTCAGTCATGAAGTTGACAATAATTTCTTTCTTGGTGGACATGTTAGGAATTCGGAATTTTAATCTGGAGTGACAGCTTGCATTATCAAGAATAATTACACATTTCTTGTCTTGAGGAAGATTTTTCAGTAATGTATTTACAAACCAATTTTCAAATACATCGGCATTCATTTCATCATGATAGTCTGCTTTTGCATCGCCAATATTCTTTGCGGACAGAAATAAGCAGTTTGGAACCCAGCCTTCACTGCCTCCAGCATGCAACACCATTATTCTTTTGCCTCTCGACACGGGAACTTTGAGGGCGCAAGAACATGAGCCATCGTCCCAACCCCGTTTTTCCAAATCGTGCCTATCGTACCATGTTTCATCTAAATATATAATGCGATGTCCTGCAGCCCTCAACGAATGTAGTCATGTCAAGTATTTCTACCTCCAAGCCACTATTCTTGCCGATTCCATAATTACACGCCTTCTGTTTAATGTGCGAAACTGAAATCCAAGTTTGAGCAACAATTTCCTAAGCATAGTAAGTTTGTATGGAAATTCACACACGTTCTGCAATTTAAACAATAGTTCTTCAATACACGGAGGCTATCCTTTCGCATAAAACGTATATATTTTGCACGGAACAACATCGCACGTGATATCATCAATCTTAGGAAATAATTTTCTTTTATTTGCTCTTTTTTGAGGTGTTTTAGGCCCCCTCTTAACACATTTACTAACAGTTTGTCTACTCAATTTAAGAATATTTGCTGTCTCTGTAATTGACCCCTTGCCTAACTTATTCTTTTTCACGTAATCGTACGTACTGCACACGAACTTTTGAGACTGATTAGTAGGGACCGGAAAAATTAGCATCTATTTGTTTCAAAATTAGCATCTATTTTCTTCAAAATTAGCATCTATTTTCTTCAAAATTAGCATCTATTTACAAAGTTAAAAATCATCACATTGTAATATTATTTTAACGACTTCATGGTTATGAAGTGCAGTTATAGTCCTCAAACAAAAGCATTGTCAGTAGTTCAGCATTGCTTTCTTTCAAATTGTACCGTCTGTCTGTAACCACTGTGTTGTAATGGGACAACACACGCTCGCTATCAACATTGTTCGTTGGGGTCCACAAAACAGTATTTACAAATATGCTGAACTCTGTCTGAACTGCAGTTAATGCAAGCATGATATCACATTTTTCACTTTCTTTCATCTGGGTTTGAATTGCATTTAGCCAACTGTGGCCGAAGACGTGGCGAACAATGTACAGCGTGCTAACACTCAAGCTGCGCCGTATGCTTGCACGCGGCCGAGTTCTGATGCGACGCAATGCGTAAAGACGAAATCATTGAGATTCGAGAAGACTGAACTGCGTTTCCCTGCGATGTAACAGTAGGCCTACTTGCGCAACTGTTGTGGCGCGCTAATCGCTAATTCGAACGTATCTCAAGGCGGCGAATTTAGCCAACCGTGGCCGAAGACGCGGCGAACGATGCACAGCGTACTAACACTCACGCTGCGCCGTAGGCTTGCACGCGGCCGAGCTCTGATGCGCCGCAATGCGTAAAGACGAAATCATTGAGATTCGAGAAGACTGAACTGAGTTTCCCTGCGATGTAACAGTAGGCCTATTTGCGCAACTGTTGTGGCGCGCTAATCGCTAATTCGAACGTGTGTCAAGGTGGCGAATTTAGCCAACCGTGGCCGAAGACGCGGCGAACGATGTACAGCGTGCTAACACTTACGCTGCGCCGTATGCTTGCACGCGGCCGAGCTCTGATGCGACGCAATGCGTAAAGACGAAATCATTGAGATTCGAGAAGACTGAACTGCGTTTCTCTGCGATGTAACAGTAGGCCTACTTGCACAACTGTTGTGGCGTGCTAATCGCTAATTCGAACGTGACTCAAGGCGGCAAATTTAGCCAATCTTGGCCGAAGACGCGGCATACGATGTACAGCATGCTAACACTCACGCAGCGCCGTATGCTTGCACGCGGCGCCTCGATCCTTAATCGGCTCGTATCGAAGTTCGGATCAACTCGTTGTTGCTCGCTCTTCCTGTTAGTATCGCTTCGGGTAAGTTCTTGGACAATGACGACTGTTGTGGCGCGCTAAATCGAACGTGTTTCTACCTGAAGGTTATTACGGTCACTTATATGACGGTGTCAGTAATGAATGCAAGTACTTTTTCCCCCTGAAATTTCAATTAAAAACATGGGGTGCGAGATATACGCGGGGGCGAGATATATGCGAGCAAATACGGTATATCGATTAGAGCGGTTGAAAAAGATATGCGTCATATTTGCAGTATTTCTCATGATTTCGCCGAAATATGTGATTTTCGCCACTAAAATAACAAATTTTCGCAGAATTCGCACCAAAATCGCATATTTGTGCTAATTTCGCATTTTGGTCAAAATTCGCATTTTGTCGCATTTTGAATTTAGGTACCACAGTGCTTCAGAACACCTTAAAACTATTTAAAAAATGGTTTTAACACATATTACAAAAAAACGCATTTATCGCAAATGCGATTTTTTCCGGTCCCTACTGATTAGATAGTGTGCCTGTTACAGTTTTTACCATGTCAACATCGTTATTAACCCCATGCTCAGTTTCTTCTTCACAGCTTTCAGTTCCTGAAGTAGTTCCATCACAATCGTTTGATCCGGAGCCGTTAGTTGAAGTTGAAGAAGCGCAAATACTGTAATCGGGCACCACGCTACAGTCATAAATATTAATATTGAAACGTTCTGCGCATTCCTCATTACTGTGGTCAATTGAAGGTACTCCACTCACCATATAGCCTTCCCAAGGCCTCCACATCACCAATAATGGCACAGACGAACACAACTTACACTGAAATGAACAAGGAAAAGTCTAACGTTTTATCTAAATAGTCACGAGAGCAAGCAGTAGCGAGACTGGACAAAACAGCGTGCAACAGTGCAACACTGGAAACTGTAAAGTGAGCAGGTAGACAGGGCTGGTGTCATCGCCTAGTCTGCACTCCTCGGGGACAGATGGAGGAAGCATGTTAATGGTCATGAACCGTCAGGTATTTGTCAGCCATAAATAATGGCGATTGTCGGCTCGTGCCAATGCTTACCGTTTGAGACGCCGGTCGTTAACCATGAAAGTGAGGTTACTATACAAGCCATATACTGTAGATGGAAGGCAGAGAATTAAAATTTCTGATGGATGCATCATTAACTGGATTACGGCGGGTAGAAGCACAAAGCAATGGTCCTTTTAAATAAATAGTAATTTTATTGCAAGTCTTAGCAAGTTACAGTACACCGCACAATAAACAGATACAAGCAATTAGTATCTCGCTCTAGTTCCTCTCTGACTGGGAACACTTCCCTTTCACTCGCTCGAGCAGCTGTCCGGTCACTAAATAGGCTGACCTGTGTCTAGCCAGTCTGTCACTCACCGAAATACCTGTACACTCCCTTGTGTACGCAAACTACCGTAAGGCTACTTACGAGTCTGCTACACACTGCTCCGCTGTCCACTGGCTAGGGAACAGCCCACGGCGTTTCGCAATTCACCACAGCACTTCACTGCATGCAATAGCTTCACTTGGGTTTCGCAAGTCAAGTCACCACACTACTGTCGCTCAGGTAAAAACACGCACTAGCTCAAAAACACAGTCCTCCCTCGCTGATGAGGCCGCTTATATAGCAGGCTGGTGACTCAATGAATGCCTCTAGAATCGTCCAAGATTCACGGCTTCTCGAGATTTCCATCACTGGCTGGGTCACGAATATTCTGGACCATCCCTTTGTCCTCGCAGCCCGTTGCGTAAGGCGCAGGTAATACACAGAGGCAGAGCCTAGCCCGGGGCAGCTGTGACTCACGCGGCGAGGCGATGAAACAAACTCGCAGCCGTAACACCACCCCCTTCCAAAAAGGCTGATCGTCCCGATCAAACATTGGTCCATCTGTGTCCCTCCGAAGGCTGCCAGGCGATCTCAATGCACGATCTTCATCTTTGCCCTCGGGCTCCGCTGGATCCTGTAGACGACATTGTTGATCCGTTTCACGACTCGGTACGGGCCCTCCCAGGACTTCTGGAGTTTGGGTGACAGGCCTTTCTTCCGTAATGGGTTGAAGAGCCAGACCAGGTCGTCCTCGTGGAATCCGCCGGCATCCGTCTGCTGGTCGTATCTGGTCTTTATTCGGTCAGTCTCGATCCACCGTCTCCTCCTTGCGAACGCGTCCACGTCCTCCAGTTGGTCGACCAGGTCTTGACAATACTGGCTTACCGGGACCGGATCATTCCCAGGTCGGCCGAAGGCAAGATCGACAGGTAGACGGAGTTCCCTCCCAATCATGGCCCGGGCTGGTGTGCACCCGGTGGCTTCATGCACGGCGGCACGGTAGGCCAGGAGAAATAGTGGACGATGTTTGTCCCAATCCCTCTGGTGTTCGCTGAGGACTATTCGGAGATGGTTCTCGATGGTGCGATTGAATCGCTCTACCATCCCGTCGGACTGAGGGTGTAGCGGTGGTGTCCTTGTCTTCCGGATTCCCAGCAGCTGGCATAGGTTCTGGAACACCTGCGACTCGAAGTTCCTCCCTTGGTCGGAGTGCAGCTCCAGGGGTACTCCGTACCGGCTGACGAATTCCTTCACCAGGGTCTCTGCGATCGTCGCGGCTTCCTGGTTAGGGAGCGCATACGGCTCTGGCCATTTGGTGAAGTAGTCGCTGACGACCAATATGTAGTGGTTCCCCGCCTCGCTTAACAGGAATGGCCCAGCAACATCGATGGCCACTCTCTCCATGGGGCCGCCCAAGTTGTAGGTCATCAGTGGCCCCGTCGCCTTCGTCCTGGGCCCTTGCTGGCTGTGCAATCGTGGCACCTCGCGCAGTGGATCTCCACGTCCGTTCTGCATCCGATCCAGTAGAACCGCTCTCTCAGCTTCTCCAGGGTCTTCTTTATCCCTACGTGTCCACCAGATGATCCTCCATGGACTTCCTTCAGGACTTCCTCCGTCATAGCCTGAGGAACAACGACTTGTTCCCGAGATGTCTTCCCATCGGTGCTCTCCCAGGTACGACAGATGAGGCCATCCCTAACAACCAGCGAGTCCCACTGCGCCCAGTAGGACTTAAACTTTGGGCTGCAGTCACTCACAATGTTCCACCTGGGTCTGGGGACACAGACCCTCTTCCATTCGGCCATCAGTCCAAGGTCATTATCTTCTGCTTGTGCCCGCGTGAAAGATTCGCGACTCCAGCTCCCTTGAAGTTCCACGGTAGTCCTTCGGCACTGTATCCCGGTGTTCTCCTTCCTCCTGGCACAGAAGGTGCAGTCTTCGGGGCACGGTCTTCGTGACAGGGCGTCGGCGTTAGAATGCAGTTGGCCTTTCCTGTGCTGGATCTCAAAGTGCCTCTCTAACCACCGCGCGAGTTGACCCTCGGGCTACTTGAAGTTCAGGAGCCACCACAGGGATGCATGGTCGGTCCTGATGAGAAATTCTTGCCCGTACAGGTACTTGTGGAAGTGTACAATGGTCTTCACGATGGCGAGCAGTTCCTTCCTGGTGACGCAGGAGTTCCTGTCTGGCTCTCTCTCCTCGCCGTCCACTACTTGCAACAGGTCCCCCTATACCAAAGTCGCTGGCATTGGTATCGACGATGAACCTTGTTCCAGGTCTGGGGTAGACCAGAATAGGTGCGGTGCACAGAGCCTGCTTGAGTTGTTCGAAGGCACTGTGGCATTCTGCTGTCCACGTGAAGTGTTGGTCCTTCTCAGTCAGTTGAAACAGTGGTTTGGCGATGTCGGCGAATCCTCTCACGAAACGACAGTAATAAGTGCAGAGTCCCAGGAAGCTTCGTAGTTGGGACTTGTCCTTCGGAACTGGTCACTCCCTCACAGCTGCGGTCTTCTCTGGGTCGGTGCGCACCCCTTCCTCGGAGACGATATGCCCAAGGTACTGGACCTGCTTCTGGAAGAGCTGACACTTCTTGGGGCTCAACTTCAGCTGGGCAGCCCGTAGCTTCATCAAGATCTCCTTCAGGTTGCTGGAGTGCTCCTCGAAGCTTCTCCCCAGAACGATGACATCGTCTAGGTAGACCAGGCAAGTCTTCCAGTGTAGTCCCCTCAGAATGGACTCCATTAGCCTTTCGAAGGTAGCAGGGGCGTTGCACAGACCGAATGGCATGACGGTGAACTGCCAGAGCCCGGTGCCCACAGAAAACACCGTTTTCTCGCGGTCCTTAGGGTGAACCTCCACCTGCCAGTAGCATACCTGCCAACCTCTCAAAATGAAAAATCGGGAGATTCGACGCGACGATTTGGGGGGGGGATGCAACATAATACATACACAGGCTGAGATATTCCAGCAAATATATAATAAGTTACACTATTAAACTGTACATGACTAACATGATATGACATCCCAGTTTACAAATGTAATTAAGACTGAGTAATATTAAATTCTAACTAGTCTATCAAACAAGCATACCTATCTTTCGACCACACTCAGGCATACAAAACTAGTGACTTATCGAAGATCATATTATTGGTCGTTGTTGCAGGTGACTGTAAATCATTAGCCCTCTTCAAAAAGTTCTTGCTCAAAACACTTCCCTTTCTGAATCGACTTCAGAGTAATAAGTTTGTCCGAAGTCTGGTGGGAGAGAGATGACCTGAACCGCGTTCTTGTTTTTCTGACAAGACTGAACATCCTCTCACACTCGGCATTACTATGCGGAATGGTCAGAATGGATAGCATAACTTTAGACAATTTGTCATACTTGAGTTCTGGTCGAGCCATATCTCCCGGCAATTTTTGAGTCTGGGAACATCATCCTAAATAAAGGACCAGCGTGATCGGAACAATTGACAGGGGGGTTATGTTCAATAATAAACGATGTGAACAATACTTCTGCACGTGTTATACTGTCAGTGTCTTCCTCCTTACACTTGAAATAATCAAGTTTCTTGTTTTTCCCAACACATTGTACATTGTCTTTATGTTTATTTGAGAGCACATGTTTTAAAATGTCTCCCTTTCCACAATGTGAGATACTGAAATCACACCTGAAATCACAAAATGCAAATGTTGCGCCTCTCCTTGACTCAGTTATATGCGGAAAGTTATCTGTGTACACACTTTTAAATATCACGTCATATTTCTTTGCCATATTACCGAGGAACGGACGCAATAACTCAGATCGAAAAATCACAATAGCCTATGGGCATATTAACGCCAACAACATATAACTAAGTTATACATAAATCATATAATTTCACGTGAGAAACAGATACAATATGCCGCAGCGCACAACTACCTATCACCCACAGGTCATTATGCAAAACATTTAGCAACAAGCGCTGAATTAACCATCGTCGATTTCAAACAAAGACGTATTCGAAGCAAACTTTTTATAACAGCAGGACGTGACGCGGGAGTTAGTACGCAGTTGTCGATTATCGATACAGAGCGAAACTGCGGTATCGAGATATTACTTCAAAACACGTAAAGTCGATCCGTTCGATAGACGACTGGAGTGTCATCTCGCACATTCAATCCGAAATTATGCGTGGGATTTTTGAAAAATCGGGAGATTTAATACGTTAAGCGGGAGGGCGGGAGAAATGGTCTGAAATCGGGAGTCTCCCGCCTAAATCGGGAGAGTTGGCAGGTATGCAGTAGCCACTCTTCAAATACAAGGTGGAGAACCATGTGAAAATTTTCGGTCCGAGATATACGCGGGGAATGACTGTATTCCCGAAAAAATACAAAATTTGCATTATTGAAGCAAGGCAACTGGCATACTGTACCCGATACCTATTTGAGGCTATCGGCTACGCCAGCAGACATTAAGCCGTAGTTGAGGTTTTGGGAAGAGTTAAGAAAGATAGCGCTCAGATCGAGTCAAGAGGAATGTCAGGATGACGTAGTAGGTCTAGGATCAAGAAGGCGCTGACCGCAGTTAAGCAGATGGATTTATGAATGGAATTATGAAGCTTTATTAAGATCTATATGGAACATGGTATTTAAACATCTTAGAAGAGGAGATATAACATGCATTATATATGGTAATAATTTGAAGGAGGTCAGATAACCCTTAAGTTATTTTATAACTTAACAGCCGAGATGATGGGGGTTCGAGATTATATTTGTGACGCAAGACCACAGTGGTGGGGAGGACGCCACGTGACCGCACCAAGCAGGTAAGGGTCGAGACAGTGCAGGAACTGTCAGTCTAGCTCTGTGAGCCGAGCAAGAAAGTCAAGCTGAGTAACACACGCCAGGCGCATGGTATAGATCGTGCAGCGAACAGAAACTGTCACGGAAAGTGCAGGCGACAGTTTCAGCTTCACCGAGCAGCGAACAGAAACTGTCACGGAAAGTGCAGGGGACAGTTTCGGCTTCTCCGAGCGGCGAGCGACAAGTAGGTCAGTGGGCCAGGCGGACTTGCGGAGCAAGCAAGCATAGACGGCCGGGATATTTTAAAACAGCATTGCGAGTAGTTGGAGAACTTTATTCCAAGCTGCATTTCAACGTAGAACGACATGGCGAGGCTAGCTTTATGCGGAGATTATTATGGCATAGCAGTAGGGCCGTGCGGGTTAATTCCCATTATTATACGCAAGCATTATAACAGAAGCTGAACTTCATTACTACATAGAGTTGGAACGTTTATTCAGCACTTGAATTATAAAGACAAATAGTTACGTGATACTGCAACTTTGAACTTCGAAAGAACATAGTTTTTCTTAATGACATTACGACTATGCATTTCATAGCGCATTCCAAGTAACAGTAACCATTTTAAGCAAACGGAATGTTGTAAGCAAATGCACTTAGGAACATTAGCTCGTGCATTAATGAATGTCAGTCTTAAGAAGTGTTATGAATTACCGAGTATGAACACAGCTACAGGGTGTTTCATAAACTTAGACACTCTGATAAAACAATTTTATTTTCTACAAGTAAAACTAAACCGCTGTGGAAATTGAACTTTCAACACTCAAACTGAACATTGTATAGAACAGTGGCGTAACGTAGAAGAGGAATAGGGGGTCCTCTGTTTCTATGAACTTTTTCGTGAGGATTTGGACAATATCCGCTATGGATAACCAGAAGTTTATCATGTCGGAGTAAACGCAGACAGAGACGCGATGGCACCACGGAGCGATGGATTCGATTCCTGACGAGGAGGAGGTCTACCAGCTGATTCACTTGGAATTTCGAAGGCAATCATCATTGCATGGATGGAATGATATTCACGCCGATCTTTCGAGAAATTCATTACATAGGGAAAATCGACGATCTTTGAAATTTAATAACAGCTGATTATGAGAAGGTACTGTAAGAGTTATAACTACCTGATACGATTATTTTCATGAATACTGGGCACACATGTATATTTTTCTAATAGGAGTGATACGATTGTTTAAGACATGGCTTTGACTTTATATGCTTCGAATTTTGCTAGAATATGGCGTGACCATATGATATGGCAGGCATCATTATACGATATTCTCACCATTGGTTGGCTTTATAAAGCAGATGTTTGGTCTTTTAGACATTTTTCCAGCAAGGATAGTTTTCATGAATAGTTTTTTTGTGTAACGAGTATTTCGAACTCGTGATCTGCAATTGATTATCTAAATTACTTCGTCAGTTCATTGCATACTAGCGAGTGTGTATTATTCATCAGTAGGGATTTTTTCCATTGGATTGTTTGGAGATATTAAGATGTTATTCACTTTAGCGAATGAATATCGCTTTTATATGACAACTAGAGACTTGTTGATTCCTATCTGGTACATTCACTCATATAGTCTTCGAGATGGGGTCTTTCGTATTTATACGATTGTATGGTGGTTACTCATCTTACCCATCGTTTAGGGCACTATCATGATTAGTCGACGGGGCGAGGTCTTTCGTATTTATACGATTGTACGGTGGTTACTCATCTTACTTGCCATTGAGGGACTCATTTTTATCATCCGAGTGTACATGAGATTGTAAGTGAATCAAACAAGGAACTACTAGTCACATATCAGTCGAACTTTTGTTAAATAAAGTAACGATAAATGTCAACAGGGTTACATTTTTAATTCTTGTTTGCCAATCCAATATTTTGTTGCTATACTCTTTTGAGAGTAATTTCAGTTTAACAGCTGGTACAGCTGATGCTTTTGATGATTTTTATAATTGTGTTGGATACCTTTGAGAAGGATTTAAAGTAATTGAATCTTGTAAGATGAATCATTAATGGTCAGATTTATTTTAAGGCAGATCAGTATTGCAGATTTTGATATGAGAGATTATAGCACATTGGTGTTTTTCTGTGATGTGAATTATGAGAATTGTAAGAGAATTTATGCTAGTTGAAAGCAAATCTTGAATTACTAAGGTAATATTTTTTTCCAGTTGTTTAAGAAGTTGTCTAGATGTGTTCAGATTAATTACAGTTATTGGAGATTGTGTGCGTTGATAATTTGAAGCCAGTTATATATTTTTTGTAGATCATGCAACATGGTTAAGTGAAGTTTGTGATAGGCATTTTGTGGAAGTTGCCAAGTGATAGTTGCAATGTTGCTAATGCATTTTGAAGCAGACATGAGGTTGTCGAACCCAGTCTAGCGTAATTGTTGAGATTCATGCTGTATGTGCTGAATATTTATGGAGTTTTGTGGAATAATTGTTGTATTCAAATGTGATATTTGAAGAATTGAGGATATATAATGTCGTTGTGGATAGTCAGATTCAACGTGATGTCGTGAAGGCAATAATATTTTTTGGCATGAAAATTAAATATGAGATATAACTTGGAAGTAATAAAACTGTAAGACAACATTCTATAACCCATATTAAACAATTTGTTAGGAAATTAAACAAATAAATAAAGTTGATAATACAAGATTTTCTGAGAATAATAATTAATGAAATAATAATCTGAAAATTAAGCATATTAATGATCTGACCTAATGAAATAAAAATCAGAATGACTAGATGAAATAATGAAAATCTAAATAACCAGAAGAATGAAATTTAAATAAATTGATAAATTAAATTTTGGAATAAATCAACGAATTAAATAAATGGATGAATTAAAGATTGGATGAATAAACTGATTTAAATAAATTAACAGGTGATTGGATAGAAGATGAATAACTGAATTAGAAGGTGATAATTAATTAAAGAAGCTGATGATTAATGAATTTATATGGAATTAAAATAAATTTAATTGAGATATAATTTGAGGAATTGCAACTTGAGTTGAGGAATTAAACAATTTGTATTGATGATTTGATTTAATCCGAAGTAGATGATAAAATAAGAGTGTGTGAATAATTAGAAAGCATAATGAAGTGATGATAATAATTTTCATTTAAATGATTTAATGGTGATGAGTTAATGATTCTGACAGGAATATGTTGAATTTTGAAATGAGAATTAATGTGAGAAATATTTAATTTTGATGATGATGATAATGATGACCAATGAGAAGTGAATTTTCTATAATTCACAAACAAGTAATTATGAATGACAATGTAAATAGTGTAAATTAATTATTCGATGTTTAGGAGCATTTGACTAACGTGTTCAACATTTAAATTATGCCATGCAAGCCATAAAATACGTGATATTTAAAATATGTGTATGTTTAGACAGATTAATAACGTTTTCAAATCCACATTCATGATGTTAAATTAAAGAGAAATTAGGTCTCAGGTATCACAAATGTCAGTGACGAAAGACATAGTGCTACAGTGATCCTGAGAACCCAAGAGAACTTTAGAGATTTTTCTGTTTTATGTGGATGGAATATTTTTGATTAGAAAAGAGATGGTTCGATTTTTGGACAATGACGATTTAACGTTGGCATTCGACCATACTCTCAGGTAGGAGGAATATTTAAAATGTCTGTCTGACTATCAAAGTGAAATAAATTTGTTTTTATCTTAGTTGTGATCTGATGATGGTGTGATTTTCCTTTTTCTTTCCTTGTCTTGAGTAAGGCTTAACCAGGAAAGGAGGTGGTTTGCTAGGAATTCAGTTGATGGCACCCATTTATATTTGCATTATTTTTTATTAAACTTAAGCCCGTAACGACCCTAGAGATACTTTGTCTCGTGTTACCCACTGCTTTTTTGATAACTCAGCTGAATTTCCGACACATTCCTTATTTGACTAGAGGTTCATTTAACTCCGCTCTGTCCTGGAACTCCAGGAATGCGATGTAATAGCAGATGGGTCATCGCATCCCCAGGACGAACGGGTACAGAGAGAGAGGGAGAATTGGCTTTACCCACCTGTGGGGCTTCGATTTTGCTTATTCTATGAAATCACATCAGATTTAGATTACTGAGAGATTGATCTCAAGTTCATTTAATTGTGTTATAAAATTTATTAAACTTTGTCAGACAATATACTTGTGTGCCCATTCCAGTGTTCATGTTAATCGTATTAGTATTATATCATGTTAGTTATAAGTCATTTTTCCTATACCCAAGTGAATGCAGGAATTGAGACATTGTGATGTGTTGTTGTCTAACGTCTCTGAATAAAACGTCTATTGAAAATATAATTATGTTGCCGGAAGATTTAGCTAAGGTGTTAGGAGAGTTGCAGAGTGGTATGTCTGGTATTGCAGAAACTATTTCTAAAATGGAAACGGAAGTTAAAGAACAGATAAATAGTTCAGAAGCTAGGTTAGAAGCTAGATGTAAAGAAAATGTGCAAGCATTACAGGCTAGTAACGAAGGTAATCTGAACGACAGTTTAAAGTCATTAGAGACCAGATTACAGTCAACTAGTGAAGATAATTTAAAGTCATTAGAGACCAGGTTACAGTCAAATAGCAAAGATGAGTTGATGTTATTAGAGACCAGATTACAGTCAAATAGCAAAGATGAGTTGATGTTATTAGAGACTAGGTTACAGTCAAATAGTGAAGACAATTTTAAATCATTAGAAGAAAGATTACAGTCAAATAGTGAAGCTAACTTGAAGGATAGTTTTCAAACATTGGAAGAGAAATTACAGTCTCGTAGTGAAGAAACTAACACAGAGTTAGAAAACAAGTTAACTAGGTTAGAGAATAGTTTAACTTTAAAGAATAATGAGATGCTTAAGACTTTACAATTAGATATAATTGCAGTAAATATGAAAGGAGAGGAAAATGTTCAAATATTAAGAAAGAATATTATTGAATTAGAAAGTAGAGGAGAAGAAAACATTCTTACTTTAAGAACAGACGTTATGTCTATACAGAAAGACATTAAATCGGATGTATCGAAGTTGAGATTCGACATCGATGGTTTAGTGGCAGATGTAGGCAAAATTCAAGAGTGGTCTACCGAAGTATCTTTCGAAACTAAAATCAAAGGTCTAGAAATGAATCTAGGTAATGAGATTAAGGATTTAAAGTCAGTAATTGGGACCATTAAAGAGGATGTCTTAGGAGAGGTTAATTCTAATTTAAAATCATTAGAGAATCAATTGCAGAAAGATATTAGGAAGATGGATGATGATATAGAGCAAAAGGTTAATGAAAACTTAGCTTTATTCAAAAATAGAGTCGGTGCAATCGTGGAAGAACGGTATAGTGAGGTCGATGCCGAAGCAAAAGAAAAACGTGCAGGATTAGACGAGAAATTAATCGCAGGTATGGCGAACTTAGAAGCGAGATTTACGGAGAACAAGGAAGCGATGAAGATAGATTCAACTCTATTTAGGACAGATGTTGATCTGTTAAAGGAACAAGTCGCGTCAGTAAAGAATATATGCGAAGACGAAATAGACAAGTTGAAAAACGATTTAGACGAGAGTAACAAAACGCAGAATGTTACGTCGCTAGATGAGTTGAAGACTCAGGTCAGGACCGTAGAGAAATTGGCAGAAGATAGGATAACTAAACTAGAATCTATGATTAACAGTATCGCAAGTCAGAATACTACATCAGGGGAAATATCGATGAATCAGACAGCGATAGACCGCAGTATGGGTAATCAAGAAGTTAGCATGGGAGAAGACCGTCAAACGCAACCGAATGTGACATTCGAAAGGGCAAGTTCAACCCCTCAGGATAATCCGAGTTCGAATAGGAGTACATTGGGTACAAGTGAAAGATACTCAGGTCCAGTTACCATTATAAGAAATCTGGATGACAAGCCGAGGAAGTTTTCTGGAAATACAGGGGTCACACCAGTCGAATTTCTGCGAGATATTCGAGACTACATGGCGGAACATAGAGTAGCCAAGCAAAGAGAGCTAAGGATAGTCGAACGCGCCTTAGACGGGTCTGCTCTTACTTGGTTTAGAGCATTCAGAAGCAATTTTGCGAATATGGAGCAATTTGCAATAGCATTCCTAAGGAGATTTTGGAGTGCCGAGGATCAACTGAACGTGAGAGCAGAAATGTACTCTAAGCGTTATTCTACGTCACATCCGACGCATTATGCCAATTATTTTACGTCACAGCTGGCTAAATTGCAGTTTCTGATTCCTCCATTGCCTGAAGAAGAGCTTTTGCAAGCTATAGCGAGACAGTTACCGATTGAGGTACAGCGATCACTCATAGCGTCGGGAGCAAACACACTTGAGCACTATGACGACATTTTACGGCGATTGGACTATACAAGCGCTCAAGTTACGCCTAGAAATACAAGAAACGACAATAGAAACACGCAAGAGGTGAATGCGGTAGTCGTTGACAACGCAGCTCAAACGGACAGAAGAGATTCCTGGGAAAACAGAAGGAACGAAGGAAATCGAGGAAACATCCGTAACGTTCGTGGAAATGATCGGTATAGAGGACCATATGAGAGGCCATACGATCAAGAAGCAAGAGACAGCCGATATAGAAATTATAACCAGAATTCCAGATATCAAGATAGGAATCGATATAACAATAGATATCGTGGTAGAAATAACTGGAGCCAAGGTCAACAGTATAATCGGAACGACAGGCAGGATGGCCGAAGAAACGATCCTAATGAAGGACGAGATAATCGTGAATACGAGAGATCGAGGCAAGAAAATAGACAGCCTAGTGCACCACTCGAGGAGACAGTCAGAGATGTCAATCGAGCAAGCACGAGTAATGAAGGAAGAAACAGACGTCAAAGTAATACAGAATCAAGATGCTAATCATTGGAAGTCAATCATCATTGTTGAGAGTCAGAAAGTACCATCATGCTGATTAAGAGAATTGTAGAGCTATCGTGTACATGTGTTATATATAGAATGCCTGAGAGTGTATTTTTTTTTTTCAATCCTGATAAAAAAAAAAAAGGAGATGTACGGGAGAGATGTACCCGATACCTATTTGAGGCTATCGGCTACGCCAGCAGACATTAAGCCGTAGTTGAGGTTTTGGGAAGAGTTAAGAAAGATAATGCTCAGATCGAGTCAAGAGGAATGTCAGGATGACGTAGTAGGTCTAGGATCAAGAAGGCGCTGACCGCAGTTAAGCAGATGGATTTATGAATGGAATTATGAAGCTTTATTAAGATCTATATGGAACATGGTATTTAAACATCTTAGAAGAGGAGATATAACATGCATTATATATGGTAATAATTTGAAGGAAGTCAGATAACCCTTAACTTATTTTATGTTCGACCCTCACTATTATGTGTTTGAAAACTGTATCATAATGATGGTCATTATAACACCGTTTTTCATTACGATACAGTTTCTCCAGCCAATCAGAGCTCGTTCATTGACCAATTAGGTAACGATAATTTCGCGCATGCGCTCAAAATCCAACATGTCGGACATAAACACAACATCGAACTATAATAAATTACCGACATGGAATACCCACCGTCCATATGTTCGCGTAAATAAACTGGCGAATATGAGACAAGAAATAGCACAGTACCTTAAAATCACTAACACTAATTTCTACACAGTGCATTGTCTTCAAATGACTGCGGTGACAATATTACTGAGGGTCGGCTGATGTAAACATATGGCTGCATATGGCATTGCAAGCCCAGAGCGCATGCGTCGGCCGTTCAAAGCTCTTGAAAGACGAAGGTATAACACCCAACGCTCGCTCTGCGATCACAAAATTCCAGTAGCTGACTCTCAACAGATATTTATGAATATTTATGTTAAAACATATAATAAAGTTATAATTATCGTCGAACATAAACAGTCGTATGCAACTCGCCTATAATGGTAATTAAGACACTCGTATGGAAATTATAAAACTCGCATACGCTCGTTTTATAAAAAATACTCGTGTCTTAATTATAGCCATTATAGGCTCGTTGCATAATGTACTATTATAACTTAACAGCCGAGATGATGGGGAGTTCGAGATTATATTTGTGACGCAAGACCACGGTGGTGGGGAGGACGCCACGTGACCGCACCAAGCAGGTAAGGGTCGAGACAGTGCAGGAACTGTCAGTCTAGCTCTGTGAGCCGAGCAAGAAAGTCAAGCTGAGTAACACACGCCAGGCGCATGGTATAGATCGTGCAGCGAACAGAAACTGTCACGGAAAGTGCAGGCGACAGTTTCAGCTTCACCGAGCAGCGAACAGAAACTGTCACGGAAAGTGCAGGGGACAGTTTCGGCTTCTCCGAGCGGCGAGCGACAAGTAGGTCAGTGGGCCAGGCGGACTTGCGGAGCAAGCAAGCATAGACGGCCGGGATATTTCAAAACAGCATTGCGAGTAGTTGGAGAACTTTATTCCAAGCTGCATTTCAACGTAGAACGACATGGCGAGGCTAGCTTTATGCGGAGATTATTATGGCATAGCAGTAGGGCCGTGCGGGTTAATTCCCATTATTATACGCAAGCATTATAACAGAAGCTAAACTTCATTACTACATTGAGTTGGAACGTTTATTCAGCACTTGAATTATAAAGACAAATAGTTACGTGATACTGCAACTTTGAACTTCGAAAGAACATAGTTTTTCTTAATGACATTACGACTATGCATTTCATAGCGCATTCCAAGTAACAGTAACCATTTTAAGCAAACGGAATGTTGTAAGCAAATGCGCTTAGGAACATTAGCTCGTGCATTAATGCAAGTCAGTCTTAAGAAGTGTCATGAATTACCGAGTATGAACACAGCTACAGGGTGTTTCATAAACTTAGACACTCTGATAAAACAATTTTATTTTCTACAAGTAAAACTAAACCGCTGTGGAAATTGAACTTTCAACACTCAAACTGAACATTGTATAGAACAGTGGCGTAACGTAGAAGAGGAATAGGGGGTCCGCTGTTTCTATGAACTTTTTCGTGAGGATTTGGACAATATCCGCTATGGATAACCAGAAGTTTATCATGTCGGAGTAAACGCAGACAGAGACGCGATGGCACCACGGAGCGATGGATTCGATTCCTGACGAGGAGGAGGTCTACCAGCTGATTCACTTGGAATTTCGAAAGCAATCGTCATTGCATGGATGGAATGATATTCACGCCGATCTTTCGAGAAATTCATTACATAGGGAAAATCGACGATCTTTGAAATTTAATAACAGCTGATTATGAGAAGGTACTGTAAGAGTTATAACTACCTGATACGATTATTTTCATGAATACTGGGCACACATGTATATTTTTCTAATAGGAGTGATACGATTGTTTAAGACATGGCTTTGACTTTATATGCTTCGAATTTTGCTAGAATATGGCGTGACCATATGATATGACAGGCATCATTATACGATATTCTCACCATTGGTTGGCTTTATTAAGCAGATGTTTGGTCTTTTAGACATTTTTCCAGCAAGGATAGTTTTCATGAATAGTTTTTTTTTGTGTAACGAGTATTTCGAACTCGTGATCTGCAATTGATTATCTAAATTACTTCGTCAGTTCATTGCATACTAGCGAGTGTGTATTATTCATCAGTAGGGATTTTTTCCATTGGATTGTGTGGAGATATTAAGATGTTATTCACTTTAGTGAATGAATATCGCTTTTATATGACAACTAGAGACTTGTTGATTCCTATCTGGTACATTCACTCATAGTCTTCGAGATGGGGTCTTTCGTATTTATACGATTGTATGGTGGTTACTCATCTTACCCATCGTTTAGGGCACTATCATGATTAGTCGACGGGGCGAGGTCTTTCGTATTTATACGATTGTACGGTGGTTACTCATCTTACTTGCAATTGAGGGACTCATTTTTATCATCCGAGTGTACATGAGATTGTAAGTGAATCAAACAAGGAACTACTAGTCACATATCAGTCGAACTTTTGTTAAATAAAGTAACGATAAATGTCAACAGGGTTACATTTGTAATTCTTGTTTGCCAATCCAATATTTTGTTGCTATACTCTTTTGAGAGTAATTTCAGTTAAACAGCTGGTACAGCTGATGCTTTTGATGATTTTTATAATTGTGTTGGAGACCTTTGAGAAGGATTTAAAGTAATTGAATCTTGTAAGATGAATCATTAATGGTCAGATTTATTTTAAGGCAGATCAGTATTGCAGATTTTGATATGAGAGATTATAGCACATTGGTGTTTTTCTGTGATGTGAATTATGAGAATTGTAAGAGAATTTATGCTAGTTGAAAGCAAATCTTGAATTACTAAGGTAATATTTTTTTCCAGTTGTTTAAGAAGTTGTCTAGATGTGTTCAGATTAATTACAGTTATTGGAGATTGTGTGCGTTGATAATTTGAAGCCAGTTATATATTTTTTGTAGATCATGCAACATGGTTAAGTGAAGTTTGTGATAGGCATTTTGAGGAAGTTGCCAAGTGATAGTTGCAATGTTGCTAATGCATTTTGAAGCAGACATGAGGTTGTCGAACCCAGTCTAGCGTAATTGTTGAGATTCATGCTGTATGTGCTGAATATTTATGGAGATTTGTGGAATAATTGTTGTATTCAAATGTGATATTTGAAGAATTGAGGATATATAATGTCGTTGTGGATAGTCAGATCCAACGTGATGTCGTGAAGGCAATAATATTTTTTGGCATGAAAATTAAATACGAGATATAACTTGGAAGTAATAAAACTGTAAGACAACGTTCTATAACCCATATTAAACAATTTGTTAGGAAATTAAACAAATAAATAAAGTTGATAATACAAGATTTTCTGAGAATAATAATTAATGAAATAATAATCTGAAAATTAAGCATATTAATGATCTGACCTAATGAAATAAAAATCAGAATGACTAGATGAAATAATGAAAATCTAAATAACCAGAAGAATGAAATTTAAATAAATTGATAAATTAAATTTTGGAATAAATCAACGAATTAAATAAATGGATGAATTAATTAAAGATTGGATGAATAAACTGATTTAAATAAATTAATAGATGATTGGATAGAAGATGAATAACTGAATTAGAAGGTGATAATTAATTAAAGAAGCTGATGATTAATGCATTTATATGGAATTAAAATAAATTTAATTGAGATATAATTTGAGGAATTGCAACTTGAGTTGAGGAATTAAACAATTTGTATTGATGATTTGATTTAATCCGAAGTAGATGATAAAATAAGAGTGTGTGAATAATTAGAAAGCATAATGAAGTGATGATAATAATTTTCATTTAAATGATTTAATGGTGATGAGTTAATGATTCTGACAGGAATATGTTGAATTTTGAAATGAGAATTAATGTGAGAAATATTTAATTTTGATGATGATGATAATGATGACCAATGAGAAGTGAATTTTCTATAATTCACAAACAAGTAATTATGAATGACAATGTAAATAGTGTAAATTAATTATTCGATGTTTAGGAGCATTTGACTAACGTGTTCAACATTTAAATTATGCCATGCAAGCCATAAAATACGTGATATTTAAAATATGTGATTATAATATGTGTATGTTTAGACAGATTAATAACTTTTTCAAATCCACATTTATGATGTTAAATTAAAGAGAAATTAGGTCTCAGGTATCACAAATGTCAGTGACGAAAGACATAGTGCTACAGTGATCCTGAGAACCCAAGAGAACTTTAGAGATTTTTCTGTTTTATGTGGATGGAATATTTTTGATTAGAAAAGAGATGGTTCGATTTTTGGACAATGACGATTTAACGTTGGCATTCGACCATACTCTCAGGTAGGAGGAATATTTAAAATGTCTGTCTGACTATCAAAGTGAAATAAATTTGTTTTTATCTTAGTTGTGATCTGATGATGGTATGATTTTCCTTTTTCTTTCCTTGTCTTGAGTAAGGCTTAACCAGGAAAGGAGGTGGTTTGCTAGGAATTCAGTTGATGGCGCCCATTTATATTTGCATTATTTTTTATTAAACTTAAGCCCGTAACGACCCTAGAGATACTTTGTCTCGTGTTACCCACTGCTTTTTTGATAACTCAGCTGAATTTCCGACACATTCCTTATTTGACTAGAGGTTCATTTAACTCCGCTCTGTCCTGGAACTCCAGGAATGCGATGTAATAGCAGATGGGTCACCGCATCCCCAGGACGAAGGGGTACAATACGGTACTCGCCGTATTCATTGTCACTGCCGTCACTGCTACCAATCTCCGAGATACTCTCGCGTGCATCATTCTGGTCATCATGCCATACTGCTTCATCCTGACTTCCGTCCAATTCATTTGCGATGCCCGTCTTCAAGAAGCTCTTCACAACAATGTCCTTCGATACCATTTATTTCTATTTGTTATGGTTATGCGACATTAAGAACCTAGGAAAAAGATGTCATATGCTCTCTAAGGATGATTCAAGGCAGAAAAGGAATTTAGAGCGCAGATGCTTAGCGATCGATACGATCGATCATCTTCCATATCGATTCCTCGCTTCATGCACGAGCGAGCTCGAATTTAGCCATCCGCGGCCGAAGACGCGGCGAACGATGTACTGCGTACTAACACTCACGCTGCGCCGTATACTTGCACGCGGCCGAGCTCTGATGCGACGCAATGGGTAAAGACGAAATCATTGAGATTCAAAAAGACTGAACTGAGTTTCTCTGCGATGTAACAGTAGGCCTACTTGCGCAACTGTTGTGGCACGCTAATCGCTAATTCGAACGTGTCTCGAGGCGACGAATTTAGCCAACCGCGGCCGATGTACAGCGTGCTAACAGTTACGCTGCGCCGTATGCTTGCACGCGGCCGAGCTCTGATGCAACGCAATGCGTAAAGACGAATTCATTGAGATTCGAAAAGACTGAACTGCGTTTCTCGACAATGTAACAGTAGGCCTACTTGCACAACTGTTGTGGCGTGCTAATCACTAATTCGAACGTGTCTCAAGGCGGGGAATTTATCCAACCACGGCCGAAGACGCAGCGAACGATGTACAGAGTGCTAACACTCACGCTTTGCCGTATGCTTGCACGCTGCGCCTCGATCCCTAATTGGCTCATATCGATGTTCGGATCAACTCGTTGCTCGCTCTTCCTGTTAGTATCGCTTCCAGTAAGTTCCTGGACAATGACGACTGTTGTGGCGCGCTAAATCGAACGTGTTTCTACCTCAAGGTTATTACGGTCATTCATATGACGGCGTCAGTAATGAATGCGAGAACTTTTTTTTTTCCTGAAATTTCAAATAAAAAAATGGGGTGCGAGATATACGCGGGGGCGAGATATATGCGAGCAAATACGGTAGATATAATTGTCTTGGCTGAAATTAACATCCACAGTGATCTGACTGAGGTTTTTAAAATAGACAACCACCGTATTTGCTCGCTTATATCTCGCACCCCATTTTTAAAATTGAAATTTCAGGGGGAAATAAGTACTCGCATATATCTCGCATTTATTACTGACGCCATCATATAAATGACCGTAATAACCTTGAGGTAGAATCACGTTCGATTTAGCGCGCCACAACAGTCGTCATTGTCCAGGAACTTACCCGAAGCGTTACTAACAGGAAGAGCGAGCAACAACGAGTTGATCCGAACTTCGATACGAGCCGATTAGGGATCGAGGCGCCACGTGCAAGCATACGGCGCAGCCTGAGTGTGAACACGCTGTACATCGTTAGTCTTCGGCCGCGGTTGGCTAAATTCGCCGCCTTGAGACACGTTCGAATAAGCGATTAGCGCGCCACATCAGTTGCGGAAGTAGGCCTACTGTTACATCGCAGAGAAACGCAGTTCAGTCTTCTCGAATCTCAATGATTTCGTCTTTACGCATTGCGTCGCATCAGAGCTCGGCCGCGTGCAAGCATACGGCGCAGCATGAGTGTTAGCACGCTGTACATCGATAGTCTTCGGCCGCGGTTGGCTAAATTCGCCTCCTTGAGACACGTTCGAATTAGCGATTAGCGCGCCACAACAGTTGCGCAAGTAGGCCTACTGTTACATCGCAGAGAAACACAGTTCAGTCTTCTCGAATCTCAATGATTTCGTCTTTACGCACTGCGTCGCATCAGAGCTCGGCTGCGTGCAAGCATACGGCGCAGCGAGAGTGTTAGCACGCTGTACATCGTTAGTCTTCGGCCGCGGTTGGCTAAATTCGCCGCCTTGAGACACGTTCGAATTAGCGATTAGCGTGCCACATAAGTTGCGCAAGTAGGCCTACTGTTACATCGCAGAGAAACGCATTTCAGTCTTCTCGAATCTCAATGATTTCGTCTTTAAGCATTGCGTCGCATCAGAGCTCGGCCGCGTGCAAGCATACGGCGCAGCGTATGTTAGCACGCTGTACATCGTTCGCCACAGTTGGCTAAATTCACCGCCTTGAGACGCGTTCGAATTAGCGATTAGTGAGCCACAACAGTTGCGCAAGCAGGCCTACTATTATATCGCAAATTTTGTGGGTTTTTTTCGGGAATACGGTCATTTTCCGCGTATATCTCGCACCGAAAATTTTCACACATATTTTCGGTCAAAAAAGTGCGAGATATACACGAGCAAATACGGTATGTACAATATAATATGATGAGGGAGGTCAGGAAAGGGGGGTGGTATGATGATATTTGTACATAATGATCTACGTTATACGCCACTAGTATTCCAAGCTGACAACTGTGAGCACAGGTTTGGTGAAATTGAGATGATTACTGGGATTAAGTATGTGTTGCTTTGTGTATATAGACCAGGTACAGATTGTGTGAATGGATTTTTAAATGATCTTGAAAGTGTACTAAATTTAGTGGGGAAGGAGGCACAGATAATATTAATTGGTGATGTTAACATTAACCTGTTGGACGAGTCAGAAGCCATGGTAAATAAGTACAAAGAATTTTTAACTTCATATGGTTTAACAAGATGCATTAGCTCGATTACACGTGAAGAAATTGTGTGTGGAGAAATTAAGGTGTCTTGCATAGATCATATTTTTATTAGAGATAGGAAAAATAACAGGACTTCTGCTGTAGTAAAGGAAAAAATATCTGATCATTATATGGTGGGCATAGGAATATCATTAGAACATGATAGCATGTCAGAGCAAGGAAGGGATAGCAAAAAACTTGCAACATTCATTAGTGACAAATTAGTTGAGAAATACATAAATGAAACAGATTTTAAGGCAATCTTTAAGTCAAATGATATGCAGTCATGTTATAATGCTCTAAAACAAGAATACAATGAAATTTGTGAGCCACTTGTAAAAAAGAGGTCACTGTAAGAAACGTGGAGCGTAAGAGCATTGGAATTAAACCTTGGGTGAACAGAGATATTTTGGACAACATAGCAAAAAGAGATAGTCTTTTTAAAAAATGGAGAAGTAATCCTAGCAATGGTAAAAATAAAGAACAATACAAAGAATTTAGAAACAAACTAACAAAACACATGCGGAAAGAAAAAGAAATTTACTACATGAATAGGTTTCAAACATTTAAAGGAGACGGTAGGAAAATTTGGCGAGAAGTAAATTATTTAATTAAAGGACATCATAGGGGTAGGGTGGATGAAGTAATTATGAAGCACTTCAGTGGAAGTGAGAAACAGTCTATAGCTGAAAAATTTGCATCACACTTCAAGCAAGGAGCCGAGAGTATAGTACACAACTGTGACAAGACATTAGGTAGTTATGTTGATCAGTTTAATGATAAAAGTATGTGGCTCACAAGATCTACAGATGGCGATATTAAACAAATTATAGATAAAAAGAGAACAAATAAGTCTGCTGGGTTGGACAGGATACAAATGAAACATTTAAAAATGGGAGGGGAAAAGTGTATAAAATCATTGCAAAACTAATAAATTTGATAATTTCAGAATGTTCATTCCCTGATATTCTAAAAACATCAGTAGTCAGACCAGTTTTAAAGGGAGGGATAGGCACAGATGTAAATAACTACTGCCCTATTTCCATTATCTCTGCAGTGTGCAAGATAATAGAAACATTTTTAACAGATAAAATTATGGTGTTCTTGGAGGAAAATAAGTTGCTACCAGATTTGCATACAGGAAAGGTATGGGAACCGGGACATTACTTGGAAAATTTGCTGAACTAGTAAATAAGAAACTTGATCAAGGGAAACAAGTTTTGGTAGTCTTCATTGACTTCAGTAAAGCTTTTGACACCCTTCGCCATGAGATTCTTATAGATAAACTAAGAAAAATTGGTATACACGGCCCAGTACTTGAACTAATGGAAAATTATCTAGAGGAAAGGCACTTTCTGGTGAAAATTGGTGAAACATATAGTGAAGAGAAAAGATTAAGAATGGGTATTCCACAAGGTAGTAACCTGGGACCTTTGCTGTACTTGATATATGTAAATAATCTTGCTCAGCATATGAATAACACACAAATACTACAATATGCTGATACGATCTTGGTATCAGTTCATAAGGATTTTAACAAGGCAGAAAATTTCTTGCAAGCAGATTTCAATGTGCTACAGAGATGGGCACATGATCATGGCTTAATTAATAGTGCAAAAAACAACAATGCACATTCGGTCCCCAATGATTTTATTACAAAAGGTACATCTAAAAAATACGTGACTGTGATTGCATGGCAAGTAGCAACAATAACTGTAGAAACTGTACAACAGTAAAAAATGTAACTGTTCAAAATTACTTAGGTGTGTATATCGATTGTAATTTCAGGTGGGACAAGCATATTAATCAAGTTACTCCCAAACTAAGAATAATTTTAAGTAAATTTTTCCATCTGAGGCAAAATATGCCTACCTCAGTGCTAAGAATGACATGCTATGGATTAGTGGAAAGTATAATTCGATATGGAATAAAGGCTTGGGGACTTGCTTCAAATACTTATATTAATAGAATTTACCAGCATTCAGACACGTTTCCTTAAATTCTTTGTAAGACATGGTGATAGTCATGGATTATACTCACCGGTAATATTGTTCTCCAATTGTCAGATAATGCCTTGTAGGGGCCTAATATATTTAATGATAATTATGGATAATTTTTATAATAGTACTTTCAAAGATCATTTAAAACATCCAAAGGATACAAGATTTAAGAATTCACATTTTGTAATTCCAAAAACAAATAATGAATTTGGCAAAAGAACATTAGCTTACATGGTACCTTTTCTATTTAACAAGCTACCACATTACTGCTGGTCTTTGAGAGTATGTCAAAAACAAAAACAAAAACAAAAGATATACAAAATTGGATAGTAAATAACTCCTTAGACTAAGTGGACAACTGCTTTTATATGTATTAGACTATGAACATGATAGTAACATTTGTATTTTAAGTTTTAAGTTAAGTTTTTACAAAAGTAACGACATAACTGGTTTTTTTAAGGTGGGTAAAAATATTATAATTTTATAATTAACATATTACAGTACAACCTGTCACATCCGGACCTGTGATATCCAAACCCTCCCATATCCGGACACATCTCCGAATGAATTTTTAAGTTGTAGTTGAGAGCGAGGATACATTAGTGTGCTAGCCAGGGAGGACGAGTGAAAGTTGCAGCGCTGGAAGGCTGTGTGCGTGCTTGACCGCGAGGGGTTGTGGCCTGACTCGGTCAACGACATCTTCCCGGAAACTCATCCCTTTGTGTGAATAAGCGATATTCCATTCACGGCTTCTGCCTGCCTGCCTGCCTGCCACCGTCAACACGAGGCTGCCTCTCTTTCTACCCTTCAGTCTGTGCGTGAATCTTGAAGCGACAGTTTGTTTTACGAGTGTGTTTCTGTTGTTACTGTTATTGTTTACCGTTGTTATCGTTATTGTTATCTTTTAACCTTGTTAGTGATGCTTTTAAGAAGATTGAGGGACATGGCATCCAAAAAGCGTGTACAGTGCATGAAGCAACAGAAAATCACAAACTCTTTCAAAAACTAATGTAGAAACAGTAGGCCTAAGTGAAGTGCGTGAAGCAACAGAAAATGACAAACATTTTCAAAAACTTATGTAGAAGCAGAATGTACAGTGTATTTGTGTAAGTACATGTACTGTAAAGCATATTACTGTATTATAATTTAATTATTTTAATTTAGTTTAAAGCAATTCTATTTCTTAGCCTATGTACAGTATACAGTTAACAAAATGATACTAAACCGTTAAAAACATTAAAATTAATCAACAACAAACTCGTCAATTATTTCTGGTCACCTAGCTATTTGTAAAAATAGCCTTGTGATATCCGGATTTTTCCATATCCGGATCGGCCGGTCGCCACATTAGTCCGGATAGGACAGGTCATACCGTATAATAATTTTTACCAATATTAATTGTTATGAGCTGATTGAATATCTTTGTGAAATATTATTAGGGGCACTATATAAAATAGTTGGAAGGTGAGAGACTGGACTGTATATTGTGTAAATTTAATTGTGTTTGTTAATATATATAGTGTAACTATAATTGGCACCTAACGACAAGCGTAAGCTTGGTAGGACCAAAAAATGTAAAATTGGGCATAAATAAACAAACTATAAACTACTACTACTAATTTTCTGCACTCATTAAATCTTGGCCATTGCCACTCACCGTCAGAATATTCCACTCCTCTTCTGGACAACGAATGTGCCACTCAGTAGGGGGAGGTGAACGGTCAAACGCAAACCGTATTTCTCGCGGAAGCTCCGTTGGATCACACTAGAACAATTTTGATACAAAATATCATTCTCCAGCCAATGTTACACTCAACATACATCTTAACAAGAATGAAAGTAATCAAGAAACTTCAAGTGCAACAGAGACAAAATCTAAATTTCAAGAATATTTCTTCAATGTTATACATATCGATAGTGAAATAACGATTCACATCTATCACTACTCACGGTGTCGAGCGATGACCTTTCTTCAAATTCCCGTATAATTCCCATATTTCCCGTACGAAAATCCACCAAATTCCCGTATATTTTAGAACCCTCTAAGACTAGAGTTCGCATACCGAATGGCTGAAAAATGAATCTTAAATCTTAAATCGCGAATCCAGATTTTCTGGCGTAAGTGTAACTGAACTTTTGGAGACACTTCCGCAGCCCACGGGTGATGGCGAGATTTAGGCCTAATCCGTAGCGTGAGCCGAGTGAACTCTCTCGTATATGAATGAGATGCTACGAACACAAATAAAATTCCGTTTACCTGAGAAGAGCTGATATAAATGACTGTTTTACTGAGGAGGGTTGAGAGGGTAGAGAATAGGAGTGTCACATAATAAATATTTACTGGAAGTGACTGAATTGTATGGTACCGTAACCGTATAGAGCTTCCAAGAGTTAAAATGGCACCAAAGCTTATGCATAGCGAACTTCCGATCCGCGAATCTCCATTTGATTTTCATTGGCAGTGAATCGTTCGTGACTATCTTCTGTATTATTTCGGATTGTGGTTATGTTTCTAGGCGTTACTTATTAAATAAGAACTAGAGGGTTGGCCTTTCATGAATATTCCAAAGACAAGTGCCTCCTAAAAGAGTAATTAGTAAAACTTCGCAACAGAGACGACCATAACAAACAGCTTGCCTACAAAGTGTGCGATTTGCACATTTCAAACGGCTGTGGTCTAACATATCTTAGACAACAATAATTAAGTTGGTGTAAATTAAATATGTTATACCGTATGTGAGAATATTATTATAATTTGCTATCCGGTTGTTATATTAGTAGCCTATATTATGCATTAACGTGACCCGTTTAAATGCTAAAATGTGACGGATGCTACGAGTTATAGGCTATTCGCCGTACCGGTAGGCCTAATATTTACTAACAACGCATCATTTCTTCTTTAATATTTATTTAATCATTATAATTATAATATCCTATCTATTAACCCTTATTTAACCAATAATCATTTTATAATTCTATAACATATTCTAGGTATTGCAAGAAAGCTATATTTGATAGCACATGCGGTTCCACCTTAAAATCCAACCGTGCCCAGTTTTCAGTACCTACGGAAAATATTACCCTAAGTTAATAAACCAAACAACTGGCGGCAATTTTTTTTGAAATGCTCATTTACATCTTCACCCTAGTCTACGTAAAGTACCATACGGTAATCATTGAAAGGGTAGGGGGGTTATGACCTCAATTTCACAAACGAACGAACCTCATTTTGCAATTGTCTGCATTTGGAAATATGTTAGTCAATAATTTAAAACAAGATGTCAGAAAGCTAAACACAAAAAGCTGCGTGCCTACTATGGTGTAAAGTTGCTCCGTGTAAACAAAAAACAAAACAAAAAACACACCTCGCCAAGATTATATGACGTGCATACAGTTAAATACAATCATCCAATTGGAGAAACACCTTCTTTGTCACGATCTTTTAAGCAATTCAAACATAAACTGCTGTAATTTACGGGGAAATGTGCAACATTTAGAGACTGCGAGTGTTGTATGTGACACAACGTTAGCTGACATTTCGCATCATTAATACTGTAACGTTTTTAGGGGTTCGTTAAAATACTGGTCAGGCTATAATGCACTAATACTTTATTTACACTAATTTTATTTACACTAATTCAAATTAAGCCTACTTACTTCCACACACACATACACAGAATCTCACTTTATACAGCTACCAGTCACTATTTATGTACACTGATCTCTACTAGTCTGTTTCTCTTGCAGTCACTATTTATCTTCCACAGTCACTATTTACATTATTTATTTCCACATTTATCTTCACACCCCGTCTTCACTATTTACAGTCCTCCATTATTTATTTCCACTCATCGCGCTAGGCACGGCAAACTGCTTCAACCAACACTGACTACGATCTCATACTCGCTCGCTCCCACGCAGAACTGCCCCCTCACCTCAGCTTGCTCGTATATATGCAGTCAGCCATCTGGTCTCGAAAGTTCTAGTTCTTGCTCCTTCCAGTAGCGTCGAGTATGTCCTCGTGGTTGGCTTCCAGAATTATCCAGCCCCTCCCACCAAGGTTCGGGACCTTCTTGTCACACCCAGTAGTCTCCAGAAGCAGAAGAGCCTGGAAGCCTTGCGTCAACAGTCTACCTGATTCGTAGCGCTATTGTATAGGTGGTGGCCTTGGGGAGGGGCTACCCTAATTAGCCTTGGCCTAATTGGCTGCCCAGCGTTCTCCATACACCCCGCCAGCCTGTTTGGCCCACAGTGACTCGTTACAGTTGGTATTTGTGGCGGCCTTGGGAGTGACTAAGAAGGGTGCGTACCCGAGGACGGTCTCATTCGTTGGTAAATTCGTCGTACGGCCCTTCCCCCGAGAACTGTCTGTCCGGCTAGTGGTGACACGTTTCACTACCCCCGTCTTAAAAACAACTCGCCTCGAGTTGTTCATCGTCAGACTGTCCGTTGTCCGAGGAGGTGGCATTGACGGCGCTAACAAACCCCCGTTTTGGCTGGCTCTCACTCGCTTCTCTAGCCGTGAAGTTGCTCCTTGCCGACAGCAGCTCATTAAATGGCCCCTTTCACACCGTAGCCAACAGGTGACTTTTTTTCTGCAACGGCGTCCCGGTGGTGGTTTAAGCCGCTTTGGTGGAGGGTAGCCAACCTCCACCGCCTCTTCGTCTCCAGCTGTGTCACTCTTCTTCGGTGGCGTCACCCAAACTGTCCTCTTCGCCGCCGCCATTCCCAACACGATGGTTTTTGCCTGCCGCGGGTATCGCCTTCCACTGAGCATCGAACGCTGAGGTACCATGGCGTCGCGATGCTCATCCGTGAAGATGTATGCCGCCTCTCGTACGTGCTCGGGAGGCAAGCCAGGTAGCGCGAGCTCTTGAAGTGACTTACTCGCGCACCTGTCCTTATCTTCGAGCCGTAGCTGGTACATGGGCGGTAGCTGGAGGCCCACATGATGCTCCTGCAGCGTCGTGACGATCCCGTTGTAGGCGGTCCCCGACTGGATGTCGTGTAGCACTTCCGCCATCTGTTCCTGAAGTCCCGTGATGAACTGAACTGTTCCGTCCTCCAGCGTGCACCCGGCATGGTTTGCCACAGTGTCGAACCCGGTCCCGCAGATCTGCCGTGATGTAGCCTCATCGACGTGCGGGGTCCTTCCACTCGTGACACTGTCCCCATCGTCAGAGCTGCTAAGCCTCCGACTGGTTTCCAGGCCTGTGATGCTTCCCAGTGGCTCGTCCCCATCTGGCTCAGCATTCCGAACACCGGACTCCACGATGCATTCGGCTCGGTCATCAGCACCCTCTGTAGCGCCACTTTCCATACCGCCTCCAAGCTCGTTACACTCCGGTTTTGACTTCAGGACTGGTTTCAGCTCGTCTTGACTAGTTTCATGCCCACAATGCTCCACTTTATTTCCAAATTTTTCCTCAGTTTTCTTTTAGAAATTTTCTGGAGTTGCCGCCATTTTCTTTCCAACGTTTTCGAAATGTTCTGTCAATTTCTTTCCCAGTGTTTCGAAATGCTCTGAGAATTTTCTTTTCAAAATTTTCCAACACCTCCCACATGCTACAAGGAATCTCGAACAGAAATGTGTCTGGATCCTCACCTGCGTCCAGCAGTAACTGACGTAACCGCACTTGTAGCGTAGACTTGGTTCCTGTTGCATCAGCATCCCTCTCTTCCAGTTCTTCACGCAATTCTGACACCTTCAGTTCTGAGAGTCTTACTTTCTTCGTCGCCATTTAGGGTCGAAAAGCCAGACTAGATCTCCTGCTTGGTATCCTCCTGAGTCGGCTCTTGGGTCGTAACGCTCCTTCATCCGGTCGCTCGCATTCTGGATGTTTGCGCGAACTCGGTCGGGAATGTCATTCATCCTTCGACGGAGGTCGGAGATGTAGTCCTCGTCAACAACGTCATCCTTAGGTTTGCAGCCAAACGTCAGGTCAAACGGCAACCGCAGCTCTCGGCCAAACAGCACATTAGCTGGTGTTTGGCCTGTGGTCTCATGTATAGAAGAGCGGTATGCCAGTAGAAACAAGTGGAGAAACTTGTCCCCTTTTCAAAAGTACGCACTGTTTCATACAGAAGCACGCACGCATAACCTGACCCCACATCTGACACCAATTGTAACGTTTTTAGGGGTTCGTTAAAATACTGGTCAGACTATAATGCACTAATACTTTATTTACACTAATGTTATTTACACTAATTCAAATTAAGCCTACTTACTTCCACACACACATACACAGAATCTCACTTTATACAGCTACCAGTCACTATTTATGTACACTGATCTCTACAAGTCGGTTTCTCTTGCAGTCACTATTTATCTTCCACAGTCACTATTTACATTATTTATTTCCACATTTATCTTCACACCCCGTCTTCACTATTTACAGTTCTCCATTATTTATTTCCACTCATCGCGCTAGGCACGGCAAACTGCTTCAACCAACACTGACTACGATCTCACGCAGAACTGCCTCCTCACCTCAGCTTGCTCGTATATACAGGGCTCCCATCCACTCACTCGTCCAAAAATAGTGAAATAGTGAGAGTTTTCTTTCAAAAAAGTGAAAAAAAGGTGAGTTTATGCATGAAAAAGTGAGTAAATAGTGAGTAAATTCATAGCATTATTCGCATTTATGGCCGTATATCTGGTTCATTTTGATCTTTTGTTGATATCAGTAGGCGCAATTAGGCAGGGGGGGGGGCTTGGGTGGCTAAGCCTCCCCGAAACCAACCATAGCCCCACAAAAATGTGACAAAACTGTTTTGAAATAGACAAAGTTTTTAGGAATGTGTATCTGAAAAACAAATTAGCCCCCCAAAAATGTCAACCAAATTGCACCTATGTTAATATCTCTGAGTACTGTTCATGATTTTTCATGTAGTTAGAGAGGACACTTTGAAATAATGGATTGTAAAATCAATGCAACACTCAAGAAATTTAAATCGTAAAACAAAAATATAAATCTGGAATACAAAACAATGTGAATGTTATAATGGACTCTTTACTAGAAAAAAAAACTAAAACAAATAATACTGCCATACTGGCACAAAAGAATAAAAATAGATATCATCAGTCTTAAAGATAAAACAATGTTTATGCCATAATGCACACCTTACTAGAAAAAAAAAACATATGATAAATAACCCCTGGCACTACAGCCTGTGAAGGGCCTAGGCCTACCAAGCGACCGCTGCCCAGGCATTTGGCCTGCAGATATTGGGGTGACACACGATCAGCGCATCGGATCCGCTCAGCCATTAATCTTGGTTTTCGTGATTGGGGCGCTGTCTCACTGTCAGACAGCTACTCAATTGTCCTCACGAGGCTGAGTGTACACCGTTCCAGCCCTCACGTCAGTTTCTAAAATCCCTGACGGAGCCCGGTGAGAGGCAGGCGCGCTACCCCAACACCACGGGGCCGGCCCAGGAAAAAAAACCACTGTAAAACAAATAATACTGTCGTACTGCCACATAGAAAGAAAAGTAGATATCATCAGTCGTAAGATAAAATTCACAAGTTGTCATCAGTCTTAAAAATAAATTCAAGTGTCGGGGTCATCTGGATAGTCGCTGTTTTCATCGCGCCGTCGTTTCCCGACTTTCTTCCTTAGCGGCTCCGACTGCTTTTTGCGGAGATCTTCGGCCCGCGATCGCATGCTGCGGGCACCTTCTCGCATACCTTGGCAATTTTTGCACTTTTCAGATCACCCTTTACCAAAGCAGCTTTTAGCTTTTGGTTGGCCTCATCAATTAGGTCATCAGAAGCTTGTCTCTCCTCTTCTTCCACTTCTTTTGCCTTCCTGAACTCTTCCTGTAATTTTCCTATCTCCTTTCTTTAACTTGAGTTTTTTCCTGATCTTCTTGCTTGCGCCGAATATCCTCTGCCTCTTCCTTTCTCCTTTGCTCTTCCTCTGCGCTTAGCCTCTAAATAGTTTTCATATTTGCTGTGAGCGCCAGCAGCCGCTTTCAGAAGAGCCTTTGTGATGGGAACTGCTTCAGCCCGCCCACCGAGCTCCTTCATACCGTCACGAATGTTCAATCGAGCATTCAGGGTGCGCTCTTCCACTGCAGCTCTATCTGCCGGAAGTTGATTTCTTGATTCCGAATTCCACATCTGAGCTTCTATGAGCTGCTGGTAGGATGGCTTTCACGACTTTGCTCACAAGCTTATATTTTGCCTGCCCAGTAAAGTCGAAAATGTCAAAAATTTGATGCCAATAATGGTCAATCCTTGGACTTTCCTTAAAACGTGGGAGATTTTCTGGCTGCAACAGCTTCCATTCACTGCGAAGCTTCTCTTCGTACACATCTTTTAAAGTCAGCTGCAACATTTTGTAAATAAAGACAATACTCATCAGACACTTACTTTCTTTGATGGCCTGATGCTGCAAGCATTTCAAGTGGTTGGCATCCTTCCCAGTATTAAGGATGGACTTGTTAAGCAAGTGCTTTGCCGCCTCTTGATGAAACTTCAATACTTGCAGTTCACTACAGCTCTAATCGATCAGGAGACGTTCAGCACTCTTCCCAGTCAACATTTTTCAATTCCATAAAATTTTTGCCATCCATGATGAAAGATTCTTTCAAAAATTCACTGGTACTCTTCAATGCTTCTGCCTGGCAGAACCTACTCAAGAGCAATATGAATAAATTTGACACTTCTTCATACAGAACACGTATCATAGGTTGCTGTAATTAAAATACTTTTGAAAATGTTTCAAAAAAATGTGCACTATATACTACAAACGCAATCTGAGTGGGGCAAGTATCATCTTTTAGAGCACTAGCAGTAGCCTGATAACATTTTGATTGCAGGAATTTTTCAGCATCCTTTCCCTTTTTAAGTGACAGACGGGGTCGGTATGTCATTCTAAAACCGACGGAAAATTCGTCAGTGTAAGGCCAACTATTGACTTACCTTTGATAAATTGTGAAATACTAGAATATTCAGTGACGCCACGCTCCTTTCCGTGACAACACTTTTGTTAAAATTTCCGTTGATCGTTGCACGGCTCCGGCTGTGGTATTGCACCATGGAAGCTTTTTATGCTTTCTGGCCGCCTGGCTCGCTGCCGGCAGCGCACTCAGGCACCGGTGGCAGAAAAACGAACTACCCATTCACGGGTATATTATATGTCGTTTCTAGCAATCTGATTGTGCACAAGACCATTTTATCATTTTAAATGATCTTGTCGACTTCGTCGTTACGCTGGGATCTGGCGTTACGTTATGGTGACGGACGAAATGCACCCAGATGCACTGAGGTGTGTGACGTCATAGTACCGCTTGGTGCATGTGTACCCCGACAATCTCTACTTCGTTAGTATAAGACAAAAATCCCCGATTCTTGGATGTCACGGGTAATCTCGAGAACCACTGGATGGATTTTGATGCGGTTTTCACCATTCTGTAAAGGATATCTCGAGGAAAGATTCTATAGAAAATAATTTGTGTATGATCAAAGGAAGCCAAGCAGTAACGATTTCAGTGGAAAAGTCGAAAACAAACTTGGCGTCCGTGCGCTTCTTAAGCTTACGCTGGGCAAACCGTTAAAAATATCAATATACTATGAGCGTAAGAATTGGTCAGCATGAAAAGTTCTACAAAAAAGTCCGCGAGAGCATATCTCTATCTTCAATACATCGCCCACTATAAGTGTTTTTAGACTGGATGGAAGGGGCAAATCCCCGCGAATTTGAAACAAGATAAGCAAGATGAAAATGAAAATCCACAGCCTGCTTCCAGTCTCCGACCGGGTCAGGAATGGAATGAATGAAGCCCCCATCTAGCGGTGAGGATATGAACTGTGCCGGCTGCCGAGGCCTGACACACTCCTCTGGGGCAATGATTAAATGAATGACAGATGAAATGAAATGATAGTGGAGAGTGTTGCTGGAATGAAATTTTGACAGGGAAAACCGGAGTACCCGGAGGAAAACCTGTCTGCCTCCGTTTTGTCCAGCACAGATCTCGCATGGAGTGACAGGGATTTGAACCACGGACCCAGTGGTGAGAGGCCAGCGTGCTGCCGCCTAAGCCACGGAGGCATTTAAGATAAGCAAGATAATGCAGATAATTTTCTAACATGTCAAGAGTCTTTGGCTTCGAACGAAGCGAGAAGCCTCCAGCCTTTCTAGCATTTTTCAGCATTTGTAGCACTTAAAATGATACAAAGTCAAGTCTTTCAGACTGACTGTCACTTTTTTAATGCAGAATGTGACCAGTTTTGTTAAAAAAGTGAGAATAGTGAGTAATTTCATCAAATAGTGAGAAAAGTGAGGATGCTTTGAAAATAGTGAATAATAGTGAGAAAAGTGAGTCGCTGGTAGCCCTGCGTATATATGCAGTCAGCCATCTGGTCTCGAAAGTTCTAGTTCTTGCTCCTTCCAGTAGCGTCGAGTATGTCCTCGTGGTTGGCTTCCAGAATTATACAGCCCCTCCCACCAAGGTTCGGGACCTTCTTGTCACACCCAGTAGTCTCCAGAAGCAGAAGAGCCTGGAAGCCTTGCGTCAATAGTCTATCTGATTCGTAGCGCTATTGTATAGGTGGTGGCCTTGGGGAGGGGCTACCCTAATTAGCCTTGGCCTAATTGGCTGCCCAGCGTTCTCCATACACCCCGCCCGCCTGTCTGGCCCACAGTGACTCGTTACAGTTGGTATTTGTGGCGGCCTTGGGAGTGACTAAGAAGGGTGCGTACCTGAGGACGGTCTCATTCGTTGGTAAATTCGTCGTACGGCCCCTCCCCCGAGAACTGTCTGTCCGGCTAGTGCTGACACGTTTCAATACATAAGGAATGAACACATGCAGACCATTCTCACTGCCCACAGCTGAAGATCATATAATTCTTGGTGCATTTTACGTTCTCTTAACAACAATAATTTTCTTAGTTACATGCAAGGAAAATTGTAGTACACAGTTCCCATTGCTTCCATTACCCGACTACTAAACCAGAAGCTGGTAATGCATAACCATACACCTCTGGTGCCTATGGCAAATGAAAGATCGAAAGAAAATGTAAGCTCTTTAGAAGCCCGGAACAAGGCGATACAATTTTCTACACTACTGAAAATAGTCAAAATACCCTTTGTAATAATGAATTATAATTTTGGGGGTCATGTAGTAATAGATGTTACCCACCCACTATCCCTCTTTAGATCACGACTTTTATAGTAAAATTGGGCGTGCTTCCGCTATTACACGCGTAAATTATGGGACAAATACAGTATTGCCCACCCCGCGCATTCGGTACTGACAGCCTTCCTGTCACTTTGCCCCGCTTTTCCTCTCCGCAACCCACGGTCGCCACATACAAAGACCCTACGTCCAACCGCCACACAGCAAGAATACTGAGCATACTTCTCACCTACACCCTGTATTTCGAAGGAAACAACGCGAAGGATATGTCGGGAGCTTGGAACAGTTGAGCTGTGTTGCTAAGTTTTTAGTGTTGTAAATCAACTGATTCGAATAATACACAGTGCTACAGTTCAGACATTATTTCGGTACAATTATACGTAATATATTTAAAAAACGATCCTGAGTCAATGCCAAGGACATTCAAACAGAGAAATACGATACATTTAGATGAATAAATAAATTACACACCGAAGCTATGATACCTTTATCTTAGGTTTTCAATTCAATAAATACGACAAAGAGGGCAAACACTCTCTACAGCTAATGAATATAAAAAAACTTACAATGCAATGATTATCCTTCAACATGAAACAAGAGTCTGAGTGGAGGTCGTTCACAGCTTACTACAGTAGTAGACAGATAATACCATGCACACTCACTGAATCGCGACTCTCTACAGATAATATTAGCTTTCGTGATAAGTTTAATACAAAAGTAAAGTTAAGGTTAAGACATATTTAGCACTGAGTACTCAAAACAAGCCCCTCTGTGGCGATATTATTGCCGTGGTTTTATATTGTCGAATTGTAGGCTATTGAATGACGGACGGTATTTTGAACACTATTACGGGAAACAATAGCCTGTGCTCTATTATCGATTGACGCAAGCGAACTGACACCAAGAAATAAATTATCCTCAGTCACTTGGCAAGGGTTTCTTTGACACCCTCCGTGCCTTCTCTGTCCCTATCATCATCACCACCATCATTGTCTTCGTCAGAGCTTGATGAATTGCCAAGGTTAATAATCATTTCATCCACAGCGATATCCAGACCGCCTTCTGTATTTCTTTCTGTACATGCTGTACGGGATGTGTCCAGTCCTCGGGTCGAACTTCGGCGAAGTGAAAGTAACGAAACAATGACAACGAAAGGAAATCCGACACAGACAGTGGTTAACAAGCGACTGAGACGATGCCAGCCAATACGAGAAGAATTCTGTCACTTGTATGGTGTATTTTGTAGCCACATGTTGGTGACGGGTGTTCGATAGTAAAATGTCTAGGACTGTGAGATATTGTTAGTAGTTTTTGAAATGTATGCATGTGTGACGCATTTGCATTCAGTGTTTGAACGGACTTTAAAACAATTTGGTATGTGCATCTCGCCTGCGAAAGAAGACCATGGAAAGGCTAAAAACAGTAAAATTCCACACGCGACACACAGCGAATACCTTTTTAATTTAGATTTATTTTATCAAAGTAGATAATAGAAAATAAAATAATGCAAAACGAAATTAAATAAGTCACTCTGACAAATACAAGATTGTTACTAGGAACTTCAGTTATACACAGCACAAAATTAAGTTCTTTTGACTACTTTTTTTTTCCGATTCCTGGAGATCTTTTGTGGCTTTTCTTTCGACTGCCACCTTAGCCGTTGCTTCGCACCTGTTTTGCTTCCTTGAACACGGTGTAGGAGTTTCGTGCAGTTTGGACTCTTGCTCACGGCTATCTTTTCTACTCCACCAGCTGCCATCACAGCGTCCTGAACAGTATGCATGCCAATCAGACTTGTTTCTTTGTGATTGACGATCATGCACTCCTTGTTCAGGGAGAAACCTCTGTCTAGAGCTGCATTGTTGTGATACACAGTCAGTATCATTTTAATGAAGCTTGCGAGATCGTTTTTGGCAGGAACTAAGGAAGGTGCTGAAGCCACTAATTCAGACCACAACATGTCGAGCCGTGGCTCTTTTCCGTCGAACTGCTTCAATCAAACGCGCAGTGACGGAGGGCAGTCTCAGAAGCGCGTAGCTGCTCTTGATGCGGTCAGCCATTGCGCCAGAAAGCAAATTCTTCTGATCACAAAGAATTTCCAGGCAATGACGATCCTAACTTCTTCCAACTTAGGAGTCTCAGCGACCCCTATAGGGTCTAGGCAGAAAATAGCACGGGTCTCTTGTGAGCAATAGTTGACCTCTCTTTGATTTTTTCAGTCATAGGATAGCCTACAAATGTACAATTCTCAGCAGTTGGTGCGAAATTGCAGCACATCCGCGTCTGGAATTTTCTGAGATCTTGAGCTGTTAGCTTCATTAAGGGCTGCTCTTGTCGAGAAACCCAGGTCTCCTCTGTGAATAACAATGCAGACTGATTCCTGTATGTCATTGTCAGCAACGAGGGCGACGCGCGTAGCCCCGCACGGAGAGGGTACGGCCGGCAGTCGGCCAGGCAAAGCATGCATTCGACGTTGGCTGGGTTCTCATCCCGCTTAGCGCTCTATCCGTGGCGCAAATTGCGGGTTGCACCGCGGTCTGCAGGCGAAATAGAAGACTGAGCGGGAGGACTCTACCGAGCGTTGGGGGCTAATAAGTCAGGCATTATGAGACTTTTTAAGATTTCCCGTATCGAGTGCGAATTTCCCGTATAATTCCCGGGTCACTAAAATTCCCGTATAATTCCCGTATTTCCCGTATCGCTCGACACCCTGCTACTTGAAAAATTGTTCGGCGTAGTTTTACTGTACAGTATATCCTGGCATAACCGTTGCATACATTTTGTCCTGCTGTAATATATTCAGAAATCGAGATTGGAACTGTTTAAATATCTTGTGCTATTGCGATTTGCTGTTGGAAGGAGAGGTGATTGCAGCATTCCTAAGAAAATTCATAGATGTACTTGTATTGGCATCCTATTATCTGTACTGTAATTTGCTAACATGGAATAAAGAAACTCTAGAGAAGGTACAATACTGGATGCGCAAAAGACTTTATATACGTAACATGCAAGATAGCGGCAGAAGCAATTATGACGTGCAAGATGGCTGTTGCGGCTTTGTAGTAGTAGTGATATTATGAACTAAGGAACAAGATGGTCAAGAAAGCAAAGAGACCTACTCTAATTGTTTATTCGGGGAGAAGATATAATAATGGAGAGGAAATAAGAAGAAGATTATCCATGAAGGAATTCAGATTTGGGGACGGTTGCGACAGTTGGAGAAAACTAAGGTGTATGGAGAGATCGGAATTAAGTTGCCAAAAATTTTATAAGGAGCGAATTAGAATGACGAAAATAATGTGTATATCAACTACACTGACCGGCAAAAAAGTGGAACAGTTAAAAAAGTAATGTAAAATGTATAAAATTAGCCATGAAAAAGATGGAATCGCATTTTAAAAGCTTTTCACGCATTAGAACACACATCTGAAACATCCGTGAATAGAAATTGATAATATGACATTTCATAGGGTGGTTTATTACTACCAATTACCCCCAATCTTCGATGAGCCTATCTTAATGGTTTTATGGCGGGAAGTGCACTGTAAGCGCTTAAGGTTTATGAGTGTTGCCGCTCGCTTATTGTTGTTCTAGGCATAGCAACTGGCATTTGTTGAACACCTGGGAACCATTGTCATATATTTTAGTAGGTTATCCATGTGCAGTTCACACTAAAACATGCCTCTTAGCCGTGAAGGAGCTGCACAGGCAGTTGCATTGGTGGAGGATGGCCGCAGCTTCCGTTATGTTGCTGAGGTCATTGGATCATCTCTCGGTAGCATTCACCGTGCAGTGCAACATTACAGAGAACTCCAAACATACGACAGGAGATGAGGGTCAGGCCGTAGAAGAAGCACCCTGCAAGTTCTGCGTGATCGCCATACCACAGCAGTCCAGGCACGAAATCAACTGGAAAATGTCAGAAATGTGCGAGTGAGTGAGCGAACGGTAAGAAGAAGGTTTGAAGAGGCTCATCTTTCGTCCCGGAGACCTGCACGTGGACCCGCAATCGAATGACACCACAGAGAGGCGCGTCTTCGCTTCGCAAGGCAGCATCTGGGATGGACCCACGAGCAGTGGGCCTCTGTTCTCTTCACTGACGAGTCGCTTTAACCTTAGATCTCCTGATGGAAGAGAAAGAGTGTGGAGAAGGCGCAGGGAGAGGTACAGCCCTGTTGCTTTATCCTCCAGGACTCCATTTGGAGGTGGCTCGGTTATGGTGTGGTGTGGCATCAATGTTATGGCCCGCACTGAGTTGTGCGCATGAATCACGGGGCGCTCAATTCCCAAAGGTACATCGAAGAGATCCTGATGAACCATGTGATGCCCTTTGCGCCTTTCGTTGGTCAGAATTTCATGCTGATGCAGGATAATGCCCGCCCTCATACTGCTCGCTGTGTTGTACAATATCTTCAGGGAGAGGGGATTCAAACCCTGGACTGGCCAGCTCTAAGTCCTAACTTGAACCCGATCGAACATGTATGGGATATGCTTGGAAGGAACGTCAGACAGCGTGACCACACCACCTTGGCACAACTGAGAACATCGCTGCTGGAGGAATGGGATCGCATCACGGCAGATGCCATTCGACGAGTTGTGAACAGTATGCCTGAGCGTTTACAAGCTGTCATGGACGCTAAGGGTGGAAACACTTGTTATTAGTGACCAGTGTTCCCGTGCAGTGCAGTGCAAAAATTAACACTGTTTTGTTTGGCAATATGTTTGATAAAAACCAGCCCAAAAGAACGTTACTAAAAAATAGAAAATTGTTAGATTTGTGAAATGTAACAAAATTTGTGAGTTAAAGCGTGTTGTAAAACATGTTTCGGTATTTTCTGTAGCCAACCATCTAACATTTACATGAATAATGCAAATATTGGAAAACCGATACATTTTAGTGGAATAAATTAAGAAATTCCCTCGGGGGAGCCTGTTAACCCCTAGAGGGCGCGTCCCCAGGTGGCGGATAGGGGGCTCACAGAAATGTGGGCTGGTTCAAATACCTCGGAAAATGAACCCGCGGACCAACAGGCAGCCCAGTTCCTGGGGGCTTTAAAATGCTGGGACACCCTCTCTCCAGGGGCCATAAATATGGAGGGCCCAAGCCCAGGGTTATGGGCGAAGCCCCATCGGTATCGGCGGCGGAGAGGATGGACTTCGGTACGGCGTCGATGGCGGAAGAGGGAATTCTGTAGCGTCTGTACTCCAGAGGAGCGGCTATAAAAGGCGTCTGTTATCCAGTGGATCGGCCTAGAACAGTACCTGGCAGTAGGTCATAAAATGCCTTTGAGTGTGGCGAACTCATCGTACTAATAGCCTATAAAATGAGCGAGTGTGAATTGAGGCCTCGGAAAGGGCTAGGGCGTCCCCTGCAGGCGACGCGCAGTTCCCAGGGGTCTGGGGGAACTGTGAGAAGTAGGCTACCAGACACCACAAACATCGCCTTCATAAACGTGATGAGCTTAAATGGCAAGACAGAAGAATTGGTGGACTATATGGAAAAGAAGGAAATAGCAATGATGGGAATCAGTGAAGCGAAATGGAAGGGAAAAGGTGAGAAAGAAGTCAAGAAAGGGAAGGGATATAGAATATATTGGAGTGGAGGAAATAAGGCAATGAATGGTGTTGCAATAATATTGAGAGAAGACTTAGTGCAGTATGTTGAGAAAGTAGACCAAATTAATGACAGAATGATGAAAATTAGACTAGGACTTGAGAGTGGAACAAAGGATTTTATACAGATTTACGCACCCCAGACAGGGAAGGTAGATGAATGTTTAGAGGATTTCTTAGAAGAACTGGAAAAGGGTATAGAAGACAAAGAGGTTATAATAATGGGGATATGAATGCACATGTGGGAACAGATAGGCAGGGAAAAGAAGAGATAATTGGCCCATTTAGCTATGGAAATCAGGATGAAGAAGGAGAAATGTTAATAGATTTCTGTAGAAGGAATGGATTAATTGTTGGAAATACATGGTTTAGGAAAAAGAACTCCCAAAAAATAACTAGGTATGGATGGGGAGACAGAAAGACAAAAACAATGATCGATCTTATCCTAGTGGAAAAGGATAAACGTAGACAACTGGTAGATGTGACAGCTATGCCAAGAGGAGATTTTGAAGGAGACCATAAAGTGGTGATAGCCAAATTAAGGCTTGGGAAAATCACAAAGCTTGCGGAGAAAAGGGAAAGAAAAATAAAGGTGTGGAAGCTAAAAGAGAGAGAGGCAATGGAAAAGTTCCAAGAAGACTTGAAAAAGGAAATTCCCAAAGACGAAGCAAAAAGTGTCGAACAGGAATGGGCATGTTTTAGAAATTGTTTTGCGAAGTGTGCACTAAACACTTGTGGAAGACTATCAGGGAAGAAAAAGGAAAGGGAGACTCCTTGGTGGAACAACAGGGTAAAGGAAGCTGTTAAAGAAAAACAAATGGCATGGAGGAAGTGGATAGGCAGTAAAAATGCAGAGAAATGGCAAAAATATAGAGAAGCAAAGAAGGCATGCCAAAAAATTGTACAAGAAGAAAAAAGGAAAAGTTGGGAAGGTTTCACGGAAACTTTGAAGGAGGATATCCAAGGAAGTAAAAAGGTTCTATATGGATTGGTGAAAAACAGTGTAAAAGGTAGGGAAAACACAAAATTTGTAAAAACTGAAGCAGGACAGATATTGTATCAAAGAGATGATATATTAAAAAGATGGGAAGAATACTTTTCAAAGCTACTAAATGTTAAATACATTGAACTGGAAGATGAAAAAGAGCAAGAGGAAACAATGGAAGAAGAAGAAGAACAAGAAAAGGAGATCACTATGCTAGAAATAGAGAAAGCCATACAGAAGATGAAGAGCGGTAAAGCAGCAGGAGAGGATGAGGTGTCCGCGGAAATGATAAAAGCAGCGGGACCAATAGGTGTACAGTGGTTGTATAGATTATTTAGAATAATTTGGAAGAAGAAAGAGATTCCGGAAGAATGGGGAAAGGGATTAATTATCCCGATTTTTAAGAAAGGTGACAAAAAGGAATGCAATAACTACAGAGGGATCACTCTTATCGCTCATGTAGCTAAGATCTTTGAGAGAGTTTTGGAAGGCAGACTGAGGAGGAAGATAGAAGGAGAGATGGAAGAAGAACAGTATGGTTTTAGGAAAGACAGATCAACATTTGACCTAATCTTTGCATTAAGGCAAATGATGGAGAAAAGATGGGAATTTGGAAAAGACATGGTGATGACATTTATTGATATTGAGAAAGCGTACGACAGTGTGCCTCGACAGGTGGTTTGGAATGTATTAAGGAAAAGGAGAGTTAACGGAGCTGATGTCCAAATGTTAAAAGCTATTTACAAATATTGTGTGAGTAGCGTGAAGACCAGTATAGGAGAAACAGAATGGTTTAAAGTGGAAACAGGTCTCCGACAGGGAAGTGTATTGTCCCCCTTACTATTCATCATAGTCATGGATGAAATTCACAAGAATGTTAAACAGAGATTGGGACAAGAAGCAACAAAGGCCACGCTGTTTGCAGATGATATAGTGATATGGGGCAAGGATGAAAAGGAAGTACAAAAACAACTAGATGTATGGAATCAAGAAATAGAGAAATTTGGGATGAAAGTAAGCACAGAGAAGAGCAAGACAATGGTAATGTCAAGAGGAAGGAAGGAAGGAAGAGGAAAGATAGAATTGAATGGGAAAATTCTAGAAGTGGTTATAAGTTTCAAGTACTTGGGAAGTGTGATCACAGAAGATGGAAGGATAACTGAGGAAATTGGAAAGAGAATACAACAAGCGAACAGTTTTTACCAGAGCATAAGGGGTATTCTGTGGAACCGAGATGTCCCAAAGAAATGTAAAAATGTATTATATTCAACCTACTACAGACCCATACTAACATATGCAGCTGGAGCGTGGACTACTACAAAAAGAGAGGAGAGTAGAATACAAGCCGCGGAGATGAAATTCCTAAGAGGTATAGAGGGCAAGACCAGAAGAGATAGAGTTAGAAATGAAGAGATTAGAAAAAGGACAGGAATCTTGAAGCTGCAGGACAGGATAGAAACAACAAAGTTAAAGTGGTATGGACATATGATGAGAATGGGAGAGGAGAGAGTACCAAAGAAAACTTTCTGTGAAAAGATGACAGGGAAGAGACCACGAGGAAGGCCCCGAAAGAGATGGGCATATACAGTGTGGGAGTGTGTAGAGAAGAGAGGAGGAAAACCTGAAGAAGTACTAAAAACAGGAGAGGAGTGGTGGAGAGACAGGAAACGTTGGAGGTCCTTAATTCACAACCCGACCCAGGAAGCTGGAAACGGGAAATGAAGATGATGATGATGAAATTAAGAAATTACATAAAAAATTGAAGTGTTCCACTTTTTTTTGCCGGTCAGTGTATAAAGGGAGTATGTCCAAACAAGAACCATTGAGTGATTGTTTGCTGCTATCTTTAAAGTAATTTCTTATTTATGTCAGAGATACAGTCAGTTCTTTTATTCTGGATCCCATTACCTCGATTTAAGATATATATTCACCTCATGAGTAACTTCTTTAATAAAATTATATTACAGTATATAGTACTGTATCTTGCCTCTCATCTAATGATTCTGGTTGGTGATTGTATCACACAAGACCTCGAGAAGGGCGAGTTCTGACGTGCTCTACCAAATATTATATCTTTAATCGTTCACAAGCTTTCTGCTTATCAACTGGCGCCTACACATATATATATTATCTACATTTATTATCAGTCAGCCAGATTCTTTAATTTATTACACTACTTGCTGGAAAAAACGGGTTGCAGTAATTATCCCCACAAAAGAAAATTAAAATCTGAAATACAAACTTACAAGTAACATTACCGTATTTGCTCGCGTATATCTCGCCCCCGCGTATATCTCGCACCCCATTTTTTTTGTTGAAATTTCAGGGAAAAAAGTACTCGCATATATCTCGCATTCATTTTTGACGCCGTCATGTAAATGACCGTAATAACCTTGAGGTATAAACACGTTCGATTTAGCGCGCCACAACAGTCGTCATTGTCCAAGAACTTACCCGAAGCGATACTAACAGGACGAGCGAGCAACGACGAGTTGATCCGAACTTGTCCGATGCGAGCCGATTAGGGGTCGAGACGCTGCACTGCCATGTACACGTTTGAAATAGCGATTAGCGCGCCACAACAGTCATCAATACGCAATATTATTGTTCGTTTTGGCGGCAGAGGTTTCCTTTATTGTCGTCTGTCAGTTGCCTTGTAGACATCAGTACCGGTACTCTGACTCCGCGTTCCACTGTTGTTTTTCAGTTAAGTGTGCTTGTTTCCTTGCGTACGTCGAAGTTATGGAGATACGTGGAAGTTTTACGGCTGGGTTTAAACTCAAAGTGATAAACTACGCAGAAGAACATGGTAATAGAGCTGCTGGATGAGAATTCAGTGTGACTGAGTTTAATGTTCGCTACTGGCGTAAACAGAAAGCTGCGCTAGAAACCACCAACCGAACACGTAAAGCATTCAGAGGGCCAAAAACTGGTAAGTTTCCTGAGCTTGAAGACGAGTTGCTTAATTACGTCACGGAGTTACGAACTGATGGCTTTGGTATCTCGCACGAGATGCTATATTTTAAAGCGCGCGAACTAGCGAATAAACGCGGTATCAGCTGTTCGGATCTAAAAGCGAGCCGGGGTTGGATCCGTAGGTTCATGAAAAGAAAGGGCTTGTGTCTGCGAAGGGGAACATCTCTCTGTCAGAGAATGCCGAGTGATTTCAATGACAAAATTATCGAGTTTCATCGTCATGTGATAGCAATGCGGAAGAGGAACAATTACCTGCTATCTCAAATCGGCAACGCAGATCAGACTCCGATAAACTTTGACATGCCATCCAACACTACCATAAACAAGAAGGGAGAATCTAGCATCCTTGTGCGTACAACTGGGTGTGAGAAACAACGCTGCACAGTCATGCCAGCAGTAACCGCAGAGGAAAGAAAATTGCCACCATATGTTATTTTTAAAAGAAAAACAATGCCTAAAGCGAAGTTTCCCAAAGGCATTCATGTTCGCGTGCAAGAGAAAGGATGGATGGATACAGCTATTATCCAGGACTGGGTCCGTACAGTGTGGGGAGCTCGTCCAGGGGCATTGCTTCGACGCCCGGCAATGCTAGTGTGGGACAGTTTCCGCGGACACTCGGTGGAAGACACGAAGAAACGTCTTCAAGAAATGAAAACGGATCTTGTTGTAATTCCTGGTGGACTCACACATTGTCTTCAGCCCTTAGATGTTTCCGTCAATAAACCCTTCAAGGACAACATGCGTAAATTGTACGCCGAATGGATGGCGGGAGGGGACCACGACCTGACGCCAGCAGGCAAAATAAAGAGGCCGTCAGTTGAACTCGTGTGTGATTGGGTTATACGGGCGTGGGTTATGGTGTCGCCGGACATTGTTGTGAAGAGCTTCTTGAAGACAGGCATCGCAAATGCATTGGACGGAAGTCGGGATGAAGCCGTGTGGAATGATGACCAGAATGATGCACGCGAGAGTACCTCGGAGATTGGTAGCAGTGACGGCAGTGATGATGAATAGGGTGAGTACCGTATACCAGTTGCCTTGTTTCAATAATGAAAATTTTGTGTTTTTTCGGGAATACGGAAATTCCCCTCATATATCTCGCACCGACAAATTTCACTTGTATTATCGGCTCGCGTATATCTCGCCTCCGCGTATATCTCGCACCCCATTTTTTTAGTTGAAATTTCAGGGAAAAAAGTGCGAGATATACGCGAGCAAATACGGTATTAGCATACAGTAATTCGACAATATCTAATAAAGTGTTTTAATGTGCAAAAACTAACCGCATCAATTGTTGTCAAAATTAACAAGACAAAAATGAATCTTATATATCTTGGACTGCTTCTTTGTAAGTGCTGATGATGTAATCTTGTCAAAGGCTATAAACAGCTGAAACACATTGCGTACTTCAATGAAATCTCGTAATTTCAAAAGATTGTTTATTTCTTGGAAAACTTGATATTATTAACTTTTGACCACTCCGTAATTTGCTTTATTTACACTTCACAACAGCACCTGACGACTAAAGATACGAGAAAATAGCATTCTGAAATTGATTTTGTAGCACTTTTGTGCCGATTGCATCTGCACACTTTCCCTTCCTGAACTTTCGCCAATCCTATTTCATGAAAATAAACTTGGACTCAGTTCTGAACCCAGAGGTCACTAAAAATCTGAACCCAGCTTCGGACCCAGTGGTAATCTAGGTGATTGTGGACCTCATGAAGTATAATCAAGCCCCAAAAGGTTATAGGGAAAACATTTCAAATATCACCGCTTGGTCTCTAATATTATGACGACAATGGGAATATCATTAAAGACATTATTGTCGTCTGTGACAAAATTTATGAACATGGATGTCTGGAATTCGCGGTCATACAAATTCAAACTTGTGAAGTGACCATGTGACCAATGAAACATTAGGATCTTCCCGCTTATAAAATACCAACCTAAAATTGGACCTGGACTGTTTTCGGGCATTGGATATGCAATGTCTCTTGGCAATTATGTTGTCCACCCTGACGAAACATTCGATAATTTAAACTGTTTCGGTAGTTCAAAATCTGCCACTGCATAAACTTGGCAGCACTAAGTGTGTAGCGTGCATGCGCGTGGGCCGCTCTGGCGGGCTAACGGACGGAGTGTTGGGAGACGCCGCACTCTCAAGATGACTTAAGTTGAAAGCAGACGTTGGGGCTCTGGGCTCCAGCCTATGGCCGGACTAGAAGGTAGGAGTAGATGGCCAACTACAGATTATTCTGAGACTTGGTGAAAACTTTGAAAAATTACTTAATTTGAATTCTTTATCATATTTTTAGATTTAATGATCATCATGTCGTTGGTGATCTGTTGGACCACATAGGGAACCAAAGACTTTATAGTTATTTTTTTGAAAATAGCAAGCTTTCTTAATTTCTATGATTTGAAACTTTCTAACGGGCCAAACATTTGCGCAAATGATGGTTCCAACTTGTTAAATTATTTTCTATTAGCTTGTTACCAAACTTTAGTGTGGCCAACATAAGTTAGGTTTAGTTAAGAATTTTACTTATTTCTGTTTTCAAATTTTGATCGAAGAACTTGTTTCTTTTGGTGGGTAACTGTGTTAATTACTAGTGACTGTCCTTTGTTTCGTCACTAGTTTGTTTTCCATTATTATTCTGAGAGTAGCTTGGCATCATGGCCGTACGTTTCGACGTATTAGTTTTCCGTTCCGCCTAAATGTTGATATTTTGCGGTCTTTTGAGACCTGAATGATTTAATTCTTGATGAAATCGTGCTTTATGAATTGTTGTGTGGTGGAAATAGAAATTACTTGGTGGAAGCCATGTTTTCGCCAGATTTTTCGAGTTTTGGTGTTCATGCCTGAAGCTTGGTGATAGCGTCGGTTGTGACGCCATCTTGGAAAAATTTGCATTTTCTAACTTTAAATTAGCTTTACTAATTCTCTTGTCACCTTGTGGATGTTTTCTATTTGCCAAAAGAGTGCCCGCATGTTATTTTGGGTGAAATTTAATTTTCATATGAGGTTCGGCAGAATCTTTCGATTTGGTACTTGGCAAATATTGTGAATGGATCTCATGGTCTGAAGCCACAGACGGTACTGATGTATGCTGCCTTGTAAGTTTGTTGACTTGCTCTGGTTTTATTTTCTGTTCAATTAATATTATTTGGTTTCCTATTTTTGGTTTTCTTTCTTATCGTGGTTTCTCGCGCGTACTTGGCCTAGCCAGATGTTATTCAGTAAGGGGTTCCTCCCACAATTTCTTAGGAGGGTATTTCATTTGATTTGCTCAACTGTTAAACCTGTATATGTTTGTTCTCAATATTTTTTTCATATTTTAAAATCTTGTTTGACTTACGTTATTCTTCGAGCGACCACTCAGCCACGGCTCTGGAAAGTTGGTCTTCCCTCAACTCAACGAGCTTTGTCTCGCTAACCCTTTCGGGGGTGTCTGGCCTAAATAAATGTATTTATATGGGACAGAAGTTATGGTAGCAGAGCGTGGTTTTTCGATTATCTGAAAGCCGGCTGACTTTGTCATGCATCCTAATGTTAGAAGAAATGGTAGCTTCCTCTGTAAGTATTTCGTGCTGGTGGTCGTAAGAAGGGTATCGTGATGGTTAAAATTTGCTTTTCAGGCATCAGTTGATGTGGTGCAAAAGTTATGCAGTTAAAATCTTAAACAGATTGGCAGTTGAACAAGTGAAACTAGTTTTTAATTATTCATTAGGTAGGGCTCTGATTGGGTTATATTCTAATATTTGTGTTTTGTTTCTCTTTTATCATGGCGGAGAGATATGTTCCTGATCCCAAATATCTGTATGAAGATGAAGTGGCTTATGAGCTACAAATTAGAGGCATGGTGGTGCCATCAGACTTGGTGTTGGCTCGTGAGAGGCTGAGCGAGAGTCTGGTCGTTCATGTTGAATTGCCAACATTCGAGCAGGGTGCAGAGCTGAATCTGAGTAAGTTCCAGATGCAATATAAAGTGGATTGGTGTAGCAATATTGTGAATTTATTTTTCTTGGAAGAGTAAGGTACGATAGACTGCGGGCTAGGCTGCGTTATCTGTATACACGTTGCGAGGACATTTTTGTCGTGTCAGTTCATAAGTCAGATGAGGAGTTAATGGAGATCATTGAGGCTGAAATAAATCTCGTTAAATGTGCTGAAAAGGTTTTTGATGAATCAGATCCTGTGTTTGCGACAGAAGATTTTAAAAGTGTTAATCAGTTGTTGGATGATCGTAGTCAGTCTAGTATTGATAGTGGTGATCGGGGTTCAGTTAGATCGGTTGTTGGAGAAGGAAATGGTGATGTACCTCATTCTCTCAGAGATAGAAATGTTGATGTACCTAGTGTAGTGCAACGTAATGGTATTGTAGTACGTGGTTCACATTTGTATCCTGTAGTTGATGCAGTGGATGTAGATGGTGATGGTATGAATTGTGCTACCGTAGCTAATCCTGTATTTCAGCAACCGGTTAACGTTATAAATGTGCCTGTGCGTAGAAATGGTCGAAGTGATGTTGATTTCAGGAAGGAAAGTACTCGTGATTCTGCTACGAGGTCGGTAGTAAATGGTGAAGTGAAACGGATAAATCAGTTGAGTCTTGGGGAGGCATATCCAGCTCAGTTGAATTTGGTTAGGGAAACGTCTGTGTTGTCAGATGTTCGGTTAGGAGTGCCAACTTCCTCTATTGTGTATGGTGGTCGTGTTGACGACAGAAGCTGTGGGTCGTGTTGCCAGTACTAGATCTGTGAACGTGGGTAAAGTACTTCCTGTTTATACTATGAGTAAGTCGTATGGTGGTGTTAAGTATTCTTATTCGAATGCTAATTCTAGTCCTGTGTGTTCGGTATCCAGTAGTGATAGTGTTCGTCGACGTGCTAATTTGGTTGACCGGGGTGATATGAGAGAGTTGCCTAGGACGGATAGGTTTACTGTTAGTCGAGTGGATCGATCTACTTTATCGGATGGTCAGAGAGTTCCTTTATCGTCATCAGCAGAAGGGCGTAACCGAAGGTCAAAGGACAGATTCAATTTCTATGATCGGGGTGATTTCGATAATCAAACAATTGGTCGAGTGAGATGTGGAGAAGGATTAGCAGGTTCTGGTGATTCGAGAGAAGGAAACTCGGGTCGTTCTGTGTTCATGCAGAAAAATTTTGGAAATTTGGCTCATCCGTTGACAGCTTGTGTGGCAAGGTTGAGAAATATGAGTACTGATACTACTGACGGAATTATTATGTTTTTGAGAGAGTTAGTTGAAATTGAAGAATATGCTGAGGTTTTCGATGTAACTGATGCACAAATATATCAATTAATGTTCCCACTTACTAGTGGACTGATGAGGAAAATGGTAGTTGAAGCTATGTCAAAGAATACTAGAATTATGGTTTTTATTGGGTTGGTTTTAGAAAATTTTGTGCCTTCAAGAGCGATAGGTCCGATTGAACACCAGTATTTCTACCGTCTCCAGTGTGTTGGGGAGTCGTTGACTTCTTACGTGCAGGATATTCTTAAGTTTGCGAAGGTATTTTCTGTCAATTTCACTGAAGGGGAAATTGTTTCTCACATATTGGATGGCATTACTCCTGGGTATAGGTCCGTATTGAGGGTAGGATACCGTGCTCGAACTGTGTCGGAGTTAAATGAGGTTGTAGTCCATGCCGAGTCTGTAATACTGAATGAATCCCAATGTGAGTCAGTTGAATCGTAATAGGCCGAAGGAAATGCCACCTTGTTGGAATAATAATAACAGATTTCAAGGTAGGAATAATCGTTGGGGAAATACTCGTCCTCCAGCAGGGCAGGATAGAAATCGTGAAGTGAGAGCTCCTCAGAATCAGGGTCGTGATGGAAATGCTCGTGTGCAGAATGGTCAGGATCGAGGAGATGCGATTGTTGGACAGGGTGCCACAGTTCGTGAAGGAGTTAATGTTATACATTGTGATCGTTGTGGTGGAAGTGGTCATTCTGATCAAGAGTGTAATTGCAGGCAAGATTGACAGAAGGAGAACTGGCATCGTGTCCATGCTGATGAGGTTTTATCGATGTCAGGTACTGTTTGTGAATCTAAGGTTGGTCGGGAAAATTGTGCTAAAATTTCTTTAAATTCATTATTACCTTCTCCTGTGATCGGGATTCTTGTAAATGATGCTAACGTGAGTGCCTTGCTTGATTCCGGGAGTGCAGCATCATTAATGAGTGAAGATTGGTATCAGGCCATGAAAGGGATTTGTAAGTTTCCAGCATTGTCCAAGGTGGACGTTAAACTTGTGTCAGCAAATAATTCATCGTTAGATATTCTTGGTTCGGTTAAGTTGAAAATTCGCATCCACAATTTTACTTGGAAGTTTCCATTTTGGATTATTGCAAAGTAGTCTTGTCCTGTTATCTTAGGGGCAAATTTTATGTCTCATTCTGGAGTGACATTAGATGTGGGGAGAGAATCGTTTTGGTTTAACTTTTGTCCTGAGATTAAGTTGAAATTCTCGGCTTCCGAAAGATATGATATTAGAACCGGTCATGTGGATGTGGAGGAGAAAGTTGAGGATGAGGCAAGTTTTGGGGTTGATGACCTAGATTTGGGCAATCTTTCTGACGGTCAAGCTTGTGTTATTCGAAATTTGTGTTCAGAGCATCCTGAGGTATTCACTGATAGACTAGGTGTAACCAATTTAATGTCATATAAATTAATTGTCGAAGATGACATTCCTGTTCGTCATCCGCCTTATCGTTTGAGTCCACCCAAGATGGCAGAATTAAAAAAGATTATTGATAAAATGCTGACTGGCGGTGTTTTTCGTCCGTCAATTTCTGCATACTCTTCGCCGATGTTTTTGGTTCCGAAACCTGACGGTGGTTTTCGGCCGGTGGTCGATTATCGGAGACTTAATAAGAAAGTGGTTCAAGAGTCCATACCTTTGCCGGATTTGCACAACTGCTTCTGTTGGTTTAAAGACGCTCGTTTCTTTTCGCTGCTTGATTTAACACAAGCATATAATCAGGTACCGTTGGCTGAAGAATCAAAGCATTTGACTGCGTTCGCCACGGACTGGAATTTGTTTGAGTATAATAGATTACCGTTTGGTCTGAGTACTGGAGGAGCTGTTCTGAGCAGGTTATTGGATCGTGTTTTCTCAGGCGTAGAATTTATGTTTTTGTACCACTATTTAGACGACGTGGTGGTGTTCAATAAAAATTTCGAGGATCATGTCCGTCACTTAAGAGAAGTGTTTGAGAGACTCAAAAATGCTGGATTAACTGTGAAAATTTCTAAGACTTCCTTTGCCAAGTCACAGATCTCGTTCTTGGGACACATTGTGTCAGCCAAGGGAGTTTCTGTCGATCCATCTCGTACGCAGAGTATCAGAGAATACAAGGTGCCTGTCAATGTTAAGGGGGTAGTTCGGTTTGTGGGCATGATAAATTTCTTTAGAAAATTCATCCCGGATTTTGCTCGTAGTGCCATTTTGTTGAATCAGTTGAGGCAGAAGAATGTTCCGATTGAGTGGGGCGAGTCGCACAAGCTGCATTTGACGATCTTAAGGATGCCTTGTGTAACGCACCTATACTGGCTGTCCCAGATTTCAACAAAACGTTTATTATTCAGACCGATGCTTCACTGGGAGCTGTTGCCGCTGTTTTACTTCAAGAAGGAGATGATGGTAGGAGGGCGATTGCTTTCGCATCTCGGACTTTAACCAAACCTGAATCTTCATATTCTGTCTACGAACTGGAATTTGAGTTGGAAGTTGATAATCAAGCACTGAGTTGGGTGTTAGCAAGGCCGAGGAAGACCGGGCGCATTGCAAAGTGGGCAACACGTATATCATCGTTTAAGTTTAAGGTGCGCCATATCAAAGGTTCTGAAATTGTGGTGGCAGATTCTCTGAGTAGGATGTATGAACAAGTTCCGTTAGGCAAGAAGGGAGTTGAGACTGTAGCTGTGAGTAATGTGGTGGTGGGAGCTAATTCTGCTCAACACATGTTGAACAACTCACCTTTACTTTTCAAGGACATTGCTATTCACCAGAGACAGGATCCTAATTTAGAAGGGATCATCAGTAAATTGTCAAATGGAGAGACTGTTCATCCTTATTTTCTGCGTTCTGGAGTATTGTGTTGTGTTGCTAGACACGACAGGAGACCTAAGGTCGTGTTGCCGGTTCAGCTGGTTGATGGTATGCTTCGGTATTTTCACGAATCTCCAGTGGGAGGTCATCTGGGGATATTTAAGACTAGGCAAAAGATCCGTAAATCTTTCACTTGGAAACAAATGGATCGTGATATTCGAAAGTTTGTGCTAGGATGTCGTTCATGTAATGTAAGTAAGCCCGCAGTCTCGAGCAAGGTGGGGTTTCTATCATCTGAGCCCGCGTCAAGACCCATGGAACGGCTGTACGTGGATTTCGTTGGACCTTTTCCGAGGTCCAAGGTTGGAAATAGGTTCGCGTTGGTTTGTGTCGATGGCTTTTCTAGATTCTGTTGGATTTTCCCCACTAAAGTTAGTAATTCTACTTCTGTGATTAAATGTTTGCAGAGTGTTTTCACATCTTTTGGTCCGTGTCAGTATCTTATCTCAGACAATGCTAAGACTTTCACATCCGTTCAAATGAGAATCTTTTGTTTTGATTATTCTATATCTCATATAACTACGACACCGTATTACCCAAACCCCAGTTTGGCGGAACGAGTAAATAGGAATTTGAGAGCTGCTCTCATTGCTTATCATAGGGACAACCATGCAAGGTGGGATTCATCGCTGCATTGGTTGGCTTATGCATTCAATACGGCGGATCATGAATTGCATGGAAAGACACCGTTCTCCTTAATATGTGCTTTCGCACCGAACTCGTCCTTGACTAATCCGTGGTCGTTGAATGATTTGTTGCCTGATCAGCAGTCGCCTGAAAGAGTAAAGGAAATATGGAAGGAAGCTCAGGAAGCGATTAAGGTGTCTCACGACAAAATCGCTGTTCGTTATAACAAGGGTCGAGTTCAAGGGAAGTTTAAGGTGAATGATTTGGTGTTTGTCAAGAATTTCTGGAAGAAAACCCCTGGAAATAAGGTCTCAGGAAAGTTGCTTCCCAAATAATAAAGTCTTGTCATTTCCGACAGAAGTAACTGTTTTATTAGAAGATGCAGAGAGAAGACGCATATTTCGAACTCACCTGTCGTACTGTAAAGCTGCAGGAGAACGTGAGCCTGGTGATCTCGAGGTTGCTGCCAGTCATTAAGTAGTAAGATGTAGTCCTTGGAGGGTTTCGTTTCGGGAACTGGTAGATGGTAAATAGTGACGAATATTGCTCATTGTTGTTGGAACTGCTAGAGTACTGAACTGTGTTGTCGGAGTGAGTTGCCAGTGAAGACTGGAGTTGTGATTTTGGTGGAACTTGAGCACCATGGTACCGTGGAGATGTTGGTTGTAAGAAATGGAGTTGAGTTGCTCGCAGAAGCTGATGATGTGGGTGGTTGAGTGCGACATACCTGAGTTAGTTTCGTCGACAATTACCTTTCTTTTCCTTGTTGACGAAAGCCTGCTATAGGCGTTCTCACCGTCTCAGGTCTTTCTTCTTGATAATCTTGTGTAAACTGGATAACAGTCGTGTAAACTGTCATTCCTTGGTTGAGTGTAAGTGATGGAGTTGTGATCAACTCATTCGAGGATAGGATGACCTGCATTTGCTCGTGGGCATTCTTGTTCTGTGAGGGTTAAAGGGGGTAAGATGATTCGTAGTGGAATACTTGTATCTTACGTTGGTTGTTGTTGGTTGCGTGATGATTGCAGTCTGTTTGTGATGCTGTAATGTTGGTTGCATTGGGTGACCTAGGTTGTCTAGTCGAGTGGTCTCTTTGAGTGAGCAGAGCGATTTCTGTTGACATTGTACGTGGAGTGGAGGTGGCTTATTTCTGTTCATTGAAGTTGGTGCCATGGGTGTGTCTGGTTCATTCTAAGAGATCACTGTTGTTGCTGGTGAAACGTGAGTAAAGTATGCGTTCTGAAAAGGTACTCTTGTTCGGTGGTAGTGTTGAAGTTGAGATGTGAGCAAGTTTAGTTTTTATTTTCTCTCGTGCAGTGAGTGGAGAGTGTGTTCTGTCCTTAAGCAGCTATGATGAATGAGAGAGTGTAGTTTGGTATGCAGTCTGATTTCTGTTATCTGAAGTTTAATTTCTTAACTAATGTAATTGTTGGCTCAGCGGTCTAGCTGTATGCCTCTCACCAAGGCGGTCCGGGTTCGATTCCCGGTCAATGCATGTGAGATTTTCGAAGTGAAATGCCATGTCCTGTGGTTCGGATTCCACGTAAAAAGGAGGTCCCGTGGCTCATGATCTCAAGATTAACGGTCACGTTAAACTACAAGCTTCCTTTTTAATGTAATTGTATGAGTTGTCTCAAATCTGGAGCTGGCTCGGATGGTTCTGTTATCCTTGTCTGTTCTCATCTGCCATGTCACCATGTTCTGAGGGGTAACATTATGGGTCTGATTGCTCCCGTCAATGATAATAATAAAAGTTTATAATGTAACCGTTAGGATTTTGGTTGGGGAACTAGTTAGCTTCCCGAACATCGTGTTGTGATGTTCTTTTCTTTAATATACATATTTTGTTATCTTAAATTGTAACTTATAACTTCATGGCCAAAGTTGAAACTATCAAGTCTCTTACCTGAATATTCAAGTCATGAGAGTAAAACAAGTAATAACGCGTGTGCTTCGTATGCAAGTAGTGACAAATAAATGGTGACAAGGTCGACTCAGAAGAAGAATCCTGTGAGAGAATTTAAGTGTTTGTGCCCTCTTCTGCTGTTTTCGATTTTGTTGCAGTCTGTCCATGATGAGGGGAATTCTCCTCAAACAACGTGATAGTAGCCAGTGCACGGGTTACTGTCGCTTTCGTTCGAGCCGTTGACATCTGGTACCTGGTTCTGCAGCCTCGCTGGTCGATGTGGGGGATATCTGGTATCACGCTCAGGAGATGGAGTAGCTGTAACAGGTTGTGACTGTCAGTCGGTGAGCTCAAGCCAAACTATGCATGGATCCTACAATCTCGTCCGCCCTCTCTCTCGTCACCCCTGGTGGACGTTTCGTGGTGGGAGGCTGTGCCGATTGCATCTGCACACTTTCCCTTCCTGAACTTTCGCCAATCCTATTTCATGAAAATAAACCTGGACTCAGTTCTGAACCCAGAGGTCACTAAAAATCTGAACCCAGCTTCGGACCCAGTGGTAATCTAGGTGATTGTGGACCTCATGAAGTATAATCATGCCCCAAAAGGTTATAGGGTAAAAATTTCAAATATCACCGCTTGGTCTCTAATATTATGACGACAATGGGAATATCATTAAAGACATTATTGTCGTCTGTGACAAAATTTATGAACATTGATGTCCAGAATTCGCGGTCATACAAATTCAAACTTGTGAAGTAACCGTGTGACCAATGAAACATTAGGATCTTCCCGCTTATTAAATACCAACCTAAAATTGGACCTGGACTGTTTTCGGGCATTGGATATGCAATGTCTCTTGGCAATTATGTTGTCCACCCTGACGAAACATTCTATAATTTAAACTGTTTCGGTAGTTCAAAATCTGCCACTGCATAAACTTGGCAGCACTAAGTGTGTAGCGCACATGTGCGTGGGCCGCTCTGGCGGGCTAATGGACGGAGTGTTGGGAGACGCCGCACTCTCAAGATGACTTAAGTTGAAAGCAGACGTTGGGGCTCTGGGCTCCGGCCCATGGCCGGACTAGAAGGTAGGAGTAGATGGCCAACTACAGATTATTCTGAGACTTGGTGAAAACTTTGAAAAATTATTTAAATATTTAAAACACTAAAGCGATTTTTGTTACATTGAGAATGAGATAACGTCTTAACCGATTGACTTCGTAATGCATTCTAACGAGAGCTCTTGGCTTGTAGATTTGCAGAGTGTCTTTAAAATAAACAAATATGTTACAGAATATTTTTAAATTAATAAACAAAAATTCAGAAATCTTGCCAATCACGCATGCGCACAATCGCCTTGCCTCATGACAGTCATGGCGGTTACAAGTCGACCGCGTTTTAATTTCGTAGTTGTGTATAAGAATTATAATGGAAGGGAACATTGTTTATGACGTTTTCATGACATACACTGCAATTACCAGACAGAAAATATTGAAAAATGTAAACTGACATCAAATTTTGAGTGTGCATGATGTTGAACTAACTTAATATTACCCGTCAATACCAGTGGGTCGGTAGCTCAGGTGGTTACGCCGTACTCTTTTAATTTATGCATCACCCAGTGGAAGGGGTTTGAATCCCCCCCTCCGGCATGTTTTTTTTATTTCCGTATTTTCCTTTCTTGCAATTGCTATTATATTGTCAAAACATATTTAACTCTTGGCATTCCCGTAACTAAGGAATTCTATGTTCCCATCTCAATTTAAAACGCTATGGTAATTTCATTGATACGCTTTATAAGTTCCTACATTCGACAGATTACATTTGCAATAACGGTAGGCTATTTATCTCTATTGCTACAGAAGTTTTGGCATATTGTTGCACATGGGATAACTGTGAATCAAGGATTGTACGAATTCCAACACATTACGAAGAATATATGCAGTGAATCCACCCGAGTGTCTTCAAATCGCGCCATGTGCTACGTAACTCATTTGTTTTCCTCAGTTCTTTCTTTGCCTTATAAACATACAAGGCATGTCCAAAATGTTGTTACATGAAATTCCACTAATGAATTGTACCTTTACCATTTATACGGCAATAATACAGTAGGCCTACGTTGAAATTCTGATACCGGTATTACAAAATGTAGGCCTACTTTTGATTAGATTGATTTCCAAATTAACTTCTATATTTCAGTAGCAGATGCCGCTGCAGTCGAATGTTGGAACCGCCATTTGTATTGTGTTTCCGATCTTTCTGTTATATAGTCTTTGGTGGTGAGTCGTTTTCTGTCGAGAATACATATCGCAGCTTCTACGAATTGTTAAACCTTTCATTTTATATACCATAACTATGGCATACTAGAAAGTGACTACGCAGAATTACTGGGCCGGTTTGTCTCGATAATTCATTGCCAGCTTTAAGAGTGGGCTTCCCTGTGTAAATACGACTTTTGACACGTACAGGAAAACCTAAAGGAGATCAGAGAAAGTAAAATAAAAGTATGGAAATTGAAAGACAAAGCTGTACAGGAAGATTTTCAGGAGAGATTGAAGCAACAAATCCCAGTTACTGAAGTGGAAAATGTAGAAGAGGAATGGTCCCACTTTAAAAAGGCATTTGCTGGTGCAGCAGAGAGTGCTTGTGGTAGGACGTCAACAAGAGTGAAAGAGAAGGAGACACCGTGGTGGAATGAGGAAGTGAGGAAAGCAGTGAAAGAAAAGAAGTCTGCATGGAAAGAATGGAACCGAGATCAAACAGAAGAAAGCAAAAGGAAGTATCACGATAGCAAACGGAGGTGTAAGAAAGTGGTAGGAGAAGAAAAGAAGAAAAGTTGGGAAGAATTTACACGAAGAATGGAAACAGATGTAAGTGGCAGTAAAAGGATGCTGTATGGGCTTCTAAGAAGTAAGAGGAAAGAAAGAGTTACTACAAAGCTGGTGAAAAAGGAAGATGGAGAGTTGTTAACACACCCAGAAGAGATAAAGGGACGATGGAAGGAGTATTTCGATAAGCTATTGAATGTGAGCAATTGTACTGGTGAGATCGAATTGACACAGCCTGACGACTCTATAACAGAAGATGATATAACAATGCTGGAGGTGGAATTAGCAGTACAGAAAATGAAGATGGGAAAAGCAACAGGGGTGGATGAAATCAGTGTAGAAATGATAAAGGCTGCTGGACCTGTTGGTATGCAGTGGCTGTATCGACTGCTAAAGTGTGTGTGGAAATGGAAATGTGTACCAGAAGACTGGGAGAAAGGGCTAATAATACCAGTGTTAAAGAAAGGGGACAAGAAAGTGTGTGATAACTATAGAGGGATCACCCTTATATCACAGATAGTAAAAATACTGGAAAGGATATTAGAAAGAAGAATGAGAAGAAAGGTGGAAGGAGAGTTGCAAGAGGAACAGTATGGCTTCAGGAGTGGAAGATCCACAGTGGACCCAATCTTTAGCTTGAGGCAGGTGATGGAAAAGAACTGGGAATATGGAGAGGATTTGATCATGACTTTCATAGATCTAGAAAAGGCATATGATAGTGTCCCCAGAGAGAAGGTGTGGGAAACCATGGTTAAGAAGAGACTGGGAAGAGAAATGTTGGAAATGGTGCAAGCAATGTACAACAACTGTGTTAGCAGGGTACTGACCCCAGTTGGAAAGACAGATTGGTTTAGGAACAAGACTGGACTAAGACAGGGGAGTGTGCTGTCACCTCTTTTATTCATAATGGTAATGGATGAAATTGTAAAGGAAACAAAGGAAGCATATGGACATAAAGAAATGAAGTTACTATTATTTGCAGACGATATTGTGGTCTGGGGAAGGAACACCGAAGAAGTGCAAAAACAACTAGATGCACTGAACGGAAATATTCAGAAGTATGGCCTGAAAATCAGTATAGAGAAAAGCAAGACCATGGTGATGACAAGAGGGGAAAGACAAGGTAAGGGCACTGTGAAAATTGGAAGTCAGAGTTTGGAAATTGTGGACACGTTCAAATACCTAGGAAGTGAATTGATGCAAACTGGTAGGTTGGACATGGAGATTGGCAGGAGGGTACAGCAGAGCAATGCATTCTATCAAAGTGTAAGAAAACTCGTTTGGGATAAGGAAGTACCAAGGAAAAGCAAGGAGGTAATGTATAAAATGTACTATGTACCCATATTAACGTATGCAGCTGAGACTTGGACCCTGACGAGCAGGCAAGAGAGTAGAATCCAAGCCAGTGAAATGAAATTCCTAAGAAGTATGATAGGTAAGACAAGGAAAGACAGAGTGAGGAATGAAGATGTTAGGAAGGAAGTTGGGATGGGAAAACTAAATGAGAGAATTGAGAAGAATAAACTAATGTGGTTTGGACATGTAAAGAGGATGGAGGAAAATAGAATACCAAGACAGGTGCTGGAGGCCAAGTGCAAGGGCAAGAGAGCAAGGGGAAGACCTAGAACAAGGTGGATCGATTCAGTGAAGAACAGCTTGAGAAAAAGAAATCTGGACTGGGACAAGATCGTGGAAGAAGAATTGTGGAAGGAAAGAGGAAAGTGGAGAAGTGCCATAAATACCCCGACCCGGCAGGAGCTGGATAAGGGGAAATGATGATGATGATGATGATGATGATGATGAGGAAATATAATTATAAAACTGACTCCATTATTAAGGTGACTGGCGAAGTGGTTCTATGCTCCTCTTCATAATTTACTGTCATGGACATCCGAAGAATTGTACCAATAACAGGTGACGGAAATTGCTTATTTAGAGCAGTTTTGTACCGTTTGTATCGAAACGAAGAACGTCATAGTGAGTTGCGTTTGCAAACTGTTACAGAAATTGTTTCTGACTGGAATATTTATAAGGATTTTATTATTGGTGATGAGTCTTATCGCCTTCCCCTCAACATTTTGGAAATATCTGTTCCCGTAGGAAACAGGACCATTGTATCAAATTTCTTTGTGAATTTGTTAATTCCCCTCAACAACCAACTTGAGTATGAAAATCTTATGTCTCTGAACGGTGAATATGCTGGTCATGTTGAACTCCATGGTATAAGCCAATTGTTTAATAATTATTTGTTTAGAGTGCATAACAATGAGACTAACCACGTTGTAGATTATGGCAATGGAAGTGTTATTTGTCATTTATTGTTTAGCGGCTCCGTTGATGCAGGATACTATAGTGTGATCGAATACGACATTAATTTGGGGATATATCCTACTGTAAATAGACGCATTCGACGAAAAAGAACATTAACCGGTCGTGTGGAAACTACAAATAGACGCAAAACAATGAGAAATCAGAGAAAAGGCAAAACCACTTTTAATATAAAATATAAATCTGCCATTTCAGAAACAATGCCAGATATTATGCCGTACAGCGTTGGGTCCTTGACGAACGAATGTAAACATTGTTCTGCATTGTTCTTCTCTTGCGATAAAACTACACTTGGTTACTTCGGCCTTTGCTGTTGCAATGGTAAAATTGATCTGCCGAAATATAAAATACTTGACAGGCTTAAACCAATTTTACACTCGAAATGATGATACCTCAAGGAACTTCAGAAAAAATATTCGGCAGTACAACAATTCTATGTCCTTCGTTTCCTTTGGTGCCAATGTTACCGTACCACCTGAACACGGTCCATACCGGTATTGTTTTAAAATTTCAGGAATTGTACATCATCGCATTTCTTCTATATATTCCAAAAATATAAGCGACAGTTGTTACGGCCAATTGTATGTATTAGACTGCTCAGAAGCTAATCAAATCAGACTAGCAAATCGAGCGAATTCTTGCATCAGGGAGGGTACACTTCATATTCTAAATAATATTTTGCAAGAGCATAACCCTTACATTCAACTGTATAAGACAATGCATTCAAAAATATGCGAAGAAAATGAACTGGCTTAAGAGAAAAACGTCAACCGTTAGATTTGGTTATGTGCTTTTACCATGAACCTCAAGAAGATCCTAGACGTTACAATAACCCAGCTTCCTCAGAGATTGCAGCTATTTTTGAAACAACTGACGGTGCTCCGGCTTCACACCGCCACATAGCCGTATTTTCTAATCAGGGAGTTTTAAAGGAAATTGATGTTGACAGTATGCATTGTGATCCATTAACTTACGTTTTAATTTGGCCTTGCGGAGAAACAGGGTGGCATATTTCACTGCCAACAGGAGGGAACCGTAAGAGGAACGTTAGGCAAAATATGACAATGCGTGAATATATTTTGTAAAGGCTGTCGATTCGAGGTTGTCCTCCCGCAGGAAGTTTCAACCCTTTACTTAATGCAGGTAAACTTACCCAACAATTAATAGTTGACTATTATTGTCGAATACAGGGTCATCAATTTAAGTCTCGCATCCGATACCCATCACGGCGCGGCAAGCTTTCGCGCCGACACCCGCTCGCTGGCCGGTAAAAAGTGCGCGACTTCTCCCCACTACTTCGCGTCAACATAGAGTCATTTAATAGCAATGTCTAGTGAAAATAATTATCTACAAACTTACCTGGTTTTACAAGAAATGTTCAAAGTGTTGTCCGTCAGCTCGCAAGCATGCCTGGCACCTCGTAAACAAGTTTCTAGACACACGGCGAATTTCTTCCTGGGTGACGTTCGTTATAACTTGGCGAATATTTTCTTTTAACTCCTCACTTGTGTGAGGATTGTTTGCATATACCTTTCCTTTCAGCATTCCCCAGAGGTAATAAGCACATGGATTTAAATCGGGTGATCTGGGGGGATAATTAACTATACGGTCATTGAAAACATCACTTCGCATAACAAAGCACAATGAATACACGTTGTTGTATAGAAAACATCACTTTAAGGCAACACACAAAATTGCCCCGAGACTGCACTGTATGTTAGGTGAAATCAACTAGCTCTTCACAAGCTTGAATACGCCGGAGATACTGACAGCTTATTGCAACATTGCCGATCGCAGCGCATGTGTTCATTGCGGGAAGAAGGCCAAGGCCACCTTGACCGGCCTAGCGGCCGCATCTGCCAAGGCCACCTTCACCGGCCTAGCGGCGCGTACATGCGGGAAATAAAATGATGACCCGGTAGAAGGAGATAGACTAAAATATATTCGCAATCAACAAACAAAATTGCGTGTCGATACCTACGTTGGTCTTGCTGATGCTTGACACTTTAGAGCTGAAAATGAAAGTTTAAGAGCTGGTCGCATAGTTATTTTTCCTTCTACTTTTATTGGTAGTCCCCGAAATATGTTGCAAAATTATCAGGATGAATGGCAATTGTGAGAAAATTTGGCAAGCCAGACCTCTTCATAACTTTCACTTGCAACCCATCATGGCCTGAAATTACTACTAGCCTCCAACCTTATGAAAATGCAAACAATAGACCTGATGTCGTTGTTCGCGTTTTTCATGCGAAAGTGAAGGAACTCTTGCGTTTAAAAAATCAAAAGCAAATTTTTGGCGAGGTTCAAACTTTCTTATACACGGTTGAGTTCCAGAAGCGAGGTTTACCTCATATACACTTACTGGTTTGTCTTCGAGATAGTTGTAAATTACGAGAAATCTATGATATTGATATGACAGTTGCTGCAGAAATACCAGATCCTTCCAATACAACATTGTACAACTTAGTAAAGACACACATGGTACATGGATCTTGCGGCCTTCTGAATCCCAATTCAATTTGCATGAAGGATGGAAGATGTAAGAAGAGTTTTCCAAAAGAGAATGTGAACGGCTATCCACTTTACCGTAGGCGACAGAATGGAAGATCATATACTAAACGAGTACAAGGCACCAATGTTGAAATAGACAATCACTTCATTGCTCCATACAATCGATATGTATTGATGTACTTTCAGGCCCATATTAACGTCGAAATCTGTGCAAGTGTACACAGCATCAAATACATAAATATGTTTATAAGGAGCATGATTGCGCTAACTTGAAAATCACGGCAAACGATGGAATGTTACATCATGACGAAGTTTCTATGTATTTGAATGCTAGATATGTTGGGTCAAGTGAGGCTGCATACAGGATTTTTGGTTACAACATGCATGAACAGTCCCACATTGTTGCCCGGTTACCTGTCCATTTACCAGACCAACAAGATGTATTTTTTCATGCTGATGATGCTCCCAAAGCATTAATACGGGCTCAGTTAAAAAGTACACAACTCACTGCATGGTTTCAGCTGAACCAAAATCCAACAACTAGGAGTGCATATATTTATCCTGAAACACCCGTTCATTATGTATGGGATAAATGCAAATGCATTTGGAAAAAACGACTTAGATTCGAAAAGGTAATAGGTCGGATGTATAATGGTTCTCCATCTGAATCAGAAAGATACCATCTGCGCTTACTTTTACTTCACATAGTAGGTGCCACAAGCGTTGAGGATCTCCGAACATACCAAGGTGTTACCTGCCCAACATATAAGGATATGGCAATTAAGCTTGGTTTGCTTATCGATGATTCAGAATGGCAACGCTGTTTGATGGAAGCATCGGTTTTCCAAATGCCCTTTCAACTGAGACAGTTATTCGCCTACATATGCATATTTCATCAACCTTGCAATGCCAGTCACTTATGGGTAGGGATAGGAAAAATTCGCGATGGCGAATTTCGCGAATTTTTAAAAGAAGTAATACACAGGTGATAATGTCTTAAAATAACCCTAAAAATGGCGAAAATAAATGTTTTTGAGCTCGCGAATTTTCGCGAATTTCGCATGAAACGCGAATTTTGCATAAAAACTCGAATTTCGCATGAAAACGTGAATTTTTTCTTTTTTTTTTTTCTTTATAGTGCACTTCCGATAATTCGCGGCAATTAATGCACGAATTTCCGCGGATTTTTGAAAGCCACGAATTATCTGCAGTAATGTTTTTAAGCCTAGCAAAAAGAAAACTATTGGTTAAAATATTGAAATGTATTTTAAGAACACGCAGAAAAAAATAATTATAACACTTTATAACATAGTATTGTATGAGACACTACGTGGATTAGGCCTATACCAATATTAAAAACTAAGAGTGGCTGTCATCACTTTTTGTTTCTTAGATAGTTTATTTTTTCTAATTTAAGATTGTATAATTCAGAAGAAAACAATATATGAGAACGAAAATTCATCTCGATTTTCTATATAAGAGATAAGTGTGACTATAGACACACTAGCTTGACTGTAGGAACTTTCAGGATTTCCGTTGCATCACTCCTTCACTTGACATGCACTGGATCTCAGTTTACCTCACCGACAGTCAAATTCCGTACAATATCCTCATCGCTTTCATGTCTGAAACCATGATCGTCTTTATCGAAGTCTAACTACTGAATGTCACTGCATCTTGGCATTCATCCAGGTTTTGCCCTGATGTCATCGTAGTGAGACCACCTTGCCCATTTGAAATATCGTCGTCACAGAAGCCGACAAAGGCTTGTTTTTGTGCGAGTGTAGTAGCGGTAATTTTCTCTCAAGACTTGACTGCATGGAGAGCATCCAACAAACACGGAATGATCGGAAACTTAACGGTAGATAGCGGACTTCGCTTTCTGCATACAGCGATCTTTATCAATCTGGTCGGTCATCCTGGTTAGTTACTAAGTTTTTGAGGTTTTAAGGGCCAGAACAGCAAGGTCACCTGCCCCTTCATCCCAGTGACTACTTGATGCTTGGCGTCATATAGTGCGCCTTTCAGACATGAATATCTAGATGGCAAGTATCCATATCCAAATGTGCCACTGTTTCCTGAACCAGTCTTAACCAGGTGGTCTTCTTGGTTTCATTCTGTAGTGTACCTGTCAGAGTACTTGAAAGGTATTGTGCAATTTATGAATGAAGTAGTAGGGACTGATAACTCTAGTGTTGATATCCTGAACAATGTTTCACATGACAAAATACTTGAGATTCAAAGAATTTGACACAGACATGAACTCATCCCTTTATTAGAAGGCCAGTCTTATCAGACTGTTCACCTTCTAGATGGACATCTACGGAGAATTCAGCAAGCCCTCAAACTTACGGTACCAATATAAAGGAGCTGTTGGAGGATTGTGGAAATGTGTTAAAAAGAGAGAAAATACATTCAGTTTTAGTAAAGGCTGGGTCCCATGCTCTTAGAATATTAATCAGCCTGAGATCCGTTGACCCTGGGAACAAGATTTACAAATGTGTGCGTTTGATCCAGCAGAAATAGTGCCAATGAACATCAATGAGGACATTGCAAAGAAAATTAAGAAGTTGCCATTCTGTGGAACACTGGAAGAAAGTGAGGTCATAAGAGGATACAACGAATTGCAAACTTTAATCAAGAAGCAGATGCACGACAGGACCAAGACAGACATTGTTCGAGTTTTACAAGGAATTACATCCGTATTTCCAAAGTTCTCAGAATCTGTGTTGCAAACAATTTTGATACCCTGTTCAAACGCTAACTGTGAACTTTTGTTTTTCAGCTTACAGTAGCACGTTAAGTGATATGTGTCACCGTTTGTAACAAGAGAATTTGGATCTCTTCACTGAAGTATACTTTGAAGGATGACTGAAATGTGTTATGTTAACCATGATATTTAAAAAATCCCGCCTAAAATTTAACATTTTGAAAGTACCGAAAAGTGCACTTGAAACCACCGAATTTGCCACTTTAAAATACTGCTTTCTTCACTCTGAAATCACCGAAAAATTCCTATCCCTACTTATGGGACATGCACAAAAACTCTCTCTGTGAAGATTATTTAAAGTCTGAAGATGAAAATACAGCTTATCAACTATCTCTCTGAGATATTAATAAAGCTCTGCAATTGCATGGTTTCTCTCTGCCAACATTTAACTTGCCTGTTGGTACTGACACACACTCAAACGATCAAACTACTAATGAGCCAGTGTTCCCTTTTGATTTGGCTGACCTATGTCCTTAGCAAACCAGGAAAAACATTTATTTACCGATGCTTAATACAAAAGTTCTGCAGTTTAGGGCTTCATGTTATATCAGTAGCATGGACCGGATTAGCCGCTGTTTTGCTACCCAACGGTCGAACAGTACACAGTACATTCAAAATTCCTCTAAATTTAAATGAGAGTTCAGTGTCTGGATTAAAATTAAATTCCAAAGCAGCTGACAATATTCGATTAGCACGGCTCATAATATGGGATGAAGCCCCAATGGCAAATATTCATTCATTAATGTGTGCGAATCGTCTTCTAAAAGATATTATGGGTAATGACATTCCATTTGGTGGGAAAATTACTGTTCTTGGAGGAGACTTTAGGCAGGTTTTGCCTGTTGTTCCGCACGCTTCTCGTCAAACAATTATTCAAAACTGTATTAAATACTCTCCTCTCTGGCCCTTCTTCAAAATACGCTGCTTACATAAAAACATGCGGTTGAAACCAGAAGAAATTGAATTTTTTGTTACAAATTGGTAACGGTGACTACCCCTCTGTAGATGGTGAGGAATCAAATGTTATTGAACTTCCACCCAGAATTTTAGCGCATGATGACATCGTGACTGAGATTTACGGCGAAACATTAATTTCTACGAAAGATATAATCAATTTCTCGAAAGTATGCATTCTAACACCAAAAAATGAACACTGTAATTAAATTAATTTGAAAGTCATCGAACTTATACCCGGTAGTTCAAAAACATACACCAGCGTTAACAGATTAATTACTGAAGATGAAAGCCAGCTACTTCAATTTCCTACAGAATTCTTGAATTCCTTGGAATTAAGTAGTTTGCCTCCACATATTCTTACTCCAACAGTTGGAGCCATAGTTATGCTCCTCAGAAATCTGAACGTTTCCCAAGGGCTCCTGAACGGAACCAGATTATTTGTAAAGAATATGTATGAAAATTGCTTGGATTTGGAAATAATCAGTGGAGATAAAATTAGGCAGAGAGCTCTAATCCCTCGAGTTGATTTAACACCATCAGACAAAACCCTCCCATTTTCTTTTAAGAGACGTCAATTTCCAATTCGCTTGGCATTCTGTATCACAATCAATAAAGCTCAAGGGGAAACTCTCGAACGTGTAGGTCTCTATTTACCTCAGCAAGTTTTCAGTCATGGCCAGTTATATGTTGCAATGTCAAGAGTGCGATCTTTCGACGCCCTTAAAGTTTCAACAGTGCCAAAAAGTAGTCGTACAAAGAATGCCGTATATAAGGAAATCCTTCGGTAATTATTTTACCATTGACCATCATGTTTCGACTTCGTAAAGTACTCTGACAAAAGCTCTTGGCCTGTAGATTTGCAGAGTGTCTTTAAGAGAAAAAAAAATGTTACCGACCTGTGTTATTGTGATGGTTGTATTAATGTGTGTATCTGTAACTAAAGTGAGGATTAGGAAGGAGAACGCCGAGGCCTTACGTAAGGAACCATCCCGGTATTTGCCTGGAGTGGAAGTGGGAAACCGAAGAGAAACACATCCAAGATAGTTAAGGTTGGAGTCGATCCTACCTTTCCTCAGTTTTACCTCACGAGGCTGAGTGCGTCCCGTTCCAGCCCTCAGGCCAGAATTAAATTTCTTGGCAGAGCAGGGAAATGAATCCGGATCTCTGGGGCGATGGCCAAGAATATAGTCTTAATAGTGGGCTTCCCTACGTTAATGCGTTTTTCGACATGCACGGGACATGAAAAATCCACAGCCTGCTTCCAGTCTCCGACCGGGTCAGGAATGGAATGAATGAAGCCCCGATCTAGCGGCGAGGATATGGACTGTGCCGGCTGCCGAGGCCTGACGCACTCCTCTGGGGCAATGATTAAATGAATGACAGATGAAATGAAATGATAGTGGAGAGTGTTGCTGGAATGAAATTTTTGATAGGGAAAACCGGAGTACCCGGAGAAAAACCTGTCTGCCTCCGTTTTGTCCAGCACAGATCTCACATGGAGTGACCGGGATTTGAACCACGGACCCAGCGGTGAGAGGCCGGCGTGCTGCCGCCTAAGCCACGGGACATATAATTCTAAAACTACCTCCTTTACGGTGGCTGGCAAAGAGTCTGTGCTCATACTGTAATTGGTGAAGTAATTCTATGCTCCCCTGCATAGTTTGCTGTTAAAGAAACCCAAAGGATTGAACCTATAACAGGCGATAGAAATTGCTTATTTCGAGAAGTTTCGTGCTGTTTATATCAAAATGAAGAACATCGCCTTGAGCTTCATTTGCAAACTATTGCAAACATTGTTGCTGGCAAGGATAATTTTAAGGATTTTATTATTGGCGATCAGCCTCATCGCGCATTCTCCTCAGCAACCAACTTAGTATGAAAGTCTCTGGACGGTGAATACACTGGTCATGTTGAACTTCATTGTATAAGCCAATTGTTCATTGATTTTATTTGTTTAGAGTACATAACAATGAGTCTAACCACACTGTTGTTTTTGCAAGGGGAGTATTATTTGGCATTGTAATATTTAGCGGCTCCATTGATGCAGGGCACTATAGTGTTATAGAATAAGACGTTAATTTTGGGAGAAATACTACTATAAAAACCCGTTCGACGAAAAGGAACATTGTCCGGTCGTATGTTAACTACAAATTGACGCAATAAAGTGAGAAATCGGACAAAATACGAAGCCACTTTAAAAATCCAATATAAATATGCCATAAAAATACTCCCATTTTCTTTTAAGAGCCACCAATTTCCAATCGCTTGGCATAATTTATCACAATCAATAAAGCTCAAGGGGAAGCTATGGAACGTGTAGGTCACTATTTGCCTCATCAAGTTTTCAGTGATGGACAGTTATATGTTGAAAAGTCGTCTTTCTCTGTAATCATACAAAGAATTCATATAAGAAAATCCTTCCGTAAATATTTTCCCAATGACCGTCATGTTTTGACGGGTTTCAACTAGTTTAATTTGAATTCTTTATCATATTTTTAGATTTAATGATCATCGTGTCGTTGGTGACCTGTTGGACCACATAGGGAACCAAAGACTTTAGTTATTTTTTTTTTAAATAGCAAGCTTTCTTAATTTCTATGATTTGCAACTTTCTAACAGGCCAAACATTTGTGCAAATGATGGTTCCAACTTGTTAAATTATTTTCTATTAGCTTGCTACCAAACTTTAGTGTGGCCAACATAAGTTAGGTTTAGTTAAGAATTTTACTTATTTCTGTTTTCAAATTTTGATCGAAGAACTTGTTTCTTTTGGTGGGTAACTGTGTTAATTACTAGTGACTGTCCTTTGTTTCGTCACTAGTTTGTTTTCCATTATTATTCTGAGAGTAGCTTGGCATCATGGCCGTACGTTTCGACGTATTAGTTTTCCGCTCCGTCTAAATGTTGATATTTTGCGGTCTTTTGAGACCTGAATGATTTAATTCTTGATGAAATCGTGCTTTATGAATTGTTGTGTGGTGGAAATAGAAATTACTTGGTGGAAGCCATGTTTTCGCCAGATTTTTCGAGTTTTGGTGTTCATGCCTGAAGCTTGGTGATAGCGTCGGTTGTGAAGTCATCTTGGAAAAATTTGCATTTTCTAACTTTAAATTAGCTTTACTAATTCTCTTGTCACCTAGTGCATGTTTTCTATTTGCCAAAAGAGTGCCCGCGTGTTATTTTGGGTGATATTTAATTTTCATTTGAGGTTCGGCAGAATCTTTCGATTTGGTACTTGGCAAATATTGCGAATGGATCTTGTGGTCTGAAGCCACAGACGGTACTGATGTACTCTGCCTTGTAAGTTTGTTGACTTGCTCTGGTTTTATTTTCTGTTCAATTAATATTATTTGGTTTCCTATCTTTGGTTTTCTTTCTTATCGTGGTTTCCCGCGCGTACTTGGCCTAGCCAGATGTTATTCAGTAAGGGATTCCTCCCACAATATCTTAGGAGGGTATTTCATTTGATTTGCTCAACTGTTAAACCTGTATTTGTTTGTTCTCAATATATTTTCATATTTTAAAATCTTGTTTGACTTACGTTATTCTTCGAGCGACCACTCAGCCACGGCTCTGGAAAGTTGGTCTTCCCTCCACTCAACGAGCTTTGTCTCGCTAACCCTTTCGGGGGTGTCTGGCCTAAATAAATTTATTTATATGGGACAACTTTCATTTTGAAAAATAGCATTTTGTAGCATTTTGAAATTTAAAAATTAGCATTCTGTAGCATTTAAAAGTTTGTCACCAGGTACAATAAACAGGTTCAAAATAATATGCACGGAAACTAATTCAAACATGTGCAGGATTGGAAATATGGGCGTTTCTGATAAACGGCATAAGCATTTAATTTAAGTCTCCTGTTGTGGGTGTGGTTTTTATTTTTACTAAGGGAGTGTTAGAAGTATTAAAATCCTAATATCAGTATTACAGAAATGTAGAAACTTGACATCATACATTTTTCAGAAATGTGAGATCTCTGAAAATAAAGGCATCAGCCTGGCTAATTGGCAAGATTGAGTTCAAGTGCTGTCGGTTGGTTGTATGACGTGAGACGAGGGTACCGAAGCTATGCTCAAAAGATCCAAAGGTCATGTTCTCATTATGCAATCAACATTATCAGGTGTTGTGCAGCAACTCAAATATTGAGGGCCGGTGGAGAGTTGTATTAGTTCACTGGTACCAAGGTGCCAATTGTTAGAATAAAGCGAGCTGTGGTCAGGCAACAATGGTTGTCTTACAAAGTTTACTGTGTGGCAGGCGGAATGACGACAATACCAGGCTGTCCTTGACTCGATGGACGAATTGGTTCAAATTCTGAGGATGTCTATGAAATCCTTTTGTGTGGTTTTCCTACTAACTCCTTGCCAAGTTCCATTCATTTCTTTTAATAACTTATCTTATGCGGTAGGATTCAAGAAGTGCCATTTGACCATTAAACCACCGGCAAATAGAAATTCAATGCCCCTCATCGAAAAGGAAGTAATAATGTGAATCATACATTTACTTAACTTTGTGTAAATATCACACAATGGATAATTAACTAAATAATAAAATGTATGTTTACTCCCTAATTATTTCCTGACCACACTGCGGCTCTTGACTGACAATCTGTAAAACAGTATCCGAATTCATGAAGAAATCGCCGGACGACATGTAACATAACCTATAACACACATGCTAGACAATACTTTCATCATATTGTACAACATTTCCCAAAGCAAAGAGAACGCCTAACAAAAATTGTCTATTCATATCACGATACGTACTTGAGAGTTTTCATTTTCATTTCAAATACAAGAAATGAGGGCCGGCGTGATATAAACCTATATAAGCATAACCTTATTGCTCTAATTTTTAAAAAGAATCAGCAAAAACGATTGGAATATTCCTTTTATTAGCACAACCAACTGAAACTACGAAATAATTTCTCCAAAATCATCGTTTTACTGGCGATAAACAGTGGATATTATGCGGCAATAATAACAGCACCATTTTCAAATTGATTTTTACCGTAATCGATTGTTTTCACGACAATAATCGATGTTCATACATATCGATTATTACTCGTAAATATCGATTATATAGCAGATATTTTCATTGCTGGGAACTCGCAAATTTCAAAGTTGCGGCGCGAAAATGTAATAAAACATAATATTCAACATTAACCGGTAAATTCGGCACTTTTCGCATTTATGGGAATAATTCGCAAGAACCCTTAGTTATCGCACTTTGTCGCACATTCAGTTTCGCAAATTTTGGGTATACATAGTCATATTAGTTACCAGGTAGTTGAAAAAAGGAGTCATCATCTTGCACAGTTTCCAGCCACTGGCCGGGTCTGTTTGGAACACAAGCCTCTCCAACGTCTTCAGTCTTCCCACCATCTCTCAGCCTCCACCCTTGTCCAGTCTTCTCCTCTCTTCTTCACGCTTTCTTCCACCCCCTTCAGCCACCTGTCTCTCGGTCTTCCCCTCGGTCTCTTTCCTTCCCACTTCGTCTCATGTACTCTCCTGGGTATCCTCTTCTCCTCCATTCGTTTTACATGTCCATACCATCTATGTCTAGATTTCTCTATACCATCCTGTAATGGTTCCTCCTTCATTAATTCTCTGGTCCTCTCATTTCTTATTCTGTCCATCTTTGTAGCTCCAATACTGCTTCTCAAGAACCTCATCTCACTGGCCTGTATTTTGCTCTTCTCCCTTCCTTTCATAACCCAGGTCTCCGAGGCATACGTCAGGATAGGGACATAGTACGTCCGATATATGATCTTTTTGCTGTTCTGAGGGACATCCTTGCTCCATAACATGCTTCTCACACTCCTCCGAAATGCTTCTGCCTGCCTCCCCCGCTCATTTATTTCTCTATCGTTTCTTCCATTATCTTGTATCAGGCTTCCCAGATACTTAAAACTCTCCACTTTCTTCAGCTGTTCCCCACCAATTGTTATTCCCGTTGTGGTTCTTTCCTTCTTCCTTGTTGTGATCACCATCTCACTCTTATTTATGCTAAATTTCATCCCATATCCTTGTATTATTCCTTCCCACACGTCCAACTGTTCCTGTATCTCCTCCTCCTTGTTTCCCCAAATCATCAAATCATCTGCAAACACCATTGCTTTCATCTTTCCGTCCCCAATTACTTGTGCCACTCGGGTCATTATGTCATCCATCACCACAATGAAAAGTAACGGTGACAGTGCACTTCCTTGTTTCAGGCCGTTTCTTTGTTCCAACCAGTCAGATCTCTCTCCTCCCACTTTCACACAGCTCACGCTTCCCTTGTACATCTACTTTATCCTCTTTATAGTCCATTTCTCTACTCCTCTATCCTCCAGGGACTTTCATACTTTGTTTCTGCATACACTGTCATATGCTTTCTCAATGTCCAGGAAGGCCATCAGTAGATCTGTTCCATACTCATAGTGCTGTTCTTGTAACTGCCTTACAGCAAAAATCAAATCCACTGTGGACCTTCCTGCTCTGAAGCCATGTTGTTCTTCCCTCATCCCTCCTTCTATCCTTGTCCTAATTCTCTTTTCCAAAACTTTCTCGAAGATCTTTGCACAATGACTCATCAGTGTTATTCCCCGATAGTTTCTGCAATCTGTTCTACTACCTTTCTTGAAGATCGGGACAATGATTCCTTTTTTCCAGTCCTCTGGGGTCTTCCTTTCCTTCCATGCTGTCCTCATCACTCGGTACAGCCACTGTATCCCCACCTCTCCTGCTGCTCTCACCATCTCCACACTCAACTCATCCACACCCGGTGCCTTCCCTCCTTTCATCTTGTTCACTGCATCTTCCACTTCTTTCCATGTTAAGTCCTTTTCTGTTTGCAGTTCATCTTCCTCTTCCCCGATTTCTTCCTCCTCACCATCTTTTCCATTTGGGTTCAGAAGTTCTTCAAAATTTTCTTTCCACATTTTCTTCAGTTCTTCCCTATTTTCTATCTCTTGTCCCCTTTTGTTCACCATTCTAACATAATCCGTAGGATCCTTCCGCCTCTTATTTTTTACCATCCCATACAGGACCTTTTTTGTACCTTCACTATCCTCCTCCATCATCTTTGTCCACTCTTCCATCCACTTCCTTCTCTCCTCAGCCACCACTCTCTTCGCCTCCTTCTTTCTTTCCTGGTACTCTTCCCTTGTCTCTACCGTCCTATTTTGATACCACCTCCTAAAGGCTCTATTCTTTTCCCTTACTATATCTTTTGTCTTCTCATTCCACCATGGTGTTTCCTTCCACCTCTTCTTACTACTTGTCCTCCCACATACTGCTTCTGCTGCACCCACTAGTGTCTTCTTAAATCTAGCCCATTCCTCTTCCACCCCTCTTTCTTCATCTGTTGGAATTCCTTCCTTTACCATTTTGAGGTACTCGACCCTTCTATCCCCTTCTTTCAGTTTCCATATCCTTATTCGTCTTTCCTGGTTCTCAGTCCCTTTCTTCTCCTTACTCCCTCTCAGGTTCATTACCAGTAATCGATGGTCGCTATCCAGGTTCTCCGATGGTATAACCTAGATGTCCGTGATGTTCTTATTTAGTTCTTTCTCATACAGTATATAGTCGACCACCGACTTCCTGGTCAAGTCATCACTGTACCATGTGATTGTGTGGCTCTCTCTTTTCTTAAACCAGGAGTTCCCAACTAGCAGGCTGTTCCTCTGGCAGAAGTCCAACAGTCTCTTTCCTTCCTCATTTCTTCCACCCCAACCCTCTGGTCCTAGAACACTCTCATAACCTTGTCTTTCTCTTCCTACATGGGCATTGAGGTCCCCCATAACAATCATATTTCTTCCTACCAGCTGCTTCTGCAATTCCTCTTCAAACTCCTCCTCCTCTTCAGAAGCGCAGCCTACTTGTGGAGCATACACTTGCACTATTTCTACGGTCTCTCCCCTCAGTGCTACTTTCACTTTCATCATCCTATCACTTATTCTCCTCACTTCTTCTTTTAAACCATCTCGTACTACTACTCCCACTCCATTCCTCTTTCCCTCTTCGTTCCCACTCCAGTACAGTCTATAGCCTTTTCTCAGTACTCTCCTTCCTTCCCCTTTCCACTTTGTTTCTGCCAATCCCAATAAATCCAACTTCCTTCTTTCCATCATATCCACTATCTCCTCCACCTTCCCCGTCAGCGTTCTTAGGTTTAAAATTCCAAATCTTAGTCCGTGTGTACAGCCGTGTCGTCGTCTATTAAATCCATCCTGTCCGAGGCTCGTTCCATTTTTGAAAGCATTTGGTTTTATCCACTACTGGCTTGCTGGGCCTATCGTAGCTTCACCAGAGCCCCGTTAGCCGTCACTTTTCAGGGTTCCTGTAGGACCTTCACAGCTACCTTAACGGTCCCGGGGCACACAAAGTCCCCACTGTACTTCGCCCCTACAGGCAATCCCCTACTTTGTGCCGTTGCCCGTCTCCCACGACGTGGACGAGGGGTTGGACTTATGGGAGGAAAAAAGGAGTAAGAAGTAAAATTCGCATTTATCGCGATAGCGATTTTCCCGTATCTCTACTGATGACTAATTCATTTCCATTTCAGGCACTCACCACAGTAAAATTGAAAATTATGAACTGCATACTGTTGTAGATGTACTAACAGCACAAGCCCAAAAAACTAGGGAACTAAATTGCTGAAGACCATCAATACAATAACGATCTCTGGCCAATCAGTTTAAATTCAAGCATTTACTGATACATCGAGACACGATTTTATGGTGAATAAAAAACCACAATAGCGGTGTAAAAACCAAGGGCAAAGCGGGAGAAAAGCGGTGAATAAATGCCATTGCTTACGGTGTAGAAAAACGGTTTACTAGACTATATACATACTTTTGCCTTATGTTGCAATGAAGGAAACAACAAACACACTAAGTATGGCTTGGTTTACAGTATTCATTTGCTGTTGAAGAAGAAACTCAGTAATGTTTCTAAGTTATCATTTGACAGGTTGGTACGCTTGTCAGACAAAATATCATTGTAGGCAGAAAGGACCCTTTCACTGTCAACATTTGAAATGGAAATGTACAGAGATTGAAGACATTTCACAGCTATAGGATATTACTCTTAACATTCCCTTCAATACAACTTCAACTACATTACCGTCACTACATGAAAAAGATTTACAGGTGATTTGCAGTTGAATCTAGAACTTCAAAAAGTCATGAGAATTCACTCCAGCAAAAAGGGGGATTTTCTCTATCTTGCTGAAGAGAGATGACCATGTTCACAGTTCTTAGCAGGAGCAGATGAAACAGTGAGGGGAGTGAATTAAAAATCTCATGAGCAGAGTCTTTTGCCAGCATATCTGAGAGTTTTGTGTGACATGCATTGGCAAGGGCTACAAACCTTTTTTCATCACTTTTCTTTCTATTGCTTGATAGTTCATTCAATGCCTTCAATGTGTCTGGTTTCATCACTAGTTTTTCGATAACCGTGTACTCAGAAATGAGTTCATTTACCATTGGAACAACTTTATGTGCCAAAGCATAATTAGAACCCTCGAAGCAAGTTATCTTTCAGAAGTTGAGGCACAGTGTTCTTTCACAAAAATTGCCTCACACAAAATTGATTTTACTTCACTTTCACTTAATTTTTGAAAGTATTTAACACTTTCAACATCACTCTCCACTCTTTTAAAATACTGAACCAAGTCCATGACATAGTCTGCCAAGTAGGAAACTGATGTGAACCACGTTTCCGTTTTCTTGTATTAAGAAAAGCTTGCTTTGTTTTGGTAACACACTCATTCACACGATGAAGTTTCTTCGGCCAGATTCCTGCTACTAAATCAAGCTTGTGTGCCCAACACTCAATGTGAAGAAGGTTGTCCGATATCCAACCTTGTAAAGTTTGCACACACTTTTTCATAAATCGTGCACCATCTGTTGAAATACCTATGATATTTTTGTATTCAAGTTTATGTCTCTTAATAACCTCCACTATGGCTTGAGAACATTCCTGCGAGTTAACATTCTGAAGCATTAGGACACCACCTACTAGCACTTTAGGAGTCTCGCTACTACCCTTGGGAAGAGTTCTAAATAGCACAATGAACACGGCTCGACCCATCCTATCTGTGGTATCACCACAGTGTAGAACAACATGCTGATTCTTTAATTTCTCACTACTTGATTCTTCTTTTTCTTGATGTCATCATCTTGCACAGTTTCCAGCCACTGGCCGGGTCTGTTTGGAACACAAGCCTCTCCAACGTCTTCTGTCTTCCCACCATCTCTCAGCCTCCACCCTTGTCCAGTCTTCTCCTCTCTTCTTCACGCTTTCTTCCACCCCCTTCAGCCACCTGTCTCTCGGTCTTCCCCTCGGTCTCTTTCCTTCCCACTTCGTCTCATGTACTCTCCTGGGTATCCTCTTCTCCTCCATTCGTTTTACATGTCCATACCACCTAAGTCTAGATTTCTCTATACCATCCTGTAATGGTTCCTCCTTCATTAATTCTCTGGTCCTCTCATTTCTTATTCTGTCCATCTTTGTAGCTCCAATACTGCTTCTCAAGAACCTCATCTCACTGGCCTGTATTTTGCTCTTCTCCCTTCCTTTCATAACCCAGGTCTCCGAGGCATACGTCAGGATAGGGACATAGTACGTCCGATATATGATCTTTTTGCTGTTCTGAGGGACATCCTTGCTCCATAACATGCTTCTCACACTCCTCCGAAATGCTTCTGCCTGCCTCCCCCGCTCATTTATTTCTCTATCGTTTCTTCCATTATCTTGTATCAGGCTTCCCAGATACTTGAAACTCTCCACTTTCTTCAGCTGTTCCCCACCAATTGTTATTCCCGTTGTGGTTCTTTCCTTCTTCCTTGTTGTGATCACCATCTCACTCTTATTTATGCTAAATTTCATCCCATATCCTTGTATTATTCCTTCCCACACGTCCAACTGTTCCTGTACCTCCTCCTCCTTGTTTCCCCAAATCATCAAATCATCTGCAAACACCATTGCTTTCATCTTTCCGTCCCCAGTTACTTGTGCCACTCGGGTCATTATGTCATCCATCACCACAATGAAAAGTAACGGTGACAGTGCACTTCCTTGTTTCAGGCCGTTTCTTTGTTCCAACCAGTCAGATCTCTCTCCTCCCACTTTCACACAGCTCACGCTTCCCTTGTACATCTCCTTTATCCTCTTTATAGTCCATTTCTCTACTCCTCTATCCTCCACGGACTTCCATACTTTGTTTCTGCATACACTGTCATATGCTTTCTCAATGTCCAGGAAGGCCATCAGTAGATCTGTTCCATACTCATAGTGCTGTTCTTGTAACTGCCTTACAGCAAAAATCAAATCCACTGTGGACCTTCCTGCTCTGAAGCCATGTTGTTCTTCCCTCATCCCTCCTTCTATCCTTGTCCTAATTCTCTTTTCCAAAACTTTCTCGAAGATCTTTGCACAATGACTCATCAGTGTTATTCCCCGATAGTTTCTGCAATCTGTTCTACTACCTTTCTTGAAGATCGGGACAATGATTCCTTTTTTCCAGTCCTCTGGGGTCTTCCTTTCCTTCCATGCTGTCCTCATCACTCGGTACAGCCACTGTATCCCCACCTCTCCTGCTGCTCTCACCATCTCCACACTCAACTCATCCACACCCGGTGCCTTCCCTCCTTTCATCTTGTTCACTGCATCTTCCACTTCTTTCCATGTTAAGTCCTTTTCTGTTTGCAGTTCATCTTCCTCTTCCCCGATTTCTTCCTCCTCACCATCTTTTCCATTTGGGTTCAGAAGTTCTTCAAAATATTCTTTCCACATTTTCTTCAGTTCTTCCCTATTTTCTATCTCTTGTCCCCTTTTGTTCACCATTCTAACATAATCCGTAGGATCCTTCCGCCTCTTATTTTTTACCATCCCATACAGGACCTTTTTTGTACCTTCACTATCCTCCTCCATCATCTTTGTCCACTCTTCCATCCACTTCCTTCTCTCCTCAGCCACCACTCTCTTCGCCTCCTTCTTTCTTTCCTGGTACTCTTCCCTTGTCTCTACCGTCCTATTTTGATACCACCTCCTAAAGGCTCTATTCTTTTCCCTTACTATATCTTTTGTCTTCTCATTCCACCATGGTGTTTCCTTCCACCTCTTCTTACTACTTGTCCTCCCACATACTGCTTCTGCTGCACCCACTAGTGTCTTCTTAAATCTAGCCCATTCCTCTTCCACCCCTCTTTCTTCATCTGTTGGAATTCCTTCCTTTACCATTTTGAGGTACTCGACCCTTCTATCCCCTTCTTTCAGTTTCCATATCCTTATACGTCTTTCCTGGTTCTCAGTCCCTTTCTTCTCCTTACTCCCTCTCAGGTTCATTACCAGTAATCGATGGTCGCTATCCAGGTTCTCCGATGGTATAACCTTGATGTCCGTGATGTTCTTATTTAGTTCTTTCTCATACAGTATATAGTCGACCACCGACTTCCTGGTCAAGTCATCACTGTACCATGTGATTGTGTGGCTCTCTCTTTTCTTAAACCAGGAGTTCCTAACTAGCAGGCTGTTCCTCTGGCAGAAGTCCAACAGTCTCTTTCCTTCCTCATTTCTTCCACCCCAACCCTCTGGTCCTAGAACACTCTCATAACCTTGTCTTTCTCTTCCTACATGGGCATTGAGGTCCCCCATAACAATCATATTTCTTCCTACCAGCTGCTTCTGCAATTCCTCTTCAAACTCCTCCTTCTCTTCAGAAGCGCAGCCTACTTGTGGAGCATACACTTGCACTATTTCTACGGTCTCTCCCCTCAGTGCTACTTTCACTTTCATCATCCTATCACTTATTCTCCTCACTTCTTCTTTTAAACCATCTCGTACTACTACTCCCACTCCATTCCTCTTTCCCTCTTCGTTCCCACTCCAGTACAGTCTATAGCCTTTTCTCAGTACTCTCCTTCCTTCCCCTTTCCACTTTGTTTCTGCCAATCCCAATAAATTCAACTTCCTTCTTTCCATCATATCCACTATCTCCTCCACCTTCCCCGTCAGCGTTCTTAGGTTTAAAGTTCCAAATCTTAGTCCGTGTGTACAGCCGTGTCGTCGTCTATTAAATCCATCCTGTCCGAGGCTCGTTCCATTTTTGAAAGCATTTGGTTTTATCCACTACTGGCTTGCTGGGCCTATCGTAGCTTCTGATGTAATAGGGGCAAATATTTCTTTCGTAACCAGTCAGCTGTGGGAAAATTTCCACTTCCTAAAACAGTGTAATGAAAAAATCTATTAGCAAGCAAATCATTTTAATTTAAAATATTAATAAATCAGACTTATTTGTTGTTTATGATATGAACTTAAAAGTATTTAAAAGTAAACTAAGTCATTACTACACTTTCTAGTATCCCACATCACGTTTCCATGGTGGCTGCAAAACTTTCAGCTGTAAATGTCACGGCGGTTTGGTGGATTCTCGGCAATCGTAAAAAAAATTACCTTCCCTCCCTGATAAAATTAGTTACATAAAACTACGTATTTCCACCTATTATTATTTTTATCGCTACGAAAAGTGGGGCTGCGGGATACAGGTAAGTGTAGCGGCATCCGAAAAAAAATTAACTTGCCTGGTATAAGTTTGTTCATCCAATCCTTCATTGCTGGATGATCTAGCTTTTCTAAAGGAATGTTGGCACTCAAAAAGGCCTACACTGTGACATTACAAATTCGTCGGAGTCATTTCTCACTTTTTTGGCATTCCCGACCGCCTCTTGAACTGATATCTGTCTTTTGGTACCTCCTACAGACAAAATCCTTTTCTTCTTTTTGTGATTTTCACTTAAGTTGTGTTTCACACATGAATCGCGACGCTTCCAATCTAGTCTAATGTTGCAGAATTTGCACATAACTATCTTCTGCCGTGCATCGAAAACATGATAGCCTTCGTCTTTAAACTCGTCAGCCCTATCAAAACACATCGTTATTTTCGGCATTGCGAATTCACATTAAAAATAGAAATTTCAACTACAAATCACAGCGCACCCACGTAGTCAGCAATGCGCGGCCGAACTCTCTCACTTGTCTCCCAGTACGACAGGATAGCCAATATTGAAACTGTGTAGTAATTTCCTGCTACGTGATGTTAGGATATGCTTAGGCTATAAACACTTAAAAATACATTTGAATTGGGTTCTACCAGCAATGCTAACAAGGTGAAAACCACTGAAGGCTCGCGATATCGCACCAAATCGTGTAGAGATGTAATAAACAAGCCGATTTCGTGATATGTCGCAAATACGGACGTGCATCGCAAATAAGGTGGAATTTCGAGTTTAGTCGTGAGGACAAATTCAGTGCTTTATGATCAAACAATATTAAACACAAATTTAAAACACCTTTGATGCACATATAAACATTTCGCATTTTCGCGATACACCATAAACTCGTGTCTCTACCGATACATATGGTTATGGGCACAACAATGTGATCTTTGAAAAAATTGCCCTCGCATTACCCCAGCAAGGTAGTCACACATAAAACTTTGACCAACTTGAGGAGCACTCTTGGCTGTCGCCCTGGAGGTCCAGGTTTGATTCTCGGCTCTGCAAAGAAATTTTAATTCTGGTGCGAGGGCTGGAACGGGGTACACTCGGCCTCGTGAGGCAAAACTGAGAAGAGGAGTGTTTAACCCTTTATAGGTCCTTGGGATACTATCTTCCCACCATGTATTTATAGAACGGTGTTAGGGAGAGAATCTTCCCACCCATTTCATTTCAAGCAGTTCCACTTGAATCCACAAGCTAGATGCAGAGAAATATTGAAAACCCATTAATTTGATGAATACAGTCATCAGAAACCGAAGGTGGGAAGCATATATCCCAGTGTTCTCCACAGTGCACGTACTCGCCAGTTCGGTTGTGTTGATGCATTGTTTTACAGAAGAAGGTGTTTTTATTGAAGATAAGAGGTTTGTAAATGCTGGTATATAGCTGAAATACAATGTTAATAATGGTTTTGGTCACTTGAGTAAATATATTTCAGCTGGAATGGAAATTATTATAGAATTATTATAGAATAGAAGATTTTAAAAATTAATTTTCTGAGTTGTTAATAAATACTATTTTGAAAATATTGAATTATATTCGAATATACTAACTTTTAACATTCCAAAATCACTTTTATATTTTTTGGGCAGTTTTCGGCAAAGATGATATAGGTCACTGGCCTTGTTTTGCGTGGGAATTATGGGTTTTTCTTAAATTATAGAGCGTGATGGGTGATTTTATACATTATATCCTGTTAAATAAACCTCATTATTGAGTGATAAACAGAGTATCATCATAATTTGGAGGTGGGAGATTATTACCCCATTGCTCATTTAAGAAAACATACTGTCGTGTGTGGGCAGTGGGATAATAATTTCCCACCCCATATTTCATAAAATAGAATCCACACCCAAAAAATTGTTGCATATTCCTACTCATCTATCACCCCCAATTACAAATGTGCAAAAAAAAAAAAAAAAAAAAAAAAAAAAAAAAAAAAAAAAAAAGGAAATATTTTATACCCCCAGTCTTTTGCCCTATACAGGGTTAAGTCCCACGTCAGCCATCCGTAAGTGGTTTTCCATGGTTTCCCCACATATATCACAGGCAAATGGTGGCCGTCTCCTTCTCAATCCTATCCCAAATTTACAAATACACACACTAGTACAGCCACAACAATAACACAGGGTATCAAACAAATTCCACACACACCCAAATCTATGGGGCTATATGACCACGATGGTTCGTTCCTCAGTTTAGGGGCTGCAACAACACAGTCATGTAGCCCCATGTACTTTGGGCATGTGTAGAATCTGTCTGAAAACCGGTGTTCATTGTGATGGCTGTATTGGTGTGTATTATCTGTAATTCAGGTAAGGACCGCAGACAATCAACGTTAAGTAGTTCCTACTTTTGCTACCAAATGCTACAGTCAACGACACCTTGCTGTGAACTTGGTTACTAGATGCCACCACAACCGGCACCTGGCGGTGAACGTAGGGACTCGTTAATCAAATCTAACCTACAAATTTATCTTCACACAATTGTACTTAGTGGAAGGTTCTTTTACATGCCATAAATCTATGACATGGGCCCGCCGGCTTTACTTCCCCTCCGAAGAAAGGCATTCAGAGGGATTTTCAACACTCTTAAAAATCGGATGACTTTGGCCTGGTTAGAACCCGCGATCTCGGGCATAGAAGCTCAGCATGCTACCAACTACGCCACAGAAGCTGCTGACCACGAAGTCGCAGCTCCTAAAATAAAAAAGTTTCACCGACTACTGTGCAGTCAGAACACTCTGCAGGATGTGCCCTAATCTAATGCAATATATGCAACCACAGCCATGAAAATTTAAAAACCCATTTAAAAATAAAACACCAAGTTCATAATAGCATCGACTTTGCCAGGAAATACAATACGTTAGCACTATATAACCTATTTCTGACTGAAATATGTAAAACAAACCTGTATATTAAATGCAGTTATGACTTACTTTCCTCTGCACAATTTTCAGAACAGAATCCACCCATTTGCGCATCGACTTTCCATTGACGGTGTTTAGGAAGTTGTGTAGCTTTTCGAGAAGAGAAGGGTCGCGTTCAAAGTCATAGTAGTGATGGTCAACCCAATGCCTCAGAACATTCAAAACCCTGAAAGGAAAATGAAGAGAGAATGTTTGATAACAATTGCAATCATAACATGAGGTTAACAGCAGGGAAGTCCTACACATTTTTTGCGAGTGGGTTACCTCGATAATGTGAGCATAAGGGGGGAGGGGAAGGATATAAAATGTTATCACTAGAACATGGCAGTTGTTTTGCATGTTTGAACCATTTTGGTCAATAATGCAAATTTATTTCTTATTTTGCATATACAGTCAAACCTCCATTCATCGTTATCAGCAGGACCCCAAGTAAAAAACAATGGATACAGGAAAACAATAAACATGGAATGGTGTTGAAAAATTTTACTAATCCTGTATTCAATAAATTCTCACTAAAAGCAGGAAAAATGTAGTCGACCTCAGCAATAATATGCTAGGCTGAAGTGTTTTACCCCTTTTTTCTTACAATTGAGTATTAAGAAATTAATGTTCAGTCTTTTTGGAAATTTCACCACTCCTTAAATCAAATAGTGCATTTTTGAAGCAAGTTTTGAAATTGACTAATCAATTAACATCAACCTAAAATTATCGTGTTGGAAGCCATTTTTCAGTGTTGCCTTAGTAATCGAAATTTAAAGCTTATCAGTCGGTCAACACGATTGTACCCAACGCTCAGCCATAACATCGATGGAATACTCAAAGCTAGTGTGTATTGCATGAGCCACACGTAATTTCTCCTTCATGTATTCACAAAAACATATGGCCATGTCCTTGAAGACAACACACAGAGAGTAAAGCAGCAAAGGCATGTTAATAGGAAATTATGAACAGGTGTGCTTCGTATGTCTGCTTGTTTATGATGGATGCATATATTATTTTAAATCTATATTTGTATTTTGAAAATAGGGTACCCTTTTAATCACCATGCAAGTTAAAAATTTCCATATATTGGAACCGACCGTTAATGTTGTGGAAGTAACAAAATAGGCACCAAAAGCTTTTATTTGTGCAACATACAGGTCTCAATATATGCTTTAGCATATAATGTGTGGTAGGCTTCTTATTTGCCCGAGTTGAGCGGAATCGAGACTGTGACGAGAAGGAACATGGAGTGAATTACCAAGAGAACTTAACACAAAAACAATTAGAGTAGGCCGTAGAGTGCTCAGATTTCGAACAGTCCACAGCATTTACACAATGCATTGTTGTAACAGTGTGCTTATATTCGAGTACATGTACTTTGACTTGGAAATTCAACATCATGGATATAAATGCATGCTGTATACAAGGACAAATTTGAAGAAGAGACTGTTCTTCTCAACAGCATTGCATTGAAGTCAATCATGTGAATAAATTTGCTGGGTATTTAAACTTTTCGAGAGTGGCCCCAAAATAGATGTGCATGTATATATTTATTAAAAAACTAGCAGTAGTGCCCGGCTTCGCCCGGTGGATTTATTTGTTCTATGGATGATAAATGAAGTGCCGGCCCCGTGGTGTTGGGGTAGCGCGCCTGCCTCTCACCCGGAGGCCCCGGGTTCGATCCCCGGCTCCGTCAGGGATTTTAAAAATGACATGAGGGTTGGAACGGGGTGCACTCAGCCTTGTGAGGACAATTGAGTAGCTGTCTGACAGTGAGACAGCGCCCCGATCACGAATACCAAGATTAACGGCTGAGGGGACCCGACGTGCTGATCACGCGTCACCCCAATATCTACAGGCCAAATGGCTGGGCAGCGGTCGCTTGGTCGGCCTTAGCCCGTCATGGGCTGGATAGTGCCAGGGGTTGACTTTTTTTTTTTGATGATAAATGAATACTACTACAGAACTGGAGCGCTCAAGGATAAGGATCAGAAAGCACCAACACTTATTGGTGCAGCTGATAACCTCAGTATACTGCACCAACACCATCACCCTTATACAGAGGCATACTATTGTCACAATGATAACTGTTTTAAGGGGCCTAAGAAATCTTTTTGCACTAATTACTCCCCGTGACTGCAATTTATAAGCAGCTCGCAATTCTGCACCAGAACACTGGTAGGGACGACGTGATGCAGCCCGCATTGCCAGGCAACAATAGACTTAGGTATTATTGAAGCTGTTCGGGAGCTCTTGTTCTTCCGACTTACTGGGGAAAAAAACAAGTTTTCAGGTTACCTGAGAGGTGTAGCCTAATGCTACATAGCCTCAACTATTCCTCTTGAATCTGGCTATCTTATACAAAAAGAATTCTTCGAATCCGACTGGTAGTTCCAGAGATTAGCACGTTCAAACACATAAACAAACTCTTCAGCTTTATTAAATTAGTATAGATATATTTCTGATAGTAACTTTTTTACCTGCGAATTGAGCTTGCAATATTCAACAGCAGTATGCATTGATTGTAAACACAGATGCATGATGCACATCTGTTTTGGGGCCACTCTCTACAAGTTCAAGGACCCATACTTATAATGGAAGTAAATTGCCCCTGTGCTGTGTGCTGTTTCTACAAAGAATAACAAATGTGCACAAAAGTTGACATCGGCAAGTATTTTACTAATTAATGTGTAAATAAACACAAATTGAAAAAGTATCGACTAGACGGTAAGTTTGTAATTTTTATTATTTGTACTAACTAAACTGTCAATACGGACCAAACCATGAATAGTAATACTGTATTCCAAAATAACTTTTTGTCACCGGCATGATATTTATTTCCCAGAAAGCAGTATGGCAGACTTAACAAAAATAAACAGTAAAATTACCATGTAAATGTTTCAGGCACTATGAGCAATACCAAATCAGTTATTTTAAATTCACAAGAATATCAAGCACTGATACACTTTCTACCGTACACATGCTCAGAGACGAGTTTCAAAGAGATACAGCACGAGCTCTCTTCCCATGTCTGTTGTTCTGGTAAGAATTTTCTATCTTGCTTAGATTCCTAATTATAATATAATAATATTGTATTTAAATGGATATTCAATAGTATATTTTCTTTTTGAAAGTGTTTTTTTATCTTTTTAATTTTAATCATGTCTCCTGCAGAAACATGTTACTAATGAGGTTTCACTGTACTGGTCAAGAATCTGCTCTTGAGAATGTGTTTATTTAGTAATTAAATCTTACTACGTTTAAATTTACATAGAAAAAGAAAAACAACGAGGAGAACTCACTACATTTGAGTTTACCTTCCTATATTGTTAACACTAATTAGTCTGCGATTATTACCTGATGGCACAAATCTGCACGAACCCAGGAGCTTAGAGGGGAAAGAAGGAGAAGGAACATTATCTCCTGGGAGACGCACTAACATGCAATACAGGTTTAGTTATCAGGAGCCGAATTGAACATTTCCATAGCAACTAGCAAAGAGAACGTTCCTCCTCTCCCACTCACGCTGCAGCATACGAAACTCATTGGGTGCGCATGTGTTATCAGATAATAAACGCGGTCCAACAGTCCACAGCTAAAGGCTTCCAACCACATGATACTCTACCTGAACTGAATTGGCTGGCAGTATTCTTTCCGATACCGCTTCCAGTCTTCACGCTGAGAATTTTTCAGTGTCTTTTCAGACTCCAATGTATCTTTGTTGTCATCATACACAAGGGCTGGATCAGGAATGTTGAACCTTGCCATTAGAAGGTCTAACAGCTCCTGTAAAGAAATAAGTACAGTATGCCCAGTTAATAATGTTAACAATCAAAACGTACTGCTTGTATACATGACTAGTTGAGTATGAAACTTCTGCAATGATACTGATGATGCAAATTTTTATTTAAGTCTTCAATGGGCAGATGACCTCATTGTTCACCCCATAAAATGACAATCCTTAATCTAAGTGTTCACTGCTTATTAACAACAGACACCTAACAAGGACACATCTGGGTAATGAATATAGCCTAATAAGGCTATCCAAGCAAAGCAGCATTGGAGATTAGACTTTTAAGAGAACTTCAAAATGGCAGCTGTGCAAAAATTTTAAATCACGTTTTACATTCTTGACCCAATCAAGCGATAGAAAATAGCTTGTATAACAAAGCGCCATTATAATCTTCATCTGCAGGCATATAATTCTATGGCCTGCATATAGAACAATCCAACATGGCTGCTATGCAAAATATATGGTTCTCAATAAAACTCTCCCTCATTAGACCTGACCTATGGCAGTACTTTTTAAGGATCCAACCAGCCTCTGGGCTGACTACCTAACAGACAGACATCTGATATTCAGAGTAGTCTTACATTCAAGAATAAACAGTACTGTACGCTTACCTGGGGAGAACAAAAGCTGCGATATGTCGTAAGGAACGTTCGTACAAACATGGGATCTGCATAGATGTGGTAGGTAAGCCTCTCCACAAGCTTACATAAAGTAGCACCCTGAACAAAGAGAAAAACAGAACTACTTTACTACTGTATATTAATACTAATTATATTTCAGTTTCCTCAAATATTCACAGGTCTATTTGTAATTCCATGATTCATGCAATAAAAAAATAATAATACCTTAATTAATGGAACACCAGCATTTTCCCTTTCTTCCAGAACAATATTTGATTTGGAATCAGCCTCGGCAAACCTATATGTTTCAGGAGAGGGCAACCGCAACGGATGCTTCTTCTCCTCATCCAAAAGTATGCTGTCCAATGTTCGCTCCAGCATGCTGAAATGTGTCAAAGATGTGAGCTTGATTGTGCGCCTTCCATTGTAATTTCACTTACGGGCTTGCAACATCATGGTCTTCAGCCCAATGTTTTTGGGTATATGTACTAGAGTGTTTATTTAAGGATTGTGGAAGAAGCAGCCGATGTCTTAAGTTAAGAACCATCCCGGCATTTGCCTGGAGTATAAGCGGGTAACCACATAAAACCAGTTCTAGGATGGCTGAGATGGGAATCAGACCTACTTCTCCTCAGCTGTTCTCTTGAGAGACTGAGTGAATCCTGTTCTGGATCTCGGACCAGATTAACTTTCTCGACAGAGCTGAGAATCAAACCCAGGTTCCTTAAGACTGAAGTCTCAATACATACCCCTAGACTAGTACATTTAAAACAAATAAACACTAATAAAAGCTTATTTCATTACACCGATGATATTACCTCTTTGTGTTGAGCATAATTAGATCTGCCATCCAATTGTTCTTTTCTTCTGCTGTTTTTGCAACTAGGATGACATTTGGCTGAACACGAGGAGCAATTTCAAATGCATTTTTCAACTCTGTGTGGGAAAACAAAAGCACACTATTTATATTTCTGAATAATTTATAGTGCCAGACAAAAATGACAAAAAATTACATTTAACTTAATTATTTTAGAAACATTTCTTCTGATCCTGTAAGAGTGCAGTATATAACAGCAATGACATTAAGAATGAACAAGTAGTCCTGTGACAAACTAAACAGCCTACTTTTCTTGAAGGTTCAATCATACAATTCCTCTAATTAGGCATGTTTAGAATACTGGTGGCGCTGGCAAAATATAACCAAAATATTGTTGCGTAATAAAACATGCTCAAAATTATTTGCTTGAATGATTCTGAGATATTGAGAGTCTAAGACTCAAATGCCCAGGGAGAGTTATTAGGTAGTAAGTAAGGAAGAGTTATTAGGTAGTACTAAGAATGTGTACTAGTATCTCTTATGGCATACACTGTAGACCTATATGCAAAGTTTGGTAGAATTCCAATGAGTTTCATAGAAGTTACATGAAATTCAACAAGGGACATATAAACGTACGTAGAATTATTTTGGTAACACTGATATATACCTACGTGTTGCTCAAAACCCACCTACAATATAAAAACATTATATTGTATAGCGTTTCGAACTACTTATATGAACAGATTCTACAACTCATTGCCATCTTTTAGTTGGCTACTCACTAAGTCCGAAATAACCTTTTCTTATAGGTTGGTAAGACATGGAGGTGGAATCATTTCGCTAAAAGAACTTTCCATAATTGATTATTGAAGGCAATGAACCTTTGTTTGGAGCAAACTCTGAATTATGGTTATTATTGTGCCAGTCGCTCCGACTAGCCCAATATATTGCCCTCACCCCTCTCCCTTCTCCGAGCTGCTTGTCCCAGAAGGCGGGCTCTTGGACTGGTAAGCATTTCAAATATTTCAAACTCCCGCTGTTTCCCCTCCCCCTGCATGTCGCGTCTACTTCCGGTTCCGCGAGCGAAGAGAAGCTTCTAGATGATGCGAACCTTTCTGGAAATTCCGAGAATGACCCTTATACTTCTCCCCGTGGCAAACTGCCGCAGCTTGATCGGCCATTAGGCGCACGCATGCGCCGAGAACCGAGATGAACTTGTGCGTCTAACTGACGCGAACACTCTGCTTGTGGACTCGCAACAATGTAGTTGAGAACTATGTTAGCTGGCCGCTCGGTAGGCCAGCCATTGTGGCTGATATAGGCCATGAGACCAAAGTGGAGGTACTGTACTTTACCTAATTATTATTCATGAAGCTTGAGTTATATTTGTTTCTTTTCTCCCGTTGGAGTTTCTATTTTATTAAATGTTGTTGCCTCAGTGCGAGTGAGAGGCCATGTGTCTGACAAACTTTTGGACATGTACTTGTGTTAGCCACGCATGATTTGAAAATCATCATTTTATATTTGGTACGTCATATTATTCTGTCAAATATCTTCTCATCGAGTTTCTGAGATCAAAACTATATTTTACGCCTAGTATAGGCCCCGCAAATTCAAACACGTCCGGGACTTAATATTGTATTCTTACAATCACTCATGGTTCCGTATTGATTAAAAGTCAAATATAAAGGGACAGGAATTCCACCTGATCAATACAAAACTTTTCAGTCAAGGGGCTATATTATACCCATTTGGTTGGTACATGTTTCGAAGCCTTCCATGGCCCCTTCATCAGCCATACACATAAACAAATTGTCAGTACAATCTTGGAATAACATTGAAAAGATTAAAACTAACATGAGAAAACTTGATGAAAATGAGACATAAAAAACCATTGTGGTACAAATACATTGAGTAAAACTTATCCTAAGAAAACCTTACGAATATTACAAACAAATGGAAAAACACATTAAAAATAGTATATGTTAAAATGCAAACTTAAAATGCAATTTATATGACTCTTGTAATAATCTTCGAGTTTTGATAAAATATAATAGCAGGATTCCGTGTCCGAAAATGTAGGGAATTCGACCCATAGAAAGAGTTAAAAGTATGTTAAAAACTGATAGTCATATAAAGACTTTGTTGACTTCATACGAAGGATCGTTGATAGAAAGAACAATACATCGCCATGCATGAAAGTCAAATCGGCCAAGCTTGATGAAAGCCTCTTGAAATGTAGACGAAAGGAAAGTTGAGCATCTTGTGTTTAGGAAATCCAAAATTTCTTCTAGTAAGACATATGGGATTTAGGAGAAACCTAAATGGGAAATAAATCTAGTATTAAGAAAAATAAAAGCAATTAAATAAACGGCAAATGAAATTGGGACAAACTAAAAACATAGAACGGAAAAGAGCTGTTTAACAGAAAAAATAACGAACTTACGTCATAGCAGAGGGAACGTGACTTCGACTCAAGAAAACGTAGAGAATCTGGCCAGCTTAAACGAGTGAAAGTGAACAGCTGAGCACGTAAAACAAAGCAGAGTGTTGGACGGGGGAGGGGAGGAGCGCTGCCATGGAGTGGCGGAGGTGGGGAAATAAGGGAGGGAAGAAAGGGAGATGAGGGAGGGAAGCCAGCTGCGTAAAGAGAGAATAGGGCGGTTTATTATAACCTTTGTTTGCTGTTATGATAAAATCTGACAAGGTGTCAAATAAAACATTAGGGTCAAAGCATATTTCATTTAAGTTGGGGGGATTGAAAATTCTCTGTGCGGAGTTAATTTCAATGGACTCTAGGATATTCATTAGAGAGCCCTTATTAACATGATGCAGAATTTCGAGGTCATTGTCAATGTTGGTAAATTTATGGTTCATCTCACTCATGTGAGAAGCCATGGCTGAAAATCTCCTGTATTTGGTAGCGTTGACATGGTCAGAAAATCTGGTAGTGAAACTTCTCCCCGTTTGACCTATGTAGTTGGTTTTGCAGTCATTACAACTTAATTTATAAATACCAGAAGCACTGTATTTATCTTTGCGGTTCAAAGTGTGTGAATTGAAAAACAAGTTACTATTAGTATGACAGGTTTTATAGGCTATTTTCATATTGCATATTTTGAAGATGTTAGTGATACTGTAAACGGAATTGTTAGGATAGGTGAAAACTGTAAACAAAGGTTTTTCGGGTTTGTCTGGAATTAGGTGGGTGGCTGGTTTATTTTTAATTATCCTGATGATGTCGTTTACATAATTCCGATTGAAACCATTAATTTCGGCTATTTGATAAATAATTTTAATTTCTGTATCACGGTCCTGTTTAGAAAGGGGTAACTTGAGGGCCCTGTTAACAAAACTGAGAAAGGTTGCTTTTTTATGGGAACCTGGGTGGGTAGAATCGTGCCTGATGGTGGTGTGCGTTTGCGTAGGCTTTCTGAAAATTTTATAATGAAGCCTGTTGTTTACTTTGGCAACAGAGGTGTCTAGAAAATTAATCTTATTGTCGATAGCTGACTCCAAAGTGAATTTAATGTTGGGGTCTATACTATTCAAATCATTGAAAATTCGGTCAATACCCTGGATGTTGTCATTGACAATAAAGAAAACATCATTAACATACCTGCCCCAAAATTCTATTCCCTTAATATTGTTAATTATTTTAGTGTGCTCCAGTTGGTCTAGGTAAATATTGGCGATGATGCCCGAAAGCGGGGAGTCCATTGCTAATCCTTCTTTCTGCTTGTAGATGACATTATTAAAAGTGAAAAAGTTATTGCTTAAGGTGAGATCAAGGATTGTCATAAACTCTTCAATTTCAACCTTTGACAATTTGTCATTTTCAATTAAATTATTCCTAATGATGTTTGAAACAGACTGTACTGGGATGCTGGTGTACATATCTATTATAACCACACTGTGGAGAGAGTGCTCATTATTTAGGTATAAACTTGAAGTTTTGGTGCAAAAATCTAAGGTATTGGTAAAAAATTTGTTGGCTTTGAAAGTGTAATGATTTTTTAAGAATTTTTGAGTAAACTGCGTAGTTTTGTAAAGGGGACTGTTTCTGAAGTTTACTATGGGTCTTATGGGAATATTAATTTTGTGAATTTTGGGTAAAGCTCGCAAGGTTGGAAGTCCTGGATTCATGGCAACAAGGCGGCTAGCTTGTTTTTCGTCAAACAGAAAAACAGTATTTATGATGATATTTTTAAATTTTCTCTGAATGGCAGCTGTAGGATCTTTTTCAGTTATTTCGAATTTAGAATTTTTGAAAAATTCCAGGGTTCTGTTTACGTAGTCCTGTTTATCCATTAAAACTATTGTATTGCCTTTGTCGGCTTTAGTAACAATAATGTCATTATCATTGATCTTCTTTTTCAAGCCAGAATGGTTAGGGTCGTCAGCGGGGGAGATGTTTTTACTGTTCGCTATGATCTTTTTGATTTGCTCGTTTGCCTCGTGCCTAGCTGGGAAGTAGGCGGACTGCTGCTTCGGTTTCAGCTACTAAAGTAGTAAGGGAACTACTGTTGATGTTAGTGTTCCAATTGTGTTTAGGGCCTTTACTGAGAATATTCATTCCAGAATCGTCAAATTGGACGTTACTTAAATATTTTACCGGATCTTGAAACTTATGCGCTCCTGCGTCGGAGCGTGTTGATCGTGCTGCACGTTTGTTAAACAAAGTTTTGAATTTATTGTCTAAGGTACTGTATTTATTTTCCTGGCTAACTTAGCATGGACAATATTATCCACCCATGGAATGAATTTGTCCCAATCATCTTTGCAGGATAAATTGGCCGCCTTCAAGTGAGTGAGGTATAGTTTGAAGTTAATGTGGTTCTTTTTGATGTAGAGAAACTTAATCTCTCTTTGAAAGATGCGCTTGTTTATAATTTTTTTTGCGTTCTATTTTCATACTGGTTAAGGGGGCCTCTCTTTTGATAAGTTTTCATGTGCTGCGGGATTAGGTTGTTAGCTCTACACCTTTTCAAAAAATCAATATCCTTGATAATACTCGACAATTTGACTCTAAGATCTTTATATGAAAATGTAGCTTTCCTAGCATCGTTAGCTTGGCTTGCTTTGATAGTATTCTTACAATCACTCATGGTTCCGTATTGATTAAAAGTGAAATATAAAGGGACAGGAATTCCGCCTGATCAATACAAAACTTTTCAGTCAAGGGGCTATATTATACCCATTTGCTTGGTACATGTTTCAAAGCCTTCCATGGCCCCTTCATCAGCCATACACATAAACATATTGGAATAACATTGAAAAGATTAAAACTAACATGAGAAAACTTGATGAAAATGAGACATAAAAAACCATGAGGACAGTTGTGGCACAAATACATTGAGTAAAACTTATCCTAAGAAAACCTTACGAATATTACAAACAAATGGAAAAACACATTAAAAATAGTATATGTTAAAATGCAAACTTAAAATGCAATTTATATGACTCTTGTAATAATCTTAGAGTTTTGATAAAATATAATAGCAGGATTCAGTGTCCGAAAATCTAGGGAATTCGACCCATAGAAAGAGTTAAAAGTATGTTAAAAACTGATTGTCATATAAAGACTTTGTTGACTTCATACGAAGGATCGTTGGTAGAAAGAACAATACATCGCCATGCATGAAAGTCAAATCGGCCAAGCTTGATGAAAGCCTCTTGAAAAGGAGACGAAAGGAAAGTTGAGTACCTTGTGTTTAGGAAATCCAAAATTTCTTCTAGTAGACATATGGGCTTTAGGAGAAACCTAAATGGGAAATAAATCTAGTATTAATAAAAATAAAAGCAATTAAATAAACGGCAAATGAAATTGGGACAAACGAAAAACATAGAACGGAAAAGAGCTGTTTAACAGAAAAAATAACGAACTTACGTCATAGCAGAGGGAACGTGACTTTGACGCAGGAAAACGTAGAGAATCTGGCCAGCTTAAATGAGTGAAAGTGAACAGCTGAGCACGTAAAACAAATTAGAGTGTTGGACGGGGGAGGGGAGAAGCGCTGCCGTGGAGTGGCGGAGGTGGGGAAATGAGGGAGGGAAGAAAGGGAGATGAGGGAGGGAAGCCAGCTGCGTAAAGAGAGAGGGCGGTTTATTATAACCTTTGTTTGCTGTTATGATAAAATCTGACAAGGTGTCAAATAAAACATTAGGGTCAAAGCATATTTCATTTAAGTTGGGGGGATTGAAAATTCTCTGTGCGGAGTTAATTTCAATGGACTCTAGGATATTCATTAGAGAGCCCTTATTAACATGATGCAGAATTTTGAGGTCATTGTCAATGTTGGTAAATTAATGGTTCATCTCACTCATGTGAGAAGCCATGGCTGAAAATCTCCTGTATTTGGTAGCCACCCACCTAATTCCAGACAAACCCGAAAAACCTTTGTTTACAGTTTTCACCTATCCTAACAATTCCGTTTACAGTATCACTAACATCTTCAAAAAAATGCAATATGAAAATAGCCTATAAAACCTGTCATACTAATAGTAACTTGTTTTTCAATTCACACACTTTGAACCGCAAAGATAAATACAGTGCTTTTGGTATTTATAAATTATTTTTTTTCTTGTTTTTTTTCATGTGGCCTCCTGAGAGGCCGAGTGCAGGTCTTTCTATTCGACGCCCGTGGGCAACCTGCGGGTCGGGATGAGAGATGGAATGGATGAAGATGAATGAAACTGGGCAAGGATGTGGAAGGAAGCAGCCGTGGCCTGTCAGAAGGTACTGTCCCAGCATTTGCCTGGTGTTGAAAATGGGAAACCACGGAAAACCATTTCAAGGACAGCCGACGGTGGGGCTCTAACCCACGTGTCTACCGAGTCAGCAGAGAGCTTGGCCCCATGGCATAACGCAGCGCTTTAGCCAGCGTAGCCACTACCGTCAGTATAATAAATTAAGTTGTAATGACTGCAAAACCAACTACATAGGTCAAACGGGGAGAAGTTTCACTACCAGATTTTCTGAGCATGTCAACGCTACCAAATACAGGAGATTTTCAGCCATGGCTTCTCACTTGAGTGAGATGAACCATAAATTTACCAACATTGACAATGACCTCGAAATTCTGCATCATGTTAATAAGGGCTCTCTAATGAATATCCTAGAGTCCATTGAAATTAACTCAGCACAGAGAATTTTCAATCCCCCAACTTAAATGAAATATGTTTTGACCCTAATGTTTTATTTGAACCTTGTCAGATTTTATCATAACAGCAAACAAAGGTTATAATAAATCGCCCTAAGTCTCTCTTTACGCAGCTGGCTTCCCTCCCTCATCTCCCTTTCTTCCCTCCCTTATTTCCCCACCTCCGCCACTCCATGGCAGCGCTCCTCCCCTCCCCCGTCGAACAATCTGCTTTGTTTTACGTGCTCAGCTGTTCACTTTCACTCGTTTAAGCTGGCCAGATTCTCTACGTTTTCCTGAGTCGAAGTCACGTTCCCTCTGCTATGACGTAAGTTCGTTATTTTTTCTGTTAAACAGCTCTTTTCCGTTCTATGTTTTTAGTTTGTCCCAATTTCATTTGCCGTTTATTTAATTGCTTTTATTTTTCTTAATACTAGATTTATTTCCCATTTAGGTTTCTCCTAAATCCCATATGTCTACTAGAAGAAATTTTGGATTTCCTAAACACAAGATGCTCAACTTTCCTTTCGTCTACATTTCAAGAGGCTTTCATCAAGCTTGGCCGATTTGACTTTCATGCATGGCGATGTATTGTTCTTTCTATCAACGATCCTTCCTATGAAGTCAACAAAGTCTTTATATGACTATCAGTTTTTAACATACTTTTAACTCTTTCTATGGGTCGAATTCCCTACATTTTCGGACACGGAATCCTGCTATTATATTTTATCAAAACTCGAAGATTATTACAAGAGTCATATAAATTGCATTTTAAGTTTGCATTTTAACATATACTATTTTTAATGTGTTTTTCCATTTGTTTGTAATATTCGTAAGGTTTTCTTAGGATAAGTTTTACTCAATGTATTTGTACCACAATGGTTTTTTATGTCTCATTTTCATCAAGTTTTCTCATGTTAGTTTTAATCTTTTCAATGTTATTCCAAGATTGTACTGACAATTTGTTTATGTGTATGGCTGATGAAGGGGCCATGGATGGCTTCGAAACATGTACCAACCAAATGGGTATAATATAGCCCCTTCACTGAAAAGTGTTGTATTGATCAGGAGGAATTCCTGTCCTTTATATTTGACGTAATATTGTAACGGCCATATTTCAGACGACAAACTTAATTTGGGAATAAACTAATTATGCTAGTTATAGGACTGAATCAAACACCTATAATATTGAAATTGTTATTCATGATTGTGAACCTTTTTGGATGGGATTTGTCTTGTAATTATTATCGGCATAACCCTATATTGTCGATAGCTGGTCAGGACATTGTTTAAGTACCTCGTGGTACCTTGTGTTTAGGCCTATAGCTTTTGCCTTCTCATTGCTTGCCTGCAATGTTTCATTTTTATTTTAAAAGCCATTTGGAGCTCGGTAAGCCCTCCTGGGCATTTCAGTTTAAATTCGCCTTTTGATTTGCAAGCTCGTGCCCGAGCTATAACGTAGCATCAGTGGCGTCTCTTGCCACGTTTTCCCGCCCGCTTGTGGCCTCGGTGGCAGTCCCTAATTTTCTTGCTCCCGCTCTCCAGAGCCTTGATATTTGTTTTGGTATTTTAACCCATTTTCTATTGGGCTTGCATTACCCATATTAACCAGCACTAAGGGGTTCCTCCAGCATTTTCCTCAGGCCCCGAGTGTATTTATTTGTGCCCCAATTCCATATGTACACCCCCATTATTTGAATATATTTGTTATTTGTTTTGAAGTTGAGAACATGATTCTCCTGCAATCCTGTGCGTCCTATACCCACCCTTTGGATACGTCCAGCTCTCCACTCCCTGATCATTCTGATCAAGTCCCCCTTTCCCCTGGGTCTTAAAGGTAGCGTTAACAAATCTAGGCCCTGGGCATTAAGGGGGGCTGTTCCGTATTCTCTTCGGGGGATATCGGGACAGTAAGTGTTACCAGAGCATTGGTTATCGAAGTGCCGACGTGCTGCTGCTACCCCGTGTTCTTTTGGCTGGATTTTTATGTTACCACCAAATCTATCCTTACCTGTGGTCATGCTCTTTGTATTGGGGCAAGTAACTTCAGTAATGTTAACTTCAGTAAGATTAGGAGCCTGTTGTGTGTGTTGGGATGTGTGCTTATGCATTATTCTAATCTCTGTCTGTTTTTCTGGTATATTTCATGGCCTTGTGCTATCTGGAGTGCCACAAGTTATGAAGCAAATGTTGTGATGCCGATTTCATCGTCTGTGATGAAAATGAAGGACTCCCTAGGGCACTGTGAGCTCTGTTTTGCTGCTCTCCCTTTCCTGTCTCTGTTTCACTGTGTTGCTGCAGAAGACCTCGCCGTGGGAAGTTCAGTTATGTACAGTAGTGTTGAATTAACCTGTAATTTGTTGCGCCAGTTTCTGCACAGTATGATAAGTGTAGCGCTCAAACTCCCCGTGTTTCGGTATAATTTGTTCTGGAGTTTCTCAGCCGTGTGGTGCTGTTTGATGCACGCTGTGTTATCGTGCAAAGTTTTCTTCTGGTGAAATTTAGTGATTTTTCTGACCGTGTATCTTTTGAAAATTTGAAAGCCTATTGTTGGCAGTGTTGACTTGTAAGTCATTGTTAATGTTCCTGGCAGTTGGTCGAGCTCTAATTGTCGAGTCAATTATTACTGGCAGTAAGCCAAGTGAAGCTGTATGCTTAGTTATTTTCTGGCAGTAAGCTAAGTTGAAAGCCTTTTCATCATCATCATCATCATCATCATCAAATTCCAGCTCCAGTCGCCCGGGTGCTGTGAACGAGCCCTCGCCACCTTTTCCTGTCCATGAATAGTTGGTCTTCATGGGTCCTTCTCCAGTCCAGCCCTTTGTCTTCAAGATCATCCTTGATTTGGTCCAACCATTTCTTCTTTGGTCTTCCTACTGGTCTTTTTCCTGGGATAATCTTGTTGAAATAAGCTTTTGGTGTCCTCTCATCTCCCATTCTTTGAAGGTGCCTATACCATCCTAATCGTAGCTTCTGTAAATATTTTGTAGCACTGATATCTATGCCAGCCTCTGTCCTGTTTGTTTCGTTCCTTACTTTGCCTCTCCTTGTCCTTTGAAGCATTGTTCTTATAAACTTCATTTCGGATGCCTGAATCCTACTTTCTTCTCTTCTGAACAGGGTGCATGTTTCTACTCCATAAGTTAGAATTTGGATGTAGTATGTCTTAAACAGTATATGTTTACACTTCCTGGGCACTTTATTATCCCACAGTAGTGTTCTAACTTGTGCATAGAAGGTGGCTGCATTACTAGTTCTATTTGTTACTTCACTGTTGTTGTTATCCTTACACAGTGTGCTACCAAGATATTTAAATTGATCAACAATTTGTAGAGGCTGATTATTCAAGTGAATGGTTGCATTAGAGAGTCCTGTTGTCATCACTACTGTCTTACTTTGGCTTATTTTCAACCCACACTCCTTGAACATCTTGTCCCATGAATCCAGTTTTTCTTGTACCTCTCGGGCACTTTCTCCCCAAATCATGACGTCATCTGCAAAGACAAGGGCATTTGTTTCATTACCCTTTTCTTCTTTTATTTTCTTCAGGATTATGTCCATCACTGTGATGAATAGTAATGGAGACAGTGAACTTCCTTGTTGGACTCCGTGTTTTGTTGTGAACCATCTGCTTTCCCCATTACCTATTCTTACACATGCACTTGTGTTTTCATACAGCACTTTGATCTTAATTATCAAGCCTTTTGGGACATAGTGCCTTTCTAAACATTCCCAAATTTTTGATCTTGCAATGCTATCATAAGCCTTTTCTATATCTAGAAATACCATTAATATTTCTTTGCCTTTTAAAAGATGTTTCTCAATAAGCATTCTTGCAGCAAAGATCAAGTCAATAGTACTCCTTCCTGGTCTAAAGCCATGTTGTTGTTCTTCTAAAGTTTTTTTTAAGTCTTTTCGCAATTATTTTTTCCAAAATCTTTAGACCATGGTATAACAAAGTAATTCCACGATAGTTCTCACACTTTTTCCGGTTTCCTGTTTTAAACAATGGCACTATTACTCCTTTAGACCAGTCATCAGGGATCTTATTGTCCTTCCATATAGCATGTAATACTCTGTACAACCAATGTATCCCATTAATTCCTGCTGCTTTGATCATGTCTGAACTTACTTCATCAACTCCAGTGGATTTCTCTTTGATCATAGCTTTTAAAGCTTCTTCCACTTCAGACCAGGTTGGGGGTGGTTCTTGGTGGTTTTCATCATTGGCCCCTAAATTGATGTTCGTGTCCCTACTGTCATTATTAGATGCATCATTTAACAGTTGATCAAAATACTGTCCCATTAACTTCCTGATTTCATTATGTTTCTTATCACTTCTCCATTATTTCCTTCCAAAGCTGTAACTGATTCCTGATGTCTTTTATTGTTTTTCACAGTTTTATATAGTAATTTCTTATTACCTTGTGTATCTTCCTCCAGTTTCTTCGCAAATTCATCCCAAATCTTATCCTTCTCTTCATTAATTATGCGTTTAACTCTTAATTTGTGCTCTTGATATTCTTGAGCAAGTGATCTGATTTTATCCTCATTTCTGTCATTCTTTTGTCTCTCCACTTCTAATTTTCTCTTTACTTAGTTCCTTAATTGAATTATTGTCTTGGCTTCCTTATTCCACCAGGCAGTCTCTTTATGTCGAACCTTGCTGCTTGTTTCGCCACATAATTCTCTAGCTTCTTCAACTAAGATATTTCGAAAAATTTGCCATTCTTCCTCTGCACTTTTGGTTCAGTTTTTGGAACTTTTCCTAAAATTCTTCTCTGATATTCCTCACGTTTATCAGATTTCTCCAGCTCCCAGACCTTGATCTTTTGTTTCTTTTCCACCTTATAATTAATCAGTTTAACACCAGTTATACTGACTAGAACAAGCCTATGGTCACTGTCGAGACTTTCACTGGGAACGACTTTGACACCCACAACTTGTTTTCCTGCTTCACCCGCTGTTATTACAAGGTCTATCATTGATCTATGTCTTCCATCCCAGCTGTATCTAGTTACTTTATGGCTTTCTCTCTTCTTAAACCAGGTATTTTGAATTTGAAGACTATTTCGACTGCACATATCAAGCAGGTCTTCCCCTTCTAGATTTCTGTTTCCATAACCAAATGGGCCAATCACTCTTTCTACACCCTCCCTTTTGCATCCCACCTGAGCATTTAAGTCACCTATTATCATAATGTTCTACTTATCCAATTGGTTCTCAAGCTGTTCCAAGAACTTCTGTTTCTCTTCATCCTTGCACCCCGTTTGTGGGGCATAAACCTGCACTAGGGTTGGGATTTTCTCGTTTGATGGTACCTCTAATCTAATGATTCTGTCGCTAATATATTTAATATCTGCAACAGCATCTACTTTTTTACTTAGAATAAAGCCCACTCCATTATGTGTCCCTTTCCATTTACCACACCAGTAAAGGGTATATCCTCCTCTTAAAATTTTCTTCCCTTTCCTTTTCCATTTGGTTTCGCTCAGACCTAATACATCCAGGTGCCTTCTTTCCATCAGATGTACAAGTTCTTCACATTTTCCAGTTAATGTCATTACATTCAATGTTCCTATTCTCATTTTGGGGTTATCTTTCTTTATTCTGTTTTTTCCCACAGCCTTACATTGCATAACATCAGGCTGGGTGCCATCATTCCTGTCAACTGTAAGGCGTGTGAGCTGTCCATTTTGGGTATTTCTTTCTGACCGAGGCTCGTTCTAACATTGAAAGCGCATAACTATTTACTCCTTTATTGGCTTGCTAGGCCTAACATATTGGAGGATTTTCCGTCAGGGTTGTCTCCCTTAGCCTTTGGTATTCCACTACCAAACCTACAAGGCAGCAGGTTGTACTCATATTTAACCCCTGAGCACTGGGTTGCCTCTTCCGCCACCTTCACTGTACCAAAGTCCATCTTCTCCACTGCAGATGCCGTTGAGCCTTTAGTGCTAATTATTATGTCTGGCAGTAAGCCAAGTCGGAAGCCGTGAATTCTAATTATTTTCTGGCAGGAAGCCAAGTTGCTGTGTTGCCGAGTTTTGAGTTAAAGCTAATTGTCAAGCTAAGTGAAGCCGTTGAGTGCTAAATTATTCTCTGGCCATGGTGCCCATTTGTAGGTTCAAGTAAAATTTTCTGGCCGTGTTGCCAAATTTGGAAGTTAAGTAATGTGCTAACTGTGTTGTCAAGTTAGGGTAAATGTTCAGGCTGAATGCGAAGTCGTTGAAGTTATAATTCTTCTTAAATTTCTTATAAAAGTTTGATCGGTGTTAATCCGCATTTTTCGAGGCCAGCATTTGTGTAGTGGTACACCTGTTTCTACTAACGTAGCTGTAGTAGACAGTAGCTGTTTGATCCTGTAGTATCTTTTGGAAGTAATACTGTACTTGTCTTGCTGTGACATCTTATGTGAATTTTCAGGGAACGTGAAAAGTGAATTATTAGTGTACGGTGGTACACCTGCCATTTTGAAAATTGTGTATATTGAATTATGATAACCTGTGTCAGTGAAGTTATGTTCACGTCAGCTATGGAGTGCTGAGATGATGTGGCACAAGGTTGCCAACTGTGTCGGTGACATTTTGATGTCAGTTGCTGCATGCATTTCCAAATTTTAATATTTCAGCTTTTGCCGTGTGCTGTATGAACGAGTTGTGTTGTGTGTGCTTGGATACGAGCAGTTAGTCGGTTGTCAGCTGACCCCTTTTTTCGATAGTCAAATTATTTCCTGTTATCATGATTGGAGCCGGTGTTAAAGCTTCAGTGTTGTTATCTTGTTATTTTGGATCAGCTGTCTAATTACTTCTGATAGTGTCGGAGTGCGAGTCTTAGTGGAGTTGAGCCAGTGGTTCGAAATTTCTTTCTTTAGGTTGGCATTGCTGTCGAGTGACCTGAGAGCTGAATGAGTGTAGAGTGTGTTGTGTGCAAGTCAGTTAACCTTGATTATATAGTTTGGTGGGAGAGCAGAGATAGGATCTGCATTGTGATTGTCAATTGTGAGAATAGTGGATAGCTCGAAATTTATTTTATTTCAGGATTTGGGATTTCTTTCAATGAGCCCCGTGAACCTTGGTGTGGGCGAACCTGACCCGACGTGTTCAGAAGTTGCTGCAACGATTTGCAAGTAGGCCGTTCCTGTCGTATGCAGTTCAGAATGAGTTCCTGTTAGTTTTGAAATTCTTTGGTCGTTCATTTTTATTTTTCAGTCGGTGACCAGTTGAGCCGAGTTCTGAATTTTTTTAAATTTCAGGTGGTCTTTTGCAATTTGGGGTTATGGAGTAGCTGTTGAAGAACGTGCTGGGACCTCGTGTGTGAATGGTAGTTGCCGTTGCTTTTATTTTTAGGGTTTCTCTTGTGTTTATCCTGGACATTGCCTTGTGCTTCCTCGAGTTGGTACCTGTCTCCGTTGGTACCCCCGGCGTCCTCTGGTGACAGTTTCAGGAAGGTGAATTCCCTGAGTGAATTGTAAATAGTTAGGTATGCCAGGAGGCTGTTTCCCTGTGCTTTGTTGTGAAGTTGGAATTCCAGGATGTTTGTTCCCTGTGGTTTTTATTGAGGTTTGCCAGGATGCTGTTTCCCTGAGCTTTGGTTTTATTGAGTAACTAGCAGAAGTACCCGTTCTTCGAACGGTGTTCGTTGTTAACACCAGACATTATCAATTGAGCTACAGTTGCAATGGCTAGCGGTTTGTCATTCCTTCAAGTTTATCAGAACGAAGTTAGTTTTCTGGGAATATCACACACACGGTTAATTTAAGGCCCTTAAAATGTGGTTTTCGGAGACCCTTTATAGATTCCCGAATTTTGTGTCTCACATTGAGAAGCGCAACATATGCTTCGGTCGTCCTTCTAGGATAATTTTTATATTTCGCCTACTTTAGCATGTATTGAGAAGTTTTTCTCTAAATCCACCCTTCTACTGTATGAAAAGTGCGGTGAAGAGTTTTATAAATGATTGGTGTATTGACTCTCATGGTTACCATACCTAATTTTACGATGCTCCAAGCATCCGAACACGAGTTATAGGCGTAGGCTACATAAAGATACAAAGAAAGACAGACAGACAATTCTATTGTCTACAACATATTACCGAGATATCCAAATATGGGTATATCTACCACACAGTATCAAACAAAATCATCCTTACGATGAACCCGTTTGTCGACAAAAAAAAAAATAGTTAAAATGTGCTCTCAGACCAAATTCACCTAAGGTGTACTTCCTGATGGGAAATAGAATTGAAAGCCTTGTAGACGAAACGCAATACACGTCACATAAAAACAGACCCTCTACGTTGTGCTAGGTGCCCATACACAGGAAGACCCCTTTCATAAATTATAAAGGCTTGTGGTGCATGAAAATTCAGGTTCTTTAGCCTCAAATTGCCCAAATTCCTAAAAGCCGCAAAAAAATGCTGGTTCAATTCAAGAATTTTTGAAAATAATGTTGCTGTTTGGAGATATAATAGACCTTCTGTACTATATGTCGAACGTGAAAATTGCATGAAAAAATTCTAGGTTACCCCTTGACCTCCTTAATTGCATTGATGAATTGTACAGTCTACGTTAGTTCCGTGATAACCTTATAGCCATTTGCAAACTTTCACAGAAATGTAATAAATGGAGTGACATTGCTTCTTACAGAAATAGAAGGAAAGTTGTAAGCCACCCCTTGATATAATGTTCTCATGGTTACCGATTTGCATTCCTTCATTAGTTTGTTAAATTAAATTAAATATTTTTCTGGGAATATTTCAGAAACTGTTGGATTTAGAGCCTTATAATGTAGTTTTCGAGGACCCTTTAGGGCCCCCGAGTTTTGTTTCTGGCACCGAGGAGATTTGTCTCTTCGTTGTATGCCATAATATAATACAAATAATAATATAATATAGGGAGAAATTATAACACCTATTTTTTTAAATTATTAATGCAGCCAATGGCCATGTACTTTTCTTTTCAGGATGGGTCAGGGACGGGATATTATCAGAGAAAGAAGCATTCAATCACGCATGAGCAAAATGGAAATGGCCTACCATTTAACTAAAGACATCTATAAGAAAAGGTCAATATCCTTCAACGCAAAACTAAAACATTACTGCAGTGTCATCCGTCCGGAGGTCTTGCATGCTTCTGACTGCCTCACGATGCACAAAAAAGGCTTGGTCGAGAAACTGGAGGCCAAAGATAGAAAAATGTTGAGAAAGATATTGGGTTCCATCAAAGACAATGGGGAATACAAAAGACGGCATAACCATGAACTATATACTCATGTGGAGAAGACAAGCAACGTCATCCGGAAGAGAAAGATACCATTTTTTTGGGCATGTGAAACGAATGAGCCCAGCGAGACTGACCAACCGCAACATAACTTACTTTCAGGAGAGGAAAACAAAATGAGCCTGGTTCATTGAACTGGATAAAGATCTGAAAGAAGTGGGGATTACACCAATAGACATTCAGGAGCGCGCCCCTCTCAAAAGGAAACTTCAAGCTTGCAAAGGTTTCCAAGAAAAACCGAAGCTGAAAATGGGAAAGATTTGGACTGAGGAACGGAAGGAAGTCCACCGAGAACGAATGCGGGCGTACTGGGCAAACATCAAAGCCAGTAGGAGACAGTGGGAATGACGCGGTCCATAGATGGCCTTTACGAAATGAATGAATGAATAATATGGGGATAGGAATATAATAGACCTGCCGTACCACACCCGCAGGTGTAAATCGCGTGAAAAAATTCTAGAGTACCCCCCTTGATCCCCTTAAGCTCGTTAAACGTATTGATGAATTTTACGGCTTAATTTGGTTCTGTGATAACCTTCTAGCCGTTTGCAAACTTTCACACTAATGGAATTGCATTGCGTCTTACAGCAATAGATGGACCTCTGAGAATCTGTTGCCATGGTTACTGGCTTGCATTTGTTCATTAATTTATTAAATGAAATTAGTTTTCTGGGAATATCTCAAAAACGGTTGGTCTTAGGGCCTTAAAATGTGGTTTTCGGGTACCCGAGTTTTGTCTCTCACATTGAGGGGCTGAAAATGAGCTTTGTCTCGTCCTTCTACGCCCATTTCAGCATGTATTTTAAGGGGGTAGGCCCCCCTTTTATGAGGGGTACGGAGAAGAGTTATATCAATGATAAGTGTCGTGTCTCTGATGGATATCAGTACCAAATTTTACGTCGATACACCCAGCCGTTCTCGAGTTATAAGGGAACAAAGTTGTCCACAGACGAACAAACAAACAGACAGACAGATGAAAAAAATTCGCACGCATCCATCAAAAACAGTCTGAAACGCGTAAACAACTCAATTTTCCGTAGAAATTCAGAGAAAAACAGACAAACTTTCATTTTTATATATAGAGAGATATACTGCACCGGTTGGTGTTGACCGTGTTTTATTGCACAAATTTAGGTTTCACTCGCTAACCATTAGAGATATACGAAAAGTGATAAGGACCTTTCGGATAGAAAATTAAATGTTAAAGCTCATGTATGCCATCAAAAGTTTGCTATTTCTTAGCGTTCTCTTTTTATTTGAAATGGAATTATGAAATGTTGAAACCAAAGGGTATAGTGACGTCACAAATGTCCGTTTTACTCGCTAACCGTTTGAGATACACGAAAAGTGATAAGGACCTTTTGTATAGGAAATTAAATTTCAAAGCTCGTATGTGCCATCAAAAGTTTGCTATTTCCTACCGTTCTCTTTTTATTTGACATGGAAATAAGAAATTTTGAAACCAAAGGGTGTAGTGACGTCACTAAAATGGTCGCCATTTTTGAATAGTGCAAAATTTCGAAATCAAAAGTATCCTATATGTAAACCTGTTAAATCAGCTACATCCATGCAAAATTTCATTTAAATCGGACCAGTGGTTCTTGCGTTATTGAGTAACACACAGACAGACAGAAAGACAGACACACACCATCTCATTTTCATTTCAGTATGATTGCAGGAAGGTTCATTCCCTGTTGTGGATGGTAGCCCAGGACGGTCAATGCCCTGAGGTTATGAAGAGATTCAGGATGGTTGATTCCCGGATTTTTGTGGACCCCGAGATGGTCATTTGCAGGATGGTGAATTCCCTGTCACCTGTTATGGTGTTTTAACCTCGTTGAGTATGTGTGCCCCCTGATCTTGCTCCGTTGTGAGAGTATTGGCAGGCTGGTACATACTTTGGGTAGTTTTAGTATTCTTGTCGTTGGACCAAGTGGCAGATGATCCAGACCTTCCGAGAGACGACTTCCACGCTGGTTGGGAATTTGTCAAGTTTGATTGTCGAGGAATCATAGTAAGCTTTCTGTGGTGAACCGTGAACTTAGTCATGACGACTGGAGTTGAAAAGGAAGTTCCTGTGTTTGGACGGTGCAGTTTCGAGGAGTCGGTTAGACTCGAAGTTCTTTTAATGGGGGGGAAATTGGTTTTAATCTTGTCGGTCCGGATGGACGAGTGGTTAGTGCCGCCGGAGTCTGCTCGGTGACACTTGGAGTGAAGCTATGTGTGAAGAGGTAGTGTCGACTGAGTCTGCTCAGTGGTACTTGGAAGTACCTTGCTGTGAAGGAGTAGTGTGTGGCCTGAGTTTGCTCGGCTGTGCAATCTTGCACTTGTGTGAAGTTGGCAGCAATGGGTTTGGGGACCTAATGTGATTGCTGCACTAAGTGATGGTGTGAGTTTATGAGCAACGTTGAGTGAATGTCGTTATGACAACAGTGTACGAGTGCTGCATTTGAGGAGAGGTCCTGATTAGTTGGTTGTTGGAGTAGAAATTTTGAGTTTGACTTCCGTTTTGAAAATTTTTATTGTTTTCCAGGTGCGATTTTGAAAATTTCTTGTTCTGCAGGTTCAGTTTTGGAATTTTATTGCCTTACAGGTTCTGTTAGGTGCTGCTTTTTTTTTCTGGCCCACTGTGGGTGGTCTCTTAGAGTAAGAGCCATACTTGCTGTACGTGCTGACTACCCGGCGGGCACTTGTGCTTTGTTGACCCTGTGTTGGTCGCACTACTTATGAGAGCCGAGTCACCCTGTCCCTATGAAAGGTTTCTCTTGTGTATGTGGCGCATCCGCAAAATTAATTATTGCTTCTTAGAATGTGAAATTCAGGATTTTGGTTGGGACAGTGGATTTGGTCCTTCAGACGAGTTAAATTGAGTTAATTGGGTTCCTCCCCTCCCCTTTGGTAAATTTTGAGAATTGTATGAGTAAATTAATCTTAATGATTCTTGTTGGTTGTCCTGTAACTTCTGGTGTCTAAATCATTTTAAAAGTTAAAGCTTAACTGATAACTATTCAAGCGGTGCGTGTGCTCCAATCTGTATAAATTATAACCTCTCGTGATCTGAGAGAGTGCCTCGTCACTATGAGCACAAGGTGTGCTAAGTCCTCCTCAAATAAAGTGAGTTCCCTGTGTGTGTTCTTCGAGTGGTCACGTGTGATGACCCCTTCCCCTACTTCAAGCGAAGTGTCCTGCTTTATAGCAGGGAAAATCGACTCGACCAGTCATGTCGAGTCATCTGCTGTGTGTGTGGGCGATCTGCTGCTGGTGTCTGGATTTGTTTCAGCTATGGTCCAGTAAGGGTGTATCCCAATGGGGGCAGTGACCCGAGGCCTTGGTCACTGTCGGCCCCGACGATTTTCATCTTCTGGTGGTGAATCTTGATGGCTGCTGGCAGTTCTGATGGTGACGCTTACCTGGTTGTCCTCACCTAACTCGACGTTCTGAGTACCAGTACTGGACTGGTCCATTGGTGGCGACATTGCTGTACATCACGACATCGTGAGAGTGGGAGCTCCAAGAAGAGTGACAACTGATGAAAGAACTGTACGAGTGCTGCATGGTGTATTGACTGCTACTAGGTCATCTGAGTGAGTCGCAGGACATGCTTCCCTGTCAACTCCACCCCCCTTTCCTCCCCATTTCTTCGATGGCAGAGGGGAAGACTGTGCCAGTCGTTCCGACTAGCCCAATATATTGCCCTCACCCCTCCCCCTTCTCCGGTCTGCTTATCCCAGAAGGCGGGCTCTTGGACTGGTAAACATTTCAAATATTTTAAACTCCCGCAGTTTCCCCTCCCCCTGCCATGTCGCAACTACTTCCGATCCCGCGAGCGACGAGAAGCTCCTAGATGATGCGAGACCTTTCTGGAAATTTCGAGAACGAACTGTTATACTTCTCCGCGCGGCAAACTGCCGCAACCTGATTGGCCGGTGGGCGAGCGCATGCGCCGAGAAATGAGATGAACTTGTGCGTCTAACTGACGAGAACACTCTGCTTGTGGACTCGCAACGATGTAGTTGAGAACTCTGTTAGCTGGCCGCTCGGTAGGCCAGCCATTGTGGCTGATATAGGCCATGAGGCCAAAGTGGAGGTACATTACTTTATCTAATTATTATTCATGAAGCTTGAGTTATATTTGTTTCTTTTCTCCCATTGGAGTTTCTATTTTATTAAATGTTGTTGACTCAGTGCGATTGAGAGGCCATGTGTCTGACAAACTTTTGGACATGTACTTGTGTTAGCCACGCATGATCTGAAAATCATCATTTTATATTTGCTATGTCATATTATTCTGCCAAATATCTTCTCATCGAGTTTCAGAGTTCAAAACTATATTTTACGCCTAGTATAGGCCCCGCAAATTCAAATACGTCCGGGACGTAATATTGTAACGGCCAAATTTCAGACACCAACCTAAATTTGGGAATAAGCTAATTATGCTAGTTGAAAGGACTGAATCAAACACCTATAATATTGAAATTGTTATTCATGATTGTGAACCTTTTTGGATGGGATTTGTCTTGTAATTATTATCGGCATAACCCTATATTGTCGATAGCTGGTCAGGACATTGTTTAAGTACCTCGTGGTACCTTGTGTTTAGGCCTATAGCTTTTGCCTTCTCATTGCTTGCCTGCAATGTTTCATTTTTATTTTAAGAGCCTTTTGGAGCTCGGTAAGCCCTCCTGGGCATTTGTTTAAATTCGCCTTTTGATTTGCAAGCTCGTGCCCGAGCTATAACGTAGCATCAGTGGCGTCTCTTGCCACGTTTTCCCGCCCGCTTGTGGCCTCGGTGGCAGTCCCTAATTTTCTTGCTCCCGCTCTCCAGAGCCTTGATATTTGTTTTGGTATTTTAACCCATTTTCTATTGGGCTTGCATTACCCATATTAACCAGCACTAAGGGGTTCCTCCAGCATTTTCCTCAGGCCCCGAGTGTATTTATTTGTGCCCCAATTCCATATGTACACCCCCATTATTTGAATATATTTGTTATTTGTTTTGAAGTTGAGAACATGATTCTCCTGCAATCCAGTGCGTCCTATACCCACCCTTTGGGTACGTCCAGCTCTCCACTCCCTGATCATTCTGATCAAGTCCCCCTTTCCCCTGGGTCTTAAAGGTAGCGTTAACAAATCTAGGCCCTGGGCATTAAGGAGGGCATTTCCGTATTCCCTTCGGGGGATATCGGGACAATTATTAGCCGTAGAGGGATAATGATAATGATGTGTGTTCGGTCCACAAGAGCTATTTTATTTCACTCTAGTCCAGCGGTAAACCGGCGAGGACCCCTATCCGCCACGTTGGAACATCTCTTCTCCGCCCGCAACAATAGTGTAGTAGGTACGTGGGATATCTTCATTTAGTAATATTAATATTTAATGCAGCCAAAGGCCAGATAGATACATAATCTAGTTGATTCACAAAAGAATTGTGTAAAAATCATAAGTCTAACTTTTCTTTCAAATGACGTCCTACCAGTATGCAGGTTTATGAAATAACCAGTTTATTTTATATGCCGCAAGTGTACAATGGGAACAAAGTTCGAAATATAATTTGAAATATTGCAAAATTCCTCGCATAATAGTCGCACCCCAGTTTTCAAACACTAAAATTGGTTTATGAAATTTCATCGCATAATCGTCGCATAGCATATTCGTATTTGTGCGCCAGTCAGTTGCACATTCTACCGCGACTTTGTCAGAAGAAAATTATCCTGTCTTTATGCTTTCGGGCTATGAACTGAGACGTGAGTGGCAAGCTTTGTCACTTAGCACATTCCGCGAGCGCATAATCTGACGTGATCTTGTCAGGAGAAAGTAATATCGTCTTTTTGCCTGCAAGCTATGAAACGCGAAGCGAGCGGCCAGCTTCGTCAGCACATTCTGCGAGCTTTGACCTTGACAGAAGGAAGAAGCCTGTCTCTCTGAATGCAAGCTATGACTCACGCCAGACTAACGCTACGCTACGCGTGATGATACGCATCGGCGTCCAAAATGAGAAAATACAAGAATTGTACGATGATCTTGATGAATGTGAAATAATACCTGTGGTTACATAATAAGCAAATAATAATAAGAGAGCGCACAAGCGTGCAGCAAGTCAAGATACAGTATATACAGTATTTAAAACTTGTGGTTTTCTTCTTTGAACTTAAATATTCTTCGCATAATCGTCACACCATGCATTTTTCCACAAATTTTAGGCTAAAAATGTGCGACGGTTATGGGAGGAAATACGGTATCTATGCCAGCCTCTGTCCTGCTTGGTTTGTTCCTTACATTGTCTCTCCTTGTCCTTTAAAGCATTGTTCTTATAAACTTGTCACTGTACAGTTTCTCTTTGATTATTATAGGTTAAGGTTATAGCATGGCTACCTCTTTGCTAATAGATCATTACAGGGAGTATTGAGCCTTGAGCTATGGTATTCCTTGTAATGATCTGGCAGTGAGGTAGAAGGAGGCCATGCTCATCTAAGTTAGATGTTTTATATATTCTTTTTGATGCTGTTTTGTTTTTAGATATATCTATGACTATTCTTGTGAGGAGTCCATGCTGGAAGATTTGATATTTGTTTTGTTTATCTATGGAGATTATTGTGGTGCTTGTGAAGATGGGATTATTGCAATGATAAATGAAGAAAGAAGTATGGGCTTGGAAAGTGCTGCTAATCAGGAAGATTGGATAGGTTTAGTGGTGAGGGCTGATTCTGGTAATAGAAACAGTGGAAAATGATTATTGTGCGGATAATGGAAGCTTTATGTGATGTAGACAAAGTGATAATAAAAGGAGGAATGTTTTTTTTTAAGTATCCCTCATTGTGAAATAACAAGCACGCCCCAAAAACTATGAAGGAAGAATGTATACGGTTACATTATGACGCCACAACGTGAGGTTCGAAAGAGGGATACGGACACGAACAAGGAAATGAAGAAATATGGTGACTAAGATGAAATATGAGTAACATAACGCGAGTACAATGAAAGTAGAAAAAGAAACGGCTGAAGATCTGAATCGGGATATGCTACTAATGAAAGAAATGGCTGAAGATCTGAATCGGGATATGCTACTAATGTTGCTTAGCAAGTTTACAGAGATGGAAGAGTCTATATGTAAGTCTGTGAAACAGTGGAACGAGCCTATAAATGAGGAAGTGAAGGAGATAAGTGAGATTAAGGAACAAGAAGATTATCAAAGATGTGGAGGGCATAAGAAAGAAAATAGACAAGAGAGAGAACAAGAGAAAGGAGAAACGGATAACGGAGAAGGTGAAATGGAAGAAACTGAAGGAGAAGAGGCAGGTGAAAGAAAGGAAAAGGCTGAAGAGAAAGGAGAAACGGATAAGGGAGAAGGTGAAACAGAAGAGCGTGAGAAAGCAAAAGATATGGGAGAAATTGAAGAAAAGAAAGGAGAATCAGATGAGGTTGGTAATGAAGACAGTAGCAATCAAGAAAAAGAGGCTAAAGAGGAGAGTAAAAATGCAAGAGTGGGCCATGGAGAAGACAACATACAAGAAGAAGATAAGGTGAAGAAGAAACAGTGGAAAACAAAGTGGAAGAAGAGAAAGGAACTGTTGAGTAAGACGAGGAAGAGGTGGAAAATGTGGAAGAGAAGAGAGAAGTGGTTGGGAATGAAGACAAAGAGGACCAGGAGAATGGATGAAAGGATGAGTTGGAAAGCAAAGAAAAGGAGTAGGAAGAAGATGAGATGTCAGGCAAAGGAAGATAAGAGTGTGAAGGCTCAGAAGCAGAAGAAGAACAAGAAAATGAGGAAGGGAAGGAAACAGGAACGGCGGAGATGGAAGATGAGGAGTACAAGGTACGGAATGACATGGCGGATGAAGAAAAAGATGAGATGGAAGGAAAAGGAAGAAGGAAGAATGGAGGAGAACGAGAAACAGAAGAAAAGGAAGAAAGGAAGGAGACAGGAACGGTGGAGATGGAATTAAGAAAAAGACGAGATCGAAGGCAGAGGAAGAAAGAAGAATGGGGAAGAAGGAGAAGGAGAAACAGAAGAAAAGGAAGAACCAGGAAGGTGGAATGGAAGAAACTGAAGGAGACGAAGATGATGAAGATGATCTATGATTTGTTATACACTCTGTGTTTTTTTTTTTAAGTGTGTGTGGAATGTATTATTTATTTGTATATTTTTTATATATATGTGATTCTCGCGTGTTTCACACGTGAGAATTACATATACAGTAGAACCCCTTTTTAACGAATCTCAGGGGGATTTGATATTTCTTCCTTAGAAGGGGGTTTTCCTTAAAAGGGGGTTCGAAGAAAATAGGCTATATATATCAAGAAATAATGATACCGGTACATTCATGTCTTCAACTAATGTAATGTCAAGAAATAATAAATGAACATGTTAAGAAATACTAAAAAGTCAAATTAACACAAGAATAACAGAAAATATTTACGAAACAGCACAGGTAACGGATTTCTTAGTGGTCCATTGGGAGCACAAGCTGCAGCAAGGAAAGGAGAAATAGGTATTACTGACTTGTAATTGTAACTTGAAGGAACAGAGGCCTAACATATATTAAGGATATTTGTGAAGGCAGACCATGAGAACTATGAGAATAAGCATAAGGTCAGTCTTTCTTTACTTTTTTTGCCTCCGCAGCATTTTTCTCTGCGAACAGAGTATGTTTTGGACGGGAGCAAGTTGTAAAACACTCCCGTTTCATCGGCGTTAAAAATATCCTTAGCATTATATCCTTCAAGAAGTCGAGGCAACGTTTTCTCTTTCCAGTATACAACTGTATCGTCATTAACTTCCGCACTCTCGCCGCACATGTTTTGGAACGAAAAATTGTGCCGTTTTTTGAAGCAATCAAACCAGCCATTAGAAGCATGGAAATCGACCAAACCCAGCTTAAGTGCGATTTCTTGAGCTTTTTGTTTAAATATGTTCCCGTCAATTGGAGCGTTCTCACTCCTTTTTCCCTCGAACCATTTCATTAAAATGTTTTCAAGTTCCTCGTACGGCGAAGAACGAATATTCTTCCGTATTTTTGCCCCAGAACCGCACTCAACTTCCACGGTCAGAATAGCTTCCTTCTGTTTCATGATGCCAAACAGCATAGAGGGTGCCAAGTCATATTTTTTTGCCATCTGTGACAAAGGTACTTGGCTATCCCTTTCAACATCCCTGATGATGTCTATCTTTTTCTGAAGAGTCAGCTTCTTACGTTTTGCAGCCATAATGAATGTGGTCCGCGGTAACTCGCAGTACAACTCTTATCACAGACACAAAAAACTCGTAGCACAACTTCCAACAACACAGGAACAAAAACAGAGAATGAGCTTTCAGTCCGCACCCCTCGCGTCCGCGTGATTCTTAAGCAGCGATTGGAGCAGCGGGACAGAAGTGCCTAGCCGGTGTAAGAGCGCTGCGGCTATAGGTTAAGGCAGCTGACGTCACTGTAGACATTACCCAACTAAAACTGTCCTAACTCCCTAACGGTTGGAGATAAGTATATGCGTTCGTGGACTTTTTTGTAGAGCTTGAACAGCTCTACGTTTCGTACGCATATACTTGGGGTCTATCAATGACGGTTCAGGCAGCATAAGCCATGGAAGGCACGACTTTCTACTTATTCCGTAATTTTTTCTAGAATACATTTTCATTTTGTAGAATATCCATAAACATTTTCATTTCTTATTGCTTATTGCTTTTAATCTTTCACCTAAATCACGTGAAGTTTGCAAGAGACCTTTGGCCTATATATTTATATTTCGTGAAGTTACCAGAGTCTCGCGGCATTTATGCGTAGGCCCTACGTCAGTCATGCCTCTAGGCTGTATAGCTAGTCTCAAGGTAAACCGCACTTCGTTCCCATACAGCCGTCATTCCAGTACTACCTACAGTTCAATGGACATACCGTATATACTCGAATACCATCCGCACATTTTTAAACAAAATCGGACATGAAAAATTGGGGTGCGGGTCTTATTTGAGTCATCCTGATTTTAAAGATTTAAATTGCCCGCCACGCGCGATATCGGGTGTTGCGAGTAACCGCTACATGTTGCTAACCTTCTTCCGGCTAACACTTTGTTTTACCGTAAGCAGGCGGAGTCATACAGTCTCGCGCACGTTTTCCGAGTGTAAACACGAGTTCTACGAAGCGTTTGCGGTCGTTTACTGTGAGTGAGAAATTGAAAGTTGTGAGGGAAGCTGAAGTTATTGGAAATCGTGCCCGGTAGGAAATATGATATTGACGAGTCATGTATTCGTGATCGAGCGGGGTGACGTCCATGCTACAACCACGGGATGTCTGCGTGAACCGCCCATTCAAAGCAGCCTTGAAACAGCTGTATACGGAGTGGATGACGGCCGATAAGCACACACTGACCCCAGCTGGTCGTATTCAGCGCCCGGAAGTTCAGCTGCTCGGTTCGTGGATTTTGACAGCATGGAATCGTATCTCGGGAGATCTCATACGGTAGAGCTTCAAGAAATGTAGTATTTCCAATGCTATGGATGGCAGTGATGACGACATTTTGTGTGAAAGTGATGGTGAAAAAAGTTCCGAAGTTGGTACTTCTGATGACGAATGAAGTGTTTGTGTCTTTAATTTGTATTTTTAATTGTTTCTGCGTGTTTTTTAGGATGACTTCAGAACTGTTGGAAACTATTTTGTAGAAATGCTATTCTGTTTATTTAGTAAAGATTGTAAATAGTTTTGAGTAAAAAATATTTTTTTTAAATTTTGTTCTTCAAAATCAGGGTGCGGGTCTTATTCAGGGGCGGGTTGTATTAGAGTAAATACGGTAACTAACCAACAGCGTCTAGCGTGATAGTGACTGCTGCTTGCCGGTAACAGTGATTTCCAGCGGCCGCGCCAATTTATCACGGTTCTATACATCACTAAAGGAGCGATTTCGTTTAGCGCGTCAACTTCGGACTGAGATTACGTCAAAACAAAAGTTAATTTACATTCAAAACAAGTTTAGAAAAAACTATCTTATCGACATATTCGTTACAACGGGATGCGCAATCGTAATTTATGTGAAATACATTCCTTAGAAGCAGACTTTTCCTTATATCGGGGTTCGTTAGAAGGCGGTTTAAATAACACTGTGCTTATGGCGATTTGGCTGGGACTTAGGAAAATCTTCGTTAAAAGCGGGCACGTTAAAACGGGGTTTTTACTGTATATAGGAGGGCGTATTGTCACTGTACAGTTTCTCTTTGATTATTATAGGTTATGGTTATAGCATGGCTACCTCTTTGCTAATAGATCATTCCAGGGAGTATTGAGCCTTGAGCTATGGTATTCCTTGTAATGATCTGGCAGTGAGATAGAAGGAGGCCATGCTCATCTAAGTTAAATGTTTTATATATTCTTTTTGATGCTGTTTTGTTTCTAGATATATCTATGACTATTCTTGTGAGGAGTCCATGCTGGAAGATATGATATTTGTTTTGTTTATCTATGGAGATTATTGTGGTGCTTGTGAAGATGGGATTATTGCAATGATAAATGAAGAAAGAAGTATGAGCTTGGAAAGTGCTGCTAATCAGGAAGATTGGATAGGTTTAGTGGTGAGGTCGGATTCTGGTAATAGAAACAGTGGAAAATGATTATTGTGCGGATAATGAAAGCTTTATGTGATGTAGACGAAGTGTTAATAAAAGGAGGAATGTTTTTTTTTAAGTATCCCTCATTGTGAAATAACAAGCACGCCCCAAAAACTCTGAAGGAAGATTATGTACGGTTACAAACTTCATTTCGGATGCCTGAATCCTACTTTCTTCCCTTCTGGACAGGGTGCATGTTTCTACTCTGTAAGTTAGAATTGGGATGTAGTGTGTCTTAAACAGTATATGTTTACACTTCCTGGGTACTTTATTATCCCACAGTAGTGTTCTAACTTGTGCCATTACTAGTCCTATTTCACTGTTGCTGTTGTTATCTTTACTCAGTGTGCTACCAAGATATTTAAATTGATCAACAATTTGTAGAGGCTGATTATTCAATTAAATGATTGCATTAGCCAGTCCTGTTGTCATAACTCTACACTGACTTATTTTCAACCCGTATTCCTTGAATAGCTTGTACCATGCATCCAGTTTTTTTCCTACAAAACATTTTCAACATAACTTTGCCACATATTCCAATGTTTTTCTATACTATACCTAGCTAATACTCATCAAGAATTTTTATAACCTAACTGTTTCAGCAAACAGTAGGCTACATATTTCCACATACACATTCCCCATTTCCACGCTGTTTTTCAAGAAAGGAAAAAAAAAAAAATATTATGCTTAATTTACAAAATTTATTGTAACTGCTCTGGCTTTTTGGAAAATTTTACAATGTAAACTTTAGATATAGTACTACTCATCTTATACCAGTTGGAAGAAGGTCACAATGTGACCGAAACCGGTACGGTTTTCAATGAAATAAATATTGACTTTAGGTTAAAATAAATAGTTTATAATTAACACGTCAATAAGGTATCAGGATATCATGGTCATTTTTATGTCATTCTACTTGAAAAATATGTTAATGTTATCTTTATTGAAGTGTACAGACATTTTTCACGCTTTTTGTTGAAATTTGATAAGAAAATCTCACCTTCTGTATCTTCACGATCGACAATTTCCACCTTGCGGATGAAAAATCTCTCTTTCAGTCTGAACTCTCCTCCTGTAGGCCCAGTGACAGACACAGATGCACGTTTGCTATTGGGCTTACAGAGCACCATGAGTCCATCGAACAGAAACACTCTCCTCTCAGTAAGGCGCCGTCCTCCACCAACTTTGCCCAGAACGTCCTCTGTCCAAAAGGAATAAATTCAATAGCTGAATATAATATCATAGAAGTATTTGATACTACAACACAAACAGGTTTGCAAAATTTACTCTTATACAACAGGTCTTGAACTTTCTATTTCATTCAAAGATGAGATTTTAATGAAGCTAGAGCAGATTTGAAGCATAACCGCGAGCAAGAGTATGTGTAATATTTCATGGGTTTTGTGAAAATGCCTGAAGCTAGGTTAAGATTTGAAGCATAACCGCGAGCAAGAGATTGGGTATAATTTCAATAGTTTTGTGAAAATGTGCGTCAAAGTCTATGTTTCTTGCCGAGTTAGGATGTCTAACATAATATAATATAGGACTCTTGTTGCAAAAATGTGATACTGCAGTTTTCTCAAATAATATCTCAAGTATAGAAGTAGATTTTCTGACAGAAACAAAAAACAACACGAAAACATTTACCTTCCAAAGATAGAAAAACAATGGCTGCATAATGCAGAGAGGATGGTCGTTGACATTGTAGCTTGGAGCAAAAAAAAAAAATTCATATGACTTTCATATACACCCTTGTTCTACAATTAATTGTAGAATTACATTTCTCTTCAAAATGTTCTGATAGCGATGTCATCTATCACAAGTTAAAACAAGTGATATTATAATAATAATGTCATTGGTATTAAGTCCCTTTTAACTACTCTGTCTTTTAGAGACGCCGGGATGCCAGAATTTTGCCCCGAAGGGGAGCTTTAACGTGCCAGTAATCTACTGACACGGCTCCCTTACATTTGCGCACCCTTAAATGCCAGCTGACTGTGCCAGGATTCGATCCCGCAATCTTGGGCACAACATGCGAGAACTTTACCACTGAGCCACGGACCTAGTCTAAAACCAAGTGAATAGGTAAGTAGGTGGAAGGGCTATATAGACCTTTCTTCTACATATAACTTTATTTATGTTTTATAATGTAACATAGACCCTTGTTAGTGGTTATGCTCAGTTCCTAATTCTAAGATTGTTTGCTTAGCCTTACCACATTTCCTGGCATATTCGTCGTACCCTACTTTTCAAATACAAAATTAGGTTATAAAATTTTATGGCATAATCGTTGCAAAGCACATTTGTACTTGTGCATCAGTTGGTTGCACACGCGGCCGTGAGCTTATTGCGTGGCGTGACCTTACCTGTAGAAAGGAGTCTCTGTCCCTTCAGGCTATGACTAATGGAATGGCATGCGAGAGGCTGGCATGACAGTCAGTAGCCTCACTCAGCGCCAGACTAGTGTCAGCCATTTCCGTGGAAACATCCCTACAAAGACCAGTATGTGGTGTTCCCAATGAGAAAATACAAGAATTATATGGCAAGCTTGAAGTTGAAAGTGAAACAAACAGGATTACAAATTAATGACATATTAAAAATAAAAAATAAAAACTTTTAACTTTCTTGGCATAATCGTCACACCCTGCTTTTCTTCTATGAACATTGGGCTGAAATATGCAAGGAATATGCCAGGAAATACGGTACTCACACATTTACTGTATTTCTTGAGTACCCTGTGCCATTGGGTAAGCCTTGCATTCCACGAGTATTAAGATTTAGTTTTGGACAACTAGGATGAAAAATAATAATGTTTAAACTTCTTAATTACCGCGAATGAATTCGTTGCAGCACTGTCCAATGTCTTTACTCTCCCAACCATCTATAGATTTCTGTAGTTCATTGGTCTTCTCGAGGGCTGCCTGGCGTCTCGCTCGCCCATGCATGCGGATGCCAGCATCCCTAAAATAAAAATCATCTTTACAATGTTGTACATAGAAGGACAAATCACTGACAAATGTCCAAGATCAAAATAAAAGTTAACTCTCTCTCCAAGTACCATAACTTGGCAATCCAAAGAACCTATTCATGATAGTAAAAATGTAAACAAAATTCATCTCTATCCAGAAATATATATACCGTAGGTATGACAATTACGGGTCTCAGGCATTGACATTTAAGGATACTTAAATGGTCATCCTGCTATTTTTAACACCTGCATTAGATCAACCTAAAACCGAACATATAATTTAAACTTACTTTTTAGGTAGACCTCCGACAGTCTGCAACAACTCCATCTGTAATGGTCGTAATACACCCTCCACTTGTTCTAGACTTTCCCGATCATCCTCGCTTGGTGATAATCTGTGAAGGATCTGACAAAATATATCAAACTGTCAGATTACATTTACTCAGAGTCCAATAATGCATAAGAACATGGTTATGTAACTAGAGTTTCTGGTTTTTAACATTAAAACCTGTTCTTGGAGTTATTCGACAAGCGGTGTCCTTTCCAGGTAAAGACCAAATCTTTTTTAAACGTCATTAACACGTTTCTGCAGGGGACAACAATAAAAACTGCATTAAAAGAGAAAGCATACCACTGAATACTCCATTTAAAACAACCTTAAGCATTTGGAGCAAGACAGAAAATGTGTACAAGGAAACCATGGAAAAAGGAAAGGGGTGCATGAAAAAAAGCTTATAGAGCAACGAAACAATGCTGCTGAATTGATTTAACTAAGTCTGTGCTGTGAACATTCCAGTAGATGGAACTCTTGACAAACCAAGCTACTTTGTGAACCAAATAGAAGTATACTTTATAGCATCAAAAGGATGGAATAATTGTTCACTATTGCATATAGAGAGAAACAGCAACTGTTGATGAGACAGGTTAAGTTATAGAAGCAAGTTTTAACATCCAAGTCAGCTCCAAGGACTTAGGGAGTGAATTTCTGTCTACTTCTTAAGAGTATTTTCAATTTGGTCATCTTTAGTTAATGACTTAACAACTTTCTTCTCCTCCACCATTAGCGGTGTATTTCTTGGAATACACGTTAAGAGTTAGCAGTCGCTGCTCTTTGCTTTTCTCTTTTCATTAGTTCTTTTATTTCCCTTCTAGTTAGTTATTGATGTTTTAAGGAGCGGAACTACGAGGTCATCTGCCCCTCTTAACACAGATTAAAGAATACAAATTTTGAATTGAATTTAAAATTTTGAGGTGGATATCTAAATTTAAAAAGACCAAAAATTAATAAAACAAAAACAAACAATTAAATAAAAAATAAAAATTATAAAAATAAACAAAAATTACGGAAAAAACAAAACATTATCATTCAAAAACGAACAAGTCGTTGAGTCAATGTTCACTGGAAAATTTAGATTGCTGGCCCTAACCCACTCTCACTTATAAAGCGGATAACGCGATCAGCAGCCACCGCGTCATCGGCTAATATAAGTTTGAGTGTCGTCTGCAAACCAAGGTTTCTTCGTAAGTCAGCAAGATCCACACACTCGGTAAAAATGTGGGCCACGGTGAATACGGCTCCACAGGTACAAAGTGGGGGGTCTTCCCTTCTCATTAGGTACGAGTGGGTGGATCTTGTATGACCTATCCTTAGCCTACACAAAATGACGGACTCTCTCCGGGCCCGGAAGGAGCTCCGCCACACGCGAGTTGTTCCCTTGATCGCTCTCAGTTTACTGGGCAGTGGGACAGCTAGCCACTGACTCTCCCAAAAAGCCAGAACTTGTAGGCGTAACTGAGAGCGAATATCTCTAGCGGGTACCTCCATTGGTCGAGGTGGTAGTGATACCGCCTCTTTTGCAGCTTGATCGGCTAACTCATTTCCCACAATTCCCATGTGGCTTGGAAGCCACAGAAAGGTGATTCGAGTGTCAGCGTGGCACAGCCCGGCTAGTAGGTCGTGGATTCGCTGCACTAGGGGGTGTTGCGGGAAACATGTAGCAATTGACTGCAACGAACTCAAAGAGTCGGTACACACGAGAAAGTGGATTCGTGCATCCTGTAGTGCAAACTGCAGAGCTTCATAGATGGCAACGAGCTCCGCAGTAAACACACTACAGGCCTCAGGCAAAGAGATCTTGGTATTTGCACCATCAATAACGTAAGCACAACCCACTTTCTCGTCCACCTTCGAACCATCCGTGTATAGAATGCCAGCGTCCGGAAATTGGTGAACTATGCTGTGGAACTGCCTCCGGTAACCGGAGGCATCCGTGTTCACCTTAGGACCTCGGTGCAGATCTAACCGAATTTCCGGACGCGTGACTTGCCACGGAGGCACCTCGCTAGATGTCCGGATCATACAGGGACCTACAGCCAGTCCTATTTCAGTACACGAGCTATCAAGTCTAATACCAACCGGCCGAGCGGCACGAGGCCGGTTGGCGTAACCCTGGTGGTTTTGGGTACCGAAGAGAGCTTGATAGGTCGGGTGATGCGGCATTTGACGCACATTGGCAGCATATGCTAAAAGCATATGTTGGCGTCTATAATTTAAAGGTGGAACACCCGATTCGGCGAGTAGGCTGGGTATCGGGCTGGTCCGGAAGGCACCGGTAGCCAGCCTAACGCCACTATGGTGGATACTGTCCAGCATTTTCAAGGTTGCCGGCCTTGCTGAACCGTATGCCGCAGAACCATAGTCTAGCCGGGACAGGACGAGGGCTTGGTAGAACCGTAGCAGCACCGCACGGTCAGCCCCCCACGTAGTGCCACTAAGAAACCTGAGCATGTTCAGTTTCCTGAGACATGTCATTTTCAATTGCCGTATATGGTGCTGCCACGTTAACTTGCTGTCAAAATGGAGCCCCAGGAAGCGATAAGTGTCAACCAACGGCAACGCAGCATCCCTGAGATGTAGTTCAGGGTGTAAATGTAGCCTCCGGAGCCGACAAAAATGGACGACGGAGGTTTTCGCTGCTGAAAAACGAAAACCCCGGTCGTGAGCCCACCTGTCGACCCGGTTGATAGCTAGCTGCAATTGCCGTTCCACGACTGCCATACTTCCAGAGCTGTAATGCAGAGCTAAATCGTCTACATACAGTGATGGAACTACCGCGGACCCGGCGGCGGCAACAATGCCATTAATGGCAATCGCGAACAAGGTGACACTCAGCACTGAACCCTGAGGAACTCCATTTTCTTGGGTATAGTATTGCGATAATGTCCTACCGACCCTTACACGGAAGAGTCGGACGGACATGAAATTCGCAATGAAAGTCGGTAAGTTACCACGGAGTCCCCACTTGTGAAGGGTGGAAAGGATCCCGTAGCGCCATGTGGTGTCGTAGGCTTTCTCGAGGTCAAAGAAAACCGTGACTAGGTGCTGCTTTCGGAAAAAAGCCTCCTGTATGGCGCTCTCAAGTCGCACCAGATGGTCAGTGGTGGACCTATGAGAGCGAAATCCACATTGGTACTCAGACAGGAGACCTTTATCCTCCAAGAACCACACCAGCCGACGGTTCACCATCTTTTCGAGCAGCTTACATAGGCCACTTGTCAAACAAATGGGCCTATAGCTGCTTACAAACTTGGGATCCTTTCCAGCCTTAGGAATCGGTATCACGATCCCCTCTCGCCATTGAGATGGAAACTCCCCTTCAATCCATATACGATTAAAGAGGATCAACAGTTGTTTTATACTGGATTCGCACAGATGCTTTAACATTTGATTATGTATGTTATCCGGTCCAGGAGCCGTATCCCTGCACAGTGCAAGCGCACTGCGCAGTTCCCATTCAGAGAATGGTACATTATAGGACTCCGAAGCAGCAGTGGCAAAGGACAAGGGGTGAGTCTCTGCCTCCCGCTTCAGAGTCAGAAATGTAGGATCGTAACTCCGGGAGCAGGATACATCGGAGAAGTGCGAGCCAATGCTGTTGGCAATGGCGAGATGGTCCGTGATGATGTCTCCATTGATGGACACTCCGGGTATCGACAGTGATGTCGGGAGTCCGGAGATCCGGCGAAGCTTAGTCCACACTTGAGATGATGGAGTATGCGCCGTCATGGACGACACATACTTTTCCCACGTCGTTTTCTTACTCTCCCGAATCAGATATCGGGCTCTGGCACGCATCCTTCTGAAGGTGATAAGGTTGGCCATGGTGTTTTGCCTCCGATAGCATTTGAAAGCACGTCGACGATCTTTAATGGCTGCTGCAATCTCGGCTGTCCACCAAGGGACAAGCTTCCGGATGAGGAAGGTATTGTTTCCTCAGCAGCAGCCAAAATACCATTCGTTATGTGAATGGTATGATCGTCGACACTCTCAAAGGTATCTTCGGCAAACACCGCACGTGCCGTGAAAGTTGGCCAATCAGCCCGACGGAGAAGCCATCGACTTGGTAACTCGATGGCTCTCTGGTTCGGAAGAGTAACGATAATTGGAAAATGGTCACTATTACAAAGGTCGTCGTGTACACCCCACTGTAGCAGGGGAACCAGCGCACGACTGCACAAGGTAATATCGACACTTGAATAAGTGCCGTGTGCAATAGAGAAGTGCGTAGGTTCCCCTGTGTTCAACAAACACAGGTCCAGCCGCCTGATCAGCCTCTCAAAATCTCTCCCTTTACCGCTAGTGGTAGCGGAGCCCCAGATGGTGTTGTGGGCATTAACATCTCCCAGAAGGAGAAAAGGAGGGGGGAGCTGAGAGACTAGATCCTCCAGCTGTCCGTAATCCGGTTGAGAATCAGGCGGGATGTACACGTTACATACTGTTGCCATTACTGGCAACGAAGTACGAACTGCAACTGCTTCTAGCTGAGTACGCAACGGCACCTCTTCACTAAAGAGACTAGAGTGGACGAGAGTGCAGACGCCACCGGCGGCCACTGCTCCGTCCACCCGGTCTTTAGAGAAGAGTTTGAAGTGTCGCATTGTTGTCTCATGTCCAGGACGAAACCTGGATTCCTGAAGACAGACAATGTTTGCCGTAAACTAAGAAATCAATTGGCGTACTTCAGCGAGATGTCGAAAATAGCTATTACAGTTCCATTGTAATAGTGCCATAGTGTGGACTTAAGTAGAAGATAGTCGTCTACTTATGCTTAACCGTTTGCCAACCATCCCTATCCTTAGGAGTGGGTGATAGGGTAGGAGAGCATTCCTCAATCTCCACATCTCCTTCGGAGGACGAAGAAAACGGAGCGAATGCTCTCTTGGTTGGCGAACGGTTTTCGCCGGACTTTCCGGGTCTCGTCCTTGGTGAAGAGCGAGAGCGGTGACGAGGGACCTTCTCCCGGTCCGATGACTGGGAGTCCGTCCCCGGCACGTCCCGACTATTTTTCTTCTTGAACCGGCGTTGACGTCTATTTGGGGAAGTAGTTGGTCCCTTCCCCCCTGACGTCTCCGTCCTGCCAAACAATGCAGCACTTGCTAGGACTGCTCCTCCGGTGGTCGTGGAAGCAGAATTGCCAGCAGGTATTGGAGCTGCCTTTTCAGCAGGAGGACAAGAGAGACGGCGATGAACAGTCTCTTTCTTACCCGCCGTTCCTGTTCCCTGTTTTGTTTGGCTGGATGTGGGTCCAGCCGTGGCCGGCGAAGACTTCCTCCTCGAACGAGTCGGAGATTGCTTCTTCACTGGCCTTATCGGAGGAGTTGCCTTCTCCGATGGCGCCGGTTTAGTTGGAGGCACCTGCGCCTTTTGTTGGATGCCAGAAGAAGATTCCGTAACCTTCTTCTGGCTAACAGGGGTGATAATAGGGCTATTTGTAGCCCCTTTAACAGTGGTAACTCTTTTAGAACTTGCCGATGTCAAGTTTGCCGCTTGATTACTAGATTCGTTTGATACCTTTTGAGCATATGATACTGAGAAAATAGGAGAGGCCATGGAGCGATATTTTCTGCGTGCTTCAGTGTACGAGAGCTCGTCTAAGGTCTTTATTTCTTGAATTTTCTTCTCCTCTAGGAAGGCAGGACATTCCTTCCAGCGAGGAGAGTGCTCTCCCTTGCAATTTGGACATGCGGGAGGTGGTGTACATTCCGCTCCCTCATGAGTGGCCTTGCCACAGGAAAGACAGATAGGCTTTCCCGAGCAACGAGATGAGGTATGTCCAAATCGCTGACACTGAAAACACCGCAATGGAGATGGAATATACGGTCGCACATCGAGAGTGTACATTGACACTTTGATCCTCTTGGGCAGGCTATCCGACTCAAACGATAAGATGAACACCCCGGTGTCAACTAGTACACCATTCATCTTACGTTTGATTCATCTCACCTCGACAACGCCATGCTTTCCAGTTCTTTCCAGGATACGCTCGTCGGTAGTGTTCACCAGGTCCCTATGAAATACTAAACCTTTCTTCAGGTTTAGGGACTGGTGCTTCACTACCTCGACTGGAATACCACCGAAACTTGTCGTCCCAAGAAGACCATCTGTCTGTCTCTTTCCTTGAGTTTTTATCAAGAGTGCGCCGTTTCGCAGCTTTTTTACTGTGTCTACATCGCCCCATTTCCCCTCAATTGCATCATGTAAATCAAAAGGATCAACGTTTGTAAAATTTTGCCCATCGGTCCTTGTTACCATAAGGTACCGAGGGAAAAACGTTGAATCCTTTTCATCAAGCGGCGAAACTAGAGGCATAAACTTCCTCTTCTTAAATTTTAAAGACGGCTTTGTAAGGGAGCCACCCTGTGAAATAATGGACGCTATGTTTGGTCCCACGAGTAGCTAGGGAACTAAAAGTCAACCCCCGGCAGAGCCCCGCTTGCCCGGGGTAAGGCTAAGGTTCTCCAGAGGTCGCCAGGTATCTGGAGGTGGGTCGCTTGTGACTACTCACCCAGTAGCCATTCATCACCTCGCCACGACCACTCAGCTTGTGATTAGGGGAGGATTCCACCTCCTGTCACGCACACACACATTTACACCAAACAAAGAAAAGATGAGACAAGGGCCAACTAAGGCGGGAAAGTGAAAGACTCCCTAGGCCTAGGATACCCTAATACCGTCGGGGTCGGAAAAGAACAAGAGTTGACCAAGAGAGGTCGACAGGAAAGAAGACGGAGAGGAGCCCGGCACAAGTAAGTGGAAGCAATGCCGGACTCAGCTGGTGTCCCGTGGTCGCTAACCCACGTCCCACTAGATGTGAGCCCCTGAGGGCAAAATATTTCCCTTCTCGCAGACACAGTGACCCTTTATGTATTCCCTTTTCTTTGAATATGTTCTTATTTGTATGTAAGTCTGTTTCAGTTGTGTTTTCCTGCTAATTTTAACGGCGCTCCACGCGGCAACCTGTCGAAGTTTTGGATTCATCAATTTCAAGAATGGTTCCAAACCACTCGAGCAGATGTCGTCGTTATCTGCAATCTCCTAGAATATTCTATGAATCAAATTGTATCATGTAGAGTGTTTTATTTTATCAAGTTACCCACTCTGGTTTTATTCTCTTTGTTTCCCCCTCCCTCCCCGCTTGCTCTTGCTTTATGTGTGTTCAAATTTTCTCAATCACTTCTCGTTTAGTCAGCTACGTGAAAAGTTCAGCCCTCTCTCAGAGGCTTGCCTCCTCTCTAAATGAGGTAATTTCAAATCGACGCCATGTTCTCAAGTTGGATCTAACGGCTGCAGGAAACATCATGGAAAGCTAAGTACCTACCTTCAAGTGATTGTAACCATGTTTCAAAAGGGTTTTAATCTAAACAGAAAAGCTTTAATAGATTTTATAGGCATTATTTTGATTTTTGCAATCTTGTGCAATAACTGCCCCACGCGGGAATTGTCATTCTTAGCCAACGAGGCTCGCTACTAAAATCATGAAATCTAGCAATTCTTGTACTAAATAAGGGAATACCCTCCCTGCAACGTGGGATTCTGCTAAAAGTTGTAGCTGTCTAAAACATAACTTTCTTCCTACATGGGATTTCTACTGCCCTATTCAACTGTAATTATTCTCTGGAAATTTCCATTCGCAATAGACTCTAAACTGTGAAAACTGTACTCAATAACTTCAAATTATTTCTAAACTCCAACTTAAAGTGAACTCATTAACTGCAACATCAAGACTCCATAACCCTAAAAACCTGTCGAAGTGTAACTCAATGAACCTATACGTACTGCAATAGAGAAAATTTATAATCTTTCAACAAAGCCTAGTGCTACAAAACAGTGCCCGGTTACCGATCTTCCGCGCCGCGAATCGATGAGAGCAATAAAATTGGCCAGGACTCTAATCCCACATTTCCTATGCTCCTAATTCCCTTTACTAACAATTTATGGTATATTTAAACTATTTTCTTATATTATAACGAGGCTTTGTCTAAAATTAGGCTCCCTCCCACTTTTGTTAGGTATACCATTTATTCATTCTGTTTAAATATTCATGTGGTTATAAACCCACATTGTAATATGCATTTTTTCCTGCTGCGTCCAGGAGTTCTACTTTTCCAATTGTTAAATGTTTATATCTGATTTGGTTTAATCCAGGCTTCGTTAATGCGACCTGCCCCATTTGAACTTAGCATTCCTTCAAGTCTGTTTCAATATCTTAGTGGTTATAAATCCACTTCTTAATCTCTTATTTTCTTCTCCTGCTGTGTCCAGGAATTTACAATTAATTATTTATAGTCTGTTGCCCACTACAAAGGCATTCTTAAATCATTGGTATTTTGCCTTGCCAATCTAAAACAAAATGTTTATGAATCTCCAAAAGAAGTATTTAAACCATTTGTAATAACTATTATTATAGGTCTGAGACCATTAAATTGTCTAAAACCTTCTTTAGCCCAAAATAGATCTGAGATCTAAATTATTATCTCCATTATTTGTTTTTTCTACTTCTATTGCTAGACGGAACTGTTAGGTAGGACCTTTCCTTCTCTAATTTTTCTCCTGAATTGATTCTATATTTGAAGAAATAAACAAAATCACCGAATGATAAGTTTACTACAAACTCAATCACTTGTTGCGTTTAGAGCAAAACTACTGCTAACATTACTTAAAAAGTTTATTTTAGCTATCATAGCTAATTCTCGCTCGCCTCTCTGATCTTTCATTTCTGATCTGAACACAGGTTTCACAATCTTCATATAACATTTGGATTTTATTGATTAACCCCTCAGCGCCGACATCTATACGTGGTATAGACCCATACACTGCTTAGCATTTACAGTTTTAGTGTGAAGAGTTTTAGATTTATCAAAATGCAAATGGTTTTGATTTCAAGAGGAAATGTTGAGGTTTATTAGTGTTTTAAAATAAAAATTGTAGTTCATTAAAATATAGTTGTTTGTGCAAGGATAAAAAAGAATTCAAGCAAGTCTGAGGAATAATCTCTTGTTTTGTTTACTTCATTCTTTTCCACAGAATAAAGAAATCACAAGCCGAGAAGTCTGTCTTTTCGCGTGATGTTTTCTGCTTTATATGTACCCTAAGAGTGCGGAATATTTTATTGTATTCATCTTCTTTCTTGGCTTGAAATATTTCCGTAAAATTCCACCAGCTCTGTGTGTAGGTATCAGTTAGGGCTTGCTTTCTGCCATATGATACGAGAACCAGTTGTGCATGGTATGTATCTCGTTTGAGTGACGATGTCTCGATCTTTTATCTGAAATATGTGTCGAGTTGGTTTGTTTCGTAATAAATGTTATTCCCCTCGCTCTGATTCGACCTCATCGTACAAATTTTGCGGGTCTGAGAATCTCCCTATTCAGTCACCCACGTGAAAACAGGCCCGACTTCTATTGGCGGAAACTAACGCAAGGGATAACTGGCTTCAGCCTAGCACCATCCACTTTCGCAGAAACATTGCAACAGAAGCTTGTCTGTGATGTTATGAACATTGTGTTCACAATGAGAAAATACATGAATATTATACTGTCATCTTGATGAAAGCGCATTACACGGGATTGGAAATAACACAAATAACGATACGGAATATTAAAACTTTATACTTTAATTAATTCTTTAATATTCATATTAAACAAAGTTTTTATTAACATAACAGGTGGAGAGTTGTATCAGAAGCAGAAAGTGAACCAAGCAGGGGTACAAAATTCAATGTTTGTATGATTAGGTATGCTCAAAATTTGTATATTTGTGTACATATGCATGTTTGTTACAGTTGTGCCATGGTTATACTCGGTATTACCAATAATAAACCCTGACGTTTGTCAGAGCTAGCACGTGGGGAAATGCTGTGTTGCCACCGAGACAGGTCATGACTCATAACATTCCAAGAGCTTGCAGGAAGACTCAAATACTGCCTGGCGGTCTAATGACAGTGACGAGTCAGGGCGTCACACCATGTGCTCACTGCTGCCATGGAGACTGTTACACCTCTGGTCTCCACTCCTCACCCTTCAAGCGGATGATAGCCTTCACCGTTCACCTTTCGTTAATTAGAGTATAGTATGCTACTAAATTATGTCTTCATTATTATTAATGCATATACGCCTGTGTTTGTCTACCCCTATTATTCCAGCTTCTATGGGGTCGGGAACTTCATCATCAGTGTTTATTAATTATTATCGTGTTGGAAGCTATTTCTCAGTGTTGCCATAGTAAACAAATTTTAAATGTTTTTCAATTAGTCAACATGATTGTACCTAATTATGATGGGTTTTATACCCTAAACCTGAAAACAATAACATGAATTGAATACCTAACCTTACAAACGGGCTAAGCGCCAAAATTAAAAAAAAAAAAAAAAAAAAGATATTTTACTATAGAATGGTGTTACGTGACATCTGCCATTGCCCTACAAAAGTGCCAAGTGATATTCTGATTTTTGTGGTTACTACGTTGTTGGACAGAGTGCCTGACCGGTAGGTACGAGAGCTATTTCTTTACAAAGGTGTCAAGTAGCAATTCATTTTCCCGCTCTGGTTTGCTGTGGCTGCTGATCTGTTGTGTTTGAGCAGTTAGTGAATGTTGTAGCTAAAAATTACTTGTGTGCACTGCAATTTCTTGAATATGGAATCAAATGATAAGAGGAGGAGGAGGAGGAGGAGGAGGAGGAGGCCTAAAGGCTCTGCCAGTGAACAGGTTGAGAGGAAGAAGTTCAAAACAGCAGGAAAAGAATATGTAACCAGAAAAAAATGAACATATGCCTACAAAGAAACACCATCACAGATGAAAAAAGGGCAGCCAGGTCAGATAGAACGGAGAAATTTTGGGTACAGAAGAAGCTGAAGCGCTAATCTCCAAATACCGTTGTTAGACTTAATTGTATTTGTATTGATTAAAGTACTCCAGTGAGGGCGTAAAATATGAAAAAAAGAAGAAAAAAAAGTAACAACCTTCATTAGTCGTAAATATAAACAAAGAAATATGAAAAAAAAAAAAAAAAAAAAAAACGACCTTCATTAGAGGTAAATATAAACAAAGAAATAAAATCTGCAAAATACTAAATGTTAAATAATCATTTAATGAGATCTGTGAAGGGAAACAGATCTTAGTTCTCAAAAAGGGGGTTACTGTAGACGACTTGAGAAAGGCTGAGCTAAGTGGTTTGTCTAACCGAGTGAATACTGAAAATAAACGTGATCTAATAATATATTTATCTGAGGAAGAGCACTAAGCATTCTACAGGAATTTGTGTTCTGATATACTGTAAAAGTTTACTGACAGCAGTAGCTACATTCACTAAAGCACAGCGCTAAGCCATGGGGCCAAGCTCTCTGCGGTCTCGGTAGACGTGGGTTCGAGCCCCATCGCCGGCCGGCCTCGAAATGGTTTTCTGTGGTTTCCCATTTTCAACTCCTGGCAAATGTTGAGACGGTACCGTTTGACAGGCCACAGCTGCTTCCATCCACATCCGTCCAGTTTCATTCATCTTCATTCATTTCATCTCTCATTAACTCCTCTCATGAGGTTGGCGTCAGGAAAGTCATCCGGCCATAAAAACCATCCGCCACATATAATTTAATAGCATCTCATCCCCGACCCCGTTGGAAACGGGAATAATAAGGGGTAGGCATACATACATATACTGTAAAAGTACAATCATTCAAACAAGGGATGCATAATAACGATATTAACAGAGATAAGTTTTACTAAAATGAGCGATATTCCTAACCAGTAAAATTATATCAGACCTAAATACAGTATCATTTTCATATTTTTCTGTAGATTGTTGTATTATGTGGAAGTACGGAACATTAGTTGAGTTTGTATATTTAACACTTTTGTAAGGAAAAGACAGGAGAGACATAACTCTTTTCTAATTTTCTACTTTCATCATGTCATATTACACTGAAAGTTTACAGTTACAGCCCCTTAATTTTACAAGGACATTTCTAATATGTAAACAATCTATTTCAAATAATTCAACATTTGAAATAAAGAACTGCATTGATTCAGGTAAGTTTTTTAAAATGATCTCAGAAACTTAAATTTGGCGCTTAGCCCCTTTGTAAGGTTAGGTATTCAATTTAGTAATCTTGTGTATTTTTTTCAGGTTTAAGGAATAACACCCATTACAATTGGGTACAATCATCTTGACCGACTGAAAAACATTTATATTTCATAATTATATAATGAGCAATATAATGTGCACAAATTATACTAGTTTAGTCCTAATGTTACATGAAATATCAACCATAAACCGTAATTTAAATCAATTTCCTATACAATACAAAAGCTTATGCTAGAAAATGGTAAATGTATTTTTAAATGCCATAAACACACTCCATGCTATTAGATCAAGAATTCAGTAAGAAATATAAAACAGGAGACAATTTACCTTGATGTAATCAAAATAGACGAAACAGTGCCAAAGAGGACCAAGGAGCAACTTCGGGAGGTAGTATTTTACTGCTTCCCGAAAGCCATGACCAGCAGATTGGAGAGCATCCGACACATCGGGTCGAATAATTAGCCTCGTCAGAGAATCACGGCACCGCTGCTGAGTAATATCTCTTGCATATCGTCCATATACATCAAATTCAGCCGCCTGCAATGAAATATTCTATCATAAAAAATCTAATAAATAAATGCATAACTCTCAGTCTGCAATGCAAGCCACACATTTTTGCCTTTAAAGCAGTGATCTGTCAAGGCATTGAAGAACTATTGATTGTATTGATGGCATGAATGCCCACCTTAGTAGATGGTGGTGTGTGTGAACCTTTTCTCAAATATATACAAAACATGTTCGAGTCTCACTGGGGTCAGACAAATTAATTAACTTCCTTCTACATGGTGTGCTCTACTTGTGGTATTATACAGGGCGACCATTTTGTTGGAGCGGGGCCACCAGCCAGCCAGGTGCGTGCACTCCTTCCGCCAGTCAACACAGCTCTGGTCGCTGCTTGCGTGAAGGCAGGATTCATCAATTAACAGTAAATTCATCATTAAGGAGCTTATCTTTTCACAGAAGATGCTGGAAATTCTCCCCGTTAGCTGAGAGACAGGCGTTGTTCCATGCACCTTATATACCCGAATGTAAGACGATCCCCAATATAAGATGAGGCCTAGTTATCAACTGCTTCTTACAGATTTTTTCAAAATAATACTCGCTAACTCATAACTTGCACAATATATGCCCTTAAGGGTGTGCTTTCATTTTTATAACATGTCGTGTTATTGGAAATCCCTCTGCCCCCTTTTCCAAGACATACTCTATAATTTCATTGACCAAGTCAGGGAAGCGTCCTTTCCTAGGTCCACGAAAAGATCATCTTGTTGTATGCGCACTTTTAAGTTTGTCCTTAGTTTGCTGCCATCTAAGCACATTGCACTCGCTCACTCCGTGCATCTGTCTTGCTTTAACATTTGATGTTATTTCACCATAACAAATCACTATCAACTTGAAGTTTGCAACGTATCTCGCGTTAATTTCTAACGCCGTCATAAAGATGATTTTAGTAATTTCAAAACAAGTCTTGCCCGCGATGGTATTGTTCGTTTTTGCGGCAGTGCTTTCCTTTCATCCACGGTGTTTGTTGTCCGACTGTTGCATTGTCGATAAGTAGGCCTACCAGTATTGTCTTCACGTTCCATTTTTGTTTCTCAGTTAAGTGTGATTGTTTTCTTTTGGAAATCGATCTTTTAGTTATATAAACAGGCGGAAGTTATACGGATGGATTTAAACTCAAAGTGATCAAATACGCAGTTGCCGCCGGTCGAGAATTCATTTTGAATGAATTTGATATTCGCTACTTGCGTCAACAGAAAGACGCGCTAGAAACCAATAACCAAACACGCAAGGTGTTTTCAAACGTGGCGACGCTAAATAAGAAATTGTTAGGTTAGAACACGTATGTGGTATTGTTAGTTATGATGAGCTGACGACAGAAGACAAAATAAAGAAGGTCATCAGTTGAAATCTTGCACGATTGGATATAGGGGTATGGGATAGCTTCTTGAAGACTAGAATCGCAAATGCATTGGACGGAGAGTAGCTCGGAGATTGGCAGCAGCGACGGCAGTTGACAATTCCAGTCGTCTTGTTTCAATCATGCAAATTTTTTTTCTCGGGAATAAGGTCTTTCCCTCACAACTCACCGCATATATCTCGCACAGAAGATTTTCACACTTATTTTCGGAAGGAAAAGTGCTAGTTATAGGCAAGCGAATGCCAGTCGACGGAAATTCAACCTGAAGACCAGCATGCACCGAAACAACACGGAAACAAGCGAACAGCGGAAACGCTGCAAGCAGTCACGAATACCAACCCACTGTAACAAAGTACAGTGATTTTCTGTGTACCAACTGTGGAAGGAAGAATTAAAATCTCTATTTGAGATGACGAACGATCGTAATTTTCTATTAATGAACTTGCCATACCACGAACCTACTACGGTGTCGTAGCAGGCAGAGAGGTGATACTCCGACATGGCGCGTCCCAGGAATTTCGGACTTCATCCCAAATTAATAAAAATTATAAAACTAACTCTAACAAACACCAAATCTAAAGTAAAATTCAGAGGAGAAATATCTGAACCGTTTACGATTAAAACAGGATTAAGACAAGGAGATGGTTTATCGCCTCTACTTTTCAATTGTGCATTGGAATATGTAATGAGGGAATGGTACAGGGAAAATCCTAGGAGCATAAGAATTGGAACCAAGAAAGATCAAATACAGTAGACTTAAATTGCTTGGGATTCGCAGATGACTTAGCGTTACTGGCTAATAATATTCAAGAAGCCAAAAATCAAATAATAAGCCTACAAGATATAGCACAACAAATTGGACTTCAGATATCATTTGAAAAGACAGAGATAATGGTAGCAAATCCACTTGTAATCAATCACATAACAGTAAATAACAAGAAAGTTAAAATAGTGAAGCAATTTAAATACTTAGGAGAAATTATAACTTACAACTTGGATGAGAAACCTGCATGGCAAGAAAGAACTAATAAAATGATAAAAGCCCAAATACTTAGGAGAAATTATAACTTACAACTTGGATGAGAAACCTGCATGGCAAGAAAGAACTAATAAAATGATAAAAGCCCAAAAATTAACATGGTCTACATATCGCAACAAAATTAAAACATTACAAGACGGTGGTTCAACCAGAGGTGACATATAGAAGTGAAACTTTTTAAAGTTACTCAGAAAAAAAAGAATCGACAAAATTTTAAAAGTAGAAAGAAGAATAGCTAGAACATGCATAAATAAAAAATATCAGAAAGATGGACAATGGCGGATAGTACCAAATGAAGCGGTATACAGAGAGCTGGAGCCCATCACTGATACTATTCGGAAGAAACGGATTTCTTTTTTTGGTCACACCATAAGGACACCAGAAACCAGGTTATCTAGAAAAATTGTAGTGAAACTTTGGAATATGAAACAACAAGTAGGATGGATTAAGGAAATTAGAGAAGATATGAAAGAATTAGAAATAACCTTGGATGACTTGCAAAACAAAACAAAAAAATTAAAAAAAACTGAGAGATATAAAAATAAGATTTCAGGCTAAAATAGACAAACGTAATACAGTAAAAAGGGTATTTACAGATGAGGAACGCCTGAGAAAATCAGAGCGAATGAAAAGCTACTGGGCGACTCGGAAAGGAAACTTACTGAAGAAGAGGACCAAGAAATGATTGACTGAAGTGGTCCAATGAGGCCGTAAAAGCAGAAGATGAAGAAGAACTTGCCATAACCTGTATCTTAGATCTACAATTTCACGACACAGAAAACAAGAATTCGTTAAGTTTCTGGTGTCCTGTAACATTTCTCAGAAGACGCATGATACGCGTGTACCAAAGGTTGTTTTAAAACATATTTCCGTATGCTTTCGAACATATAATTTATCCGATTAAAATGAAGTGTATGCATAAATCCTAACCTCAAAATATACGCTAATCGTAAATGCAGGGTAATTAAACATAACCAACCATATTTTAATCTTCATTAGCGCATTAATTCATTGAGAGTTACAAGATGCCGCCTCCACATACTACTTTGCGAATAATAAAAATAATAATAATAATTTTTTTAAACCTTGATCAAAAAATTTGTATACCCTGAATATAAGACGATCCCAAATTTTTATAACACAAAAAGTGGGGAAAAACCTCGTCTTACATTCGGGTATATACGGTAAATAAATTGACAAATTCCCCTTCCGTTATTATGGATATCTGCTCCTGTATATTGTTCTCCAGCTCCACTAGAGTACGGGTATTTGATCTGTATACTTTGTCTTTTAAATTACCTCTCAAAATAAACATCAAACGGGCTTAGGTCCAGGCTTCGATTAATTACAGTAACTGTAAATATGCAGTGTGGTACAGGAGTAGCTACACCATGTAATGATGTAACTTCCAAGAATTTAAAATTCAAGTGTTGAGGAATATTGTCTATTGTCATTCGTCAGCTGAGAATCTATGCAATATTTTTTAGTTTGTTTGAGCGCACCCCTATTAGTCCGACTACCTGAAGTGGCAAGCGACGACAGATACAGACCAGTAGGTGTGTGTGTGCTCCAACAGCTCGAAATGGTTAGTTGCTATTAATTCATATTTCGCTTAATCGAAACCAAATAATCGATTCATCATCATCATCTTGTACAGTTTCCAGCCCCAGGCTGGGTCTGTTTGGAACATAAGCCTCGCCACTTAGTTCTTTCTTCCCACCACCTCTCCGCTGTCACTCTGGTCCAGTCCTCGCCTCTCTTCTTGACACATTCCTCCACTCCTTTCAGCCATCTATCTTTTGGTCTTCCCCTTGGTCGTTTCTTCTGCATCTGCATCTCATGTATCCTCTTGGGAATCTTCTTCTCATCCATTCTCTTTAAGTGTCCATACCACCTCAGTCTTGATGTCTCAATCCTACCTTGCAAAGGCTCCTCTTTCACCATTTCCCTGACCTTTTCATTCCTCACCCTGTCTCTTCTTGTTACTCCGATCCTACTTCGCAGGAACTTCATTTCACCTGCCTGTATTCTGCTTATGTCTCTTTTCTTCATTGTCCACGTTTCTGAAGCATAGGTCAGTATCGGGATATAGTAGCTTCTGTATAACACTTCCTTGCTTTTTTGTGGGACATCTTTATTCCACACTAAGCTCCTAATGCTTCTCAGAAATGCTTCTCAGAAATGCTTCTGCCTGTCTGCCACGTTCCGTAATCTCTTTGTCATTTCTCCCATTTTCCTCCACTATACTTCCCAAGTACTTGAGTCTTTCCACCTTCTTCAGCTGTCCACCTCCAAGTGTTATCCCACTCATTGGTCTGTCCTTTTTCCTGGTCATTAACAGGATCTCACATTTACTGATGTTGAACTTCCATCCGTACTCTGCCACTGTTTCTTCCCAAGCCTTCAGTTGCTCCTGAATTTCCTCCTCCTTGTTTCCCCAGACCACGAGATCATCTGCAAACACCATTGCTTTCATCTTATCTTCTCCTATCTTTCCTGCTATCCGTGTCATTACCTCGTCCATAACCACAATAAAGAGAAGGGGTGACAGCGCACTACCCTGTTTCAGGCCACTCATTTGTCTGAACCAGTCTGTTCTTTCCCCTCCAACTTTCGCACAACTCACACTTCCACAATACATCTCCTTCACTCTGCCTACAGTCTCTTTTTCCACTCCAATGTTTTCCATTGTTTTCCAAACCTTCTCCCTACACACACTATCATAGGCCTTTTCGATGTCCAGGAAGGCCATCAGCAGATCCTCTCCAAATTCGTAGTGGTGTTCCTGGAGCTGTCTCACTGAAAATATGAGATCCACGTAGTGGTGTTCCTGGAGCTGTCTCACTGAAAATATGAGATCCACTGTTGATCTCCCAGGTCTGAATCCATACTGCTCCTCTCTCAATTTTCTCTCCACTTTGGCTCGTATTCTACTTTCTAGTATCTTTTCATATATCTTGGCACAGTGTGGTATGAGTGTGACTCCCCTGTAATTTCTGCACTCCTTTCTGCTTCCCTTCTTAAATATTGGGACAATTAATCCTTTCTTCCAATCTTCTGGGGTCTTTTTCTCCTTCCATATCACCCTCATCACACGGTACAGCCACTGTTTCCCAACCTCCCCTGCTGCCTTCACCATTTCAACACTCACTTCATCCACACCTGGTGCCCTTCCTCCTTTCACGTTGTCTATAGCCATTTCCAGTTCTCTCCAAGTCAGGTCTTTTTCCATTCCGGTGTTGTCTTCTCCATCTTCCAATACATTGTCTTACTCCCTATGACCATTTGGATTCAGCAAATCCTCAAAGTACTCTTTCCACACTGTCTTGAGTGCCTCATTGTTGTGTACCTCATTTCCGTTTTTGTCCATCATTACCACATCATCTCGCAGACCTCTTCTCATACTTTTGACCATCCCATGAAGTACTTTCTTATTTCCTTGCTGTCTTCCTCCATCATCTCTGTCCACTTTACCATCCACTTCTTCCTCTCCTCTGCGACAATCTTCTTTGCTTCTTTCTTCTTTATCTTATAATCTTCCCTTGTCAGATCAGTTCTTTCCTGGAACCACACTCTGAAAGCCTTGTTCTTCCTTCCCACAGCTTCTTTTACTCTCTCATTCCACCATGGTGTCTCTTTACACCGCTTTCTGTTGCTTGTTCTTCCACATACTGCCACTGCAGCTTCCACCATTGTGTTTTTGAATTGCTTCCATTCCTCTTCCCCTGTTTTAGGATTGTCTGTTGGCATCCTTTCCCTTATTATCTTCTGGAATTCATCCTTGACTTCCTTTTCCTTGAGTTTCCATACTTTGATTCTCCTTTCCTGGTACTCTGTCCTCTTGCTATCCTTGACAAGTCCCAGGTTCATTACAAGTATTCTGTGGTCGCTATCTAAGGCCTCTGATGGTATTACCTTTATATCTCTGACACTTCTCTTCATTTCCCAGTCGTACAGCATGTAATCTACCAAAGATTTCTTTGTTAAATCACTGCTGTACCACGTTACCTTGTGGCTTTCTTTCTTCTGGAACCAGGAGTTGCCTACCACTAAACCGTTTCTCTTGCAAAAATCCAGCAACTTTCTCCCTTCTTCATTCCTGCTACCCCATCCTTCTGCTCCCAATACATTTTCATATCCTTGCCTTTCACTTCCTACATGTGCATTCAAATCTCCCATGACAATGATGCTCTGACCATTCAACTGCTGTTGTAGCTCCTCCTCAAAGTCTTCCTTCTCTTGAGCTGTACATCCAACTTGAGGGGCATATACCTGGGCTATCTCCAGGCTTCTTCCCTTTACAGTTACTCTGATCTTCATGAACCTGTCACTTATTCCCTTTACCTCTTCCTTCATTCCATCACTCAACACTACTCCTACTCCGCTGCTCCTTCCTTCACTGTTCCTACTCCAGTACAACCGGTACCCTTTCCTCAGTTCTCTGCGACCTTCTCCTTTCCATCTTGTTTCTGCCAAGCCCAGTACATTCAGTTTTCTTCTCTCCATCACATCTACAATCTCCTCCACTTTTCCTGTCAGTGTCTGTATGTTTAATGTCCCAACTCGTAGTCCATTAGCATATCCGGGTCGTCGTCGTTTGCATCCGTCCTTTCCGAGGCCTGTTCCTGGTTTGAAAGCAAATATGATATCCACTACTGGCTTGCTAGGCCTATCGTAGCTTCCCCAGAGCCCCGTCAGCCCTAACTTTTCAGGGTTCCCATAGAGCCTTCACAGCTACCGTAGCGGTCCCAGGGCACACAAGTCCCCACTGTACTTCACCCCTACAGGCAATCCCCTACTTCATGCCGTTGCCCATCTCCCACCACGTGGAGGAGGGGTTGGACTTGTGGGAGACTTGTGGAATAATCGATTAATTATCGCAAATAAGGAGTAATCGGTTTTCAGAAAAATCGATTATTCAAATAATCATTTAATCGGTTTTTGATTTGTTTTGTCGATTAATCAATGTATTTCGCACTTTTAACTACGCTCTCACAGAATCAACAAACTATGACAACTTGGTTTCTTAACGCAATCACTCGACATGTTTAGCCGGGGCAGTCCCAAGATGGATGCGGTTTTGATTCATTTAGAGGCTATGCAACATCATAGTCTCGTTTCCCCGTGAGAAACCATGGAAAATCACTTCCTGGATGACTAAGGTATGAATCAAACCCGCCTCTTATCAGTTTTGCCTCATGAGGCCGAGTGTACCACGTTCCAGCCCGCACACCAGAATTAAATTTCTTGGCAGAGCCGGGATTCGAACCCAGACCTCTGTGGTGACAGCCAAGAATGCTAGCCACTGCTCAACGCCCGCTTTGAGGTTTCATTTAACTTCAGTCCAAGGATTACCGTGTTGAAAGCCCTCTTTTCAGGCTTGCCTTAGAAATCGAAATTTGTTCGCTAATCCTGAAAAAATACTACATGATGTTAATAAATACACTTGGATGATTAGTTTCGATCGTCAAGTGATCATCATCAGATCATTTACACGTAGGCTATTAAATCTACTGTATATGGATAAGTATGGAATGATAATTACAATATATACACTTATTTATTTGCAGTAGCAATTAAACTAGCAAACTAGTCAAGATATGTGCATTTTATTGATATACTGATAGTTATTAAATGGTGCACTTAGCAGTTTGAGCGATGTGTGGTCCATTTTTTGTGCACAGAGTGTGGATGTTTTTGCTGAACCAATAACCTGATCATTTAATAACAATCACATAATGGCACTAAACAAGCAAACTTGAAGATCAATCACCACTATCAGTATCTCAAAAAAAAACAAGAAGTTCCGTGATGAACTCAAGAGCCTACTTATCTTAAAATTTAGGATTCATGCCAATGATTAATCTATATGGACCTATCTGGAATAATGACAAAATTAAGTTGGTAATATCGAAATTTCTAATTAATGTATTCCAATAGACAATATATTCTAAGTTCCATCTCTTAAGGTACAGACTGCACATATAAAATTTGGTTGAAGTCCAATGGATAGCATGGACATTACATGCAGTTAGACATTGGATCTATCAGCGCACATAAAATCATGTTGGCAACAATGTCATGCATATGTAGGTCAGAAATAATCTGAAATATCATGATCTCTTGTTGTGCCAATTTTGGATGAAATCCATTTGTAAGTATAGAAGTTACTTGTATTTTAAAATTGGACCTATCAGCAGGCTTAGAATCATGTTGGCAGCACTGACATATATTAGTTACTTCAAATTACTCAAGAATGTCAGGTACTATACGTGTGCAAAGTTTAGAGCTGTTGGCTTGCATACTTTCTGATATATTGATATTAGGGTAAAAAAATAGAGACAGCATTTATTAACAGTTGGTGGCCCTGGTTGCTCTTAAGAATAGGCATAGTCATATCTGTTATGGTACACATAGCACAATGAAATTTGGTTGAAATCCAATTGATGGTACAGAAGTTACAAGTATTTAAAAATTGGTCCTATCAGCAGGCTTAGCACTGACGTATATTAGTTACACCAAATTAATCTAGAATGTCAGGTACTATACGTGTGCATAGTTTAAAGCTGGCGGCTTGCATACTTTCTGATATGTTGGTATTTGGATAAGAAAATAGGGAGAGCATTTATTAAAAGTTGGCAGCCCTGGTGGCTCTTAAGAATACGCTCAGTCATGTGTGTTTATGTACACATAGTACATACGAAATTTGGTTGATATCCGATTGATAGTGTAGAAGTTATATGCATTTAAACATTGGGCCTATCGTCAGGCTTAGAATCATTTTGGCAACACTGCTGTGTATGGCCTCCTGGAAATTAAACTGAAATTTTAATATCTATATGTGTGCCAATTTTTTAATAGCTCCCATGTATTCCTTCCAAGATATCCAACATGGAGCTCAAATTTCAATTATGTTTTTTCAGCAGTTGGTAGAACTGACATCATTTTTAAATATGGGCTTGAGATATTCAGGTATAGATCTTTACTTGTACCAAATTTGGTTTTGATTGCTGCAGCTGTTTAGGAGTTGATAGGGACACACACACACACACACACACACAGCCAGACAAACATTTGCCCGGATCGATCTCATAAGTCTACTTTTTCCTCATTTTTGCAAAATGTGAAAAGTAGGCTAATAACGTATCTTTACTATTTATGCTAGAATAATTACTACTGCAACTAAATAAGTGTATGTGTTGTAAATATCATAACCCATACTTGTAGACACAGATTAATAGCCGAAGTGTAAAGATCTGATGATCACTTGACGATCGAAACTGGTCATCCAATTGTATTTATTAATCTCATGTAAAAAGTATTTTTCAGGATTAGGGAATCACCCATTAGACAATTGGACATTGAGTGTCCGAAAAACATTAAATTAAGACTCCAAAGATACAAATGTGACGTCTTACGAACTAAGGTATGTCTAAAGTCAACACTTAGGCATGTTCTCATGGTAGGGCAGTTATAAAAAGCGTGGTAAAAATAGGAAATCTTGTAGATGTAGCGTAAACATTGCAATCATTGCAAAAGACGAGCTGGACGTCTATCTTGGGAATTCACCGCCTGACTTGCATACTCACCCTTTTTCACAGGTGGAAAAGGGATAAACAATATATCCAAGGCCCGCTAAACTAGCAACAAAATACTTGATATTCCCCGTGACCACCTGCAACGCTGAAGGAGTATTTTCAATTGCTAGAAACATTATGACTGCCAAGCGGAGCTGCCTCGCCCTAGAAAATGTGTACTTGCTAGTATTTTTGCACCAAAACAGACCGTCAATTGAAATATATTGTCACATTTACTTTTAAATAATGCATCTTGTTTGTAAGCTGTTGAAGCCATTCATTCAGTGTTGCCTATTCAAACTGTCAGTTGTAACTCTGCAGTCGGTCAACATGAATTTGTCCAACGACTGTGTGGGGTGCAATGTATATATAATTTGAGTAATAAGTAAATAAACTCCTTGAAAAATTACACGTATTAGTTATGATTAGGGACACTCGAATTTCTTGAATGAAATGGTGCTGAATTCTTGAGTAAAAAGAGAAAAAATTATTGAGTAACGAGGGAAAATTCTTGGGTAGGTAATTAAAATTCTTGAGTAGGAAACAAAAATTCTAGGGTAGAAAAGACAAATTCTTAGATAATATGGATCTTAGGGAAATAGAAAGGTAGTCAGTACTTTCAAATATTTATATTGTAACTTGAAAATTATCGGTACAAAAGACAGGAATCGCAAACATTAAAGACAAAAAAGATATTTACAAACTTTACCTCCCTGCTTCCTTTCATGCTTTACATTCATAATGTAGGGTGACAGCAATTCCAAATTTGTCACTGTCAGATTAGTTCTGAAATCCGTCAACACACAAGAAAAGTTTGAAAAGAATCTTTCACAATTTACATTTGACACTGGAACCCACAGTGCCCTTAATGCACCATCAACAAAGGGTTGATGATCCTCACGCATTGCCTGAAGGGCATCTTCCACCGCTATTTCTGCATTCTTCTTCAGAATATCCTGAAAATCCCTATATGCGAGCACTCCTTCATCAACCGGAATACCCTTCAGTGACGGTATTTTGCTGAATAGGGCCTTCAGTTTGTCTCTTGCTGTAGACTGCGACAAGACATTCTGCCTGTAGAAGAGCTCAGACTTTGGCTCCAAAAATGTACGGGCTGGGTCCCCCAACATCAGGTTGTCCAACTTCGTATGCATATGGCCTGACATCATCTTTATTTCCTCCATCGCTCTGCCCCTAAGATTACCTTTCAGGGCATCCAGCTCTTTCTGGACTTTGTTGCTGAACATTCCTGCAGCAACCACTTGTAAATGCTTCTTCAAATTCTGAAGTTTGGGATACACTTCTGCAGCAATTGGTTTGGAATTTGTCTTCAGTCCGAGCAACAAGATCACGCCAGATAAGACCTATAAGCTCGCGGAATGTGCGCTGTCCGTTTGCGTCGCGTGTCATAGCCCGCAGGCATAAAGACGAGATTACATTCTGCTGACAGATCACGCCAGATTAGGCCTATAAGCTCGCGGAATGTGCTAAGTGACGAAACTGGCCGCTCGCGTCACAGTTCATAGCCCGCAGGCATAAAGACGAGATTACTTTCTGCTGACAAGATCACGCCAGATTAGGCCTATAAACTCGCGGAATGTGCGCTGGCCGCTCATGTCACAGTTCATAGCCCGCAGGCATAAAGACGAGATTACTTTCTGCTGACAAGATAACGCCAGATTAGGCCTTTAAACTCGCGGAATGTGCGCTGTCGGTTTACGTCGCAGTTCATAGCCCGCAAGCATAAAGACGAGATTCCTTTCTGCTGACATGATCACGCCAGATTAGGCCTATAAGTTCGCGGATTGTGCGCTGGCCGTTCGCGTCACAGTTCATAGCCCCAAGGCATAAAGACGAGATTACTTTCTGCTGACAAGATCATGCCAGATTAGGCCTATAAGCTCTCGGAATGTGCGCTTTCCGTTCGCGTCCCGGTTCATAGCCCGCAAGCATAAAGACGAGATTACTTTCTCCTGACAAGATCACGCCAGATTAGGCCTATAAGCTCGCGGAATGTGCGCTGGCCGCTCGCGTCACAGTTCATAGCCCGCAGGCAAATAGACGAGATTACTTTCTCCTGACAAGATCACGCCAGATTATACGCTCGCGGAATGTGCTAAGTGACGAAGCTTGCCGCTCGCGTCACAGTTCATAGCCCTCAAGCATAAAGACGATGTTTTTCTTCTGACAAAGTCGCGCCAGGTTATAAAGTCGCAGCAGGTTATAAAGTCGCGGCACCATGTGCAACTGACTGGCGCACAAATACGAATACACTATGAGACGATTATGCGATGACATTTTATAAACCTATTTTAGTGTTTGAAAATTGGGGTGCGACGATTACGAGGTGGCGACAATTATGCGAGGAAATACGGTATTTCTCTAGTTGCGATAAATTTCGCGAGTAAACCTAAAAATTCGTATATGGAGCCGAAATGTCAAAATTTCGCGAATAGATAGTGTTACAAATTACATTTAAATTCGTAACACATGTCCTATATGCCTTTCTCCCATCATATTTAACACTTTTGAAAAACTCGCGAATTTCGCAAGTCGCAAAATTTGAGTGTCCCTAGCTATGATCACAATGACCCCGGCGGGAGTAGGCAGGCAAAAGCGTAACAACTGTACGATCAAGGCTCCGCTGAGATATGTAACCTTATGCATAATAGAATTCAAGTGCATGCTCTAATTTTATTTTATTTATTATATTGTGTTATTCTTATTTGTATACACGATCATAATACTCATAAGCAATTCACAAACCCTTATTAAACAAACTAAACTTATACAGTGCTCAAAAAAGGTTTCTCATATTGTGATTTAGTAACTTGTTTATTTTGCTATGTGTATGTTATCATATTATACACAATACAGGGTAGATACAAAGAAAAACCACACACAATCAACTTTGCAAAAAAGGCAGAAACACACAACGAATAACAAAAGTGAAAATGTGGGACTGAACACACAAACGTCCTTTTTATATTGGGACATATTAATACCGTGTATGGCCACCACGAACTCGAATCCATGCTTGCAGACGACGAGGCATACTGAGCACCAACGAATCCAACGTGGTTTGGGGTAGATTACCCCACTCTTGGACAGCAGCTTCAATCAGTTGCTCTTGGTTTGTTGGAGGATTGGGACGGTGCGAAATTGCCCTCTTGGGCTCTTTCCATGCATGTTCAATACAGTTCATGTCCGCAGAATAGGCAGGCTACTCCATTCTTTGTATGACATGCATCTGAAGGAACTGATTGACCACCCTAGCTCGATGGGCACGAGCATTATCGTCCACTAGTGTCAAGCCCTCACCCATTGTGGCAGCAAATCCTGTAACGACAGGTTCAAGGATGTTGTCTCTATACACCAGACCAGTCTTGTTACCGTGGATAGGAATTAAAGGCGTACGTCGAACGAATTAGATTCCAGCCCAAAACATGACTGAACCTCCTTGCTGTTGGTGGCTTTCCTGGATGAAGGGCTCGTGGAATCTCTTACCCACTCGAAGCATTCAAGTGTGGCGACGTAATAATGATAGTGATTGTAATAGTGATCATAACTAACACATGTAATGTTCCCAGGAGTGTTACTTACCGTATTTACTCGTATATGACCCGCCCCTGAATAAGACCCGCACCCTGATTTTGAAGAACAAAATAAAAATAAAAAAATGTTTAACTCAAAACTATTTACAATCTATACTAAATAAACAATATAGCATTTCTACAAAATAGTTTCCAACAGTTCTGAAGTCGTCCTAAAATAACACACAGAAACAATTAAAAATACAAATAAAAGACACAAACACTTCATTCATCGTCATCCGAAGTACCAACTTCGGAACTTTTTTCACCATCACTTTCCCACAAAATGTCGTCATCACTGCCATCCATAGCATTAGAAATACTACATATCTTGAAGCTCTTCCGTATGAGATCTCCCGAGATACGATTCCATGCCGTCAAAATCCACGAACAGAGCAGCTGAACTTCCGGGCGCTGAATACGACCAGTTGGGGTCAGTGTGTGCTTATCGGCCGCCATCCACTCCGTATACAGCTGTTTCAAGGCTGCTTTGAACGGTCGGTTCACACAGACATCCAGTGGCTGTAGCATAGACGTCATCCCACCCGGGATGATTGCTAGGTCGGTTTTCCCATCCTTGACGAATTTCTTCACAGCGTCTGTTGTATGGCCGCGGTAACTGTCCAGAACAAGCAAGCTCTTTCGTCGTAACAAAGCACCAGGGCGACGTTGCCAGACACACTTTAACCAGTCTTCCACCAGTGAACTGTCCATCCAACCAGAGTCCTGAGTTCTAACGATAACACCAGCGGGTATATTTTTTGGAAGAGTCTTTCGCTTGAGAACAACGTACGGCGAGAGTTTGGTTCCGTCAGCGAGTATACACAACATTACCGTGCACCGTTGTTTCTCATTACTACCTGTTCTGATAGTCACACTTTTAGATCCCTTAACATTCACAGTACTGTCCAGTGGCATTTCAAAGTAGACTGGCGTCTGATCTGCATTACCAATTTGGGAAAGCAAATATGAATTTTCCTTCCGCAACTTAATTATGTGACGCTGAAAGGAAACTAACTTTTCTTCATATGCACCAGGAAGACGCTGCGAAATTGAGGTACGCCTTCGTATGCTCAACCCATTTCTTTTATAAAAATTTTGAATCCATCCTCGGCTTGCTTTAAACCCTACCGTAGAAAGTTCCTTCGCGATCTGTAATGCCTTTAATTGACACATTTCGGTCGACACCCCATTTCCCAATTCCCGCCTTTCTGTTACGTATTTATAAAGTTGTTTTTCAATTTCCGGAAACTGTACACTTAGTCCGCGGAAAGTTCTACGAGCACCACTACTTGTTAGCAACACGTTTTTTTTTTCTTTCTCCAATCGCGAATACATGACTCGTCAATATCATATTTCCTACCGGCGGCACGATTTCCAATAATTTCAGCTTCCCTCACAACTTTCAGCTTCTCACTCACAGTAAACGACCGCAAACGCTTCATAGAACTCATGTTTACACTCGGAAAACGTGCGCGAGACTCTAAGACGCCGCCTGCTTACGGAAAAACAAAGTGATAGACGGAAGAAGGTTAGCACCATCTAGCGGATACTCGCAACACCCGATATCGCGTATGGCGGGCAATTTAAATCTTTAAATTCAGGATGACTCAAATAAGACCCGCACCCCAATTTTTCACGTCCGATTTTGTTTAAAAATGTGCGGGTGGTATTCGAGTATATACGGTACTTATAATTCATATATTTTATACATTGGACTCCGCCCAGTCTTTGGGCAAATTCAAGTTGACCGGCTGAAGAGTTACAACCTACAGGTCTTTGCAGAAATTAGGCTAAACCCGAATAAAACAAAAATGTTCCTGTCCTGAATTGTAAACAGCCTTCCCAACAAAAATTGAACAAGATTCAATGGCTTTGCTGAAAACTCGTTTTCTTTTCCTGAAACCCTTCCCAATTTGATTGAGGTTTGTCCTTCCACCAGGGTGTCTACTGTAAGGATGGAGTAAAAATTAGTTACTTTCTAGGTACCTTTTAGTTACCTTTTAGTTAATTTTAGTTACCTTTGAATTCAAGTTACGTCTGCGGTCTACAAGCATAGGCGCTCATCACGCGGTGAAGAAAAACAACAATGAACTGTTTTTAAAGAAGTTTTTTATTTATCGTATGGCTTTTAGTGCCGGGAGTGTCCGAGGACATGTTCAGCTCATCTGAGTCTGTAGCTGCTTCCACCGGACACCCTTAGGGTGAGCTACAAGTTCCGTTCAATTTCAAGTTGCTACCAGATATCAATGATACCTAGTGGTGAACGTTGGAACTTTGATAGAGCGTTCCGACAAAATATAACCTAACAATTTAGCTTCACACAAGTTTTGTCTGTGGAAGAATCCTTTACATGCCGTAATCCATGACATGGGACCACCGGCTTTACTTTCCCTCCGAAGGAAGGCGTACTGAAGGATTTTTAATGCTTTCAAAAAATCCGACGACTTCGGCCGGGTTTCAACCCGCTATATTGGGCACAGCAGTTCAGCATGCTACCAACTAGACCACCGAAGCCGCTTTAAATGAAATTCACATGATGTTATAAAAATTTAAAAAATAATAAATATATACTAGATATTAAATATCCAATGAGTTGTTTCAGCTAATATGTAGTCTTGTCCACAATATGTTGTTATTATTACGGTACCAAGAGGTTGCTCAGCTCTTGACCATTTGGCGAGATTTCCTTCATCCCCGCGGTAGGTCACGAAGAAATGTATGCGATGTTACGCGATCGTCACCGAATTCTGTCTTCGCAGTCAAATGCGGAGAAATATCGAGATGTTACACGATCGGCGCTGGTCTCAGTTGTTTGGTGAGCTTCCCGTAGTTTTCACGATAGAACACGAGGAAAAATCGTGATTTAGATAATCAGCGTCACTTTTAGTCGTTCGACGAGATTTCCATGGTCCTCGAGTTCGGGCACAAGAAAATATAGCATTATTACGCAATCGGCGCCACTTGCTGTCCGTTTGACGAGAATACAGTTGTCCTCGTCATTGAATGCGGAGAAATATCGCGATGTGTTGCAATCGCTGCCGCTCTCGGCCGTTTTACGTTGTCCTCGAGATATTATGCAATCGTCGCCGCACCCGGCCGTTCAACGATTGTCTGCCTGTCTATCTGTCCTGATAGAATGGCGGAGGCAAGCTCAAGGTTGGGCATGGTTAAAATTCACGCGTAGTTATGAACATGTTGTTCGGTCGGCGCCGTGATTCCCTTTGTCCCTATGCTGTAGATGGGAGTTCATGAGTTCAGGGTGGATCACGAGGAGGATTTAGTATTTCGATGCTACGTAGGCTGCCATTTTTAAGTGGGTTGATGCAAATCTCGCTCCCCGCACGCTTTTAAGTATACGGTCATGGGAAAAGTGGCAAGTAGGTTTCGTGATGGGTGCCCAATCACCTTTGACAGGATTCCCACAGTCCTCGTGGTCACAAGTTCACGATAGAGGACGGGTTTTATGATTTTACGCAACTGACGTCGATCTCGGTCCGTTTGACGAGATTCCCGCAGGCAAGTCGTGCGGTCAGCCGGCCGTCTTGAGGATGCGATTTTGGAGGATGAACGTTCGAAGTAGGTACGGTATCAAATATTACGAATTGTTCTGAGAGGATTGCACGAATAATACGGCAAGAGGGCAAGTTTTATTTCGAATGAGAACCACGAATTATCAACAAGTTATCGAAATAATCGGTTAGATTATATATCCGATGGAACGAAAGTTCGAAGGAAAAATAGACTTATAACGGAATTTCGAATTAACCATACTGAATGTCGCAAATTTACTTGACATATTTTTTAAATAAGTTGTATGTTTTTCGAAGATTTTTCGCATTTTTTTTTCGAAACAGTAACATTTCGCAAGATTGCGACATTAAATTGTTTCATGTTATTTCTGGACTCAATTTGACATAGTTTCCAAACAACAGAAATGAGAGATTTCTTTTTAGTTTCGGAAGTATTCGCGAATAAACGTCTCGCAAAAAGTCAGGTTTCCTAATACAGTAACACAGAAAAATATTTCACACGAAACTTAAGACTTCTTGATGCCGAAAATATACGTTGAACCGATGTATACCGCTCAAGGTATTTCCTTGAGGTCGGGCACGGAGACATATAGCTTAGTACTACGCAATAGGCACGGCGCCGCTTGCGTGAAACTCTCAATCTCTGAGCCTAGCGGCGCGAGTTTAAATGATTCAACCCGCCTTCAGAAAATTTTCGTTACCCGTTTGTAAAATTCGTTACTTTTTCGTTACTTTCATTACCCATTTGTAAAATTCGTTACTTTTTCGTTACTTTCGTTACCGGTAGACACCCTGTCCACGGTCACTGACTATTATTTGGCTATTGTTAACATAAACAAGGAAGGACACGTATCTTTACGCAAAATTTAACTTTTATAGATTTCTATACATCATTCCGAAAATAAGCCTAACTCAACTTAAGTGACGACTTCTCATTTAAACCATTTTCAAAACTTATTTCCTTATCTCGTGTCTACTAATCAATTAAGTTAATCGATTTTTCGGTTAATCGATTAATCGATTTTAAGAATGTTCGATTAATCGTTTCCGATTATTTTCAAATTAATCGATTGATTGATTATTAATCGATTAATTGAAAATCGATTTACCAGCTCTAGTTGCTATCCAGTCACACACAATTATGGCTGTGATGTTTACCACAGAATAAAGAATTTACATTAGTTGTACTTTTATTAAGAACCAGTCCTTAATGTTACTCCCAGAGCATTTCAGAAGGAATCTCTGGATATTAAGGTGCCTTCAGAGACTGCAGTTTGTAAGGTTGTGATGAAGTTCAGGACGATGGGGCTAGTTTTAAATTTTAAAAATAACCAGTGACAGCACGTTTCGACAGAAGAAAAATTAGTGGACATTAGTGCTTGATTATCACGGTGACCGAGAAGCTAACTTCCTCATGACCACTACTCCTAATCTGGCTATTGTGGAGTTCCTCAGGGAATAGCTCTCACAGATAGCATAGCCAACTTAGAATAGAGGCATAATTTTCATTATAAATACAATACAGATATTTACCTCAGCCAATTCCTCGAAACAGCTACCAATCGCAGGCACCTGCTTGTCTTCACATATCTCCACCATATCTTCTAAGGATCCTAACAGTGTTACTGTTAGTTCATAGATATCCATGATGTTACTGAACATGCAGTCCAATTCCTGAAACAAAAAAGATGCAGTACAATGACACACGAGTGTTGATTTGTTACTGAAGTCAGAATACTTAAAAATGAACTTGTAGTTCCTTAACCTGGCAGTGTGGAATGATGTGCTCTGCATATCATAAAGTACCCCGTCTGCTATGGAGCATCGAGTGCCACACGCATTTTCGTCGTGCACACATGCTTCTATCTTAAACTATTAGAAATCTAGCAAGATTTATTTGTAGACGAAACTTTGATATTTCATGAATACAACGATTGAGTGTGTATCAATTAAGTACAATATAACGTGGATGGATTAGTATAAGTAGATGGAATATAGAATGGAACAGTCTTCTGGAATGAAAAGAATGGAGTGACAGGAGAAAGTGGAGGAGTACCATAAATGCCCCAACCCAGCCTTAAACTGGATAAGGGGGAAGGATGATGATGATATTGATATGTGAAACGTGATCTTTTCATCACAGAAATTAACCATATTCTTAGCGGAAGATGAAATGGAAAGTTTGGTTTTATTGAGCAAGGATGTAGATATAGAATCTGACAGCGAAAGCTGTGAAGGTAACAACAGTGAGGTCCTGCGATTTAACAGTTACGTAAAATTGCAAGCTTCCTTCCTTTTTGTCTCTGGTTTGCACTTTAATTTCAATGAACTGTATCCCTCTTATTGCAAAACTTTTTATTTATAATTTTTACCAATCATCTACAGTATGTTTAACGTTTGATTTTATGTTATTTACTTTAATGAATGTGTATCTGTACTAGAGCCGGGCAAAAAGCTCTTGAGTTCCGATCGGTCTCGTTGGACGAGAATAAAAAACGGAAATGCTGGTTCCAGAACTGGTATTACAGATAATGTGGGCTCGATAACGATAATTCTCGACATTATCGCTCGTTCTCGCTTGGGCAATATGGCGCTGCCTGAAGGCACTGAGGCTTGTTGTGTAAGGATTCAATGGAAATTGTCCATTCCGTTGACTGGAGTCTGCGAATTGGAAGAATCCACTCAACTTCAACGATATCATATTAACAGACTACCTAAGGTATATTGAGCATATCATCCTAATAACATACGGTATGGAAGGAGATTTTGATCGTCAGTCGGTATTTTTTGTTCATTAAATGTCAGCAAAACAAAATTCTATTTGACGTGTAGGCTACATATTAAGATTTTTCATGTAGTGCCACATTCAAGCACTACCGTATGTAACTTTCTCGTAATAAAACCTGAAAATTCATGCACTCGCTATATTACTGAAGCCCCTGTGATGCAACTGTGTTCTGTCGTATCATTTTTGTAGTAAGATACTGGTAAAGTGGACGACATAAACAATAAAACGTAACGAAACAATCACCCACTGAGACTCTTATACAACGAGGGAAAATGTTACAAACATACACAGTGAAAACTTTTGCGTTGGATACCTGACACTCTTTATCTCAAATGCTCCTACCAGTTTGAATAATATTCTCTAGTCGTCGGGCATACGAAAAAATAATGTTTACCTTCAAGAATAAGATTGATTTTATCTTTCGTCATAATGGCTTTGTCATATGCTTAAGCCACCGCCATTACAATCGCGTCCCTACGCACGTGCTCACACGTTGCATCATGGGTAGAGAGAGCAACGATATTACCTTGTGATCGAACGAGACTTTGGAGTATCGGACAAAGTGACATTCCCGCGGTAATGAGTTGTTCTCAGTGCAACTCCCGTCGCACTATTCTCACTCAAACTGTCATATCATTGGCATTTATGGACAAATCAGTGAGGTGTTTGCACTAATAATAATAATATCGTATGGCCTCGGGTGCCTGGTGCAAGCTTTGTTAATTGACACCCAGAGGGTAGCTTGCATGTCTAATTTCGTCGTTCCTTTGAACGCTATGAAAGTCAAGGAGGTTAGATATCCAAACTCCTTGACACTACAGCGCTTTCAAGTAGAGAATGGAGGAACTTTGTGTTGGCGGAAAATCCCGAGATTAATTTTGCCATTGAACATGGCCTACTGAATTCAAATGGGTTCTTTAACATGCCAACAACGTATGACATGAGTATCGTGATTTTTGTCGCCTTCAAAAATCACTTACCATGGCCAGGGGCGAACCTGCAATCTAGGGGTTGGTAGTCCGACACTATAACCACTCACCCACCGTGGCAAGTGGTGTTTGCACTGACATGATTAATATACCGCATGCCACAAACTGGTATTGTTTTCAAGCACAATATTAGAGTTTTTAGTAGATGAAATTAGTTGAAACTTTTCAGCGTAAAAGTTTCCAAGTGTATTTTCACCATCGCAGCCAATTTTTTCACTATAGTTGCTTCTAATTACAACCAGTTACAAGGTGGAGAAGAAGGTTGAAAGTATTCTTTAAAGCAAATTCCTAGTCAGTAGGGCTAAAAATTCATGAGTCATACACGTGAGATTTTCTTGTAGCTCGTCTCTGCTACGCCAATTATTTGAGTTTTATTTTACTTTAGGGGCTACAACATCGTGATCATTTTTGTGTTCTTGTGTGTGTCAACTTTGTCTAATAACCTGTGTTATTATGGTGTCCGTAGTAGTGTGTGTATACAGTATTTGTAACTGAGGGTAGGAGTGGTAAGGAGGTGGCAGATGCGAACTCAATTCAATGTGATCTTCCTGGGGTGGATCACTTCATACTGCTTTAAATTTGTCAAATGTAAGAACGAGGAATGGTTCACATTCCGGAGTTATTACAGAAGGCTTTGACTTTATACGTGCAGCGGCTTGAGTGACACGTGCAGCGGCGTGAGCGAGTCTGCTTTTTCCTTTAAATAGAAACTGTCGATAACGCCGAGAAAAAAGGAGTTCCAGTATTATCGAGACTCCCACTCAGTACCGGTATTATCGAGACTTAAGATTCTCGTTCAGCGGAGAGACCTGGCCTTGAGTGCGCTTTGAGGGGGGCGATACTAGCCATGCGGAAACTTACGATCCCGATCGGAACTATAGCAAATTTGCCCGGCTCTAATCTGTACACTTAGCATAAAAAGAAGACTCTCTCAAATACTGGGGAGCGATTGCCAGTATGTTACTGGGCATAAATAACTAATGATATGTTATGTTTCAGATCGCTTTATACTATCATGGCTTCAGATATGTAGGGATGCTAGAATTTTGCTGTGGAGGTAATCTTTAATATGCCAATAAACCTACTAACTTGGGTGTACCTCAAATTTAGGCACTCTAAAATGCTAACCAACTAGGATCTGAAGGACAGAAGGAGAGAAACTCACCCACAATGCCACACAGCTGGCCAGTATTAGTTGGTTGGTTCCTCAGTTTAGGGGCTGGGACAATGCGGTCATGTAGCCCCATGTACTTTGGATGTGTGTAGAATCTGTCTTATAACCGGTGTTAATTGTGATGGCTGTATTAGTGTGTGTTATCTGTAATTCAGGTAAGGACTGCAGACGATCAATTTCAAGTAGTTCTTACCTTTGCTACCAATGCTACCATCAATGACACCTAGCTGTGAACTTGGCTACTAGATGTCACCACAACCGGCACCGGGCGGCGAAAGTTTGAACTTAATAGAGCATTAATCAAATCATCCAATCAACTTCTAAAGGCAATGCCTTGTCTCCGCAACCATTACTCTCTGTTTCATTTCATAGTAGGAATCGTAATGAAGAGTTAGTGTGATGTCTTGCAGGAAAACTTTTCTCAGTCCATCTCTGCCTTTCTTCCCTGTGATTTTTCCTTCCAGGAGATAAGAAAAGCGTTATGTTGCAAGATGTGGCCTGTGAATTTAGCATTTCATTTATGGATCGTTGGCCTCAGTTCTCTTTTCCCTTGAATTTCTTGCAGGATGCTGATGTTAGTACTCTTTTCAATCCATTTAACACTTAATATTCTCCGCCAGACCCACATTTCAAACGCTTCAAAGTCGCTTCCAATCCTGACCTCTGATTGTCAAATCAAACCTACAAATTTAGCTTCACACAATTGTAGTTAGTAGAAGGTTCTTCCACATGCCACAAATCTATGACACGGTCCTGCCGGCCTCACTTCCCCTCCTAAGGAAGGCATACTGAGGAATTTTTAACGCTCTTAAAAAATCCGAAGACTTGGGCTGGCTTTGAACCCGCGATCTTGGGCATAGAAGCTCAGAATGCTACCAACTACACCACCGAAGCCGCCCCAGTTAATAGTATCATAAGAAAAGGTAAATAAAAGTTAGCAATTAGCATGGGCAATATAGGACATTCCAGAGTCCCTTAAGTGTAAGAAATCGCCTACAGAAGGGAGGCTTCGGTGGCATAGTCGGTAGCATGCTGAGCTTCTATGCCCAAGATAGCGGGTTCAAACCCGACCGAAGCCGTTGGATTTTTTAAGAGCGTTAAAAATCCCTCAGTATGCCTTCCTTCGAAGGGGAAGTAAAGCCGGCGGTCCCATGTCATAGATTTATGGCATGTTAAAGAACCTTCCACTAATTGCACCAGTGTGAAGCTAAATTGGATAGGTTAAGAATGTAAACAACGCTCTTAGGTTTCCAAGTTCGTTTCCAAGAGCCGACTGCGGTGGCGTCTAGTAGCTAAGTTCTGAACTTGGCCTAGTAGTCGTTGACGGTGGTGCTTGGCGGCAAAAGTAGGAACCATTTGAAAAATTCTAAGTTGCAGTACTTAAATTTTTAAAAAATAACACACACTAATACAGTCATCACAATTAACACCGGTTATCAGACAGATTCTACACACACCCAAAGTACACGGGGCTACATGACCGCGTTGTCGCAGCCCCTAAACTTAAGAACCAACCAACCTCCTACAGAAGACATCTGATCTGTGAAAGGCTTTTTCCTCCAGTCCTGATATTGACAAACATGGAATACGGTAACAACAGTGAGGACCTTCCCTAAAGAACGGAGGTTTGCTTGCACGCAAGATGCGCAGAGTGATTAGTCACCACCACTTGAGAAGCACTTAGCAATAACACGGGAAGTCCTGAATGCCAGAATTGCATTTATTACACACACAGCTGGCAACGCATTTTCCTAGCAGAAACTTATCTTCTCAAGAAGAAGTCTTACAGTAAATGTGTTCGAAAGTTTCAGTGCCGTGCGATTTTTACGTGTAGGGAAACCTCAAACAAAAGGTATACAGAAACAATCCAAGTATTCTGGAGGCACTCAAGAATGAAGAACTGCGCCGATACAAAATATCAGTGAAGACGAATTATAGAGTGTACCAAAACTTCCTACATTGGTGCAAAGTGAGTTTAGAAAATGAAGGACAGCATTTACAGCAACTACTGTGAAATTCATGTAAGTAAATATGATTATTAAATACGTAAGAAAGTGTAAATGTGTTAAAACAAGTTGGGTGCTCCGCTCCTGCTAGAGCCAGTGCCTTGCTCAACCCGCCTGTCACGCGAAGCATCCGTGGTTCCGTTCTATAAGGATGGTCCTCACTGTAGAAAGTGAGCGCTTACCGGTGGGATTCGATCCAGTGATCCCACACTTACGAAGCAGGGCTCTTACCGCTGAACCATGAGCTCCTTGGCTTTATGTTAACGTACAGCGCACATGAACGCACTACAGCAATTACGAATAATTAATAATTAATTTCTCGGAATCGGCTGAGAAGCGCATCTTGCTACTTGCACCTGGTATACGCCTAGTCATGCCCTACACGTGTACTAAAGATGGTTCGAATCGGTGACCCAAGCATCGTATCCTCCCCTTGTAAGGTGAAAGGTCGATTCATCACTGAAGACAACACGATCCATAAAATCGTCATCGTCATGAGACAACATGTCGTTCGCGAAGTTGGCACGTAATCCGTGGTCTGTCGGCTTTAGAGCCTGTAATAACTGAAAACAGTAAGGACGTAAGTGTTTTCTTAGAACTTTCCCAACAGTCGACACAGGAACTAGTAATGCATGACTAACCTCCCGGACCGATTTCTTTGGGCTACGAGTGAACGACTCTCTCACTCGCTCAACAGTCTCTTCACTAACTCTTGGTCGTCCCGTGCTCTTTCCCTTACAAAGGTAAGGTTATAATTGCTTTGGAGTGGAGGTTCGACTCCCATAGTGCACTGGCTTTGCTCGTGACGTGGATACACATGTATCAAATACGTCTTGCAATGGCCTTCCCAGTGTGTACTAGACAGTGTCTTGGTGAGGTGTGCTTTAACCAACTGAAGAGCCCAATTGCACACCGGGGCGAAACACTGTCATTTTGTTGAGTTATGCCGGAACATTTAGCACAATTTGTGTTTAAAAAAAAAAATTAGAAAGGCAGCCGGTATCTTCAAACTGATGATACCATCTACGAATGTTATCATCACTAGGAGGATCACAACCGAACTTAATGTGGAACGCACGTTGTACAGTAACTACAGATTCGGTCTTTGCAAACTGCAAAACACAAAAGGCTTTCTGTTCACTAGTCGCCATGTTTGCTACTGCCGCTGTCTAGCGGATTGCGGCAGAAACATTGCACGCAAATGCGCACTGGTGCCAACTAACAAGACTGTTTGAGTTGCTTTTTCATTTGACATATCATTTATAACTGTAAGTTTAATGTAATAAATATTATAAAGAGTTAAAACCCCAATATTCATTTATAAACACCCTGTACTATAAGGCATCCAATGTTTAGAAAGAAGCACTAGTTAAATAGGGATATTCTTCTCTCTTTCTGTTGCAAGTGAAACATGTATGACGCTGTCATTTTCTAGCAATCCACTGTTGCCATATCAGTCAAAAATTTTCTTTGTCCAAGAAACAGCATATTCGGGTAGAAATATGTTTTGCCAATGTTTTGTCCTATATTAGAACTACGTAAACTTGATAGAAATGCTAGAAAAATTAGATATCCATATTTTATTTTTAAACGATAAACTGTGTCCCCTTTTTAGTAAAATCGATTTTATATCATGTTGTATCAACTTTGTGATGCCTATTTCCCACATACGTGTAGCTAAATGTGCCGTCTTGATGATGGATTAATGAAATATTTTATACTGGCAATATTAAATTTTTTATGTAGGTAAAACTTCTGAATATTCTCTCATAACCGCATAGCAGCATTGAATAAGATAACCATGTCATCAGTTTGCGAGTTGTAGAGGAATGTTGGAAGAAGTTTTCTACCTGCATACCCAGAGTGTAGGTTTAATTGTTTACGCAGGCCGGGCTGTTCATTGACCGCGGATTATATGAATGAAGTTTCGAAGGACAGCTTGCTACTCCAGCTTTATTACTGTGCCCTCCGAGCTTGCATTTCAGTAGTTCAGCTGTCTCTATCTTGAGTGTGTGTGCAGCAGTTCTGTTAAGATTTAACGGTTGCATTTTACGTACTTCATGTACAACAATGGATAGTTTAGTGAAAAGAAAGCGTGGTCAAGTGCTCAGAAGGAGGGGAAAACAGGTCGTAATTAAAAAGTATAAATAATTTAGTCAATGGACGCAAAAAGAGGCTAAGTAATACACTTTGCAAGAATAGCAGGAATGCTAAATACAATGACTTTGTGAGGAGCAGCATCCGTCGCAAAATCCACGAAACCAACCACCAACTTTACATTCAATTCTGGCTGCAGTAAACTCCGATTCCGACCTTCCAGATTTAAAAAAAATTATTTCCATTCGCTGCTTAAGGACATGGGATTTGAGTATGCGAGAAGAGGAAATAAAGCCATAATGGTGGAGAGGAGTGATTTAGTGATATGGTGTCATGATAATCTTGTGGCAATAAAAAAGTACAGAGATGAAGGGCGGAATGCTGTGTATAGTGACGAATCATGGGACAATACTGGGACTACAATTGAGAAGATATGGCAAGACAAGACAACAACAACATAGCAAGAGTTTCTGGCGGGACTTTCGACAGGCCTAAAGGCTCCTAATGCACGAGGTCCGCGGTTTGCAATAGTCCACACAGGAAATTAAAATGGATTTGTACTCAACGCGCAGTTAGTATTTCTGTGCAAAAAGAACACCGCAGACACGCATGATGAAATGGATGGTGAAACGTACGAAAATTATTTCAAACACCAAGTGCTACCTAACCAGCCGGCCAAATCTGTGATTGTTATTGACAATGCGTCATATCACAGTCCTAAAGTTGAGGCTATTCCGACTTCGGCATGGAAAAAAGGAAAAATGAGGGAATGGCTTTCGTCGCATGGGGAGCCGTATGAAGAGCATATGTTGAAAAAACTTTTAATGGAAATTATTAAACGTTTGAAATATAAATACGATAAATACAAAATTGATGAAATGGCTAAGGCAATGGGGCATTTAGTTCTACGCCTTCCACCTTATCATTGCGAACTAAATCCAATTGAATTAGTGTGGAATCAGTTCAAACATCATGTTAAAATGAACAATTTGAACTTCAAAGTAAACAAGATGTTCAGCAAAGAACATATAGCCTACTTTCTCCTAAATGTATGGGTATCTTTATGACTCTTTGACCTCATCCCTAAAACAATCACCCCAACCACAATGTATTGTTTGTTTTCTTTTATATTGATAATAAGCCAGTAAGTGTCAAGATCAATATTATATACTGAAACGGTTATTAATGCCCCATGTTGGTAGCGACAAATGAAACGTTTTGCTAGCTCCTAACTGTTGGGTGAGAAATGTAACTGTTTACCTTTGCCTAAGCTATGTCGTTTTAATGGGCGCCAAGACCTCAATGCAATGTTGAAATCTAAATTTGTATTTAACAACGTCTAGCTCTGGCAGAACACATTCAAGACTCTATTCACTCAGATCGTGGTATGATTTGATCATTAACCCAACAAACAATTGTATCAGGAGAAGGAATTGGTCTATATCTAATGCTACCTACTGAAAGCAAAGATTGCATTGTAAAAGAAATGAATTTATTATATAAAACAAGTATAGCAAAATTAATAATAATAAGTATAAAATTTAAATTGGAGCGTTGCGATTTTAATATTACCGATAGAAAATTACGTGAAAACGGAGTCTGATAAATTGATTTTACTCTTATTTCCAAGCTATGAAGTTACTGAATTATGAAATATAAAACAAAGAAAAATGAGAGATTGCGTATTTCCGCGTCATTTGCGCTTACCACTGGAAATTGCCAAAGCATTTCCCTCGTTCTTGATGATGTTGTGAGCTTCCCACAGTCTCCTGGACGTCGTCATCTCCGTCGGAATTTGATGATATTCTGGTAGATTAGATAATTCTATGGTCCGTACCTCGGACCCAAACACTCGTACAACCAAGTTTTACAAAAGTTCGTCGCTAACTCCACTGAACATCGGAGCGACACGCACTTGCGACCGTACTCTGCAAGTTCTACACAGATTGTCCCTAACTCCACTGAACATCGGAGCGACTCGCACGCGCATCCATACTCCTCAAGTATTTCACAGATAGTCACTAACTCCACTGAACATCGGAGCGACACGCACGCGCATCCATACTCCTCAAGTATTTCACAGATAGTCACTAACTCCACTGAACATCGGAGCGACACGCACGCGCATCCATACTCCTCAAGTATTTCACAGATAGTCACTAACTCCACTGAACATCGGAGCGACACGCACGCGCATCCATACTCCTCAAGTATTTCACAGATAGTCCTCGTTTCACGGCGCGTCGAACGATATAACCACACGCCGGCTCCCCACTCTTCAGTCCCAACTAGCTTACGTCGTCTCCCCTGATTGGCTGACCCACCACGCGATCTTCTCCTCCTCCGGGTCATTACACTCGGCGGGAGGGTTCCGTTCCAACAATTCGTCTTTCCTGGACGATGCGACCCAAGATTGCGTCATGCTTCTCGACAAGATTAAGCGTGTACTTGAAATCCCAGTGAGTCACGTCTCTCGATATACCCTAACTGACGAAAAATCCGTAAAATTCCGTAATCAGATAATTTTCTATGATATCGTCGTTCGTAATAATTTGCTGGATAGCGTTTTCTAAGACATAGAAAACCTATCTGAATGCTAATAATTTTTATAAAATGCTCCGAAAATACCTTAATAATAATTATAATAAATTAATAATAATAATAAATTAACATGAAAAATTCTCTTGGCTGAACAATTTGCCGCGTAAATAAATATAGAATGGCTTCCTACTGACTTATGCCAGTTGCATAAAACCCCTCGAAAAACACGTTACAATACTTTATGATGATTGAATAACAAAACTACTAACTTATTGTAATGCATTCACGTCCGTTAATCTCTATATTAAGCCAGCCCTCAAAATTAAGAATCTTCCGCCCCAATCACAGTAGGTGGCGCTGCGACCTATCAGTGAATTAATCTTTATCTTGTACGCCTATGCACTGCCATCGTAATGTACTACGATGGCAGTGTTCTATGCTTAGAGCATAAATACAATAGAGGGCGCATTGCCACACTGCGCCTGTACTGTGACGTGAAACCAACATCTCGATCAGCTGACTGAAGGGTAATGGCTCAAGACCGAATACAATTGGCTAATGGCGAATGCTAAGTAACGTCAAGGAATACAAAAGGAGCTCCATATTGGATAATTCTATTAGCACTATCCGCAGTTCCCTTCAGTCAGCTGATCGAGATGTTGGTTTCAACAATGTGACGTCATCAGCCATCTATTGAATTTATGGTCTAAGGTTCTATGGGTGTTGAATGAGTAGGCAGTTTAAAGTAGCCAAGAGGGAGGCGATCCAGCTGGCAGTGTTTAAAGGTATTCGGAGCGCGATCGTGGCTAATAGTTGAACTACCAGTATTACAAAATTGCCATACTTCAGGAGGCCAGCTCAGGCATTTACACAGCGTTATGTTTGGAACAATATTACCTACATAACCCACAAGAGGACAGCACCGTACAGAGGCATTAAGAAGGCTGTGGTTAATGACGTGTATCTAGTTCTTCTATTCTCCTTTTTCTAATGTCTTCTGTTTATGTGCGATGCTGGGACTGTGATTTTATTAATATACGAGTGTATACTTTATCCTCTCCTTTGAGCTAAATGACATTTTATTCAGTATCTGTGGGAAAAGCTCGTGCACATCATTTGTAAAAGAATTCAAGAAAAAAAAAACCTAACTGTAGCAGTATTCGATCCCCAGTCAACTGCGTGTCAGACTAACATGCTAGCCCAGAGCTAACCGTATCCATGACGTCAGGTGTTCTTAACTGACATATTAGATACAAACTGTTGGCAAATAATGACTTTAAATAAACGATTTCTTCACTGCAGTACATCTTCATTAAAGATCATTTCATACAAAGTTTATATTATTGTATCAGTACGGTATATCACATACAACATACTAAAACTACTGAAATATAAGACAGGCACATGAGGACAGCTGCCATCTTGTCGTGTGACACAAACGGCTCAGCTCTTTTAAGCCACTCATACTGTATAATATTATAATATTAAATTATAATAAATAACGGATCACGACCTTCAGGATAGCTTAAACCCCCCTAGGCTCGATAATCGGAATTGGTGGGTCTTAAGCTATTTATTAAAATGGTTGCATAATTCACACGGCCGCCATCCTGAAATGGCATGGCCGATGACCTTGAATTTTGGGTGAAAGACGCGTCCTATATAAAGGTATGTTGTCACCAAATTTGGTAGAGATCGGATGATTAGTTTAGCCGTAATTTGATTTTACGTTTTGAACATTTGAGTGGTCGCCATTCTGTTTTGGTAAAGATGGCGGCGATATAAAGTATGACACTGAGGTGTCCTTTACTAGTGCTACCTCTGTACCAAATTTCGTTCAATTCGGTTTCACCGTGTTCGAATTGATAGGGGGGGACAGACATTCAGAGTACACACACTCACACACACTCACACACACACACACACACACACACACACACACACACACACACACACACAGACTCACACACACACATACACACAGACTCACACACACACAGACAGACACACTTTTTTCGCCCTGTGTTGATCTCATAAGTCTACTTTCATTTTTTGCAAAAATCGAAAGTAGGCTAAAAAATATGGAGCAGTTGATACAGGAAGGATTTAATAATGTGACAACCGCAAAATGGAAAGACTGTGTCGAGCATGAAAAAAAAATCGAGTCTGAAATGTGGAAAGCCGATGAAATTCCAGATGACATTGAACCTCGACTTATAAATCTGGGTGACAGCTCTTCATCAGATACTGAATCAACTGACTGTGATGACGAACGGGATGCCTGTCTGTTATCATAAAATGTGGAAAGCCGATGAAATTCCAGATGACATTGAACCTCGACTTATAAATCTGGGTGACAGCTCTTCATCAGATACTGAATCAACTGATTGTGATGACGAACGGGATGCCTGTCTGTTATCATGAAAGGTAAGCCAATGAGGAGTATTTTTTTAAATAACGTACTTCCACTTTAACTGCAGTCGAAACTTCACACATTTCCTTGAGCTTGTACTTTATTTATTTTACAGTATTTTGATTGTTTTCTTTATGTTACATTCAGCACACGTTATAGTTCATTTAATTTAATTTCGTTGTATGTGTTATGTTACTATTAATATTATTATACAATACTTAATTCAAGTCTTCGTCACTGCACAATCCCTGAATGCGCGGAAAGTGTATGCGAAGCGCTCTGTACTGCCTCCTCTCATGGAGTGGCAACCCTGTCAAAACCCGCCATAAGACCAATGCTTCATTCTAAACGTTGCATGTCATATAGAAATGTGTTAAGAATAACAACAAACACCTTACCTTACTATCTACTAGCACTAGCTTGGCAATTTCCTCACGGAACACTTTGATGATCATGTGCAAATCACGCAAGTATTGCTTTTCATCATGAATGAGATCCTTCACAACTTCCTCATAGGTTAGCGAGGTTCGAGGAGCCACCAGATCTTCTTCTATGGCACCAGTTGAAACATCATCATCTTGATAGAACATATCCATGAGTACCTGTTATACAAAATAAAACATTTTTTAAGACAATATACACAACAAATTTACTAACAAATCATTAGAACAAATATTACAAAGGTTTCCAATAATTACCAGGCTAGAGTGCTCCATATGACAGCACCAGTTTCTGAGCTAACAACAAAAGACTACAGTATTGTAATGTTGCTATATTGAACTTATTTTAGGAAGACGTGCTTGCAATAGCACCGTTTCAATTGGCTTGAACAGACAGCTTGGTAGGCAGATGGCCAATGATTCACTGTTGCCGGCTTGTGCATGTTCCAGCCTAGTAATTGAAGCTAGCCATTCTTCTCAATAAATACAATTCTAACAGCCAAGAAAATTCAGTTTGCTAATTGGATAGTGTTATGTTTAAATTGACCAAGCACCAAAAACTCATCTCCAGATTCAATGTAGTTTAAAAAGAGAACCTACAGATGAAATATTTCACTTTGATGACATAATATGTAGTTTATTTCAATTACAAGACAACCTGAGGTTTAGGTGCTTAGTGAATTCAAGTATGACAAGAGACTGATTTATGATATAACAAAATTCATTAACTGTTTTATACAAATTATTTCCAAGAAGAAATGCACAACTAATTAACCTCCTTTGTCAACTGTGTATGTCTTTTCAGAAATAATTTGTATAATAATTCAAGTCAATATGGAACCTGGGTGTAACATCACTTCATCCCTGTCTTATTCTGGATGAACTACATGATTATATACAAATAACGTAATTGCCTTCCTTTCTCCCTCATGCCTGATTTCATAAAGCCACCTTAGGAGAATGAATCACAATCAAAGTTGCCAATAAGGCTTTCCTCCTTAGCTTCCTTTTCCTGCTCTACAGTGTGTATATCCAATATCACATTCTGGGATCAACATAAACTAGCTTTTACATGCTACACCATTGGCCCACACACCAACTATCACCCAATGGGTCTATATTTCTCCTTCCACATACACCAATGACTTGCTAGGAGTATTTGTTATCTCGTATGTGTCTATCGTATAATTGCCTAAATAAGTCACTATAATCTACTCAACCTATTTTGAAATACTGATACCATGATCATCAACTTTGAAAGGCAATGCCTTGTCTCCGCATCCATTGTTCTCGGTCTTCAGCTCTTCTTTTCATTTCATAGTAGGAACCATAATGAAGAGTTACTGTCGACCAAAGTATTATGTGTACTCGAGTTTGAAGGTTGTTTGTGAAGTAACCAATAGATCTACATAAAATCCAATAACATCATCATTTTCGTCGTTCTACTTTACGTTAGCTCATGTAGGTTTGGAATTTTTAGTTTATATTTTAATATTTTTTGTCGCAGTTGGAACACAAAAAGTGCACGTTTTTAAGCGTGTTTCAACCATGCGTCACATTTAAGAATTATTATCTCAAAAACCCGTCATCAGATCGAATCCAAATTTTAACACATTATACACTGGAATGTTGTATAACTGGTTTAATAATTTCAAAATTTTGCGTGTCCAAGAAAAAAAGTTGTTATAATTTTTGTAAGGTAACTTTTTCTCGGCTCAGGGTGGATGGAAAATGTAGTTCTTGGTCGCGATGTAATTCTTATTCATCAAAAAGTTAAGCTGTATGACCGTGAAATACGTAAATTAACTCAGTTATTTTTTATCGGTTCGTATTTGTAGGTGGAAATAACACATTGTTCACCAGCTACCCACTCCCGGGAGAGCTGTACAGCGTTGCTGTGATGGAGCCCATCACTTCCGAGCGAGGCACGCCATGATGCGTGTTGGGCTCCATTTCAGCAACACTGTGCAGCTTTTCTGGGAGCGGGTAGCTGGTGAACCATGTGTTATTTCCGCCTACAAATACAAACCGATATAAAATAAGTGAGTTAATTTACGTATTTCACAGTCATACAGCTTAACTTTTTGATGTATAAGGATTACATCGCAACCAAGAACTACATTTTCCAACCACCCCGAGCCGAGAAAAAGTTACCTTACAAAAATGATAACTTTTTTTCTTGGACACGCAAAATTTTGAAATTAATAATCCAGTTATACAACATTCCAATGTATATTGTGTTAAAATTTGGATTCAATCTGATGACGGGTTTTTGAGATAATAATTCTTAAATGTGACGCATGGTTGAAACACGCTTAAAAACGTGCACTTTTTGTGCTCCAATTGCGACAAAAAATATTAAAATATAAATTAAAAATTCCAAACCTACATGAACTAACGTGCAATAGAACAACGAAAATGATGATGTTATTGGATTTTATGTAGGTCTATTGGTTACTTCACAAACAACCTTCAAACTCGAGTGCACATAATACTTTGGTCGACAGTAGTGTGATATCAAGGAAACATTTTCTCGGTCGTCCTCTGTCTTTCTTCCCTTGAATTTAGCTATTCTTTTACGGATCGTTGATCTCAGTTCTCTCTACCCAGAATTTATTGCAGGATGCTGATGTTAGTCCTCTTTACAATCCATTTAACCCGTAACATTCTATGCCAGACCCACATCTCAAACGCTTCAAGTCGCTTCCAATCCTGACCTCTGATCATCCAAGATTCACATCCATACAGAAGCACACTCCATACAAAGGACATGACAAATTTCTTTTCAATTTCAATGTCTAAATTTGCATTAATCAAAAGATTTTTCTTATTATTGAATGCCTATTTTGTAAGCGCTATTAACCTTCAAATCACTTTACTGCACCTGTTGTCATTGTTGATTACTGATTAGATACCATGACCTGTTGCAAAATTAATTAAATTTCATAAAATGTACCATTTTAATCAAAAGAATAACTATGAGATTATTGCAAATGAGATCACTTTTCCTGGGTTTAATCTCTTTTTATCAACCCAACATTGTGGCAAGTGCATTAAAGGCCAGGAGTATCTTTAGAAGAGGTGACAGTGAAACGTAAAGAGATTACGCGAGTGACCACGGCCATCACATTCTATTGAGCTATGATGATCTATTCTTCTCTAGGCTTATTTGTTTGGTTGATACTACACCATGGGCTGTTGAACTTGCATTGCTGAAAACGTAGGTTAAAACAGTACCGTTCAATACCATAAACTAGTAGCATGAAGACACCTATTATGTAAAGGTTCTGACTAACGGAACATAAAAAGATCCGGCATTATCTTCCACAAACGACGTTCTATAGCCGATGTTCAATCAGTTGTTCTGCATGACCCTCTTCATCCAAGTCTTGGAGATAGTTATTGTTGTTTTAAGGGGCGGAACTACGAGGTCATCTGCCCCTAGACTTGGAGATAGATGGGTAGTATGGCGGAGGTCATGGTAGTGTAATTAGCTAATGTGTCTGCTTGGAATGCAGGAGTTTTGAGTTTGAATACTGACTGTGGTCTTATTATCAAGTCACTCAAGAGTTACAAGCACTCTAAGGAGAGTTATTCTTTAAAGCTGTTTCTGTGTATACACCGTTTGCAAAGAATCATGTCATCATCATCTTAAACAGCTCCAGTCACCCGGATGCTGTGAACGAGTCCTCTCCATTTCTTTCTATCCATGAATAGTTGGTCTTCATGAGTGCTCTCCCATTCTAGCCATTTGTCTGCCAAGTCACCGTTAATCTGGTCTATCCATTTCCTTTTAGGTCTTCCAACACATCTTCTTCCTTTGATGTTCAGATTAAAGTATGCCTCTGGTTCATCTTTCATCCGTTGGATATGTCCATACCACCTCAGACGAGACCTCTGTAAGCTCTCCATTACAGTGGCGTTAATACCTGCTTCTGCACGATTTATTTCATTTCTTACTTCATCCTTTCTTGTCCTCTGAAGCATGGCACGCACAAACATTATTTCAGATGCCTGAAGTCTACTGTTATCTCTTTTAGAAAGGGTACATGTTTCTAGTGCATAAGTCAGTATGGATCTGTAGTATGTTTTAAATTATATATGTTTACACCGTATAGGTACTTTGTTATCCCACAGTAGTATTCTGACTTGGTTGTAGAAGATTGCTGCATTATTTGTTCTGTTGGTTATCTCACATTTACTGCTATTGTCCAAACTCAAATTGCTGCCAAGATATTTGAATTGGTCAACATTTTGAAGTTGATCGTTGTTCAGGTTCTAATTTCATGGTAAAATCATCCCACATTTTGTTCTCTTTCTCTATTATACATTTAACATGAAGTTTATATTCTCTGTATTCTTGCGCCAGAGATTGTATTTTGTCCTATCTCTATGGGCATCAACCTACTGTTTTTCCATGTCCAACAGTCTCTTAGCCTTGTTCCTCAGTTGTATAGCTAACTTGACTACATCATTCCACAATGGAGTTTCCTTATCCCAGACTTTACAGCTCGTCATACCACATACTTCCCTGGCCTCTCTGACAATAACATTCTTGAAGTCCTCCCACTCATCATCACCACATTCGATTTCCTTTTTGGAACTTTTCCTCAGATTCTTTGTTGATAATCATCTTGCTTTTCAGGTGTCTCCAGTTCCCATACCTTAATTTTGGATTTTTTCTCGATCTATGTAGTGAATACTTTAATGCCTGATACCACCGCAATGACTAGTCTATGATCACTGCCTGAACTTCCGCCATGAATGACTTTGACATCCATAACTCGTTTTCCCACCTCCTCAGTTGTTATAACAAGGTCAATCATTGGTTTATATATGCCATTCCAGCTGTATCTAGTTATTTTGTGGCTATCTCTCTTCTTAAACCATGTGTTTAGAATCTTTAGGTTATTTCGGCAGCATAAATCGATCAGTTCCTCTCCCTCTATGTTCCTGTTGCCGTATCCAAACGGACTGACCACTGTTTCCACACCAATCCTATCACAGCCTGGCTGGGCATTCAAGTCAACCATTATCAGGATGTTCTCCTTATCCAGTTGGTTCTCTAGATGTTCGAAAAATCTCTGCTTTACTTCGGATGTACATCCTGTTTGTGGAGCATAAACTTGCGGAAGGGCTATACCATTAGACGGTATTTCTATTTTGATAATTCTGTCATTAATATACGACTTATACGTGACATCTGCAATCTCTTCCACCCTCTTACTCAGGATAAAGCCAACTCCATTTAGTGACTCCTTCCATTTTCCAGTCCAATACAGGCTGTACCCATTTCTCAAAATCTTCTTTCCTGATCTCTTCCATTTTGTTTCACTTAAGCCAAGCACATCGAGTTTTCTTCTTTAATTTAATGTCCCCATTCTCATCTTGGGTATTTTCCTATTTTTGGGTTTTTCCACATCCTGGCATTGTCTAGCATCGGGCTTAACGGCGTCATTTGTGTCAGTGGAAAGATGTGGAGGCTGTCTTGACCAATTTAATATATTCGTTCCGAGGCTCGTTTTAACAATGAAAGCAATTGAATGTTTACTCTTATACTGACTTGCTAGGCCTATCGTATCAGAGGATTTTCTTTTAGGGTTTAGTCCCTTAGCCTTTGTGGATCCCTCCACATTCCACAAGGCAGTGGGCTCCCTTTGTACTACCCCCAGAGAGACGGGTTGCCTCTTCCGCCAGCTCCGCCGTAATTATCGCCTTCGCTGTCCAAAACCCTGTGCACGGGCCTATGTTATACCCCATAGGACTGGGTCCCCATCAGAACTTTGCCGCTACTATAGCTTCGACTATAGTACCGTTGCCCACCCCCACGACGTTGACGCGCCTGACGAGAATTATCCATGTGGATACAAATCTCATGGACCGGGTTAAGGAGACTATCTATATTTATTTTCACAAAATAGTCACTATTTAACCATTCTATAGATGAACTATTGACCGTAGAGCAACATCTTTACACCACTTCAAACTGACAGGCATCCTATATCAAATTAAGTTGGATTAAAACTACTTACGAAAAATAGAAAACCTTTACTGCAAAAGCTGAAGATAAGTACAGACAGGAATGATGAAAACATTTAATCCCTGATACCAGCAAGTTCTCCTAGACAATTTTTTCACACCACTTGTTTAACCTATTAACTTACAGAATCTTCAAAGAAGGTTTAGAGCATGGGTGGCTAATGCGGTGAAGAGAGCTACATGGCTCGATTTCGCTCATTGCTTTATCTGACTACATTGTGTGCTAAGTGGTGCCTGCAGCTTCTGCTCACATTTCTTCTTCTAAGCATATGACTGGTCGCCCACTGTAGCCTCAAAAGCCAATTCCACACACTAATCATTCCCTCATGACATAAGCTGAGCCTTGAATACTGTTGCTTTGCCTCACAGTATGCAACTGGATTGTTTATGCAAATTGTGAATTAAATGATAATCGGAAGCCAATTAAAATGCTCGATGACCTGCGGTTTCATCCACTGTGGAAATCGTAATAGCCTATTTGTTCGCTCACACTCTCCAAAATACTTGTTTTGTAACACTGTATTGTCTGTACATAAACAATTTAACATTACAACCTTTGGACAAGAGTATGCAAACCTAAACAGTCTATTATCATGTTAGAGAACATAAAATTCAACAACTGAGAAATGCTATATCTGCATAGATATGTAGTTCTGTTCAGAACAAATGCTCTTCTATATATGGAAAATATCATTTCAGCCCCTTTAAAACAACACTCACCCCATCACCAGACTCCTTCATATGTCTTTATTTCAAAATATATTATTACAGTATTATTATTGATTTAAGCCCACTATGGAGCGCTATGGCTAGTTCTTCTTTATTATTATAAACAAAATCAGCATAAACAACATACAGAGGTGTGTGCAGGTATGATTTAATATTGGTATCTTGACTTTTCAAAATATGGAGAGATTTGAAGCCATTATTTCAGTGTTACCTATATAAAATTGTCATTTATAACTCTCCAGTCGGTCAACACTATTATGCCCAATGAATGGGCACTGATGGAAAAAATTACATTTATTAGTTAATTGTCACTGCCCCATTTAATAGTGACAAACTAATACATGTAATTTTTTCCAGGAGTGTATTTTTATATTATATCTTGTGCCCCGCCCATTCATTGAGCATAATCGTGTTGAGCGACTGAAGAGCTACAAATGACAATTTTCTAAATATGATATTGATTTCAGAATGCCAATCTGCAAAATGCAATGCCTATTTTACTGGATATATTGGAGGTACACTGTTTAAAATTCATGTTTCATGTTTGAACTTGCCACCCAAATTAGAGTAAGGTTGAGACCATGTACTTGAGCTAGAGTGTGTATTCTCTTGAACGAAACTAAAATAAACGGCTCTATGAAAATATTGTTAATTGATTGAAGAACAATATTTCATTTAGAATCTAACAAGTCAAAACAGAAAAATAGGCTGCTAAATTTTCTATAAAATATATAGGCTGTAACCAGTAAGCTGAAAGCATCAGTTAGCTTTTATGAGTGCTAACAGCCAGAGTCCCATTATCCAAAGTTTCATTATAAAAAAAAAAGGTAAAAACAAAAATGCTACGTAGAAACTGTGTGTAGTATGAACGTGGCTTAGCTCATGCCACGCACTTGAAATCTGTTAGGAAAGTTATTGGAAAACAAACACAGCTCAGATTTTTGTAGTTCACGATAAAAATTGCGAACAGCCCTGAGTCATTTTCTTTTGAACTTTGGTGTAAAGTTTACAGACTTACTGTTGCATGACAAAATAACAGTATTTCCTGACAAAATAACAGTATTTCCTAAGTCAACTAGTATCTCTATGCATCATCGTATGTGTTAGTGTCTAGTCTAAATACAGTGAGTAGTAGATATTCTCTCAGACTAGGCAGTGACAAGATACCGCTGAGGATATAGCTGACTCGCTTCTCATTTTGCTCCCTTCTTTTAAGCAAGCCCTGCTCAGGCCAGCTTCAGGAAACATAGACTACACAGTAAGAGTTAATGTTTTTTAAACACAATCAGATACATCGATGACAAGCAGCACATCATGTGTGATAGTTTGAAGGTCTCCAACAACTAATAAATACCGTAGAATAAAGAAGATCAACAGGAGCAGAGTGGAATTAACATAAATGTCAGTAAAACCAAGATTATGGTCTTCAATGGTGAACACTACAAAAACATGCAACTGACCCTCAATGGTGTGGAAATCAAGGAAGTCAAATGTTAACATGTTGGTTGATCATTTTATATGGGATAGAGAGCTGAACTTTTAAAGGGAGTTCACTGAATTTCTTAGAAGCATCTGGAATGTGGATCCACCAAAGAATGCTGTAGGCTCCATGGACCAATCTAATGACCAAAGAAGAAGGACTGAGATGAGATTTGCCAGGAAAATAATAACAAAATATGAGGCTCACCTTAGACATATACTGCGTGAAGGAAGTACCACCTCAATAAGAGAAACTGGATCAAAGACAGATATTGTGCCTCAGAAACATCAATAAGTGCAGACACATTGAAAGGCTGGTTACCTATTTAGAAGGCTGAAAATACAGCTGTACTCATCGCCAATGTTTGGGAAATCGGACATGGGACATAGCATAGGTATTATTTCATCATAAATAATTGTCTCTTTGTCTAACACCATCCAAATATTACAGGCAAATACTACACAAAAATGCATTAACAACATCCTAACATCCAATAGTGCCACAATATAAATAAATAATTCTATATGTTTTATTCTTATTTAGATGCTCTTGACCATTTAATATATTCCAGTGAAAACCAACTAAACTCTTCCACTACAAGAAAAGGTGTCCCTTCTTAGGAGTGATGGAAAGTGGAATTGAAACACAATGCAACTTTTCATGCAGAGCACAGAAGTTTAAGAAGGAATATTAAACCTGAGCTGTACTCCTTACAAGCACTGCTCCCCTTATTAGCACACAGACACTAAAAGTACTTGCATACTACACTGAGAAACTGTACAAGAATATCCATTTAAACTGTAGGTATGTACACTTTGTGATACAGATACTAAACTGACTCGAGAATGCAGATATTTTAAGTGCAAAAGTGGACATACACTCGTGGTTGGAAGTTAGAAGCACTTAGTCATTGGGACCTTTTTTCTAGTTTACATCTATGCAGAGGCAGCATGAGATTCCTCTACTCTTTGCCAATAAAAGTAGCCTACGTAGTTTTATGAATTCAAGATGAATTTATATTATAACATTCTTTAACAATTAACATAAAAACTTACAAAGTAAAGACCAGCAGTTACTAGAAGACACTGTAAGAAGCTGGACGTACTTGCTGGGACAGTGAACTGAAGCAACACAAGTTAGAATCTATATCAAGATGGAAATTTTTATTTTCTTCTTTATACATTATAAACTTGACCAGTTGTTGAGTTACATTTTGGTTTCGCAGCTCAAAAAAAGAAATTGTCAGCTTCTGTTCCTAGCATATTATTTAGTTTATGCTCATAATCTAAACATTTCCTTGCATCAATCCAATGATGAAACTTTATGGATGAGAGGGGCATGCTGTATCATCCTCGATGGTGTAAGGAATTCCCACTTATAGCAAAGTGAAGAATAGTGGTTAATACTCGTGTGGGCCACAATGTACGACACATTAGGCATCGCCATGGCATAGTCGGCTAAGAACCACCTGTACATCTGAAAAGTGACTGGTTTGAATACACTCTTATGAAACAAAAGCATTAACCATGATGGATAATGTTATTACTATACTATAATGTTAATTGTAATATGTTTTCAACCCATTTGGTCTTTATCAGCATGGGTCGCATTGCTTTAACATACTTATACTGTACACTAAATAAGGCATCTATTACGTGAAAAATAAATAAATAAATAAATAACTGTAAAAGTACAATTTTGAATATACAAGTCAAATTGAAATGGACGTCCTTACAAAAGTATTTAAACATGTATTTGAACTCTAATTAAGGCAATTATATGAAACTTTTATAAAATATACTGTACTAAAAAAGCATTATTTAATTATTATATCTTGACGTTTCCATGTAGTGCCAACTAGTATATTAGGAGGTGAAATAGTCTTCATTTTAATGCAAATCGAATCAGTTATTTTATGAAGTCTATTTGTATGTTGGTGGCTTCTGTTTATGTTGTTCTTAATTAATGCAGTAATGTATTAAAATATGTCCTTTAACTTAACACTGGCCATGACTGCCTTGCAGCTCATCTGAAACGAATCAACATCTTGAGATCTGAAGAATGCACACTTTGTCACGAACCTGGAAGTAAAATGGATAAGGGGCACCTGCTACATTGCAACAAACTTGATGTGACTGCTAGAACTTCAGGAAACCTCACACAACTCTATTGGAATGCAAGAAAGCTGATGGATTGGAATCCAGGCTAGCCATAGGAAACAACAACAACAACTGACACATTTTAATACATTACTTCATACCACCATACAGGACAAGTTTATTTCTGTATAAAGAAGGAAGTAAAAATAACCATCACATAAGAGATTAAAACTTTAATCAATATTTCAACTGTCCTATAAGCAACAAAGTAAACGAGACTACTAACATAATTGTCAATCAACAGCAGTTTGCAACCTCGAAAGTATTTCTCGCTATTTCTAGCGATGTTATAATTAAAGTTGTTCTGAAACTGCATACTTTTATTGACAATGTGTACATTAATCTCAATACATCTTGGTGTATTTAACAGAGGTGACAAAAAAAAAAAAATACTATACAAACCTTCTGTCGTGATTGAATCCAAACTCCGAAACTTACATTATTTCCAGCACAAACATTCTGTGTCATGAAGTGTACAACTAGTCAGAGGAATCCCTAACACAAATCATCAAGGGAATATCTGATGCAAGGTTTAATTACAACTCAAATAATACATCAAGAAATTTACTAATAGAAGATACTACTCTATTTGCAAATTTATCAACATAAATTATTATCTGCTTATTTTCCACATCATTATTCAAGATTCAAAATTTTCAATAAAGGCAGAAAACACATAAATACAAGAGTTTTGAAAAGAGTAAGCTAGGGCACCATGATAATTTTACATAGAACTGGGAAAATAACTAAAAGGCATACATCAAATTGCTGTTGCTTCAATTAGTAGCGTGGGAACTCTTGGGTTATCAATTCCATATGTGAATGAAACTTTTCTAATAGCAAGTGTAAGTGTGGGGAGTGTGGTAGTATAACTGCAATCAATAAGGACTTCAAATAAGGTGACATCCAGGCATTTACCTAGAAGGAATATAAAAAGCTCTATGAAAAATCACACTCAAGATTACCGCTGTCAGCACCTGGATTCAAATCTTGGATCTCCTAACTGCAGCTCTCAACTATAGTTATGGTTTGTGACTTAACAAGGAAAGTTTCACTGCTGGCTTTGTTATTGTTCAAAGCTGCTAAAGCAATCTTTATGTTACTTTATGCTATTTTTAAATACATTCTCAACCTCCATCCTAGCATTCATCCCAAGTAGCTGCAAAGTCTGCTCACTAAACTCTCCATAATACTCGTAAATAGGAACAGCCAAATCAACATTGTTTATTCCTTCTACATATGCAAACATTACATCTGCATGTCTACCCAGGATGCTTTATATTCAAAGTTATATGGTTTCTCAAGAGTTCAATTTTTGACTGTTTGTTGGTTATGGCCTGGCATTAAAAGTTCAGGAATGAATGGCATAAAAATTGGTAATCCCTGTGTCCCATAATAGTCCAAAATATCAAAATCTTATTTCAATGACAGTCGGATGAAATAAGCATGAATTATGAAAAGCGCAGTTGGTCAGTGCGCAAAGTTGAGCAAAGCAATAAGCAACACATACCACCCATTCTGCTATTAGATATTCAGTAAATTGCCCGGTGAAATCTACCTCCACCTTCCGAGAGGGATTTTAAGTTTTATGACAGGATACTGATAAGGAATCACTGCCACAGTGTTGCTTAAGGTTAGTGATCAATGTTAAGCATTTTGTGAGAAGATTCTGTAAGTGAAAGATGCCTTTAAGCCATGAAGAAGTCGAGAGAGCCATTGCACTGCTCAGCGATAGGCGGTCTTCTTTATGTGGCTGATGGTATTGGAACTTCATCTGGAAGTGCCCAACTCAATGAAATGAAATGCTATCTTGAGAGTGCCACCTACAGCAGAAGACCTAGATCAGGCTATAGGAGCTCAACAACGGCCCGTAATGACAGATTCATCACGCTTCAAGTATTACACGACTGTCACATAACAGCAGTTCAGGCCAGGAATCGACATCCAATTGTGGGAAATGTGTATTCCAGGGAAAGGACAGTCAGACGGAGGTTGGAAGAAGCCAATCTGTCTTCAAGAACATCTGCAACATGCCACAGAGTTTGCAAGGAAACATCAACTCTGGACTGCTGAACAGTGGGGATCTGTACTCTTTACAGATGAGAGCTCTTTCTACCCAAGGTCCCCAGATGGGCATGAAAGTGTTTGGAGAAGACCAGCTGAGCAATATTCACCTGCAACACAGTCCACCAAGACACCGTTTGGAGGAGGAACAGTTATGGTGTGGGGAGAAATCAGTCTTCAGGGCCGCACTTAACTTGTCAATATTCGCATCGATCATAGCAGGGAACTCAATGGACATTAGTATATCGAGGAGATAATAATGTTATTACTTTAACATCACTTTTAACTACTGCCTTACATCAAAGAGATTCTGGCACACCACGTGAGACCATATGCACCATTGGTGTGAGAAAATTTTTGGCTTATGTATGATAATGCCCAACCACATGTTGCAAATCGTGTGGATGTGTTTCCCAGGAAGTTGTAATTCAAATTCTGGACTGGCCAGCACACAGCCCCAACTTAAATATCATTGAACATGTGTGGGATATGCTAGCACAAACTGTTCGACATCATGATTTTAACACATTGGAACAACTAAGAGTGCTTTGTAAAGAAAGGGAAGTCATTCCTCAAGATTCGATCGGGAATCTTCTGCTCAATTTGCATCAATGCCTTCAAGCTGTTGTTATGAAGTTCCTCATGGACGAGGTTCCTCCATGCTGTTATTGTAGTTAGGGGAGAAAACACCTGCCATCAGTGGTTATATTTAATGTGAGTGAAGGTGGTGTGTAAGTTACACATCATTAACAGTAAAGCTGTGGTTTAACTTTTTCGTGAAATTGGCGAAATTCTGAAATGTTGTTAATTGAACATATTAAAAGAGGAAATTCATGTTTCTGTTGTTTATATCAAACAAATATTTTACATAAATCAGCAAAATATTTCAATTTTAAATATTTGGTTCTTCATTTCTGTCAAGTGATCCACTTTCTTTGCCGTTCAGTGTAGTAGTTTTGGGAAACATTTAAGGGTGACCATAATGTTATGAGTTGAAAACAGGACACCTAAATACTACTGCACAATAACTTACATTGACTTTACGTGAACGTAGGTCAGGGTTATACTATCAAATGATTCTAAAATAACAGGTGAACTGTTAAACATACTGCTAACAAGGCCAGTGATAAAACAGATACAATAACTTCCCAACATTTAAAAAAAAATATAAGATTATCTAAGCACCATATTCTAGCTGCAATAAGTGAGGCAACAATTACTACGTTTTCATGTCTAATTCAAATCTATTTTAATACGATCTTCAGTACGATGTCTGTTTACAAGAAATCAGTTTCAGTTTATATTGAAATAGGTTTCAATACGGAGGTTAACACATAAATTAATCTTCAAAAATTAGTAGAAAAATAAAACTCTAGTGTGCACAATTGTTTTCAATACAGTACACATATTTTGTATTCTTATAAAAATAATAATCTAACATTTCTTTTGTTTAACTGACGGGATGGGAAGGACATAGATTTTAAAAAAACAGGACTGCCCTAGTCAAAACGGGACGTATAGTCACCCTAGTGGGAATTTACATGTTTGTTGTCTGAAGTCTTTAGGGACTTGGACGGAAGGGATTGAGTTTTACCTATATTGTTTAAACATTTTTCTCATAACTTGTTATGGCTCTAATTTTTCTGTTTCAAACATATCGCCCAATATTCTATACACAGCTCATCTAGAGTTGTCATCACTTGGTGAATCAGTTAGGTTAATATTCGAGAAAACTCTGTATCCCCATTAATCTGAGCTGAAAATTTGCATTTAAAAAAGAGAGAATCGTGTTTCACTGTGCGATTGCCTTATACGAGGTGAAGGCTGTACTAGATGCAGATGTGAGTTATGTCAAACAATAGCCTGAAGTGACCCCGAGAGACATCCTGCTGTTTAGACGGTGGCGTAACATTGCTGCTAGGAAACGATACAGTTCGTTAACACAGAAGACACTTGACAATTTATTTTGGTGACAGTGATTTTCTAAACTACTGTCCTGTAGTGTTTAACATAATTACATTTTTCTTGTTTTCAGGCTTTCTCGTGTAATTTCGTAAGTACGAGTTTATAGTTCGGTCCCATCCACCCTGAATTACCAAGACTCTACTGTAATAATTAGAGGGCATGAAATTCCATCCAAGCGTTTGAAGGACATGAAATTAATACTTTTCTCATTGTTTTATCTTTATGTCAGCATTCACAGAATATATAACACAATTCAAACACAGTGCCTAATTTGAAGTATTGCACAAAAAGTCCCATAAGTCCAACCCCTCGTCCACGTCGTGGGAGACGGGCAACGGCACAAAGTAGGGGATCGCCTGTAGGGGCGAAGTACAGTGGGGACTTCGTGTGCCCAGGGACCGTTACGGTAGCTGTGAAGGTCCTACAGGAACCCTGAAAAGTGACGGCTAATGGGGCTCTGGTGAAGCTACGATAGGCCCAGCAAGCCAGTAGTGGATGAAACCAAATGCTTTCAAAAATGGAACGAGCCTCGGACATGAAGAGGAGTAGAGAAATGGACTATAAAGAGGATAAAGGAGATGTACAAGGGAAGTGTGAGCTGTGTGAAAGTGGGAGGAGAGAGATCGGACTGGTTGGAACAGAGAAACGGCCTGAAACAAGGAAGTGCACTGTCACCGTTACTTTTCATTGTGGTGATGGATGACATAATATCACGAGTGGCACAAGTAATTGGGGAAGGAAAGATGAAAGCAATGGTGTTTGCAGATGATTTGACGATTTGGGGAAACCAGGAGGAGGAGGTACAGGAACAGTTGGACGTGTGGGAAGGAATAATACAAGGATATGAGATGAAATTTAGCATAAATAAGAGTGAGATGGTGATCACAACAAGGAAGAAGGAAAGAACCACAACGGGAATAACAATTGGTGGGGAACAGCTGAAGAAAGTGGAGAGTTTCAAGTATCTGGGAAGCCTGATACAAGATAATGGAAGAAAAGATAGAGAAATAAATGAGCGGGGGAGACAGGCAGAAGCTTTCCGGAGGCGTGTGAGAAGCATGTTATGGAGCAAGGATGTCCCTCAGAACAGCAAAAGGATCATATATCGGACGTACTATGTCCCTATCCTGACGTATGCCTCGAAGACCTGGGTTATGAAAGGAAGGGAGAAGAGCAAAATACAGGCCAGTGAGATGAGGTTCTTGAGAAGCAGTATTGGAGCTACAAAGATGGACAGAATAAGAAATGAGAGGACCAGAGAATTAATGAAGGAGGAACCATTACAGGATGATATAGAGAAATCTAGACTTAGATGATATGGACACGTAAAACGAATGGAGGAGAAGAGGATACCCAGGAGGATACACGAGACGAAGTGGGAAGGAAAGAGACCGAGAGACAGGTGGCTGAAGGGGGTGGAAGAAAGCGTGAAGAAGAGAGGAGAAGACTGGACAAGGGTGTAGGCTGAGAGATGGTGGGAAGACAGAAGACGTTGGAGAGGCTTGTGTTCCAAACAGACCCGGCCAGTGGCTGGAAACTGTGCAAGATGATGCACACAAATCTGATCATAAATAAAAAGAAACTTAATGGCACTCCATTATTTTTTGTTCCCTGTTATGGAAATACTTCAATGTCAGTATTAACATGTCGTCTCACACAGAAAAACCAGATGTACCAATCAAGTCTTTACAGCCAGTAAAAAATCCCTACACTGAATTTATTTCAAACCAGTCAATTAACGAATTTTAGTTATTGAAACATCAAACCATTGCTTGGTGACCAAAAATATCTAAGCACTGTCACATTCAGGTTAGAAGCACTGACAACCAACTTACTATTTGCCTTAAACAACTTATTACTAAATTTTTCATAATTATTATAGTTAGTTTGAAAATTGATCTGTAAGGCCAGGGCTGCTCTTGCAAACCAGTTGAATAAAATGAAACTATCTGCAGATCAGTGATATGAGCAAACAAGAGTAATCGAGGCATGTCACGAGAATGTGGCAAGAGCATGCAATAACTCAGTGATTCACCATTGTTGAAGAATACTACTTAAGGATTTTAAGCAAAAGCCTGAATCATGTGAAATACAGGGTGGTCGAGAAGTCCCTTTACATGTTATAGCATAGGACAGTTAGACATGGAAACAGTGTTATGAATAAAACAGGATTTTTTTATTTAAACATCTATTTGGAGTAAACAATGTCTGGTTACAATTAACAATTCCATTCATCGATCAACAAAGTCAGTATGTATTCCTCCATGTTCGAAGCAGACGTTGATCCATCGCCATGTTCTTGTATGCATCCGCTGCAGCATGCGGAGGGTGATAGTTTCAAATGCCATGCGAACTCGGGATACTCACAGCAAAATGTGGTGGAGCACCATCTTGTTGAAATGTCACGATGTCACTTATACCTTTATCCCTTATTGTGGAAGCAACCACGTGTTAATCATTTGCAGGTAGCTGTGCTGGTTCACAGGACCAACGAAGAAATAAGGTCCAAGCAGATGGTCTGCTGATAACCCTGCCTAAAGCATAACATGCCGTGGATTGCACTCAATTTCCTCATAAAAGTGTGGATTGCTTTTTGCCCAAATAAAGACGTTACGATTTCGTGAACTACAATAAATCGCACACTCATCAGAGAATATAACGTTTTTTGATCATCTGCATGCGGGAAGCGTGCGAGCAGCATTTCACATGCATGCACACGTTGCTCCAAGTCACGATCACTCAGCTCGTTCACCGAGGATGGCCGAAAACATTAAAGTTTTAAGTCTTTGCGCATATGGTCTTTCATCGTCGATCGCGGGACGCCTAATTCCGCAGACCGCTTACTGGTTGACTTCACCGTCGATCGCTCAATCGATTCCGCCAGTGGCACAAGTTTCGATACGAGTCGTAGGCCTTCCGCTACGTGGTGCAACGAGAACACTTCCTGTCACAAAGGTTTTCTTCTCCCACGCGAATAATGTTGGTCGTGATGGCGGTGGTTTTCCAAACCTCACAGCGAAGTCCTTCAAAATGTCTGGCATTGTCTTCTTCGTATTCTCAAGTTCGTGAACCCAAACAGAAGCCACCAAACGCTCCTCAACAGTGAAAACTCTTGAATACGTCATGGTTGAACTCTTTCAACTGAAGGTAGCTAACTGCGCAGTGAGCTACGCAGCGAACCACGTGACACGACTTTCCCACGCTAACCGAAGTGAACGTGCCAAGTGTGAGACTCTGCTCACGGCGGGAAATTGTAATCTCAACAATATGTAAATAATGTTGTTAATAAATATTTATAATACATATCTAAATTTATTGCCCTATGCTATAACATGTAAAGGGACTTCTCGACCACCCTGTACTTTGGGCTCTGAATCTGCCAACTCACATTTGCAAGTAAAATGCAACTTGAAAAGAAAATGTGTCATTTGACTTTCAATTTTAAGGTTATCCAAAATTGTGTATGAAAATAGGAAAATCTTAAAAATCCATATGTTTTAGCTAATTAATTCTAATACCTTGTCACGTGGAAAATCTCTACACCGAGGAATAAATCCCTATATCTAGCAACACTGCTTAACATCCCGACACACATGAAGCATGTTTCTGGAAATGACTTATTCTCAACAAGAAAAGGTATAAGAAACATTCACACAGCTACAACCTGCTGCAACAATGTATTATGATGTAGCAATGAAAGCAAAATGATTGTTTTTTTTAGTATTATACGGTGGAGCAGTAATGGGTTGAGATAGGAAGTCACAGTAGGAAAGCAAAAGTCGGAAAAATGCTTGAAAGTTAATATTGCTATCCTAATCTGTCCATTAAAGACTTCTGTCAAATATTTTACTGAAGAAAAATAGCAACGCACAGATACAATATAAGATATGGAACATAAAAGTTATTTAGCAGATAGGGAACAAAGAAGAAAATGCTAACACTGAACATTCAGCAGAGAGAACTTAAGAAGTGCATGCACATATCACACATAGCTACAGCAGTCCTATCTAGGAACACTATAGACTCTGCCCCCATTATAATATTAATATCCATTCTATTAACAAGAGCAAGACATATTGAAATTCTCAATTTGATACATAGCTTTGAGAGCCAGACTGATCGCAAACTAGAACAAACAATTCCAGTTTATTCTCTTTACTTCAACATCAGACTAAAATATGTATGGTAATTTCTTGATCAGCTCAACAATGGTAACATGGATTCGGGGGTAGCTGTATTGTATTTGATGTACCATCATTTCATCCTATTTTTTCATACTTGCTCCATTAAGTCAATAGGATGAGCATGTCCAAACAGCAGCTATACATGCAGCAATACACATACGCTCATTGCAACAGATAAAACAAACAGGAGGTTACAAAGAAGAGAAACTTTAGATGGGATAGAATTTTGGATGCTTGGCTTAGATTCTTAATTTACGTTTTTAAACAAACAAAAAATAAAAGAACGGCATCATGAATGACACTACAAGAATCAGATTTGGGAGTAATTTCAGAGACAAACAGGTAGGGTATAGATTATTCATTGCTTGTCTACATACCACCTGGTTGTTCAAGTCGCAACGGGACGCATGGAAAGTATACACACAGCAGAATATCAATATCTACGTACTTCCAGGATCGAGCAGCCACATCAACATAAAGAAGCCATGATCCTTCCCAAAGGCAATGTTAAGACCACAATCTTTCTTGCTATATACAGCATATATCTTTTACGACATAGTCTTAAAGAGTGCATCTAAAATTGTATTTATTTGAACCTCAAAAAATAATTGTATTTAGGACTATTACCACAATAAATTTAATTTGTAAAGTTAATGAATATTATTAAACAGCTTTATTATTTTTATTTAGGGTGTATCTGAAATACTCAATGAATGGCAGAATAAGTATCAGTGAAGGTCAGACAGACAGAAATTATTTTGTACCAGTGCGAAGAGATGTCGTTGCTGAGAAAATAAGACTTCAGATCATCAGATATAATCCCTTTCACAGCAAGGATGCTGATCTGAGGCGCTTTTCCTGCTCGAGGCTCCATTTGTCAGAGTCAAGGCTCATCCAGGATCCGCAACCGAAGGTAGCCAAGGGAAATCTACCTATCGCAAGTGACCGGAATAGTAAGTTGTCTTCGATTGTTGCAGCAAAGAGCACAGAGCGTTGAAATTCAAACAAAGCACATCGAGAGGGTTGTTTAAATGCAGCAGAATTTATACATTCATGAAGTGTTGACTGAATCCATTGAACCAGGATTTATTCAGAAATTTTGCTTCTAAATTTATCGAAATGCATTGAGACTCTTATTTGAAAGTAAAAGACATCAACGAGAATGGTGAATTCTGGAGCATTGCTGCAAGAACGTGAACATTTTTCAATTCTGTTGCAAATTTATTTCTATTGTGAAGCTGCAATTTCATTCATGAAATTAACAAAGTCACATATTCATAGCAAACTGTTGGGATAATTATCTTCGGTTAGAGATAGCTAAGAATATTAACACAAACATTCATTAAGTTTTTGAGAAGGGAACACATCAGCTTTTTGGCCCTCTAAAACCCATGTTGTAAATAAATCCATTTGACACAAAGAAAAATATTACTCCAATAACCTCCTTTCCCTTTAAGGGAAAACGATCATTCCATTCTTCACACAAATTTATTCCAGAACAATGAGTTTGATAGCATACAGAGCAGACTTGGCCTTGAATGTCATGCGTTTTCATGCTTCCCTTAATTTTCACGCTCGCGAAAAGCATTCGGGAAACTTTGGACAAAGATGCTATGCCCTTGACTGCTCCTGCAACACTCGCAGCACTCCCGGGATCCTTAACTCGGCATTCTTAGTTTAGAGCTTAAAAATGCCGTGGTGTGTTCTATGAATGAATGTTGTTGTTTGAGTCTTCAGTCTTTTATCTGGTTTAATGCAGCTCTCCATGCCTTCCTGTCCTGAGCTAATCGTTTTATCACTACATAGCTACCACATCTTACATCCGAGACAATCAGTTTTACATATTCCAACCTTGGTATACCCCTACAGTTCTTGTCCTCAACCCTTCCTTCCATAACTAAGTTTGCTATTCCTGGGTGTCTTATGCCCGAGTGCACCAACCTCGGTATTCATCAGTGTTTACGAAACCGTGGTAAAAATTTTACCCTGGTATTGTCGTAAAAGCAGTGCACCATTACTATCGCTCGGTTTCGTTACCGCGGTTTCTTGACGCTTGCTTTTCTCGCTATTATTCCCCTCGGAAGAAATTCATTAATTTCGATTGTCACTTGTCTTCAGTTTATCCAGACGGCAGTGATCGTTTCGACAGTCACTTGTCTCCCATACTGTTTACATTTTGTCTCAACGCGAGTAATCAGCTGTGCAAAACAATGGAAAATAAAATGATGAAACGCCCTACATCTCCCAATTTCAGCCCTCATGAAAATTTCGGGAACTCGTGTAGTATACGTTGCCCGCCGCCATTGAAATCCGAAAAATTTTCTATAGAAAAGGCCAATGAGTTGAATATTTTATCGCTAGAGGGTGTTACTGAATTTTTTCAGAGTGCCAACATTATTGTTTCCAGACCAATATTTTCATCCAGACCAATGGTTTTCGCCGAGACGCGCTCTCAGCCGAGATTCGTGAAATATGGTGCTACCGTTAGTCGAACCTGGCCATCTTGCTACTATATCTCTTATCATGAGGTTCGAATCGCTCACAGTTTGCATGTTTAGAGAGAAATAGCCTTTCCTGTTTATAAATACCTCCCCATTTTCACATCGGGAAGACTGTATTCTCACATGAGTGCAGTCCAGCGCACCCAATACACCTGGGAACCCAGCTATTCTGTGGAAGCCTTCCATAACCTCTCTTTGTTCCCATTGGGTAAGTGGTAGTTTAATAAACTGTGGCGATAACGAGGCAACTACATTAGAAACCTTGTGTATTATGCGGCATGCTGTTGTTCTGTCAACATCACACACGTCATCGATCACTCTCTGAAATGTCCCAGTTGCATAGAACCGCAGTGCTATACGAAGACGATTTCTAGGCGATTTCGCATAGTTTCTCCCAGTAGAGAATTTCAATTGTTCACCAATTATGTCCAAAATATAACTTACTGTCTCCTTCCGTAATCGAAATATTCTCTAGAATGAAGCATCGCTCAGTTCTTCGAATAAATCTCGCCTCTCTTCTATAAACCTCCCTTCATTTCTTTCAAATCAATTAAGACACAGGATATATAACCTGTAGTTGTTAAGCTCCATTTTGGAATCTTTACCACAGAATACAAATGAAGAAAACTTTACCACGGTTTTCTTAGATAACCGCTCCCTCACGGGCGTTAAACATTTTATCGCAGTAAAACTCGAAACCGAGCTTGGTGCAACAGAAATACGACTTTACCCCAGTAAACTAGGAAGTTTACCGCGGTATTCTCTTTACCGAGGTCGGTGCACTCGGGCATTAGTATATATTCTGTCATACCAACCTATCTCTTCTCTTCATTAGTAGTCGCCAGAAACATTTCTCCTCTCCCACTCTTCTTAATACCTCTTCATTTGTTACTCATCTACCCATCTGATCTTCAACATTCTCCTGTAACACTACATTTCAAACTCTTCTATTCTCCTTTTTTTTTGTTGTGCCAACAGTCCAAGTTTAACTTCCATAGAGTGCAACGCTCCAGACAAAGGCTTTCAAAAATTACTTCCAATACCGTAATCTATATTTGATGTCAACAAATTTCTTTTCTATAGAAATGCTTTCCGTGCCTGAGCAAACCTACTTTTTATATCCTCTTTGCTGCATCCATCACTGGTTATTAAGTAGCAGCAGTCTCCTACTTCCTTTAGCTTTTCACCTGCCAATTTGACGCCAATAGGTGTTTTTGAATTCTTTCGGCTCCATTCCATTAAGTTATTTTTGTTTTATATTTGTTGATTTTTATCATGAATTCTTTGCTCAAGATGGAGTCCATATCATTTGAAAACCCATTCAAATCCTCCGGTGAATCGGCTAAGATGGCAATGTCGTCAGAAAATCTCAGAGTTGAAATTATTTCTCCTTGAATCTTTACTAATACTTCAAATTTTTCTCTAATTTCGTTCATGGCTTGCTCAATGTACAAATTGAAAGTGTGGGTGATATGTTGCAGCTTTGCCTCACACCTTTCCGAATAACAGCTTCTCTCTCATGTCCTATTGCTCGAATAACTGCTGTCTGGTTTCTGTATGGATTGTAAAGCACCCTCCTATCCCTGTACATTATTCCAATCCTTTTCAAAATGTCAAACAACTTACCCCAATCAGCGTTATCAAAAGACTTTTCCGAGTCTACAAATGCCATGAACATTCTCTTATATTTTCTTATTCTACCTTCCAAAATCAACCTAAGACTTAGTACATCTTTACTTGTTCCTACATTTCTCCTGAAACCAAATTGGTCTTCACCCAACTCTGTTTCTATCTGTCTTTCCATCCTGCCGTAAATTGTTCTAGTCAGGATCTTTGAAGCAAGAGTGATCAAGCCGATTGTACGGTAATCTTCACATCTGTCAGCTCCAGCTTTCTTTGGTATAGAGATGATGAACGAATATGAATACAAAACACTGTGTAACAGGTTCACAGTAAACATGCCTGCTTTATTCAGTGCAATTTATAATTCTACAGTACAGTATAAAGAGCTTGCAAATCATGAAATTATTGGAAGGATCATGCTGTGTCAGCACGTGATGTAACTGATTCCCTGCATGCAGACTGCCTGGCAGAATGTGTCAGACGTTGCGAACAGCTGTAAACAACCCAGTATAAACACAGACTGCATTAAGGAGTTTGCGCCTTGCCTTGACATATTCTGCCTGTGAAGCAAACAGCATACACCTGTTTTGTATCACTTAGCGTACGCATCCAATCCCGCTGTCTACTCCACTCCCACTATCGGTCACACAGTCTCTGATGGGCCTTCTAGCATCACACACAGGGCCATACTCACTGTCTAATTCAGAAATTTCTTAACACTTTTACAACTATGTATTCCTTTGAAACACAGTACTTCTCACACATGCCACTTGGAAAGTCTATCTTCTATTCCTTTAAAGATGATCATCCTGATATTCATTCGAAGTATTTCAGATACATTCTGTATACAGTTATCCTGTTGACAAGAAAGATGTGGAAATATTCCCCAGTAATCATTCAACTTAGGAACATATTTCTGAACATCTGAGCTCTATTCAATGCCTATGATATTGTTGAAAAAACTTGATGTGAACCTCTATAATCAGCAAACTACAATTTCCTTGGTGGAAAATAATCTAATCAAACAATGATTTCACAACATAAATATGTATCACATCCTATGAACTGGCCTATGGATAACTTTTTTTTTTACACCAACACAGAAACAGTGCCTACTAACACAGAATAGCACACAATCAATTAAAAAGAAATGTTATGATAATTACACACACTACTACAATACAATAACACAGACTATCTGACAAATACAACACACAAGTCCTTGAGACTGATGATCAAAGATGTTCCAAAGCCTCTAACTGAAGCGAAAATAAAAACAATTGCACAGAACAATATTCCACAAAAACATGCAGGCTGTGAGTTACAGACAATGTAATCCATCACATGCCACAATTTCATCCGACAGTATTTTGCCCAATCAATATATCTATTCCCATGTTATAAATGGGTTTAGAATTGGACTCCATCCCCCAAGGAATGGACCCCTCACAACAATTATATGATAAATGGAAAAAGGGGATGGAAGGCTGCTCATGTGACAATCGATCACCTCTTTGCTGTGAGTGCCTGCCTCTACTTTCCAATCTTCTCTTCAGGTGAAGTCAAAAATTACAGTGAAAATATGTGCCACTTAAAAACAACATTCGCAACGGTCAAATTGGACATGAAGTGAACGCCTACACAATCTCAAGGTACATATCTGACAGAGTTTTGTATGTTTGCAGATGACCAGGCTCCCCCTTATGGACAAGTCTACATTGTCTATGTTGCTGCCCACTGGACACAACCTCTGGCTGTAAACCGTTCTTGATAAGAGAGCTCGGTGACTCACTGCGGAACAGTAATGAGCACATGAAGCTGTTTAAGAATATGTATGAAGGCTTATCCAACTTGCAACAAGGAATTTCTCATGGAAATTATACAGAACACAATGTTCATCCGGGCAATAGAAATCTACCAACCACATTTAACGTGGTTGCAGTCTTTGAGGTAATGTGTGATGAGCTGCCCATAGAGAATCATCTTCAGGCCTATCTATATAGGCATCAGGTCTACTTGCAATCATCTCTATCTACAGTTCAACAATGCTATCACTAGAGCCATGTGCGGATAAACGAAACGTCATCCGCACGACCGTTATCCTCATCCATCCAGCATCTGCACAACTGTTATCTGGATCTGCACATTTGTTATCTGAATCTACTGGCATTACAATACTATTTTTAGTTTATTAGATAAAGCATAAAGTAGTAAAGCAACACTAAAGATCCAGAAGGCCAGAATGAAGTGGTCCGGCCACGTGAAGAAAATGTGTGCCAATAAAACTGCAAGAAGGGAGTACAGTATAAAAGAGACCTAGGAGGGAGGAGACCTATTGGCTGACCTAGAAAACAATGGACAGATCATGTGAAGAAGGATGTACAGGAGAGAGGCCAGGATTGGGAGAGGATTGTGAACGAAGAAAGGTTCATGGATCGACAGAGATGGAGGTGGCTCGTATACCACACCCGGGAAGCTGGAGTTGGTCAATGATTATGATGATTTAGATATTAGAGGAGAAAGTCGTTCCCCTTGGCTATGTATGTCGCGTGCTATGTTTAAAATGAATGCTATACAGGCAGAATTGTAACCCTTTTACGGGCAGACAACCTAGTTGTTCTGCCCCTTAAAACAACAATAATTAATCAATCCTTTTCAGTTCGGAGTGTTAATTGTGCTTAATTACATATTTAAATGAGATTAGCGTAAATCATCATCGTACATTTGTCATGAAAAAAAAAAAAAAAAAACATAACGGAAAAATATTATATGTCAAAACATCTGGGTCCTAGTCCAGATATTCAACAAGCTCGGATTGTATTCTAAAAGCTATCCACAAATTTCCTCCGAACATTATCCGCAGTTTATCCGCACTGCTATGCTAACTATCCTGCATGGCGAAATATTTCGTGGATATACGCATTGGTGCAGGGCTTTAGTTATCACCATTCTGATGGGGGCCTTGTAACTCCACCAAGGGGTTCATTGTAACAGTAATCACCCCCTAGACAAACATGTGTCAAGAGTGTTCTTGACTGGCCACGTTAAAGACGAGGATGTTCTAATCCCACGAGCCAAACTTACATCGATCAAAGGTTTCTTCACATTCCAGCTTGAGCACTTGCAGTTCGTAGTACTTCTGGTCTTCACTATGACCATCAATCGCTCACGAGGTCAGTCTCTCACTCAGGTTAGCATTTATCTAACACAGCCAGTATTCACGTGAAGCCAGGTCTAAACAGCAATGAAATACGTCCACTTTTCAGATGGTATCTAGCATTTTATGGCTCCAAGAAAAGTCCAGGGAGTTGCCACAGATGGATCCATTCGAACCACTAATAATGCTATTGGCTTTACGTCCCTTTTAACAACTGCGGCTCTTAGATGCTGGAGTGACGGAATTTTGCCCTGAAGGAGATCTTTAACGTGCCAGTAAATCTACTGTGAAATCTTTCAGTGAATTTTGCAATCAATTGATTGTAAGTAAGAGTTATAATATACTCTCCCTCTTTTTACCATTTCCTATCACTGTAATTTACTCCAATTTAATTTTTATACCCTTATTGCACACTAATAACAATTTGCAACAAGAATATCTTCGGGGGCATAGTCGGTAGCATGCTGAACTGCTATGCCCAAGATAGGTTCAAACCCGGCCGAAGAGATCGGACTTTTATGAGAGTTAAAATCCTCCAGTATGCCTTCCTTCGGAGGGAAGTAAAGCCGGCGGGCCAATGTCATAGATTTATGGCACCTAAAAGAACCTACAACTGCAATTGGTAGTGTAGAAAAATTTGTAGGTTATATTTGGCAATGTAGAAACACTCATAAGTTCCAACATTCGCCGCTAGGTATTAGTGCCAGTAGCAGCTTGTAGCCGAAGTTGGAAGTACTTGAAATTGAACTTGTTGGGAGTCTTCGGGCGTTCAATCAAAAATTCCCAGCTATGGCCATTCGGCTGCAATTCATATATATATAAAAGAAGAAGAATACTGTATCTTTAATTTACAGAGTGATAACTTATTGCCAAATTCAGTAAGACCTATTTCTTGAAGGAGGTTGATTTTACCTACAATCAAAAGACCACCACCAAAGCAAAGTACAGTACCACGAGGAGTGCGATGCCAGAGGTTAACTGAATTCCATATATTTCCAAAAATTTGCTGCCAGCCAATTCATCAAGGATGAGATTAATATGTCAGTTAAATGAAAAAGGTGAAATTGGATCACTCCACATTTCATATCAATAATTTCTGTTTGACCATAGGCAGTTTACCTGTAATAGGTAATCTCTGGATGCATTCTGTTAATGTAGAGTATTCAATGGTTGTCTTTAGATGATCATGGCTAATAATATCAAAACGTTTGCCAGAATCAAGAAATATTATACGTTCAGAGGTTTTCTTCATTACTGCTGTTCATAAAATATGTCAATTACATTATAACAGATTCCAAGGAATGTATTCCCAAAGGGGGTGTGTATCGTTTTAGCAATGAATGAAAGAGAATATACTTAATGTCCTCACAAGATTAGTTCCATTTATTCAAATTATCTACATCGCCACAATTAAGTATGATAACTACTGTATTCTGGCAGCCTTCAGAAACATCAGGCATAAATTCACTCCTAAACATTCATTGAATAACGTGAGCTATCAAATCTGAAACAATATGATCTCTCACAGCCTTCAACTTCATCGTAATCAGAGTCAGGTTTATTGTCAATTGCTTTTAATGAAGGAGAGAACTAGCTCACAAATAATTTAAAATGTATCATTACTATTTACATTCGTATGCTCACCACAAGAAACTCTCTTATGATGGACAATGAGCAATGACAAATGTATTCCTAAAATATTAGACCTCAACTTTTCCCAATCTCAAATTCTTAGTTAACCTGTTATTCAAAATTTTCTGCACGGCTTTCTCTTTCTCCATTTAGTAAATACCGTATTTGCTCGCGTATATCTCGCCTCCGCGTATATCTCGCACCCCATTTTTTATTTTAAATTTCAGGGGAAAAAAAGTACTCGCATGTACTGTATCTCGCATTCATTTCTGACGCCGTCATATAAATGACCATAATAACCTTGAGGTAGAAACACTTTCGATTTAGCGCGCCACAACAGTCGTCAATGTCCAGGAACTTGTCAGAAGCGATACTTACAGGAAGAGCGAACAACGAGTCGATCCGAACTTGTCCGATACGAGCCGATTAGGGAACGCGCCGCCGCCTTGTGATAAGTTCGAATTAGCGCGCCACAAAATTCATCAATACACAATGTTCTCGTTCGTTTTGGCGGCAGAGGTTTCCTTTATTGTTGTCCGTCAGTTGCCTTGTAGACATCAGTACCGGTACTCGGGCTTCGAGATAAAGGAAATCTCTGCTATACCCCTCGCCCCAACATGCATGTATGTTTCGAAGATTGCGCAAGTAGGCCTACTGTTACATCGCAGAGAAACACAGTTCAGTCTTCTCGAATCTCAATGATTTCATCTTTACGCATTGCGTCGCATCGGAGCTTGGCCGCTTGAGTGTTACCACGCGGTACATCGTTAGTCTTCGGCCACAGTTGGCTAAGTTTGAGCTCGCTCGTGCATGTAGCGAGGAATCGATATGGAAGATGATCGATCGTATCGATCGCTAAGCGTCTGCGCTCTAAATTCCTTTTCTGCCTTGAATCATCCTTAACGAGCGTATGACGTCATTCTCATAGGTTCTTAATGTCGCATAACTATAACGAATATAAATAAATGGTGTCGACGGACATAGTTGTGAATAGCTTCTTGAAGACGGGCATCGCAAATGCATTGGACGGAAGTCAGGATGAAGCAGTATAGGATGATGACCAGAATAATGCACGCGAGAGTACCTCGGAGATTGGCAGCAGTGACAATGAATAGGGCGAGTACTGTATGCCAGTTGCCTCGTTTCAATAATGCAAATGTTGTGTTTTTTCGAGAATACGGTCATTCCCCGCGCATATCTCGCACCGAAAATTTTCACACATATTTTCGGTCAAAAAAGTGTGGGATATTCGCGAGCAAATACGGTACTGTATATTCAAATGGTGTCATTCATAATTAAATTCAGCCTTTTGCCTTGCTTGTTCGTTTTTCAAAACTCTTCAAGAATTACTGTGGGTTTATGTAGTTTATTTTAACAGGATTTTTTTTTTTTTACTAGCGATGCAGCTTGGCTTTGCATGAGACCAATTTTAAATTTTAAATTTATGGTAATTTATGGTAGGTCTTCTAAGACTTCCTTAAACTGTAAATCATAATCACTCACTGTAATGGATATTCATAAAACTCTTAGTCACGAGGTATCAAAGACAGGTGGACACAACCCACATTTATGCTATTTTCAATCAAAGACATGCTGACAACACAAACATTGATTGCAGCCAGCAATATGTGACAAATGTATAAATGTTCACTACTGCAACAATATGTTCTCAAGTATATTTTACATCAAAATTATGAGACTAGTGGACCAGTAATACATTGCCAACAGTGGTTTAATTCAGCTCAGAATGACAGGCAAGTCCAACTTTTATGGCTGACAGGCATAGTTCAAGAGTAGTGGGTTTGTGCGAGGCATTGTTGTTGAGTATTGCTTCTATTGATCAGACAGATTATTACTTGCCTGTAATTGTGGGCTAATCGTGTTCTACTAATTCGTTTTCTTGCTTAATTTGTAAAAATCTAATAAAATTCATATGTATTCAAAATTAAACACAGTTTATGGTGCTTTGACACTTACACTACTTCAATCTCAAATGCAATAAGTGAAGTATTTTACCACTGAGGGTTTCATGGCATATAAATTTGAAGATTTTATGTAACTGCACCCCAGAGACTTCCTGCCAAAAAATTGGCAATCTTTTTTTAAAACTGAAGTTTATTATACTTAACCCTCGCACTGCACACTGGGGTCCCACAGACCCAGCAGAAATTTTAACTGCGAATGTTGTCGTTATTTGTGACTGAATTATACTCTTTCTCATTTCTAAACTCAGTTGGCACCCCTGTGCCACACTAGCCTAGGTATGCCAAGGTCACTGAACATTAGCGCGGGAGTGAAAGGTGTTGGAAGTTGCGTGCGGGTAAGCTAGACCCCAGTGTGCAGTCCGTGTTTCAATATTTTACTTCTCGTGATTTGAGTAACTGTTAGTTATTCTCTACAGACTTATTGCAGTACTTTTCTAATGTGTTCGTCTTGTGCTAAGGATATATGCTAAATAGTGCTAACCCAGTATGGCTTCAACATCTCAAATTTTAACGACAGAACAGGAAATATGTGATGCTCTAAACAGTGTGCTATTAGATGAAAATACAGACAGAGTGTATTTTGATGAAGATGAAGGAGAAGAGGAAGAAGAGGACAATGTTGAGACTCATGAAGAATGTGACAGTGAACAAAGTGCTGAGGAGGAGGAGGGGGAAGGGGAAGAGGAGGATAGTCACGATGCTGTAAGACGGAACATTCGAACTCTAAAAGGGAAGAATGGTTACGTTTGGAGTACCGTTCCTCGCAAACGAACTGGGAGAACCTCTGCTCGAGACCTGGTCAAACGCTTCCCTGGACCTATAGGACCGGCTAAAACAGCTAAAACTCCATTGGAATCTTGGTCTCTTCTCATAAACACCAAGATTATTGACACTGTCGTTCAATATACTAATGAGGAGATTGGGCGAAGGCGTTCTGAATGTCAACAGCCACTTAGCTACCACACCAATACTAGTTCTGATGAAATTAGGGCCTGCATTGGACTGCTATATCTTGGCGGTGTTCAAAAGTCAGCCCACTTATGCCCAGAAGAGTTATGGTCAGACAAGTTCGGACACTCTCTGTTTAGAGCGACTATGCCCATGCGCCGTTTTCAGTTTTTGCTATCGTGTCTTCGGTTTGATGACAAAAGTACTCGCAACGAAAGACGAGAATCTGATAAGTTTGCACCCATCAGAGACATCTGGGAGATTTTTATTAGTAACTCCAAGGCATTGTATACCCCATTTGAATACTGTACCATAGATGAGCAGCTGCTCACCTTCAGAGGAAAGTGCCCATTCCGTGTTTATATTGCATCAAAGCCTGGGAAATACGGTATAAAAATAATCATGATGAATGATTCAAAAACTTTTTATATGGTCAATGCAATTCCATATGTAGGGAAAGTACAAATAGAAAGAAAGGAAAGTGTTCCATCTTACTATGTGAGGAAACTATCTGAACCAATTCACGAAACAGGAAGGAATATAACTGTGGATAATTGGTTTTCATCCATACCATTGTTTGACACAATGGCTCGGGATTTCAAATTGACGATGCTGGGTACCTTGAGAAAAAACAAGCCTGAGATACCACCTAGGTTCCTGGAAGGGAAAACTGTAGGAGAATCCCTGTTTGTGTACGACCACAACAAAACTCTAGTGTCCTTTACACCAAAAAGGAAGAAGGTAGTTCTCGTCTTGTCAACAATGCACGATTCGGACACCCTTGACGACATCACGGAAAAACCCGAAATGATTATGGACTACAACAATACTAAAGGAGGTACAGATACATTCGATCAGCTATGTGGAAATTACAGTACGGCCCGAGCAACAAGAAGATGGCCTCTGAGAGTATTATATGGGATGCTTGATCAGTCATGTGTAAATGGTATGGTACTCTTCTTCCTCGCTAACCCACACTTGAAAATGCCTCGGCGAAACTTCATCCACGAGCTAGCATGGGGTCTCATTGAACCGCACCTCCAAACGAGAGTGGAAATTCCAACACTGAGAAGACCTTTGAAAGTCGCGCTCCAAGCCTTACTGGGGATCGAACCGAGACCACAACCACAGGAAGGACTTTTGAGGAAACAGAGATGTTCATTTTGCCCAAGAAGTAAGGACAGAAAAACAAAATTGACCTGCCGTTCCTGCAATAGACCATTGTGTGATGAACACCGTGCCCTGACCTGCGAGGAGTGTGTGTGAAAAAGTGACAACTTCAGAGTGCTGTGTAAGATGAAATATTGCGATTTTCATGTCCATATTTGTTCTTGACTTCAATCGAAGCTAATTATACTGTATTTTATATCTTAAAATATACACCACTTATTACATGCATATTTGCTAAAACAAATACTTTCCTTGTGTGTTTTCATCTGAAAAAATGTTACTATATTAGTTTTCATGTGTTAATAAAACATTATTTAAATCAAACTCTTCTTTTGAATATTATTCCTGTATTAGAATCTTTAAAAAGATAATTAGTGGGTAAAGGCAGAAAATCATATCAAATATACATACATATTTTAATGTTTTTGAATTGGGTCCAGCAGACCCCAGTGTGCAGTCCGCGTCACAATATTATATGTGTGTACTGGGAGGGTTAAGAAATAAAGAACTGAACCATCAAACTGCAAATACCTTTGGCAACCAGTACTCATGTATTTCCACAAAAGTGTTTAGTAAAAATCCCTCCCATTCAATGCCAAAATAATTCTGAAAATCACATTTTCATCCATTGTGATACTACAAACTTTATAATAATGTAATCATCATCTTGCATAGTTTCCAGCCACTGGCCGGGTCTATTTGGAACACAAGCCTCTCCAATGTCTTCTGTCTACCCACCATCTCTCAGCCTCCACCCTTGTCCACCCTTCTTCAAGCTTTCTTCCACCCCCCTTCAGCCACCTGTCTCTCGGTCTCCCTCTCGGTCTCTTTCCTTCCCACTTCGTCTCGTGTATCCTTCTGGGTATCCTCTTCTCCTCCATTCGTTTTACATGTCCATACCATCTAAGTCTAGATTTCTCTATACCATCCTGTAATGGTTCCTCCTTCATTAATTCTCTGGTCCTCTCATTTCTTATTCTGTCCATCTTTGTAGCTGCTTCTCAAGAACCTCATCTCACTGGCCTGTATTTTGCTCTTCTCCCTTCCTTTCATAACCCAGGTCTCCGAGGCATACGTCAGGATAGGGACATAGTACGTCCGATATATGATCTTTTTGCTGTTCTGAGGAACATCCTTGCTCCATAACATGCTTCTCACACTCCTCCGGAATGCTTCTGCCTGTCTCCACCGTCAGTTATTTCCCTATAGTTTCTTCCATTATCTTGTATCAGACTTCCCAGATACTTGAAACTCTCCACTTTCTTCAGCTGTTCCCCACCAATTGTTATTCCTAGGGCTCGGATTCGAGCATATTTGCATATTGTTTTCCTGGATAGTACACATTGAAAGAAGCCTTTTGGTGGCATTTTCACCTCTCTAGGACCAACAGAATTGAAATTTATTGAGCATATAAATGCATAAAACCGCGGTTTTCAGAATAGAAGCGTATAAATGCATATTCTTGCGGTTTTCGTCTAAATAGTTTGTCTTTCTTCGAATCCCCCCCGAATTCGGGCCCTATCCATCCTTAAGGTTCGAAAACAGAAATAATCATTGAAAAACCTATCTGGTGCGAATAACAGAACCGCAGGTTTTTAACCTTGAGTAAGGTCGTTCTCGTCATTGAAAATGCTATTGACTGATTAAAGAAAATCAATCAAAACTGAAAACATAGAAAAAATTCTTGTTGTACCGGCCAATGCAGATCTACTTCCTTGACTCGCCTAATTCTGAACATTTTGTAAATGAACTTATAAACTGTAACTTTTATAAGAAAACTTATCTTATATATACTTGAAAAACTATATTGCAGTATATCATACATACAATTAGAAAATAAAGCTCGTATATAAAGGTATGTTATCGTTTTTTTCGTTTCACTTTACTTTCTATAGTTTTTAAACGGTGTTTTTCGAGCATATTCTGCATATTTAACCGCATATAATGGGTTTCTCAAGCATATCTATCGAGCATAAAACACATGGTTTTCGAGCATATCGATCCGAGCCCTAGTTATTCCCGTTGTGGTTCTTTCCTTCTTCCTTGTTGTGATCACCATCTCACTCTTATTTATGCTAAATTTCATCCCATATCCTTGTATTATTCCTTCCCACACGTCCAACTTTTCCTGTACCTCCTCCTCCTTGTTTCCCCAAATCATCTGCAAACACCATTGCTTTTATCTTTCCTTCCCCAATTACTTGTGCCACTCGGCCCATTATGTCATCCACCACCACAATGAAAAGTAACGGTGACAGTGCACTTCCTTGTTTCAGGCCGATTCTCTGTTCCAACCAGTCCGATCTCTCTCCTCCCACTTTCACACAGCTCACGCTTCCCTTGTACATCTCCTTTATCGTCCTTATAGTCCATTTTTCTACTCCTCTATCCTCCAGGGACTTCCATACTTTTTTTCTGCAGGGTCAATCCAGGCCAAGTGGTCCAATATAAAAATAAATGGTTGCTTGACCATCTCAGAAAAATTTGATACTTGCTGGGTTTGTTCCTTATCATGAAGTGAGCTTAAAAATATTTTTTTTTTACTTTTTTTGAATTACGGTTTTTAAATGGCGGCCATTTTGTTATAGGCCGATCGTGGTTTTTTGTGTTTGTAAGCATCTGCGGTTTTTTAAATATCTCGGCAATTGGTTGCTCTAGGCCTATCAAATAAAAAGCATTGAATTCAGTACACTTTGGCCTACACATTGAACTCATTATCACTAGGGTCCATGTGTCTTTTTTACAGATTTTTAATCACTCAAAGTTTTTGTTTTGAAATTCAAAAATCTGAATTTTCAATCAATAATTTTTCTAAGAAAGGACAGTTTCTCATCCCTAATATTTTTTGTGCTTCTACACTTCATAGTAGTGTAATTGTTTATAAAGTTTCAGTGGTGAGAAGTTACCCCTTAAAAAGTTACAGGCTTTTAAAAAACTGATTTTTGAAAATTTTTCAATTTTTGACCTGCAATATGTTGGCTGGGGGACCAGATAAAAATCTGAAAATGTCACATTTTAAAGATCTTTACAGTAGTAAACTTCAGTATAAATCACAAGTTTGAGATTTAATTGGAAGTTAGTTTTTAAAAAATCACAAATATGATAAAAAGAAGGTTTTTATCATTCACAATACATCATATATATTATTTCAGTAGTAAGCATCCCTCCTGCAGTGCTCACAAGCGACCGATCGTGACAAATGAGCATTCAAATGAAAGAGAATAGACTTTAGCAGTGACTTATTGCACTATAATTTCATAAATATCTACAATTTCTATAAAAGATGAATATAAAAAAATTGTACGAAGTGTGCGATTTGCAAACACCGTTGATATAGGAAAATACGCTCCATAATTTTTGTCCACGGGCCGCTGTGACGCCTGTTTTATGCCATATTAACATTCTGAGGTCTTTCCTTTATCCTGAAATGTAAACAGTGTTCTATAATCATTTGTTTGAAATAAAAACATAACCTATTGGGGAAATTGTGGTTTATGAACACCGCTAGTCTAGTCTAATGTGGGTAAGTATTTTCAACTTAAGATCTAAATACATTCAATTTATGTAAACAATATTTAGGCCTTATTTGTTGCTAAACATTTCTAAATAGAAAACTGAAAGAGGCTGTTTGGCAGCATGTGCAAGTCTGTACAGGCTCACTGACAGACAATACACCACGAGTCTCAATATGTCTGTGAGTTACCTAGTCAAACACTGCAAGTCTGTACAAGTCTGTGAGCTAGCTATCTTGTTTCCCCTTCCACTCAATCTGTTCTCTCCTACTTAGTTGTCCATGAGCTTTTACAGTGAGCAGTTGTATTATTGTAGTTAAATGGAGCCTCAGTGTTCAATTGGCATTTTTACTAATGAAGTATGTCACAAAGGTGTTTATGGAGTGTTTTCTAAAGAAATTACAGGGACTGAAAATTACAGTGAAGAAGAAAAAGTGTTGTTTCGTTTAAGAGTTCACCTAGATGTCAAATCAAGCTGTAAGTACCATGAAGTAAAATACTTGAACAAATTTCATCACCTCTATGGACAATCTTGTTTGGACCCATTGAAGAAACACAAGAAGCCTATAACTAAAGGACTGAGAGAAATAACTTTAGATCAATACTATAAAAATGAAAATCCTGTCATTAACCTAATACCAGGGAAATCATTATGTCCAACCTGTTATACAAAGGTATTTGTGGCTAACAAAGATAGGGCTAGTGATAGTTCTGATGAAGAATTTTGTAATTTAGACTCAGCTTGTAAAATCCTTGGTGTATCTCCCGCAAGTAAAATTAGGAAATTAAATGAAGAGCAGAGGTCGTCTGCTTTGAAAGCCAAAATTGAGAAAGTTCCAACTTCAGTTAAAAGAAATTTAGAAATCTCCTTTCAAAAGGAAATTAGTTTAAACCCAGGAACTAGTTCACAAAATTTGCCAGCAGAATATGAAGATTTGATTGAAAACCTAAAAAATAAATGTGAGATTTCAAATAAAGAAGAAAAGATTAAGATTATCAGTTTACTGCCAAATTCTTGGAGTAGGGCAAAAATAAGTGATGAATTCAAAGTGTCAGAATGCTTAGTTAAAATAACAAGGCAATTAGTACAAGAATAGGGAATCTTACCTGTTTTGCAAAAGAAAAATGCAAATAATTTGATAGATGATAGCATAATCAAAAAGGTAATTATATTTTACGAAGATGACAACAATAGCCGTTTGATGCCTGGAAAAAAAAGATTGTGTTCCTGTGAAAGAAAATGGTACTAAGATTTATAGACAAAAGAGGTTACTTTTGTGTAATTTAAATGAGCTTTTCAGTGAGTTTAAAAAAGAAAATCCTGAAATTAAAATTGGGAGATCAAAGTTTTGTGAGTTGAGACCAAAATGGTGTATTATCGCTGGAGGATCTGGCACTCATAATGTTTGTGTTTGTTTGTACCACCAAAACGTAAAATTGATGATTAGTGGAGCTAACCTTAAAGTAGACTACAAAGACCTCTTAGAAATTCTAGTTTGTAGTATTGACAGCTATAACTGTATGATGTCATGAGTGTCCTGGCAAACAAGCGTTATTTGACATGTTTGAAGAATCAGAGGAGGAAGATTTGATGCCAGACAATATTGAATATAAACAATGGGTAACTCAAGACAGAACAGAAATGGTAACAATCATAAAACCACGAGAAGAATTTCTTGAAGTGTTTGTAGCGAAACTTGAAAATCTTAAAATGCATCATTTTATTGCAAAAGCTCAAGGTAAAATATATGAAAGAAAAAAAGCAGTCCTTGACAATTCATGAATGCTTAGTTCTTGCAGACTTTTACCACTGGGTAAACAAACAAGCCACAGTTCATCCCTTTGTGTTTTATTACAAAGATGCAGGTAGCAGGTAGGGACCCTCTTCGGAGGTAGCCCTACCCAGGGAGTGGCGCCCCTGCCTATGTGAGTCCCAGAGCACACTGGCCCGGTGTGTATCATCTGGTAAGGGTCCCAGCTCAGGGTTACGAGTGAAGACCACAACGGCAGTGAAGGCGGAGAAGATGAACTTCGGTACGGCGGAGCTGGCGGATGGGGCACATGTGTTTAGGCCCAACGGCAAAGCGGGCGGAAGAAGAATCCATTACTTTTATGGTTCCCAACGGTCGTGAAGGCGGAAGAGGCCATGCCAGACGAATTGGCTGTGAAGGCGCACCTCAGTAATATTTTGAGTCTGCGGCAGTTCGTTGCAGTCTCTGTGTCTGGTCTTGCATGTCTCATTTCATATGTGCCGCAGGACACGACTCCGAGATCATAGTGAGTGGGTCACTTCCTGGCAAGTTGTGATCCACCCTAAACAAATACACGCCAGTGGCAATTCTTCCATCAGTCACTTATTTTCTAAAGTCCAACGGCGATGGGATATGGATGGTGGGGGCAGGTTATGGGTGTAACTGGAAGCCCCTAGTTCGGACCTGCACGTTGGCAGCAGATGTGTGATGGTCGTCTTCCTGGGACTCTGTGGCTACTCAGGAGTTCGGTCCTGCATCTGTGTTTGAGCAGGCCTGTTTAGGATTACCGCTGCTCACCCCACATGGGGAAGGCCCTAGAAAAGGTGGGCTAAACATCGGAAGTCACATCTACTGTCCGGCTGGGTGGCCGCACCCAGCAGGTCACCCCTCATGCGGTCGAAAAACAAAAACTACCAAGTCAATAAGGACACACAATTTTATCATTGGAACATGGAACGTCAGAACTTTGCTTGACTTAAAAGATAACGACAGGCCTGAAAGAAGAACGGCTCTTATTACTCATGAATTATCCAGACTCAACATTGACATCGCTGCTCTCAGTGAAACCAGGTTGTCCACTGAAGGAAAAATTACTGAGTTTGGATCAGGTTATACCATCTTCTGGAAGGGAAAGGAGGAGGGAGAACATCGTATTCATGGTGTAGGATTCGCTGTAAAGACCAAGCTAGTTAATGATTTCCAAATTACTCCCACTGCAATCAGCGAAAGACTTATGACTCTCCGCATTCCACTCTCTGGAGGTTCATTCATGACTCTCATATCTGCCTATGC